>JAPCYP010000001.1:4842500-7242500 GCA_035048595.1 Echinosophora koreensis | reverse complement strand
ATGTAAATAAGCTTTGTAGAGACCAAAGAAAATTGAAGAACATAACCAAAGATGTAAGAAGCAAGACTGCAAGAGTAGATTGGTTACCTCGAGCAGCTCTCAAATCTCAAATCGCCAACCTAGGGTTATGGAGGTAAGGAATCTGATACGCCACTAGCAAGTATACCAAGTCGATGCAAGTAATAAAAACACAAGGAGATAGTGAGTATCGAACTCAAGGATTGGATAACAAACTATCAATCAACAAATTAAATAACTTTTCGAACCTTAACAAATAGAGATTTAAATTTGGTCGAGGTAACTAATTTTATGATGATATCTAAAATATATAAAATCTAAAACTACCAACTAACAAGATCAAGAACGAAAACAAGAATGCAAATAACATGAGTGTAATTAATATGGGAAAAGCTCTAAGGATCTGACTTCGCCGACACTAATTTAGTTTGATTCAATTATGACAATCTTTCCCTATTCCTAAACAACTCCTAATGTCAACCAGAAATCCAACAATATTCGTATGACTCTCTTAAGCTCACAATAACACAGCTTCTAATCCTTAGTCAACTATATCTCTATGACGATTAGTTATCAAAGGTTCATTAAGATCTATGATTCACTATGTAGGTTGCATAAGCCTCCTACGATATCTCAATCGGTTCTCACCCTATGATTCTATTCAAACGCCCTAAAACACAAATCTCCTCTCAGTTTCATTATGTTTGGCATGTCAAATAATGGCCAGTTAATTGAAGAATAGAAATCAGAAATAGAAAATAATAGAGATGGAAAGAAATTGAAGAATTTGCCAAATATCACCAAACCGCCATAACACGGTTATATCATCTGTTTAGAGAAGAAGAGTTAGTTCATTATCAAAGCGAAAAACACTATCAAATCCATGAAACAAAAGCTGTTCATCTTCAGCAAATAGACAAGGAGACACATCTTAAGAAACTAGGAAAAGTGGAACCCTAATTTCGTACAGAAAAATCACTTAAACCCATAAAATCAATATCACAGTGTAAACAAGATTTGCAGAGACCAACGAAAATTGAAGAACACGAATTAAAATACAAAGATGTAAGAAGCAAGACTGCAAGAGTAGATTTGTTACCTAGAGCAGCTTTCAAATCTCAAATCGCCAAGCTAGGGTTATGGAGGTGAGGAATCTAATGCGTCACTGGCAAGTGTACTAGATCAATGCAAGTAATAAAAAAAGGTGAGAATATTTAGGGATTAGGTAACCAACTATCAATTAACAAATTAAATAACTATTAGAACCTTAACAAAAAGAGATTTGAAGTTGGTTGAGGTAACTAATTTTATGGTAATAATATCTAAAATAGATAAATTCTAAAACTACCCACTAACAAGATCAAGATAAAAAGCAAGAATGCAAATAACATGAGTGTGATTAAGATGGAAAAAGCTCTAAGGATCTAACTTCACCTACACTAATCTAGTTTGATTCAATTATGACAATCTTTCTCTATTCCTAAACAACTCCTAATGTCAACCAGGAATCTTGCCACATTCTTATGACTCTCTCAAGCGCACAAGAACAAGAACACGACTTCTAATCCTTAGCCAACTATATCTATATGATGATTAATTATCAAAGGTTCATTAAGATATATGGTTCCCTATATATGTTGCATAAGACTCCTACGATATTTCTATCCATTCTCACCTTATGATTCTATTCCAACACCCTAAAACATAAATCTCTACCCGATTTTGTTACGTTTGACATGTCAATTAATGGCCAATTAATTGAAGCATAGAAATTAGAAATAGAAAACAAGAGAGATGAAAAGAAATAGAAGAAATTGTCAAATATCACCAAACTGTCATAGTATGATTACATCATCTCCTTTGAAAAGAGGACTTAGTTCATGATCCAGGCAAAAACAAAAATCAAATCCATGAAAAGAGAGCAGTTCAATATCAGATAGTATAGAAGGAGACGTAGCTCAAGAATATAAGAAAGTGGAACCCTAATTATATACAGAAAAATCACATATATACTAATCTGATCGGATGATCGCGCCTAATTCGCGGGACGAAACTTAAAAATCCGGCCCTACCCAAATCAAGGCAAAATTTATCCTCATTACATAATTACATACAATTTTGAAAATTTGGTTTTTAATTTTTAGATATTTTTATTAATTTATTTTTATTTTTATATTTTATAATTTTGAATCTTAACTTTTTAATTTTAAATATTTATATATTTTATGATACTTTAAATTAATTTTTATAAGGGTGCACAGAAAAACAAATTTTTATTACTATCATACATTAATTTAAGATAGAATATGATGTCTTATCCTATCTATCATTATATCTTATCATATATTTCTTATCGTAACAATCAAACAGAAAATTACATCAATCTCTTCAATCACCTTATCCAAAATTTTTGCAGCAGAGTGTATCACTGTATCTAATGATGTAGAGGTGCAGGCGTAGCCTCCGGGACAGGAGCTCCGAGCCCTCTGACTCAAGCTTAACCCATCCATCCATTCGTTGTTCTTCTTCCTTACATGACATGACACGACACCTATCTTATCTTCCCATCTAATTTTAATTTATCTAAAACCAGACAAAGCTTTGTCTGTTCCTGTTCCCCTCCACTCACTCTTTCAAACCCAACGCTCTCTGTCTATTTAGTATTTATTTATGTCACACTCCCACCCTTTCCTAGTTTCTTCTCTCCGACCTTCTTTTCTTTTTTTCACGTCACTTTTTATATTTATTTTATAACTTTTAATTAAACTACTTTTATTTTGAAAATAATGATGGATAAATGATAAATAGTTAAAATTTAATGTTAAAAATAGTATAATAAAAAACTAGTGAATAAACATTTTCTTTTCTCCTCCCCATAACTTATTTCTATTCAATTCATATAATTATTATTATTATCAGTAATATTTTCGGTGAAAGTTAATTATAATAATAATAATTATTATTATTTTGCTAGACAATGATTAAAAAATTGAAAAGGGGGAATTTTTATTGAAAAATGGTATTAAAGTGTATATTTGACAGATTAAGAATAAGAATTAATGTATTTAAAGTATTTTGACTCAAAGAAAAAAAGAATTAATGTATTTAATTTTTCAAGTCAAATTTCATTTTATTTTTTATTTCTTATTTCTTAAACATTGCCCTAATAAAATCATAATTTATATTTACTTATTTTTTCGCTTTCGTCTCCGGAATCCGAAGTGATTTTTGATCTTGCAGTTGAAAGCAGCTTCTTCTTTTTTCCCTGTCTCAGGTAACAGGACAGCACAACGTCTCAACAACAATTTATCTTCCTTGTTATCATTCGTTTAACAATTTTTTAGGTAATATTTTCGATTTTGATGATACGCCTCTTTCACATTTCATTCGTCTTCATTTTCTCGTCGATTTACTTGGATTTTTGTCTGTTAGAAAAATTCTAGGGTTCTCTTCAGCTCAGCCCTTGATTTTATGTATGATTCGTGCTTTTTCTGCTGTGCAATGCCATCCAAAACGTGATTTTAGTTAAATGTGTCTGCAAAGAGGGAAAATATCCATTACTTGATAGAATATTTTTCTGAGACAGATTTTGAATTTTCAATTTTTTTAATGCATTTTCCACAATCATAGTCCTTTTGCTCTAGCTAGTCTTTAATTTCAAGTTACATTACTACAAGCACACATCTGGTAATGGTTCTAGAGTTTACTACAGTATTAGTTCAATGAAACAATTACAAAACCATGATTAGTGATAACTTTCTGCTTGTCCATGACCATTGCCATTGCCCAGAAGGAAAATAAAAAGGATACTGTGATATTCATTTGATATGCTTCTTTTTTCTTCTCAAAATTTTGAAATGTATATGAAAATGTTGAATTGATATTTTCCAGTTTTGCCTCCCATGAAGTTAAGTTGTTATTGCTATTGTCAGTGTTAGGTTGTATAGAGAATGAGTAGACCTGCAACACGAAGTAAAAATAAAAGACAGAGACAAGGGGATGATGGCACCATTAGTTCTGAAATATGGAGGTGCTAACACTTTTTTTATTTTGGTGAAGTGAAATGAAAGTTATTACTCCTCACATTTTTTGTTTGTTAAGTGTTTTACTTTTACATTTCTATTGTATAGGAAAATTCATGCAACGGGTGTGGTTACTGAAGATGACATGAATCAACTGTATATGATTTGGAAGCCAGTTTGTTCAGGATGTCGTGTTAATACCAAAGATAACCCAAATTGCTTCTGTGCATTGGTTCCTCCTCCAAATGGAGCCCGGAAGTCTGGCTTATGGCAGAAGATGTCAGATTTTGTTGAAAGTCTTGGCCCTGACCCAAGCAAGGATCTTCGTGCTTCTGCTAATTCTCCGGCAGGTCTGACAAATCTTGGTGCAACATGCTATGCAAACAGCATACTCCAGTGCTTGTACATGAACAAATCTTTCCGAGAAGGCATATTTTCTTTAGAACCAGATGTTTTACAACAACAGCCAGTGTTGGATCAACTGGCTCGACTTTTTGTGCAGTTGCATGTTAGTAAAAGGGCTTTCATAGATTCTTCTCCATTTATAAAAACACTGGAGTTAGATAATGGAGTTCAGCAGGATTCCCATGAGTTCCTGACGTTGCTTCTGTCATTACTCGAGCGTTGTTTGAGCCATTCCAAAGTTCCCAAGGCAAGAACAATAGTTCAAGATCTTTTCCGGGGAAGTGTCTCTCATGTGACAACGTAAGAATCATTGGATCTTAGCAACTTATTTACTAGTAAAGAATTATTTTCCTGCTAATATTCCTTTTTTTTTTGGTAGCATGTTGTCAAATATCCTGTTATTTTCTCTTTTAATCTTGACCCTTTCTCCTCCCACTCGCAAAAAAAAAAAAATACAAGAAAACTGATAGAACAATCATATTCGGAACAATGCAAATGTTTCTAACTTGTAATGTGGTTGTTTGGAAAGTGTTGTCAAATCTTCCCACAAACTGTGTATTTGAGTTAGTTTTCTCTGAATGAGTGTTTTTCATATTACCAAATGATGATTCTGATAATTATTTGTGTTAACAATACTGTTACACACTTAAGTTCTTTGCTGAGTACTGTTTATAATTCAAGGCACTGGATGTTCAGTATCATTTTTTTTCATAATTAGTGAGAACTCGGAAGTAGCTCTGGTTATTTATGTTCAAATGATCTCAAACATTTTCCATAGATATTCTACTTTCATAGTAGATTTAAGTGCGTGACCAGTACTAGTTATGCTTTATGTTCATGAATCATGACTATTGCATATTTCTTGTTATTTTATCATTCGTGATGCAGGTGCTCACAATGTGGAAGAGACTCTGAAGCTTCTTTCAAAATGGAAGATTTCTATGAGTTGGAGTTGAATGTCAAGGGATTGAAGAGATTAGATGAGAGCCTAGATGATTACCTCACTGTTGAAGAGCTCCATGGAGATAATCAGTATTTTTGTGAGTCATGTAAAACAAGGGTTGATGCCACTCGCAGCATCAAGCTGCGTACATTACCCGATGTACTTAATTTTCAACTGAAACGTTGTGTCTTCCTTCCAAAGGTATTGTGGGCAATTTACAATTAAGTGGCATGCATTTTTCATTGTTTACTTTATTCTTTGTTGTACAATAGTTTTTTTTTAATGGATATAAGAGGAAATCAATTCAATAAAAAAAAGAAAGAAATAAGTATTAACCAAAGAATGAGAGGGAATTTACTGAAACAATAAATACCATATGAAGAAAAAAATAGCTATAATGAAAAAAATTCTTTCTCTGAGAATTTTTATGTGTGTTTTAAAAATCCGTGTTATGTAAGATCATTCAGGAAACTTTTGATGATTTCATCCCTGTGATTACAAATACAAATTCTGACCTTTTAGAAAACTAGAGTTCCTTTCTAACCAACTCGACCAGTGTCCATAAAACTGTCTCATTTTTCAGAAAAAAATTGCCCTCCTTTGCCTAAAAACCTTGAATCAGATTTTTTTTAAAAAAATCCCTCTAGTGTGTGTCCACTATTTAATCAAAACATCTTATTCTGAATGCTTTAAGTGAAGGAAAAATGCATGAACCTTGATCTGTTTTTGTTGTTCCTTTTTTAGGCCTTATTCTGCTTTTGTTGTTGTTGTTGTTGTATTTCTTGGTGTTTTTTTTTAGTAGGATATCTTGTCGTTTCTCTTTCTCTACTCTGACACAGTTTCTTCTGTATAAAAAAAATAAGAAAGGGTGAGTGAGAGAAAAAACCTTAAGCGGTTACAAATTCTACTGAGGTAATGCTTGATTTAGTTTGCAAATCTTAATGGTGCTTGACAAGTTTGATGGTTTATTATTGTTGATTTATTGAATAAAACTGTATATCCTTTCTTAGGGTAGGGTAGTTTATTTAAATAGTGGTCATGTAAGTGTGGTTTTCCATATGTGGTGTAAAGTTTGATTTTCTGTACCACACAATTGTATAATGATAAGTGGTTTCCTTTGGTTAACTATTTGTGTTGGCAGACTACAACAAAGAAGAAAATTACTTCTGCATTTTCATTTCCTGCTGAACTTGACATGCGGCATAGATTGTCTGAGCTGTCTCAGTTTGATTGGATATATGACTTGTCAGCTGTACTGATTCACAAGGGTACTGGTGTTAATAGTGGCCATTACATTGCCCACATCAAGGATGAAAACACTGGGCAGTGGTGGGAATTTGATGATGAACAGGTCACTAATTTGGGTTGTCATCCGTTTGGCGAAGGATCTTCAAGTTCTTCTACTAAATCCGTTAAGACCGATGCAGTTCATTCTGCTTGTGCTGAAGCAAAAATAGCTGACAGTAATGGAAATGATTTAGATGCCACTCATTCACAATCTTCACTTGTGGAGACATTTTCATCTAGTGATGCATATATGTTGATGTACCATCTTAAACGTACGAAGAATGCAGGTGAAAATGGTGGTGGTATAGTTTGTGGTGCTAACCATAAAGAAAAAGAGGGTGCTGTAGTTGCTGCACATGATGGTGCTCCTCTTCCTTCTCATCTTTATGAAGAAATTCAAAATTTCAATGCCTCATATCTTGATGCATGTGAGCAATACAATCACAAGAAAGAGTTGGAACTGAGTCGTATTAGTGATAGGAGACAGGAAGTTCGATCTGTTTTAGCTGAAGCTCCTGTTCAACCACTGGAGCAACCATTTTATTGGATTTATAGTGACTGGCTTCGCCAGTGGGCTGACAACATTATTCCAATGTCAGTGCATATTTTTTTGGTATTATATTGGTGATGAACACTTAATGTTTTTTCTCTTAAAAAATTATTTAATAGTGTGTGGCCAAATCGTTCCTTCTTGCCATAGCTTGTGGGTTCATTCTGTCAATTATTAGGGTAGGGTTAATTAACCTATTTTATAGGGTGCTTACTTCACAATGTACATGCAGTTCTCTTGACAACACATCTATTCAATGTTCACATGGGAAAGTCCCAGTTTCAAAGGTTACATCAATGAAGCGATTGTCTGCTAAAGCATGGGATAAGTTGTTCTCTAAGGTGATTTTTTTTTGTCTCATGTTATATGTTTGGCCTATTACTTGTCTACTTGTATTATGATGCTGGTCATTGATTATGGAGTTTTTATCTTTTATTGAAACAGATTTATGATTAGTGGTGTTATTTTGTTGCTATTACATCTTACTTATGAATGGTAATGTAATGTGTCTTGGGAGGGAGAGGATAAATTTGATAAAGAATGTTCTTTCAATCTGGTTTTACATATTGTGTTGAATAATACTTGTAGGAAAGATGAAAAGAAAATTTATCAGGAGCATAGACAAATCTAGGTTTCTATAGCTGAAGCTACTTTAGAAGTTGTGAGTGTGTGCTGTCTTGATCATGAAGCACCGAGCTTACCTTGTTTCCTCTTGGCGATGTCAGTAAGGAAACTTCTGTCATATGTGGGTTTGATGGAAGAGAAACTGTTAGGAATTTCAAGTGTGAGTAAGATGTGGATAGAGAAATCCCACATTGGAAAGCAGTTGACAAGTTGAAGACTATATAAGTGGAAAAAACCCAATGACCTATTGCCTCAAGATTTTGAGTCAACATGTGGTGGCAAGCCTACTTATGCGATTCTTCACTTAGCCCATGGAAGTAGATCTCTTGGTGCTTTTGAGCACCCCCAATCCTAGTAGAAACATTCTATGTTTTTAACAGATGCTTGTCTTTGTGAAGTAACTGGTTTTCAGTGTTTTCTTTATGTGAGAGGGAGAATGCAGTGCACTTGTAAGAACGAATTAGTGTCTGATAAAAATGACATTAAGTGCAGCGTCTGCTGAGAGATTTAGATGCTGATGGTTTATTATGGTTTAGTAATATCCATGACATGTTTCCTTTATTGGCTTGTGAAATGCAGTATGGTGAGGGGACAGCACTGTCTCATGATGACCAATGTTGGGATTGTCTGATTCATGGAGCTCAGACAGTGGTGTCAGCTGACACCTATCGGGGTAGAAGAGAATCACTGAAGTTACTTGCACGGGATATTCTAGATCGAAACTGTCTAGATGGAAAGTATTACATATCCAGACCATGGTATGATAACCATTCTTCTCTCGCTATTCATGCCGCAGAAAGGGGTTGAGGCGGGTTTTGAACAAGTGCTCTTTTTCCTATATTTTGGTAACAGTAAACATTTTGATGGGCTTGGTTATATAGAGATCGATCTATCACCGTTTCTTTTTCCTTCACTATGCTATTAAAATGGTTTAAAAGTAATGGTTTTAGAACCTGTTATGCTGATGGGTTTACTTTTGTAGGTTGCAGCAATGGTGGAAAAGAAAAGTCCTTGATGCTCCATCCGAAGCTGATGCCGGACCAACAGCAGCCATTAGTTGTCCACATAGTCAACTGATGCCCGAGCAAGCTGCTGGTGCTAAACGGGTGCTTATTCCTGAGAGTTTTTGGCTCTTCTTATATGAAGATGCTATTTCTGTAAAACCTGATGATCCTTTGGGTGGACCTACTTTTCCTTCGGATTCCAGAGTGTGTTCTGAATGCAGTAATGAATTATCTGAAGTAGCATCCATGGAGGACTCCTTAAGGTTATTTCATTTGTTTGTTGTTATTAATACAGAACTAGTATAGACAAATTTTAAAGTGAATTCTGTTACATATGCTGCAGATCAGTTAAACAAAAGCACCGTCAGAATCATGAAAAATTACTCCTGGCTAAAAGTATGCCACTCTCTGTGCATTGCAAGTATTTCTTGGTGCCTTCATCATGGATTTTAAAATGGAGAAATTATGTCAGTGCAACCCTAAAGAATTCAGATAAACCTGAAACTTTAGGTGGGGTAATTGATTCACTGATATGTGAAAAGGTACATTGTTACTTCACCATGCTATTCTGTCATGTTTTGCTCCTTATTCCATGGAATGCATTTAGTTTGCTTTAGTTACTACGTAGTCTGATTTTGACTGGTGTTTGGTTAAATTTGAGCAAAATTTTTATGTGTGCACATGTTGTGAGGTGAAGATTTACTGCCAAAAGGTTTCCTATCCAACATTTGTTAGGGACTTTAGTAGCAGAGATTACTCTTCAGCTGACGATGTGATTGGGTTTGCACATTTATAACCTTTCCATTCTTTCTAATTTAATCGTTAGCAAAATTTGATGATGAATTTTGTCTTTGTTTTGTATCAGCACTCGCAACTTGTTGAAAGACCTCCTGAACTGGTTTTCAGACGTGGTGCTATAATCCAGAGAGAGTCTTCTGTAAGTTAGAAAAAAATAAAAGAAAGAAATAGAATTATTTTCTGTGTCAAATGTATGTCCATGCGTGCAATTTTATGTCCTTTTTTTATTTATTTACAGCAAACTAAATTCGCCAATTTTTGTACGCCTTTTCTAAAAATTTAGCAAGTAACTTGAGATCCCAATATTCAGTTGTTCTTTTGCTTTGGCCCTCTCTCCTTCCTTTTCACATCTCAATGGGGTTAGTTTTAGTTACTTTTTAGTGCAATTTTCTATTTCTCAATCTTACTTCCATCCATTTTGTGGATTCTAGGCAGGTGGCTTGACCATCATATCTGAGAATGATTGGAAATGTTTCTGTGAAGAATGGGGTGGTATTGAGACCAAAGGAATATCTGCAACAATTGATAGTATTAATGATTCAGAGAATGTTTTGACTGGGTCCAGTGAAGAGATGCAGATATGTGAGGATCAGTTGGGCACCGGGGATAAAGTGAATAATGAAAATGGGACCGGACAAATTTTGATTAAGACTTGTCCTGAGGTAATCCAAAACTCTGTCTTGTTCTGTTGGATATGCTATGTTGCTGGCCTCACCCTCCTATTGAACTTTAGTTTTCTTGAAGTTAGAACTTATTTTTACAACATTACATACATTTACATATATCAGACAGAAAATCCTATATGGTATTTTAGGGTTCGTCTTATCAGTTATGAAACTACATGTCCATGCTCATATTTTTCAATTATACTTGAAATCAGTGTCCTTGGTTTTCCTAGCTTTCCCCTGTTAGCACTTTCCTGCAGATGCATAGTACAATAACACACTTGTCTGAGAAATTTTTGGTGCTGTAGTTAATGTTGCTGAATGAATGCATCACATGTTGGAAAGGTGATTCTCGTTTTGTGCATCTGACTTGACTGACAAAATATTGTTAGAAAATTGAAATTCGAAAGCTCTGTATTTCATTCAGCTGACTAAATATTGTTATCCCCTCTGCCGCATTCTCTCCCACACATTCTACCACAATAAACTCATGTCATTACAACTGTTATATTTGTTTTTAATTCATTCTGATATTCTTGTGCTGAGCTTACTGGAAATTTATCAAACTTTTATTGGATAATATATTTTCATTCTCATTTTATTGGATAATATATTTTGACTCTCATTTCAATTATAATTTTGTTTTTTGTCACTCAATATGCAGGTTTGCGAAAGTTGCATTGGAGAAAGAGAAAGCTGTGAGTTAATGCAGAAGCTTAACTACTGCAATGAGGACATATGTGTAGTTCTTGTTCGTGGTAAGGAGGTACCTAGATCAGTCTTGGAGGCTTCAAAGGGATCCATTGAAACAGATCGGCGGGTTTCGAAGCGCTCCAGGAAAACTAAAACTGGGAGTTCAATTAGTCTAAAAGTTTCTGCCTCGACGACTTTATACCAGCTGAAAATGATGATATGGGAATCCTTTGGGGTAAGCCAAGTCTATGTTGTATGCATATACTGCAGTTCAGTTTAAATGTTGGCTGTCTAAGCACATGCCAAAAAATGGCTTCATAATGTTCAAATCCATCTTCCTGAATGTTATCGACGGTAAATGTCCTCTCAGGTTATCAAGGAAAACCAGATACTACAGAAAGGTGATAGGACAATTGATATTGATGATGAATGTGCTACCCTTGCGGATGTAAGCATATTTGCTGGAGATCAGATCATAGTGAGGGACTCAGAGATTCATGAAAATCGAGATATTGCTGGTAAGCTTTGTGATAGTAGTATTGTGGTTCATCACTTGATTATGCTATTTGCAATAGGCGATATAGAGAACATGAGAAATGCTAGCAACACACTTTTTTTAACACACTCCAATACACACTTGATTATTGGTTGAATTTTATATTTGTTCCACTAATTGGGTCCCACATAAAATTCATGGTCATATATGAAACTCATCCAATAACAGAGTGGGTTGGAGAGAATATTAAAAAGAGTGTGTTGGTACTTGGTAGCATTGCTCTAGAGAACATACATAAAATCTTTTTCCTCTTCCCCAATCCCCATGTGGAAATTTATGTATACAGAAGCGTATTATATTCATCTTTTGCAGATGAGCTTTGCGATGAGAAAATGGATATGCAGCATACTGAGGAAGGGTTTCGTGGAACACTTCTAACAGCAAACGTTTCATCTCAGGTTGTTTAAGAACTGCACATGACATTTTTTGTTGTTGGTGTATATATATATGTAAAGAAAAACCAGTTGAGTGAAGAAAGAAATGTGGTGGTGCTTTCCTAGTGTTGAACGCTATTTAGTATTTATCCTCCTATGCCAAGAAAAAGGCAAATTTTGGAACGAATTGTGAAATGATATTGAATTAAGAAAAGCTAACTAGCCCAGATTTTTTGTTTAATTATGTAATTGCATAAGACTTGATTTGGAGCATATCAAATGAAAGGAATAATTTATCGATTAAAAATGACAATTTTGATCATTAAATTATTTAATTTTTAACAAACTTTTTTATCTTCTAATGATCGAGATTTGTTTTTCTCAATTTTTTTTTTTAAAATTTCTTACAATAAATTGTTTTTCTCACTAAATATGCCTCGGGACTGACTTGAAGAATGCTCATCTTGCTCATCCTTAAATATTCTAATTAAACTACAAGAGATTATTTATAATATGCTATTTCTATAAATCGATCAGTACAAGTTAGCTGGTCTTTTAACTCGTGTATAGAATACCCCACTTTAACTTTGCGTTTTATAAACTGAAAGGTGGAAATACAAATGTTATTATTTTATTTTATTTTATTTTGTAATAGAAATACAAATGTTATTAGCATTCAACAATTAAGACATTTGCAACATAAATTAAGATTTCTTAATTATTTTTAAGGGAAAAAACAGAAACATACTGATGCACTTATAGATTAGAATTTAAAAGAAAGGGTTTACTTTTAGGATTTTATTATAATACATTGCAACTGTCATAAATTTACAAAAATCAAATATTTTCAATAATATAAAATTCAATTTTTTTTATTACAATTGAGTGTCGATCACAAACAAATCCATGTGTGGACATTTTTTTTGGGTTGGACCTGGACTAGCCTACCCTTTTATTATGGCTATGACAGTTGAGAAGCTGATACACGTTCGGCCATTATTGATGGCCGTTATCTCTGGCGGTCGAGTTATTATAATTTATATTGATGGTGTTTTATTGCCATTTATCTCTGTCTAGCAACTACTTTTATTTTAAAGTTTTCATCAAAGTAACTAGAACCATTTTATGAAACTGCTTCTAAAGATATATCATTTTAAGATTTACAAGAGAAATAAAACAGTGTTCAATCCTGGGAAAAAATCAGAAGAACGATCAAGTATAATGATAAATAATAGAGGAGGAAATTGGATTATTTTATCGTTGTAGTACATTAGAATCACCTTTTTTTTATTTCCTCTGCAGTTGCAGGGATATTGAATTATGTCAAAAGTAAAAATTCTAAATCCAACGTTTATGATTTCGTGAATTGTGGGAGCCTCCACCGAACCATCGATCCCAGCTAGCATCTACTGAACCTTTAGTCCTGCTTGTATGTCATATAATTAATTTATATCCTTTATTCATTATATTCACAAACATGCAATTTGGATCATTAGATATAACGTTGCAAGCATTAAAATGATTACTTACAATGGAAGCAGTGGGTCAGCAATCGATTCAACACTTGAAATGACACTGCACATTAGATTATGAGAAAATAAAGACCCTTATTTATGATAAGCTAAAGAAAAAATGTCGTGTATATATTTTTGCTTACTTTTTGCAAACCTTAGAGGATTCACCTATTGTTTCAAGTTCTTCCAATTCTTCCTGCATCATCATAATATAGTTATATACATAGGACTATAAATAAGATTCCAAAGTAACCAAAAGAAAATTGAAAGGAGATGAGGTTGACCTGGATGATATTGATTTGGTTATTGAGTTGAGATATGGCTGCTTGCAACCTATGCTTCCCAAAGAAGGTAGGGAAAGAAGAAGCTCCTGCTTGCCCTACAGGATGTGGATCAATTTCCCCACCTTCTTCCTCTGTTACTTTTCTCTTTTCTGTTGCCAAAACTTGTGGTTGTTGCTGTCCATTCTCCATGGCCACCACCTAGTTGCCAATGGAAACTCACAAACCTATATGGAAATTGAAAGAAAGAAAAAGGGTTGGAGTCAAAAAAGGAGGGAGGAACATGACTTAAAGTGGTAGTGGACCAAAGGATTATATAAGAAACTAAGACAATGATGGAGGTAAGAGGGGTCCCGTTATGTATTAGCCAACTAGGAAAAACTTATAATATAAATAAATAAATCAATATTGGATTTGTGGGTCAAGAAAAGGAGAATGAGTTTTGAGATATGGACAAGAAAATGGACATGGACAGCAAAGGACATGTCAATAGGCCAAATGAAAAGGCCAATGACAGAAAAACATGAGAACCAGGCCCCCTCCTTTCTTCTGTCCATATAACATTTCATCTAAAATTCATAAATTAATATTATAATAATAATAATAATAATTATTATTATATTATATTTTATAACAAATCAATTTATTTGCCAAGACACAAGAATATATGATGTCTTAACTTACTAAAATTGTAAAAGTGAAGGACAAAGACAGTACAAGAAGTAAACCAGGAGATTAGAGGTATGTGACTATGATAATCTGGTAATCAAAATGGGACTAAAGGACTGTTATGCGTCAGAAATGTGGTCATTTGTCTCTACACTTTGCAAAGATTAACCAATCAAAGGCAGTTAAAGTAAACCAGGGAATATATATTGACCTTTGTATATCATACACAGTAATAGAACATACAGCATTTTTGCAATAGATATTTGTAAACATATTATAACGCCTGGAATAATTTTTTTCTTCTCTATCAAAACATGGAAATCTAAACAAACCTTAAAAAGTATTTCAAAACACAGATTCCATGCTTTTGCTTAACAAATTGAACATTCAGATAACTAAAACTAATGTTTACCAATCACAAGATAAGCATTCAAATTAGCAACTAGAACACTTCACTTATATCATGAAAGTAGCTAGGAAACTGAAAGTTCTTGAGACACTTGCTTCATTGATAGCTGCAATTTTGGTGTGGCACGTAGACTTGCTAATGCTGTGTTACCCCAAGAATGACATATTGAGCATCCTTTCCAAGGAAGGGCTGAGGAAGACACGATCCAAGATATCTCTTAGCATCACAAGAAACGATTAATTGGCTGCATCCTAGCTTTATCCACACCAAGTAGGTATTAAACACAAGTAGGATAGGGGATACATGAACTCATTAAAGGTTTGCAAGCACATACAGATTGGGTTATCCAATCAATCATACAGATTTTTGGCACACATTGGCAGCCATAGTTCTGATATTTTTGGCACACACTGTCAATACTCAAAAATATGATTTAAGGCATATAGGATTACGTAATCAGATTCAAAGCATGAAAAGTTTATGACTATCTTTTCTATCATATTATTTAAGTTTTTATATCCACAACATAGAACATAGCAAAACAGTTTTGTTAGCTAATGCCAGAATATGTCAAAATCATAAGAGTAATCTTCAAAAGCCAGAACCTTTGCTGAGTGCCTCTGCAGGGCAGATTCAATTGATCCTGACTTCTAACTCGTGTAATCACAACAATACTAACTAGAAAAACAATAGCCAACTGGATCAGCCACTCTGTGTTGTTCATTTGAAACACATTGGCAGCCACAAATGTAAAAGCAAAGCTAGAATAATAGCAAGGAACTTATGAGGCAGAAACATATTAAAAGTAGTCTGAGGCAGAAACACAATCTCGAACTTTGAAGAGAGTTAACACATGGCAAGGAACTTGTGATGCTCCTTACAGACAATACAAGAACAATAAACTGATAATAAACTAATCAGCCACAGTCACAAAAAAACTGATAAAAATCTTGGATATCAGTTGAAGAAAGTTTGCAGGAACTTGGAAGGTGGTTGAAGCTTGCCGAAGCCACAGTCACAGTGAGCTTGCCACAAACACAGCATAGTGAAGATTGCCAAAGAACTTTGCGGGAACATTGAAGAACACAGTCTTTTAAGGGTAATAACATCTCTCGAGTAGATGTTAAAATTTAAGAGTCT
The DNA here is from genome assembly GCA_035048595.1 of Echinosophora koreensis. Classification (NCBI taxonomy): domain Eukaryota; kingdom Viridiplantae; phylum Streptophyta; class Magnoliopsida; order Fabales; family Fabaceae; genus Echinosophora; species Echinosophora koreensis. Next base: position 7,226,548 of record JAPCYP010000001.1, on the reverse strand, counting down.
AGTTAAATTTCCAAAACAGCAAACGTTGAACGTAAGATCCACTTTTGGTCTATGACTCCAACCGAGCATTCAACTCAAAACTGTGTTCACAGTGAGAGTTCTCAAACATCAATTTTTGGATACCAAAATTGCGTTATCATCACCTCAACCAACATTTGGACCCAAATGACAATCCAAACATAGCCTTATCAATATTTTCGGATAAAAACTAGAAGTCCGGAATAATTAGTTCTATGTATATTTTTTTTATAGGCAAACGTTAATAGTTAGTAGTTATCTTAATTTTTCTCCTTTGCCAAAGTTTGAACCTTGGACATCCTACTCATTTTACCTCTAGCTCCCCCCCCCCCCCCTCCCCCCCCCCTCCCCCCTCCCCCCTCCCCCCTCCTCTTGAGTAGATGTTAAAATTTAAGAGTCTATTTAAATTTCCAAAACAGCAAACGTTGAACGTAAGATCAACACTTTTGGTCTATGACTCCAACCGAGCTTTCAACTCAAATCTGTGTTTGCAGTGAGAGCTCTCAAACATCAATTTTGGATACCAAAATTGCGTTAACATCACCTCAACCAACATTTGGACCCAAATGACAATCCAAACATAGCCTAAATCAATATTTTCGGATAAAAACTAGAAGTCCGGAATAGTTAGTTCTATGTTTTTTTTTTTTATATGCAAATGTTAGTAGTTAATTATGTTAATTTTTCTCCTTTACCAAAGTTTGAACATTGGACCTCATACTCTTTTTACCCTTATCTCAAACCACTTGAGCTATCCTCCCACCCCACCCTCCCCTCTCCTCTGTTAGTTCCATGTGTATATATGAAGGGAGATATTTCTATATAATTTTTTGAGTTGTTAGTTTAATTGGATGCATCTACTTTGTTTTAACCCATTTTATTTTTGGAGCTTCTTAGGGTGGTTCTGCACCAATTGGTTGCAATTCCCTTTTGCCCGATTGATACATCTGTTTGTCTAAAAAATACAGATTAAGGTCACTCGTTTCGAACAATCTAATTCAATTTTTCAAAACAAAATTAAAACATAAATTTCAACTGATTTGAAAATAGCATTTCCACTTTTCCAAACATATAACACCTGTAACAGTTTTTTCAAATTATACCAGTCAACTAGGAAACCTAGTTAAATTACTTCAAAAACAACACAAACTCCTTGCTAAAAACAGCAAACGTTACAGTATAGGAAGACAACTGACAATCACATCTAAAAAGTATTTCAAAGATTTAAGCAGCAAGTAAGCATTCTCAATGCCTGGACCGCACTTCGTCACGTTTACTTTCATGCCTCTTTCTTTCACTTGAAATAGAATCATGGTATTTTGCTCTCTTGGAATAATCCCTGTGGCTATCCCTCTCATAGCCTTTATCTCCCCGTTCTTCCTCCTCTTTCTCCTCTTTTCTGCCAGGGTGCCTCTCTCCATCATGTTCACGCCTTCCATATCTAAAATCATCATCATCCCTTTTGTGCTTTCTATCTTTATGATTGTCCTCATCCCTTGTATGCATTATTTCCCCACGATTGTGCTCATCTCTTGCAGGCTTTCTTTCCTCACGAATGCCCTCAACCCTTGCATGCTTTCTTTCTCCATGAATGTCTTCCTCCTCCCTAGTGCGCTTTCTTTCACCACGAATGTCCTCCTCCCTGGTGTGCTTTCTTTCTCCACGAATGTCCTCCTCCCTTGTGTGCTTTCTTTCCCCACGAATGTACCCATCCCCCCTTGGTTGCTTTCTTTCTCCATGATTGTCCTCATCCCTTGGGTGCTTTCTTTCCTCATGACGGTCCTCATTCCTTGAGTGCTTTCCACCCACAAGATTTTCCTCATCCTTTGGGCGCTTTCCTTCCACAAGATTGTTCTCATTCTTTCTATGCTTTCTTTCATCAAGATAATCATCATCCCTTAAGTGCTTTCTTTGTTGATCATCCTCATCCCCTCTGTGCTTTCTTCCCGTATGATCATCCCCACCCCTTCCATGCTTTCTATCTCCATGGTCATCGTTATCCGTCCTATGCTCCCGCTCCCTATGATTGTCATCGTTCCTTCTATGCCTTCTTGTCTCATGACCCTCACCAGACTGATCAACATCCCCATTATAATTTCTGCCTCTCTGCTGAGATGTCTCATCATGACGCCCTCCAAGTCTGGCTGACTTAGAATAATCATCTCTTTCACGATCATCCTTATGCAGGTGGTGCATTCTAGATTTGGATTCAGACTTGGTGTTTCCATACTTTCTATCATCCTCATCATACTTAGCCTCCCTATTTCCTCTTTTTCTTCTTTCATTTCTGTGATAACCAGAACTGCTATCTGAATCAGTATCACTGCCACTGTCATCAGTTGAAGAGTACGACCCTCCTTTAACATATTTGTCTTGTCCTAAAGCATGCTTACCATGGTCTCTATCAGAGTCCTCACCATTAGAATCATGCCTCCTGTGCTTCTGTTTCTCAAGTCTACTTCCATATTTCTTCTCCTCCTCACTATCAGCATCAGAATCCAATATCTTATGCTTCTCCACTCTACTGCCATATTTCGTGTCCTCCTCACTATCAGCATCAGAATCCTCCTCAGAATTGTGAGATTTTCTGATCTTTGTATGTTGTTTCTTCTCTTGAGTTCTATGCTTGGAGAAGCCTCTATGATCATCAGAATCATCATCTGAATCATGCCTCTTAAGAGATTTTTTGTGTTTATCATTACTTTTTCTTACAGCAACAGTGTCTTCAGAATCAGTAGAATCAGTATCATCAGATTCATTACTATCCTCCACCTTGTATTTCTTATGCTGCTTAGATGTCTTCTGTTTCCGTGAAGCCTTGACCTTCCTCTCAGTATCACTATCAGAATCATATTCATCACCACTTTTATTATTGCCTTTATGGTGCTTCTTTCTATCTCCCTTCTTGTCGTCATCCATGCTGCTATCCGAATCAGAAGAATCATCCTTGTACTTACTCTTTTGAGTTCTACCTTTCTTTTGGCGCCTTGAATCTTTAACAACCTTCTTATCAGCACCATCATCTTTCTGATCTTCAACCATTTGTTTCTTCCGAGTGAAATCTCTGTCCAAAAATGCATGCTCTGTTTTCAACTGATGCTTACCCTCTGCATTGGAACCATTTTTCCCATCATTTCTCACCCCATCATCATTTTCAAGTGCATCTGTTTCATTGACCTCAGATGATGAAACTATGCCAAGAGCAGCTTTTAATGCTTCCATCTGCTTTTCCTTTCTAGCAGCAATCTGGTGGGTCTGTGTCTCAGAAACCCTGAAAATCCGCAAAATAAGTATTGTTAACAGAACCAAAACACAAGATATAAGGCAACCTATAGTCCTATAAATATCACAAACAACCAACGAGATCAAGAAGCTGGAGGAATCCTCTAAAATGGAATAAAAGATTAAAATACATGATGCACAAAGAGTAAACAACACCTACAAATCATCTTCAGGGCACACACCATTCACACCACAGTGTCGTGCATATATCATTGCCACGGTGATGAAGTAAGGATAATCAGATAAAGGCGCATAAAAATCCCCTCCTATTATAACCCTAATTCTATTTCCAACTGCACATAAGGAACCATCAAAACAAAACAAACCACCTCGACCCAAAATGCAAACTTTTCATAGACAAGTATCTTATACCTCAAGGATCAAGATAGATTGTTCAAAACATAACCACTGGCCACCTAATTTAAAGGAACAAGATTCATATCATGCTAAGCAGAGAGCCAGCAACCCTCTATTCACAAAGAGTAGACTACAACCATATCATATCAATTCAATCAGAAGCCTAACATAAGAATTCAAAATATGCAAAAAGGGACAGATGAAACTACTTGTTTTGTGCAGATCCATCAGATTCATCATCAGCAGCAGCTTCCAAGTTCCTCCGAGCCTCGTCGAGTTTTTCGGCAATCTCGGCATCGGTATAACCTTGATCGATGAGTTTATCTTCAAGGATAACAAGCTTGAGCTGGATCTGACGCTTGCGATCATGCTCAAGGATCTCTTTGTTGGCCTTCCTGGTAACACCAGCAGTGCCCTGATCGGCATCGAAACCTTTCGTGTTGTCGGCAACCTTCGAAGTTTTAGGTTTCACGAAGAACTTGTTGCTTTGAATGTACCCATTCGTACCAGACCCTCTTGGAGTCTGTAACCCTATTCCGTTGTACATGACTCAAAAACTCTGCAATTGAAACCCTAGAAACAGAGAAAGAGAGATTTGGAAATTCAATCGAAAATCCGAACGAATCTGAGTAACGAAGTGCGTCGCAGTATAAGGATAAAATAAAAATCAGTGTTCTAATTCATTGATTTTTCAATCGTTTAATGCGAAGCGAACCAGAAGAGCACGAAAGGGGACAAGAAAAGAAGAAGAAAGAGGAAAAGGATACAAACCCTAGATGCCAAAGGAACCGAGAGGAGGAAAAAAGATCGAGCAAATAATGAGGTTCTGATATTTTAATTTAAACAAATTTATTTGATGGATAATTTAAACCATTTTTTTGGTTTTTGGTACAAATGTCGGTCCCTCTTGCTTCAAATTACGTCGTTGCTATTAACATCGTGCAATTTGCTAGTGGTACCTTGTAACTTGATTTTGATATTTTCTTTCCAAAAATACCGTTTTCTTTACAAAGCAGCTTCCCTCCTCCTCCAACATACAACACCTACACCTACATGGCAACACCCACACCCAACACCCCACACCAGAAAACACAGTTCCTTCCCCCCTCCTTCTCACCAGAAAACTACCCTTCCCACCACCATTCTGCCACCATTGTGACATAATAATGAAAGGGTGAGTTTTGTGAGTGTTTTCAAATTGGTTTGAGAGTGGGTTGCAAGTTTAAAGGGCTACTGTTGGTTCGTTGTCGTCGTGCTGTGAATGGTGGTGAGGTGCAAGTAAGTACATACGTAAACATTTGAAAAAACCGCAATATTATTTCCGGAAAACTTCCGGAAATCCACTTCCGGAAACTATCCGGAAACCCATTTCTGGACACACCGGAAACTATCCGGAAACCATTTTCCACAAGACAAAGGAATATCTTTAGTTACCATACATGATAAAGAAAAAGGATCATTTATCTTTTTGTGTTGTGTTTTTTCCAAAATGTATGCACAAGAACCATCAATGCTTAGATAGATGTGTTATGCCTTATCGTCATCACCTAAGAACGATGTGTCTCCCTCTGTAGGTGTGGCAAAATTGTTTAGAAGATTATGTCAGTCCTGTATCAATTTGGTACCTACGTGCTCCAGATGGATTTGTGTCTCCTGGATGTGTTGCCGTTGCTGGTTATATGGAACCGGAGCCTAATCTTGTATACTGTGTTGCCGAGTCACAAATTAAGGAAACAGAATTTTAAGAGCAGAAGGTTTGGGCGGTGTGCACTGTGCAGAAAAGAAAAGGTGTATTAGGTGTCCGGAATTGGTGAGAGTGATTTTTCAGAAACATCCGGATTTGTTTTTTCGGAATGTTTCCGGATTTTATTTTCCGGACATAAAATTTAGTCTCCGGAATTTAATTTCCGGACGAGTAAAATGACCTTTCGTAAAATTTTACACATCCGGAATTTAATTTCCGGACGTGTAAAATTTAATACATCCGGAATTTAATTTCCGAACGTGCAAAATGCAAAATCACCTTTTGTAAAATTTACACATCCGGAATTTAATTTCCGGACGTGTAAAATGACCTTTCATGAAATTTTATACATCCGGAATTTAATTTCCGGACACTTTCCGGAATTAAATTTCCGAATGTAGAATTATTAGGATAGTAAAAAGGGTATTTTTGGAAGAAAAAAAAAAGTGCAAAGTGTGTGTAGCAAAAATGCAAGACGTCAAAAGTAAGCCCCCAAATTAGATAGTATTTAAGGATTGGGCCTGCATGAGTCTTCGTTTGAGACAAGGTCATGAATGCATAAAATCTTGGACCGTGCTATTTGCACCTTGTTTTTTTTGCTCCACACACCTTACAAATATTTTTAAATTTTTTTCTTCCAAAAATATCCTTTTCATCTCATAAGTGCATTTATATTGGAACTATCAGGAAATTATTTTCCGAAAAATCTTCGGAAATTAAATGCTGGACGTTCAGAATGTCTGTGAACAAACTAACGAAATGAAAAGGGTATTTTTGGGGGAAAAAAAAATTAAAAAAAAAAATTGCAAGGTGTATGAAGCAAAAAGCAAGGTGCAAATAGCAAGCCCCTAAAATCTTCTCCAGTGGGCCGGGCTCAATACCAATGAATAAATTAATAATAGTTAATATAATAATCTATATCTATATATATATAATACATTTGCGAACAAACTCAAAGTGGAAACCTCCACATGTCAATCTCTGGAGCCTTCACTCATCACACGTGGCAACACCAGAAGCCTTCCCTCCATTTTTTGCTTATGTGTCGTGTTGTGGTTGATTTGAAGTAATTATAGTAATGGTCATAATTAGATCAGATTTGGAGTAGGATCAATTTATTGATAATTGATATAATTTGCAATGAAATTATTGATAATAATGATTATAATATACCATTTAATTAATACAATTATAACCTTCCAAAAAATATTTACAAACTATAATCAGACATAAAAATATATGTAATTATGATTATTGATTGAGATAATATCAATTTGATACCAATGAGTTGAAATTCAAATCTGTTTCATAACCTTCCAATAATGTTTTCAAAATATAACTTTCCAATTATAACCTTCCAAATTTCGATGATTTGTCGTGCTCATATTGATTTGAAGAAAAAAATATAATGATGGTCAAAATATCGTTAACGAAATCAATTTGCAGTAGGATCAATTTATTGATAATTGATATAATTTGCAATGAAATTATTGATAATAATGATTATAATATACCATTTAATTAATACAATTATAACCTTCCAAAAAAAAATTACAAACTATAATCAGACATAAAAATATATGTAATTATGATTATTGATTGAGCTAATATCAATTTGATACCAATGAGTTGAAATTCAAATCTGTTTCATAACCTTCCAATAATGTTTTCAAAATATAACATTCCAATTATAACCTTCCAAATTTCGCTGATTTGTCGTGCTCATATTGATTTGAAGAAAAAAATATAATGGTGGTCAAAATATCATTAACGAAAGCAATAATGAAATCAATTTGAATTTTGAAATTTCATGAATGAAACAAATTGATACTGATTATGTCATTTTAGTATGAAAATAATTTAATGCTTAAACAAATAATACGAAAAATGCTAGAAATTAAGAGTGCATTAATTAGAATTGATTATACGGACAATACATTGATTATAAAATATTATAATTCAACACAAAAATAATTCAAATTTAAACAATATTTGAAATTCAAAAGTTAGAATTCAGATTGAAATTACTTCAAATTCTAAAAAGGAAATAGATGAATTTAATTATAATTTCATCAATGTTATTAATGAATGTAGATATATATGGTGAAAATTTTATTAATAATATCATATAGATATTATTAGTAATACACTTATGATTTATAATATTAATTTTACTATGAGTAATTGAATTAACACGTGTACATTTAATATTATTACTAAATCACCAATTTAACCATTAGCCTCAAGGGCTCCAACACAACAATCATAACAGCAGAAATATATCATCATGTCATAATATCAACTATTGGCAAAACACTTCATCATGCTCATATAATAACCAACAAGTCTATAATATACATATTCAGACCAAATCAATCAAAGAGAGCATATTATTGACAGAACAACATTAACATATAAATCATACAACATGAACAACACCGGGGTCATGGGGAACCCCTTCACCTTACGCTACCCCATTGCCTATGGTTACACTACCCTTCTCCCCATACCTGGATTGAAGGTAGATCCAACAATTGCCAAACGACACACTGGTTCCTTCCCTTCGAGCGGCTCACAACTCCAAGCCTTGGAACAAACATAAACACAATTATCAGTTTCCGATTCTAACCAAGAAAAGGAAACACAAAAGGAAAGACTTTTACCTCTATATATGTCAAGCACAGAAGAAACAGGACTTCCCAAGGGTCTCTGATACTCAAGAAACTGAATGAGTTCGTTGGAAAAAGGGGAAGAAGTACACCCAGCCGCAATAGAGGCTGCTGCCACTGAAAAAGTAGGGTTTCACGTCAACCCTCGGTTTCTGTGCCAAACATATATAGCATGTGCCTGAGCACAGTCGTGCTCAACTTAGCGTCAGCGAGACGCGGTCAGCACCATGAGCACGGGCGTGCTCACTATTGAGCACGGTCATCCTCAACTTAAAATCAGAAACACGCTTCTGACTTTAAGCACGGGTGTGCTCATGTACCAGAAAAGGATTTTTAAGCCCCACTTAGCCCTTAACCAACTCCTTTAACTTAATAAAACCAACTTTATAAAAACACTTACGAAAAACGGGGTGTTACAGCTAGTACAGCTCAAGTGGTAGAGCTCAGGGACATTTGTTCTCAGTGAGGTTGCGGGTTCGATCCCGCGATACCTCTAATTTTCACCTTCCCTATAAGGCTTAAATATGCCTCCTATGAACCCAAAAAAAACTTTGTTTATATTTGCATATTTCACAAATTAATAGATGGATTGTAAACAAAAAAATTAATAGATAGCTTTGAAACAACGGGTGACACTATTAGCACTTCTAGTTGTCTTTCTTTTTTTTGGTACATTGGAGAAGAAACAAAAATAACTTCTAGTTGTCTATCAACGCTCCTTAAGTAATCACAAGTTTAATAAAAATTTTGATTTATTAGCAAGGAAAAGGAGTATAGATTGGCAAATTGAATAACCTCAGCTCGAACAACACTACTCCCATATTTCATTTATAGTATAAACCTAAATTTCACTATACTTCTATCATTTGAGATTTCTTTGGCACTAATTAAGAAATAAAAAAGGGCAATGTTAAAGTAACAATAAAAGTATAAAACTTAAAGCACTATTTAAGAAAATAAAAATAAAAAAGTAACAATAAGAAAACACAGTTCCTTCCAACATACAACACCTACACCTACATGGCAACACCCACACCCAACACCCCACACCAGAAAACACAGTTCCTTCCCCCCTCCTTCTCACCAGAAAACTACCCTTCCCGCCACCATTCTGCCACCATTGTGACACAATAATGAAAGGGTGAGATTTGTGAGTGTTTTCAAATTGGTTTGAGAGTGGGTTGCAAGTTTAAAGGGCTACTGTTGGTTCGTTGTCGTCGTGCTGTGAATGGTGGTGAGGTGCAAGTAAGTACATACGTAAACAATAAGAGATGTTAAATAATCATTCCCCTGTTTAAAGGCCGATTTATCTTAAATAAGAACACAAACTGAAACACAGATGAAAAACAAATCTCACCAAAATTTTCATGATATATATAGACGTTATAATTACATTAGATGGGCGCACTAAAATCAATCTTAAACAGCTTAGTGTACAACATGCTCAACGTAATTCTTGGAAGGAATTGAAATGAAGAGATCCACTACGAGGCTAGCTTCAAAATAGTTTGTATTCAGCTGCAGTACTGTACTTAAATCCTGAAATATCATATCACCAAATAGCATTTGCTTCTGCTCTGCGTTGCAGCATCATAAACTTAAGACACCAACAAATATTCCAGCTAGCATAAGCCTCTAAAGCCCAACCCAGTATGAGCGTCCATTACTGTTGTGAATTGGAGACAAAGAGGGAGATGTAACACACCACTCATACCAAACCTGTTTCAAATTCAACAAAGAAATCGAATTCAACAATATGAAATGGAAAGAATTGATGACGGGATGAAGGGGAAAAAAGAAATGATTAAATGGCAAAGTAGCAAGTGATGGAAAACCAACCTTAGTAGGACCACAACAACGCCAGAAATTCACTTCAAGAGTAGAACCAGGATCCACACAAATAGGTGACCTTAGTGGAAAAAATATTGCAAACCTACAGATAAAAGCCAAAAAAATGCAGGGTTTGAAAAGTTGAGTTGCATTACCAAATCATTACCATTTTGTAAAAAGAATGTTATTGACCGTGAAGAAACAAAAAGCACAAAACATAGAGTTCGGCATCCACGTAATCGCATAAAAATATAAAAAATAAATAAATAATCCCTAAAATCTCATCGAACAGAGTTAAAATCTAATATCCATCATGCAGATAATATACAGAAGCCATAAATACACTCTGATCCCACAAAAAATGTGGTATCACCATACCAAAATGGTTAAGGGAACACATACCAAAATGTACGGGTACCAACGTGTGCTTAGAATTTGGCATTTTCCCACAATGAAGAATGCCATTCAACTGAAAATACCATCTCTAAAAAACCCCTTTCACAAAAATACCGACTTCAAGCAACAATTACAGATAAAAAATGACACAGGATATCAAGAAATAAATTCACAAGAGACATGCAGTAGATTATAATTGTCTTTAGAATTAAAAACAGGTCAAATAATAGTTAACCAAATTTCACATTGATTTTTTTTTTTTTTCATTTTTGCTTACTTTATCTTCCAAATGGCAAATATAGACACTACATGTTGTCAATTGGTGAGTATGGTTGAGTAGAGTAATGACAGTTTTCAAGGAAGTACAGCGCAAAAGCTATTTTTAGACTGGCTCTTTTGGAATCACATATACATAGAGATCGACAAGCTTTGTTTGCTAGATGCGTCTATCTCGTTTGCATGTTGTGGTTTCTTTTAGGAGGATTTTTATCATCTGATATTTTACTCACTATTTTACAATTCTTATACAAGTACTTCTGTTGTCAAAAAATAAATTAAACGCAAAAGAAATCACAATACCAACTGAACATGTTTGGTGTTGCTGTTGAAGGTTCTGTTCCAAGATGCACATCCTTGTAAAGAGTGGCATCAAAGTATCCAGCAAATCCTGCGATCAAGGAGTGCAATGTGTCGGTATAAAATATATAAAGCCATAATGAAGCAATACCAACATCCCAATAATACATAATAAGACTGCCCCATGGCCAAAATGCAGCCAAGTATGGCAACTAAGCAATCAAGTAAGTTGCTTTTAATATAAGATGCACTCTCACTTCACAGACACTATAATATCAGGAGAGGCAATTAGCAAGGACAGTCTACATAACCAATCAATCATATACCAAATTAACACAAACTTAATCACGTGCAACAGCAAGATAAGTTTCACAGAAAAAACTTCAAACCCTGACCAAACCCTCCAAACTGCCTCAACCAATGCCTCTATATGAATTAAATAGGCTTCTAACAATTTATTGGCAACAATCCAAATACACATTTCACTCTATTTGTGGCAGAAAATTTGCACTTCTGTTCTGGGCAAGCACCAGGAATTTCAACACTTCCAGATATTTCAACCATTAAAGAACCATGTGTATTAACTTAATTGTTCCCTGAATACATTTCCATGACTTGAATTAAAACAGACCGGCACACAGTAAAAGATAAAAATACTCAATTGCATTTTAAAAATTTGCAAGATATATTCAAAGTAAAATCAAATATCTTATGGATAAAATCATTTACACAGAAACTAACTCAGTAAGAAGCACATACCATGTACCATTGCGGAACCAGTGTCATTAGGTATCACAAAGTGTAACTTTTTATACCGCTGATTGCTTTCTTCATCAGGTTTCGGATGAGTAAAGGTGAAAACCTGTGCAGGTTAAATCAAAATCGACAAAATGAGCTGGAATTAAATAATCTAAACTGTAACCAAAAAATAATTAATGAGTTCAGACAAATCTGAAACAAGACATCACCCTAAAACAGCATAGAGATCAGTTCCATGGATGGACGGACTGAAGGAAAAGAAAGAAAATTCAACAACATGAGAAGCAACTCACAGGTTGAGATGGTGCAAGTCGGGCTGCATTGTGTATTTTCACAACATAAGCAGTTTCGAAGTGTACAAGGTCTTTATGCGCCTTTACCTGAAATACACAAGCAAATGAAGTAATACATGCTTACCAAAAAAAAAATGAAGTAATACATTTACACACTGTCATTAAAAAAATAATTGTATATATGTAATTTTAACAGGAGAACTGAAAGAGATATACATCATTATATAACTTTGAAGCTGTCACTGGTTGGAGGAAACTTGTGTACCTGAAAACAGTAATCCACAATGATTAATACAATAGCTAAACAAAATAATAAATCAAGCTTAGAATACACAATGTATTAATCATTAATTGCACCTTAGAAACCCATTTATTATCTATTCAGTACCATTCAGCCGCCATCCGCCGCCGTTAGCCACTGTTCAGCCCCGTCCGCCGCCGTCTGCCACCGATCTTGCACCGGTGACCCTCCCATCTGGTTCGCCGGCCCAAAACCGTTCAGAAACAGAATATCGCAGCCATCGGACTCCGCACGAGCCGTCGCAGCTCCGTCAACTCTCGGGCACGTGTAACATACGCGCTGCCCTACAACCATTGTTTCGCCGTGAACTGTAGCTTCGCCGGCTCTTCCTCAGTCCGTTTGAGGGGTTCAAATCTAGATCAGAGACCCTTTTTTCGTGGGTATTTTTGAAGCCTCAGTAAGCTTCTTTGTTGCTGCTGTCTTCTCTGCTTTTAGTAAGATTTTTGAATCTTGTTCCGTGGAAATGACTGGCAAGTGTTTTTGCTCCCGCACCTTTAGTGCCTCCGAAACTATCCGTAATAATGCTTGGATTATTGACTCTGGTGCCCCTGATCATATGACCTTCCATTCCAAATTGTTTTCCTCTTATACTTTATATTACTGTTGCTGATGGTTCTCGTACCCGTGTTGTCAGTTCTGGAAACATTGACATTCAACCCTCATTTAAATTGAAAAAATTGCTTTATGTTCCTGAACTTTCCAACAACCTAATTTCTATTCCTAAGCTTGCTCAGGACCAGACCTGTGCGGTGACATTTTTCCCTTCTCATTGTGTTTTTCAAGATCTTGCCACGAAGAGGACGATTGGAGTTGCTAAGGAACAGGGAGGGTTATCTATCTGTCTGATGAAAGATATGGTCAAAAGGTGCAGTCTTCCTGCTTACAGTCTGAGTCTGAGTCCCACTCTCCTGCATCACAGGTCTGGCTTCAGCACAAGCATCTTAGACATCCTCTTTTTTCTCTAATTAAGTCTATGTTTCCGTCTTTGTTTATACAACAGTCTGTTGAGTCTTTCAAGTGTGACATTTATCAGTTTGCTAAACATCATCGTGCTACTTTTCCATCTAGTTATAAGAAAAGTGTTCAACCATTTGATCTTATACATTTTGATGTTTGGGGACCAGCCCCTAATTCTAATATTTCTGGTGCGAAATGGTTTTTTTCCTTTATTGATGATTGAACTAGAGTAACTTGGCTTTTCTTGATTAACGATAAATCAGAAGTACCCTAACTTTTTATTCAATTTTATCATATGGTGCAGACACAATTTGGGAAACGCATTAAAAGATTACGCTCGGACAATGGAAAAGAATATGTCAATCATAGCCTTTCCAGTTTTAATAGTAAATAAGGCATCATCCATGAATTTACATGTGTTGACACCCCACAACAAAATGGGGTTGCAGAAAGGAAAAATAGCCACTTACTTGAAGTTGCTCGAGCCCTTCTCTTCCAAATGTCAGTCCCAAACTCATACTGGGGAGAAGCAGTATTGATTGTTGCCTATCTGATTAATAGGATACCACCTCGTGTTCTAGGCAATGTTAGTCCAATTCAGTTTATGATCTCACACTTTCCTTCTGTCCCTATCATGAAAAGTCTCGAGTCTCGGGTATTTGGATGTCTTGCCTTTGTTCATGTCCATAAGCAGCATTGAACTAAGTTGGATTCTCGTGCAGTCAAGTGTGTCAGGGGGTACAAATGCTATCATCCTTCGAGTCATAAGTACTTCGTCTCTATGGATGTTACCTACCATGAACATGTGTCATTCTTCACCCGCCCTCAGCTTCAGGGGGAGAGCAATAATTTGGAATCTAAGTCCGAGTTTCTCTTCATTGGTCCTTGTCTGCCTAAGTTACCTGTTCCTCATTCACCTGTTCCTGAGTCACCTGTTTATGACTCACCTGTTTCTGCTCTAGTTTTTCCTTTGTCTTCTGTTTTATAGGAGTGTGCACCTTCAGCACCAGCGAAGAACAAAGCTAATGAGCCAACATTGGTGTATCAAAGGAGAGTAAAACCCAACCTGTTCCAGAAACAACCTCAACTCTCCGAACCTGAGGTATGTACTGAAAATAATCCATCCACTTCTGATTCTCGGTGTTTTGATACTCGACTTTGATCCAGATGACTTATCAATTGCTTAGAGAAAAAGGAAAAGGTCTTGTGCCAAATATCCCAGCATCTGTTCAAGAGGCACTAAAGGATGCAAATTGGATCCAAGCTATGGATGAGGAGATGAAGGCACTTGAAAGGAATGGAACTTGGGAAATTGTTGAGAGGCCAGGGGGCAAGAAACCAGTTGGTTGCAGGTGGATTTATACAGTCAAGCATAAATCAGATGGCACTCTTGATCGATACAAAGCAAGATTAGTGGCAAAGGGATATACTCAGACCTTCAGACCTGGCATTGATTATGAGGAGACATTTGCTCTAGTGGCAAAGATGATTATTGTTCGTATTTTACTCTCTCTTGCTGCTCACTCAGGGTGGGACCTTCGCCAGTTTGATGTTAAAAATGCGTTTTTGCATGGAGGCTTTGAGGAGGAGGTGTATATGGAGATTCCTCCGGGATTTGGACCCACTAGTGGAACAAACAAAGTGTGTAGACTGAGGAAGGCTTTATATGGGCTTACACAGTCTCCCCGGGTGTGGTTCGGGAGATTCACAAAAGCAATGGTTTGCCTGGGTTACAAGGAGATCATACACTTTTCTTCAAACATTCACAGGGAGGAAAATTATCTGTACTTGTTTATATTGATGATATCATTATTACAGGAGATGATTTGATTGAAAGACAACTACTCGAGGAGAAATTATATGCAGAGTTTGAAATGAAGGACCTTGGGAAACTTAAGTATTTCTTGGGGATTGAAGTGGCCTACTCAAAACAAGGCATTTTTATTTCTCAAAGAAAGTATGTGCTTGATCTTTTCAAGGAAACAGACAAACTTGGATGTAAACCTGCAGGTGTTCCCATAGAGCAAAATCACAAATTGAGCATCGAAGAGGAGAGTGCTAAAGTTGACAAGGTCCAATATCAAAGATTAGTGGGGAAGTTGATTTACTTGGCACACACTAGACCAGATTTAACATATGCAGTTAGTGTTGCGAGCCAATTTATGCATGATCTGAGGGTGGGACACTTGCAGGCTGTAGAGCGTGTTCTGCAATATCTCAAAGCCACTCCAGGGAGAGGGCTCTTGTTCAAAAGAGGTGGAAGCCTAACTATGGAAGCCTATACTGATGCTGATTATGTAGGTTCAGTGAGTGACAGAAGGTCCACTTCAGCATCTATCACGACATAATATGCAATCGACACTCTGTAACCAGCTCAGCAGTTGTGTGGACCAAAATTCCACCTATGCACAATGGACCTTTGAAAATCAAACTCATGGGCCAAAATGGACCTTGGATCTCTGTCTTTATTTGGTATTAAATGAACAGATCAGAATGACTAACAAGTGTAAATGATTGGTACAATGGATGGATGGAACAGTTTAGGGGGTGATTGAAATATTAGAGAAGCATTGCAGCCAATCCACTTAATTTAGGAGAAACGATTTGGCATCTGCCTTTCTTATTATTGCTAGCGCTTTACTCTGGCCATTAGACATTAATGCATCCTCCTTACAATAGGTGAAGTCTCCATATTAGAAATGAAATCATGTACAGCAGTTGAGTTCCTTGCCCCTTGTAAATTAAGATGGTATTGAGACAATGATGTAAGTGATTTTAGATATATTAAAAAAAAAAGCCATTGGTTTTGTATTTCTGAACAATGCGGGAACTGCAGGAGGCAATGGATGTGTGGTTGGCCGTCTCCATAGAATTCTTGCACAACCTATATATAAGGATTGTGGGTAGAAAGTAGGTTTTTGAGCTGTGAGGAACTGTGTTATGTTTGAGAAGGGGCATCGTGGATGTGTGGGCAATATATTCTTGTTTGCGATACGAAACTAAATCGTGTGACACTTTTGTTCAATATGGCACACTCACTATCGAAAAATTTACCTGACAGTGGGAAAGTAGGAAATTATAGAAGGGGAGCAGAGCTATTCATCTTGAATTAGAAGAACTTACCTTGGTGTATGATAAAATACATAACCCAAAACAAAAATAAAAGAAAATCTAACGAAGGTAAACCAGTAACAATTGGAATGAAAGGAAGTTACTTACGAAGACGGTATAGAAATTCCATCTTCCTTTAGAAACCGCTGGGCTCCATCAAGGCACTCGGGAGACAATTCATTGTCACCAAATGAACCTAGCAATTCACTAACCTAAATATAAGACAGCAGCACAATCAAACACTAGAATATAAACCATGAAAGTTAAACAATTTTGGATAAGTGAGCAGAATATACCAATATGTCAGCCTTTTCAGGGGCATTCCAGTAACGCATGTCACTTGAGACTATGGTAACGGTATCCTCCCAACCCTCTAGCTTAATTAATGACTGTTCCAATAAATAAGTGTCATGTCCAAAATAATAGTAAGATAATAGTAACATTCAACAGATAAAAGCCTTGGAATAAAAATCCTCAAACAATGGGCAAAAAGGCAAATAAATCTCTATAAACTTTAAAAAAAAAAAAAACTGAGGACGTTCACAAAAAATGACAGAATATGAACCCCCACTCTCAAGAGTGAGAACTAAAAATAACTTTTAAAAAAAGTGTCAATGAATGTGTTCAAAAAATTATTAACAACTCTCACGAAAAACTTCAAATGCTACACATATCAAACTCTAAATAATGTTTCTTTTTTACTAAAGGGAAGGCACAAGAGTAACAACAAAACTTAGTAAATTACTATAAATCCCTACTTACTAACATCCATATAAACATACAGACATGGTTATTAAAATTATATTTATTAAAAGTTTGAATTCAGCTGCTTATGTAATACACAAATTAAACTAAATTAAATTGGCATATAAATTCATAGAATCCAAATAAATGTTAACATTTAAAAGAACCGAAACTAACATGAAGAGTAAAAACTGCATTTGGGTTCTTTTCAACAGCATAAACTTTTAGCTTGCGTCCAGTTTCTTCAGCGGCCTACATATGAATATAACAAAAATCACTCTAACGAAAAGGATATTCCCTTAACATAATATGATTTAATATTTAACTAACACACACCTGTAATGATGCCCGTACAAGAGGCCCACGTCCTGCACCGACAACCATCAATACCTAGCCAGAAGAAGAAGATAAAAAAAAAAAAAAAAACTTTATCTTTGCTGTGTTGCACAACATCCAAAAGGGTGCATGTTTATTGTGCACAAAGAAAAAGCAACTAAAAATAAAGATGCATTAAGAACGAAACATCAAAAACAAATCTTACAGTTGTTTTCACAGATGCCTTATCATCAGGAACCCTGTCCAGCAATGCTTTACACACAGCTCTTTGGTACTGTCAAAGGAATGCTAATGAGTAAGATTACAAGTACAATTATAGAAACCAAAGCCACCAGTTGCTACAAGACACAACCTTGAACTCCACAGAACAAACAATATGGCAGGTGCAAATGCCTTTTCATCAAAAAAAATTACCAAGCAGGCATTGACAACACTAACATGTTTCAGATCCTATGTGTAGCAAATAGAACGATGTTACATATAAAAGCTTGCATAAATTTGGATGCCTTCGATTATATACACCTTTATTCCAAGGAACACAGATAATCAAATCATTCTTAAAACTGACTTTATAAAATTAGATCTACAACATCCCAACATATTAATAAAGAAAAAATCAATCAATTGAAGAATAGGGGCAGCCACATCATAAAACTCATAACATCAGCATAGTTGCTATAACTACTTGACTTTATCTTTAATGAGCGCCCCAGGAAGTTCAACTGCTCAAGAGTGGCAGGAAGTGGACATCCTGATTGTCTGATTCACACCAATTAACTACAACAGACTTAGGTAGCCCAGCGAGAGGAGGAGACAGAGAGAAGATACACATAAAATGGATGCATGAACTTGAGAATATCATACAAGCATTGCCATACCTGAATGTATTTCACAGCATCTTTCTCAAAAGTCTCATAGGTCTGAGCCTCTAAATTATCCATCAGAGGCTGCACAAAAATTTGAAGGAAAAAAAAAACCAAAATCATTTTTCTGAAAAGTGCAACGTAATCTAACAGCAACAAAGACGCCAATAAATGACTAGTGAGAAGAAATAAGAGAGTACGTACTTGCAATGGTGACTGCAAAAAATCCCTGTAACCAAGCTGGCATAAGATGCTGAGAGGTCAAAAGAAAGATAGTAGCAGATAATGCTATCCATATATATATTGAACATATGTAGAGATAGATACCTCAAAACGCTCTTGTTCGGGAAGAGGATCCATTTTTTGGTATAGATAACCAACAAAGCCTAGATATGGCCGCAAGGGATGTCTTTGTGAATCTGAAGTGCAAAAAACTCACTATTAGACTTTATCCCAAGGGCCCAAACCAAAAGAAAATAGTTAAGATATAAATTGTAATTTGTAACTACTTAAGGAATAAATTCAAATCAAGATCACAAATCTATGAACCTATAATAGGAATTTACCTTCAACAGAATGATTCTGAGAAGCATCTGCAGACACCCTTGCTTTTGGATGAACAGGGTTTCCAGATATAATGATCTAGACATGTTTCAAACAAACTCAAGACCTTTTGTAGAAAAACAATGCTACTTGAACCTCAATTCCATTCCTTTATAATCAAATAAGCAGTAATGCAGTCTCAAACAAAAATATAAATGGGATACTAGAATTTTAAAACTGCAAGGTTGTTTGCAGTCGCATTAACTGCACAATTCTTTTTCCATCAACAGTTAATAGACTCCACATTTACAAGAATACAAGAAGCAAAGAATTTGAATGGCTTACCTGTACAGAATGGTTTAAAAAACAAGTAATTAAATTCTGGTGACGCTTTGAGAGGCATGGGTGACCACGTGAATTTGTTAAAAAGGCCTGACAAAATTCAAATCAAAACCATGATGACTTTAGATAAGAATCAGCCCACCTTTCTTAATATTTGAAAGATTCATTATAAATAACAAGATGTCCTTACATCAGTATTTATTATAGCTGCTCTAACAGACTCCCCAAACCAACGTCCTAGGGAATTTGCTGAAGGTAGAGTATTCCTAAGGAACAAGAACAATCATCACCATTCAGGATATTAATAATGAAATGGTACTGGCAATTATAAAATGAGTTTAGGAATAAAAATCAATCATAAACAGCAAGATCAAAGTATAACAGGTCAAAGGACCAATAAACTACTCACAAAATATCAAGTGCAACAGACAGTTGACTATGATGCTCGCATAGCAGACGAAATGAATTCCATATTTCCCAAGAGTCAACCTAAATAACAGGATTAGAATGTTCTGAAAATATACATGTGATCATAAATTTTCACGAACTGATTGAAAACCCTAAATAATTTGATCCACTGCAAAGTTGTGTCTATGTACACATGAATCACCAGAGTCATGTCTCGTTGAACATGACGCTTTTGACTTTGCAATAACAACATTAATTTCATTCAGAATAGGGAGTTTCAATAAGAGGAAGAAAAGGTTGCCAAACTCAAGTTTAACTAAAATCCTGAAGCCCTGTGAAATTTGAATCATAAACTCTAATGAGTTCAAACAACAAAAAATATTAAAATATTATCTTAAAAACATAACCTAACATGAAAAAAATAGTTACTCAACAATTATCTTTTACTTAATCATCACTGAGATTACTTTGTAACATAAAAAGACAAAAAATAGTAATAGTAACATAAAATTAACATCATAATTGTAGAACATAGGGAATTCAACCCAGGTATCCAACTAGATAAATAAAAACTGAATGATTTTAGGCCAAAACAATGTCGACTCCAGGAATGCAAACTTATTTGAGGATTCATGATTCTTTTCGAGTGTACTTGAATCATACAAGTTTGACAAAAAGAGATTATCATGGATTTAACATTTTTGTATCTTAGGATCATAAATTATTATATGTTTAAGAGTTGACAGGAGAGTTTGAAAAATAAGAAGTCCACAATTGAAGAGAGGGGGGGGGGGGGGGGGGGGGGCATATATGTGTATAGAAAAGAACATAAGCAATGATACAATACATGACCCCATACCAGCGATACAAACGTGCGTGATTTTAAGATATTACTCACCAGAGTATCAGAGTTTGCATCCATAGATTCATCATCAGGTTTCACCAGAGGAATCCTAAGCCACAACTTTATTACATAGGTAACGAAACAGGAAAATATAAGAATGGTGAAAATGAAATTCATAGAGGAAAGACAAATGAACCAATCATAACTTGAACTTAGAATGGTACCTGCATATTACTTAGGCCCTGTATGATTTGATTCACACACCTAGCATAATTAGCGCAAGTAGTTCCCTTAGGAGCTGGAAGCAGGCAAGCCTACAGCACATTTTAAGGGGTTAGAAAAACCAACTGCAAATCACAACCTATAAAAGGATTTCTTTCTGTTTTTAACTGTAACATATCAATCTAATGATCTATGACATAATCCTAGTGGCATGCTATGCAGTTTATAACAGATATAAGCATGAAATAACTTTACAAAGCCAATGAGCATGCTCTAAACAATTTAACACAAAACATTACCAGGAGATGTGGCAAAGCCAACAACAGTGATACAGGTAAGTTCCCTATCATGTCAAAATAAAACCCTTGATTTTTCACTTCTTTTAAAGTAGATCACCATGTCAAGTGTCCAGAACGAATTTCCTGGGAACCACTCATAGGCACTGTCAAGTTAAAGTAAAGGATATGTATTCACATCACTTCTCATTTTAATCGGGTTCAGTGTTATCGATTGCGGATGGCAGACCATAGCGGAAGGCCAAAAATCCACCATTTTAAGCCGACATAAAACGCCATTGCGGCCATGGCGCCGCCATCCTTCACAAATTGGCCATAGCGGTTGGCCAAAAATCCGCCACCACAATCCGCCATGGCCACTTTTTGATAACACTTGGGTTCCCCCCATAGCTTGATATACCTTAAAAAAAATTCCTAAATAAACTAATATCAGATGAATGCCATCTAATTGTGGGAAGGAAAAATAATCCAATCATAGAAACTCAATTAAAACCATAAAATTGAGAAAATAAAAATGGTTTCTGCCAAGAAAAATAACGACCAACCATTTTTGCAATTCAAGAAAAAGAAGCAAAAGTTTCACACTGAACCAATTAATATGAGTTACGCCACTAATTGAACTAAGAAATCAGGATCAGGCAGCGCAAATACAAATTTGAAATTTCCTGCAACTTGGATATACCAAAGCACACCTGTAAAGAGAGATGAGAGGCCCAAGATATTTCTTGTTTAAGAGTGGTTTCAGAATCCATCCTAACAGTTTCATCTTCCGAATCCAGATCTATCCATGAGCTTATTTTTCCTAAAAAAAAAACTCAATAAATTACATGAGAAGTTTCATATAGTTGCGAATACAAGAAGACAATCACTAAATAGTAGAAAATTTAGTACAAAAACATTTAAAGAATCGAAAAGAACAAACATAAAAATAGGCCCTTCTCTGACTAAACTCATGCCTGCATTCTTATGGTTTTTGTTATTTCTAACTTAATTATGATTCACACTAATAGTAATTGTGTCTTTAAAATATAAATTTTGAATATTACTGATTAACAGGCATATGAAAAATTATGTTTGCTATATCTACTATCTTTGGTATAGCGAATTATGTTTGCTATATCTACTATCTTTGGTATAGCGACCATCCCGCTATCCGCGATGGCATTTTTGGGATCGGCTGCTTTGCACTGCTATCCAGGATTGATAACTATGTTTTCAACTTGTAAGGAACTAACTTCAACACATATGTCATGGCTTCATTATTACAAAGTGCGCAATTATGCTGCCATCGCCAGGAAGGGTGAGCGTTACATCCCATTATGTAGCCCACAACAATGGACCCCAAAGAAAAACAATAAACCATTAAATTTTGGTGCAGGAAGTAATTTCAAATTACACTCAACCCGACGGAATTCACAAATAAATCAATATGCTTGCAATCCAAGCATACGGAAATGGATGAAGCTAAAATGAAGAGTAGATTTTATAATGAAAGATGCAAAATTCGTAACATCAAAAAACTAAAAAAAATTACTAATCATAAGAATAATAGGCAATTCATACCCACTACATGATTACTCCATTGGGATGGGCTCAAGACCAAGTCCGACCCAGCAAATGGCAGAACACCAGATCTCAAACCATCCTTTTGCACTAAGCTTGGTCGATAAGCAGGATCCATCTGGATTGCACCATAAAATCCTACTAGTTAAACAGGCAGTAGGAAACTAAATGTGCAAAAGGTTATATTCACACTCAGTTCATAGACGACAGCCTTTCTAAAATTTTCACCAGTTGCAAAATAGACTGCACACGTTCAAGAAATTGCACGAGAGAAAACTAGCTATCCATTTGGCAGATTTAAAAAAAAATAAAAAAACAATACCCCATTAAGGAGCTTTGTTATCACTAATGTAGTCCAAGGTCTTAGAGTGAAACCACATTGAAAAAGCTTCACAAATAAACCGTTAGACATAGTTACTTTGGGTAAGCTTACTGACCAATCACATATAAAATGGCAGCAGCAAGCTGCTATATGACTGGCTAATTAGCTACCGTAAGTTCAAAGAGAAAGCACTAACACAATTAAGATTTAAGAATCCCTAATTAAAAGAATAAGGATACCTTTCAGTAAAAAACTTAATTAAGCACTTATTTAATATATATTTTTCAAATTAACTAAAAATAGCTTATTTTCATACACTTATCACTTCTCTGGTGAGACACAATTAAGAATCCCTACTTGTGGTCAAAAGTGTAAGACACAGTAAAAGAATAAGGATACCTTTGAGTAAAAAAACTTAATTAAGCACTTATTTAATAAGTTTTTTCCCCCTTCAAATAAGCTAAATACAGCTTACTTTCATACACTTCTCACTTCTCTGGCAAGTTTGTGAAAATAAGCTAAAAAAAACTTCTAGAAAAATTATAAACTGTTTTATTTTAATAAACTATTCTTTGCATTGATAAAACCAATTAAACTCTTCATAAGTTCTTCCAAACGTGCTCTAACAGTAACAATAAATCCATGTTAAACGGAAATGTAGTTGAAGGGACCGATGCAATGAAACATGAGAAGCTTCAAAGTAAAAGGGTCCATGGAACAGTTTCACTGTAGGTGAGCTTACTGACCAATCACACACAAAAAGGAAGCAACTGTATCAGTTGCAGTGTGAGTGGCTAATTGGCCACCATTATTCAGAATTATGATAAGGGTGTGAAAAGGAGACGAACCAGAGGAGCGACAACGAAGTCGAAGCCATCAGAGGGTGAGAGATTGAAAGCAAGGACGCGTGGCATGTCATCGCTGAACTCTGTCTCTACACCACAATACCGAGATTCGCTTTTGTCCCCTTCTCTTTTTCCCAGAGGCATTTTCGCTGCTTCAACTTTCAGAAGAAGAAGAAGAAGAAGAAGAAGGGGTGTGAGAGATAGTATGAGCGGAATTCACTCTGGAGCTCGCTACGGCTACAGGGTTTTGTAGAAGAAGCAGCTCACACCGACACCTACCCACCATCGACTAGGGTTCAGGGTTTAAGAGTAAACGGGTGGGCTTTTTGCATTTCTCGAACCTAAAAGCCCAATACAGCAGTTCGGATCACTTTTGTTACTTATTTTTTATTTTTTATTTTTTACTAGTACTGGTACCTGTGCGATGCACGGGACATGAATAATAATATTTATATTTATAATTTATATTTCTAAGTTTAAAATATATGCATAGTAAACAGAATATCTGTATTAGTTGTATTTGATGTAAGAAATATTTAAAATTTTAGTTATTGGATAGTTATTAATTAAATATCAGAACATATGCATATAGCGTTGAAAAGTTGAATCATATATCTAATGACACCTTATTTTTCATAAATTTTGTGTTTAGTTATTTGGTTTGTACTGAGTATTTTCTATTTATCAATGTGTAGTATAATAGTGTGTATGATGAAAAGGATGGGCCTATGCGTGCTTTGGTGAAATTCAATAGTTATTGTCGTGTCGTTTCAATGTACATGGGTTAAGGGACCCTAAGTACTCCATATAATTCCATTTTTTTTGCAAAAAAAAAAAAGTAAAATTGCGGTTGTTTTATTAAAAAAGTGAACATATCATTTAATATAATTTGTGTCCTATAGTTAAATATGCATGGATAATTTAGAGAGGTATATAAAAAAAAATTACTTAAATTCAACTATTTTTTTTTCCTACTTGGGATACCTTAACTTTCAAAGACTTCCTTCTTCCACAAAAAAAAAAATCAGTAATTCCTTGTTGCCAAAGTTCTTTTAAAAAATTTGAAAACATCAAAGCATATGCATACAACGTTGAAAAGTTGAATCATGTAATGACACCTTACATTTCATAAATTTAGTGTTTAGTTATTTGGTTCGTATTGTGAATTTTCTATTTATCAATGTGTAGTATTATAGTGTGTATGATGGAAATGATTGGCCTTTGCATGTTTTGGCGAAATTCAATAGTTGTTGCCGTGTCGTTTCAATGTACATGGTTTAAGGTACC
Source organism: Echinosophora koreensis (assembly GCA_035048595.1). Lineage (NCBI taxonomy): Eukaryota > Viridiplantae > Streptophyta > Magnoliopsida > Fabales > Fabaceae > Echinosophora > Echinosophora koreensis. Next base: position 7,201,640 of record JAPCYP010000001.1, on the reverse strand, counting down.
CGAGTACTCCATATAATTCCATTTTTGTTTAACAAAAAAAAAAACTATGGTACTTTTATTAAAAAGGTGAACATATCATTTAATATAATTTGAGTCCTATAGTTAAATATGCATGGATAATTTAGAGAGGTATATTAAAAAAAAGTGCTTAAATTCAACTATTTTTTCTATTTGGGAGACCTTAACTTTCAAAGACTTCATTTTTTCACTAAACAAAAAAAAAAAAAAAATCAGGCCTTCAATACTCCAAACGTTAAAACTTCACGCATGAATCACAAGTCACCGCAGAGGAAAAAAATATACAGAGAATAAATTAGTCCATGTCAACGGTAGGCTCTCTTTAATTTAGTTGACATAAAAAAGGGGGATTGGTCTATTGTGTATCATATATTTACCTAAATAAATAAACAATAATTACTCTTCAAATTTTTTCGTTCAGTCATGTTTTTAATAAAAGCGCGTGAAGATTACTTCAATACATTGGTATAACAATGCATGTTTTTTTTGATCCATCAAACCCATTCATCGTCAACACCATTCAAACTCTGAAATTTAAATTATGCAATTTAACATTATTTGAATTGAAATGTGTCCAAATGGCACCGTAAATTTTGGCCAAAAACCATCAATAAAAACAAACTAAAAACCTCGTAAAATCATGGTCCAAATTTGATATTTTAACTATGTTAGTCAATCATGTGGCTCCTTTTTGACCTCCAAAAGTTTCTGAATCTTGAAGCTTGAGGACTGACCTATATATCCATCATGGTTTTCATAACACTCTATGGTATTAGTACATCTCTTTCGAGCTGCCTTATTGGTAAGAGTCTGTTCCATACCATCCTTCACTTGCACAAAAGTTTAGTTGCTGGAATGTCGTCGCCACATTTCTTACAGTTGAAGTGGTCACCTTTAACTTCAACCTTCTTCTTACACCTGTCGCATGATTGGTAGTTCCAGCCCCAATCTGTCACTATTTCAATAGGCTTGCCCAGCACAACATGGAAACACACCTGAAGGATGGCAAAGTATGGTTGATAATTTTGTTATAAAACATTTAAGGGACGACAATTGTTACATAAGTATAAAACATATTATTTTAATTGACACACCTCCATAGCCTCATAGAGGTCTGAAATTGACTTGCTTGGTGTCTGGAGGAAGTCATCGATCAAAAACAAAGTAGAACTCCCAGACATTTGGCTCACCGCTTGGGTTAGAGTAAGGTTGTCACTTCCCAATCTGTTAACAGGTGACATTTTTTTTAATTGCAGCTAGGCGTAAAATATTCACACACAATTAAATTGGAGAAATAAGATATAGTAGAGTAACCTGTCTTTGTAGTCACAATCCTCTTTCAGTCTGTGATTTATCAATAATTTAGTTCCATTGTATGCATTCGAGATACCCTTTTGACCTGAGGTTATCAATTATGCTATAAAGGGTTGGTAAACATTAGAGACAATATATAAAGGTATAACATGAATTACAAAAAAAAAATCCAAAATATATACCATTAAATGTTTTAAGCATGCATAGGTGCATTATAACGATCACTGGAATACTTTTATCATTCTTCTCGAGGTATTAATGCATCTTCTCAGCATAATCTTCCCAAAGTGTATAGGTTAGCTTGTTGCTTCTGTCATAAACCATTAGAAAAATTTTATTATAACTTTAAAGTGAACTATGAAATGTTGTCTTCAATGTAAAATATATGATATGTTAACCGTGTATCTTACTCCAAGTCTTGAAGAACGATCTCTTTAAGCTTCTTTTTCTTTCCTCCTATGACAACTACTTGCATCTTGTCCTCCTCAACCACATGTCCAATGACATTTGTTAATATGTAGTTGGTAAAGTTATTGAAACATGGTAAATACATACATCCTAGAAGTACCATCACAACATATATATAATACAATTTATGTAATGTATATAATACAATTTTAAAAAGACTTACCAATCAAGAGGCTCTCATCCATACCATTTGAAATCTGACTAAAAGTTTCAAAACTGAAGTAGTGTGTAGGGATATCATTTGCCTCAGTTTTTTCACATTTTGTATTGCCCACAAAAATAAGCTTATACTTATGGCTTGTTACCCTCAGCTTGTGATCATTTTTTGAGACCGAGAAACATTGAATGTGATAGGAACCTCCTTCCTCAACCAATTTCTCGAATGTTGAGATTAAACTTCTTTTCACAGTAGCTTGTATCTTTGTCAGCTGAAATTGAATCTATTCTTTTACACATAAATTTGACGAAGTATTATACCAAAAGATATAATGGAAATTAAATATAAGATGTTATAATTTTTTTATAGGAAATATTATAGTGGGAAAGTTAACAGAATATAATTGTTTTAGCGGATGTGGTATTAGTTGTAGAATGCTAGAATTTAGTATTAATTAACTGGTCGAAAATCCTTTAAATAGTATTAGTAAGAGAATTTTGTTTCCACAAAAGGAATTAATGTAAATAAATTTATTAATTATATTTGTTATTTATATTTATTAATTAAAGGATTAAAATTTTTTAAAAAAATTAACATATAAAATGGATTAGATATCATAGAGAAGTAGTTATAGTTGTATATCGTGATAGCAAGCAACATTGGAAGGGGAGGAGTAATATATACTAAATACAATCTAAGATTCACACGAAAACTAAAATCTAATCTTTTACCTTTGCATCCAGCAACAACAAATCCATAGTGCTTGTTTGTAGCGGATTCTTGAAATCTGGAATCTTCCAAATACTCATTACTCGTACCTTTATGATTCAGTTAGTCCTTCCAATGTGAATTTTACCAAGCGATGTAATCTCTGGTTCCATCATTCACTTGCACAAAAGTTTTTATGCAATATATACCCAAAAAAAGTGCATTCCATATTATATGTTTGAAAGTCAAGACATTAAAATTAAAATTTAAAATAATAATACCTAAGAGTTATATTTTTTTTTAAATGTAGCAATTTTAAAAAAATTGTAATATATAAGGTGTAGACAAACTTGAAGATTTCATACCTGAGAACGATGTAAACACCGCAGACTGATATGCGCAGACAAAAAAAAAGTGTTAGTCGGGACACATGTAAAACCACTCAAATTCATTATTTAATTATACAAACATAATAAAATATAGGAATGGGCATTATTACCTTGTCTCTTGCAGAAAAGAAGAAGAGGTCTGTTATGGTGAAAAGAAGAATAGGAATGGGTTTCAGATTAGAAAAGAGTGTGTCGAATAATACCTATACAGTTATCATACTTTTATAGCTATTTATCCATTTATAAAATTAAAGCTATTTATATTTATTAATACAACATTAGTTGTATTTTAATGGTTAAACATAACTAATATGTAACAGTTTTATAAAATGAGGTTTCCTGGAAGTCTTTTCTTATACCTTGGTGACAATAGCAAGGCATATTTGTAGACTCGTGTTAGTCGGGACACATGTAAAACCACTCAGATTCATTATGTAATTATACAAACATAATAAAATATAGGAATGAGCATTATTACCTTGTCTCTTGCAGAAAAGAAGAAGAGGTATGTTATGGTGAAAAGAAGAATAGGAATGGGTTCCATATTAGAAAAGAGTGTGTCAAGTAATACCTATACAGTTATCAAGGATTGCAGTTACACTACACAATCCACAACCATGATAAAACGGCAACTATTAATGATTTTGGGAGTAAAACCCACACATACCTGATTTTATAGGCAATTCAATGTCTATCAAATAGTAACAGTTCATAATATGAAACCTGCAGCAAATAATTTTTCTAAGCTATTCAATATCCATCAAAGCCATTTGATTTAACTCTAACTCCATTTAACTCTAACTCCAATTTAAAAAAACAAAAGAAACTCCAAGTGATGTTACAAAAATATCCTTTAAGTGAAAAAAGACAAAAGAAACTCCAAGTGATTTTACAAACATGTCCCCAATGGCCTCCTTCCTTTTAATAAGAAAGATTTTTTACTCCCTGTTTATGCTTCTAGCAAATTCATTTTTTTCAAAGTATTTTTTTCTTGGTATACAAAAAGCATAAATTTGGGAAAGACATCTCTCTTGCATGACCTCGGCGAGAGTGGATAGTAGAATTTACGGTTGTGATATTTGAGTATAAAAATGGGACAGCAATTTTTTATAACAATTTGGATGGTTAACGCAGTTCAAATACGTGGTTAATTATGTTCAGTTGATGGTTAATGTCGCAACTCATTAACCATCTACTTAATATAATTAATCACAATTTTGAACGCCATTAACCATAATTTTCAGGTGTTCAATATATTTGATAAGATATGTCAAACCCAGTTTACGATTTATTTCTGCGAAGGGTAAAACACAATAAAAGTTTTTCAAATTGCCATTTAAAAAAAATCAGTTGGAGAAATGCAATCCCAAGGATAGTTAAGAATTTTTGGAACGGCTTATGAATATTGTTTTGGTAATAGTTTAAAAAAAAGGAATATATGGAATTCAAGCATAAAAAATGTGTAAGAAAAGATACAAGTCATCCAATCAAAAAATGGCTCTTTAAATATCTCTGTGTTCCGGTCATAACAATAAATTCCGGCAATGGTAGAGATGGTGGGGAAATTGTGGATTCAGCCTGACAGGATGTAGAATCCCGCTCCTAATTATCCTTGTTCGGAATCAAGGCTCACGTAATTCTACGATCCTCTCTCAGTGAAGTAAGAATAAGTCAGTCTCTTTATGAGGAGATAGAGGTCTTCTTATATAACATCATTGGTGGCCTTTTAGAGGGATTGAGGCCCAATTTGACTTGACCTCCAAGGAATTGACATTGTTCAATTCTAGGAGGAATACTATGATTTCGAGCCCGTATTAAGTGCCATTTCTCTTCTTCTGTAAATTCACAATTTTATATGGGAATATGAATTATCGAATAATACATGCTAAAATTAGTGAGAAATTAAAAAAAAAAAAGAAAAAAAAAAAAAAGAACCATTGTAGGTCAAACCTTGTAATTAAGCATGTCAGTATATTTTTAACACAACAAATTTTGTTTGGTATTTTTGAGATAAAAGTTAACTTAAATACAATAATCTTAGTAAGCTTTAAAGAGAGGACCATGGCCATCCCTATGCCATCATATGAAGCCTTCAGATAAAATTGTTTTCATTCAAGGAATAAAAGCAGAAATAAAGACATTGATGAGACCATTTCATATGCAGCCATATGTTCCTGCTTGAACCAATGAAAATTCACAATAAGGAGAACAACCAAGTAAATTATATTATATACATTTATATTCCAAAGATCATTAATTTGAAAACACTAACTAACTATATGCAGAATGTTTCTACTTTTAGACCTTTAGTAATTAACACACTTCAGGCACTTCCATTCACTTCTGCATCTGCATCACAAGCGTTGGAGGGAACTTTTACTTTACCAAGCTCACCCTTGTCATCCTCATCTCCATCAAAAAAATCCTCCCTAGCATTGTCAGCTAACATAAGGGCAACCAACCAAAAGAGGGTTGAATCAAGGGATAAAAAGGGCACCACCTCTAAGGAGACTAGTTCTAGCTGTAGGGCAAATATATTTGAGATCAAGGTGCACATTGTGTGCAAGGTGAATCTGTTCCGTGATTGTTGGTCATAACAGCATAGCTACAGTTAGTCCAGCTAAAAACCTTTATAAACCAGAATAATGTCTAGACATTAATATGGAAAGTGAGCAATAAGAAATATTACTATGTGAAACTTTTTTTGAAAAACTTTTGGGAGACAAGAGACAACACACTGTATATGAAAGGTGATTTTCAACTTTAAAATAATGTGAGGATATAAAAAAGAAATAAATAAATGTTTGTGAGTGTACAATTAGCCAAATAGGAATCAGTATACCCGCTGTGCAAATAAAACCTTTATTAATTTAGAGTGTAAATTGGTAGGCTACATTTATATAATGGCTGCCAGGTTCTTTGATATATACTGCCAGTCATCAGATAGTTACCATTTTATTGTGGCAACAAATTAGATGCATTCTACAAGTACTAACAGATGCAAAAAGTGTCACGTTTGCATTAACCAATGTAGACCCATTTTTAAAACATAATTTAAGTAATTTGGATGGTAAATTGAATGAATTTTGTAATTTGTATTACTGCTATGATTTTGGCAAATAGAAGAATCATGATTTTGTAATTTGTATTACTACAAAAAATGCTCATATATATAATTGGAGTATCCAAAGTCGTTTCCTGGCTGAATATAAGAGTCAGAATTTTAATATCAAACGATGATACAATTACTCACCCCTAATTAGGTAATCAGGATCAATCTTTCATTTCTAATTAAGATGAAGGAAAAAGAATGGGAAAAATACTTGAAAAATGAATGATAAGAATAGGAAAACAAAGGAAAAGGAAACACTAGCGCTGTACTTACAATGCAATATTGAAGAATATCATGAAAGCAGTGCTTTTAAAGAAAAGCCCTTGTGGAACATATTTTCCTTTGTCTGGGTAAAAAAGAGAGAGATATCCAACCACAGTGGATGCAATAAGAAAAGCCACAAAAAGATAGCCCAGTGCAACTGTCGGATCAGATGGGTACTTGCACCTGACACCATCCTTGCCAGCTACTGGAATTCCAGATGCAGACTGTTTACCCACACAAAAAGAAGCAGATTTAGATGCTCTATATATCCATTATATTGACACATGCGAAAGATCCTTATTGTTTTTTCAATCACAGCTTCTTCAATAAGTTATATATCGTCATATATAACAAATTAATTGACATATTTCATCTAAAACTACAAGTCACAGACACACATAAATAATCAATTACCGTTTTGTTTTCAGCTATAACTCCCAATATGAAAGACAATATACCAAAAATGGAAACAACGAGAGCCAATTTTTTTTACGGCGACAGCCATGTTATGTTAGTGAGCTGCGCTGCACACAAGGGAAATTACGTGGTTGATGTGTGTGAGAGGAGGAAAAGATGAGTCAACTGATTCAACGAATGAGGATAATATGAGATTCTGTGAGCCAAGTTGAGAGCATGAATGATGAATGAATCTATAAAAACGAGGAGCGATATATATGCCTTGTTTGGCTGTTTGGTGGTTAGATAGGATAACAATGGATAACACAAGAGAGTTGAATAGTCTGTTGAGGATAGAACATGAGCATAATAAACTCTTGTCCATCCTATCTTATATTTGAAGTGAAATGAATAATGATGGGATTTTTATTTTATTTTTTGATATGAGAATAATGATGGGATATGTTGTAATAACTATTGGTATAATAAGTGTGAATGTGGATTAACTTATTTTGAATTAAACCCCTCTAAAGGAGCTTATTTTATAGTTTGACCTGGCTTAAAGAATTATTGAAATGTTTTCTGAAAAATTTGGCTTTGGGAGAACTTTTGAAAAATTATTTGTTTTTCTTAAAATTAAGGAAATCCAAATATGTAAAAGTGATTATGTTCCTATGAGTTAATTTCTGCCCATGGGTTAACCATTGCATATACAATAATAAAGATTTAATTAATATGCACTATCAATATATTTTTACACTGTTAGATCATGAATTATCATATCATTAAAAATATCTTACTTCTACAATAACTATTTTAAAAGTCACACATAGGACAATTGGTGATTGAACCACACCGTAAGAAAAACTCTACATTGATAACGTATTAAAATTAATCTGTAATAATAAATAAATAAATAAATAAAGTAACTGTAAGAATTAAAGCTTAAGAAAAAGAATTTGTTTGGTACCAAAAATGTGTTTTGTTGGGGGTAAGAAGGGAAAAGGTATTCTTGATCCAATATCATTGGGGGCCCTGCTATTGGCACCGAAAATTTTTCCTATTGGCACCTTGCACATTTTTTTTCCTCCTGTTTTTCCAAATTTACCCTTAAGTCTACTATCCTTCCCACACCCCATCTTCAACATCCGGAAAACCTAAAATCCCCCATCCCCTCCCCTACACCGCGAGACAATAACACATCCGGAAAGGTTTTCCCCTCTTCTCCCACACACCGTGCGCCACCCACAGAGCAAGTCAGCCGAGCGCCTCCCACCGTGACTCCAGCACCGCGCGGCTTCCCACCTCTTCAGGTAAGTCCAACTTTCTCTTTCGTCTATTCCCCTGTTGATTCCTGTGTCTGTTGATCGTAGTTCTCCTTCTCGCGTCGTCCCTGTTATTTTCCGGAAGCCCCCGCCCCGTCCGCAATAGTTTTTTCCGGACAACCTCCGGATAGACGTTTCCGGATGGTTCTGGATTAGAGTTTCCTGACACGTCCGGATTAGTTATTCCGGACACTTCCGGATGTGTTATTCCGGACACTTCTGGATGTGATATTCCGGACACTTCCGGATTAAAATTTCCGGAAATTTTTCGGATTCCACTTTCCGGATTTGTTTTTTTTTTTGGTTTTTTTTTTTAAATACCGAAATTGCAATTTTTACTGTGTGTAGTAGAAAAAGTAGAAGAAAATGTTAAGAAACACAGGATACCTATTTGGAAAATGATCAATGAAGAGGGTATTCAAGTGTTTAAGACAGTATTTCCCTTCTGCTGTATACTATAAGCCATAACAGACTTGGGTTATGCATACTTGTTGAATTTAATCTCATTGTCACAAATTGATATATCATACTTCTGATTTGTTAAATGTAATTCTTTCTAGGAAAATTGTAAAAAATAATTTGAGTTTATGAACAATTATCATCCTTGTTTGTAATTCTGCTTTCCTTCTAATATATATATATATATATATATATATATATATATATATATATATATATATATATATATATGTATATATGGCCTATGTGCTATGTATGAATAGTGCTGGTTTTATTATATATCTCCTGCATTTAGTTGTTGCTAGTCATTTTCAACTTATTTGTATGATTCGTTTGGACTGTTATGTGGGTTTCAAAATTGATCTAGTTTTGTACCTAAACCATTTTATATGTGGGGCAAAATCATGGTCTCCATTGGATATATTGAAATAGAAGATATTGGTTGTGGATGTATTAGTAATTTAGTATATTACTATTATGAAGGATTGGGGTAGCATATTTTTCTAATGGTGTTTGGCAGTGTTATAAAAATGAGAGAAAAAAAGTAAAAAACCAAATACTTTTTAAGGAAATGTTAAGAAACACAGGATACCTATTAGGGTTTAGCTATAGCTCAACCTTTTTGCAAGATGTACTTTGTAGTTTGAAGCTTAATATATAGCCTGTTATTATTGCTGAATTTCTGCATCTCCATTATTATGCAGCATGGTGCGTACTCATAGTGGACCGGTCCTTCCTATTGACCGTCAGCGACCGACAGCTTCTGCGCGTGCACAACGTGCTGCTGCTAGCCGTGTACATCAGGCTCAGCAGGATGATGAGGTCGTTGTACAGGATCCTGCTCCGGAGGTTGTGGTCCCTGTACAGCTACAGCCAGAGGATGATGTTCCTTTCCCTGGAGGGCCAGAGGATACGTCTGTCCTTAGGTCATACGTTGAGCATGTTGCACACGCGCTATGGAATGGAGACGTAAGTATCCTCTATAAATTATTATCTTAATAATTTACATTTTGATTTAGTTTAATATTAAATAAATTGTTTTCAATGATACTTCACACGTGTTTATGGTTGCAGGACCGTCGTGAGCTTAAGGTTGTCACACATGGACGAAAGCTAGCAAGATTCCGATGCAACCACATACAAGTTGAGACTATTGTCAGAGACTCTGGTTTGGGACCCCTGATGCACTGCTCGCACCTCAATGTTGAGAAGGAGTTGTTGTCAGCCTTTATCGAGAGGTGGCATAAAGAGACATGCACCTTTCACTTACCATTTGGTGAGATGGCGATTACTTTGGATGACGTCTCGAGCCTACTGCATCTCCCAACCACTGGTTCGTTTTTCACACTGCCTCTCATGGACAAGGCCACCGCAAACTCGTATTTGGTTGAGTATTGAGGGGTGCAGGAGTCGGAGGCTAAATGTGAGACTGATGGAACTAGAGGTGCACATGTTCGTTTTAATTGGCTGGAGGATGTCTACCAGGAGCAGTTGGAGACAGGAGAAGTAGAAAATGCGGCCAGAGCATATCTATTACACTTGGTCGGTTGCACTTTTTTTGCGGATAAGAGTTCGACGTACGTTGATGTTGCATTCTTGGAGCTGTTTCGCAACCTTGACAACTGCAGAAGATTTGCATGGGGCACAATTGCCTTAGCATACCTGTATGACCATTTATGTGAGGCTAGTCGGTATAACGTACGACAATGTGGAGGTTACATGACCCTTTTGCAGGTATAACGTGTTTATTATTTATAGTTTGTTTTTTTTTTTTTTTTTGCTATTTCATATAATTGAGATATTACTGTTGTTTCAGGCTTGGATACTTGAACATTTTCCAACCATTGGCATGCGTAACTTGACAGATGGATACACATAAGACTCCCCAAGAGCACAACGATTGACATCTGCAAGGGGTGGAGGTGTAGTTCTACCATTTCGGGTTGCCATTGATCATCTGAGAGCAGAGGACATAATCTGGATGCCTTATGAGGATCACAGGATTCATCGACCATTTGCTGACATCTCCCTTTTTTCCGGTTTCATTAGATGTGGCCGGATGAGGCACCCTCATCTACCAGAGAGGGTCTTACGCCAGTTTGGTTATATTCAAGACATTCCTCGGTCACCGTTTGTTGTAACTGGTGTTAGACTGTCATCTGAGGAGGTAGATGCGAAATGGTCTGTGTATGCTGAAGAGTTGGTCGTTACGGGACCACGTGTTAATTATCCATCGCAGTGTGTAGATGGATACCTGATGTGGTACCAAAGGATCTCACATCCCTACCTGATACCACCAGGTCAAGGACCTCCTCCCAGGGTGCCGGTGGTCCAGACTGGCTCTACTACAGATGACAGTTCCAGGATTTTTGTTCAGCAAGTGGTAAGCAAGTTTATTTATTTCTAACAAGGTTTTCTGTTTATTTCGATAGTTGTGCTTTAAGGTAGTTAACTTTGAATTTGTAGGAGAGGTTTCAGAAGATTAATGACTTGCTCCAGGAGATGATTGATGGAAACATGGTAACCCACGGCACCGATGGTTGGGAGCACGTGCAAAAAGCACGGTCACTAGCTCATGGAGGCATTCAGTTCGCCAAGACATATCAGAGGAGAAAGAAGTGTCGATCAGCTCCCTCTACCAGTTGATCAGTTGTAGTTGTTTGAGCACCTTAGTTATTAACGTAGTTATTTTGTTATTTTGGTTTAGGGTTTATAACAATGATAAGGTATTGTAAGAAATCTTAGCAAACTTGATAATCTTTGTACACAAAAAATTAGTTGTCATATATATAAGTTGGAGTGAATCAATATTCCCAAAAAAATGGCATCTATCATTTATACAACCATCTGTCCACATATACAGATTATGGTTAATCATGTACTCAAAAAATCATGGAAATTCTATTATATATCCAATCAATCAGCAGTGATATCCATCCATCCAGGTTCCTTTTGCAGTAACAATGAGCTGAAATGTTGCATGCGGCTAACATATGGAATTTCCCATGAACGAGCATCTGTATAACAATATTGGCGCCACCCCAATGCAAGGGGGGGTAAAGGGCACTCGTATTTGGGTATGCAATCTCACGTAGTTTAGTTTTAATAGTGATTTTTCCAGACAAATCAAGCTCCTGAAAACGCTTATTCAATGAATCTAGTTCATGCTCCACTGATATCTCTGACCATGACTCATCCAATCCTTCATATGCTAAGGTTAACCTCTTCCAATGAGAATGAATTGACTGCAAGGGAACGTAGTTATCCATCGTGCTATAGTTACCAAGTTCACATGCACACGGTAGCCCATGTGTCCTTCTAATTGTGCAACCACAGACATCACTGTTAATCCCAACAATCTTTACTCGTTCCAACTCATCGGCAATATGATTTAGAGCACTCCTTGAAACAAATCCATGCAAACCGATGTAGAATCGAGCATTGAATCTGTGTTCCACAACGTTGATGCTCTTCTCGAATGATGCCTTGATCTCAGTATGTTGCAAAATGACCAGGTTATTCATGGCATCCCAACAACTACACAAGTCCCCCATACTATCGTGAATCAAATTCTTCAACCTCCCATGTGCAGACTCAACCCTGTTAACAAACACAACAACAAAACATTACTTAAATATATAATCACAATTAAAGACTAAGGTAATGCTAATGTATATTAATGCTTAAAAGTTTAGAGAGCAACCTATTAGTTGTTGTGTTCCCAAGGTGCATCACCCGATTTATCCATGCTACGACGAATTTTTCTTTATGAGGATTCAACCAGGTATTTTTCACATAGTCACCAAAAATTGGAAAATTATAACATTGCTCTTCAAAGTTTTTCATACGCTCTACGAACTCACCCTCAGTAGGAGAGTCCATAACACAATCCCAAGCATCCATCACAATGTCCCACTTTTGCTTCGGGTGCACTAGCATCTTACATTTGGCCTTCACATTCTTGACAATATGGAATCGACATAATAACTGAGTAGAACTAGGAAAGACAGTGTGAATTGCGTTCATCAATGTAACGTCTCTGTCGGTGACTATCACCTGAGGTATTGCCTTTTCAGTTAGAAACAATCCACGCAGCCTCTGTAATGCCCATATGAAATTATTACTTCGCTCAGACTCCAAATAGGCAAAAGCAATGGAGAATGTCAACTCTGTTGAAGTAACACCAGCAATCTCAAGTAACGGCAGTCGATACTTGTTGGTTTTATAAGTACTGTCAATACACATCACAATTGGGAATGCATTTAGATGTTTCACAGCATCCGGATGTGTCCAAAAAATATCTCTAACTACATCAAACATGTCTAGCCTTCTATGCCAACAAACATATTTATCACGCTCAATTAAATACAACAACTGTTGCATTTCCGTTCTAGGGCCTCTTTTGCAAATCCGAATATCTTGTCGTACATTATAGACCTGTTTGAGCGTGGTGCAATTATCTGGATTATGCTGCTTCAATGTGAATAGTATGTTGCTTGGCTTAACCAAGCTCTTTGTCAAATCTTCCACCAAAGACCTCTCTTGGGCACCTAGGCGACCAACGTAGGCATGCCCAACCAATGTCTTTGCTAACTCATGGTTGTGAAAACCACACACTACTTCAAGTTTCCATCCAGCACCATTTTTCATAGGTTTTCCTCTTAATTTGAAAGGACATTCACATCTTCTAGTTCCGGTCACTTTGCGAACTAACTCCTTCTTGTATGGTCTATATTTCCCACCTCGTTCACAACCAAGCATGACTACCATCGTCCTTCGGTTACCTCCTGTGTCTGACCTTTGAATGACGACAACAATGCCATTCTCTCTACCGACTTGTCGAGCCCAATTCAACAAATCTCCTCGAGATGGAAATACCTGACAGTACGAATTTACCAACATGTTATAGTATGCACACTAAGTCATAACACAAAACTAACAATATTTAAATTAATCAACCACCTTAGTAGTAGTGAATGCATCCCTAAAATCAACATCATCTTTTACACTGGGAACATCCAACCTCTCTATGCTCACATGATTCTGGAAAAAAAAAACAAAGAAATAACAATAAATTTTTTTTCCCAAGATTACAATCAACAAAAATGAATTTTTACTCTTACATCTCCGTCTCTTCTCATATCAATGGACATGTCCATATCCCCAGATGGATTGTCAAAATAGTCTTCCATGTCCATTAAACGCAACCTTCAAACTATATGCATCATATCAAATAAGAAGAAGATTAATTTATTGTAGAAACATGAATCAGGAAAATTTAACACCTCCGGAAAGTACTTTCCGGAGGAGTTAAATGTAAAATAAGCATTTGTGAATCCGGAAAGTACTTTCCGGAGGTACATAATTTAGCTTCAGTATTTGTGAATCCGCAAAATACTTTCCGGAGTACAAAATGATCTCCGGAATCTATTTTCCGGAGATGACACGATCAATCATTGCGGAAGTTTCCGGAAAATTTATTGCGGATAAAATGGCGCAAAAAAAAAAAGTTGCAGCCACTCACATTACAACTGACGTGCATGAACGATGCTGAGTAGGTTGAATCCTTTTCTAAAACACGATCGAACACAACTTTGAACCCTCTTATCTCCTTCATTTTTGCAATACCATGAAAACCAGCAACAAAAAACTAACGAATAATCCAACCTTCATTGCTGTATGATAATGGCAGAGACAATGACGTGAAGAAGGTGACAACAGTGCCAAGGGTGTGTAGTGTATGAGAAAGGAGTGGGTTTCGATGTGGGGGAAGAGAAAGAATGATAGAATAGTGGGCAAAAAGGGTGTTTTCGGAAATGTAAAATGTATTTTGAAGTTGCAAGGTGCCATTCGCATTTTTCACGGTGTCAATAGTAGTGCCCTATCATTGGTGGTTATAAAAACAGCAGGCCCAGGCCTCATTGTAACGGGCTTTTGCGTGTTTGGATTGGTATCTTGTAGTGCTAGGGTTTACGCAATCGGGTCGGATATCTCCGGAATCTTCCGATCCACAATCGATTTCGTGCACGTTCTTTCTCTGCTTCTTCTTCTTCTTCCTTTATTTTTATGCTCTCTCCTTCTCTCTGATGCCCTTGTGCAAATGCAAAACACAACCCCATACTGCAAAACACATAGATAGATACATGTTAAACACACACCAACAACAATAATCATCGTCATATAATTTCGTTATTTTATTTTATTTTCATTTGATTTCGTATTCTCTTTCTCTATCGCCCTCGCTGCCATGGAGATGGAGGAGCAAGCGAATCGCGAAAGCGAAGAACAGGCGAATAACGAAACCGAAGAGCAAGCTGAATTACAGGAACACGATGAAGAAGATGATTCGAAGAAGGAAGAAGAAGAATTGGTTGCAAAGGTTAACAAGCTCATGGATAAAATCACTTCTTCCCCTGATAACCCTAAACCTACCGTTCTTCACGCCCTTGCCTCCATTCTTGAAAAGCAAGAGCTTCGGTATGTGTCTTCTCTTCGATTTTTTATTTCGCCACTTCATTATCCTCTTACACTGATTAAAAATTCTTGGTGTATCATCAAATAAATTAATTAATTAAGGCGCTGTTTAGTATTTGTTTCTTTAGGGTTTCATATATATTGATATATGTATGTGTAATTTCAATTGTCACAGTCGCACTCTGATAACTACTGTATTTCATCAATGTAATTTACGTTTAATTAGTTAATTATTTAATATTTACAATGTAGATTCATGGAAGAGAATGGTCATTTTTCCTCCAGTAATGCCCGTGCTGCCCATAACATTGGTCGCCTTGGGAGTATAATCAGGGTATTTTTTTATGTCCATGATCCTCTTTGTGTTTTTGTGTGTCATGAAGCTAAATTTCTCAGGTTAGGTTACGAGATAGTAATTTGGCTCTTATGTTCTTTACAGGAAAATGATGAGTTCTTCGAGTTAATATCTTCGAAATTTCTGTCTGAAAGGAGATACTCGACTTCTGTTCAAGTTGCTTCCGCCAGACTTCTCCTATGCTGTTCCCTAACTTGGATTGTAAGATTTTGTTTCCAGCTTTCCTGGCTTATATTTTTTTTTTCACCATGCAATGCATGTATTGCCCTTTCAATCTGATCAAGTGTAAATGGACAGTATCCTCATGTTTTTGAAGAACCTGTAATGGAGAACCTCAAAGACTGGGTGATGGATGATAATGCTAGAGTGTCTCCTGAAGATCAAAGTCTGAAGCATAATTCAGGGAGAAGGGAGGCCTCCGATTCTGAAATGTTGAAAACCTATTCTACTGGACTCCTTGCTGTGTGTTTGGTTGGGTATGCTGCTCAACTGATATGCTATTTTTAGATTTCTGGTTCTGAAGTTTGGCTTAATTTTGTTATAAATTCTTGCTTCTAGTTGATGCTGGATAGTGGTTATCTTGCTTATATCTATTTGTTTTCTTCTCATTTTTGTTGTTTTCTTTTGAAACTTGGAATGTCTCAGCGGAGGTCAAGTAGTGGAAGATGTATTGACATCTGGTTTGGCAGCTAAGCTTATGCGTTATCTTCGTTTGCGTGTGCTGGGAGAGACAAGTAGCAGTCAGAAAGATATTTGTCATTTAACAGAGAGTAGACATGCATCTGGGAATACTTCTCTGAGATGTAGAGATGATGGTCGCGGTAGATTTCGCCAGCTTCCGGAATCAAGTCGATTAGATGATACAAGGACTATGGATGAAAGATCTTTAGATGACCAAATTCTCGAAAGGGGTCCAGATAGAGGCATTAGTGGACAAACTTTGCAAGACAATTCTTGGGTAGATAGTGAACCACCTGATGGGCTGGGCGAAGGTGCTGATATCGGCGACATAGATGCTGATGGGGAGGATAGATGGCGCTGTAGAGATACACGTGATGGAAGGATGAAATATGGTGAGCATGATGACAGTGTTAGAGATGACTCTTCAAGGCGGCGTGCAAACCGTGGATGGGGAAGATCCAGGGGGAAAGTAAGGGTCAACGAAGGTACTGTAGAAAGTGACACTGTTTTGTCATCTCCTGGTTCTGGTAGTCGATTAGGACAGGGACGGAATGTTCGTGATAGGAGTATATTGAGGAATGCTGATGTTAGAAAAGTACCTGATTCTAAGAAGACTCCTAGGGCCACTACGGAGGCTTCAGTTTTGGAAAGAGAGGATAATGATGACTGTTTCCAAGAGTGCCGTATTGGAAGTAAAGATATCTCTGATCTTGTTCGGAAAGCAGTCCGAGCTGCTGAAGCTGAAGCTAGATCAGCCAATGCACCTGAAGAAGCTGTCAAAGCAGCAGGTGATGCTGCTGCTGACCTTGTTAAAACTGCAGCTTCAGAGGTATGTTAGAGTCATTCAATTTTTTTCCCCAAAACAAAAATCTACACCTTGTTGCACGCACGCACACAATATCTGTTGGTACTTTATAATTTAAACTCAAATGGTAAAGTAGTTTATTTCTCATATGTATTCAGGAATTTAAATCAACTAATGATGAGGAAGCAGCTATTTTGGCTGCTTCCAGAGCTGCATCAACTGTTGTTGATGCTGCATCTGCAGTTGAAGTTTCAAGGTACGTTAGAATATAATGAGCATTATCCGAGTGCTTACATGAACAATTTCCACAGTATATCTTTTAGTCCAGCAATAATCTTGGGTTCGGTTGGTAGCAGGAACTCAATCAGCGTCAATACTGAGACAGAGAATGAGAGTGGCAGAGAAACAGAATCTGGTGAGGATGTTGAAGATTACTTCATCCCAGATACTCAATCACTTGCAAAGTTGAGGGAAAAATATTGCATTCAGTGTCTTGAGTTACTTGGAGAGTATGTAGAAGTTCTTGGCCCTGTGTTGCATGAGAAAGGGGTAGACGTGTGTCTTGCACTTCTGCAACAGAATTCTAAACATCAGGAAGCATCCAAGGTTGCTTTACTGTTGCCTGATGTCATGAAGCTGATCTGTGCTTTGGCTGCTCATAGGAAATTTGCTGCGCTATTTGTGGACCGTGGGGGAATCCAAAAGCTGCTTGCTGTCCCTAGAATGACCCAAACTTTCTTTGGCCTTTCTTCTTGTCTATTTACTATTGGTTCTCTTCAGGTACTCATGTTGTTTAATTTCATAATTGTAAACTTAGATGGCTAACAGTGTTTAACGTTTATACTCTAAACCTCTATGTGTATCTTCCTTGTTATTGATCTTTCTCCAACGCTATCACATCTTTCTGACTTTAGATTCTTATTTCAGGGGATAATGGAACGGGTTTGTGCTCTTCCATCAGATGTTGTGTATCATGTGGTTGAGTTGGCTCTGCAACTCCTTGAGTGCAACCAAGACCAAGCCCGGAAGAATGCAGCATTGTTTTTTGCTGCTGCATTTGTCTTCAGAGCAGTTCTTGATGCTTTTGATTCTCAGGATGGATTACAGAAATTACTAGGCCTTCTAAATGATGCTGCTTCAGTAAGATCAGGAGTAAATTCTGGAGCCTTGGGCTTAACTAACTTGGGTTCACTTCGGAATGATCGGTCATCTGCAGAAGTGCTGACATCATCTGAAAAGCAGATAGCCTACCACACTTGTGTTGCCTTGCGACAATATTTCAGAGCACATCTCCTTTTATTAGTGGATTCCATTCGTCCAAACAAAAGCAATCGTAGTGCTGCTAGGAATATTCCAAGTGTAAGGGCTGTGTACAAGCCGCTCGACATAAGTAATGAGGCAATAGATGCGGCATTCCTTCAATTACAAAAAGATCGGAAGCTTGGTCCTGCATTTGTGAGAACACGTTGGCCATCAGTTGAGAAGTTCTTGGCATGTAATGGACATATTACTATGTTGGAATTGTGTCAGGTACAACATATTTAGTTTGTGCATTGCTTTTATCTTGCAATTTATTTATTTATTTATTTATTGTTCATTTGGTTGCTTATAGGCCCCACCAGTGGAGCGATATCTGCATGATTTGCTTCAGTATGCACTGGGTGTGCTGCACATTGTTACATTGGTACCTAGCAGTCGTAAAATGATTGTAAATGCAACATTAAGCAATAACCGTGTTGGTATAGCAGTAATTTTGGATGCAGCAAATATTGCTAGTAATCATGTGGACCCAGAGGTAAGTGTCTTGTGGTTTGTGGTGTTTACTGCCATAATTTCTGCAGGTGCTAAGGGGAAGTCTTTTAGACTTTTGACATGCCAATTATGCTAATATCTGTATCTCATTTTTGTACTCTTACACTTCTGCATTTCAGATAATTCACCCGGCATTAAATGTTCTAGTCAACCTTGTTTGTCCTCCACCTTCAATCAGCAATAAACCGCCTGGAGTTACACAAGGTCAGCAGTTTGCTCCTGCCCAAGCCAGCCAGATTGATCCTAAGGAGAGGAATGGGGAAACCAGTGCTGTGGATAGAAGCAGTGCTGCAGTACTTAGCACACAAACTGTTAATAGCACTCCACAAACTCCTGTTCCCACTGCAACTTCAGGATTGGTTGGTGACCGTAGAATATCTCTGGGTGCAGGAGCTGGTTCTGCTGGCCTTGCTGCACAACTGGAACAAGGATATCGTCAAGCAAGAGAGGCTGTCCGGTCTAATAATGGTATAAAGGTTCTTCTGCATCTCCTCCAACCGCGCATATATTCGCCTCCTGCTGCTTTGGACTGTCTTCGTGCTCTAGCATGTCGAGTCCTGCTTGGATTAGCCAGAGATGATACTATTGCACACATATTGACAAAGCTTCAGGTGAACAATCCATTTCATCCTGATTACATGGAATTGAACTAGTCAGTATCAAGCATGGAAATTGAGATAATTCTGCTGTGACTTTTTACTTGTCAATCAATTTGAATTCTTTTCTGATGTTGGCATTAGAAACAAATGTTCTTCATGTCAAATATGCTTGAAATTCAATATCTTGATTTTGTGAGTGTGTTCTAGGTTGGGAAAAAGCTTTCAGAACTAATTCGGGATTCAGGCGGCCAGACACCTGGTACAGAGCAGGGTAGGTGGCAAGCTGAACTTTCCCAGGCTGCAATTGAGCTAATTGGGGTGAGCATATCCTCTCTTTACTGAAGCTGCTGTTTGTTTTTCAGTGTGCATGTGTTGGTTTGAGTAAACTTGTTGCAGATCTACATTGTGTTTGGAAGAATGTTTTTCAAGTAAAATTAATCCTTAACTCAGTTTTCTATATCTTGCCCCCTTTTATGCTACAATTGCGTAGAAAATATATTTTGTTTTTCATTTTGGGTCTTCACTTTTGGCTAGGAAATTGTACGGCAGTGAACATCAGTTTCTTATTAATGGGCCTACTAGATTTTTGAACCATGCTACTAACCATGATGCATTTCTGCTATTAAGTAGAATGCATAGTGTCCAAGTCTGGTTAGTCGGAAATCTTAGCTAAGTCATTATTTTTGCTTCATATCATGGCAGACCACACATTTCTTCACTTACTTTTAAGTAGACAAATGTCATGAACTTGTTTGGCTTGGCATTAGGACTTGAGTGATTGGCCGTTGCTGTCACACACTTTCACTCATTTCTTTATCTTCTAGGTTTGTTGCTTTGACAGATTGGTTTGAAATCCAATTAAGTTGCTTTTTGAAAACCTAGAAAATTTGGTTTCAGTTTATGTTGATCAGTATTTGGTAATCTTGCTAAACCTAAGATGCAATGCATAGATATAATTATAATTATCTGTACTTTCTGAACGCCGCTATTGATATTTATGTTAAAATTGTATGTTTAGATCGTGACTAATTCAGGCCGTGCAAGTACATTAGCTGCTACTGATGCAGCTACTCCTACCTTAAGGCGCATTGAAAGAGCAGCAATAGCTGCTGCCACTCCTATTACCTATCATTCAAGGTATTCATTGTTGCTTGACCATTCATAATTTTACTGTACAAGTGCATTCCCCCATCCCTTACCTGGGATTTCTTCTGATTGTTCCGTGTTCTTTTTCTCCCTTTTAGGGAACTGTTGCTCCTGATGCATGAACACCTGCAGGCATCTGGATTGTCACAAACTGCTTCAACCTTGCTTAAGGAGGCTCAGTTGACTCCTTTGCCATCATTGGTTGCTCCATCTTCTCTTGCACAACAGCCTAACACACAGGAAAGTACGTCAACACAAATTCAGTGGCCGTCTGGTCGTACTCATTCTGGATTTCTCACTAACAAATTAAAGGTTAATGCAAGAGATGAGGACGCCAGTTTGAAAAATGATGTTGTCTCTGCAAAGAAAAAATCTCTAACATTCTCATCATCTTTTGGTTCACATTCAAGACATCAACCTGTTGATCCTTCGCAGTCATCAATCAGAAAATGGTTTGGTACTGGGAAAGAGTCTTCAGAAACTAGTATAGTAGAGACTCCATCTGAATCTTCAGTGAAAATTATTGGTGATGCTGGATCTACTAAGACTCCAGTAACCTTGTCCATGAAACGTAAGTTATCTGACCTAAAGGATATGGGATTGTTTTCATCTTCTGGGAAGAGACTAAATGTTGGGGATCAAGGACTTCGTTCTCCTATTTATTCAAGTGCAATTCGTAAAAGCAGTCTGCAGACTGATGCTGCTGGGTTTTTCACACCAATTTCTAACCCAAAAAGTCAACAAAACCGTTGTGCTGCTGACTATGTGGATGATAATCAATACAGTATCTCAAATCCAGGCCAGATGACACAATCTTCCCAAGTACTTAATGACCTTCAGCCTAACAATCCAGAGCGTATAACGTTAGATTCTTTAGTGGTTCAGTATCTAAAGCATCAGCATCGCCAATGCCCAGCACCTATTACCACTCTTCCTCCACTTTCTCTTTTACACCCTCATGTTTGCCCTGAACCGAAGCGAAGCCTTGATGCCCCTTCTAATGTGACAGCTCGGCTTGGTACACGTGAATTTAAATTTATGTATGGTGGAGTGCATGGGAATCGCAGGGATCGTCAATTTGTTTATAGCCGGTTTAAGCCGTGGCGCACTTGTCGAGATGATGCAGGTGCCTTGTTAACATGCATTACATTTCTTGGGGACTCTTCTCATATTGCTGTTGGGAGCCACAATGGAGAGCTCAAATTTTTTGACTCCAACAACAACAATGTGGTGGAGAGCTTCACAGGTCACCAGTCCCCTTTGACCCTTGTTCAGTCTTTTGTTTCTGGTGAGACCCAGCTGTTGCTTTCTTCAAGCTCTCAAGATGTTAGGCTGTGGGATGCAACGTCAATTTTAAGTGGTCCTACCCATTCATTTGAAGGGTGCAAGGCTGCCAAGTTTAGCAATTCAGGAAATGTTTTTGCAGCTTTGTCATCAGAAGCGGCACGACGGGAAATCCTCTTGTATGATATCCAAACGTGTCAGTTAGAGTCGAAGTTGTCAGACACATTTGCAACTTCTACAGGGAGGGGTCATGTATATTCTTTGATTCATTTTAGCCCGTCTGACTCAATGCTGCTTTGGAATGGTGTCTTATGGGACCGGCGTGTTTCTGGGCCTGTTCATCGCTTTGATCAGTTCACAGACTATGGGGGTGGAGGCTTTCATCCTGCTGGCAATGAGGTATGCAGAATCCTGCATCTGTCTAAACAATAAATTTCAGTGTTGTAGGAAGATTGTCTTAAATTGATGCAATCCAAAAGTGAGAGAATAGTCATATAGAAAAATAGGTATACCACTTGAGCCTCTACGAAAGTGGATGAGCAAATGCTCAAAGGGTTATAATCCGATTTCCATATTTGGGAAATTTCTTGTGAATGTGGCTGAGTTGGAGATTGTGGAGGAAGGATTTTTTTTATTTATGTCCAAAATTCTAGATTGTTGTTTGACACTAGGACATCTTCGTAGTGAGCATATATTTTTGAGAATTTTTTTTTTATTAAATTTGCATATATTTTCTGTCTGCAAGGTGGTATTTCTGACCTTTTTTTGTTGTTTGTAAAAACTTGTTTTTTAACCAGGTTATTATAAACTCTGAAGTCTGGGATCTGCGCAAGTTCAGACTGCTACGCAGTGTACCTTCATTAGATCAAACAGCAATAACATTCAATGCACGTGGTGATGTAATGTATGCAATCTTAAGGAGGAATCTTGAGGATGTAATGTCGGCAGTCCACACACGTCGTGTCAAGCATCCCCTTTTTGCAGCTTTCCGCACAGTGGATGCAATCAATTATTCTGACATTGCTACTATCCCTGTGGATCGCTGTGTTCTTGATTTTGCAACGGAGCCAACAGATTCATTTGTTGGGTTGGTTACTATGGATGATCAAGATGAGATGTATGCATCAGCCAGAGTCTATGAAATTGGTCGTAGAAGGCCAACTGATGATGATTCTGATCCTGATGATGCTGAAAGCGAGGAGGAAGATGAGGATGATGATGATGATGATACAGATGTAGATCCTCTTTTAGGTCCTGGTTTTGGTGGGGAAACTGATAGTGATGCTGATGACCTGAGTAATGATGACGATGATGATGATAGTGCAAGTGAGCTTGATGATGATGAAGATGGGGACTTCATTTTGGATGATGTAGACTTTGATGGAGGAACTGGCTTACTGGAGATTGTGACGGAAGGTGATGAGGATGATGATGATAGTCAAGTAGAATCTTTAAGTAGTGATGAAGAGGATTATCTTAGTAATCGCTTCGGTTATTAACTGTTAATCGAAGAGGCTGTAATTATCATTTCTTTCTTCATATTCATTTTTGCGCTAAAGGTCCAATTTTTTTTTTCCGGCTCAATTTTGCTGTTTACTTTCATATTATGCCCCCTGCGAACTAATTATTGTAATAGAAGGTCAACCGGCGCAATTGTATATTATTGTCTCAAAACCGCAGTTTTCCATTGAGAGCTACAGAATGGCCTATGTTCATCTTTTCTGCCGCGGGATGTTTTTGGAGTATAGTTATGTTCGCACCTATGCGTGTCGATAAAGAAAGGGTATTCCTTGTTTGGTCGCTCATTGCTCATTGCATATTTATTCATGTCAGCATATCGAAATTCCCAATTTTTTTGTTGTAGAAAGGTTTTAAAATCTTTTCTTCAGATATACATTTTAGAAGGCAAGCCTGGATTTTAAAGTAGGACGTACTCTTCAAACTAATATAAGTACTTTGTTAGACTTTTCCTATAATTGGAGGATCGTGACGATTTGACAATTCCATCACTCAATGAAGTTATTCATAGTCCATAACTTCGATGAATCTTTAGAACCCTGAATAGATAATTTCTTTGTCCTAGGAAATAACGAGAGATCGTTTTTTTCAATGGTTAAAGTTTGAACACCAAATCACGGCGAGTGCTATCATGCACCTCCATGACTTTGGTGCAGACTGCACCTTATCATTAACCATTGATTTAATAAAAAATATATATAAATGATTGAGATTAAAAGTGGATGATGGTTTGACAGGTAACCATACATTTTGAAAGTTACAATTTTGTCCCTACCATCCCACCTCACCTATCGTCAGTAGAACTAGTTACCTACACCATTACAGAGGAAATTTCCATCGAGCCCAGGCGTCCGTCGTGCCACCACCATCGGACGAGCAATGGTCAGCTGCCATTCTTCCTGTCGCGCGAACGTGCACAGTTCCTCTCAAACGATCGTAGATTCGACCTCCGTCAAGTCTCCTCACGCACCACCCAACATCCATCGCATACTCATAGCCGCTGCAGTGCCTCCACCTTGAATCGCACCAATTCATGTCTCTGTCGAGCTTCCATCCACGACTGCCAACGACACCACTGCATGGCCCCCGTGTTCGGCAGCAATCATCGCTGGGCAACCTAGAAGCATATCAAGCAGCCCCGAACTAGATTCGATTAGCAGGGGTTGGGTGCTGCGATCGACTGACGCTTGTAGCGGAGGCTGAGTTCAAGGTCGCATTTTAGGTTGACGGCGGACGACTGGAACGACAATGAAATATGAAACGCGTGGTGGCTTGATGGATCATTTGTCGATAATTAAGGTTGGTGAATCTGGAAATGGAGAGTTCAAGCACTGTCGCAAGCAGAAGCACCGAAGCAGCTGTCGTCCAGTGACGGCGGTGGTTAGCCATCATCGTTTTTTGTCATTAGTTCCGACGAAAACCATCACCATCGTTGTCTGCCCATAAAGAGATGTCCAAAAAATGGGGAAGGGGTGGGTAGAGGTGGCGGTGGAACAACGAGTGGCAGTACTAATGATGGCAACGACGAGTAGTGGTTGGGGTTGTGGGAATGACTGGGTGAGGGGCTGGGGACAGGGATGGATTTTGAAAAATAAAATAAAAAATAAGAAATATCTATTTTACAGGAAATATCAGGTATCTCACGGAGTGCATCATGCACCTTTTTTAGAGGGTGCGTCTTAGACGGCACTCCAAATCACAACCACTCTCAAATTTAAAATAAGGCAATCGTTGAGGGAACTAATTAATAAATAAAAATGATTTTTTTTTTTGGTTATAAATTGTGATATTTAAATTTTTTAAAAATTAAATATGTTATTTTGAATGTACATTTTTTATTTTTATTGTTAGCTAACAGTTAAAATTATACAGTCCAATCATTGATGTAAATCGTTGTCAAGCCAGCCACCATATCGAGCACACTAGTCAAACATCATTTAAGTACAAATTATGATTTAAGTAAGCATTACATTGAAAGTTCATCAAAATCCACTTTTAGAAGTCACTCTCAAGTCTCAATCTTAGTCTTGAGAAAATATTTCGTTTTTTTTTTTTTTTTGAAAAACAACAAGGTTTGTTAGCCTTAAGTTCTATTTTTATTTTCTAAAAATAATATTCATTCTCAATTTTTTAATTTTTTTAAAATTCTTTGATTGTTGTAAATACTAAATAAAAAGGAAAATAGAGAAATTAATATAATAGAAATATAAATTCAAAGACTAGTTCTTTGTAAACTAGAATTTAACAGCTAATTTTTCAAGAACTAATTATAATCTTTATATTGATAATCTGATTAAGTGTACAGTCGAAACAAATTGATCAGTCCTATCATAACAATTTTTTTTTTGACACCCTTTCATAACAAATAGTAAACCCTTAACATATTAACATAATAAATAGAACATTTTACTATAAGGATAAAATGATCCTTCGCTACAAGATAAATAGATGGTTTCCCTAAACATAAGACAGTCATCCACAGCCACAAAATGATAAACCTGTTTATAACATTGATACAGCTTGCTAACTAGTGTCTTTAGGACACTAGTTAAAGAATCAAAAATAGCAATATTTCATTAAAAAATTAAATGTTTATCTATTTAAAAAATTAAATACATAATTTTTTAATAAAACTTTTCTTTTCTTAATTCCTTAGCTAGTGACCTAAAAGTACTTGTCAGTATTATCGTTACTATAATTACAAAGCTGCCGTCTAGGAATCGAACGTTTGACTTAAAAATATTTGTCGTCAATCGTAGGCATTAGCCGCTGTTTCGAGTCTCAACTCAAACCTTAACTCTGCAACTTCGACTTCACTTTACTTCAGTCTGTAACACGCTCTAACCGAACATACACGATGTTGGGAGTGGCACCCAAAACCCTCACAAATTTCTGCTCATCATTCCCATACATCACCAAAAACTCCTCCACCTGTAACCCTAACCTGCACTCCCGTTCCACCCTAAAGCCCCTCCCCATTTCAGCCGTCGCCAACCCGGTTCACCTTCAAAACCCAATCACCGAGTCACTCACTCCGGGTCAGTTCCGAGTCGACATCCTCTCCGAATCCCTCCCATTCATCCAGAAATTCCGGGGCAAGACCATCGTCGTCAAATACGGCGGCGCCGCCATGAAGTCCCCGGAGCTCCAAGCCTCCGTCATCAACGATCTCGTCCTCCTATCATGCGTCGGCCTCCGCCCCGTCTTGGTCCACGGCGGCGGCCCAGAGATCAACCACTGGCTCTCCCGCCTCAACATCCAGGCCGTCTTCCGTGACGGCCTCCGCGTCACCGATGCCGAAACCATGGAGATCGTCTCCATGGTCCTCGTCGGAAAGGTCAACAAGACCCTCGTCTCCCTAATCAACAAGGCCGGCGCCATTGCCGTCGGCCTCTCCGGTATGGACGGGCGCCTCCTCACGGCGCGCCCTAGCCCTAAGGCCGCCGATCTAGGGTTCGTCGGCGAGGTGGCGAGGGTGGATCCGACGATCCTCCGGCCACTGGTTGATAACAACCACATTCCGGTGGTGACGTCGGTGGCGGCCGACGAGTTCGGGCAGCCGTATAACATCAATGCGGATACGGTGGCAGGGGAATTGGCGGCGGCATTGGGAGCGGAGAAGTTGATATTGTTGACTGATGTGGCGGGGATATTGGAGGATAAGGAGGATCCCAACAGCTTGGTGAAGGAGATTGATATAAAAGGGGTGAAGAAATTGATAGAGGATGGTAAGGTTGGTGGGGGCATGATTCCTAAAGTTAATTGTTGTGTTCGATCACTTGCGCAAGGGGTCAGAACTGCTAGTATTATTGATGGCCGTCTCTCACACTCTTTGCTTCTCGAGATTTTGACTGATGAAGGTGCTGGAACTATGATTACCGGGTAAGGGTTGTATTTGATGTTTCTATGAAAATGAAGCTTGCAACCCCATTGTTGTTTCTATGCCAAATGGTTTTACGAGGATACAAATGTTAGACCATCTGGTTTTAAGTTATTATGAGTTAACATTTTTAACTGTTCTTCTTGCTACAATGAGGAAAAGAATAAGAGTTTTTTATACATGCGTCTCTTGTCAATCGTGTAGCTTCAGGTGTAAACACTTTATTGTTAGATTCATAACTGGTTACGTGCATCATTGACAAATGAAAATCTCAGACAAAGAGATTAACGGAGTTTGATTCACCAAACTAATAGAAACGAATAGCACAAGATACATTAGCCATCTATCTATCTATCTATATTTATATATTATATACCCAAGTATTTCAGTAATTTCTCGGATCATTCCAATTATCGGTTCATGGATTCCGAGACATAAAACTTGGAGAAGCAAAATATATTTATAATCCTAGAAAGAGGAATGCTTTTTCAAATTCCCCCAAAAATTGATGACAAACATTCTATACCACCGCTAGAACACTATGCCAATTTGTTAAGTTAGACAAAACCTCCACTTTGGTTTTAGGCGCCCATCAATTAATCTCTAGAAGATAAAAACCTCTCGCCTGGTACTTAAAAAATCAAATTATCCGTCAAATTGGTCCCCAAATTGAGACTAATGTTGCATGGTTCGGGGACCAAACTGATAGAGAAATTGATCTTTTATGAAGCAAATGCAAGGTTTTTATCTTCTAGAGACTAATCTAATGGCCGCTTAATCTTCCAATGACAAAAAAAGGAGAGGTTAGTCGCTAAGTTAATACCAGGCCTAAGTGGACTCCGATAAGTCTGTCTTCCCTTCTTGTGCTGCTTCATCATCTGAATCGGGTACAACAGATTCTATGGCAGAATTGGGGATCGGTCTTTGTCTCAATCTTTGCTTTGTAGTCAAGCCTCTGCTTTCTAAAATAGTATGGCCAGAGACGCCAGCTAACCTCATACTCCAGCGAACCCCCTTGGGACAAGAAACTGCATGGCTTGAGCGTGCTTCCGAATTGCCAAGCTCACTATCAACATCATTATCATCCTCACTGCAATCATGATTCTCGACTTCATAACCAGTGTCATCACTATCAGATATCTGGAGCACATCCCCTTTGGAATCGGAATCACTGTCAGTAGAAACATCTTCTGTGCTGGATTTAACTCCGGATCCTCTGTTTCTATCTTGGTCAGGGCTTGGAGACATTTTCCTTTTTCTAAACATTAATTAAAACGTGGAGTGAAAAAGCAGATTAAGATTCAGAAATGAGCACATCTATCAGCGTAGAAATTATAAAAGAAATGATAGCATGTTCTATTTTCTGCGGGAAAGAATTTATTTTCGACATTCTAGCATGACAATGCAACATGGCAAAGCAAATAGAATGAACTTGTAAGATATCATATCACATAAAACATACTTTGTTAACTGTATAGCCTCCTTCATGGTACGATCATAAGCCTCTGCAATATTTCCAAACGAAACTTGATTAATGTCTAAAAATCCAATTGATGTCAAAAAGAGGCTGATAGAAGAAATCTAAACTGATTATATTCATTCATAATTCACTACACATTCAAAGACTTGGGAGACAAGAAACTAACACTGAGAAGCATCAAGTATTATGTGATCACTTATCAGTTATCACATGAAATATATTTAGCCATTAACAATTCACTCAATATTATTTGCGTCTGCATACTGAACTGTCAGGAAAGGAGAAAACACGGGTAGGGAGTAGAAAGCCTATTCATAGCATTGCAACAACACTGATGAGGAAAGATTTTTAAATAACATCTTGGATTAAGATAGTCATTAGATACTTATAGTTTCAGGTAAACACTTCCCATCATTCCCCAAGATTAGAAACTGGAACAAAAAAACAGAAGACTGGAACAGGTGAGTTGAGTTTATTTGCTAAGAGAAAGTTTAGATACAAGAAGTTTACCAAGAAAAAGACAGGAAGATCATGTATGAGTAGACAAATAGTGAGCATGTTGGCAAGAATTTATTTCCAATGAAAAAGACCAAAACAAGCATCTATTAATCAAGAATGGTTATTGTGGAACTTGAACTGATGAGCAACTTCCATGAATGGTTAAACAAATAGGGGAAAGAAGTATATCAGACGATGGTAGAAAACAATAATCCTCATACCTGGGACCTTAAAAACTGGCAACATTAATGGCAATGATGCCTCATTGCTTGTCCACAAAAAACAAATCAGATTGCAATATGAAGGACATATCACACATGCACAAACATCCTCACCCGCTCAAGTCACAAGAGTGATACCCAATAACAATGCAAGTAATGCCTAAACTACAAAATACAAAGCAGAACAAAGTCAACTCCATTGATATGCAGGATAACGATTGTCCTAAGCATCATAATTTGTAGCACCATATAGTGATAAAACAACATTATTGATCAAAATAAAATATGCATGTGTAACAATTGGATATTATTAACTCCAATCTGGGGGGCTTGTTTCTATAAACACAAAGTTAATGAAGTTAAAACAATAGTTAAGAATTTCCAAATCACCATTTAGGCGTAGACGCTAGAATAAAAGGTGTATGCCACATAACTGTACACATAATACACATCTTACCATATGTGTAACTAACAGGCCTACGAGCGCGGCAAGAGCGTGTATTTCCAGAAGTAGAACTATAAGAGTTCTTCAAATCATTTAAGCGCATAGCCTGCCTTTGTTTTTGTTTTAGTGCTCTTTCTTTCTTCTGCATAATTAAAATGTAAAATTACTTTATATCAACATGCCAAACACACGAGGGTGTTCACTAGATACATACCTATCAAAGACCAAACAAAAGGATCCTCATACCTTTTGAAGCTTTTCAAGTACAGGAATAGCATCACTTTGAAGCTTCTTGGCAATAGCAACTTCTACATCAGACTTGCAGGATGAGAACTTTTCCTGCAATTAGCATCCAAAGATAGTGACTTAAGATTTCAAATCTGGAAATATAAAGCAGCAGTAAATATGAACTTACCACTATTTCAGAAAATTCTTCATGATTGGAAGCAACAGTTTCCCATTGAAAATTGATGGTGGGTGGTGATAAATGTTCTTTTCCATTAACTTTTGGATTTGAGTCTGATGTAATTATTTCCCTGTACAATCTGTGACTCTGACATTTTGTATTTGCATCATACCTACCATAGAGAAATTTAGACAAATCAGTAATGAGGATTTTAAGGTTTTGAGAACCTTATAAAGAATGGAAGTTTGAATGATATTCAAAATTA
This sequence comes from Echinosophora koreensis, assembly GCA_035048595.1. NCBI lineage: Eukaryota > Viridiplantae > Streptophyta > Magnoliopsida > Fabales > Fabaceae > Echinosophora > Echinosophora koreensis. Next base: position 7,171,161 of record JAPCYP010000001.1, on the reverse strand, counting down.
CCAATAGGAAGTGCCAGTTCCATCCCTTCCTAAGGCTTCTTTGCGAAAAGAAGTGATATGCGTTCCTTCTTTTAAAGCATCATTAATGTATGACACTGCATCATGTTGCTGAACATAAACAAGCATCAACAAACTAACGAATTGCATCACACAAAATTAAATTTAAAACATCATAAACTATGACGATTATCTTGTCAGGGGAGTACAAAACATCCTATATATTAAAGAAGCAAAAACTTGAAGTAACAAGACTGGAGATAAAATTACATCAGCTCTAACTTCACAAAGCGCTTTTAGCAGAAGTAAACGATCTGATGGATCAAGTTCCTTGTACATGGATATCTCCTCTCTGCACGACGATTAATGACAATAGTTATTCTAAATGTTATAACCATTATTGTCAACATAACATGATCAGTGCATCTCTAATACCCTTTAGATGGCATGAGTGGGATCTTCCCCTCGGCAACCTGTAGCAAACAGCCAATAAGCACATGTGGATAGTAACTTCAATCATCAATAGGAGAAAAAAAATAATACATAAAGCCAATAAATCAGAAAGTGACTCACCCATGGCCACCACATAGTCAGTTTCTTACATAGTACAGTCACCCATTTATCAGAATCGTCAAGTGTTTTATTCACTGGTGGTATTCCCTGGCAATGATACAAAATGAATTTCAAATTCAGAATGAAACTAAGGATGGTCCAAATAGGTTGAAAAATCAAACATTTTCTCACTAGATAAATCTAAAATCCTTAATGATTTCAATTTTCACCTATTGTTTTTTGGGTCTCTCTCTACTTCTAACCATTGAATTAACCTTCAACTGATCTACTGTCCATCCTCGAGCTTGTCTTCTCCATATATGCCCAAAGCACCTAAAGTAAGATTCTACTATCTTGTCTACAATAGGTTTTAACTGTTAACTCAACTTACTCTCTGATACACTCATTACTAATATTATCTAGTCTAGTGAGAACAAATCGAATAGCAAGTATAGTGGGAAAATTTAAAAAGAAAAAACAGAGACATTCATTTGCATAACAATTAGTAATAAGGTACCTTCAAAAGTTGAATATGAAGCTGAGCAAGTGAAGCGTTGGGATTGATAAGCCCGATCTCTATTTCTTCAGCGGACACCTTCAAATCTTTACCGAGTATTGGACTAAACACCTGAAATCACACAATTACACTGTAAATTAACAAAATGTTACGTTACGCACTGGAATATTCACTCTGTTCTCGCTGAAAATTGTGTCTCGTAAATTTTAAGAAATAAAAATAAAAATAAAAAAGCTTCGTAACCTAAAAGAAACGAATCGAACACCTCATAAATCGGCAACGAAATATGAACAAAATTAACCACTAATTTCAGCTAATATGGAGAGATTCTTACGTCCAAGAAATTCAGAACAGAAGCTAGTTCCCATCGGTTACGCAGCTTCAGAATCTCAGCCTCCATTGGATTTTTCTCGCCGCAACCACGTTCTTCTTCTACGGGCTGCATTGTCTCTTCGTAACAGCAACGAACGAAGAGTGATTGAAGTGAAATGAAAAATTGGGAGTTTTTTGTGTTATAGTATGTAGCACTTTCCCGCTCAAACCGATTTTTTACTCTCTTTTACCATTTGAGAATTGCAGTGCTGTGTCGAGGTTTTAGAATTTTCTATGGTTAATTTCAGGATCGCGCCTTTTCCATTTTCATTCCCTCGCGAGTTGAAACGCACCGTATTGTGATCAATTTGCTAGCGCTAATTGTTTGCTAGCGCCCCGCAGTAAAATGCGGTCATTTTGGATCTTCAAAAGTGGTGAAGAGTGAGGACAGGTGCCTTTTCAAACTAAAATAGACTGTTGAATTAATACTTTTGTCCTGATTTTCAATTTCATTCATATACGTAGAAAAAAATTCTTAAATTCGTATATGTGACAATCATTTTTAATTTGATGCCGTAATACAAAAATAATTATCATATGTAAGAATCAAATTGAAAATGTTTGTCATGTACAGGGATCTAATTCATTTTTTGTTGAATTAAGTCATTACATGTAACAATTATTTTCAATTTGATCCTTATATTTTAACTCCAACAAACGATATTATAACACCAATAAACGACAAGGATTATGTTGAAAATGATTGTCATGTGTAGAGATTGAATTAAAATTTATTTACGTATAGGGACTAGATTGAAATAGACTGCAATTTTTTCATTATATGTGTATTTTTTGGTATTTTATTTGCTATTTCAGCGGGATTGATTATTTTGGGGTTATATATTTTGGCATGTATGTTTGATTGGTTATTAGCGATTTTGATTAGTTATTGATTGTTCTACATTGATTGGTGAGGAATGATAATGACCTTTTCTTTTTTCTTACCCAGGCAATTTCTTTTTTATGTTTTTTAAATTATAAATTATTATTAATATAGGTAAATGGTAATGATAAAAATATAAACTGCATATCTTTGTCACTCATGGTAGTTTATAGGTGCAAATATGGGTTCAAGTCAATCCGATGACCCGACATCCCATACTAACCCAAACAAACAACATGATGGTTCAGTTCATCGGGTCAATTTGGGTTGTGAGATATAGAACCTGTTCAGTTTGGTTCGATATCTAATTAGATCATTTGAAACCCATCAGCTCGACCCAACCCAGATCATTGGGGTGCTTGTTCGTTTAGAGTGTTTTGCCACTATGCTTGTGAGCTTCTCATCTATCAATTTCATTTTGGTTTTTCCCTAATTCACTCTGTCTATCCCAATTCCTTCATGCCATTCCGAAGCCCTGGCCCCTAGTTATTCTGTACTTGTCGGCGACGCTCTACACCAAGTGCCAGCAACCTGTGATCCCCCCTCTCTCTCGCTCTCGCTCTTTTCGCTTTTCTCTGCACCAGTGATCCACTCGTCTTTAATCTCGCACTTCCGTTCAAGCTCTGTTCTTTCACTTTTTGTTCTCATCACTCTTATATCTTCTTTCTTTGTTCAAGATCTAGGCTTTCATAACATATTTATCTGAATGCATAACATTCTTATCGATGATTTTAGGAAATACCAAGATGTTCATTCTAATCCTTTTGGTAAGAACTTTGTGTTGGAAACTGGAAAAAACTTCGGTCCAAAGTCAACTTCTTTGATAATTTTTTTTTTTTAATTAAATGGTCAACCTGATGTATATTTGAACACTTAAAAAACGTGGTTAATGACGTTTGAAATCGTACTTAATTACATTTCAGTTGATAACTAATGAGTTGTGGCATCTTGTTATATCTATTAATCATATGTTGAATGTAATTAATCACTGTTTGAAATACGTTAACCATCCAAATTATTGTCTCATTTTTATGTTAAATAACACAACTGTAATACAATATAAGATTCGTCTCATAGCACTAATACATGTGTAAAAAAAAGAAAATGCAATAGTACATGTTCATATACCCAACTTAGAAAACAAACCGTATAACATTTTCCTACAAATTCTTCTAATTGCTTAAAAGTGGCACATGTCGCTCGCTGTTATATAATAATTAAAACATATATCAATCTTGATTTTTAACCTATTTTCTTCTCTCTTTTTTTCCCCCTTAAATCTATCTCTTGCATCCCACTTAAAAGGATAGAGACCACCTGCCATATTTTATAGTCGCTTTACATTTTCTTTTCTAGGCAATTTCACATGTCATCCCTAAAATAAGCACTCTTAACTTTATTTAGTTTGCATTGATTTTTATTTTTGAACATTTATGTATTCGTATTAATTTTATTATTATTTGAAAAAATATTAACTAATTTAAAAAAATGATTTTTATGATTGTAATCAAACATAAAATAAACTTCCATTTTATTTTTTATAAAATGTGAAAATCTTTTTTATTTAATCTGTAACCCTATGGGTGCGTTTGATTTGCAAAAATTCAGGGGACTGGACAGCACAAAAATTTTTGTCCCCTGTTTGATTTGAAAAGTGGTCGGTGGACAGGACAAAAAATGGGGTGAGGGACATGACAAAAACCCAGAATTTTGTCCCCCACCAAACCATGGGACAACTTTTTGTCCCATGGACAGACTAACAAAAGACAAAATTATCCTTACATCTCTCTTCTCTCTCTCCTCTCTCCCCCCTCTCTCTCTCCTCTCTCCCCTCTTTCTCTCTCTCCCTCTCTCTCTCTCTTTCTCTCTCCCTCTCTCTCTCCTCTCTCTTTCTCTCTCCCTCTCTCTCTCTCTCTCTCTCCCCCTCTCTCTCTCTCCCCTCTCTCTCACTCTCTCCTCTCTCTCTCCCCTCTCTCACTCTCTCTCTCTTCTCTCTCTCCCCCCTCTCTCTCCTCTCTCTCTTTCTCTCTCCCCTCTCTCTCTCCTCTCCTCTCTCTCTCTCTCCTCTCTCTCTCCCCTCTCTCACTCTCTCCTCTCTCTCTATTGTCTATATTTATATATTAAATAATATAATATATATATTATAAAGGGTATTCCGATAAATTTAATATTATTTTGTTTGTGCTGTCCATTATCCATCAAACAATGTACAAGACAAAGAATTGTCCTGTGACTCAAGGATTTGTCCTGTGTTATCCTGTCTGTCCTGTGCTGTCCTGATACCTTTTGCAAATCAAACGCACTCTATACGAAACTAAAGAAGTTGGCAGTTCTTCATTGTTGTTATTACAATCACTTTCAGACACGCATGACAATAAATTCATGGGTAAAATAGAATACCCCCATAGTATCCTCTTTGTTTTTGGATATACTTGGATTGGGGTTCGGCTGATCATTTGGCTCACTTTTTCATTTTTCTTTTATTGAGAGACAGAAATGAAAATCACAATCACCAAAATCCAGCAATAAGCTCCCGATGCAGTGAAATAGCAGCAATCAGCATAGCATCATTCACCGTTTCTCACAGCACCATGTCCAAAGAAACGGAAATCCTATCTCGCCTCGCCGCGAACCATCTCCACCTCGCTCAATTCGAACCCTTACGAGCCGTTCTCCTCGCCCTCCGAACCCGAGACCGCGACCTAGCCCGCGATATCCTCCAAACCATCGTCGCTCGATCGGGTCGATTCCCAAACATCCTCTGGTCACCATCTTGTCCCTCCCCCGCACTCCTAACCTACCTCTCAACCATCGAACTGTTGCAATTCGATGATAACAACGCTTCTTCCCCATGGAATAATTCCGACCCCGAAACGCTGCGTTTACGCGCCGAGTTCCAATTACTTGTTCAAAACTTGATCGACCTAAGAGACGAACGCGATGAAGAACTCGAAAGGTGTGCGAGAGTTTCTCAATGGAGTATTGGAGCTCGGCGTGAAGAGGTTGAAGGTGAATGCTGACGTGGACGATGCTGATGCTGCTGCTGCAAGTGTTGCATCGGTTGAAGAAGGAGAATTGATGTGTTTGAAGAGGTTGATTTTGGATCATGCGGATATTTTTGATGCGCTGTGTGGGAATATTCATAGCCAAATTCGAGAATGGGAGTGTGAGGATCCTGGTGTGGAGTTATCTGAGGAGGAGGAAGATGTTAGGGTGCTTGGTGCGATACAGAGAACTGTTCAGATTGTTCATCTGGATGCTATGAGGGAGAGTCTCATTGTTGGTGATTCACAAGGGGTAGTTTCTCATATACGTTTTCTCCACTTTGATTATGGAGTGGACCAATCTGAGTACCGGTATGTCCATCTTTTCACCCTTTAAGAAGCAACCTGTGAGGAATTTAGCACATGCGTGTAATTTAAGCAGTTATGGTGCGTTTACAGCTTAACTAAGTGCTTATTTTTGTAAGCTTCTCTCACAAGTTTATTGCAATAAGCTAAAATGAGCTTATATGAAGATCATAAATTATTTTCATAAACTATAAACTATTTGCATAAATTTATTGTCATAAGCTCAGATAAGTTCTATGTAAGCTCTTCCAAACACATCCTTATGCATCCTTATACATAAGCTGTTTTGAAATAAGCTAGAAAGAACTTATTATCATAAGCTATTCTCACACGCTCAAATAGCCAAAAAGAGGAACGTCATAAACTTTTTTATAGGCTTATTTTCATAAGCTAGTATCATAAGCCAAAGTAAGCTTGCTCTTTATGAGCTCTTTCAAACATCTCCTTAATTTTTTTTTTGCAACATGCACTCTTGGATGAGAAATTTCAAGTCTATATTGTTTGTGCAGAATCCGTTACATTATGTATCTTCGCTTGATTTTGATTCCTTATATGAACTATTGCAAATGTATGTTTGTGGGGCGTGAGGGATGAGTGGCAAGTGTTATATATATGACTAGAATTTTAGCTATTTTCTTGAAGATGGAGGCTGTTCCTTGAGTTGATATAATTCCTTCACGTTGTTGTATGCAATAGTTTTAAATAATTAACTTTCAAAAGTACTCGTTTATAAAATGGAAAAAATTAAGGCTAAATTAGTATTTTGGTCCCTTATCTTTATTTTAGTTTTCATTTTGGTCCCTTATATTTTCTTTTTTTTTGTTTTGGTCCCTTATCTTTGTTTTAGTTTTCATTTTGGTCCTTTCCGTCAGTTTTGCATAGACGGCGTTAGGTATCCGCCGTGAGACTCACTGTTTCCGGCGGCGGTTTCCGGCGACTCACGGCGGTTACCTAATGCCGTCAGTGCAAAACTGACGGAAAGGACCAAAATGAAAACTAAAACAAAGATAAGGGACCAAAACGGGAAAAGAAAAAGATAAGGGACCAAAATGAAAACTAAAATAAAGATAAGGGACCAAAATACTAATTTAGCCAAAAATTAAAGAAGGAAAAATGGCTTATAAAGGATGATACGGAATTATCATTAACTTTTATTTGATGAGAGTATGTTGGATGGCTAGATTGTGGAGGCAGTGCTATTTTTTTATTTCACTTTTTTCTCCTCATGCCTTTTATCTCCCACCTTGATTAATGCCTTTGCCAAGGGGGCTCTGTCTATCTTGAATGCAGAAAATTATTTCAACATTCAGTGTAAAAAAATGAGCTTTGGATGACTGGTTCACTCTTATGGACTTAACAATTTTTAATTTTTTTTTTATCTTGAACGAACATCTGGAAGCTATAAATTTATAATGGAAACGTGTAAAGGTTTATTTTTCTGGGTTTTATCTGAATTATGGAATCTTTAATAATAAGCAGACATTTATTATTTCATTTTTATTTAGTTGTATGGTCAGTGCTATGGTGCACCCTTTTTCTCCAAATTATTATTATTTTATATTAAAGAAGAATATGATAATAATAGAATAAAGTAGTGAGTGTAAATTTTCTTACTAAAAGGAGAAAAGTAAAAGAAGACAGTGTGGTTGCCAATCTCTTTGAATATTTGTAAACTGTAATGTAAATTCATGTAAAACAGCCATGAGTAAGCATCCTCGAAGAATCAATAATCCAAACCCTACTGTCCAAATCAGAGGATACATGTAAATATTTGAATGCTAGTTTGCTACCCTATTGCCTGTGAGTTTACAATGTGATAAGCGCCCAAGCACTTGGGGAACCCTCCCTTAAAAGCTTGCCATTAAGGGGGGAGAACCAAGTCACTTAAATACTCCATCAAGCATCCCATACTACTCAATGTGCGACTTAGGCACCCCATAATACCCAATCACCCCTGAGAGACGACGTCCCGGCGGCTACACTTTACGTCGCTTAACTCAGCCTTTCCGGTCAGCCCCTCCGTAGGTAGCCCTTTCCGAGACATCAACTACTAGCTCTGATATCAAATGATAAGCACCCAAGCACTTGGGGAACCCTCCCTTAAAAGCTAGCCATTAAGGGGGGAGAACCAAGCTGCTTAAATACTCCATGAAGCATCCCATACTACTCAATATGGGACTTAGGCACCCTATCACAATGTTCCTATGTTTTTTGTCCTTTCCCTCATTTTGTCACGGATACCATTAGTATATGTGCTACCTATGAATTTGAATGAATATTCATGTATCATTCTTTTATTTGTCACATAAGAAGTGGTTGAAGAACTCTCTTTTTCTTTCCTATCTTAATTAATTAATTCATTTTTTTTCTCTAGTAACATTTTTCCAGTTCTAGATGTTGATATCTGCATGTTTCATAATTTTTTTTTGTAGCATAGTTTTGAAAGATCTCCTGAAGGTTGTTTTATCAAGAAGTGAGTCGTTTGGGGACTCTTGGCATATCATGCGTAATCAATTGCTACAAATTTATAGGGAAGCTCTTTCATCAATTTGCGGAGATATTGTTCAAATGATACAGGTATACACTCTCTCTTCTTTCACCAAAGGGTTTCATTTACAAAACCTTTGTAAGTAGCATACTTTCATTGCTGCATTGCTATAAGATTTCTTTGTAATTGTATTCTTTTCTTTTTATTGCTCATGAGTGTTTATCTCCTTTGCTTGTTCTGATGTGAAGTAATAGGGAAGAACCAAAGTGGCATAATCAAGTACATAGAATGTATGCATGACAAGACATCGCATCAAAAGGGATGCGAGAAAATAGAAAGCATAGATAATAAGATTTTAAGAGACTTGTAATTCTGAGAGGCCTTGTTTCTAAGAAAGCAGGCTAAACCATTGCTCAAGAAAACACAAATTTCTGGATTGCTTATTTTGTCTTTCAAGAGACATTTGACAATTTATATCATTCAGACTTCTGAGTAATAAGGTCTTTTACGGAAAACCATCAATAATTTTCTGTTGCCTCCCTCTTACTTCCCCATGAAACCAACTTGGAAAAATTGGTTCCACAATCACTTAACTCGTATCAATTTGGATTGATTACTTTGTCAATTTGTTTCTGGGTTACTCTTTTATTCACTTAAAATAGTGTCTAATAGTTTATAAGATGAGTAACAGATCTTTTTTTATTTAGGATTTTTTATGTAAAAAGGGAAATTTCCCCATTTAACTATCTTAAATATCAATGCTTTTCTTTAGAGCATCCATGATGAGCTATTGTCCGAAGAGATCGAAATGGATAGAGTTCAAACTGATAACTTCATTCCACGTCCTCTCGTACGTCTTCAAAGATATCTGGCAGAACTGGAGCCTGGTAAGAATATAGATGACAAAGCATTATTCATGAATGAGGTAATCAGATCTTGCAAGACAGAGATATATCATTATGCTCGTGTTTCTGGACTACATGTTCTTGATTGCATTATGGATACTGCCCTGTCTGCTGTGAAGAGGGAGCAGCTGGAAGAAGCTAGCAATGTATGTGCCTATTTTAGTTATTCTGTCATTATGTGTATGTGTAAACATTTGTATTGTATCAATTATTATATGAACTGCCAATTTAACTCCCCATACACAGCTGTACTTTCAAATATAAACTTTTGTGCTTCTTGTTTATGGCAGGTCCTCCAATTGTTTCCCCAACTTCAGCCTTTGGTAGCTGCCATGGGTTGGGATTTATTGGCCGGTAAAATAGCAGCACGGAGGAAACTAATGCAACTTCTTTGGACAAGTAAGTCACAAGTAATTCGGCTTGAAGAATCTTCTCTTTATGGTAATAAATCTGATGAGGTATTTTTCATCTTTCATGTTTCAAAATGTGCTTTGTAGGTACTAAATGACTTAATAGGTGGAACTCTGCTGAAAAGTTAGATTTAATTTTCTGACAGGTGTCCTGTGTGGAGCATCTATGTGATACTTTATGTTATCAGCTTGATCTTGCCTCTTTTGTTGCCTGTGTGAATTCTGGCCAGTCCTGGAATTCGAAATTCTCATTGATGCTTTCTGGGAAAGAACAAGTGGCATATAGAGACCAAGATGTGCATTCTGATCATTTTGTTGAGAACTTTGTGTTGGAAAGACTTTCGGTCCAAAGTCCTCTTCGGGTAATACTCTTGTGTTAAATAAATGGCATTGCAATCAGTGTGCCTGGAATTCTTGCTTACCTTTGAAGGGTTACAATTGCATATAACTGTCAGTCATTACTAATGTGATTAGCTTATAATATATGTTCTTCATTCCTCTTCTCACTTGAAAATGTTCTTCTTTATAGGATGCACTTGAATATTTGGACTTTATGTTTCTGGTGGTACATTGTGCTATGTAAAGTAGCAGTTACTGGGTTAATGTGGCCTTAGTTTTGTTTAGAAGTTTGAAGTAATATGAATTGTGAACATGATGTGTTTTGTTGACCTTTATGATCTTAAATGATACACTTTATTTGGTAACAGTCTGTTAAACACTACCATGTAAGTTCATAGGTGCCATTCAATAATATAGCACTTTCGACTTTCCATAGTGGATATATATTTTAATTTTTATGATGAAAGAGAATTGATTAGGAAAGAATATGTTTGTTGATGTGTAAGTCATAAAGAGCAGTTACTCAGCCCTTAATAGTGCATAGTCACTATAAAAGTGCAGCCTTTATTTTAAAGGAACATATACCATAAATTGATAATATACAATTTTTTAATGCAACATTTCAGAATTTATTTGAGATTTTATTATATTTGGAAATTTGAATGTTAAATATGCGAGTATCATCTTCTGCTATCCTGACATGACTGGAGAATCTTCTGTAGGTACTATTTGATGTTGTTCCAGGCATAAAATTCCAGGAAGCCATTGAATTGATCAGTATGCAGCCAATCGCTTCTACTCTGGAAGCCTGGAAGAGGTGTGCTTATAATTTTCTTTCTCTCACTGTGATGGTCTTTAAAGTTAGTATTAAGACAGACATTTACTCCTTGACTGGCTGATTGTGTTGAGTTTGTTCGTTAATTAATTAAGCTATAAGGAGACACCCTTCATTATAAGGGTTTGTTTTTCGGTGAAAATTACAAGAAAAGGAATTCTTCATAAAAATATTTCCATTTTAGGAACAATCCACCACTCAACTAGTTATTGTTGTTCAAAGAGTTATTAATAAGTAACCACTTTAGTAGTTAGTTATTGTTAAACTTGAAATATTTTTACTAAGAATTCAATATTTTTGTATTTAATCCGTTTTTTTGTCTTGATGAGTGTACATTTGCTTGCACTCAGTAAACATCCATTGTGCTCCTAGATCTGTTTATTTGGTTTTTGATAGGATTTTTGTATTTTTTGTATTTTTTATTTTATGAAAGAGCTAAGGGGAAGTCCAAATAGATGGAGAATAAGGTATCCTCCAAAACAGTAAAGTAAAATAAAAGAACAGCAAATGAATGAATCATGAATGCAGCAAGGTTGACAGTATATATCAACTCTCTCAGTTCCTTAATCTCTTCACATCCATTCATCGTTGTAATTATTGGTTTTCCAGTTATCCCTGAGCAGCTAATATGTGATATTTATTTATTTATTTTGATAGAAGTGATGTTTAATTGTTTACTTAAGATGGGATTAATAATACTATTATAATAATTTTGTCAATCATGTACTGGATGGCCATTTATTCTGATTAAAAAATCCTACATCAGATTATGGTCATACATGACGTTATGAGAGTAATGCTAGCTACACCCTCTTTTCTCTTACACCCCCACATCCCCTTTATACACCATTGGATTTGCCTTTGATTTCTTTCAGTTACATCAACACTTTATTTTGCACATAAACATGTAATCAGGTGGCCCTGACTTGGTATTTAGGCACACCTGTGCTGCTAGACTTTCTTGACATGAATTGTTCAAATACTTGATCGATTTACTGTGAGGTCTATTTTCTTCTGAGTTTTTCCCCCTTCTCACCATTAATGATTCTTTTGGTGTAGGAAGCAAGATATAGAACTCATGCACATGCGTTATGCTCTAGAATCAACTGTTCTGGCTTTAGGAGCAATGGAAAGGAGTATGTCTGATGAAATAGAAACTCATCAAGATGTGCCGTTATTCTATTTGAAGGACTTGCAGAACCATTTGGATGCAATCAGTAATCTTCCACGCAAGGTTATCCCCTTTTCCATGATTTTATCAAGATGTTAATCATTGTGAGCAGTTTCCTTCATGTAGTTGTGTATAGCAAGTTCTTTTCATATACCTTATCCTCCTCAATGGACAATGTTATAATTATCCTCTCTTCTCTAATCAAATATCTATTTGATGATTTTTATTTTTCACCTGACTCACATGAAACATCTCACCAATGATAAGTGCTGCATATTATACTTGGATCTTTTGTAATTGCTTTTCTTTCTCTCTCTTTAATATTCCTTCCATTCATTCAAAATCGAAAAAACATGTATTTGAATCCTTCTGTTAATTTTCACAGAATAAATTTAAGGCAAAGGTTTGTGTAGGATGTAATATGCCATGTATCAGTGATTAGATGTTGTAAAAATTATCAAGTAGCTTCTATGGTGTATAACACACATTATAAAAAAATGTCCAAGTGGCATTGTTTTGCATTTTGTGTTTTTTTTTTTTTTTTTTGTTTTTGTATTTTGTATTTCTTAAAGTTGAAATATTTCAAGTGTTGGCATCAAGTGTTGAAGGCTGTAATAATTTTTTTTCCCAATTATTGTTAATGTTATACCATACTTATGTAACACCAATCTTTCAATGATGCAGATTTTGATGGTGAATGTCATAATTTCGCTACTGCATATGGATAATGTCACTGTTAACTTGATGCACTGTGGATCACCAGGAAGTGGTTCCAAATTATTCAATGCATGCTCTTTGGAAGATGGTTATCCAACTAGAAGTGAAGGGGGAAATAAAATGGTTATATCTTTCACTGGTTTGCTACTTGATATATTGCGTCACAATATTCCATCATCTATGACTGAATTAGAGAACACACTAGATGAGGGTGTAAGCACAGCCGGCAGACAGGCTCTCGAGTGGAGAATCTCAATCTCAAAGCATTTCATTGAAGAGTGGGAATGGCGTTTGTCAATTTTGCAGCATCTTCTACCATTATCTGAACGCCAGTGGAGATGGAAGGAGGCATTGACAGTCTTACGTGCAGCTCCCTCCAAGCTACTTAACCTGTGAGTTTTACCCTCCTTGTAATGCAAAATATAGCAAATAACTTGCAACTTCATATTTTTTTTAATTGTTTGATTCACTTCAACTTAGGGGTTGTTTGGATAATATTAAAATTCCTGAAAACAGCTGTAAGAATAAAAAAAGTTGTTTTAGTAAAGCTCCTATGTTTGGCCATCAGATGAAATGAGAAAAACAGCTTTTCTCTTTCCAAAATAAACTGTTTCTTGCATCTCAAATTTTGTGCATTCAGCTTATTTTTTGTAAGCTGTTTCTACACATGCACGTTGCATTTTCATATGTACCCTTGCCATCAGTGAGTTTTTGTACTTTCGTCGGTTACGTTTCAAACTTCTCTCCTACAATGTCAAATTCTATTAACCTTTTATTATTCTTATTTGGTCTGACCTTTATAAGAAAATATGGGGGTAGTATTTTTGAGTAAAAAGTCAATGAGCTTATTTGATAATGATTATTGATGATGCTATTTATATTCTCAGTAATTTATATATTAATAATTTATTAAAATGAGATATTTATTTAATTTTTATTTAATTATTCCAAAAAAATGTATATTAATCATTTTGACATATTTTCAAATTATGATGGGTTCGAATCCCGACTCTTGTGTATGGAGATATTAGATTCTGGGCCTAAGTCAATCCCAAAAGCTAGCTCATGGGATGATGATTGCCCTCTACTTATAAGCACTCATTAGATACTGTCTCGAGTCTAGTCAATGTGGGACTTGGGTTTTTCCCAATACACCTCCTCACGCCCAGCACTATTGGGCATGGTGCATGGATAACATGGTGGGTGGCCCCACAATGGATCTAGGATAGCTCTGATTCCATATTAGATTTTGGGTCTAACTCAATCCCAAAAGCTAGCTCATGGGATGAGGATTGCCTTCTACTTATAAACACTCATTAGACACTATCTCTAGTCAATGTAGGACTTGGGTTTTTCCCAATAGGAGAAAACTCGGTTAGGAGGGGAGAACCAACTTTGTGTACCCAACAGATCCACAACGGAGATTAGTCACTGCTAACGGTGGTGAATACTTCGTACCTATAACACGGTTACCAAAAAAAATTATGATGAAAAAATATTACTTTTTTTTTTAATTTTAGAAATGCAAAAAGGATTAATAAACAAGATAAAAAACTATAATTAAAAAACTTATGTGTTAAAAAATCAAACATTATTAATCTAAACAAACAACTCCTTACCTTTTTTTATTATTTTACTATATAAAAGTCATTATTCTACATAATCCAAACGAAACAGATTATCTTAAAATCTATGTTGTTAATAGCGAGCTATAGCGGCGTAGCAGAGCGGATCAACCCTTGGCCGCTATGGTGCTCGGATAGCGTAGCGTTTTTTGATAGCGGCAACAACGGCCGCTATATCGGCTGGAATAGCGGGAAATAGCTGTCGCTACAACAAAGTGTGTTAAGAACCCATTTTGCCCCCTCCTCAAATGGGCATCTAACGATCATATCTGATGGTATTGTCGGTTTAACAATCATATTTGTGGGTATTATTGGTTTTTCGGACCAAGGTTAAATAATTTTCACCTCTACCTCTTTCATATTTGATAGTTTATTTTACTTTTGTTGTATTGACACGGAGGTTATGACTTATGATTATTAATTATGAGTTCGTGTTAGCAATTTTGGGTAGTTTGTTATGTTTTAGCATTTGCACGTGTATATTTAATTTTTAAGCTTGTGTATATATACATTGCAATAGCGGTCATCCCGCTCCCGCTATCCTACTATCGCGATTTCGGAGGTCAGTCGGTACGTGCCGCAATCCGGAATTGATAATTATGCTTAGAATCATTTTTCAGCAAATATATCCAAACACAAAATTAATTTTATTATAATCAATTAAAATAATAATCTCTTATACATATAAATCGATTATTGAAATAGACTATATTTTGCAGCCAACCCAAGCACACTTAAAACTATAATTAAAAAAAAAACTTATGTGTTAAAAAATCAAACATTATTAATCTAAACAAACAACTCCATACTTTTTTATTTATTTATTTATTTATTTATTTATAATTTTACTATATAAAAGTCATTTTTTCTACATAATCCAAACGAAACAGATTATCTTAGAATCGCTTTTCAGCAAATATATCCAAACACAAAATTGATTTTATTATAATCAATTAAAATAATAATCGATTATACATAAAAATGTATTGTTGAAATATACTATTTTTCGCAGCTAATCCAAACACACACTTAAAGGTGTCTCCATCCTTACTTACCTGCCCTTTCCTATGTCTTTTTCTGTAATGATTTATACGTGAAAAGTGCATAACTCATGATGTGATTAATTTTGTTACTTGTTAATAAAAATTAATGGTTAGATGAAGACCAATAGAAGGCTCAGTAAGAAGTTTTGATCAGACAGAGGATAACCCAATAGTTAGAGATAGCAGGAGACCAAGAAAACTCTTTAAGTGAAGCAGTTAAAAAAGACTTGGATCTAAATGACTTTTCTTAATACTTGGTTTATGGTTGAACACAATGTGTTAGAAAGCAACAGAGGAGAGAAGAGAGAGAAGAGAGAGAGAGAAGATAGATTCTGAATCTTGAGTATTGTATTGTTAAGTGTCTAGATACAATGAATGAAACTATATATAGAGGATAGATGTAACTTCCTCTAACTGACTCTGACTCAGCAGAGAGCTGAGATCAGCTGTGGCAAGTCTAGCTTACACTAACATACTCTAACATACCCCCTTTAAATGTAAGGTGGGTTTACACAGAAACAGTCCCTAGCTTCTACCAGCATTTACATCATCTCTAACATACCCCCTTTTAAATCTAAGGTGGGTTTACAAGTGATATATAGTCAAGAACTCCTAAATTACTTCTCATCTCCTCAAACCTTGTCTGTGAGAGAGGTTTGGTGAGGAGATCTGCAACCTGATCAATTCCCGGGAGATGGCAGACTGTTAGGGACTTACTAAGAACCTTTTCTTCACAAAGAAGATATCAAGTTCCATGTGCTTTGTCCTGGAGTGTAGAACTGGGTTATGAGAGAGAGATACTGTGCTAAGGTTGTCACAATATACCACTGGTGTTTGAGACTTAATCTGTAGTTCCTGCAGTAGAGATTGAACCCATAGCACCTCAGTTGTAGTTGCTGCCAACCCTCTGTACTCAGCCTCTGTACTAGATCTGGCCACCAAGGGTTGTTTCCTAGACCACCAAGAGACTAGGTTAGGGCCAAAGTATATGCAAGACCCAGATCCACACCTTCGGTCATCCAAATCAGCTGCCCAATCAGCATCTGTGAAAGCTTGAATAGTGAAGGGTGCAGCAGGATTTGCAGGTTTCAGAACAAGGCCGTGAGATATAGTACTCTTTAAGTACCTTAGGATTTGTTTAACTGCCTTCCAATGCTCCTCTAGGGGCTGTGAGAGGTACTGACAGACCTTGCTGACACTGAAGCAAATTTCTGGCCGAGTGATAGTGGCATATTGTAATGCCCCCACAACTGACCTGTACAGTGTGGGATCACTCATGTAATTAGCTCCAAACTTGGTCATCTTACAATTGCTGACCATAGGTGTGGGTGATCCTTTTGCATTACTCACTTTGGCCCTGGCAAGCAAGTCTCTTATATATTTGGACTGGGACAGTAGAATGCCACCATTGTTGGGCAAATGTTTCACTTCCACTCCTAGAAAATAATCAAGGGTGCCAAGTTGCTTGAGTGCAAAGGCAGAGTTGAGCTTTGTAATAAGAGCTGAGATGCGATTAGGAGAGGACCCAGTGACTATAATATCATCCACATAAACAAGGATGTATGTGCAGTGTCCAGAATAAGTGTGGATAAAGAGGGAGGGGTCACAACGACTGGTTTGAAAACCAAACTGTACAAGTGTCTTTGTTAGTCTTTCAAACCAAGCTCGTGGGGCTTGCTTAAGCCCATAGATGGCACGATTCAGCTTGCAAACTTGAGAGGGATTGCAGCTTTTAAACCCAATAGGCTGTTCCATGTAGACCTCTTCAGATAGGAGTCCATTTAAGAATGCGTTGTTAACATCTAACTGCTGTATAGTCCAGCCATAAGTCACTGCTAGTGTCAGAACCACTCTAACAGTCACTGGTTTGACAACAGGGGAAAATGTCTCAGAATAGTCTCTCCCCAATTGTTGATGAAACCCTTTTGCAACTAATCTAGCCTTGTATTTGTTGATTGTGCCATCCGGGTTCTCCTTAACTCTAAACACCCACTTGCATCCAATTGCCTTCTTGTTAGGAGGAAGGTCAACCAGTGTCCAAGTGCTATTGCTCATTAGAGCATTATATTCCTGCTGCATTGCCTCATGCCAATGAGGAATGGTCAAGGCTTCAGAAGGTGAAGTAGGTTCTGCATGTGTTAGTAGTAAGGTGGGAGGGGATAGCAACTGAGCCTTGGATCTAGTGACCATAGGGTGGGCATTAAGAGGTGCATGTGTTTGTGATGTATGTGCTGCTGTAGAAAATGATCCAGACAGGTTAAGAGAGCCACTAGGGGTGAGGCCACAATGCAGTGAGGATAATGAGAAGGGATCTGTGTGGTGAGAGGAAGAGTGATTAGATGGTATTGCTTGACCCGATAGTGAGGGAGAGACATGGTTAAGAGGTGTTACAAAGAAAGGAGACTGAGGGGAATGAGTGCCTAGACCCAAAACAGATGGAGTGCCATGATGTACAGGTGTAGTAATGATAGGAGACTGAGGAGAAACTCTCTGACTTGACTGTGTTACAGGGACAGAGTGACTGAAAGGAGGAATCACAGTGAGTGGATTAGGACTAGTGTAGGTAGTAGATGCTGCAGAGACTCTTGGCTTGAGAACTTCATTTGCAAAAGGAAAAACATGTTCATTAAATTGCACATCCTTAGAGATGTACAATCGACCATCCTTAGCTAGGCATTTATAGCCTTTATGGGAAGTGGAGTAACCCAGAAAAGTGCATTCACTGGTTCGAAAGTCAAGTTTGTGTTTATTATAAGGTCTTAGGCATGGATAGCATGCACACCCGAAAACTCTAAGCATTGAGTAATCAGGGTCAGACTTATAGAGAATGAAATGAGGGGACTGATTTGAAAGAACAGGTGTAGGAAGGCAATTAATCAGAAAAACTGCTGTACAAAAGGCATGGTCCCAATAGCACATAGGGAGGGAGGCTTGAGAAAGGAGTGCTAGGCCAGTTTCAACAATATGACGATGCTTGCGTTCAATGGACCCATTTTGATGATGGGTGTGGGGACAGATCACTCTATGTTGAACCCCTAAATCAGTCAGAAATTTTGTAAAGGGTCTGAATTCCCCACCCCAGTCAGACTGGACAGCTTTAATGCAGGTACCAAATTGGACTTTAACAAGCTCAAAAAACTGTTTAAATGTGTTTAGAGTGTCTGACTTTTGTTTTAGTAAGAATAGCCAGGTATATTTAGAGCAAGCATCCATTATAAAAAAGTAATATTGATAACCCATGGAAGACTTAACAGGAGCTGGTCCCCACAAATCCAGAAAGAGTAGATCAAAGGGATTGGCATATGTAGTCAATGATGTATGAGATGGAAGTCTATGAGACTTTGCAAAACAACAAGCAGTACAGAAATCCAAAGTATTTTTATTAACATGAGACAGATTACATTTTTGGAGTATGGTTCTTATAGCCACATCATTGGCATGTCCTAATCTACAGTGCCAAACATAATGAGATAAGGGCACTTTATTTACATCATCTAGAGTAACATTTGAAGAGATACATTTGGATAGGGGAGTGGGAGAGGAAACACTCAAACAAGTGGCAAGAGTTGATAGACCAGCAGTACTTGAAGATGACCTTGAGGCAATAGAAAACTGATGGAAGACATACAGACCCACTGAGTTGACAGAACCTTCTAGTAGAATCTTATGATTATCCTGTGATTTGACATAGCAATGGTGAGGCAAGAATTCAAAATAGACATTATTATCCATTGAAAAACGACTAACACTTAGGAGATTTTTGGTTATAGATGGAACATAGAGTAGGTTTGAGAGTGTGAGTGTGCGGGTGCTATCAAAGGGGGAGCTAACACATGCAGTTCCAACTGAAATTATAGATAAACCGAGACCATTACCCATGTAAATTTGATCAATGACACTTGGTGCAACAGGCTGAGCTAGATTGTTCAGATCCGAAGTGACATGGTGTGTTGCTCCACTATCAATAAACCATGCATTTGAGTCTGATCCAGAACCAGAGGCCATCATAGCCATAGGATGTTGTTGCTGCTGATAGCTGCTAAATTGACTTGCAGACTGAGGCATTTGAGCATTATTTGATTGCCATGGGAGGGGCAACAGTGGTTGTTGATGAATTGGAAGCTGAGGCATGGAAGGAGGCACGGAGTGTGGAGATTGCTGTCCTGATGCAGAGTGAAAATTCACATGTGGAGCAGCCTGACCATACTGATTTGCAGGTTGACCACGATACTGGCCTCTGCCATAGGGGCCAAAGGAATTGAAATTAAAACTGGGAGGTGTATAAGTCTCACTGAAGCGATAGTAACAATCAAAGGCATTGTGATTGTTACAGCCACAAATCTGACACTCTGCTCCATTCCCAAACCTGCCATAAGGATTTGCCTCCTCTGCCACGACCACGACGACCGCCACGGCCACCTCGAAAACCATTACCAAACTGCTGAAAATTGCTAGTATTTGGAAAGGAAGAGGATGAGCCTTGATGAAAATTAGAAGCCGAGATAGAGTTCACCTGATTCGTACTACTCGAAGAAGGATTAGACTGTGGCGTGGAATTAGAGTTAGGATTTTGATTGATTTGAGCCAGATTCGCCGAGAAAACTTCTGTAACTGCAGTTTTGGACTTCAATCGTTCCAACCGAGATTCATGTGAGAGTAAAAGAGATTCGATCTCAGGAATCGAATAAGGTTCAATACGGCTTTCAATCGTAGGGAAGAGTATGTGATACTCATCCGGTAAACCTTCCAAGATTGCGTCCATGTGTTCTTGACGAGTGATTGGATTCCCAATCGAGATCAACGCATCGACTAAAGCCTTGATGCGCAACAGATATTCACCAATCGTACGATCTCCTTTCACAATATGGCGAAGCTCGGCACGGAGCTGTGTGCTTCGAGCCTTCGTCTGAGAGTTGAAGTAGTTGTGCAACTCATCCCAGAGCTGCCATGCATGTGTACAACCAACAACACGCACATGAATAGATTCGGAGATGGAGTTCAAAGCCAGATGAACAGATACTGGTCTTGTGCTTCCCAAGCCTGATACTCTGGATTCACCGTATCATTCCTTCGATCTTCATCGGTGAGATACCGCAAAGGAACCCTAGGACACGCCACAAATTTTTCGAGGCGATTGGCTCAAATGACAGCTTCGACGTTTTGACGCCAGTGGAGAAAATTCTTATCCATCAACTTCGTCGTGATGACTGAGTTTAGGTTTGGAGATGGAGCCGCCGCTACCGGCGGCGGTGGCGGAGGAGGTGGAGGAGGTGGCAGTGGTGGATCGCCGTCGTTACCGAATGCGGAAGCCATGGCTGAGACTGAAGCTCTATGATACAATGTTAGAAAGCAACAGAGGAGAGAAGAGAGAGAGAGAAGATAGATTCTGAATCTTGAGTATTGTATTGTTAAGTGTCTAGATACAATGAATGAAACTATATATAGAGGATAGATGTAACTTCCTCTAACTGACTCTGACTCAGCAGAGAGCTGAGATCAGCTGTGGCAAGTCTAGCTTACACTAACATACTCTAACACAATGGCATCATTTGATCCTTGTACCTGACCTCACCTACTTGAAAAAGGCTTTGTTATTGTTGGTTAACAGAATTTATGGTTCAGCCATGTTGGGAGTCTTTGCTTTGCATTTGCAAAGAGATTGGTTTACTCCTTTCAGTTGATCTTTTTTATTTTGTTTCTTGGGTCTGTTTTCTTTTTCACGGTATTTGCCTCTTTGGTCTTTCACCTAAGGAGCTGCTAAGGATTAGAGAGCCCTTTGGGATAATGTTCAATTATAGGTTTTTTTTTATTTGTTATGTTTGCTCTTCTGGGAGAATTTATTGTCCTCCTTTTATGCCATTATTTCTATTATTGCTATTTGTTGGTCCAAAAAGAATTTGATATTGTGTTTTCTTTTGCAGTTGCATGCAGAAAGCAAAGTTTGATATTGGAGGAGAAGCAGTGCATCGATTTTCATTATCTGCTGAAGACAAAGCTACCCTTGAGTTAGCTGAATGGGTAGATAGTGCCTTCAAAAAAGCATCAGTATGTTCTTTATTTCATTGGAATTTCATCGAACTGTTGAACTTATGGCTTTGGCAGATTTTTCCTGTCATATCAATGTATCATTACATTTGTCCAGAATCTAGTTATTGATTAGGTAAATAATTACCTTTTATGCCCCTTTATTAGATGCTTTTTCCATGTCTAAACTCTAAAGTGATTTTTTTTGCAACTTGCAAGTTTTGATTATTTTTGCTGTAAGAGAAGAAATTTAATGAGAAAGGACTAAAGAGGCTCAGAAACTCAATGTTGGAAAGCCACCTTAATTGTGGTCCCGCCCCTAGTCGCCTTATTTGCAGCAACTTTGAGCTGCCTTCATTGCAGCCCCTAGCACCTTCATTGTGTTGGGTTTGAGGGGTGTGTTTAGTCCCACATCGCCTAAAGATATGGTCTTTGTAGTGCTTATAAGGCTTGGGCAATCCTCACCTTACAAGTCGGTTTTGTGGGGTTGAGTTAGGCCCAAAATCTAAGATGGTATCAGAGCCTATCCTAGATCCGTTGTTGGGCCACCCATATTATCCACGCTCCATGCCTATTGCCCTGGGCGTGAGGGGGTGTGTTGGAAAGCTGCCTTAAATGCGGTCCCGCCCCTAGTCGCCTTATTTGCGGCAACTTTGAGCTGCCTTCATTGCAGCCCCTAGCTCCTTCATTGTGTTGGGTTTGAGGGGCGTGTTTAGTCCCACATCGCCTAGAGATATGGTCTTTGTAGTGCTTATAAGGCTTGGGCAATCCTCACTTTACAAGCCGGTTTTGAGGGTTGAGTTAGACCCAAAATCTAAGACTCAACAAACTCAGAAACTCAACAAAGTTTTTCAATATCCCTGCATACATGACAGGGAAGCTTCCTCAATGTGATATTGTAAACACAATCCTACCCATAACATTTTAAGTGCAAAGAGACTCCCTTGAAAATGTGGGAATTCTTCCAACCAAAGAATGCAGAGAACCACATAAATTGCAAACTGGCAGAGTTTTGGTCTTTTCATTCTTGCTGAAACCTTTGAAATGTATTATGAGAATTGCTCCAAGGACAAAGAACACACCTAGTATTGCAGCTATTCCTTAAGAAAGTAGCAGCCTGACAATGAAAATATAAGTGCAAAGAGACTCCCTTGAAAATGTGGGAATTCTTCCAACCAAAGAATGCAGAGAACCACATAAATTGCAAACTGGCAGAGTTTTGGTCTTTTCATTCTTGCTGAAACCTTTGAAATGTATTATGAGAATTGCTCCAAGGTCAAAGAACACACCTAGTATTGCAGCTATTCCTTAAGAAAGTAGCAGCCTGACAATGAAAATATAAGGGGACATTTGGGGTCTGTTTGCTTTGTTTACAATTTTCTGCTTTCATCTCCTGTTTTCAAAAATAATTACAAAGCCGCCACCTTGTTTTCATTCTGTTTCATGTTTCCAAAGATTTGTATAGGAAACAATGAGAACAGAAAAAATTGTTTTCAGTATTTCCTGTACAAATTTTTTAAAACAAGAAATAGAATGAAAACAATGTGGCAGTCTTGTAATTATTTTTAAAAACAAGAAATGAAAACAGAAAACTGGAAACAAAGCAAACGGGGGTGTGTGTTTGGTTTGTCTTCTGTTTTCATTTTCAGTTGATGTTTTCACACATGATTACAAATGCCACCTACAAAAGTTTGAGAACAGAAAACAAAGCGAAAACGTGACATTTTTGTAATTATGAGTGAAAACATTAACTAAAAATGAATATAGAAGCAAACCAATCATCACCTAAATAGGCAACTGTTTCCAAACTGAACCTGCATTCACTTGTTTGATAGGGGAAAGGGTGTACGAGGTGTCCAAATCTACATGTCATTCGTAGTAATTCTATATTTCTTCTTATTGGTACTTTCCAAACAAAAGCCAAGTTTGACGGTTGGTAGAGAAATGGCAGGGTTTTGATTATTATGCTTATGCTTATTCTTGGGAAGGTTTATGATTGTAGGAAAGGTTTTGAAGTTAGTAGCAAGTAAGCTTGCCTGTCAGAGATGGGGCCTTACCCTTGAAACAATCACGGGCAGGCACGAAATAGAAGCTAAAATCATAATCCTATCCCAAAGCAGACTTAGGGGCCAGGAGACACCCTTATGCATGTTGAGCTCCAACCAACTGCACACAAAAATAGCAATAACTATTCATTGCCTCAGAATTTTGGCCTCCTAGCTGCCACCAAAACCTTTATTTTTAACCAACAAAAATTGCTCCAAGGTAGAAGGATATATGCAGTGCCCATCAAAAACCACAAATAGATTGTTTCAAAAGAAAGGTGGCAACAATACAGAAAGAAGTGTCATGTTGTTTCAAAGCTAGATTGCACACAACACACTTAAGGTGAAAGAGCAGTTCGAGGCCTATGAATCTCTAACAAATCATTTGTGCTAACTACTAAGTGCTAGATATTTTGTGATCCGGCTGAGACCTAAAATTGTGCGTGGTTAGCAAATTTTCTAATCATTAAATGCGATTTTGACAGATTATTTGGTATAAATTAATGAGCATACATTACATGTTTTTGTACTTTATCTTAGGATATGCAGATGCAGTTATCATTTTCAAATTACTGTTCCTTATGTTATGTGACAAATATAGTTTTTCTATTAGAATTGGCTGTTGCGTTGAGTAGTCATGGTTGTAATCTTTTGTATGGATTCCTTGTTAGCAGAGTCTTAATGATTTCTGATCACTTGTCATAAAGGATAATATATTTTTTCTTATGTATGCAGGTAGATGATGTTGTGTCCCGCGTACAAGATCTAGATTTTTCCTCTTTACGCTCCCAGTTGGGTCCCTTGGCTACAGTAAGTGCCTAAACTGATATGAGAGCTTAGACTCGGGGGGAAAATAATGCTTCATATATTGTTGATTCTGAGAATACGTGTTTATTGCTAGATTCTTCTTTGCATTGATGTTGCTGCAACTTCTGCAAAGTCTGCAAAGATGTCTCAACAACTACTTAATCAGGTGCTGCTATCCTTTTTTCAAAAATTTCAATCTGCTGATTTTCCCCCCTTGACAAAGGAAATAAGTAGGAGGAAAGCAAACAATAAGTAGGATAAAATAATTTTCTTTACAGAGGCATAGAAACAAAACACAGCGGCAAAAGAAAAAGCTCATCAAACCAATGTGTTAACTTTGATTTATTGTCCCTGTTGACTAAATGCTATGTTCTTTATTGTTCAATGTTCATATGATGTCCAGGCCCAAGCGATGTTATCTGAGATATATCCTGGAGGATCTCCCAAAGTTGGTTCCACTTATTGGGATCAGATCCTTGAAGTGGGAGTCATCTCCGTGTCACGGCGTCTTCTGAAGCGCTTAAACGAGTTCTTGGAGCAGGTGAGGACTCGAATTATTATTTATTGGTATAGGAATCTTTTTCAAGAAAACCAGTTTGTCCTTTGCAAGCGATAAATTCCTTCATTGGCATAAGCCAACTATATTGTTATGTCATTTGTTTGCCATTAAGATGGTTATATATGCAGATACAAAATACTATCTTTGGCCTCGTTTAAGTTTTTATGTGATTGTTTGACATGGTATCCTAGCCTTCCTAACCAACTGATTTAGTGTTCAATACTTGCCACTGGGCAATGCAAATAATTGCACAGGATAGTGGCGGGGCTATAACTTGTGCATGTTCGATACCCAATGGGGTTTTACGTAATAGGATGTGCTTTGGTTTAAAAATCATTTTTGGGCTCGAGTCAACATGATTTATTGACTATTGAATACTCTTTCAAAATATCTACTAGTCTGATCCCACCTATATTTCTGTGTTCCTATTAGCATACATACACATGATGTAGTGAGAAGGAAAAAGAGTAATGCTGAGATCTTGGTAATGATGTTTGTATCATATGCTCCTCCAGGACAACCCTCCAACAATTCAGGCAATCCTATCCGGAGAAATTGTCATCACATCATCCAAAGAGTCCCACCGGCAAGAGCAGAGGGAACGTGCTCTTGCTTTGCTACATCAGATGATTGAAGATGCTCATATGGGCAAGCGACAGTTTCTGAGTGGTACCTCTTTCTTTTTTTATTTAGGCATGTTAATGGTGTTGTTATTTGCAATAGGATGTATACTTATATCTATGAACATTTTTTTCCTTATTGTTTTTTAAAAATATTTCTAGCGTGGGATAGAGTCTATACCCACCAAGTGCTACTACTCCAGTGATTATAACATGTTTCTATATTTAATCATATAGGTAAGCTTCATAACCTTGCAAGAGCTGTCGCTGATGAAGAAACTGAACCAAGTACTACTAGAGGTGAAGGGTTATATGCTGATCGAGGTGTTATTTACAACAGTGACAAGGACACTGTACTTGGGCTTGGGTTAAGAGTTGTTAAACAAACACCTTTAAGTTCAAGTGGTGGAGAAACTGGCCTGCAGTCTGCTGGTTATGACATTAAAGATTCTGGGAAGAGAATATTTGCTCCCTTGAGTGCCAAACCTATGACATATCTGTCACAGTTCATTCTTCATGTTGCTGCAATTGGTGACATAGTTGATGGGACTGATACTACTCATGATTTTAACTTCTTCTCTGTTGTGTATGAGTGGCCCAAAGATGTAAGATTCCCAAAATATTTGAATCATTTGGCAGTATTGATTTTAGACACAACATTTATCATGGTTATGAGTATCTTAAGCCAGTACCTGTTGCACTTGACAGAAGATCTATTTTCATAACCAGAAGATATTTGTATCTCTCTTTTACCTCTTTGTACTGCAATTGTGGAAACACAAGAATTCTGCAAAACTTTGGGAAAAGTGCCTATGTTATTATTTTTTTTAATAAAGTAAGAAACATTTTTTATAACTAAATATGTTCATTAGTGAGAATATATTCGTAATTACCTCTACCCAACCATTGTAACACACATTTTACGACACTGGCTGTCTATGTAGATAAAAGCTACATGTCTCTCTGTCTATATATAATATTCATGGTTAAGGTTTTGGAGTTTGAGTTCGATGGTAAGGTTGCTACTGTGACCTGGGGTCATGGTTTCTAGTCACATAGACCTGACCCTTCCCAAACCCCTCAAACAGTGAGAGCCTCGTGCAATGGGTCTCTTTTTTTAGCCATTTGGAAATTTCCATAAGTTTTGATGTTTTATGTTATGATCATATCTTGCTCTGCTTTAACCACCTATGATCATATTTGCAGCTTTTAACCCGTCTTGTTTTCGAAAGAGGCAGTACTGATGCAGCTGGGAAGGTAGCTGAAATTATGTGTGCTGATTTTGTACATGAGGTGATTTCCGCATGTGTGCCTCCAGTTTACCCTCCACGATCTGGACATGGATGGGCGTGCATTCCAGTAGTTCCCACATTCCCTAAGAGCAGCTCTGAAAATAAAGTACTCTCTCCCTCATCTAAAGATGCAAAGCCTAATTGCTATAGCCGTTCTTCAGCAACACCTGGGGTCTCTTTATACCCTCTCCAGTTGGATGTGGTGAGGCATCTGGCAAAAATATCCCCCGCGAGGGCTGTCTTGGCATGTGTATTTGGGAGTAGTATCCTGTACAGTGGCAGTAGCTCTTCAATTTCAAGCTCCTTGAATGATGGATTACTGCAGGCTCCAGATGCTGATAGGTTGTTTTATGAGTTTGCTCTTGATCAATCTGAAAGGTAGCATACCCTATTCCGTCACTTGGCTGTTTCATATGTACATGTCTCTTTGAGCTACTTAAAAGCTATCAATCATTTAGTCTGTTTCTTAATATTGTCTTAGATACTTGATCATTAATATACAACTTTTATTCATATTGATATTATTGACATCTTTCTTTCCTCTAAAGATTTTTCATCAACATGTATTTTCTTATGTATAACTTATTGTTTTCAAAAACATATCTAGGTATAAATAATAAAAGAATTATTTAAATAATATTCATTGATATAAATAATATTATACATCTGCCTGTTTGTAACTTGTATGTTATATATGATTAAGAATGTATGAGTTAGAGTGTGGCATCGAAGAATTATTTTAGGAGGTTATCATATAAGTTTTTATGTTTTTATGAATCTTTTAAAGAAAATCCTTTCATAAAAGTACACAGATAATAGTGGCATTTTGGAATTTTTCTCATGAGCAGTGGGTTTTTCGGGCCTCTTTGGGACATTTGTATTCCATCTATTTTTAAGCCTTTGGTAGAACGAAAGAATTTAAGATCCTTAGGAAAGGTGCCCTCTTCATGGGGGTTTTATGCTTATGAATGGAGCATAATGCAAGAGATTTTCATCCGACATTTCTTTGTTCACATGCCATGTTAGAATATGGTTTTATCTTTTGGGGCTTTGGGGGGATACTCTTTGGAATTACAAAGGGATTGGAGAATGCATCTCTCCCTCTCTCTTTTAAGGGGTCCCCCCCCTCTTCATGTGCCTCTCATCATTTCCTTTATAAATTCTTTCACTAAAAGTAAGATTGTATGCTCAGTTAGTATTATTAAATAATTAGTTAAACCTTTTTATCTGGATGTACAGGTTCCCAACTTTAAACAGATGGATACAAATGCAAACTAACCTCCATCGAGTTTCAGAATTTGCTGTAACTGGCAATCAAACAGCTGATGGCGACAACCCTGAAGCAAGAACTTCCGTTAAGAGAATTCGCGAACATGACACCGAGACAGAGTCGGACGTTGATGACATTGTTAGTAGCAATACTATCCCTGTAACTCTGACAGACCTAAATAGCCAAGGGGTTGAAGCTGAAGACTTCTGGCATGATTCTTCAAAATCTGAAGCTGCTCAACTTGACACCACAGTCTTCCTTTCTTTTGATTGGGATAACGAAGAACCGTATGAGAAGGCAGTAGAACGGTATTATAGTTCAACTTGTTCAAACTGTAGTATTTTGTTTCCCTCGTTTTGTTTCATTACACTTGTATTAGAATGTTGACATCATGGTGTAATCAAGCAAACAAGATATATAAGTAGACTATCTCATCAGTTTTACTTATGTTAGTGATTAATGATTATTTGTATTGTAACTGCTTCATTCATTGTCATCTTGACCTTGCATTGTTTAAACATTGATTTATTACTGATTCAGTTGCTTTGTCTTTAAATCAGATTGCAATTGTTAAACGTTTTTATTAATGAGGAATGCTACCAACACACTTTTTTCAACACTCCAACACACTCTTTGCTATTGGATGAAATTCATGTGGGGCCATGAATTTTATGTGGGACCCACTCTATTTAGTGGGACCCACGTGAAATTTATCCAATAGTAAAGAGTGTGTTAGAGAAAGTGTTAAAAAGAGTGTGTTGCTAGCATATCATTATTAATATATGGTGTTGTTTCAGTTGGACAATGAGGCAGAGTAGAAAACGCCCATACTTTCTGAATCATGAGCTTTGTCTGTATCTAATTTCTGAATATTCTTGTATTTTCTTGGTTCATTAGTTTCGGGGCCTTAAATAATCACAACCTGTCTTTATTTAGCAATTTATATGTTAAAGTGTTTTTCTTCTTCTATTATAGGCTAATTGATGAAGGAAAGCTAATGGATGCTCTTGCACTTTCGGATCGCTTTCTACGTAATGGAGCGTCTGATCAGCTTCTTCAGCTACTAATTGAACATGCAGAAGAGATCCATTCAAATTCTGCACGGCGTCAAGGGTATGGAGGACGTAATATTTGGAGCAATAGTTGGCAGTATTGCCTAAGGTTGAAGGACAAACAGCTGGCAGCTAGACTTGCTCTAAGGTATGTAAATCATTTCATTTTCATGACTTTTGGGGTAGCAAGTTTATCAAAGCCTGCAACTAAACGATCAGAGATTCATTCCTTGCCACCCTCATTTTTTATAGTTAAACTAAATTTCAGCACAACATAAAGTGGGTTTGTGCATTGTCCACATTTCAAGCCTAAGGGGTCTTGCATGCATGGCATATTAGAAATTTAAAACATTCCTCGGCATCCACTGAACTGCTTTAATGCTTTCTTTTCATTTGTATCGTGTTTATAATTACGATCATTATTAAATTGTGTTATCCAATATTTGTCCCAGCCTGTGATATCACTCTCAAATTTTGAATTTTTATAATAGGTATTTGCACTCTTGGGAACTAGATGCTGCTTTGGATGTTCTCACAATGTGCAGCTGCCATCTGCCTGAGAATGATTCTATTAGGAAGGAGGTGCTTTGGAGTTATCCACTTATTCTTTCTTTCAATATTGTATTTTTTATATAACTATTGGCACTATAGTATGACATGGGTACTCTTAAATGGCTGCCGTACAGGTACTTGTATAGGGTTTTGGTACTTGTTAGGCATGCATGAGTGGTACAATATATGTTTTTATATTTCGCTATCAAATATCATTGGTACATCTTGGTCAAGCGTTGCAATAAGTCAGTATCACTCAAGTACAAGCCTGTTCATGCAAAAGACCAAATTTTGCTACTAAGTTGTTTCGTTTGCTACTGCATGAAACAAACTGCTCATCTCCCCCCTTCTTTAGGCATTTTTGCTTGCTTGATATGCCCTTTTTGTTGAAAACATGGAGTTAAACCACTATAAAAATTATATTTGTCTCATAATTTGACTACTTTATTGTTTATGTTTTTATTTTTCAATACAATATGACCTTCCATACCCGCACCATACTTTTAAAAAATTAGTTGTACCTCATACCCTTACATGTGTACAGGTAGTGGTACCCGTGTTCATACAATGCTAACGAACACCTATTTTTGCTCCTAAATAACATCATTCTTTGTAATGCATAGGTTTTGCAAATGAAACAAGCTTTGCAGAGGTACAGCCACATATTAAGTGCAGATGATCATTATACGAGCTGGCAAGAGGTTGTATTCTCTTTTGTGAACTGTTATATGTCTAATGCATGTTCACAATGCCTGTTTTATCATTTTTCTTCAAAAGTTTATATTTGCCGTGTAAATGTGCTTAAATGAAACTGCCCACAAATGATATATCAGTATATATATTTGTTTCTAGAAATATTGTTCTCTCCTTCAAATCAATTTTCCCCTTTCTTATGGTAACTCATGTCCCCCTTAAAAATTATTTCTATTTCAGGTTGAAGCAGAGTGTAAGGAAGATCCAGAGGGGCTGGCACTTAGATTAGCTGGAAAAGGAGCTGTTTCTGCTGCACTAGAAGTGGCAGAAAGTGCAGGATTGTCAATTGATTTACGGAGAGAGTTGCAGGGGCGGCAGCTTGTGAAACTTCTGACAGCTGACCCTCTCAATGGTGGAGGACCAGCTGAAGCCTCACGCTTTCTTTCATCATTACGGGGCACAGATGATGCTTTGCCTGTTGCTATGGGTGCAATGCAGCTGTTGCCCAATTTGCGGTCAAAGCAACTTCTTGTAATCAAGCATTTCTCTAACATACCTGTTGAATTAGAAGGTTTTAGGTAGGGAAGGAGGAAAAGAGAGAAATAAACTAAGAAATAATAAGACTCATATTGAATTTGATGTAGTGATGATGTAATTACAAAAGACAACCCAATAGTCCTATTTATACTAAAAGTAGAATCCTAATTTTAATCAAATAGAGAATCAAAACATAAATATAAATAAGAAATAAATCCTAAGAGATTATCTAGGATACTCTAAGATATGCTAAGATATGAAAATATATTATCAGATATTTCTCTCATTTTCTAACACTTCCCCTCGAGCTAAAGCTTACTAAGCTTCAAGCTTGTTACACGAAAACAATGCATTCCCCCTCAAATTAAAATTTAAAATAAAAAACTGATCTCCATGAAAATAATGGTTGGAAGGCAACTTAAGAATATTGGAGAGGCCGGAGAGAGTTACTGGAAAGATAACTTAGCAAGATAGCTGGAATGATCATCAGCTTGATAGAAATTTCTTGGCAAGCAATCTAGCAGCAAGGTCCGAACTTCTCAAACTGTATTTGGAACCTTCAACAACAATATCGGAGACCCAAATTGTTTCAAATTGAAATTAAGTTAGACAACTACTTCCGGGACTGAGACGAGGCCACTGCATCTGGGACAAGGGGCCAAGGCTAGTGCATCTGGGAGAAAGACGGGCCAGTGCATCTAGGAAAAGAGCCGGGCCAAAGCATCTGGGACAATGAGTTGGGCTAGTGTGAGTCATAGCCAACATAAGTCAACCATCGACAGAAATAGATGTCACGACTAATATGATTCATATGTGGTAAAATAGTCATCACCGGAATGATCGTCGGTGGGAACAAAAGTCACCACTAATATGACTCATCTGTGGGAAAGGAGTCACCACCGGAATGATCGTCGGTGGGAACAAAAGTCACTGGTATGATCCATTTAGTGGATAAGAATTGCATGACAAACACTGAAGAAGCAAAACATAACCAAAGAGAGTCAAACACATCGAGGTGGTTGCTGAAAAGTGGTCCATTGAGGGAGGTGAAAACAGATCCAAAAAGAGCGGAGGCCGGCGAGTTCGGCGCTGGAAATGGCGGCCGGAAAGGTGGTCGGATGCGCCGCCACGCTCCAAAGGAATGTGCGCGTGTGCGACTGCGTGCAGATCGGAAGAGACGCGCGTGGAGGCGCGTCGGGAGGCGGACGGCGGCACTGTCTGGATGGTTGGATAGATCGGCCGACGTCAAGTCTGGTGGTGTGGTCAGCGGACGGTGGCAGACGGTGGCTGATGGCGGCTGACAGCACAAGAACAAGGGTCGGAAAGACAAAAAAAACGCGCCGGAAAAGAAGAACACAACAGAGGAGAGAAAAAATGGCAGGATTTTGTATGGCTGAGAAGATGATAAGATGATTAGAGTTCCTTCGTACTTAGCGGAACTTCGGAGCGGAATAGTGACAGTGCAAGTCACGGAGGATGGTACCTTTGTCTGGCTCTAGTTACCATGTTGAATTAGAAGGTTTTAGGTAGGGAAGGAGGAAAAGAGAGAAATAAACTAAGAAATAATAAGACTCATATTGAATTTGATGTAGTGATGATGTAATTACAAAAGACAACCCAATAGTCCTATTTATACTAAAAGTAGAATCCTAATTTTAATCAAATAGAGAATCAAAACATAAATATAAATAAGAAATAAATCCTAAGAGATTATCTAGGATACTCTAAGATATGCTAAGATATGAAAATATATTATCAGATATTTCTTTGATTTTCTAACAATACCTTTCCCTTGTTTAATTATATAAATTGCTTTAAACTGTACTGTATGGAGTTTTGAAATTATCCTCATCTTATTGACCATGTATCTGTACATTGTTTGAAGGTTCACTTCTTCCTGAAGCGGAGAGAAGGGAATCTGTCTGATGTTGAGATTTCCCGGCTCAATTCGTGGGCTTTAGGGCTTCGCGTGCTGGCAGTCTTGCCAGTGCCATGGCAGCAAAGATGCTCTTCCCTGCATGAACATCCTCATCTGATTTTGGAAGTTCTGCTCATGAGGAAACAATTGCAATCTGCATCACTGGTATTGTATTTTAAATTTGATTAGATGCTTTCATTTGCATGCATTAATTTTAATTTACTCATCTGTTTAGAAGCACAAGGGATTAGGGATACCTTGTCATACACGTGGCTTGTTTTTGTCCATCAGTTTTATGTAACATCATGCAGTATCATTTTCTTTAACCTTCGAGATTACTTATTACTCATATTTAATTTGATGGTTACCTTGATTTCTGTAGATATTGAAGGAATTTCCTTCTCTACGAGACAACAATGTAATTACTGCATATGCTGCTAAGGCTATTGCTGTCAGTATCAGCTTGCCTCCTAGGGAACATCGCGTATCTGTTTCAGGATCCAGACCAAAGCAGAAGACAAGATCAGGTGCCCAGCAAAGGTTGTCTTTTACGAGCAGTCTAAGTAACTTGCAGAAAGAGGCTCGAAGAGCTTTTTCATGGGCTCCAAAAATTGCTGTGGAGAAAAATGCTCCAAAAGATGTTTATAGAAAAAGAAAAAGTTCAGGATTGTCCCCTTCTGATAGAGTTGCTTGGGAAGCGATGACTGGAATTCAAGAGGATCGTATTTCATCTTTTTCTACAGACGGGCAAGAACGGCTTCCTTCTGTTTCAATTGCTGAGGAATGGATGCTTACAGGTGACCCACTAAAAGATGAAAGCATCCGTTCATCTCACAGATATGAAAGTTCCCCTGACATTACACTGTTCAAGGTATTGTATTAAGAATGGTTGATCTTCATATTTAATATTATGTTGAAAGCCTATAATTGGGGCAGGTATCATATTAAGAATTATGTGCTGTTGCTTTGTGGCATCATAGAGTAACGTAGAGTAATTCTGCATTTGTAAGCTCTGGCAATTGAAGCCATCATAGTTGGGGTTCATTGGGTGCTGATAACCGAAGCCATTCTAGTTGCTTTGTGGCTTCATAGAATAATTCTGTACTGCTTTTATTAATGGTTTAATCTCATTTTGTCTCTGTCGAATTATTGGGCTTTCCCTCTGTAGGCACTGCTTGCTCTTTGTTCTGATGAATCAGTGTCTGCCAAAATTGCCCTTGACTTGTGCATTAATCAAATGAAGAATGTCTTGAGTTCTCAGCAGTTGCCTGAGAATGCATCTATGGAAACAATTGGGAGAGCATATCATGCCACAGAAACATTTGTCCAGGTATTTAATGTGAACGGAGTAATTTATTGGTTATTGTTTTTTATCAATGGTTAACAACAATGGGTCTTAACAATATGCTGTTTCCTTTACTTGCACTAATTAGATAGCAGTATTGCTTTTAATTGCCATCATTAGCATTTTGCTCGTAATGAAAAATGTAACTAGTCTGATGTTGGGTTTACAGGGTCTATTTTATGCCAAATCCCTGCTAAGAAAGCTCACTGGTGGTAGTGAATTGTCAAGTAATTCTGAAAGAAATAGAGATGCTGATGACACATCATCTGATGCTGGTAGCTCTAGTGTTGGTAGTCAAGCCACAGATGAGTTATCTGAAATATTGTCACAGGCAGATGTTTGGCTAGGACGTGCAGAGCTGCTCCAAAGCCTTTTGGGATCAGGAATTGCTGCTTCTCTTGATGACATTGCTGATGGAGAGGCATCTGCCCATCTTCGTGACAGGTTGGTTGTGGAAGAACGGTACAGCATGGCTGTGTATACATGCAAAAAGTGCAAGGTAGACAATTTACCTGTCAATCTTTTAGTTACTAGAACTGTTACATTTCAGTATTGTGGGTTTTAAAAGAAGAATATTGCCCTTCTTTAGATTGATGTCTTCCCGGTGTGGAATGCATGGGGACATGCACTAATTCGGATGGAGCACTACGGACAAGCTCGCGTGAAGTTTAAGTATGTGAATTTATTCTTTCTTTCTTTTTTTTTCATTTTTTCTTTGTGGTAATGCTTTAGCTTAGTCATTTTTAAGCTTTGGAGCATGCTTCTCAGATGGACTCGATCACAATCAAGTATTATATATTTATTTCATTTCAGGCAAGCTCTTCAGTTGCACAAGGGTGATCCTGGACCTGTAATTTTAGAGATTATTAATACAATTGAAGGTGGCCCACCAGTTGATGTTTCAGCTGTTCGTTCTATGTAAGATGTTATTCATTTATGATAGTTGTCTTTTGCTGTGATCTACTAAGTTGTTATTGTTATGTGCTGGGTCCATTGCCGCAATAGTCAAGAATGTCTCTAATATCTGTGTTGAATATTTGCATTCTTTTTCCTATTTGAATTAAGTAATTTTGGTTAAAGTTCTTATTCTGATAATTATTAGGTAATCAACATTCTATAATGAGATTATTTGCCATGGATAAGATGGTTGGATAACTGGGTTTGTTCAGGAGTGCTTCTGTTTGGATATTTAGCAGAAGGTTATCTGATGGCTTATTGCATGCTTTCTTGTACTTGAAACTAAAATATGTGATGGTTTTTGACTTCCAAGTGGTCAAGCTGATTATTTTTTTGAAAGTATTGCTTGCAATTTTTTCTGGAATTGTGGGAAAGAGAAGGAAACCGGGTGGGGTGGGGGGTGGGGTGTAGGGAGTGAAGACACCTTTAGATCTTGGTCATTGCACAGAAACTATCTAATTTTATTTCTGCTTCAGGTATGAACATCTGGCTAAAAGTGCACCCACAATTTTGGATGATTCTCTTTCTGCTGATTCATATCTCAACATCTTATACATGCCATCAACATTTCCACGTTCAGAGAGGTCAAGACGGTCTCAAGTATCTGCAAATAATAATTCTATATATAGTCGAGATTTTGAAGATGGTCCTCGAAGTAACCTGGATAATGTTAGATACACTGAATGTGTTAATTACTTACAAGAGGTGAGCATAACTCCCTTACCTGCAAATAATTGGCTCATTTGCCTTTCATGATCTAACACTTGACTTGATCTTCGTTAAATTATTTTCTGGTTTACATTATTTTGTCTCAAACAAAAATAAGATGTTTAACTTTGTTATAATATCATATCATATCTTGTATTTATGGCTGATTCTATCAGTTATAATTAGACAGATTAGTTTTTTATTTTGTTCATTATTAGGACAGATTTGATTCCTTAATTTTAGGGATTAGATTTAAATTACCTTTGTCTATATATTGTAACTTTCTGTACACATTCATTCAAGGAATAATATTCAAACATTCCAACATTCCTTCGTTTCTATATGGTATCAGCAGCCTAGGTCGTTCCTAGGGCTTGCCTTTGTTTTTTTTTCGGTTCCGAGCAGCCTGATTGCTGTCTCCTTTGCAGCCTTATTGCTGCCTGAATAGTAAAACAGCCAAACCCCACCCGCCGCCGCCTCTTTTGGTCTCACCACCCTCGCCGGACTGCTCGTCGGCCTATTTCCGGCCACCCCACAGAAACCCACCCAGAACCGTCGCTCCACGCGCCCCCACGCGCCTCCAACGCGCCACTGCTCTGCCGGCGCGTGAGTGCCACGCGCCGCCCTCCAGACCGCCGTTCACCGTGCGACGGCCACCGTTCCGATCGCCAGCTCCTCCCCGTCCTTTTCTGACCAGTTTCAGGCCCAAACAGCATGACTTCAGAAGACACCCAAACCTCCACCGTCGTCACGCCGCCTCCGCCTCCGCCTCAGGCCGTTGCTGCACTGAATCCAAATGATCTCCTGGTTTTACACCTTTCTTATCACCTCAACGGTAAGAACTATCTCCAATGGGCCCAGGTCATTCGCACCACTCTCAAGGGTCGTCGGAAGTTGTCTCACATTGTCGAGGATCCTCCGAAGGCAGACGATCCACAGTTCGATATATGGGATGATGAAGATTCTTTGATTATGACTTGGCTTTGGAACTCTATGATCCCAGACATCAGTAAGAATTGTATGTTTTTTGCAACTGCACGTGAAATTTGGGATAGTTGTAGTCAGAGTTTTTCTATGAAACAAGATATTGTTGCCTGTTATGAATTGGAAAACACAATTTTTA
Source organism: Echinosophora koreensis (assembly GCA_035048595.1). Classification (NCBI taxonomy): domain Eukaryota; kingdom Viridiplantae; phylum Streptophyta; class Magnoliopsida; order Fabales; family Fabaceae; genus Echinosophora; species Echinosophora koreensis. Next base: position 7,134,455 of record JAPCYP010000001.1, on the reverse strand, counting down.
ACACTAAGCAAGGATCTCTTTCCGTCACTGATTATTATGGTACTCTGAATGGTTTATGGATTGAGTTGGACCAAAACCAGGATTTAAAGATGAAATGCACTGACGATTCTGCCACTTTAACCAGCTTTATTGAGCGTGGACGGGTGTTTAAGTTTCTCTCTGGTTTGAACTCTGAGTATGATCCTATCCGAGTCCAGATTTTAGGTAAGGACAAACTTCCTTCTCTCTCCGAGGTATTCTACACAGTTAGGGGGGAAGAGAGTCGTAGGGCTGTCATGTTGAATAATGATAATTCAAGTGATGGTTCTGCTTTGGCCACCGGCAAAGGTCCTATTGGTGGGTTGTCATCTGAAAAGCCTGGATCCTCCTCTTGGAAGTCGTCTGCTAAACGTGATGAGCGTTGGTGTGCTTATTGTAAGAAGTCCGGTCACACTAAGGACACTTGTTTCAAACTCCATGGCAGGGACAAGGTTCTTGGACGTTCTGGGGGTTTTAAAGGCGGTCAACAAAGGCAAGTTAATCAAACAGTGTCTGACTTGGTTCTTGAGGATACAGAGGTATCTGCACCACCATCCGGGGAGGCAATTCCGGCGCTTAGTAAAGCAGAGATGGATCGTTTGCGGACTCTGTTGGATTCTATGAGTAAGCCTTCTGGCACTTGTTCTCTATCCATGACTGGTAAGAATTTAAATTCATTATCCTTTAATGTTTCTAGTACTGTATCTGAGGATCTCTGGATTATTGACTCTGGTGCTACTGATCATATGACCCCTTATCCCTCATATTTTTCCACTTACTCTAAATTATCTGGTAAGCATTACATAACGGTTGCTAGTGGATCCCATGTCCCTGTTTCAGGATGTGGTACAATTTCACTTCAACCTTCCCTTCCTTTGCATAATGTGCTTCATGTCCCTCATTTGTCAAATAACCTTATTTCTATTCATAAGCTTACCAGAGATTTAAATTGTACAGTGACCTTCTTTCCCTCTCATTGTGTGTTTCAGGATCTTACCACGGCGAGGACGATTGGGGTTGCTAAGGAACAGGGAGGGTTATATGTCCTTCATCGGACTCCTGGTAGTACCAGTCAGATGGTGTCCACATCCAGACATCAGACAAGTTCAGATTCCGCTGCATCTCAGATCTGGCTTCACCACAAACGCCTCGGTCATCCTCCTTTCAGTATTCTTAAGTCTTTATTTCCACAATTATTTAAAAAAGAGTCTGTTGAGTCTTTTCTTTGTGATGTTTGTCAGTTTGCGAAACACCATCGCACAACTTTTTCTCCAAGTAATAATAAAAGTAGTGAACCATTTGATCTTATTCATTCTGATGTGTGGGGACCTTCCTCTAATTCTAATGTATCTGGTGCAAAATGGTTTGTTTCTTTTATTGACGATTGTACTAGGGTCACGTGGATATTTCTTATGAAAAATAAAATAGAAGTGTTTCCATTGTTCTTGAATTTCTATCGCATGGTTCAAACCCAGTTTGGAAATTCTATAAAAAGGTTACGATCTGATAATGGCAAGGAATATGTGAATCAACATTTCACAAAATTCCATAAAGAACATGGTGTGTTACATGAGTTCACTTGTGTTGATACCCCTCAACAAAATGGGGTTGCAGAAAGAAAGAACCGTCATCTCCTAGAAATTGCAAGAGCACTTCTAATTCAAATGTCCGTCCCTAAGTCTTATTGGGGGGAAGCTGTCTTAACTGCCGCATACTTGATGAACAGATTGCCCTCCCGTGTCCTAGATGGTCTTAGTCCTGTGCAACTAATGACTTCCTTCTTTCCCTCCGTTCTTACCATGAAGAATCTCCCGTGTCGTGTCTTTGGTTGTGTTGCCTTTGTTCATGTCCATAGTCAACATCGTAGTAAGTTGGATCCCAGGGCTGTCAAATGTATCTTCATAGGTTATGCACCAGACAAAAAGGGGTATAAATGTTATCATCCTCAAAGTCGTCGTGTCTATGTCTCCATGGATGTCACTTTTCATGAATCCGAGTCTTTTCACATTCGTCCTCAGTTTCAGGGGGAGAGTGATCCAGAAGCTGAGTCTCCTGAGTCATCCTTTACTTGTGTTGAGTCTCCTGAGTCATCTTTTATTCCTCTTCTGACTCCTTTGGTGAAGGATGTGGCATCATCTTCTGGTACTTCAGAGACACCTAAAGAATCGGTTCCTATTGATCGATACAAACAGGTGTATTATCGGAAAAAACCCAACCTGGTCCAACAGCAGCTTCAGTCGCCCGAACCAGAGGTAAGCATTCCTGATTCTGAACCTTTGAATCCTTTACATGATATTTGTGAACCTAATCTTGATGACTTGCCAATAGCCTTAAGAAAAGCCAGAAGAAATTGTGCAAAATACCCTATATCTCAGTTTGTGTCCACTAAAAACCTATCAGTACAGTATCAGAGTTTTATTTCAGCAATTGATTCTACCAGAGTCCCCACTTCAGTACAAGAGGCCTTAATGGATAAGAATTGGGTTCAAGCCATGCATGAAGAGATGAGTGCTTTGAACAAGAATGAGACCTGGGAAATTGTTGAGAAGCCCAAGGACAAAAGGATAGTAGGGTGCAAATGGATTTACACAGTGAAATATCGGTCTGATGGTACTCTTGACCGGTACAAAGCAAGGCTGGTTGCAAAAGGGTACACTCAGACATATGGGATTGATTATGAGGAAACGTTTGCCCCGGTAGCAAAGATAAACACAGTCAGGATCATTCTCTCCTTGGCAGCACACTTTGGTTGGGACTTGCACCAATTTGATGTTAAAAATGCCTTTCTACATGGGCACTTGGAAGAGGAAGTATATATGGATATTCCACCAGGGTATGACTCTACTGGTGGAGGGAACAAGGTGTGCAAATTGAAAAGGGCCTTATATGGGCTCAAGCAGTCTCCTCGGGCTTGGTTCGGAAGGTTCACCAATGCTATGGTGTCCTTAGGTTATAGACAGAGCCAAGGAGATCATACCCTCTTTGTTAAACATTCTCAGGATGGCAAGCTCACACTTCTGTTGGTTTATGTGGATGACATGATCATTGCCGGTGATGATGAGGTTGAGAAACGGGTTCTGAGAGATAAACTAGCTGCACAGTTCGAAATGAAAGACTTGGGAAAGTTGAAGTACTTCCTTGGGATAGAGGTTGCCTACTCCAAACAAGGCATCTTTATTTCCCAAAGGAAATATGTCCTGGATCTCCTTAAAGAGACAGGTAAGCTGGGTTGCAAAACCACAAGGGCACCTATTGAACAGAATCACAGGATTGGAAACAATGAGGAAAGCCCAAGGGTGGACAAGGCACAATATCAAAGACTAGTAGGGAAATTGATATATTTATCCCACACTAGACCGGATATAGCCTATGCTGTCAGTATGGTTAGCCAGTTCATGCATGATCCACGTGAGAGACATATGCAAGCAGTGAATAGAGTCCTCCAGTACTTGAAGTCAAGCCCAGGAAGAGGATTATTATTCAAGAAAGGGGAAAGCTTGTCCATAGAGACCTATACAGATGCAGATTATGCAGGGTCAATTGTAGATAGGCGATCCACCTCACGGTACTGCATGTTTTTGGGAGGAAATTTAGTGGCTTGGAGAAGTAAGAAGCAAAATGTCGTTGCAAGATCTAGTGCCGAAGCAGAATTTCGAGCTATGGCCCAAGGGATATGTGAATCATTATGGATGAGAATCATTCTGGATGATCTCAGAATAAAGTATGAAGCTCCTATGAGATTACTTTGTGACAACAAGTCTGCCATTAGTATTGCTCACAACCCAGTCCAGCATGATAAGACTAAACACATAGAGATAGATAGACACTTTATCAAGGAAAAATTGGATGATGGTCTTATAGCTACGGAGTACGTGCCCTCAGAGTTCCAATTAGCAGATGTCTTGACCAAGGGACTTCCCACAGAGCGGTTTCATGGTCTTACTTGCAAGCTGGGAATGATAGATATCCATTCACCAGCTTGAGGGGGAGTGTTATAATATCATATCATATCTTGTATTTATGGCTGATTCTATCAGTTATAATTAGACAGATTAGTTTTTTATTTTGTTCATTATTAGGACAGATTTGATTCCTTAATTTTAGGGATTAGATTTAAATTACCTTTGTCTATATATTGTAACTTTCTGTACACATTCATTCAAGGAATAATATTCAAACATTCCAACATTCCTTCGTTTCTATAAACTCCATTTTAGGTTATTATTTTTAAGTATATTTAGAATGCTTCCCATCTTTTGTAATTTGCTTGTAACTAGTGGATTTCTAATTGTTGTTTAAAACTTTGCAGTATGCACGTCAGCATTTGCTTGGTTTTATGTTTAGGCATGGTCACTACCATGATGCTTGCTTCTTGTTCTTTCCTCCTGATGCTGTCCCTCCACCACCACAGCCATCAATCATGAGTGGAGTGTCTTCTTCGTCTCCCCAAAGACTAGATTCTTTGGCTATTGATTATGGGACAATTGATGATCTTTGTGAATTGTGCATTGGTTATGGGGCTATGCCTGTCTTGGAGGAAGTCATTTCAACTAGAATGTCATCAGCTAAATCAGAGGATGCAGTGGTGAATCAGTATACATCTACTGCTCTTGCCCGTATTTGCCTCTATTGTGAAACTCACAAGCATTTCAATTATTTATACCGGTTTCAGGTAACTTTTTCCACTTAATGAGTTGATATAAAATTAGAAGCAACTTTAAATATTTATTATACGTGAGAGTAACCTTTTTTCTATCTTTGGAGAGCATTGGGGGCAATACTATACTTGGGAGTAGCCTTTTTCTGCCCATTTTTGTTGGAATACAAATAACATATTAAAGTTTTATGCTTGGCTTCTTTGTGGGGTTTTCAGCTATTGGATCCTGTAATGAGTGTGTGTGTTCACTTGCAGAATTGTGTATTTCCCATGTACTGTTTATTTTGAGATACTTCAGTCATTCTAGGTGCTATCCTTGTTGATTGTGTGAATTCTATTTCCTGGATGGATTTAAATTTTTCGTAACCACAAGGTCCACAACTGATGAGCTTGAATATAATGTGTTATAACATTTTCTTTTTAATTATTCTGTGGGTAATGTTTTTGGTTTTCTAATGATCTACAATATTCAGGTAATTAAAAAGGACCATGTTGCTGCTGGACTCTGTTGTATTCAGTTGTTTGTGAATTCTTCTTCACAAGAGGAAGCCATCAGGCATTTGGAACATGCCAAGGTATGTACATAATTTTCTAGAAAGGAAAGCTGCATGGTGACTTTTGAGCACAGACAACAATGTTTTTTTTTATTGAAAATATTGCTTACAATTGGCTTGCTTTTCTAAAGTAACTTGTTTTTAAATTGCATTGTTTTAACTCTCGGAATATTAAATTTCATGCCGGTTTTTCTTGTGTTTTTTGTTTGATCACCTTGTTACAACAGAATTTTAATAAGGGCATAAGTGATTTAGTTAATATGGTTCATGTGATTAAGATTAAGTAGGGCAAAATTATAAGGATCCAGTTAGTAAATCATGGGTGAGGAATTTTGTTCTATTGAGGATTAGTTCATGGGTGAGGATCCAATTGGCTGATCCAGCTAGTTTTGTATAAGTATTTGTTGCTTAAATAACTTATGATAAAGGTTGAGTTGATTTGTTGTACCAGTATGGATTTCCTTTTCATCTGTAACAGATCTATACTTCAGGAAACTGTAAACAGTGAATGGGTTTATCTTTGTAACAACCTTCTTAATTGACTCATAAAATTCAAAGAAGCTTTGAGCGGTCATCTTTGGATGCTTAAACTTAAAAAAGATGCTACAAATCATTAGAAGACTCGGATATTTTATTTTCCTTATATATTTTCAGTTGTTGTTAGCTTGTTTTATTCACTCTTTTTCCTCTTTTTTTCCTTATTGATATAGATGCATTTTGATGAAGGATTGTCTGCAAGGCACAAAGGTGGGGAATCTACCAAGCTTGTCACAAAAGGTCTTAGAGGAAAAACTGCCTCTCAGAAGCTTACCGAAGAAGGCCTTGTCAAATTTTCTGCCCGGGTATCGATTCAGGTAATCGGATTTACCTGAAGTCAATACTGAGATCACATTGGTTTAATAATTAATTTCTGAGTGCAAGGTTGGCAGGGGGAAGTTGGTTTTCACTTTTCAAGATTAATGAGTTGTAGACAAATTTGTGTTGAAAGTTTTAATTGGACACTTTATATCTCTTATTATTGAATTTTCTCTGGAATCGACGCCTCTTTGTTTTGGATTGCTTGAATAAGTATCTTCACATTTTCTGCTGTTTGATATATTCTCATATTTTGTGAATTCCTATGTTTATTTCTCAAGAATCTGTGGATTTATTATATTTTGTAGGTTGAAGTTGTTAAATCCTTTAATGACTCGGAAGGACCACAATGGAAACATTCACTTTTTGGGAATCCAAATGATCCAGAAACTTTTAGGTTTGTTTAATTGACAGGTTAATTATGCAGTAGCATTGACCATCCGTTTCTTTTCCTTGGAGTCAGTTTGGTGTCCCCTTATAATTCAGATAATTTTTTGGGGATGTATGTATTTGTACAGTTTTTCCTAAATAAATCTCTTACTGAAAATTTCACCCCATTTTCAAGGGACACCAAACTGACCCTTGATGTACAAAAAAGTATTTAGATGGAGGCTTTCAAAACAACTTTAGTTATATCTACCTTCTTGAGTATTTGTTGATGACTTGATGTTGTACTTTCATATACAACCTGTTTTGTCATCTGATAATTTTGGGGTCAATGATCATTATAGTCCACTTAACAACAGCTAAGGTTAGCTGTAGAATGTCATTCTGATTTCTCCACTGTCATTATTCCATGCATTCAAATGTTTTTCTGTTGTGACATGTTTTCATGGTTTTATGTAGTGATAATTTATTTCAAATGCTTATGTTTTTTAAATTTCAGACGAAGATGTAAAATTGCAGAAGTTCTTGTTGAGAAGAATTTTGATTTGGCATTCCAACTGATCTATGAATTCAATCTTCCTGGTAACATTGATAATTTCCTCTTATAATGTGATTTAGCTGTATTATTTTTTAGCTTCCCAAAGTGATGTCAGCATATTTAGCCAGTTTTTTATTTGTGTCATGCAGCTGTTGATATATATGCTGGTGTTGCTGCATCTCTTGCCGAGAGAAAAAGAGGCAGCCAATTGACAGAATTCTTTAGAAACATCAAGGGTACAATAGATGATGATGACTGGGACCAGGTAATCTAGTTACGTTTTCTTTTTCTCTTGTACTTGAAAGGAGCTTGTTTTTATTTCAGTTGAATGTTTTAACATGGCTCGAAAGTTAAGTCTCTTTTAGAATATATTTGGTTGTTATAAGCTTTATTAAATGGCTGGGAAAAACTATGGAGGTTGTAAAACTGCAATCCATAATGACAGAAGGTGCTCTCACCATCAGTTTTGTTTATTTCATTTAATTATTGTTTTGCTAGTGATAAAACTTGACTCTAAACCAGCATTAAAACAAGGTTGCGGCATGTATTGACATGGGCTTTATATTCTCAAAACATGTTGGGAAATTAATGTGCCTTTTCTCAGTTTAAGGTTTATTATTAGTGATTTTTGGTCCTGTTACCGGAAAAAGAATGTCTTTATGTCATAACAACTTAACAAGTGAACTTATCTTTAAGAAATTTTAAGAGGCTTGAATATTTTCAATGGTGTAGGTCTTGGGTGCTGCTATAAATGTATATGCCAATAAGCATAAAGAACGCCCAGACCGTCTAATAGACATGTTAACTAGCAGCCACAGGTGAGGGCTTTATCTATATGTCTTCAATTATGCTTTGGAAGTTTTTTCTTTTAGATTTTTTTTTTTTTTTTGTGTATATTATACATCATTCTTCATTCACAAAAAAAAAAATAGGCACAGCAACATCATTATATATCTTTTTAGTAGTAATTCAGTAACCAAAGTAACATGTTTATCTTGCTTTTGAATTGGGCTTGCAGGAAAGTTCTTGCATGTGTAGTTTGTGGCCGTTTAAAAAGCGCATTTCAAATTGCTTCGCGGAGTGGAAGTGTGGCTGATGTTCAATATGTTGCTCATCAGGTCAAGTTTCTGTCTATCTTAGCATAGGATGGACGACGGTTTACACATTTTATCATAAGTTTCCGAATGGAATTAATTAATCAACTCCATTCAAGAAAATTGCTGAGTGAGGTTTACACTGCACCCTTAACCTCCAAATGCATAGGATTGAAAGCCCTGTATATCCTGAACCCACTTCTCTAAAACTAGGTAAATCATAGAGTTTTGTAGTGATGATAAAACTGGTATCCAGGCTTCGGCTAATCTTGTATCTGCTAGGAAATTGGGTAGTCGGAGATTCTGGGTAGCCTAATCTGTGTCACCTCAAAGGAAGGCACAAGTTGATGCATACTGCTTGTTTTACATGGATTATCTAACATCTAGCCTTGTTCCCCATCTGTGATTCCTGTGTATGACAACGTTATTCGAATTTGGATTGGCATTGTTATCCATTGCTAACTTGGTCAAATTTGATTTGCCATTTTGCCCTGATGATGAAAATGATGTCTCTCATTTCTCAAAATAAGAGTCATGGTTGACAGGGCTAAGATGGCTTATTATGAATTTGTTTAATCATTCTTCTCACACACAACAAAATGTTGAAAATGCCTTCCTCTTTTTTGGCAATGTTTAGAATTTAAGACAAATTTCTATATAAAATGAAGTAAAATACATTTTAACTGAAAGAAATAGTTCCACATTTTACTTCAAAAATGAAATAATAGTGTTAGTGAGCTATATGTCTTTAGAAGTTGATTTATTACTCTAAATTCTAAAACATTAACAATTTAACGTCATTCTTATGTCTTTAGTTTTACAAGTCTCTAATATCTAATCACCTAAGGAAAAGTCCCTATATCTTAAAATCTTTGCAATAAAGGAGCCAATGACCTTGAAACTTTGGGAAAAATCTAATGCCAGATCCAATCCTAGTAAAAGTATTGAGATTTACTACTAGTAAATCTCAGTACTTAGTCTTTCCTTCCTCCTCTCTTTTCTAGGTCTTCAGACTTCATGACTAAAATGAAAAATTGGCTGATGGTTTAACCAAAAGAAAAGAAAGTACCTAATTACAGAATAGTTGTATATACCCCTTAGTTCCTACAGTGCATCCTATGAGCTATTAATTGAAAAATTGAGAAAAATCCATCTGTTCTTAGTTTTGATGGGTCCTGCAGCACCTATTATTAGGAATGATGCTGGAATATGCTCGAGGGTTATTAGTACCACCTGCACGTCACATATCAAGAACTTTCTTTCCTCTTGTTCCTTATCTTAAGCCTGACAGAATGTTTCGGCATCACTACTGTTTCGCCATCACTACCACTTTCATGGCCTGTAAACATGATTTGGCTACTTAAATTTTCAATTTCTCATAACTTACTGTCAATCTTCTTGCAGGCACTGCATGCAAATGCACTCCCTGTGCTTGATATGTGTAAGCAATGGTTGGCTCAGTACATGTAGTTTATTGCTGGAATCGCACAGATAACGTGTATTGTCCCATATGCATCTTTTGGTCGATTCACGAATGCCTAGAAAAAGCAGGTGTTAGATCGTATTTCTCAAGGGAGGCGGTTAGAACCAAATTAATGGGAATCAACTATTAATTGTAGCAATCAAGAGACATTATTTGGTTTCAGTGATTTCACAGTTTCTGGTTTTGTTGAAGCATGTTTCTGTGATTTGAGATATAGAAATAGAAACATCCAACTCGGTCCAACATATGTACGGTACTTATACAGTTGCCAAGTTTGGAAGATTAGTGGAGATAAATCATCACATGGCTTAAGCAGAAACTGTTGCATTCTTATTCCCAAATATCATGCAGATACTGAAATTGGGACCACCTGAATGACAAGGACGACGGTTTCTTGAGCTCGAGCCCAATATTGGCTCTTTCATCTAACGAAATTTACTCTGTAATATGGCAATGGAAAGGTGAAATATACAATTGTAAGCATAATATGGATGTTTACTCTTAAGCACCCAATATAATATGGATGTATCACAGTAAGCTGCTGTAAATGCGTTTTATTGTATCATTTATAAGATTTTATAATTGTTTCATAGGGTATAGATCAACTGTATTTATTCATAGGGTGGATTCTATTTTGTTTGGTTTTCTGATTCACTTAAACTCATCCCTTTGTTGTATGGTTATTAAATCGTGAATGTATGTACTTTGAACAGCTGAATCACCCAAGAAATCGGGGCTAGTTTGTTAAGTTTAAAAAATGTGATTTTAAGATACTCTAAAAAAAGTCATTTTCTAAATTGTTGAAAAATATAGTTTCTATACAAGTTGAAATTTAGCTTTTTGTTTTCTCAGCTTTTGATTTTTAAGAAAGCCCGTATATTACAAGCATGTAGATGATAGAAGTTATTATATATATAGTTACATTTTTACAATAATAACTGAGTTCAAGTGCTCCACAAAAATGTGGATATATGGCTAATTCTACGGTGCATAAGTGGGGTGGGTATATCCACAATGTAACATTTGTTTCAACTATCAAATTTGGTGTGGAGTACAGTAATATGGTACACCCTCCACATATTATAAACTCCCCCAATTCACACATTCTCTCTCCTCTCTCTCTCCATCCTCAGCAAACCTACTACCTCTCTCTCCTCTTCACCCCCTTCCTCCAATGCTCACCATCAGATTCACCATTCTTCTTTTAGCAACCAATCCATTTCAAATCTCACTCTTCTATAGCAAAGTCTTCACCTTTCTTTACCATTTATCTCACACAACTCTCTTTTCTATACAAATCGGGCTCTGTTTTTTGTGCAGTTAGCTCTACTCCATTTATTATATTAAAAAAATAAAAAAAATATTTAAATGACCCTCTCCTTCCCTACGTGCTTTTGCCCCTCACCCCACCCTCCAAGGACTGTCGCTGCATGTGCTAGTCCTAAGCTTTGCTCCTCTTAAACCCTGGCTTTATCGAGACTGGTGACCATTATTTTCCAATAAAAGATGAGAGAAATAAATCTGGACGTTTGGATCATACATGAATGATCAAGATTAGAATATAAAGTCATGTGACTTTTTTAAAGTGATCACATGACCACCAACTAACTTCTAATCATGATCATCCATGTATGGTTTAATGGCCCAGATTTGTTCCTCCCACTCTCACAATAAGACACTTCTCTCACTTGAGTTGCCCCATATATATATATATATACATTTTTGTGGAGCACTCGAACTCAATTAGTTATTGTGATTTTCCAATTTTTGGATATCTAATTTTTGTATGATTAGTACTTTCTAGAATCATACTTTATTATTTTTGAACTTAAAAGACAATGTTGTTAACTTATTATCTATGATTAGTGCTTTCCAATGTTACTTTTTTTTATTTTTCATTTTATCATAGTTTTCATGTAAACTTTTCCAATTCAACCCAACCCAAAAATGTATTAGCTCATAATGGGCAGCCTGATGGGTCAAAAAAAATAATTCAGTATCAAATAATCCTTATTATATCTTTAAATTTTATATAAAGAAATTGTATAAAGAATTTTTTTTTGGTTTCTCAGATTATCTTTTTACTCAATAGGTGAAAGACTTATCTCTTGAGATAGATACCTAAATGGGGACCCCTTTCAATAATATTTTATTTTCTCAATACTCATTAATCCAGAAATTGATCTCAGACTCACATGCTTAAGGGATTTGAGTCTCTTTCAGTTGGACCAATACACATTGGTGTATAAACAAACTTTTTTTTTTTTGCTGACATCTTAACAAATATCGCAAAATATTTTTTGTACTAAAAAATTTAATATTTTATGATAAGAATATTTTATTTCTTATATGCAATAAATGTATAAACCTTTTTTAAGTGCTAAAAAGACAACTAAGTATTTTAATATGTTTGACCTATTTCAATCACTTGTTCTATTGCACCAAAATTATGTAATTTCTCGCAAGATTACTATTAAACACATCCCACATCCGCCCATCCCATATGGTTATTCATACAATTCATGCAAATAAACACCTATCCTTTACTCGAAGTCTAGAAAATTACAACCAACATTCAAATACACCCATCATTATTGCACCAACTTTTGGTTGACATTTGAGGGTTTCAGCTTTGTTATTCTCCATGTGACAAACCCCTGGGTATGCACATCTCTACCCTCCATAAACAAAGTTATCTTTATGCTTAATTATGTCATTGTTATAATTTATTATATAATTAGGAGTCTGTGAAAGCTCCTTGCAACCACCCCCAATATTATTCTAATGCTCAGGTAGACCACACAAACAAGAAGCTAATTAATTTTCGTTAGTCAAAGGCTTGCCATTGGACCATATATGCTTGTACACAACAACGTTGATAACAAGAAGTGTTCATGATCTCGATCTCTCTCCACCTCCTAGAGGAAGCCATTTTGTGAGGCGGTGGCTCTAACAATGTCGTTCCCATTTCTAGATAGAAGACGTTCGGGTGGCGATATCAGGAACTTGGCTTCAGTTTCAAGCAGCCTTTTACCAGCTTTTGGTACCATCTTCGATGAAGGTTACTTGAACCTCAGAAAATATGTCATCACTCCCTATGACCGTAGATATCGGTAAGCATATTAATTCCCTTCACATAATTAGTTATAAGGATTTATTTATGCATTAATATATAGTTATATGGAATAAGTCATTAGAATTGAGCAAGTAGAAAGAGTTACAGAAAATTCGCATGAAGTTGTAAAATGAAAAACAGATTACCTCTATTGAAACAAACAAAATAAAACAAAACAGATAACCCCTTTGTGCCGTAGGTTGTGGCAAACGTTCCTAGTGGTATTGGTGGTGTACTCTGCATGGGCATCTCCATTCGAGCTAGCTTTCAGAGGAACAGTTGGGTCGCTGTTGCCCGTTGACCTTGTTGTCGATGCCTTCTTTGTCGTTGATATAATCCTTACTTTCTTTGTGGCTTACTTGGATACATCAACTTATCTACTCGTTGATGACCATAAGAAGATTGCTATCAGGTGCGTGGGCCATAATTCCACACATGCCATTGAGAAAATTTCATTGCTTTATTCTTTCTTGATATCTTGGTCTCTTACATGTACTCTTAGTTTTAGTTTAATTGCACAAGTCATTGCTATGAAATATATGCTTCCTTCTATTCCTTGAATTTCAACAGGTACGTCAAAAACTTGCACTTTACCATGGATCTAGCCTCCACTCTACCATTTCAGCAGATATATCAAATTATGTCAGGCAAGCCACACAAAAGCGAGGCATTTGGTTTCCTAAATATGCTTAGACTCTGGCGATTGAGGCGTGTTAGCGAACTCTTCACAAGGTAAGTTGATAAGAGCGAAATCAGAACAAAAGCAAAAGCAGCAAGTGAAAATCAAAATGCATCCAAATAATATATCCCTCCATTGTTAGGGGGTGTTAGAACGTTAGCAATTTAGCATAGAAGCCTGAGTTAGTTGATTACAGACTTGCAATAAATTACAAAATTAGGAACATTCTAAATCTTCAAAATATCAACAACAACAAAATTATTTAAAAAATATTTGACTATGGAATATGTAAAAATTCAAAGTTGCCATATTCATGTTCGATATGCCGTACCTAACATAAAAATCTTGATTCATAAACAAATATCTAAATATTTAGAAGAAAAAAAAAAGCATTTACTAAAGCTTGTTTCTCTTTCAAAATTTTTGTCACATTTTCGAAAAGATGTAGCTTTTTTTATTTTTGGTCGACCAAAAATATAGAGTTCATGAAGGGATAAAAGATCAGGATTCAAGTATACCCGATTATACTAAGGGGCGAAAGCCTAAACTAGAAAACCACGACACCAATGGACAGGCTCTTGAAAAGGAATCATATGCACAAAATTTTCCTATTTGTAACTGAAACTGCTGACTCTTTTTCAGGCTAGAGAAAGACATTCGAATTAGCTACTCGACAACAAGATTTTGTAAACTTATATGCGTAAGTAAATCACTAAATCTTCTCTTTGGCCATAAATCCAAATAAGAGATAATAGCCAAATTTGCTAATGTATGTCCATTCATGCATCCCTTTCGCTGGTTTATCATAGGTTACGCTATTTGCAGTGCACTTCGCAGGCTGCATGTATTTTTGGTTGGCTGTCCATCACAAAACACCCGAAAACACATGGATCGGGAAGCAAATAGAGGATTTTAAACAAAGGAGCGTCTGGTTGGGTTACACCTATTCCATGTATTGGTCTATTGTGACTCTCACCACTGTTGGCTATGGAGATTTACATGCAGTGAATTCAACGGAGAAAGTTTTCAATATTTTGTATATGATGTTTAACATCGGCCTAACTGCATATATAATCGGAAATATGACAACACTGGTGGTTCATAGCTCTGCCCGAACCTTTGCCATGGTAATTTTTCTTTTATAAACGAGGGTTTCCATGGTGGTTTAACCCCTATACTTAGCATTACAATTTATAACACTACCATATCAATGTAGCAGAAGAAAAACAAGCTATAAAGCCTTATGCAAAAAATAATAATGATAATTCAAATAAATAAAGGTATTCCTAATTGCCTGACTTCGGTTATTTATGCCTTACTGGAGGAAATCAAATGAATAAATCACATAATAAATTAAAGCTATAATTCCACAGATCATTCATATGTTTTAATTTGTAGTACTGACATTTTCCCATTGAAAATATCTAGAAAAAGCTTACATCAGAAGAGAAAACCTCTAAAATGCCAGGTACCAACCCCCCAATCCCCCCAAACAACATGTAATCTATAAAGCACTGATACTTTTGACTTTAGGAGCTGTCAAATACTCGCATAATGCGTGTCCGACACTACTTATTAGGTGCCCGATTTAAAGAATATTTTTTGTTGGCTCGGATGCGGCTCGGATACTTAGCCGACACTTCTATATGGTTGGACACCTAAAAACACCTAAAGACTCATTATTATAGAGAAAATGTAATGCATAACAAGTTGTTATGAGATGATCAATGTATAAATCTTAATTCTCAATTCAGATCTTTTATAATAATGCTCATATTTAATTTTATTTGATTACACACACACACATATATATAGTGTCATGGTGTCCTATATTTTGGACATTGTCGGTGTCTGTGTCATGTCCGGTCTGGTGTCTGTGCTTCATAGGACATGTCTAGTTATGTCTAGTATTTACCCCCTCCCATTTTCCAACTTTACATATTCACTGCTACTAAGGTTAGAAAACTGTAAACAGCTTGCTCTCCTAACCTAGCAAAGCTTGGACAGGAAGTTATTGGAGAAATGCCTAGATTTGGGCAGATATACCCCTATGACCCTATCAGAACATCTTTGGTCCTAAACTTATCATAGTGGCTGTACCAAAAACTAATATCTTTCACCTCCTGGCTTCACAGAGGGATGCGTTCAACAAAATTCTACAATATGCCAGCAAAAATAGACTCCCGGAAGGTTTGAAAGAGCAAATGTTGGCACACTTGCAATTGAAGTTTAAGACAGCAGAGTTACAGCAAGAAGAAGTGCTACAGGACCTCCCTAAAGCAATTAGATCCAGCATTGCTCAGCATCTTTTCCACAACATAGTTGAAAAAGCATACTTATTTAAAGGAGTCTCTGATGATTTTATCGCCCAGCTGGTAAAAGCTTTTTTGGTTTTTTTCTCTTCTAGGTAGCAATAGAATAGAGTCTAAACATCTCAACAGCAACTAATAGGTGGTGGATGACATCATGACACTTAATCACACAGGTGTCCGAAATGAAAGCAGAATACTACCCACCCAAGGTTGACATTATCTTGCAAAATGAGATGCCAACATATTTCTACATTTTGGTATCTGGAGCAGTGGTAAAACATCTATATCTTACTCAAATACTACACCCTTATACCGTGCTTAACTGCAAATCTGAACTATTTCTAACTGCAGGATGTGTTGATATACAAGAATGGAACCGAACAGGTAAGATGGGATCCCTAGGATAATGTTTTGCAGAGGAAAAATAAAATATTCACAGGAAAGTAAAATGTTAATAGCTCAAACTCCTAGACATTATTGACTTAGAAAGAGTAATACACTAATACATAAACCATAACAAAATATCATGTGGAAGAAAAGTTTAAAGAGTAAATAAAGACAACAAAAAATGAACCTCTCTTGAACAAAAACGAAAGTAAAATTGTAATTCATTTATATCTGAAATTAGGGGAAACTTTTATTTAATATTGGACCTTCTGAACTATAGAGAATGGAAGTATTGCATAGACCTGCACGACAACATAACACATCAACGTGAGGTAGAAGTCATTTTGGAATATATGATGTTTACTTTACAGAATGATGGGTTTTCTCGTTTCTCTCTTTTCTTTTTTTAGTTGAAGCATTTCCTGGTAACCTGCTGAAGCAAACACATCAAACTAAGTTAAAACTCTTTGAACTGTGTCCAGAGAATAACTTCACCTGACATGTAAATCGAACAGATGATTTTTTTTTTGGAAAGCAATCGAACAGATGATTAAGCTAGGAAGTAATGTGCATATAGCACCGAGACATTTAGAGTACTAAAGAAGAGGAATGAAACAATAATGATCTAAAAGAAGTATCTATTATTTCCAAGCTAGCAATTCATACATTGCTTGACTGAACTCAGAATTTTTTTATTTTTTTTCAGTTTCTTTTCAAACTAGAATCTGGAGGCATGGCGGGAGAAATAGGTGTGATGTTTAATATTCCACAACCTTTTACAATGAGAAGTAGGAGACTCTCCCAGGTCATACGAATCAGTCATAATCATTTCAAGCAGATGGTGCAGCCATTTAGTGATGATGGGAAGGCAATCATCAGCAACTTTATTCAGGTTTGGAGATTTGTACATATATATAGATAGAAACTCACACACACACACACACACACACACACATTGCTTAATTTACACACTTCAAATTTGAGAGCAATAGTAAGTAGTAACCCAAATCCCCACAGTTTTTCGTGAAATTTCTATTTATATAGGGATATTAAATTTTGGACCAAATAACATTGCAGGGCACAAATTATGACTGAAAAATTGATCTGAATTCCCTTAATCCAAGCTTCATATTTGTATCTCAATTCACATATGTATATTTTTATTTTAATGCCAGTTCTTCTACTCTCAGTATTTGAAGGACCTAAAAGGCAGGTTGCTAGAAGAAATACCATACGTAACAGAATTGCTGGGTGACCTGAATCTTGAGGTATATCTTTTACCTTTGAATTTCAACCACTAGAACTTTTGACTAATCTATGTGAGAAGCATAAACTTTTTACTAATGTGCAGATATAGTATGAATTCAAAAATAAAAGGATGCACAAAACTCATTTGATATTAGACGTGACATGCTCATAGCTAAAACCTTAGGCAACTCATATATACAATCAGTGTATGAGAAAATAACGAGAGCCACAAGTACATAACTCTGCTTAAAGTTTTGAAGATCTTGGATATCCTTCTGCTTTAAACCATGCTTCGCAGAAAAGGGAAAGAACAGAAGGGAAGCTTACTAAAAATAGAAAGCTTCCCCTCCAATACCCTCCCTTTGTCCCTTCTCCCAAATAAGACCTTAAGGTTATGTGATGATGCATGGACAATCACTTTCTTTGAAGAACTGAATGTATGAACTATGAAGATACATATACTAACAGCTCAAGGACGACAAATAAGATTATATTATGGATGCACATAGATCAGCAAATATTAAATAGACTTGCTAATTATTTAGCTTCCAATTTTACTTGATAGATGATATGAACCAGAAAGAAAAAGGTTACACAACAACAATAAAATTAGAGAGATGTTATCCAGTAAATAATATCCCAGCTTCAAAAAAATACTTTTATGGCAAGATAAATAGATATATTATAGTTATGGCCACATATGCACATATATGAATCATGTCTTATTTGATGATCACGGTGTGCTTCCTGCAGCAACTACCACAAACTGAGGGCACCCATGATGAAGTTTCAAGTTATCATGAAGATGATCCATACAATGAAGGTAACCTTAATCCTATGTATATTAAAAACAATAAGACATATTGACAGTCTTTAAGATATAGTGGGTAGACACTGCAGAAGCATTAAGACAAGAACCAATAGAAATCCAGGACTTCAGTAAAACAGCACCCGAGAAACATTGACATACATGTGTGCGTGGGTGTGAGAGAGGAGAGAAAGAATTCAACTAAATAATGCAACTAAATATTACATTATATCAATGATCTATATATGGTTTTAATGGTAATTGGCAAAGAAGCACAACCAATGCTGGGTCATGCATGAAAAAAAGTAAGCAACATTCCTGGCTGTAGCAAGCTTATCAAGAAAACCCGCTTCACTGCAGTATTAGATCAGTTTGACAAACAACTCGAACTCTACATGGCAGGAATCTTTTGATATGGAAAGGTTGCCTAGACTGCTTTCTTTGATTTATTTGCTTAATCACTGTGTCCAAATTTGTTAAATATACGGAATTTGCCAAAAAATTTCATTGAGACATTATTTGCCTGCTTACCTAAATTAGAGGCATAACTCATGCTACTAATTGCAGGAAGAACAGAAAATTCCCAATCCACTGTCGAGCCCGGCTCCCATTAGAGTTAAAATCCACGGACATCATCCCAATGAAAACCAAATGGGAAACGAAACAGCGCAAAAGCTCATACTTCTCCCGAATTCAATAGAAGATCTTTTCAAAGCAGCAGGTATGAATACATTCAAAATGCATGCATGCCTCCAAAAGATGCTGATTGGTTTCATGATTGAATGATATTGAGAAAAGAAAAGAACCTTATTACAGTACAATCTAAAACAAAGGAAAAGAAAATCCCCTTCTTTGATTTCATTCCACACACACACGGGGATTAGTAAAACATTCTGCAATCAGTTACATTTGTCCAAAGGCTCAAAGCTTTTATTTATCAAAAAATATTAGTTTAAAGCCTTTTACAGATTATATAAAATAAAATAAAAATAAAAAAAACCAGACTCAATAGAAGTTACTTCACATTGCAAATCAAAATTGACCCACAAAGAGTGAGGTTCTGCAATGAATTTCTATAGGCCATAATTAATATTATGATTTTACTCTTCGATTCATAGAATTGAATATATTGTGGTAACAACAAGATGATTGAGTTGAGTTTTTGTGTCGCTACGCAGAGAAAAAGTTTGGAAAAAGAGGAAGCAAGATTCTTATGGGAGATGGATCAGAAGTAGAAGAACTAAGCGCCTTAAGAGAGAATGATGAGTTATATATCCTCTAATTATCAAATCAAACAGAGATTATTTAGACGCTACTCTTTCTCATATGTTATGGAATGAATGATGATACCTTAGGCTTAGAGTTATAATAGCGTTTCAATCTCTGTTGAGCAAATCAAGAACAGCATAAGCAGCTTTTTGAAACTGATCTTTCTCTACATCTAAGGTTCTTTTCCTCTCGACAGCAGAACCTTTACATTTCTCTATTTCTTCCTCTATCACTGCAGAATTTTGATTAATTTCACTGCATTTAAAAACAAAATAGCTCTTACACGTTTCGATCAGAAATGTTTGAACTGATAAGATCTGGATCTAACTTGATAGGTGTTAAATAACATGCAAAAGAACAATAAGATAAAGCATAATAAAAATATAGTAATTAATTGTCTCAAAAATGAATAAAATATCTTGATTAGGTTGAAACTGAGCTCACGTGGTCATCTTAAGCATGTTCTCCATCATCGCTTGGGCTTCATTTGATATTTCTAGCACAATCAATCAGAATTCAAAGCAATAAATAATCAACACAGAAAAAATCGTCCGTTGGAATTTAGAAGTGGAAGATCGCATCGGAGATCATATGATTTGAATAAATAGTTAGTGTAATAATTGCATCGATTAATAGCTAATTAAAACTTAAGTTGAAGAATTCAAAATGTGGATGAATAAACGATAATTAGAGATAGAATGAATGGAAGGAGTGGCTCACCGTAAACGAGAGAAGAAAGCTGGTTTTCGTGTTCTAGAGGTACTGACTCTGAGCCCGCCATTCCTGTGAATTCTGAAACCTTCTACACTCGGTTACTCACACAGTCGCACTTCGTTTCCGAGGGAAATAACAACTAACGCGCGCTTTCCTCTTTTTTTGAGTTTATAAACGAAGAATTTATAATTGTTAGCATTTTACTTTTTTACCCATGATTGGATTTTGTTTTGTTCGGGGCCCAGCTAGTATAGTTTTGCTTCCTGGTATTGGGCTATGTGAGCATCCTCTCGGCCCATTACTTATTATTTTGATGACAAAAGCATACCAATGTAATGTATAATTATGTAAAGGGTGCTCCTTCTACATTCCACTCGATTATTCAAAGTGCAAACAACCAGAGACTTCTAACTGCCACATTAATCACATTACATTACATAATTACATATTTACATATAAGGTCCCTAAAGTGCATCCTCAGTTAACAGATAAGTCGTTGACTATCTGACAGGGGAAGTATGGCACCTAGCACTAACAGTAGCAGCTATAGCTAGATTATTATCAACAGCTACCTAATTATAGTGCTCATCATCCCACTTTACATTCACATAATACGGCCACTAGTCTAAACCAATAAATGGCTAGAGTACTTGGCTTTGTAAGCTTAAGTAAATGAAGGCTTTGTAATTTCTGGTAATGAGTGGAGGCTTTGTAATTTAATGGGAATGGGTCCTCTCTATTTTATAAGGTCGTGTGAAAAAATAACGAAACATAAAGATTTTAAATAGATAGATTGAGTTCTCTTAGAATGGGTTTCTATTTATGGTATTTGTATTTATCTTTTTGAAAGAGTGGATTCTCAATTTCTCGTTATTCAGTGGTCTTATTAAAGTGTTGTTGGCAAATGCCAAGTAACTCTTTGCTAATACGTGAAGCCGCATACGGGTTTCTGACGAATCTTATCATATCATATATTTAAAAAATATCATATATATTAAGAACATGTTTTTTTTAGTAACATTAGTTGAGACATCGCAGGTAGTTAACTTAAATAAGTAGTAAAATATCCTAATTTTTTAGATAAAATAAATATATCGGGTGCAAATTTAAAAGAATCATCAATTTTATGTATTTACAGTTCAAAAAATTCAATTTTATGTATTTAAACAATAGAGCTAATACTGGGATATTTATAGAAAATTTATTTCCTAAAAGGATTTAATTGGTATGTATAGACAATATTAAAAAAAAGATAAAATAGGGAGATTGGTCATATATTATATTTTTCACATTGGTCCTATAAGTATTTTTTTTCAAATTGATCCTACACGTTACGTTACGTTACGTTACGTTTTTTAGGTTAGTCATTTTCGTCAATTTTGACCTAACGTTATTAGTTTTGACCTGACACGACTATCACTTTAGTTTAACACGTGACTTTTGATCTGATGACATTAGCTCAAAATTGACGGAAAAGACTAACATGGAAATGGAACATAGCATGTAGAACCAATTTTAAAAAAAAAAGTATAGGACCGAAATAAATAAATAAAAATGTATAGGGCCAATTTTTCTATTTTGCCAAAAAAAAATTATATTATCAATTAATCACAAATTGACACATTATTTTATTCATATTCTAATTACCATAAAAGTTACTCAAATCATGATTTGTGACTAATTAACCATATAAAAAAAAACTTTATACTAATAATAAATATCTATTAAACTCTTCATAAAAACTTGTAATATCTATCTAAACTGTTATATTTAGTAAGAGATACAACTCTTCCAAACTATCCTATTCTTAATGAATCTAACTTAAAAAAGAATTGTGTTGTGTGCTTTCGGTAGATACTCCTTTTAGTTTTTCTCTTGATAATTAAATATGTTGTTTCCAACTTCTACCACGTACAAGCCATTTGACCATAAACAACAATTATGTGTCAGGTTGGAAATTATGTCTTATACTATTCGCTCAATATTTAATTAATTTGAGATTTGAATATAAAATAAATTTCGTTTTCGCCAAGGCATTTAAGAATAAGATCTAATAAACTATTGTTAAATGTCAAGATTACTTGAGTGGCATATGCTTTCAAGTTTCACGTTCACGTGTATTCATCACTACTAAACCGACGGCAGTACCTACGAAACCATACAAAATGGCTTAAAATAATACTGCGTTTCATAATCCCACTACAAGAATTTTTTGGTACTTGGGAACATAGGAAGCCTCACAAAGAGACGTTGGATTAAAAATCATAGCACCAAAAGATTAATAAATTATATAGAAGATGATGACGGCAAAAAAATAACTTTCCCTTTTTTATTGATGAAGTGGTTGCTCATTAGAGTATTATTTATATCGTGTCATTTACCAATGTGTCGGTAAATCTCCAACAACTTCTTGTTTTTTTAATTAGTATCGATACAATATATTATGCTGATCACTATAGAAACTGCAGCAACAAGCAACACTTCATTAATTATTTCCTTCAATTATCAATGTTTTATTGCTCAACAACGATTAGTTTGAAACTAATTAAAATATTTTTCTTAATTATGGTTTTTTGGTAGAATCTTAATTATGGTTTAGGATTTGCTTCAATAAAAAAAAATTATGGTTTAGGATTAGAGAAGACTCTCTTTATACATTTTAGAGTAACCTTTTTTTTTATACATAAATGGTGGCAAGTGAGCAACCACCCTGCACCGGGTCAGCCAATTAAGGGCAAAGTGCTATCTTGCGTTATTGTTCTCTTCCCAAGGATCGAACACACGACCACTTGGTTAAGGGACGAAGCGCCGAACCACCACGCCGGCAACGTTGGGTACATTTTAAAGTTACTTTAAACAATCAACTTAAACAATGATTTATATATAGTGGGATATACTGAGATTATGGATTATTTACCAATAAGAATCTTTAAAATCAAACTCAAATTATACGAAACCAGCTCCTGTTGGCTAATTAAAATACTTTTCATGGAATGAATAATATATCGACACAATGGTTACTATTTTATGTCAGTTTTTATACATGTGTATACAATAAAAAATTATTTTAAAATTAATGTTACGCTTTTAAAAACAATATAAGCAAAAGTTATGTGTTTATACGTACTGTTGGTTCTTCTCTAAAGATGTGTAGAATCGCATCGATGTATAATTATGTTCAACGGCTTCGTAAAAATATATTTCTTTATCTCCTTTTAATAAATAAAAAAAAATGAACATTCATCCTTCTATATAAACATTTATAGCTTATTATATATATATATATATATATATATATATATATATATATATATATATATATATATATATATATATATATAGTTTATTAAACTTGCAGAGTACCTAGATAAAATTAGAGGAAATTGCACAATTAATTAGAATTAGAATCTTATCAAGCCCACCAACCTCCAGCAAGAAACCCTTTTGCGCTTACCGATCTCATCGCCAACCTTCATTCTTTCTTCTATAGTTCTATGTTTTGTGTCATGGATGGTTGTGGCTTTTCGAATAAGCCAAGATAATACGGATTCGATTATCATATGAAAAAATAGCATGAGATGGATCGACCAGATGCAGCAGATAGGTTCTTTATGGGTAGCTTAGCTAGGCTTCTATCTGTAGCTGTTTCACTGGTCGATTGACCGCGTGCGTGCACATGTGCAATGCATGGTCGTGGATTTGCATTTTTCTTGGATCAAGAACACTTTCCGCATACACCTTGTGTTGCCAATTAAATTGCCGCCACATTCCCAAACAGGCCTTCATAGAGAATTAGAGGCATTTAAATACATGGGTCATGGATTTGAAAGCTTGAAGAGCAGGAAGACATAAGAAAATGCTAAACAAAAACACCAAAGCCAAATTACAGTTGAACGATGCTGTAAAAATTGGATTAACTTTAATGTTTTTAGTCATTTCCGTCAATGAGTCAATAATAATCTTAATTTTTTGAGGACCTGGTTGAAATTCGCCAACAATTTAAATGACCAATTTGAAACAAGGCAACAATTTAAAGGACCAATTTGAAACAAGTTAACAATTTAAAAGACCAATTTGAAACAAGTTAACAATTTAAAGGACCAATTTGAAACATAAGTGACCAAATTGAAACTCATTTAACAATGTTACTGACTTTATTGACGGGAGATAACTAACTTGGGTCAACAGAGACAAATTAAGGGGATCAAATTGAACCTTTTAAAAGTTAAGGGACCAAACTGAATCTAAAAAATAAGTTAAGGGACCAAATTAAACATTTTAAAAGTTAACGGACCAAACTAAATTTAAAAAATAAGTTAAGGGACCAAAATGGTATTTTAGCCTTAAATTTATTAAGCGAAGTAGAAGAGGACTTGCTACATAACGAAAGTAATTAGAAAGTTGTGGGAGTTATTGTCTTTCTCGGACAAAACAGCAGGATTGTGTGTGATGTTGTTATGGGGAGTTATAATTATTTTTTTAGCAAAAAAAAAAAAATTATGGATTAAAGTAGCCTATGGTGTCAGTGTAATGACATCCACTAATATATATTTTGACATGTGTGTCTTTATTGTAATAATTAAAAGAGAAATAATAATGATGTTGATTTCATAAAAAATTAGAAGTCTATGTAAAAAATTGTTTACATCGACGGTTTATAAAAATTAAATTAAAAAACTAATCACTTTTAATTACACGAGAGACTTATCACTTACGTAATGTAATAGTAACCAAATAAAAAGAAAATGTAGAAGGGTGGCATAGGTAATTTTCTAAGAATCGGAAAGGCTTGAGTGCAGAAAAGTAATTGACTTATTGAGAACCGAAAATAAAAAGGGAAAAGAGAAAGAAACCACAAATCTAAATCAACACGCCACTCATATTACAACACGTGCATTCGGCACTGGAACCGGACTTCCATAAAAAGCAGCATAAAAAATAAAAACTTGGTACGGACAAAATAAAAACATATCATTGTAAAAGAATCTTGCAATGAGGACCGTTGGATGATATCGAGATCGGTGATGATGCCCACACGTGCCGGGGCTATGGTTACTCAGATAAAGATCAACTACTCCATTTTTGATTTATTATTAGTCCTTAGTTGCCACATATTCTAATTCTAAATTTTCAATATTATAAATTTTAACTTATTTGATGATATGTTATTGATGGAGATAAAGAGTGCTGCACTAAAATGGGACATATGATTTTTATCCTGTTACTCTCTTTCTAAGTACTAAAATTATGAAAAACAACCCAATAGGATGTTAATCTAGTGAAAGTAACTAGCTCTCATAAGGAAAGAGAACTTGTGGAACCTAAGTTTGAATTTTTATAAAGTCACCCCATTAGGACTAATGAGTAAAATCATGTTCAATCAGTCAAATCAGATATTAGTTTCATAGCAGGTCTAAAGGGTCTAAACCGTAGAAATACTCTGATGAATTCACTGTATCCAAAGGACTAATTAAGATGGGTTTCGAAGAAGAAAAAATTATGAAAAGTTGAGTCACAAAAAATGACGACAATAACTGAGCTCCTTAAAGTTACAATTTACGGAGGACATAAAAAATACACGGTATAATAACCCTTGCTCATTTCATAAAGAGAACTGATACCATGACACAAAAGTTTTATATCATACGGTTTATATCATATAATATCGTATTGTGTGATACTGTAGTTGTACTATGTGGCACTGTAGCGAATCTTTTTTTTTTTAATAAATTTTTTGTTTTTATAAAAAAAATTATTTATAAAAAAACACATTCACCAGATAATGAATTGAATTCACCAGATATTTGTACATGATTCACCAGATATTTACACATACTTAACCAAAAAATTTATTTCTCAAAAAAATCCATTCACCAGATAATGAACTGAATTTACCAGATATTTGTACATGATTCACCACTTAACGAAAAATTTTATTTCTCAAAATAACCCATTCACCAGATAATGAATTGAATTCACCAGATATTTGTACATGATTCACCAGATATTTGCACATACTTAACCAAAAAATTTATTTCTCAAAAAAATTCATTCACCAGATATTTGTACATGATTCACCACTTAACGAAAAAATTTATTTCTCAAAAAAAATATTCACCAGATAATGAATTGAATTCACCAGATATTTGTACATGATTCACCAGATATTTGCACATATTTAACCAAAAAATTTATTTCTCAAAAAAATTCATTCACCAGATAATGAATTGAATTCACCAGATATTTGTACATGATTCACCACTTAACGAAAAATTTTATTTCTCAAAAAAACCCATTCACCATATAATGAATTGAATTCACCATATATTTATACATGATTCACCAGATAATTACACATACTTAACCAAAAAATTTATTTATAAAAAAATAACATTTAAAAAAAAACCAAAACTGAAAGAGAAAAAAAAAAATGCTACAGTACAGCTACAGTGCCGCACTGTGCTGCACTATACGGTGTAAGGTGTAAAAAAGTTGTGTCAAGATAGCATTTTTCTTTCATAAATTCATACCGTGGAGGCAATTGGTATTTTTTTGGTATGATTAACTTTCATTCACTACGCGGAGCTACTACCGTTAAATGTTTATCTGTTATTTTGTTCATTTTTGTAAGAATTTATTAAAAATAATATTAAGTAGCCAATTTTTATACGGACAAAAAATATTTTTTCTCGACATTTATAGAAATTTTGCATAGACGTATATAATAAGTGGTATTTAAATAAAATAAATTTCATATTCATTTGTTTATTATGTATATCTATTAGTTTTTTCAATTTAGAGTTTGCATACGTACAGTACATAGGACAATATAGTGCCTGTTTGTTTCACATTCCTGAAGCATGCGTTCTCCGTTGGCGTTCAAGAAACGGAGTTTGGCTAAAAGAATTGTGTTTGGGTAAAAAACACAGTGAAAAAAAGTGTGTTGGGGGAGTCCAAAACTGAGTTTTGTGGAAGTAAAAATTTCTAGCTTTTCTATTGAGAATAATTGATTCTGGATGTAGGACCCACAAAATTCTACATATTTACACCTCAAAAATGATTTTACTTTATCATCCAAACAAAATCAATTTTTCTAAACTGACTTTTAAAATATCATTCCCAAACACAAATCAATTTTTTCAAACTCCATTTTTTAAAATCAATTCTTCCAAAATCAATTTTTTCAAATCAATTCTATCAAAATCTAAACCAAATGGACCTATAATGTTGTACATAACAGATTTTTTTGACAATACAATACAATTTTACTATACAGAAAAAAAAAATTAAAAATCATTTTTAAATAATATATAAATAAAACAATAATAAGAAAAATTTGTATATCGTACATGAATTAAAGGTGCATAATTTTAATTTAAATAATTAATTTAAAGAAAATTGAAGTCTTGGGTGTTTATTGGCTCAAGCATGTTGAGTTGAACCTTGATGCTTATTGGCCAAGGGAGCCTTGATCCCACGGTTTGGGTCTAAGGTTACGTTGATGTTGAGGTTGAAAGTGAAGTGATTTATTATTGGATATATTCATAAAAAAAATGATTTATATGTTCAACATTATTTATTAAGTCACAAATTGCATAACAAATTATTGGATCCAACATGAAAGTTATAAATTTCAGTTTCAAGTTAGACGTGATTTTGAAATTATAATCACTTTTCAACCATGAGAGTAAAACATCAAAGTTATTTGATCGAACCATGTATGATCACTGTAGAAACACTTCCAACACTTTAAACCTTGAACCAAACACACACTTGAGGTCTTCATTTCTGACAGTACAGAATTTAAAAAATGAAATAGTGCAGTACTGTATTGCAGCAGTGCGTGGATGTATTTTGGGGCATCTCGTCTTTTCTGTGACCGAGTTGTGGGCCCAGTTAACTCAGTCAACTGACCAGGACCGTGACCCATTGTCAGTTTTAAATTTTAATACAATCATCATAGCTCTATTTTGTCGTGTTGTGATCACTCACTCTGAAAAGCCTTTCACACTGTTCACCCCATCTCTCTTTCTCCATCTTTCAATGCTTTACTTTCCCTTCGATTCTGCCAAATGGTTAACGATTACACTGCCACGTCAACAACAAAAGCGATCTCACAGTATCATAGATTAAGTAAAAAAAAAAAAAGTATATATAATATAAAGGCTCTGTATTCATAATAATCATCGTTCTCACTTTCTCCCTCCTGTAACATAATTACTTTTCATAGTTGAGAATTGAGATTGTTCAACTATTTTTTTTAATAAAAAAATTACATGGAGAAATTAATAATTCAAAGATTGTCGTATGTTAAGTACTGTGTAGTGTGCATTAATCTAAATAGAAAGAAATCTAAATTTTTTAGATGTAATTTTGAGTTTGGCATCAAAATTTTATTTATAAAATATATTATTAAAACATGTTTCTGTTAAGTGTCTCAAATTATTCTAAAAGATTAATTTTTATTTGTTGAATAAAAAATATTTAAAAAACCAGAAAAGTACAATACCTTGCAAGTAACAAAGCTTACATTAATATCTACCCTATCATTTATTTATTTAGTAAGCAACATTGTTAATTATGATTAAAAATAAATTTAGACCATACAAGTGAAGTATTTTTGAACCAATCCCGATTGACATTCTTAATTTTTATCTAGACCCATCTTATTTCCATTTCATTATTATAAGATAATTGGATAAAGGGATTATATACAATATCTATTTTTTTTTTTGACGAGTACAATATCTAAATATTTAAATGTGTAATTTTCACATTTTATCTGTATTGTATCCATTTTTTTTCTCTTTTTTAACAAATTCATAAATGATTTGAACGATCCTTCATTTATTATAGACATACCATTATTCTTAATTTATATAGTACACTTATAAAAATAATAAATTGAGAAACAACATTAGTTATGAACATTGTAATAACACCCTAAAATTGAATTGTCAACATCAAATCAACGGGTTCTAATTACCTGTATTATATCTATATTTAAAATGTAAGTATGATTCAGACACTTTGAATAAATTCGGTAAAGAAATTTTCGTTGTTCACAAAATGTGCAAACAGTTGTCCTTACCTTACCATCAGTTAAACTCAGTTAATTTAATTAAGATCATAACCCTTCACCTCATCCATGAATTAATATTCCTAATTCAGTCCTAATACCAATTTTATATGTAACCAAAAAAGGCACCGTTTTGCAATGAACCATTGATCAAAAATGGGAAAAGTACAAACCCAAAGCAATTCTGTGGGCAGATACAGTGTGGTATTATAGTACATTTATTCTGAGAGAGAGAGAGTGAAAGAGAAAGAGAAAGAGAAAGAGAGGAGTATTTCAGAAGAAGCTCACTGCTTCGCTGATTTTGAGGCATGCAAGAGAGAGAGGAATAGTACTGAACAAGTCTCACACATCTTGTCATTTTTTTTACTGCATTTGGGTCTTCTCTACAACATCATCTCTGTGAAGTTTTCCATAGCACAGAAGAGAGAAGAAAACCCAGGTGGGTTTTTCCTCTGATTGTTCCATATCCCTTCTTTTTATGGATCCACTCTCTTGTTTTCATGCCTCATCCATCACTGATTGGTGATTCTACAGCTTGTAGTTTATTTTCATTTTGGAAGTTCAAGTTTTGGGGATTCTCTGGGGTCTCTCTCAAATGTCATCAATCATTTTTCTTTGTGGTTGGTGGCTCTCTCTGTACACCATTAATCAGTCATCTTTCATTGCTCTATTGGCATCAAAAAGTTGTTTTTTTTTTCCTTTTTCCATTTGGGGTTTACTTGGTGATATGAAAGCCTTCCATTTTTTAGCTTCTTCATTGATACATACATTTTCTTTTCTGGGTCTCTAGAGAATCTTGCATATACAGTGCCATCCCAAAACGTTGCCTTTGGATTTAGTCACTGTGATATGCACTAAAGTTTTAATCTTTTTCTCAGCTGTAGCTAGTTATGTAGCATTGTTGATTAATTCATATTGATTGATTATTATTCAACATGTGTTGTGTTATTTGATTTATGTGAACAAACATGGGTTGTATTGAGCAGGTGTTTTGAGATAATGCTGAGGAAGAGGAGCAGATCACTCCAGAAGGATCAACAACACATGGGTCACATGACAATCTCTGATACCAATTCAGATCACTATTCTCAATCTCATGCTTTGGGGCACAACATCAAAAGCCACTCAATTTTGAATGTCCCTTGTCTGTTTGTGGGTCAGGGTCCTAAAGGCTTGTTGGATTCTGATTCAGTTAGGAGCCCCACTTCTCCACTTGATGCTAGAGTTCTTCAAAGTTTAGGGAATCCTGTTAGAACCCCAAGATCATCCACCCATGAGGGGAACCATAGGAGCTGGGATTGCTGCAAAGTAGGTCTAAGCATTATAGATTCCTTGGAAGAGTGTTCTAAGTTTTCTGGGAAAATTCTCAGATCATCAGAGAGTAAGAACATTAGTCTCAGTCCTCAAATGATGATCAAAACCCCAAATTGTCAAACCTATAAGGATTCCTTTGAGGCATCTAAGTCTTTGCCTAAAGATTTTTGTAAGGTCCCTTACACCCAAAATAGATCTATTTCCAACAAGGGTGAATCCATTGTTCTCTTTGAGATTGGAGAAACTGACCTGGAGCATGAGCTATATGGGAAAACCAGGTCCTGTTCATTGGACTCTTGCAGTCCATTGAAAACCCTTTCTTGTTTGACTACTTCCAACACTGATTCAGACACTGAAAATTTTGCTTTGAAAGATATCACCATCCAAATAGGCTCTCCTCCTCATTTTAGTGGAGGAAGCAGACAGAACTCAAATTCAAAAACACTTTCTATATGCTCTTCCAATGATTTTATTAAGTCTCTATCAGCTAGTGAGATTGAACTCTCTGAGGACTACACATGTGTAATTTCCCATGGCCCCAATCCCAAAACAACTCATATTTTTGGTGATTGCATCTTGGAGACTCACTCTAATGAATTCAAAAACCATTTTAAGAATGAAGATAAGGAGAATGGAGGATTGACCCTGGTGGGTAACAACATGCTGCATGCTCCTTGCACTCCAAACCAATATCCCTCTAGCAACTTCTTAAGTTTCTGCCACCATTGCAGCAAGAAACTTGAGGGGAAAGATATTTATATTTATAGGTGGGTTAGTTAACATTGAGCACTATTGCATATTTTTCTATCTTGAGTCTTGAGAAAATGGATTTGGTGCATTCAAAACACCACGTATTTATGCATATTGATATCCCATTGGATCAATCACAAAAAGTGTTTAAAAAAAAAAGCCTAGGATTGATCATCGGTATATTAATACATGAGTGCGTGAATGTGTGATCATCGGTATATTAATACATGAGTGCGTGAATGTGTGGTATTTTGAATGTAGAGAATCTGTATTCGAGTCGTGACTAGCAGTTTGCTTGATTCTAAGATTGTCTTTGGCTTTCTTTGATGTGTTGCAGAGGTGAAAAAGCATTTTGCAGCTTAACTTGCCGTGCCATGGAGATCATGATTGATGAGGAACTAGAGGATGAATCCAACCCTTCTTCTGAGAACTCTCCATAGCTAGAATTTGGTGAGCAACTTTTTGAAACAGGCATCATCACAGCTACATAAAAAGGGCTTATATGCCATAGCCACCAGGTCCATGGGAAGGGTAGACGCACCTGATCATCTGTTCACAGTGAGCTGTGTTATGTGCATCTGTTAGCAGCCATGGATGGTCATTTTGTACATCATTGCGTTTGCCTTGCCATTGGGGTTTCAGCCTTCATGGTCTTTGGTGGATAACGGCTCTCATTAAGCTAGTTTTGTTTTCTATATAAACAGAGATATATGTTATCAAACTATTGATGATTAAAGGGTTGAAGCCGATTTTTCTGGCTTCTCCTGTTGATTTTTCCTGGAGTTACCTCTATATTATTATATTATTATGTCAAGAATGAGTCTATAAACCCAAACAAAGTTTTTAACCTTAATGATAATATTTATATTACTATTGTGGTTTATACAACCTCTTGTCTTTTAGATGAATTTTGGAGTGATAATCATAAAATTTAACGATTTTTATTCTGTTTTTTGCCATGAATCTTTCACATGAGGCTTGGCCATTTTGAAGTTTAAACTTGATGGAATATGCATCAAATAGATGGTCCTTGTGATTCCTATTTTGGTAAAATGAGTCTTCTATTCTCAAATCCAATTATCCAAAGAAATATATTTTTCACATACATGTCCGAAAATAGTGTGTACTTTCTTTCCAAACATCTCCTTTTCTTCCTGAGTATTTTGTCCTAAAACCCAAATTGGCTTGTTCACAGCTCGGATAAGATTCCCTGCACTTGTCTTTTTAACTGCTGTGTTTCTTAATCCCATAATTCATTTGACTAAAATGCAATTTTAAGAAATAAGTTTCTCAAAAAAGGAAATAAGTTTATTATTATATGATAAAACACGTTCAAAGAGCAATATTGGATAAGTGTTTGATAAAAATGATTATGAATGAAATTAATTTTGTAAAAATTGATTTGATTAAAATTGAGTTTGAAGTAAAGTGATTTATGTTTTGATGTTTTTATTTTGATAGCAATTTAATGTAAAATTTATTGTAAATTTTTAATCCAACGTAAAAGCTATTTTTATAGTTTCTAGTCAAAATCGTTTTTGAAGGCGATCAATTTTATCCTACAATGATCAAACATCTTATTGTTACTGAAAACTTTATTTTACAACTCCATATAGCTCTGGTGCTTCAAACAGAGCAATAGATCCTTGGTTTCACATCATACTCTGCCCACGCCAACAAATTCCTTTTTCTCTCTGGATAAAGTGGGTTACATAGATTAAATACTGTGTTTTACCTTTAACCAAGTGGCTGGGTTCGAATCCCAGCTCTTGTGTATAGAGTGAATTTTTGCTGGGAGGGAGTTTCCTACCTTCAGGTGTCATTCATTTCTCCGTGTGTCATTCATTTCTCCGTAGGAGATTAATCTCCGCTTTTGACGAGGTATACTCCCCTAGTCAAGAACAAAAAAAAATAAAAATATTGTGTTTTAAATAAATCATGTGTTCAAAAGATTATTTAAGCTAAAGTTATTTTTACTAGTTTAACTTTTTCTCTCGATCTCTTTTTACTTAACTATACACTTCACCGGACCTACTTTACTTTGAGGCATCTAATAATCTTCTCACATGTTCCTTTGAATATATTCATTTCTAATTCTGTTTTGTTTTGTATGGCCATTCATTCAACGTAATATTCCAATTCATGCAATGTTGAGTTTTTGTCTTTATTGGTTTTTTTAACACCTACTACAACAAGCATTGCGAGTGACGTTGTGCGATGATTAAAAAAGAGAGATTAAACATGCCTCCAAATATTTGCTAATAGATGCCTATTTTTTCATAATATACTCAATATTGAGTTTTCTTTTACTACGAATTTGTCCATTTTCCAAAGAAAACTCCGTCAAACTTGATTATTTGAGCTGCTAGTACCTACTTATTACATAATTTGGCGTATAATGTTCATAAGAACATATTTAACATTCTAATAACCAAATGGGTCGATAAACTGGAAACAAGAAAGAAAAAACTAATTACGAATAAACAAAACCCTCATTAGAATTATACTTTATCACTAAGGCTTTGTTTGGTTGTGAGAAGAAAAGGAGAAGAGAGAAAGAGGTGAGAAAGAGTATGAGAAGAGAGAAAATGGTGAGAAATAGAGTAGATTTTATGTGTTGTTTGGTGTAAGAGAAATATGAGAGAAATAGAGGAGAAAGAGGTGTTTTCTCTCTCCACCCTTTGTTTGGTTGGATAGAAAATAAGAAGAGAGAAAATTAAATTTTTTTTAAAAAGACAAAAATATCCTTAACTAAAAATCAATATAAAAATATTTATATTTAATTGATTTAAGTTATTTTAACTAATCAAATAATTTAAATTAATTTAACTGATTTAAGTTATTATTTTAAATAAAATTTATTAGTTTAATATAATTATTTTATTTATTTCAATTTAATTTAATTAATTAAATGATTAATTTAATTCAATTTATTTAAATTTATTAAATAATTGAATGAGAACCCAAAAAGAAGGGTACAAAAGTCATTTTATATGAAACACTCTCTCCCTCTTCCATTTTCTTCTCACTTGGGGAGAGAAAAAAATTTGAGGTGGGTCCCACCAATTTTCTTCTCTCTTCCCTATTTCTCTCCTTCACCAAATAAGATAAAAGTGTATTTTCTCCTCCTTTTCTCTCTTCTTGTTTTCTCTCTTGCTATTTTCTACTCCAACAAACAAAGCCTAAGAGTGTGTTTGGGAAAGCTGAAAAAAAAGGATTATGCTGATAATCAATTTTTGTATAATCGATTATTGTGATAATCGATTATAATCAAAATCTGTTTTTGTTCGGGTCTGTTTGCTGAAAAGCAATTTTAAGATAATCTATTTCGTTTGGGTGGTGCAAAAAAATCACTTTTATATAATAAATTAAGAAAAAGGGTATGGAGTTATTTGTATAATTTAATAATATTTGTTTAGAAATAAGTTTTGTAGGGGTAAACATGGAAGAGTGTTTTGAGAATGAAAAATAATCAAATCACAATAATCTTAAGCTAGAAAAAACTAGATGGTATAAAACAGCTTTTTTCCCCTAAAAAAAGCTTTTTTATTAATTTAAGCAAAATGCCAAACATGTTAGATTATTATGAAACAGCTTTTAAGCTAAAAAACAGCTGAAACAAGGGAAAATAATCTTTCCCAAACACACTCTAAGTACATGATATCCATAGAATCTGATTCACAAACAAGCAAATTATAGCCATTGGTTTGGGTAGGGGGTAACGGGTCGGTTTTTTATGAGAAAAAAATCCGAACCAATAAAAAATGGATTAGTTCGGTTTGGTTCGTTTTTGACATTTTTTCGTACAAAACCCGAACCAATTAAGAACGGGTTGGTTCGGTTTGGTTCGGTTCGAATCCGAAAATTATTTAATTTCAAAATATATATAAATATTAGATATATAAATATTAAAATATATATAAAAAATACATATAATAAATATTAAACTATTAAAATATATAAATATTAATATATAATAAATATTAAATATTAAAATATATATGTAAATATTAAAATATAGTAATTGGTTCGGTTCCAAAATTCTTGAACCCGAGAACCGAACCAATCACAATCGGGTTCGGTTCAGTTCGGACTCGAACATCAAAAAAATCCGAATCAATTTAATTGGTTTAGTTTGGATTGTCGGGTTCATCGGGTCATTGGTTCGGGTGTTACACCCCTAGTTCTGGGCAATGCATGGTTTGTATCATAAATCCCCCAATATACATAACATATCAAATAACGAAAATTTCTTAATTAGAATATGAAAGGCAAAAGAGAACAATTTATACGATATATTTTTTAGTATATAATAATAATTTAGTTACTTTTTAACGGATCACATTACATAGCCCACCTGACTTATATTTGTAAGATTTTATGATTTAAACGTGTACCTTTGAAGACATTGACAAAAGTGATTTTACCGTGTGGAGGAAGCCCAAATCAAAGTGTATAAGTCAGGAGGAATAGAATCTTTCACTTGAATTCCTTCTCATTCTGATTGTCACTTGGACGGAACGATGAATAGTTTTAAAAGTGAGGAGTTAAGTGAGGATCTGCTCTTATAGTAACTAACCAATGACTATCATCATGGAAATTATGCCTGCCTGGCTTTATATCATAATTTATCACAACTCACAATTGGGCTGACGCACAAGCCCAATCATATGGGCCGAAGAGAAAGTATCAGGTTATCCAATTAACCATAGAAGGTCAAGCAAAGAAAATTCAACAATATTTTCTCAAATTGAACCGGTTGACCTATCGAATTTCCTTTTCTTTATTGACTAGGTTGCATTTGGCCTCATTTTTTTGAACTCAAAAGTTAATTTAAAACTAAATTTAAAAATAAGAGCTTTTTTGAAAGGTATTTTTTTTTTCTGTTCTTTATAAATAAGCTTACTTTTTTTAAGAGCTTCTCACAAAAAGTATTTGACTTAGCTTCTCCTTTTATAAGAGAAGCAAAAAAAAAGGTAAGCCAAACTAGAATCATGATATTCTCACACTATTCGAAACAACAATAGGTAGATAAAAATAATTAGGATTTAAATGTAAAAAATAATGTAATAAAAAATTAGTGGAATAAACATTTTTCTCGTTCCTTTCTATCTTGCCCCGTTCTTTCTTATTTTTCTCTACAATCTGTGATTCTGTTTATCTGATTGCCATCTCACAGTGACCGATCGAGTGAGTGAAAATGCTAAGAACTAAGAAGAAAGTGTACATAATTAATCACCAACTTTCCCGTTCACTTTTTTCTCCAACTTCTCTTCTCTTCCCTTCCCTTGCTCAGATATTATTTTACATAATGCAAATATTACTTGAATCTCAAAACGCTTATATGTTCTAACTTTTTTCTTTATCTGCTAAATTCTTGTTTTAGGTAAACTTTATCTGCTAAGTATGTATTTGTAAACACAAGGTTAAAGAGATGAAAGTACTTTTAGGAGCAGCTAATGTAAGTAGCTTCTTCCTTTTAAAAGTGATTCTGAAACATTTGGAAGTTATTCAAAACATGCTTTAAATTCTATATATTTTAGACATACCATAATATCGCGAAGATTGTAGATCCATTCACGCTAATGTTTGTTTCTAATCCCTTTTTTCAAATGACGACAAGTATGTAAAAGAAAATAATCCAGACCGGTGAAAATTACGCTAGCCCGAATTTCATTTAACAAAGCTAATTTTAAAGTTCACTTCATTCCAAAAAGAAAAATTACATGTTTGAAAACAGACACTCAAACAAAGGGTAATTGCAAATAAACACCCCAACCGAAAACAACCAACACGACAAGTTACATTAGCTGACCACACGAGCCACTTCCCCGACACCATATCATTGTGGAAATAGCTGTTCTGTTGCATGGTGTGTGGTTCAACACCAACGTGTGAAGGATAATAAACTTGGGTTAACACTACCTTCACAACAATAACATGAAATCAGATGCAGTCCTAATGAAACCAATGAATAACCATTGCCACTTGCTCAGCCTCTTGTTTGTCGTGTGTTGTATGATTTGCAGTTCAAGCACTTTTGAGCAACAAAATGGAACTGGACGTGCGAAGTTTCACCACAATCATTGCAAAGGATCCAAACCTGTTTAGACTAACATCGTTAGTCCCTCATAATCAACAACGACAGCAACTAACTTCTTATTATATTTGGGGTTAAATATCTTTTTGATCTCTATAAAATTTAATTTTGATCCCTGTAAAAAATTTATTCATTTTTAGTCCATATTTTTAATAAAAGTACTGTGTTTTTAGTCCCTCACCAGGGATCAAAACACATAATTTTTGTATTTTTTAGGGACTAAAAACAAATAAAATTTTTATAGGACTAAAATCAAAATTTACCAATTTTATAGGGACCGTAAAAATATTTAGATCACTGCATCTCAATGCAGAAGGAAAAGGCAAATGCATGAAATCTAGATCAAATTCACCATACAACTTTCACTCTACCATTCTCTAATTTGCATAGCCACAAGGCATCAAGGACAAGATATTGCTGTTGAATGAAACTATTAGGTGAAACTACATGAATAGTTTTACATATCTAACAATCGTCACGGAGAGAAAAAAAGGAAAATGCACCATTTTATTTTGATATAGAACAGGCATAGGTGTTGCAGCAATCTCCAAGTCCAATTTCTCCCAAACTTTTGACATATCACAAACTGACTTCGAGCAGAGAGGGCATGCATACCTGATATAGAATCAAATACAGAGATAAAGATAAATAGGACTTTGGGGATAGAAATGGACAAGTGAGGAGATAGGATTTGGATTCCCTGCAGTCACTTATACTATAGTTTAAACAGAAACTGGGCACGGTTTCTAGAAAAATATGTAGTGATTGCAGTGACGGCAGGAAATCCGGATCCGAGGAGACAATAACTCTGTATACTTACTGGAAATGTTCCCTCATATCGTTCAGGCAGCTCTTATGGATTGTATGTCCACAGGGCATGACAGTGACATCATTCATGGATTCAAATAAATACTGCAACCACCAATTATGGTGTACTTGCATTAGTCTCCAGCTATTCAACAAACTGGTATAAGGAGTCACATTTCTAAATTAAGAAAGTTGTATAATATTACCTCAAAACACACGGGGCAATCATGATGCATTGCTCCTTCCACACAAGGGTGACTGTTTTTCAGCATAGTTGAGAAGCAACAACCTATGCAGAAAAATCATGAAAGTAATGATCAAGCAGGTAAAGCATTTTAAGACAATAGTGTTGCTACTTCCTCGAAAGCATAGAATTGAAAACAATACTTACCACACTTGTAGCAGTGGAAGAAATTTTCGCACCCTCCCGTTCTGTAATTAAAAAAATTATCAGAATTAATTAGTATACAGTCAGTCTATGAAAGCCCCAAAATTTACTTAATAAAAAGTGAAATTGGGCCAAACGCAAAAATACAGAACAGGCACAAGCAGGAGGGTCAGTTGAACCCCGGGAAAGGACCAATATAGCAGAGGCCTTGATATTTCAGATATGTTAACCAGAATAGTAAAATCATTAGCAGTTCATACCTGCAAATTCCACAGCCATTGCAATGGTACTGCTGCTTAGATACCTGGAACAGATAAAATAAGTAAGATATTATCAACTATCATCATCTAAAACATTCTATGTATCAATTTTGTGAAGAGAGTGTCCGCATTAAAGAACACGTTGCATAATTGAAACCTGGATGGTTTAATAGTTCTTATAATCAACCCATCACTGAACTAAATGCTATTGTTAGAGAATATATGCACTGCCTTGAGCTCATCTCACAGACAGAATTAAAAAAGAAAAAAGAAAAAAAGAGTAAAACATGAAAAGTAAAAAAAAAAAATCCTCGGTTCTAGGATTAAGTACTTACATCATCATCAAAGAGCTTGCATGTCCCACAGAAGTACTTGCCCATACAAACACCACAATTGATACAGTTTTGCTGAACCTGGAAGCAGCAGAAATCAACACAAGAGAAAACTAAGCTCAAGGTGGATTCTAAATGATGCAATCTCAGCATTATTAACGGGTGACTTGACAGGTAATGCAATCAATACGTGAATAATTCGGTAGTTTCAAGCAGTATATTGCCTAGTCAAAATCTTAGAAAAAGGTCACCAAACTTTTAACTGTTTGCACAAAACATCTAGAGGAGTCTTGATAAAGTAACAAGCTTTAAAATTCCCTTCAACAATGCATATTTTTGTTTCTTATATGCCTATTAGTGCTTGTGCATTCTCACATGCAGAGAACATTTCTCTCTTTTTTGACAAATAATACGATTTACTTATCTTAAGCTGGTATTTGATCTTCCCCTATAATTAACATACCGCAGAGGAAGATTACAAACAAATATTAAAGAAAATATAAACTCACCTCTTGTTCGGTCCCACAAAGCGAGCATATCACCTGGAAAAGCCAAAGTAATACATTAGCATTGTCTCAACCATGAAATATAAAAAAGGAAAGTGAGCACAAATTGTAGATAATCAAAATAGTAGGGTTCAAATAAATGAGCATACCTGTTTGATTTGATGGCGGGGAATGTCGTGTCTATGCTTCTGATCAATGTTGATATCATTCTGCAGAAAAACAAGGCAATAAAAGTAAGTTTCAACAAAAATAAAAGGAATTCCATAATGATTACCATTTCATTATACATTCAAAGTCATAAGTAATCTGATTCTGCTTGCACCGAGCTTATGCCCTTATTAAAGGGAAACCAGTCATTAAAACCTCAAAACGCAATAGGTTGCATCAAATAATATTTTCTTTTCCAGTTTCTATGTCAATTTCGATAACTCACTAGCTCCTACTTCTCAAATTAGTTCAACGAAGTTCACACAGCCTTTTCTCGTCGTGGAGGGCCACAACGAAGGAGGAAGGAAATATATATATATATATATATATCTGAAGTAAACCCAGGTGTAAGTGAGATAGATCACAGACGACCCCAAAAATAAAAGGCCAAGAGAAATAAAAACTAATAAATATTAAAAATCGGACTATTTTTTGACGGTTGCCTCTCAAAAGACTTGGTTTTCGATAAAATACAATGACATGGACATAATCCATGTAGTAGACCCCACCTAGAGGGAAAAGGCTTTTGTTGCTATTAGAGACTTCTGATGGTTCTATGCATATTGTCCATGTTAAAAGAAATCGAAGAAAAAGGGATTGATTTTCTGAGATTATCTTGAAATATGAAATAAGATGGAACCTTAACATTCGCCAAAACCATAGATAAAGTATTTGAATATAAAACAACAATCTACTAGACTAGGAAATCAACTCACTTTTGCCTCATTATGACAATGGCGGCAATCAAAAATCTCATTGCAGCAGGGGGCCCTAATACGGCATCTTCTCCTATAATGTTGACATCTGCAGGGAAAGGATATGGCTTAAACAAAAGAACAGGGAATGCAAATTATTTTATGAACTTGAACTTTACCCATGTTCCATATATCCTCTCTCGCGCAAGTCATCGATCTTTTTGTGATCTGTTGATTGACTTGATTCTTCTCCAAACATATGCTCCGCATTTGATGGTAGAGTATACACATCTTTCTCGGTCACATGCTTCATATCATTGCACTCAAATTGCACAGGCTCGGAGTGCATTACTGCCACCTCTCCCATGATGCTAGCTATCTTCAGATAAGATTATAAAGCATAAACTGTCTATAAGTGCAGTAAGCCCGGGGACCTGCATGTATGAACATATTTAGAATTAATCCTAAAAATTAAAACATATTAAGTCACCCCATCAAGCCAGGAAAACACCGATGCACTGCTGCTTTCTTCTACACTGCCGCAGATCAATTGAAAGCAGCAACAACAAAATCGAATCGAGGTTGGCCAGCTCCAATCAGTTCTACTCCAGAGGGAAAACATTAAAACATGCGATATACAATAATTCAACATAAAATAGCACTAGTGCACTTGACAGCCTCCAAAAGTAAATAGAAACCAATAGCATGGACTGATCACTTGATTCCTTGAAGGACTCCTGGAACCAAATCCAACTATACTGGAGCCAACCAATAGACACTCCAACCTATGTTCAGAGCAATAAATCACTCAATCAAATGCCTTTCAAATAATGGAAATATAGTAGGTATGTGTTGATTTTATTGTCCATGAAGGTATAGGACAAGTCTACCTTACTTGGCAGTTCTGCATTGACTCCTCCAAGAACTGAAACTTACCAAAAGCAATTACTTAAAAACTTCATACAATCTGCACCTTGGTAGATTCCTTTTGGTCAAATTAGAAAACTTTTCTTGTTTAGTTAGTTGACTTGACAAAGAAGTAAGCAACAAATGTCATGACAATGTTGCCAGAAAGAACATTCACCCTACTCCAAGGAATAGGTATTCAAGTTTCAAGAACATGAAGTCCTTATCCATATTCAAAACAGGTTTGTCTCTTCTAGCAACTTGACCAAGCCTAATGAAATGCAGGATGGGAGAAGAAAGAAAGTAAGATTGGTCTTGAACTTTCTGGTTCACTCTTCCCTTCATAAAAACAGACAATCTGACCTTGGCTACCAGTGCTGCAAATTCTTGTGATTTATTCAAAGAATTACTGCAAAGGTATGCTCCGTCTATCTTTAGTATTCCTTTTGCTACAAGGAATTACTTGGGATTCGACCTTTGCAATGTTTGCATTCTTGGGATACAAATTGCAGTTTCCTGCAAAACATTCCGTCCGCAGTTGCACGGGCTACATAAACCTACAAAGTCACTTCATCCACCTTGAACATCCTGAAATTTCCAAGCTCACAAATCCCCGATAGATTGGCACCTCACCTATCCATGTAACTGGCAATGTCCACTTATTAATTTTCAAACACATAAACTACCTTCTTATAAATAAGCCATGAAAGGTCCACAAGTTGTATAAATAAGAGCAAACTCACTATGCAGGGTACCTAGGGGGCCATGATTGACGTTCCCCAAGGAACTGCACCACCAGTTGACACAGTTTACTTTAAGCTTTGCCAATATATAGTTATATACAAATACTTAATCTTTTTAAGGCTCTTTTTTCGAAGGGATGCCGAGATTAGCTATTCCAAGAGTTAAAGACTAACTAACACGTGTTAAAATTATAGGGTTTGGGTAGAAGGGGGGGGGGGGGGGGGGGGGGGGAAGGTAGAGATCCTCAATAATATTCTAATTTTCTATTTGGGATTCATACGGTTTGCTATAAAATCTAAAGCACTAGAACCTATTTATACTAGGCTAAGAGTAATATTATAAGTACAATCCCAACATTCCCAAGCCCACTAATACAATACAACTCCTAGGAAAACAAATTAGAAGCATAATAAAATTTCATTTCCTCAATTGTATGAGGACTTAATATCCAAATATATTCTATAGATTTTCTGATATATTTTAAATATCTTACAATATACTCTCAGATATTCCAAAACCACCTAAATCACATCCTAGATTACTAATAAGGACACAAATTTATTGCCTGAGAAACTGAGGCCTTGGGAAGGTCCACTAAACTAAAAGAACAGCGGTGTTCATGGCTATGAACTGTGCACGCTGCACTGCAGAGAGCCACAGACTTTGGGTGGGGTTATGTAGTTGAACGTAACGGAGGCGAATCCTCCACAAACGGCAACATAAGACAGCAAGATACCTACATATAGCTATTGGTGTTTAACATAAATATAATGCTCCTAAAATCGATTAACTAGTAACAAAAAACACGAATTTTAAGTCCAAAACAAAACGTATATGACAGCAAGCAGAAGAGGAATCTATAACAAGTACAATTGCACACACATTTGACATCACAATTCATAATATCAAACGCAAAATGTAAGACTGGAAACGACACAAGAGAGCAAGATAAAGAACCAACAATGCTAATCCAAAGAGAACACAAGCAAGAAGTGAAATAAGAAAGAGAAGTGGCACAAAAATATGTATATGTATGTCACAAAACAACTAACGAACTTTCAACTTCAACTGCTGGCAGGTGGGTGATCCAATCCAAACAAACAAAACCGCGTTTGGAATTATTTCGGAGCTCCGATTCGAATCTCTCTGACCCTGCAACACATCACAACGGAACCCGAATTGGATTTATTTATAGACAAACAAAT
Source organism: Echinosophora koreensis (assembly GCA_035048595.1). Lineage (NCBI taxonomy): Eukaryota > Viridiplantae > Streptophyta > Magnoliopsida > Fabales > Fabaceae > Echinosophora > Echinosophora koreensis. The sequence goes on along the minus strand of JAPCYP010000001.1, from coordinate 7,091,044 downwards.
TCTTTGGGGCTTTCCTGAGCCTTTCAAAAAAAAAATATGTTTCCTTGGACCAAAATCATCTATGGACGGTGTTAAAGGCCACGTGGCACGTACATTAGTTACGTGTCGCCACCAGCTACAATTTTATGAGTTGGGTGCACCGTCCTTTATCCTAGTTGTCGCATAAAAAATTAAATGTCACCGTCCAACCTATGACATGGTCGGTTATGTTTGTGTGCAAATGTAAATTTTATTGTTTAATTTAAACATTTAAAATAACAACCGGATTTAACAAAGTTTATAGATAATTGGATATCTTAAATATCATGTCTGATTAAAAAATATATATGATGTCATGGTTTTAATTCTTATCATGTGTATGAAAAAAAAAATGGAAAATGATAACAAGTACTCTTAGGATATTGTTTAAGGAACCAAAAAAGAAAATTTTGTATAAAAAATGGTGAATTTAGCATTTCGAAAAGTGTAATACTTAGATTTTAAATACGAATTTTATTTTTATGAGTTCCTTAACCAATACTCTTAAGACACTCATGATCAAGATCCAAGAGTAAAACTTATTTTGATGTCGAGTAAAACTTATTTCAAAATAGATTATTAGTCTTTGATTATTGGCGACAAAATACTTAAAAAAAAAAAAAAAAGGTATATTCATTTCATCCGTCGAGTATAGCGTGTCCACTGTCCTCACATATTAATCTCCATGTTCTCTCTCTTTTTTTTTATCTTTTGCTTTCCAACGATTCAAAGCTTATCTCTTAACAGCATGAAAATGCACGGAATTTTACATGTGACAGAATACGTGGCACTGAAACATATGGAATTCGGCAATTATCTACTTCCGTAGCTATTGGTTTGATGGAATTGGAGCAAAATCAAATTGGCCGTCTGCGTATTATTATGATCAACATAGTTGCTTTGGCTTCACGAGGCAGGAAGCCAAAGGCTATATGCCAAGTGGGAACCTTTCGTATATATCATGTTCTCTCAATAATGCGTTCCGTGACATAGACGAAAATTAAAAAGGGCCAATCATTGTAAGAAACATCCAATGCATTATTGAATAGAACATTTGTAAATGCAGGTCAAATAATAGCTTGATACACGCACGCTTTGTCCCATAATTAATAATTTTACGTGTTGCTAATTGGATCAATATGTCAACATTTTTACCATATATAAGGATTATTATAATTATTTACCATGTTTAACCATTTTTTTGGTCCCAACATATAATAACTCAGGTAACTTTAAATAACCTAGAAAACCATGGGGTCTAGTTTGTGTCTCAAGCTAAAACAAAATAGTTACGCAAATAATGATGTCGATGTCGATGTCGATGTCTGATGCATTGTTCTGGCATTATGTGCAAATAAGCATATCCTCTTCGGTACAAAGAAAAGAAACGTAGTTACCCTTGACTTGAACTTTCAACCTATCTCAGCTAAACAAGTGGTTGATAGTTGATACCTCAACCATGAAAGTCTTATCTAGTACTCCCTCCGGACCTAAATATAAGCAAAAAAGTAGCTACATTCTTTGGACTCAAATATAAGCAAAAATCAATTAAGTCAACACTATTAAATGTTTGTATTGCAAAAATCAAGAAAATTAACCAATCAAACCAATTCTTTATTTACTTTTTCAGGAGCATTGCATATTCTCTAGACAATTAACTCTCTTTTTTACACAAATCAAAATAATTAAACTAACTTAACTAACTTTCTTAATATGTGTGAATTTAGTTTTTTTTTCTTCTTATAATTAGGTCCGGAGGTAGTAAGAGCTCTTCTTATGGTGCTCTTGTTGAACTATACCTTAAGTAGGATGCCTATGTGGCTGTCTGATAATAACGATTTATCAACTGAACATTCTGACACCAAGAGACACCATAACTGAAATTACGGAATGCCTGGGAGCCACAAGAATATCTCCTTCGATACTCACCTGAAAATCATGGAATCAATAGTAATATGTAAGAACTAATTAACAAATCCACAAATATTGTAGTGGGAATCAAATTTGAAGATGCCAAATCAACTCTTAGTTCTAATCGCTATAGTGCATACAAATTGAATGGCACAAAGCAAGTGCGATGCAAACACCACACACTTGGCATTTTCAGCACAGAAGCCAAAGATCTTCTGAACGATAGACAAGAAGACAACTAGGTAGAATTCAAAGCAACTTCAAGATTGGAGAGAAATGCATCAAGTCATAGAATATCTATATAGCCCCATAATCAAATATGAATTAGAATAAATAAATACCTCAAAATCCTAAACACAATGGATCGAACTCCCAATCCCTCCAGCCAGAAGATCAAGATCATTCAGGTTAGTTGACAGGAACACTGGCAAGTGGCGAGGAAAGATTTACTAAGATCTTCAAAAGACACCTTAAAGTATCAATGCATGCTGTGTATCTCTACATGACCCTGACCCATTTGTTCCTACCCTTCTCATTTCTTTTGGCGAAAGCATCAGATGGTATATTGTGTCTGCCGTATAATAGCCTCAAATATGCTATGGGGAAGCCACCTCTAACTTCCAATAGCCTAAAATATAACCACCATAGGTCAAAGCTCCACATGCACTGTATTTAGAAGGTCAATAGCTTTTTTAGCTTACTTGAAAAGAACAAATGCATAATGAAAAAAGAAAACACAGATTCATAAATGAATTTGAATAACACCACATATCCCTCCCCCTTCCACCCCAACAATCCACCCCCTCTAAAATAAAAACGAAATAAGGAAAAATATAAGAAACAAACAACACATCGGTGACATATAAATAAAGGTATAGGTAGCAGCACCTCAAGAAAGTTACTTCAGCAAGCAGAGTTTTCTGGTTTCGTGAACTGAATAGCTGTGGAACCTTGATAGCAAAATAATATTTTTTTTAACTCTTGCAAACTGATTGATCAAGGATCACGAACCGGATGACAATAAACAAGGGCTTTATCCCGAACATAGGCATTCTCCTTTTAAACGGGCTAGTCACTGGAGGCGCTGAAAAAAGAGAGGATTTTCAGGCATTTGAGAATTTAAATCAGGGGCCAAAGGCTGGAGTAATCCACTATTGGACAATTCTTCCAAGGCTTTAATGTCTTGTTGCAAACGGGCGACATGTAGAATGGTGTGATCAAGAACTAAAGGATCATCTGGAGGATTATGGACGAGGGTGAGCAAAGCCTGTTTATAAACTTGAGCAGACAATAATGGTCTTGCAACCTGCCGACTTCTACAGAAAGTTGCCACCTTGATGACATGTTTACATAGGTTTCCCAGCCTAGACCAGGAACAATCACAAAGTGAGAATTCTGAACCAGGATTCCAAACTGTATACACCAAGCTTCTGTCAGTCTGAGATAGAACTTTTGCAAGATGGAGATTTTGCTCATCCAGAATCACATCAACGTCTGGAATATGAAGAGCATGATACCAAGCATTAGTGGAGAAAGAACTGTCCCGTAGATTCTCAAGATATCCAGTCTCTAAAATGTACTGGTCTAGCCAGTATACTGAGTGAAATTCAGTAGTTAAAGTGTGGATTAACCAATCAACTCTTGGCCAGAAATCAGCATAATTCTCCTTCAAAAGCATGGATTTTAATTTTAGGTGATAGGACTCTATTGCAGCATGTGGCTCAGGAGTTGTCATGGGAAGTGACTTTACACCATTAATCCAAAAATCTGTACCAGGAAGCACAGTAAAATTATTATTCAAGAAACAGTATTAACGACCAGGAGATTCAAATGATTGGATACTCCAGTAATTATGATGAAAACAATTAGGCAATTATAGAAATGCTTGTGTGAATGTTTGCCAGCAAAAATTAAGACACTTGTCCAGAGGTAGGACTGACAATGAAATGAATTGGATACAAAATCACAGTGTGCTCAGATCGAGAATGATTGTGAAGGCTACTATGGCAAGAGCAAATATTTCTTCAATGAATACAAATTTAACCATCACTGGAAAAATACCTATACTTGCTAGCCAATGGCTCTTGAAATAGTCCATGAAGGCACACTGGTCGACAAAAATTTGCATAAACTCTTCAACTGCATCCATAGCATTTGGTCCACATTTTGTACAGTACAGAACCCATCCCAAGTGCCTAAACATTTCCCGTTGCACCTCAAAGTTGCAGCATTTCTTGAAAAGCTTTTTTATCCAAGCACGGCGAATATGCCAGGCACATAATAGGATGCGACACTGGAAGGCCTCTCTGCCATAATCAAGATCTCACTCCATTTGCTATTGAAGTATGTTCTCCCCAAAAGACAAAGAAGTTGAATGAAACTATAAAAAACTGCACTAATCTTTTTACCTTATGATAGTATAGTCAAAAGATGGATCATCCAACAAGATAGCATGAGTCCTCCATCTGGAATCCTTGGTTCGTATTCTTTCGGATAGCAATCCAATCCATTTATGAATATCTTTACCGACAAAAGATGAGGTGATGATCCAAGCAACTGGAATTGCATTTTGAGATGAATCGAAAACAAGTAAAGAACATACGGGATACTGTCAGGGGTAAAAAAGGAAAAACATAAGACATTAAAAAATCCTGCAACATTTTGATGAAAATGGTTAATTGCTAATGATCTATAGTTCTATACAGGTTCTAGATGTACAACATATGTTTCTTCTAAACATGCTTTTTTCCATCAAAATTCACTGTAAATAAGCTAAACATTGCAACCTTTGGCCAGTCCTGACTTCAAATGTAACCATGTAACTAACTTAATAATAAAATTTGAATAAATATTTCCTTTTTTGGAAAGGTAAATTTTAAAACAATGTGCTATACCTTAAGCTTCTTCAAGCCAAATGTTGAATGAAAAGAAATAAAACTACTATTTCCATAACGAAGCATTTGTTGCAGCTGCCAATCTGTCTGTATACCCAAAACAAATGATTCTGAACTTGAGTTGTCTTGGAAATAAAAAACATGCTTTTGATGCCGCTGGACCCATATCTTTACACTGGATTCATCATTTTCCTGTAGCTCATGTGAAGAACTACGAATAGTCCTTTCCATGTTACGCACATCATTTCTAGTGAGAAAATCATCACGGTTTTGGGGTCCACCTTGCTTCTGCATCACCTCTGAATGGTGCTGTATTATATTGTCCAAAGATATTCCGACATAAAGCATAGACATCACTTTCTGGCGTAACTCATCTGAAATTCGTGGAGCATACATAGCTCTTGTCCCTACTGCATCCCTGTCGAGTATTCCATGACATGCTGCCCCTGTTTTATCTACATGCCTTCTTTGGTTATATATGATTAGGGCAAGGAGGGGTCGAGTGTATAATCTTTTGACGGTGAAATGGCAGAGGCAGCCTCTCATCATGTGACGCCTCCCTGGCCTGCTACCCTTCCCTGAAGCAGGTTTCGTGCTTGTGGTGCTATCCCCTATACCTGAGTCACTCTCTCGGTAGTCTTCAGGACCATAAGAACACCAGTATCTAAATATCAATGTATAATTTTATATTTCCAATTAGAAAAATCTTTCCATATCAGGATAACTTTTGAAAGAGATGGATGAAATAGAAAATTAGATAACTTCAACATTATTTTTCTCCCTGAATATTCTCTCATCACAATTCAGACAACTGAGTTTCGAATCACATAAATTTTAACATGGGAAAGAGACATTCAATTAAAGATTAAAATAGTACCGAGAACAAGTATACTTTCTAATATAAGTTAGTAAACAAGTAACTTACAATGTGTATTCAAGATAACCATCAACCCTTGGTTTAGCCATGCTCCCTTCAGGTCTCTTCCTTCTTGACTCAATGCGGAAGCTAGCAGGGCATTCCGGATTGGAAGATTCACCTTTTACAAAATCATCCACTCTAGTAAAAGGTATCAGGGCAATATCATCACCGCCTTGGCGACCACCTTCTAATTTTACCCAATTTATATGAGCAGCAGAGAACTCGGGGCAAGGGGGGTCTTGCACTGGAAGGTTTAGAATGTCTTCCATTCTCGGCATCTCGAATTCAAAAAGGAAAAAATATATATATAGCCATTTTATCAACTTGTGCTCAAGCTATCATCATTATGCTTCTCATCACTCAACAAAGAAAAGATGCAACAATTGTGCCTTCTCAATCAAGGCATATGGAATATCAATGTTCAGATAGACTCACAAAATAAGACCTATCATCCTCACCTCACATTTTTTCTCATATAGATTCTTAAAAATAATCTTATGCAATGCAAGTGACTTCTCCCATATTCCAACCATTGTAGATAAATTAACCTTACAAGTGTACTTAACAAGATGCAAAAGCACAGTATTCACAACAACAACAACAACAACAAAAAATTCAAAATCTCTATTTTTTTGTTTAATCTTCTAAGGTTTCCCCACACTTGGGTATGAGACTGCCCTTCCCCACAAGTGCTTGAAAATGGCAGCATAACTTCAAATAAACCGTCAAATTTTTTTATTTTTTATTTAAAAACAATTGAGAATTTCTACATGGGAATTGTGTTTACAGCAATCCCAAATTCTAGCTTAGTAAGCTTTAGCAGTGAATATAAAAATGAACTATCAAGTATCAACGACTTCATTGGGAAATTTGTACCTTGGTTGCATTCACTTCAAGGAAAGTAAGAAGAAGTGGTCGCAGCGAGAGAGAAAGGATCCAGACAGAGAAATGGATGTATTGGTGTTGGTGGACGAAACCGAAAGACCAAACAAAGGAAATGTCCGAAACAAAACACCAACCGTCCCATGCTCATTGCGCCGTCTCTCTGCTCCTAAATTAGATGGGCTTCCTCAGCCCACCTAAACAGCCCAGGGCGAAATTGGGCTTCAATTTGTAAACTTTGTTAGCTATTTTTTGGGTTTTGATATTCCCGCGCCATAATTTGATTCCCAACCGAATTAAATATAATTGTATATATATAAGGATTAATTTAAAAAAATGGATCAAATTTTAGATGAGTGTCACGTATAAGAATCAAATAATTATTTTAATTTACCATTAATTACCACACTTTTAGAGTTAATGCATTTGACTTCAGACGTCTTTAACCTTAACTTATTCCTCTTGGGTCAGGTTGGTGCCAAATGGGAATCTTTCATTTTAGTGTATCATCTTTTTTCTAACTTTTACTAAAACGAGCAATAAGACTTTGGATAAATTATACACTATCCTCTTTATTTGTAATATATAACTCCCTTAAATTATGGTAAAGGATGTAAACATATTTTGCCTATTAATTTAAATACGTGTTTTGAAGTTGAGTGTCTGATAATTATGTTGAAAGGCTTCATGTGTTTTTTTTATGCATAATCGCATAGTCAAGAAAAACCAAACACACACACGTACGTTTATACTTTTGATTGTAATTTGGAGAGGTATTATGTGGTACAAAATGAAATTCGCAAATGAATTAAACTTTAAGAGGGATAAAGGGTAATTTACCCTAAATTTCATCTACCTCTGAAAATAAATATTAAATTTATGTAAATTGTATTTTATATAAGAGTCCATTTAATTACCTAATTTTTTATGGATAGACTAGGGGGAAAAAAACTAATTACAAATAAATAAAATTCCTATGTAGTTTGGTAGCAATTAATAAGGACGATAAACTTGGAGGAGACGCGTTCCAAATCTAAAGACAAACTTCAGTGGATGCACTGATCAGCTTAGCAAGGTGTTTAACACAATTACTGTCATCACGAAGAGTAAGCAACAAATGTCTGAATAACAATTCTTGAATACCACCTATGAGGACAAAAAAAGGGATGAAAAGAAGGGTTAGAGACTGGTATTAGTCTATTAGAGATGTTGACCAAGCTACATGTATTGTTAGAAAACAATTAATTCTTTTCGATTCGTTTAGGTAAATGACTTAATTAATTGCTTATAGGATAAACGCTTAACATATAAGCACTTATGTATAAATTATTCCTATAATCAAAGAGAAAATATAGTCAAACTGTTTTCATATTAATTATAAGCTGTTTTCATTAGCTATCCTGGAGAGCTTATCAAAATAAGGTGAAAACAGCTTATAAACATGTCATAAGCTGTTTTCATAAGCTCTTCCAAACACTCTGACAAATACTTATATCAGTAGATATATAAACCCAAATAAATTGTTCATAAATAGTCAATCCAAACAGCCCATATTTCACAGAATTCCTACCACATAATATTTCTTCATCATTTTTATGATGTTCGCTGCTAATTAGCTCGCGGCAAATATTCCAAAAACAGAAAAAAAGAAAAAAGAAAAAAAAATACTACCTCCGGACCTAATTATAAGCAAAAAAAACTAAATTCACGCATATTAAGAAAGTTAGTTGAGTTAGTTTAATTATTTTGATTTGTGTAAAAAAGAGAGTTAATTGTCTATGGAATATGTAATGCTCCTGGAAAAGTAAATGAAGAATTGATTTGATTGGTTAATTTTCTTGATTTTTGCAATACTAACATTTAATAGTATTGACTTAATTGATTTTTGCTTATATTTAAGTCTAAATAATATAGCTATTTTTTTGCTTATATTTAGATCCGGAGGGAGTACTTAAAATTGGATGTTGTGCACAAGTGGCGTGAATTACCATAATTATCATTTCGAATAGCGTCTATAATGATGCGCTTTGCCATTTGTGATAGTGTCCGCCAGCAAGGTGGTAGTGCTTGAGAATTGAGAGAGATGGGGACACTTGGGTCAAAGAGGGAGATGATATTCAATTTAATCATAAATAAATAAAATGATCACCACAATTAATAGATCCCTTCCCTGGTGACAGTGGAAATAAATGATGTTTTTACAAGACAATGACATATGACATAAAATTTAATGAGATTATTCTTAAATGTATATAGTATAGATAAATGAGATTATTCCTAAACGTATATAATATAGATATAGATATAGATATAGATTTTTAAAAATATTATTAATTGATTTAAATAATACGATTAATTGATTTGTGTCCTCGAGTTTTATTATTGGATTTGCATTAAATGATATTTTTCTAAGATGATAACACATGACATAGAATTTAATGAGATTATTCCTAAATGTATATAGTATAGATAGATAATGTCACTCAACACTGTACACAAAAAGCCATTAATGTCCCATCAAAGCACGAAATGTTGCTTAATTAAATGATTAATAAGTTATCAATTTTTGTGTACCCGGCCATTAATTAAATTCAACACGCATTTAACTACTATTTTAAACCGTTTTCGAACATTTAGGTATTAAGTTTGGACATTTAAATAACAAAATTAGTTTTGAAAATACATAAATTTTCAGATAAATGGATAAAATTTTCTCAAAATTTAACAAGAGAGTTACAAAATACTCCCTCCGGTCCTTATTATAAGAGGCAAATGACTACTTTTTTTGGGTCCAAAATATAAGAGACATGCATGTATTTTGACAAATATTAAATGCTCATTTCCAATTTTACCCTTATTTATAATAGGGTTTATATTTACGAGACAGTGCAACTTTCAATACAAATAGGTTTGTTCATTAATTATTGAAGGGTTATATTTGTAAATTTATATGAATATTAATTACAAATAGCTTATTTCAATGTATTTCTTTAATCTGTGTGTTTTAGGGGTTTTGCCTCTTATATATAGGACCAGAGGGAGTACTCTTTTGCTGATTATCTCATTTTAAAAAAGTCCCGAATGTAGCCAAAAAAAAAAAAGTTTCGAAGATAAAAAAAAAGTTACTTAAAATGAGAGGGATCGAACTCCTGACCACTTGGTTAAGGGGTCCAAGCTCGTTATCACTTGGACTAACCACATATTGGTATTTAAAATGAGATATTGCTCCTAACATTGACTTTAGAACTTTATATAGGTTAAATTATATTTTCTTTCTATATATACCTGACATTTATTTATTTTTTAATTTTTTTTTATAGGCCAATTGGCTAGAAGTTAATGGGTTAGTTGTTAGAGGGGGGTGGGGGGAGGGGATCAAACCCCAAACATGAAACTCCTGATGTCCCTTGGCTATCACTTGAGCCACCTACGCGGGACACCTGACATTTATTTCTAATTTAGTCGTTACATAAAAAATAATTTAATCCTTCTACGTGTACTTTTAAATTTTTAATTAAATTGGGCCTCGCCTCTGATGCTAGAACACTGATATTCTTATACAATTTTTTATATATAATTATCATCAATGAAATCGCTTTTGTCTTATAAACAAATAATGAGTAAAAAGGTAGTGGGATAAAAAAGTGAGCCGATCATCATTTTCCTATACTATACCTCAATGTCAAAACTCAAAACCAAAAGAGTATCAATTTGGGTGTTTTGGGTGCTAAGAAAATAGGTTTGTATGTTTTAAGGGATGAAGATTTACTGTCCTATCTTAGTATGATTTTTTTTTTTTTGTTGAGTGTCAGTTTCTAATCGAATACCTGTAAGCTGAAAGACAAGTTCCAAACCAACAGGCTACTCAGAAACTGGCTCCCATTTTAGTGCATGATTCTTTGTCCCATCGATAATATCTTTCCACATATTTTTTAACCTAACTTTTCAGAATTACAAGAAATTTTGTTATATAAATAAACGATTCCCCTTTGTCATTCCCATTTCACACACCCATACCACATATAACCCTACTTCCTCATCTTGTAGTTGAGAGCCGATAGTGACAAACAAATCCAAAGCCAAAAACATCTTCCATGGCATCACATTCACAGACCCCTTTTCCCATTTCGATCTCAGACCCTGAAGCTTCTCTCCACGACGTCGTTCCCACCACTCCATCCACCACCACACCTTTCTCCGCCGTAGGAAAAATGAAAACCAACTTGCTTCTTCGTTCAAAATGGGCTGAACTCAACGGTGCCATGGGTGACTTAGGAACCTACATACCCATAGTTCTAGCCCTAACCCTAGCCAGGGACCTCAACCTTGGCACCACCTTGATCTTCACAGGCATCTACAACATCATCACCGGTGCAATCTACGGCGTCCCCATGCCCGTCCAGCCCATGAAGTCCATCGCTGCCGTCGCCCTCTCCGACCCCGCCTTCGCCGTTCCGGAGATCATGGCCGCCGGTATCTTAACCGGCGCCGTGTTGCTTGTGTTGGGGGCAACCGGGTTGATGCAGCTTGTGTACAAGTTCATGCCTATATGTGTCGTGAGAGGGATTCAACTAGCACAAGGCTTGTCTTTTGCGTTGACCGCAGTCAAATATGTTAGGAAGATGCAAGATTTACCAAAGTCTAAGTCTTTAGAAGATAGGCACTGGGTTGGGTTTGATGGGTTGGTTTTGGCCATTGTGTGTGTTTTCTTCATTGTTGTTGTGAATGGTGCTGGTGATGCTGATGATCATTGTCATGAAACTAATGAAGGGGAGAGAAAAAGGAATGGTAGAGTGAGAAAGATTATTTTTTCACTTCCTTCTGCTTTCTTAGTCTTTGTGTTGGGTGTGGTTTTGGCTTTTGTAAGAAGGCCTAAAGTGGTGCATGAGATTAAATTTGGACCCTCCTCTATAGAAGTGGTGAAAATGACTAAGCATGCATGGAAGGTAGGTTTTGTGAAGGGTACTATTCCTCAACTCCCATTATCAATTTTGAACTCTGTGATTGCTGTTTGCAAGTTGTCATCAGATTTGTTCCCTGGGAAGGATTTTTCAGCCACTTCTTTGTCAGTGACAGTGGGGTTGATGAACCTTGTTGGTGGGTGGTTTGGGGCTATGCCAAGTTGTCATGGTGCTGGTGGATTAGCAGGGCAGTATAAGTTTGGTGGAAGGAGTGGAGGGTGTGTGGCAATTCTTGGTGCAGCAAAATTGGTGTTGGGATTTGTGTTGGGAAGTTCTCTAGCTCATATTTTGAACCAGTTTCCTGTGGGAATCTTGGGGGTGTTGCTATTGTTTGCTGGGATTGAACTAGCCATGGCTTGTAGGGATGTGAATAGCAAAGAAGATTCCTTTGTGATGCTTATTTGCACTGCTGTTTCGCTTGTGGGATCAAGTGCTGCTCTTGGCTTTTTGTGTGGAATGATTGTTTTTGTTGTTCTTAAGCTAAGGAGTTGGACAAAGGGTAAGTCATTTTCTAGTGTTTGGAAGAATGAAAGTGGCGAGCAACTTTGAAGATAGAAGAATCTTACACGTACGATATCATTGCTTGTTGCTATTATTCGTTGTGGTATTTGATTCTCAATGAGAGCTCTTATGGGGTTCAGGATTTAAAAATGAGGTTCGCAACCACAATTGATGTTGTAGGATAGTGATTTTGGTAATTTTCGATCCGCTGTTGTATTTTTTTTATTTTATAATTATCCACGATAGTGATAAATGCAATGTAACCGCAATTCACACCGCAAAATATTGACTGGGTTCTTAGAGTTTTGTGCTGTTTGTAAGGTGTGTAGAACATAATTAGTTTGAAGTTTGAACTTCAGTTGTTGCTTGCTTTTGTTCCCTATGCCTGCGTACTTGCCTACATGGTAATGAGTACGTAGTGATTACTATCAATAAAACTATAAAGGTAAGTTGCTTCGGTTACAGAGCCTCTTACAATAATTTTTTGGCTGTATTGACTTGATTGTTTATATCGTAATTCATTTATGTTGATTTGTGTGACTGTGTGCTTAGATTACTGCTTTTGTGACAGCAAAGAACGATAAGAAAGAATGTCTATTTCCATTTTGAGTAAATTAATAAGATAGCTTTACGAATAAAATTTGAAGAATTGATGCTTGAATGATCATGGTTTGACAAGGGCTAGGTTACTGTAATTAACTACCAACCTGTACTGCTACAGAAATTTTCAGTAAAGGAGAATATAACGTTTTATTGTGGTAATATGTAAGAGAATGAATTGACTTATATATAATAATGGTCGAGAGTTTTGTGTGTATTTTTTGTCCCTTTTTTTTTTATGGTATTTGATATTTGTAAGGTTTGTGGAGCATAGTCGGTATGAATTTTCAGTTGTTGCTGCTGTCTTTTTTATTTTATTTTTTAAATTTTTTTTTTTTTGTGGGGGGGTGGTGTTACAAGATGTTGCTAGCAATTGTTTCTTAGTGCTTACCAGTTACTATCAATAAAAGTAGGTGCTTCAATTACATAATCCATTATAAAAATGTTTTAGCTGTATTGACTTAGTTCTATGCTCAAGTATGTGCATGATTGATGGCTGTGGGTAAATTATTGCTTTAATGGCAGCAAAGAACAACAAAAAAGAATAACTTTCCATTCTGAGCCAATGACATAATCTTTTCAATAATATTTGAAGATTTGGTGCTTGAATGATTATATACTTTGACAAGGGTTGGTCCATAACCTGGCTACAGAAGCTTTTATCCAAGAAATGATGGCATGATGACGCCATTCCAACTTTCGGGATTCGCCCAACGAAAGGAACTTAGCATTACTAGCAGTGTTAAATTGCTTTAGAAATTCTTATCCTTTTGCAATAATAAATTATCTAACTATTTTAATTTGTAGTATCACATTAAGCATGGTTAAAGTGGTGGAAATATCAATAATTTACAAAGTTGATATGATATACATTTTAATAACACAGAGTGCGAGATTGTGCTATGAGGGCACCTACAATTTTCTCTTAATTGCCTTCTACTTTCTGATTTTCTCTAGGATGATTGAAAAATAGCTTTGATATTATTGGATTAATTCAACGGCCAAGAGTAACCCTTTTTTGCTTTCGTCAATTCTCTCACCAAAAAATACCTTTCAGTACGGTGAACTGGTGATGGTGAAGAATAAGAATAAAGATTAAAACCTTATCATATCCTTCGACAGATATGATCTGAATGAAAAATTAACCACTTAACATGCTCATATCCTCGTTTAAAAAATTAGGATAGTTTATCTCCCACTCAGCTAGATTACCCTAGAGTTCTGTTCATCCACTTCATGTCCAAAGTTGCAAAGATAAAAATATTAACAATTGACAATATCAAAAAGGAAGGAAAAAGAAGAAAATAATGCTCAAAAAGGATGTGCAATTGAGCAACAAGAAGCAAAATATTTGCTTACTTTAGAAATATATGCTTGATGCCAGATTCATTTCTAGCCAAAGCAATATGGGTTTTTAATTTAGGAGCCTTCCCTCTTCCTTTTACTCAAGGCAATAAGAAGTTGAAAAGAGTTAAAAATACTTGAAGCACTTGCGAAGTATAAAGTGGTAGCTATCTTCAATCAAGGCATATTCTTTTCACCACAATCACCTAAATTACCTATGTGCGTTGAGTTTTTAAGTCACCACTTCCTTGGCTCTACTCTACTGTCCTAAAATGTAGATTCTTATGACCCAAGTTGGAACATGACTCATAAGTCATTTCTCGAATGAAACCTTCTCTCCTTGGATGGTTGGTCATGATTGCATGTAGACAAATTGGTCCTTCGCTTCATCACATCCTTGTTGGGGTCACAATGTTACATTTTAATCATGGGCGCAATACATAGAGAAAGTGGCTTGGAATGGTGCAGGTTTGATCTGAAAACTTATGGGTGGGAAAACGAGAACATTTTAGGAGCTCCCGATTAAGAAAGAGTTTAATTGCCTCAGTGCATAGCAATTAAATCCTAAGAAAAAATATTATTCTATGTATAAGTTGGGTTAAATAGACAATGGCCATTTCGCAGTTTAATATTTTTAATGTTATATACAGCTGAGACATATAGTTTACATTGAATGATACTTTAATGACAGTAAAGAATTTCACTAGTACACACAAGAAAGTATGCTAAATCATTTAAACATTTTCGAATGGGTTTCCTCCCATCTTAGAAAAAGAATTTGGAGTACCGGGTGTCACATATTCCCCCATTGATGGCTGAATGCTGCCTTGGGATCCAAAAACATCTCTGTCACCGTTAAAGCTGCCAAGTCTTCCAGGTCTACAAAATATTAGAAAGCAATTAGAATATGATCAACGTTTTGAACTGAGAGTTTAACATTAGCATTAGACTATTAGCTGTATGTATACTCTCATAATAAACATAACATATGCACAAAGACACAGCATTGGGCAGATCAAATAAAAGGAAGGCATATGCGTTCATAAGAAACTTGCGGGGAAGTCTACTGAAAGCCAATTCCCTTTTCCAATATTCACATCAAGTTTTGATTATAATTTGTAAGTATCCTTTTTCATCTTATTAACTGCTGTATTATCCACATTTTGTAGTAAATAATGCGGGTACCTCTTGTAGTAAATAAGAAATGATGTGTCCGTTATTTTTTTATGGATAAAAAAAATCCTAGCTTGATGAAATGCATCATAACTTATAAGCTGGTGACTATACTATAAAGAATCCAAAATAAGATCGAAAATGGGATTTACCTGGGAGGTTGCATGTTATTGTTAACTTGCCCAAAGTACACACCTGAGAGGACTGTGTTAGAAATAACCAAGACAAAAAGTAATCGAGAAAAACTCTTTAGGTGGAAGATAAAAAGGGCAATACCAGTAGGAAATCCAGACGCCAAGGCAGACTGCAGGGGAACTGGAGATACATAACTTGGGGGCTGAGGCAACGTCGGCCCTGAAGACCCAAGACTTGAAGTATGCATTAATCCTGCTCCGGGTGAATCAGCAGGTAGTACACCGTTCAAAGAAACCATAGTAGGAAGCTGTAGACAAATACCACCAAGCCTCGAAGGTTAAAACAACATTTATTAGCTTAATTTAAACATGTAAATTCAAAAAAAGGAGTCAAAGTTTACAACAGAGTTGTGGAAAGGATTTATCAATGATTCTAATGTCATTTTAATACATAAAATCAGTTTTAAACGTTGAACATACTGATGAAGCGTGGGCTAAAGTTCTCTCAGTTTCTTCAAATGGGTTTGTGGACTTCGCTGCAATGGGAAATGCTGAGGGAGGCTGTCAATGAAACAAGATATTAATCAGAGTCAAAAACCAATAAAAAAGACATAAACTCAATGATTATGTGCATAGAATATACCGCTGCATTAGGATAATACCGCAACCCATATCCCATGCCATGAGGTTGAACATTCTGCCAACCTGCAAGTGGTGCAGGGCCAGATAAGTAGCCTGTAGCGAAAAGGTCCTGCAGAGAATACATTCATGGTTCTCTGAGATTTTGAGAGGGGGGGGGGGGGGGGGGGGTGTGATATGAAATAACATAAAGGCAACTATTACCTCTGGAAGTTCCTTTCTTTCACTAGACTTGGTTTCTGCCGAAGAAGTTTGGGAGCCAACATCAGGTTTGGTGTCTGGAGCAGGTTTTGAGGTGGTTTGGGAAGATAGTTCAGTAAAAGTACCGGAAGAATCACATGAATTAGGAACATCTGATGGCTGTATCGAATTAAAAAAATGAGTAACTGTGCAAGAAGCCAAGAAGATAAAAAGGAATGAAATTAAGGCTCTCAAATAGCTAGAAATCGCAGGCATTTACTTCATTATATAAAATTAGGCTCTCACCAAATCATTTGAAGCTACAGGCACTAGTGTACTTGTTGGTTGTGTTGTAGAGCTACTAACTAATGCAGGAGGAAATTGCATGCTTGATAATGTCTGATCATGTGAAACTTTAACAGAGTCGTCTCTGTTATATAGATCAACATGCAGAGGCGCTGCAATAGAAGGTTGTTTCACCTCAGTGGCAGTGGTTGATGTAACTGACAAAGCATCACTATTGTTGGGTGATGAAGTTGTCTCCACCACTGAAGGTGGCGAATGCTTCAAATCCCCACAAGCACTCGCATTTTCTTCGGTTGCAGTTGTTGGAACATTGTCGCCACTTGAGACCTCAGGCATGCCAGCAGTTGTTGCAGTAAATGGGCCTGACAATTCAGAAAGTAAAAGATCTATAGGATTTGCATATGTCGCTTGAGGTGTTCTCTCTGTCATAGAAGTTGTCAAGGTATTTGAGTTTGGAGTTTTAGGAGCAGTGTCCACTGTATAAGCTTCAAATGAGGCCCAGTTGTTTTCACTTGATTGTGATATAGGCTGTGTTTTCTGGTCCAGCAGCAGCATCAGAGTCCCGAGATTTTTCTGGATGATTAATTTTTTGTTCAGAAGGTTTTTTCTCAGCAGAACTATCACCACTGTAATGTGTGACCTTCAGCAATTAAAATTCACCAAGATTTAGTTCAAGTGACATTTTGTAACTACATAAAAGGCAACCATATTGTTAGAAAATCTGGAAAAACATCTGGTAATATTTTTTTTATATCTTCTAGTATTTTAGAATATCCTAAACAATTTTATTTCCTATTTATATTTTATGATTTATTTCCTTATTTAATTAGGATTGGGATTCTACATTTAGTATAAATAGACAATTAGGGTTGTCTCTTGTAATCATCACATTAATATATAATCATTGCATCAAACTAATATCAATCTTATATTATTTTATTATCTCTTTTCCCCTTCCCTACCTAAATCCTTCCCATTCAACACATACCAAAACAGCAAGTGATAAGAAAACATTAAGCCGCAGAAAATCTCCAAAGTTCTATCCAAAGAATTGCTTATTTCTACTCCTAGAAAGGTATATTAAGAAATCAAAATCAGATGAACGTACATGCACAGTACAAAATTAAGTATCATACACATAATGGCAGAATAATTAATTCTTTGTTTAATTCCTTCATTCCATTGATTATAAGACACAGACATTTTTAATACAACTGCACAAGTGGTAGCTCAAAAGGCTTCACATTGTTATGAGACTCCATAGTACCTGATTTTGTGAATGATTATAAACTTCCTTATTTTGTGCTTGAGAAGGTTCACCTACTGGTAGAGATGGACCAATCTCATTCTTTTCCTGACCGTCAGGCTGAAGTTGTCTTAGCTTTGATTCCAAATTTGAAAGCCTTCGATTTCTAGATTCATCATCTCGGAACCTGTCATCAACAACCTCAAATTTTATTGGACTTCTACCGAAGCTGCCAGGCCTTGCATGTTTTTGGCCATATTTAGGGCTTCTTCTTTCATCATAGGTAAATCTGAAACTCCTGTCATCACTTCTTAGACCAGGACTGGATCTTTCAAATCTGTTTTCATAATTTGGACTTTTGGACTCCAAACGAAATGAACTAATCTTCCTACTTTCATAGGACTCCTCCTTCTCTTTCTGTACAAATAAAACAATACATCTATCACAATAGAAGCATGATTGACCAAGCAAAGGAACTCATTCTCAGTCTCAAGCACCGGTAATAATAAATCTAAAATCTAAAAGATAGTACAAAATTTACCAATCTAAGCCTGGGAAGAACCGCAGAACCCCTTTCACCTGTAAATTTTCTGTCTACGTACACATGCTTGATAAAGTCGCGAAGTCTGTGCATATTACTGGAGGCGCAAACGTGAATTAGAAGAGGTGCCTAATTTACTACTCAAAATAAACAAACATGAGATATGAGATGCAAAGTTACTTGGGATCAGGGTAAGAATGACGCAGAGGATCCCATTCTTTAAAATAAATCTGCTTTGCTCTCTGTTCATAAATTGATGTTAGATTAGACCTTTATTACTAATGAATAGATTGGCATTTGAGGAGCAGGATCGTGCTTACCTCATTTCCACCTGCTTCAAGAGCAGTGACTTCTTCCGGAGTAAATTTAGCCATGGATACTGATTTAACTCTGTGAGTAAACTCTCGACTGTAATTCAAGTAAACACAAATATGTTATATATCAAAGGCAAGATAGATAATCTGTCTCTTATTTTAAACTTTTTCAATTGGTTTTTTATCAATTTAGCCTTTTTCTTTTAAATCATCGTTCATACAAATGGTGATAATATAGTTATCATTTGTTAATAACACGTTACCACCCAGGAGGGTATTGAAAGTGCAACTGATGACCATATCAAATCTACCTAGCTCAAATTAACAAAACAAGAGATAGAAAACCAAATTGAAAAAAAAAAAACGAGGACTTTTGCCTAAAACTATCAATCATGACTAGAAAATCAGGATTATCTCATTTTCCTCATAAACAGATACAATGATTGAAATCCATAAAACCTGCCTATAATTTGAAAGGTAAAAGAAAACATAAATAGAAAAGTGAAGATTTGTAACGCATACTGTATTCCGCTGCAATTTATGCAGACGAAGGTGTTGAAAGTTGTACAGACATATTGCGGTCCCTGATTCAATTGAAAGAAAAAACATGTCAAAATTATGTATGTTTTGAAAATTGCAAGGATTGAGCATTCATTCATTAATAGAGAGATTGATACCAAAATATTGCAGTTGATGCATCTTCGATTTGCAGGAAGTTTGAGGAGACCGCGAATTACTTTTTCAATTTTGGCATCTTCTTTCTTCGCACTAAACATCTCTTCAAATGTTCAATACCTCAATTTCAGAGATGCCGAGGAAGGTATTAAAAAATGAACCTGTTCGATCAAGAGAAGCGAACAAACCAAAGAATACGATAATGATTGTGAATGAATGTGGATGGGAATATTGGTAGCAGAGAGAGGAAGGAGGAACAGGAAACGGAAAATTGGGTTTGTTAAAGCGAAGGAGGGAAACTTGCCTGTAATAACGGTTGCAAGGTTTTTATTTTATGGCCTCCAACGCGCGCGAAACGACCTTTCTTTTCCTGCTTTCATTTTTTATTTTTATTATTTTTTATTTTGGCTAATTTTGGCGAAGCCCACAATTCTGAATTGGATATGGACTAGTATCATCTCTCCTTTTCTTTACTCATTTTTTCTAGATATAAAATCTATTAAAACCTACTTTTGTGTCTATCTTTCAAAAGGAAAAAGAAAAAAGAAAAGGATACAAATATATCACACTCTATACAGTATCCACCCTAAGGTATAGAGCATGCCAGCCAAAAAACACTTCCCGTTCACACATCTCTCTCTCTCTCCTTTATGTCTCAGAAAAATTGTACAAAACAACCAATTGGGTCTTTTGATTTGGGACTCGTTACTGTTAAGCTGGTTTGGTTCGGGTCTCTTTTACCCCGTTTAAGTTCAGGGTTTCTCTTTTCGGGCCTTGGTTATCAATGGCATATCAAGAATCAAGAATTCGTCATATAACAAGAAATAGGGTTGTCGTCGAAGATGTACAAGACTCCACTGATTCAAGGTTTAAATTGAAAAATAGAAGCTAGTGTGACCACCAATATTTTACTTTTTTTCGGTCCATGCGGCATAGTGAGAAATCACGTTCCGCGAGTCAGTGTCGTACCACAGAAAACAGTTGTTTCCGAATCATGTGTAAATCTATGAGAGAGAATTAACAATTCTATTCAAGGTGGTGTTGTATTATTTGGCCGATTTCTATTTTCATATTTAACAGTTGAAAACTGAGGTCAAGGGGAAAAGCATCAAAGGGAGAGAAAAATCTGTACAAATATAGGCAGCCAAAATTCCAGAGATCCATAATACCATGCAGAAAAGCGCAACAGTAAGGCTGAACTAAGCAGATCTCAAGCTGGAAAGGGAGCACTTTGAAGCAACAAAATCTCCTCTGCCTCACTGATTTCAGCTCTCATGAGTATGCAATATCTGGATAATGACAAAAGGCCATAGCCAGTGACAATGTCAGACCAGACGCCTGTCTAGAAAAATCACTGCCGCGCTCACTCGCTTGCCTCTATGCAGGTCTGTTGCAAACTGAGAGGATCCATGTAGTTATCACAGGGTCAGATATTCATCTCGTTATCTACCCATCATCATTTGAGTCCTCAGAAGAAGCTTTCATTGCTTCAGCCGTCATTAGAGCAGCCACAGCCTTATGGATTGCTAGATCTGCTCTATAAAGCAATCTTTGAGCCCTCTCTCTCTTTAATTTGGCCATGTTACGCGCATGCTGTGCAGCACCCGAGGCGTCACGCAATCTAAACTCATCAAGGTCTGAACCATCCATTTGTTCAACCCCATGCCTCTGAGGGCCATCCAACAGGTACTGCCTATGCCCTGCCAAGTCATAGCCCATATTCCACCTACTAACCCCGTTCCTCATCCCTGACCCTGAGGCTCTCGGACTATAGGCAGTCATCTGTGAATCATTATGATACATAAATGAACCAAATTTCCTCGAGTTGCTCCTCTGATATATGGGGAAATGACTTCTACCATTCCCGTTGCTGCTCATAAAATAATATCCCATGCTACCAGCATCCCGAGGTGAGAATACCCTTGGCGAGGTCTGAGGTAATGGAGAATCATCCAGGGAATCATAATTATGCCCAGGAAATACAAACTTTTCATCACCGAATGCAAATCCATTCAGTCTTCTTCCTGAGTTTATAACAATCAGATGTAAGGAAAAGTTCATAATTTGTTCAAAATGTAATTAATCAGCTAGTATATCAAATACTCACCAAAAGTGTGGAAACCATCCTGGTCATAGAGAAAACCGCTTGTATGCCCTGAGACGGAAATTCTCTTTTGTGACCGATGTTTTGATCCCTTGTTCAGTACTTCCAAACCTCTTGGTTTCAAACAGAAAGCAAACATTGGTGGTTTCTCCAATGCTGCAACCTTACCCAGGCATCCATTAGAAACAGAGATATTATTCTTGGTCATGGCAACTTCCCACTCCCTCAGTTGTTGTTGATATATTTCCCATAGTGGTGGCTGCAAAGAGTGTAAAAAGTTTAGGTAAAATTTCAACCAAATAATAGCCAAGCATACATACCATGTGCCCAAAAAAAAAAAGACAATCTTGGGAAAACAGAAGGGAAATTACATAATGCCACCATACTTTAAGCCAATCAATTGCAAAATTACACCCACAATTGTTCTATATATACAGGATAACTAGAAGATTGACAGCATTACACATTCGAACCATATAATCTAGTAATAGTAGCAAACTTGAAAATGCTTTCCCATAATCATAGATAGACATAGCTTTATGAATCAAATAAATCTCAATCAGTAGGCAGAAATCTAGATAAGGGCATGGTTTTCACCAGGAAGCCATCCAGAACATAAAAACCAGTGCACGACTTTTCGATGAGTCAAAACACTTGCATTATATTTGACAGGCATCAAGGACTTCTTGATTTTAGTTGCAACTAAACTAAAAAAGTAATATCAATCCACTGCCGCAGCATTAACCGCTCTTCCCTCTCCCTTCTATAACCCCCTTCCCAATTGTCTCTGCAAAGCTAGTCTATCATTCTATATGAAGTAATTAAACAGCGCCAAATCCAGAGACATATTCCTAAAACTCAAATGATAATATCATGAATAGGATGGTTATCTAGACAATACCTGAAAATGCCGAATTAAAGCCATTCCCTTCTTCTGCCTTTTCTGCTGCCAGTGTTCATAAATGATTTTCGCTACACTCAAGGGTCCAACATCAACCATGAGTTCCTCTATTTCAGTAGGTGTAAACTGATCACGTTGCTGGGCATATGCAGCCTTCTCAAACATGTCCATTGTCTTCTCAAACATCTCCTCTGAGATCCCATCCAAGTCACTTTTGCCTTTTTCAGAATTTTGAGTAGTCAAAATCCACTGCTCATCTTCACTATCCATGTCATACAGGACATGCAATGGATTCAGAGCCATTTCTACATCTGTTTCAACTTGTCGGAAATATTTAGAGCTACGAAAGAAAGAAACTTCGGGTTCATTATCATCATTTTCTTCTATCAAGAGAACACCGGGAATAGGTATATTTTTAACTGAAGCAGCACGAATGTTCCGGTTGTGGCATTCCTCATGCATCTCCTTGAAAAGAGCCCACTGACTCCTGTCAGGAAATTCTAAGATCCAATCCTTCCCTCCTTTCCACATCATAGCATGTGTGTAACGATTTGTAGATCCAGTCTGCAGAAACTGATGTGCTTTGTATGAGTATCTTGTAATCCCTGCAACTTTAACAGAAAGTTTCCACTCATTACGGTCAAAGAGCTCCAGTACAACTTGGGCACCAGATTCTCTCCACCCTTTATCACCAAGGGTAATCAACACATTTGCATCACAAGATAAGGACTCCAAATGCTTTTCAGGACCGCCAACAATATCCAATGCCTTCTTCTCATCTGCCTTTCTAATTCGCTTGAGAGGTAATCCTTTTTTATGATGGCTTCTATGCCTTGAATTAAAATCATACCTGGTAAAAGGCACTGGATAAGATACTTGTGTTCGTGGTTTTTTGGGTCTGTTGCTAAAACCATTGTGAAGAGAATCAGCCTTCCCATCAGACCACCCATGTGATGGTAATCCCAATGACGAGGAACTATTTCTGTTCCGATGCCAAGAACTTCTGGGAGCAGTTGGATTGGGGCTTGGAATGACACCTCCATTTATATTCCAAGAAAAATCAGAAGAGTGTTGGGCATCGTGCACATCACCATGAACAGGATCCTCAGCTTGATCAGCTGAAGGAATTTGGAGACTGAGACTGTCTGGAAAAGAATGAGAACCATCATCTGCTTTAACATTATCGGTTAAAGAACTAGAAGGTAAAGAGTATCCATCATCAACTTCAATTTTATCAGTTAAAGAGCTTGAAGGCAAAGAGCGTAAGCCATAAGAATGAGTTTGCCACTCTGGTAACTGGATATTATCAGGCCTCTTGAAACCATGAGAACCAGAAGTTCTGTCAGAGCTAAGACCAGTACTGTGGTTATTTTGAGAGAGAATTTGATCATTGCAATTAGACGAACCAATTAACAGATCAGACTCAGCACAAGGCAATCCGTCACACACAGCATCCTTTGACAAAGTCACCATATTTTTCTTCAGATTAAATTCTGCATTCCTGTTAGAGCTATCGTCAATGCTTGAGCAGTCATCTGTCATCAGAACGGAGTCTTCTTGATCATCTACTAGTGCATGACCACAAAAGCTTACATGAGCTACAGACTGCTCCATCAGCAACTTAAGATGCAAACTGAGAAAAAATGTCGGCGCAGCTGCAAAAGAAAGAGAAAATGGAGGAATCTTCCTCTTGCCACCATCAGAAGACTTACTAGTATCAACCTCAGTGAGCTCTTCGGAAACACCCAAAATTTTAATCCCTGGCCTAGTCCTCTTCCGCATGACCTGTAAATAGAAAGTCGTACAAACTGATCAAGACAAGAACCAACATAAATCAACTTGGAGTGACTTCTGGAAGTTTTAACAGGATACCATGTTTAGATATAGCAATTAAATTCTTGTAATTTAGAGATAGCAATTAAATTCTTGTAATGAGGTAAAGAATTAACAATCAGGAAATATTAAAAAAGCATCTCACTTGATCTATTTTGAAGTGAGAAAGCACCGATCAAAAGGGAGAAAGTACCTTCGCTAAGGAGGGCTCGCTGCTGGTGGAAGTAATAGGATACTCACTTGATCCATTTTGGAGTGCTTGGATGTTATCATACGTGCATTCAGAGAGATGGAGCTGCTTACTGACTAGGCAATGTCTCTTCAGCTTCAAATCTAAGTGTGTCCACTTTGAATTCTTCACTCTGGAGAAGTTGTAATATGCAAACACAATAGGCTTTTTTCTGACATGATCACTTGAAAATCTGAATCTGATAGATGTAACTGGAAACTGCAAGTCATTATACTTCCCTTGGTCAGCAGGTTGATGAAATACCCTAAGGACCCAAAAGACAAAGGCCACAGCCATCTTCAAGCAGCCTTCAAATAATAGGAATCTCAGCCCAACCACATTATCGACAAAAAGCATCTCTAAATGAACTCTAGGCCACATGGTCTTAACGGTACCATACTGAAGCATCAGAACAGCATGGAGCCACCATAAATTCTCTGATCTAAATGAGTCATTCAGCACCAAACTTATTGGATAGCTTAAGTTAAATTTTAATGCTGCTGACCCCAAGTCCAAAAAAAATTTAGAAACTCCCGCATTATATGTGAACCACAATGGCCCCTCAGTCTCAACCCTCCTGTCATTTGGTTCTCTTACATCCATACCCCCACCAACCACAGGTTCAAAGGAAATGGAACAAGATGCACTTGTATTAACACAATTTGCTTCAGAGATATGAGGTGATATTGGAGTTGGCCTGCAAAACCGCCTTCTAAAATAGACAATAGGCGGTTTGTCAACTTTAGGGCAATTGGCATTTTGCAATGAGGACTTCCTCCCAAAATGTTCACCTAATTTATCTTGTGATACAGAATCACTGGATAGATTACTTTTACCCTCCCTCATGGAACTCTTAGCTAAGCATTCCTGTACTTTTATAGGCTCATCGTATAACAATGATGAGGTAGTATTTGGAAGTGTAACAGTAGTTTTATGTTTCTTAATGCCATGAAAAGAAGAAGATTTAACCCGATGAGAAGATCGAGCCAACCAAGAGATTATAGGCTCCGTGTCCATACAGCTTTCACCACAGCTGTCACCCTCTGTAGTAACTTCTGTTATTTGCCTTTCTTTTCTGGACTTGCTCCCTTTAGGCTGATCAGAATTTCTACTTTTCGTTACTGCTCTTTCCCCCCCTGTTTTTCCAGGAACTTCACTAGGAAGTAACAGGAGTTTGAACCTCTCAGTTTGGAGATCAATCCATTCTTCTTCCCGATCATCATATTTGATATGGTGAGCCTTTTTTTCTTTGTCATAGTCATTGACAAGGCCAAAATACCAACTCTGGTCCAAAGGCCAGAAAACCTTAATTCTTCGGTTCAGTATCCAATATGGATCCAAATCACCCAACAAAATTTCATAAAAATGGCGCCTCTTCCTGGAACTACCCTTCTCTTTGTATTGTTTCCTTGGTCTCAAGACTCTACCAGCAGCGTCAACAGATGCCGATTCTGAACCCAACCGAGACTTCGACCCACGCCTAGTGATATTTCGATTAGAAGAGAGCAAACAAGACGAACCATTTGCTGATGGCAATGTGGAACGCTTGCTACTGGAAGAAAACCCAGTACATTTTGGATCAAACCGTGAAGATAGCATCCTTGCTGCATTTTCCTCAAGATTCTCCTCATCGTCTTCACGCAAATGATCAATTTTTCTACCATCAATCGAGAGGTTCAGCCTCCTTTGCAACCCTAAATCTATCTGGAGCCAAAGCCTTTCGCTTCCTATCCTTCCTCAGCGAACTCTTCAAAGCGGAACCACCACTATTTACAACAGAATGGGAAGCATGGTCCTCATTATCCTTAAAATGCTGAACTGAATTTGAATCACTACTCCTACTTTCCTTAAATTTATCAACAATTTTCTTGGGTTTAACCTTTGAAGACTCAATCGCCTTCCGAAAATCATCACTACTTAACTTAGGTATCTGATCACCATGGCCACTTTTACAACTTGGCTGCTCTGCCAGAGTTGGCACTTGACCAGCTTCACATTTCTTCCGCCCTACAAAATCCCTCTTTCGCTTTGGAATATGAACAACACCATTGTTAAGACTTAGTAAAACACTATTAAGCCCACCACTGCTACTCAAACTCTGCTTGACCTCCAATTTTGACTCACAGCAATCCTGCCTAACAGAACCAGGCCCTTTGTGACATTCTTCATCAGCAATCTTCTTAATACTACCATTACCATCAACATTTTCTAAGCTAGTGACACATACTTCGTTTTTAGTTTTCTTTCTCTTATTCCCCTTCTCATCACCACCCGAAAGACTACTAATTTTCCTCTTTAAATTCTTCTTTGGAGCCTCTTTTGTCGCTTTAGATTTATATAAACTCTTCAGATCCAATGATTTTGATTTTTTGGTAATTGCAGCACCGTGGGAGTTCCCTTCTCTGTCTTCCATGAAAAATCCAAAGCATGGACCGAAATTCCCCAATTTTCACATTCCATTATACATGCCTCAACGCTTTTTTCAGATCTGTAACACCAAGCAGAATAAAAAACACAAATAATCCCACAACCAGGCCAAAAAAATAAGATCATAACCAATCTTACATGCATTAGGCTAATCGCGTTAAACAATAAGAACATGTCAAGCCGAAATTATAACAATTTCACAAACATACCTGAACCGACAGACCATGAAACAGTCGATTCCGCCCCAAAATTACAAAGATCACGACCATGAATCATGGATTAGGGTATGAATCTCATCTATGCGATGTTAAGCCCTAATCGAATCCTCCGTTTTGAAATCAATTTCACCGATAATTTCGATTTCTCTTGAGACGGACGAGAGCTAGGGTTTCATTTTGGTTTCACGAGCAAGGGTTTTTACTTTCTAGATCGAAAATACGAAAAAATTGAACTAATCGAAATGGAAAATAGCCCGAAAACACGAAGATTGTTTCGGTTTGACACGTGGTGATGTGTGGTCCGCTAGATTGGAAATTTTTTATTCGGTTTGTGATATACTATGTCAAGGTCTACGATAAGTAAGCTCGGAGAAAAAATTTGGAACGAGCGATGAAGAAATTAACGGCTAGGATTGGACGTTTTGAAACGACGACAACGAACGTTCCAGCGGTTGCATGAGGCTTGGGCGATAAGATTGATGCACAGTGGTTATTGACGAGAAAATAGAAAGTGAAATTAATTTCCATTGTATGGTTTGGTATTGGGCCCTCGTCTTGATGAAATATCGTAAATGCCATTGAGCTTTTTGAGTTTCCCGGGGCCATCATCAAGAACCTAGATAATGACATGGATGTAACGGGTTGGTTTGGGGGGAAAAACCCAAATCAATATAAAATAATTTGGTTCGGTTTTAAGGATTTTTTCTATTAAACACAAACCAAACCATTCAAGAATGGGTTGGTTCGATTTGGTTTGGTTCGGACCCGAAAAGTATTAAATTCAAAATATATATAAATATTAAATATATAAAATATTAAAATATACATATAAAAATAAATAAAATAAATATTAAACTATTAAAACATAGATAAATATTAATATATAATCTATAATCTATACTATAAACATTTAGGAATAATCTCATTGAATGCTCTTCCACGTGTCAATATCTGAGAAAAACATCATTTAATTCAAGTTTTTTTAAATACATCTGATATCATATTATCAAATGAAATTATTAAATATCAAAATTTGAGTCACAAGATATTTGATTCAAATTTTGATGCACCAAATGATAGTCCAAAATTATTTTTAATGCGCTTTAAAATTTTAAAAAATTTCGTGTGTGATATAAGAACATATTGAAATATAAATGTGATATCTTCTTGCACTGGAAAATATGATTAACTCAAATAGAATTTGAAAAGAGAAGAAAATAATAATATGATAGATAAATATATTTTCTAATGATGGTTAACTTGCACGGGAAAATAGGATAAATGAATCAAATATATTTTCAAGAGAGAATAAAAAATAATATGATAGATAAATATATTTCTCAAAAATGCTTAACTTGCACGTGAAAATAGTAGAATTAAATCAAATAAATATTCTAGAGAGAAGGGAAAAAATGATAGATAAATATATTTCCTAAAAATGGTTAACTTGCACCGGATAAAAAGAAGAAATAAATTAAATCGATTTTCAAGAGTGAAGAAAAAAATTCATATTATTACGAAGATCATGACAATGTATTTAGTATTAGTGTTTAAATAGATTATATTTATAAATGCTTAATCAGGTTGAAAGGAGTTGTTGCTTTAAATGTTCAGAAAAGTGTGCTATGAAAGTAATGAGAGAAGAAATGGTTAGTGATAACTTATAATTTTGCTTCGAGAAAAAAAATCACTATAAAACTTTAATGTCAATTTTGAAATATTATATATTTTTATATTCTTTGTACATATCTTATTTTTAAATTATATTTTTAATAATAAAATTATGTACTTACTATTTACACTTAAGAGTCATTATCTATATTATAATATTTATAATAATTAATAAGTTAATATATGTTACATTTTATGATTGAAGATTCAAATAATATAATTTTTAACATTTTTTGATATATAATTTTCCACAAAAAAAATTTGACCACAAAATATGAAGTCAACAATTA
This sequence comes from Echinosophora koreensis, assembly GCA_035048595.1. Lineage (NCBI taxonomy): Eukaryota > Viridiplantae > Streptophyta > Magnoliopsida > Fabales > Fabaceae > Echinosophora > Echinosophora koreensis. The sequence continues at coordinate 7,062,133 of JAPCYP010000001.1, read as the reverse complement.
TATATTTAAAACAAAATCCTGAAAAAATAGCATATTTTCCGTGTATGACACGAGTCCATCAATCTAGTAAATATTAAATATTTAAATATTTAAATATTTAAATATATATGTGAATATTAAAATATAGTACTTGATCCGGTTTGATTCGATTCTAGAATCCTTGAAACCGAGAACCAAACCAATCACCATCGGGTTTGGTTTGGTTTGGTTCGGTTTGAACTCAAATCAATTTAATTGGTTTGCTTTGGATCTTCGAGTTCATCGTGTCATTGGTTCGTGTCTTACATCCCTAGATAAAGATGTCATGTGTAAGAATAAAAATAAGTAAGAGTCTTGCTAATCAGTGCCCTAAGGGCATTGTTTAAAAATTCCGATGATAGAAAAATCTTATTGGAAAGTGTAGCTTTTAAATTTTTAAAGTATTGAACACATTATTTTCCAAGATAAATTTCTACTTATGATTAACCAATACCCTAAGGGCACTGATTATTGTTTGCCAATAAGGAGTTATTTTTTTTAAATAGAATTAAATTGAGATTTTATTTACCATGTTTGAAATGTTAGCTTATTAAACCAAATGGGTGTGGTTTGGTTGGTTGTGCATGTTGAGCATGTAAGGGGAGGACCAGAGTTCGAATACCACATAATACATTTCTAGGGAGTGACGAAGAATCTTAACTGTGACTTAGCATGCTAATGAAGATTGTGATACCCTTCTAACCCGCATATTATAAGGCATCTATATAATATACAAATTTGTCACTATCTTCAGGTATGGAATTACACATGTCACTCTCTCCAGGTTTGGAATTACACATGTCACTCCTACAATGCTGGCTACCTTCGGAATTACATGTGTCGCTTTATTATGCTTTGGATGGTTGGTAAGGAATTTGGCTTGGGAATTTGGCTTGGGAATGGTTTTTCTTTTTAATATCAATCAATCAATTAAAATCAATCAATTACTCGTCCAACATTATTAAAGGAAATCAATTAAAGTCAATCAATTACTCATCCTGCATTATTTTAAATATTTTTATAAAAATATATTCAATCAGATTTGCTCACGATTGGACATACAAAATCAACCAGGCATCACTATTAAAAAAACAAAAGAGAATAATATAGAATGATGGAATGTGAGCATATCAATTTTAATGTAAAAATTTGTAGAATCATACGATATGTACATTAAGCTTCAAAAGGAGTAGAATGAAATGTGCGGAATCAAATGATTTAATTGGGTTAATAATACATATTATTATTCATATAATTATTAGATAAATATAAGACATCAATCAAGGGAGAGTATTATCCGCACTTATACATGACGTTAAACATAAGGAAATCAAAATGAGCCCAATTACTCAGTCATTATTATAAACACTCAATCAAACATTTCAAAATATTTCGAAAATGGATACAACATATATAATTATCCATTCAAAATCATATTACTCAGAAATCTGATTGCATTTCAACATAAAATCCATAGTCAAGCAATAATGGTCATCTTAAATCAAGGGATGTCATTATTCGTCATTATACACATGGTTAACCACCTGCAGGGAAATCAAATTCAGCCCAAATATTAGCATACATTTTGTAATTCGAAAATGGATCCAAGATATATAATTATCGATTCAATATCGGATTACTCATAAATCCACAAACATTTCAAAGGATGAATTCAATGTGAAGCAATAATGCTCACCTTAATTCAAGGGATGTCATTATTCGTCAATATGCAAATGATTAACCACCTGGAAAGAAATCAAACTCAGCCCAAATCAAATTTGAAACATTGTACAATATTAATATTATTAGGGAAATCTGCCCTTTATTGAAAATAAATGTGGTGACCAAAATTGACTGAAAAGCAGTTTATGGGCATTAGGAACATTGAAAACTATAAATTTGGGATAACCGAATTGGACAACCCATTGCATTACCCGTTCTTACATTCTTACATCTCCTCAACATCTCCTAAATGGCACCAAGGCACGATATGATTGCACAGGTTGACAAAAGTCGTAATGATTGGGTTCTTTTGTTAAGGGTTATTAGATTATGGAAGTTAACTGATCTGACAAAGTCCAAACACCCATTTACCATGGAAATGGTGGTCATGGACAGCAAGGTGAGTATTGATTAATAGTATAATAAGTTTAAAATATTTTTCTTATATATTTTAGATAAGTCTAAGTTATTTTGTTCTTTTTTTGTGCAGAAAGACAGAATACATATTTCTGTCAAGAAGTCCCTTATTTATATGCATGAAAAGCAGTTGAAAGAGGGTGCTGTCTACTTGATATCACATTTTAGTGTCACAGATAATGTTGGAGAGCACCACACCAGCCATCACCTATTCAAGTTGGATTTCACGATTGATACTAAGGTCAAAATGGTCAATGTCGTTAATGATAACATCATTCCTACCAGCATTTTTGATTTTACTCCACCATCGGAAATATTCAAAGACGACTATGACATGAACTATTTGGTTGGTAAGTATATATTGCATTATTTTGGTTTTTTAATATTTGTTTGTTTCTAATGTAAATATCACTAATCTATATGTTGACTTTGTTCTGGTAGATCTGATGGGGATGCTTACTGGCGTAGGAAATGAGCGAGAAATTGTCATCAACAGGACGCGCACCAAGATGAATTTCATTGAACTTGATTATGATGGGTTAGAAGTTTTTTACCACCTGCACTACAATAATATATTTTCTGTTTATTATCTGGTACATTATTTAGAAATATGAGGGTGTATTTTGTAATTTGTAATATTTGTTATACACTGTTTTGAATAGTTTTCGCTTTAAATGCACTCTATTTGGGAGTTATGTGGACGAGTTGAACTCATTTAGATCCGCGGGACATGTTGAAAATGCTGTGGTTGCCATAATGTTTGGCAAAGTTAAGACATTTCAAGGTAAAAATACAGTTATATATTTCTATTTTTATATACTACATATCCAAATCTGTTTTTCTAATTCATTTAACCTTTGCCAGGCAAACCATCTTTGCAAAATGCTTTCCACACTACAAAGCTGATCTTTAATGTTGAGGGCCTAGAGGCATCTGATTTAAGAAGGCGGTAGGGGATTATTCAAACTTTTTGATTTGTAACTGCCTAGATAATTACTATAGTCTATTCAATCACTTTCATTTCCATTGGACAGCATGGCTGAGCGAACAGAATCACCTATCCTAGGTCTGAGTCAATTGCAGGATGTGGCAAGAGCTAGCATCGATGAAGAATTTTTAACTTTGACAAAAAGAAGCACCATTTCTCGCTTGATGGATACTAAGGAGGTAATAATAAATACAAGATTTTATCATCCATGTGCAATCAACCCTTATTATAGACACTCCATGATTATAGTTCTGAGATGTGATTGTGTATATGCTTTTATGGTACATTATATAGCTTTTTTATTTATTAAATATCAGCATCTATATACTATACACATGCCAAAAATAAAGTTCAGCCACAACTCTCTCCTGTTTACTTTTACCATTTTATTTATAGGTGACTCGTGTATACTCTTTTGAGTCAGGAATCTCTCTGTGTGGTGTTGGCAACCATAAAGCTCATTCTAGATGATGCCAACTGGTGGTACCTTGCATGTACATGCAACAAGAAGGTATACCCTGCGGATGAGATGTACTTCTGTGATAAGTGTAACAGACATGTGATCAATGTCACTCCGAGGTAAATTCTTATTGTAGTAATGCGTTAATTTAAATTGATCACATCGTTGGTTTATTGTTTTTCGTGTCAAATGTAAAATTTTGTAGATATCGGATAAAGGTAATGGTCGTAGATGACACAGATTCTGCTACGTTTGTCATCTTCGATCGTGATGCAGCAACATTGTTCAACAAAAGCTGTGCAGATATGGTCGAAAATATGAACAAGGTATGATAGTGTGGATTATTTAGATGTTTGTTCAGTCTTGATGATTCTAGATGTCTTATAAAACTGAAGTTATCTTTCCTCTATTTGTCTGGAGCACTAATCCACGTGGACATCCAGAGGATGTCTCTCAGTTAGTTGACAGGACTTTTCTATTTCGGGTTGAGGTTGGTAACAATGCTGGATCCAGGTTTGAACCGTCCTATCGTGTTAAGAGGCTTACCAATGATTCTAACATCATGAGTAGGTTTATCAAGGGAAAGGATCTGCAGGTCAGCTACTAAGGCACCTATGTTGCATAATATATTTTTTATGTCGAACTCACCTTGAACAAATCTAACATGAATCATAATAATTGTTTTAAATTAGGATAATATTGGTGGTGCTGGATTCAATACTGGGTCATCAGGCTTAATGGCAGATGATGGGGGCGATACTATTGCACAGGTTTTATCTAACAAAGTGATTAAAATTTAAATGATTCTTACACACAATGCATGGTGTTGTTCTTAACACCACAAGTTTTCTCTTTTCAGGATCTCATGTCCAAGTTCTCTGACACCATTGCTGTTGATAGGAACGGCCAGCATGGAACAAACATTGGAGATTCACTTAAAAGACCCTTGACTGTTGCCGATGCAGTGCAAAGTGATACTGCACCTCTGAAAGTTGTTAAGGCCAGTATCAAGGTTGAGAAGGACTAGCTTTTTTGAACACTCAGAGAATTTTTTGGGAGATGTTGAAGTTGTGTTACATTTCTTTTCTTTTATGAATTCTATGTGATCTTCTTTAATTTTGTAATGTTTATACTACTTTTGGTGAACAAGTTTGAAGTGTGTTGAATTTCCTTTCTGTTTCGAATCCTGATGGTCTTTTTGGTTTTTTAATGTTTTCCCGTTGGGGGAGGTTTATTCTCGATTTTAATTCAATTTGTTATCTTTTTTCGGTTAAATAGATTAATAGATTGTGTGCTTTGAAATGAATACCTATTCATCTAACCTATGAAGATATCATGACAACTCTCCATCATTAGATGTACTTATTTATAACAGAAAATAACTTTCATCCACCTAAGAACATTCTATTATGCATAATAAAATATTGGTTGGTCGGAGAATTCATGAGTGAATTACCTTTCTACAAAGCCACTATCAAATTGGAATGTAGATGCATGACCAGTCCAGCTTTAGAGAGGTGGAGACTATTTGGCTTGCAAACTGTATATATATAGTAAAAAAATCAACATTGTATCTATATGGTGTATCCTACTAATGATAACAAAACAAAGGAGGAAATGTAACTTCTAATGACGATTCAATTAACTTATTCTGATTGGCTACATTAAATAATACATATTATAGTAAACAACAAATAGAGTAAATGTAAACAACTGGCCTTTATAAACATATATGTAACGTACTTGAAATAGAAAATCGATATTATCAAATATCAATCATTTAAGGGGAAAATTGTTCCTTATCGTGTCATGAATCATCCATTTATGTGTTTAGATTGGATATAGATATCATTATACACATTTTCTTGACCATGCACTTATGAGGACACGCTAAATTTGAACAGAATATATGCATTTCAAAATAAAAGAGGAATACTTAGAAATCTAAATGCATTTCAAAATAAATAAACAATGTGAAGCAATAATGGTCATCTCATAATGCACTTATAAGGACACGCCAAACATATATGTAATGTACTTGAAATAGAAAATCGATACTATCAAATATCAATCATTTAAAGGGGAAAATTGTTCCTTATCGTGTCATGAATCATCCATTTATGGGTTTAGATTGGATATAGATATCATTATGCACCTTTTCTAGACCATGCACTTATGAGGACATGCTTAATTTGAAAAGAATATATGCATTTCAAAATAATTCGGATTTACTTAGAAATCTAAATGCATTTCAAAATAAAATCCAATCTGAAGCAATAATGGTCATCTCATAATGCACTTATAAGGACACGCTTAATTTTGACAGAATATACTGAAATAACTCTTTTGGATTCATAACCAACAACCATCCAAACTAATATTACAATCTCATGCTAATTATTAGGGATTGATATTTGCCAAATCTTATGAAATATGAAATATTAAAAAATCAACAACTGGAATAGTTCAACATTTGTACCTGAAAGAATTGGAATTACCCAGTGGTGCTATTTACATCAACCTTTTGGTTATCTGGAAAACAATGTACAACATAATACTTAGAAGCAACAAAAAGAGTTGGCATCATTAACAATCTACGAGTGAGAGGTATACACATCAAGGCAACAAATAGATTGAAGTTGCAATTGAAATGATACAGAGAATAAGAGTTACCTCATGCATATAGCAATCAACAGGTCCTTTCAATGTGTATTTCCAGGTATTCCACTCCAATTTAATACCTTCAGTTGTCATTCCGAGTGTTTAAACAGTTAAAGTATTTGAACCCATCATGTAGAAAATGGAATTGAGACATCATAAAGCAATAAACAACTGATTTTAGCTGATATAAAATACATCACATGGTCTTCTATCTTATGAGTGCTATGGATATAAACTTTTGTGAAAATGTGATATGAAATTTATCATAAAAAATCTGCATGTTGAGCTTTGTGACTTTAATTGTTTTTACAATTTTTTATATGGCTATATAGGTTTGGCTGAGGATCACACGTGTCTTTAATTGGTCCTAGGATATATCATCATATCCTAGTGGATTAAGATTTCAAGGTATGGATTCCTCAAATTCCAAAAATGCACGTGCCAGGAGGAAGCTCATCATATCACAGAAATCGACGACAGAAAGAAGGCCCATATCAGGTTCGGCAACTCTATACATAAACACTGATTTGCAATTACTGTATAAAACAACTATAATTACAAAATCGATTTGATGTTTAACATTAATTTCTATGAATCAAACAACCAATCCATTACTTTTATTAGATGAGAACTCAACTCCAACCACTGATTCTTCGCGACTTCATGTTACGCCATCTCTATGTCAACACAGTATTCCGTCATCCGAAGTTAATATAGGTATGATATTAAGTTATATAATCTATAACATATAGAGTTAATTTGTATAAAGAATTTAAATTTTGAAAGTTTTTAGCCTCTCACCAGTGTGCAAGGTGGTTGTCTCATTAACGCATTTGCATTGTCATTAAGGGAAGTGTTCGAAGCTAAAAAATGCTGGCGGGGTGAGTGTGTCAGGCTGTATGTCTACTGCCAGAATGTATTTTGAATCTTCAAATGTTGAGAATCCTCGAATCAGGAGGAAGAACATCATCGCTCAAAAATCTAATTCCAAATGGAGTGCTATTATGGGTGATTGTTATGTCAAATGATTCCCTAATCATTTGATTCTGTGTAAATTTGAAAGATTCCAACTTTTGTGCTAATTCACTATTACATAGATTCTGAAACCTTTGCAATGTAACGTACAGATGAGAACTTAAGTCCAAACAGCCATGTGACTGAAGATGCCAATGACTGGAATACATTAAAAAAATATGTGATCTCAACAGATGTTGAACCATCATGCAGGATTCCTTTGTCTCAAGTTAATATAGGTATGATATTAATTTTTATAATCTGTAACATATAGATTCAATTCTTATAAAGCATTTTATATTTTATAAGTTTTTTGCCTCTGACTAGCATGATAGGTGGTTGTCTCATAAAGGCATTTGAATTTTTCTTAAGGGAATTATTCGAAGCTAAATAACGGTGGCGGGGTTGGTGTGTCCAGCTGTTTGTCTACTCCAAGAATGAATTTTGACTCTTCAAATGGTGTCAATGCTCGAATCAGGAGGAAGAACATCATCACTGAAAAGTCTATTTCCAAAAGGAGGGCTATTATTGGTGACTATCCTGTCAAATGATTCTCTAATCTGTGTATTCTTTGTAAGTTTGAAACATTCGATCTTTTCTATTATTTTACACTTACATAGATTCTGAAACATGTGCAATTTGATGTACAGATGAGAACTTAAGTCCAAACAGCCATGTGACTGAAGATGGCAATGACTGGAATACATTAAAAAATGATGTGATTTCAACAGAGAGAAGATCATGCAGTGTGTTGTGTGGCATACAAATGCGTGGATCTGATTTCACTGGCCATGTAGACAATAACTATTCAACTAATATAACAGGTACCGATCATTGCACAATACTTAGAGATGTACTTGGTGTTCTGCTTTAAAATATTCAGCCAAATTAGTTCATTTTTTAATTTAAATGCATGCAACCTTTGACGGCTTGACAATCACAGATGTTGTTCATCAACCGATGGATGTCTCTTCTTGCGCTACTACTGCTTTCATGCCATTGTCAGAAGTCTTAAATCCAAGTCATCCCAAGGTCTGGCACAAGCATATAATTCAATCGAGAGATGTGATGCAATCAATTGGTTCTACACGATTGAATTTGGAGGATGGGTTAGAGGGCACTAATGATACAACGGACGATCCTTCTTCCGGTATGTCCATATATATTTTTGTTGCAATAAAATTATACATTATTTAGTTTTTCTATATGTGTAGTTCACAGATTTGTAACAATGCTACTGACAGGTCTATTCACTGATGAAGATATTGTCCAGTCTCAATCGGAACTATACGAGCAAGCCGAAAGTCAATGTAAATTTATTAAAAACCAAACTTAGATACTCAACCAAAATGTTTTTGTAAATTGGTTTTATAAAGTTGTACCTTGATATGTAATTGTGCATTCCTTGCAGCGTGCCTAGATTTTGGACATCAATCATTCACATGTGTTCACTGTGAGGCCCAATTTTGGTTTGAGGAGAGGCCTGACAAGCAAAAGAAGACCGTCAAACATGGATTTTCTCTATGTTGTATGAAGGGGAAGGTACAACTCCCATATATGAAACAGCCTCCGGACCTATTGTGTAATTTATACGATGGAACTGATCATAGAAGTAACCACTTTCTTGAAAATATAAGAGCATACAACAGCATGTTTTCATTCACCTCAATTGGAGGGAAGGTAGAAGGTTCGATAAACGATGGCGGTGGTCCACCACAGTTTATTCTTAGCGGCCAAAATTACCATCGTATTGGTAGTTTGTTACCGGAGAGGGGATGTAAGCCAAAATTCGCTCAATGGTATATATATGATACTAATAATGAATCCGTCAATCGAGTGAATCACTTCAGGTATTTCAATAAACTACCTTTTGTATGTTGATGCATTATTTATCATGACCATGACCTACGATCTCATGCTAACTATGGGTCTATTTGCAGATCAAAAAGGGGCACATTATGCTTCGATGAATCGTTGGTTGAAGACTTGACAAGGATGGTTGATGGCCACAACAAAGTGGCACAGTCTTTTCGACGTGTAAGGGACTATGTTAGACAAAATGAAGCATCTGATTTCTGTTTGAGATTGTTCAGACATCGCTCAAAGGATCCAAGAACATATAATATTCCAACTACCGACGAGATTGCTGCATTAATAGTTGGTGACTCGAGTAGCATGGAATTTGGTAGGGATATAATTGTTAAAAACCGCTCAGGTGATTTGGAAAGACTACACGAGACCCATACTTCGTTCCTACCCCTACAGTATCCGTTGTTGTTCCCTTATGGAGAGGATGGATATAAGGAAGACATTCCATACAGGGATTTAGAGGACCCAAACCAATGCCGTGGGAGAAATAGGGTCGTACTAAGAGTTTATTGCATTCAGGATCCAACAAAGAAATGTTGAGTCCGGTAATATTGTCAAGTCAAGAAGGTTATTTCAGCAATTTGTAGTTGACTGTTACACCATGATAGAGTCTCAAAGGCTAACCTGGATTAGAAACAATCAAAAGACTATAAGATGTGACATTCTAAATGGTTTGCAGGATGCAATTGGTAGGGGAGAAACAGAACCATCTTTGATTGGAAGATGCATTGTATTGCCATCCTCATTTACAGGTGGAATGAGATACATGTTCAACAATTGTCAGGATGCAATGGCTATATGCAAGAGTTTCGGATACCCAGATCTCTTTATAACAATTACCTGCAACTCTAAATGGAAGGAAATACAAGACTTTGTTTCTGTGGATCACCTTCAACCATCAGATAGACCAGATATTGTTTCCAGAGTGTTCAAGATCAAACTTGATCAGATGATGACAGATTTCAAGAAAGGAGTTATATTTGGGAAGGTTGATGCAGGCACGTTTTTTACCATGTTACTTTCGCTACTTTACTTTCCAAACCATATATGGTAGTTTATTAATTTAATAATGTTAAATTTTCATCTCAGGTATGTATACTGTGGAGTTTCAGAAGAGAGGTCTTCCCCACGCTCATATCCTTTTATGGCTGAGTGCTGAGAATAAGTTGAGGACTGGGAGAGATATCGACAAAGTAATTTCTGCGGAATTGCTTGATCCAACACTGTACCCAAGATTAGCCGACGCAGTATCTAGGTACATGATTCATGGACCATGCGGCGCTGCCAACCCAAGGTCTCCTTGCATGAAAGATAGGAAATGTTCCAAGTTTTTCCCCAAGAATTTTCAATCCTCTACCACTATTGATGAGCAAGGTTATCCAAAGTATAAACGTCGTGATTTGGGCCAGTGCATTGAGAAAATGGGAACAAGGTTAGACAACAGGAGTGTTGTTCCCTATAATCCTCATCTTCTAATCAGGTACTCAGGTCACGTTAATGTTGAATACTGTAATAAGTCCAACTCGATTAAGTATTTATTTAAGTACGTGAACAAAGGTCCTGACAGAGCCACTATCCAGATATGCAATGATGTTGAAAATGATGGAAGTAATAAGTGTGTTGATGAAATCAAGAGGTATTATGACTGTAGATATGTATCACCGTGCGAAGCAGTTTGGAGAATTTTTGCGTATGACATACATCAACGTTGGCCATCGGTCCAGAGATTGATGTTTCACCTACCTAATCAGCAGTTGGTTTATTACAATGATGACGATCAAATTGAGAATGTTGTCAGAAGAAGCGAACAAAAAGACACAATGTTTCTAGCATGGTTTGAAGCAAACAGAAATTTTGTGGAAGGTAGGGGTTTAACTTATTCAGAATTCCCCTCTATGTTTGTGTATTCAAGTGAAGAAAGGAAATGGCACCCAAGAAAAAGGGGTCAAAGTATTGGTAGGCTTAATTATGTTCCTCCATGCGTGGGGGAACTATATTACATGAGGATCTTGCTAATTGTTAAAAGAGGTTGTGTTGGCTACGATTGTCTAAGGACAGTTAATGGAGAAACATATGATACTTTCCAGGAGGCATGTTATGCATTGGGATTATTGGCAGATGATAAAGAGTTCATAGATGCAATATCTGAGGCCAGTGAGTTGTCCTCTGGTAATCAGCTGCGAAGGCTCTTTGTTACACTTTTAGTTATGAATACAATGACAGAACCGGCAGCGGTCTGGAACGAAACATGGGGGTTATTGTCAGGTGGTATACTATATGACAGGCGGAGAAAATTAAATATTCCTGGTAATTTGTTTATTGTTGTTATTTCATTTCATATTTATCTCATCATTAATATTTACATTATATTAAGACAATCAATTTTTGTACAGATCTACAGATCCAGGATGATGAGATGAAAAATCTATGTCTTATTGAGGTGGAGAAGTTGCTTTGGGGAAACGGGAGATCTCTTTCAGACTATTCAGGCATGCCACTTCCCGTTATATCTGACACGCTTGATTTTCAGAATAAGTTGATCATAGATGAACTTAATTATGATAGGGTGGAGATGGCAAGAACGCACTCCTCTTCAATGGAGTCGTTGACAGAAGAACAGAAGAGTGTATACAATGGCATCATGGCAGCAGTGGTTTCTGGATCGGGTGGTTTTTTTTTTTCCTATATGGATACGGCGGTACTGGGAAGACATTTCTTTGGAAAACTTTATCTTCAGGCCTTCGGTCACAAGGACTCATTGTCCTCAATGTGGCCTCAAGTGGAATAGCCTCTCTGCTTTTGCCTCGAGGACGAACTGCCCATTCTACGTTCTCCATTCTGTTGGTTATCAATGAGTCCTCAACTTGCAATATCAGCCAGGGGAGTGCTAGATCAAAATTGCTTCTTCACACTAAATTAATCATATGGGATGAGGCACCGATGATGAACAGGTTTTGCTTTGAGGCTTTTGACCGCACAATGCGTGATATCATGTCGTCTCAGGATAGGGATAACATGGACAAACCGTTTGGAGGAAAGGTGGTTGTGTTGGGTGGTGACTTCAGGCAAATATTGCCTGTTATTAGGCAAGGATCGAGGCAAGATATTGTTGGGGCTACCATAAATGCATCTAGCATTTGGAAAAGTTGCAAGGTCTTGACACTTACAACCAACATGAGGCTCCGTGCTTCCACCGAGAATGCAAACAATGAGGATATAAGACATTTTGCTAAATGGATCCTTCGGATCGGAGACGGTGATAGCAATTCAAATGAGGATGGTGAAAGTGAAATCGACATCCCTGAAGACCTACTAATTCATGAATGCGCCGACCCATTGTTATCTTTGGTTGAGTTTGCCTACCCTGAGCTTTTACAGAATATGAATTTGACCCATTATTTTCAGGAAAGAGGAATCCTTGCACCAACTCTTGAATCTGTTCAGCAGGTTAATGATTATGTCATCTCATTGATTCCTGGAGAGGAGATCGAATATTTAAGCTCCGACTCGGTATGCCAATCGGATCAGGACAGTGAAGTACAAGGTGAATGGTTTACTACAGAATTCCTAAATGAAATTAAATGTTCAGGTATTCCCAATCATAAATTGAGGCTAAAGGTTGGAGTCCCTGTAATTCTTATGAGGAACATTGACCAGGCAAATGGATTATGTAACGGAACTAGGCTGCTGGTCAACCAACTGGGTAAGAACGTTATAGGAGCAACTGTTTTAACTGGAACCAATATCGGGGACAAAATTTTGGTTCCAAGGATGAATCTGGTGCCAAGTGATCCTGGGTTACCGTTTAAATTCCAGAGGCGCCAATTTCCATTAGCTTTATGTTTTGCAATGACAATTAACAAAAGCCAAGGACAGTCCCTTTCTCATGTAGGGATTTATCTTCCAAAGCCTGTTTTTACTCATGGTCAGTTGTATGTTGCAGTATCTAGAGTGAAATCGAGAAAGGGTCTAAAGATATTGATTTTGGATGATGATCAAAGAGTATGCAAATCAACCAAAAATGTGGTTTATCAAGAAGTGTTCGAGAATGTATAAAGACAGCCGCTTCCCAAATATGGTGAGGTTTATTACTTCTACATATCTTTCCTTTTTATGCACTTAATTATTCATTTATATACTGAATAGTGTTCAGAAAATTATAATTTATTTTCTAGGAATCTCTGCAATGGATTAATTGAGCGGCTAATAATTGGTATGCATACTATAGAGAAAGTAATGGGGGAATCAACAGCAACGATACCACCTCCGTGGGAATTGAACAAGGTTACTCTTCATGATTCATCAACACGAACAAATGAAAGAGGGCTTAGCGACATTATCACTTTTGATTTCTACCTCCCATTATGATGGTAAAAAGTTATTTTATTTCATTGGGTTATCTACTTTTTAATATTTTTAGAATTTGGTTTCTCTACCATGAATGTTAGAGATTCATCATTATTAGCTTTATATTTTAAAGGTTATAGTATGCTGAAACATAATATCATGATTATTGTCCACAACTATTACGTGTTTAAGATAGCATGCCAATCAAGGGTTTAGTTCTCTAAACACCCCCTCACATGAAAACAAAACCAAATAAGTGTACACAAGGTCCAGAAGGTATGTCAAATCTCATAAATACAATACAGTCGAAATCTAAATTTCAAACAGTGAAAATGTGGGTTTTAAAACTAACGAAGTGTGTTCCCATTTATGAAAATAGATGTATTGCATCCGGTGTGCTTAATGGTTTCTACCAATAGAAATCTGTTTTGCTGAGTGGTTTCTCCGAATAGACACTATCTCAATTAAATTATATACTAAATCTTTAAATAAGTTCATGTATGCAAGGCTAAAAAGACTATTAACATAAAATGCAGTTCACAACAGCATCATTGAAATCAATCAATATGAGATGATTCACCATAGAGTACATCTGTAAGTACAATACAAATTTTGCTAACCTTTTGCAGCATCATTGCAAATGCAGACATGCTTGCTCTTCCAACCTTGCATGAACTGGTTTGTCGATCATCGAAACATAGTCATCATCCCCAAAAAGCCTGTATGGAGGTGAAAATGATTATAAGAGAAAACTACATTTATCTGATAGATCAGTCTAAAAGTCATTATGTGATTGGAGTTAAATAAAAAAAATAGAACTTCTTGCCTTTGTAGCCTTGGCAAGAAAAAACTCTAACACAACCATGAAAAGATCCAATTTAAATCCCAAAATGAGAGATCCAGAAGGTATCCAGTAAGTTTGCTCTTCAACCCATGTGAGAATCTATTGGAATATTTTGAATCAAATGTTCTGCCAGACAAGACCAATATTATAAATTAGCAAATGGATTGCATTTAAGTGATATCAGCAACTAGACAAATCCACACCACTGCAAGGCTGCAACACTTATTAGAGCAATATTATAAATTAGCATGTACGCTGCAACACTGATGACAGAAAATTCACCGGGCATGAGTTTAATATTACTTCTCAAAGACACATGACTGCTGTTTTTCTTAGGCGCACCACGATGATAGACAATTAGGTACACTATTAAATAACTTACTTTCACTTGGCAAAGACATAAAACCAACTCTGTACAGGCTTTTACCCTTTGCAAGCAAAACCCACTCTGTACCCTATCTAGAAAACATATATTTTGAAACCAATCTTCTAATTGTATTCACGACCTTTTTTTTTTTTTTGATAATCAAAGCAACTTCATACATAAAATGAATACTGGATGTACTCTACCATTTACAATATGTTCTCATTTAATCTAAACCCAAGATATCCATCGACCCCCAGAACTAATAATAGAACAAAATCAACCCCCTTATTATATACTACCATGAGCCCCACTAAAGACTCCCCCCCACAGAGCTATTTCCCTATACAAATGTCAGTTATATATTAGACATTTAAACACCAAGAAATCAAATGTCTGATATGAAAAGCAGAGGAACTCGATCCTGCAAAATACAGACCAACAGAAAAAACGTTAGAACCATTTCATTTTGTGCTAAAATAAATTCATACCACTTCCAGATTTGACACAATCCAAGGGGCTTAGACACCAATCTGAAACCTAACTCCACCAATCTACCCCTTTTAGTTACTTCTATAAATTGATATATAAGAACACAAATTCAATATTTTTTTTTTTTTTGCAAATCTCAACAACAAAGAGCGGAATCCAGATAAACGAAGAGGAATAAAAGGGGAAAATTAGAAAGAAAGAAAGTAGATTGAAAATATTCATCACAAACCGCTTGCCTTCCTGCACATCTCGCATGGCAGGGGAAAGGGAAAATGAGTGCTGAATTGCTGATGTTTGCTAACAAGAAAGGCACATCAGTGTTTTGCTAACATGAAAGAATGATACGAGAGTTTGAGAAAGCAAGGATTTTGGCTTCGGTGTGAGGGACTGAGTGAGCAAGTGATGAGTATGGCTGAGAGTAAGAGGGAAATGTGAAAAAGACGTAGAATAAGAGAAAATGAGAAGGTTCTGGAGAATTAAAATGAGAGAAGCCTTTTTTGATCTTTTTATTTTATTTTATTATCAATATTCAAATGAGAGAAGTTGAAAAAATATTGGCGTTTGAGAGATATAATAAAGTGTAAATAAATCACAATTGACTGTAGTGTGGGTTTAGGTGTCACCTCCTTGAGTATTTTGCATTGTCACGTGGCTTTGTGGTGTGTCCCAAAGAACCCACATGTCCACTTTTTTCTTTGTTCTGTTTACACACTCATTTTTAACCAGACACATATGATAGTGTTGTATTGTATGGATAAGAAGATTTTTTTTTTACGGTAAAGTTCTTTTTGTTAAGAAAGTAAACTTTTTTTTTTTAATTAAAATTCTAAATCCTCAAGTGAACAGTTAGTGTATGTTCTTATGAATGAGAATATTTTGTATTCGGTAGATCAGTGGAGAGCATTTAATCTTTTAGATTATTTTTTATTAACTATTATAATGTTTGAGGTATTTTATCTATGAGAAATGAGAAATGTTAACCAATGTTCTAAAAATATTGGCTACGGATTCAAAAAAGGAAAGATATTATGGGAAGTCATGTATTTACTATCTTAAATGAATATTTTTAGTTTTTCGAGGAGCAATTGCCTTTTTTGGAATCCCTAAGCAATACTCTTAGTACAATAGTTAGCAAGATCCTTATTTTATCTTATAAAATTTTTGATAAGTTTTCGAGTGATTCTTTTTTTTATTAAAGATATATATTTAAAAAACGACATTTCAAAAAATATGATGTCTTTATTTTTTCATATTTTAAGACCAGCTCCTAATTTAGTTTCATAGATAAATGGTTTAATAATAATTAATTAAATTACCCTCTTACATTCCCATATTTTACTTTTTTCATGTATCCTTTTTTTTGTACAAACAGTGGTGATTTTCATGTATGTTATTTTAATGATGATGATTAATTACTTATTTAATCAAACATTTTTAATGAATAACAATAACTATTAACTACAAAATCGTATTATATGATCCATGAACTATAAAATAATTTTTAGAAAAGGTATTGTTTCTTATATATTAAAAGAATTAAAATAATTTACAAAAGATTATGAAAGGCAACGTATATCCCGTGCATGGCACGGGTTCAATACTAGTTTAATATAAAAGTAATAAAATAAAAACATGCATTTACTGGATAAATTAAAATCTTTGTCCATGGGTAGAAAAGTCTCACATGAACCAATTCACAAAACGCGGAAAATATAAACTAGTTTAAAACAATAAAAAAACAAAGCAAATAACAACGTCCAAACTCGATGTCACAACAGAGTTGGTATAACCGTTCTGGAATAAAATCCTCGAAATACAACTAAACAAGACTAACTAAACAAAGCGAAAGGCCCTAACTATGAGCGGTGGCTCCTCAAAGTCACTCCTCTCCGGGCTGCTCGTCATCCTCTGCAAAATGTCGATCAGGCCAAATACAAACAACAAGAGGGGAGTAAGAATCATATAAACATATACGGCATGAAGATAGGAAACAAGGTAACAATCAGCATAGTAGTATCATAGGCATACATACATCAACATCATCATCATCATAATGCGATGCAGTGCAATGCAACACTACTCCGCTACTCCAACTGTGCATGTGGATCCAAACTAACTCAGGATGAATGACTTTGGAGTTACATATCCGTATTGGCTATAGAAGCACCAACACCGATAGTTCACCAAACCTTGGGTGAACCCCATGGATAGCCAACGCATCAAACCGTGGATGCCTCATCACGGGGGGCCGCGGTCACCAAACCATCAGGTGACCTACCGTGGATGGTCAGGTCACCGTACTCTCGGGCGATCTCCCCTACATCGAACCTCCCCTATCAACCAACAACTCCAATGCTATATACAAATGGCACAACAACAAATAATCGCAACCACCTCCTTGCTCGGGCCATGAATCTCTCGAGACTTTCAACATCAACGTCAACGTAACCTTAAACCCAAACCACGAGGTCAGGGCTCCCTTGACCAATAAGCACCAAGGTTCAACACATCAACACCTCAACCAATAAGCATCGAGGTCACCTTGGCCAATAAGCACCAAAGCTATCAACGTGCGGTAATCCAACGGATACCGGTTTAACCATCTCAATATCTCACCATCTCATTATCTTTAATCATCTTTATTAATTATTGACCGAGTTATCTAATCCATAACATTGAATAATTGTATCATCTATCATCATTGGGGAAATGAGGTTTGAAACCCCATAAAGTCCTTTAATTCAGTTTCTGACCAGGAGGGGTGAGCACGGTCGTGCTTAAACCCCAGTACGGGCATGCTTAACACATGACGGGAGTGTTGTCGCTTAAGTGGAGCACGGTCGTGCTTCCTATTCGACACGGTCGTGCTCAGCTGCACGGTCGTGCTCATTTGCTGTATGGCCGTGCTTAATGCACATCATTTTCCAGAATTCAAACTGGGAGCACGGGCGTGCTCCCTGTTTAGCACGGTCGTGCTCAATGCACGATAGTACTGGTCTTGGCAGAAACTAACACCTAAGTCTGAACCAATTTTTAGGATCTTTTATCCATTAAACTTATCACGTTTTTAAACCTATTTTACAAGTTAAAATCTTAACTTTGAAACTCAAGACAGAAACATCATCACCTCAACCAATCATCCAACATCATCATGCCAAAAATCATCAATAATGGCATCATGTTCATATTAACTACAACAACATAAACATAAGGGACATATTATGAACATAGGCATGTAAAACAACATGTTAACAGTCAAGACATGTTATCATAGCGAATCAAACCAACATATTATTCATATAAACATCCATACAAACAGAGGTCATGGGAACCACTTTACCTTACACTACCCCCACTGCCTATGGTTACACTACCATTCTCCCCATACCTGGATTGAAGGTTGCTCTATGCTCAAACGATCAAACTGATCACGTCCCCACGAGCGGCTTGGTCCGATTCCAAGCCTTGGTTAAACAGAAACACAAACCATTAGTTTCCGATTCAAAACCATGAAAAGGAAATCACAAGGGAAAGAAATGTTACCTATATATGAAGCACATATGAAAGAACAGTCCCCAAAGGTCTTCAATACTCAACGAATGCACTGAATATGAAGGACAAAGGGAATGAAACAGTAGCAGGCACACTAGGGTAATGGCAGCCACCAAAATAGGGTTTTCACGTAAACCCTCGGTTTCTGTGCAAAACATATATAGTCTGAACTTGAGCACGGTCATGCTCCCCCTTGAGTACACTCATGCTGGACTTAGCGTCAGCGAAACGCGATCCACACACCGTGCTCAACTTAAAATCAGAAACTGGCTTTAAGTATGGGCGTGCTGGCTATTAAGCACGGGCGTGCTCATGTACCAGAAAGGGACTTTTAAGCCCAAAATCTCACTAAGCCCTCAACCAACAATTCTAACTTAACAAAACTAGCTTAAGCAACCAAACAAGCTTTACAAAAGCACTTACGAAAAAGCAGGGTGTTACAAAGATTGGTCCCATAGAGGGTCCAAAGGACCTAAGCTTGTGAGGATACTCCGTAGATCAATTGGGGAGCCAAAGGCCCTGATTACGGTGGGTTCTACAAAAAAAATGTGTGCTTATTAATTGAATTGATAATTGATGACTTATATCATGTGAGTTTGTTTTACAAAAATAAATGTATGTGTTGTTGGTCGAGTGAAAGCAACTTGTCCCAATAAGTAGGAGAATATGGGGAATCTGCGTTCGAATCCACGTGGAGTCACCACCATTACAAGGCTGAGAACCAACAGGCAAAAGCATGCTCAATCAGTCAAACTAGAGATTAGTTTCATCGCGGACTCGAATTGCAAAAGTCGTGGGGATACTCTGATGGGCCCACTCGGCACAAGTGCTAATTAGGATGGATTCCGAACAAAAAAAAATGTGTTTGATTTTTTATTTTGTCTTTTTAGCTTTACAATGTAACATCTCTGGCTGCTTTATGGATTGACGACTGACCCCACAGACCAACACAGGTCTTTTCAACGTGCTTTGTCCTCACTCACACGTTTCTTAGGAAACTTCCCAGGAGGTCGCCCATCCCATAATTGCTCCAAGTCAAGCACGCTTAACTGTGGAGTCCTTACGTGATGGGCTACCGAAAAGAAGATGCATCTTGTTAGTATAGGTAGTACCAATCAATTCATTGAAACCATCCTTAACTGTATAGTCCCATACATACACAGTCTCAGGATCCCTCTCATTCCGGTGTGTAATCGGTTCATTTATGTGTCCCTTCGCCTAGAAGTCTGCCAGGAGCCGCTCCTTGTCCTTGCCTTCTTGCACCAGCGACCACTCCCCGCCCTCGTCAGCCCCGGGTGTCACATATAACATTTTTTTAAAATAACTTATAGAGAGTTTTTGGATGCTACTTGGGTTCTATTTGGTAAAAACTAACTAATAACGAATCAGCTGCTTGATAGTGGATGAGATTATGGCTTCTTAAAATTGGGCTCTAGGCCTAACTCAACCTCACAAATCCTACTTGTAAGGTGATGATTCTCCAAGCCCTTAAGCAATACTTATGTCATATCTCTAGTCGATGTGGGACTCTCAACAACCTCCTCACGCTTAGGTCTGGACATCTCAATCATGGACTGATGCGGGTGGAATAACATGGATCTCAACACACCCCTTCACGCCCAGGACCGGACATTTGGAGCATGGATAAATGTGGGTGGAATAACATAGATCATGTCCCAATAACAAATAACAAATAACAAATAACAAATCTAGGATAAGCTCTGATACCATCTTAAAATTTGGGCTTTAGGCCTAACTTAACCTCACAAAACCGGCTTGTTCAACTTGTGTGGTGAGGATTGTCCAAGCCTTATAAGCACTACTTAAGTCATATCTCTAGTTGATGTGGGACTCTCAACACACCTCCTCATGCTCAGGAATGGATGTCTGAAGCGTGGACTGATGCAAGTGGAATAACATGGATCTCAACGTAGCTGATAACAGATAGGTTACTTGATATCGTTCGGAGTGTTAGATAAAATTAGCAAAAAAATATAAACTGACAAAAAAGGACATATTTATATATATTTATATATAAATTACACACACACACACACACACACACATATATATATATATATATATATAATTCTAACTTCTAATACTTTACTTTATTTTATATTATTTATCATCTTAGAATTAAATACTAATTTTATAAATTTGCTTTTATTTTTTTTTATTTTTACCAAATAAGATTACATGTTGATTTGATTTTTAAATAAATCTTATTTTTTTTATAGTCAAAAGTATATTCTTTAGTATTTTTCATTCTAAATATATATCTAGCTAATGATATTTTATTAGAATTAGGATATTTTATTTGCATAAGACATGAGATATTAGGATATTTTATTTTATTTAAGTAAGGATAAGGATAAATGAGGAATTTAGTTAAATTAGGGCTAAAATATACTTTCGGACCTTCATCTTATTTTTAGAATTTATTTTGGTCATTTATATTTAAAAAGATTCGTTTTAGTCCTATATCTATCTAACATTATACAAATTGATCCTTTTCGTCGTGTATGTTACTAATGTTGTAAATGTTAGCATGTGTGGCTGTTAAGTGTCAAGCCGAACAGTCCCACGTAGGTGGCTTAGTGGTAAGCCAAGGGACATGAAGGAGTTGCATGAATAGGGTTCGATCCCCTCCCCCCACCCCCTCTAACAACTAACCCACTAATTTCTAACCATTTGGCCTATCAAAAAAAAAAAAAAAAGTGTCAAGCCGAACAACTGAGTTTTTAGTCATGTATGTTACTACTGCCATACATGTTAGCATGCGTGGCAGTTAAGTGTCAAGTTAGGCAATTGAGTTTGCACGTCAACCAGGCGACAATATGTGTTAGTCTTTCTCGTAAGACTTACACTATTAGTGTTAGATTTCCACTGTTAGATGTCGGAATCAGAAAAAGCTCGCTAGAAACTAAAAAAAACTCGCGAGAAACCAGGTTCCCTCTCATTTCCCTCTCCCTCCCTCCCTCTCTTTCTTCCATTGTCCCTATTCCCCTCGGTTGAAGTCACAACCTTTGCATCTTCCATCTTCTTGTTGTTCTTACTCTTCTTTATATTATCACCTTTACCATACCCATATCTTATATTTATAATATATATATAATTTTATTTTTATTTTTTACTATTTTCATATTATGAAATTGATTGCTATGTGCATTTTGACTCTGCTTCTTTTATATCTGTCATCTTCTTCCTCACCTCCTCCAAATCTAATACATCATGTTAGAGTTTTCATATTTTCGATTTCTCCATCATCTTTTCCAATCACTACTTTTGGGGTTAAAGAATTTTTTTAATTTTTTATTTTTTTTTTTATTTTTTACGTTGAGTGAAAGAGTGGGAAAGGGAAGAGTTTTTTTTCCATTTTCGACGAGATTTTCCAGATTTTGACGATTGTTAATGTAAATATGATGGAAAATGGCTAATTTGATATAACTGAGACACAACAAGGGAAACAACTTAGGTTGGTCCAAGTGGTAAGGGCTTGAGTCCTTAAGCAAATGGTCAGGGGTTAGAATCATGACTCTTGTGAATGTAAAAAAATCTGTTTGAGAGGGGAGTACCCGTCTCGTGTGCTTTCAGGTTTTCCCGACGAAGATTAGTTAATACTCACAATCAGTGGTGGATGCACATGGGCAATTGCCCCCATAAGGCAATTTTTTTTAACATGAACATGTTTAATAATATTATTTTTTGCCCCACAAAAAAAGTTGATGTTGCCCCCATAAGTTAAATTTCTTTTAATGAATATAAAGAGTTTAATTGATACGCATAGTCAATGTAAAGTTGTAAAGTTTTTTACACTATGAACCAATCTTAAATCATGATACGAGTGATTTTTAAGTAGTCAGGATAATAGTCGAACATTTTTAATGATGTGTAAATCTATGATTGATTGACAGTGTGAAAAAATATTTACACTAACAATGCATACCAGTTAAATCCATATAAAAAAGTCACTTAAAACAAAAGAGAGAAATTTTGGTATTTAGGGAGGGTTTTTCAAATATTTTGAAATCTCAAAGTGTAGTCTCTTACCACCTCTTACCTGTTATTCTTTGGTCATTTCCCACTATATATCCCTGTGTGGCAAGTATAAATCCAAATGAGTCATTTTTTTTGAATTTGATAAGAATAAGAATATTGGAATGCACAATCATATGAGTGATGAATGGTTATTTGGTTACATATATGGAGAAATTTTTGTTACAGTGTTCAAAATGAAAAAATCATGGAACATTTTCAAAATATGAAAATGCGTAAATGAACAATATTTTCAAAAAATCATCCATGAGATTATGTAATTTGTAATAGTTTGTCATATTTTGCTTTTTTAGAAGTATTTATAGACTTATTTTGCCTCATTAAAGAAAGTTTTTGGATCCATCACTGTTCACAATGGTGAATACTTTACACCTATCATGGGTATAAAAAAATATAGTAAGGGATCAAATAGGAAATTTTTAACTTAAGGAAGTGAAACTAAAAATTTACAACAGAGGGTCAAAAAAGGGTCAGTTTGGAATGACTTATAAATAACTTATTTGGGCTTATCTACATGTATAAGCATTTGCGAGAGTATTTGGGAGAGCTTGACTCTATTTGACAAGTACAATAAGCTAACTTATAAACTTGTTTGATTGAAATTATGGAGGCGTTTGATAAAGAACCTTATCTCATTAGCTTATAGTCTTTCTTCATAAGCTAATTTATTCAACTTATGGCTTATAGCTTATTAAATTTTCTCTCTTTTTTACATTCATTTATTAAATAAATTCCCACTTTACCATGTCTATCATAAACATGTCATTTTATGCCATTTTACATTTATAAGTTAGTTCAACAGCTAATTTTACCTAACACTCCAAATTCAATCAGCTAGCTTTTCAGCTATCAGCTATCAACTAAAAATTAATTTATCATCTATAAGCTAATTTATCATCTACAAGCTAGCTTGGGAAAGAGTTTTGAGAATGAAAAATAATCAAATCACAACAATCTTAAATCAGAACAAACTAGATGCCATAAATCAACTTTTTTTTCCTAAAAAAAGCTTTTCTATAAATTTAAGCAAAGTACCAAACATATTAAATTATTTTGAAAATAGCTTTTTTAGGATAAAACAGCTACAACAGAAAAAAAAGGGTTAAATATGTTTTTGGTCCCTCATTTTTTACAAAAGTTCAGTTTTAGTCCCCCTTTTGAAAAACATACTTTTTTAGTCCCTATTTTTTAAAATGTGTCAGAAGTGGCCCCTACACCACATATTTTCAGTCCCTCAGATTTTAAAATCACACATTTTTAGTACCTCATTTTTGTCAAAAATTCGGTTTCAGTCCCCAGTTTTTCAAAAGAAAGTGTGGTGTAGAGACCATTTCTGGTATATTTTAAAAATGAGAGACTAAAAAAATACAATTTTCAAATAGGAGACTAAAACCGAAATTTTCTAACAAATAGAGACTAAAAATATTTTAACCCAAAAAAAAAAAATGCATTCCCAAACATGCTGAAACCCTCAATTAAAAACGTATTAAAATTTTAAACTGGAGCAAATTCAGGTACCTCTGTGTAATAAAACAATCTGTGAAAGCGAAAGCGACACGCTCCCTGCATCAACAATCAATGCCATTTTCATTTCCAAACCCCTTGAGACATAATAACGCCTTCGTGTCCTACCCATCTCTTCATAGCCAACTATTCCAAATTTAGAATCGATTGACCGATAAGCAACCACCGCAATTCCATTTTCAATTCCAATCAGATCTAGGGTTTTCGTTACCGGAAAAAATGCACGTGAAATCGGCGCAATCATCATATCGCGATCGGACGCATGAATTCGAGAGCATCGCGGAGAGGTTAAAGAAGTCAAGATCGGGTCCAAATGGCCCCAGTAGTAGTAACACCGCTTCTTCTTCTTCCAGATCCGAGGAACCGCGATCCGCCATTGCTATTCAGTCCGAATTCAATAAGAGAGCTTCCAAGATTGGCTATGGCATTCACCAAACCTCCCAGAAGCTCGCTAAGCTCGCCAAGCGTAATCAATTTCATTCAATTCTCACTATTTGTTTATTTGATATTAAAAATTATTCATAATTTAGGTTCAGTTCTTTCTATTGGTGTTGATTCACAGTGGCGAAGAGGACTTCGGTTTTCGATGACCCTACGATGGAAATCCAAGAGCTTACTGGTGTTATAAAGCAAGATATAACTGCACTCAACTCAGCGGTTGTGGATCTTCAGCTACTCTGCAACTCTAGAAATCAGAGTGGTAACTTTTCTGCCGACACTACTAGTCATTCAACTACGGTTGTTGATGACCTTAAGACCCGTTTGATGAGCACTACCAAAGAGTTTAAAGATGTTCTCACCATGCGAACAGAGGTACTCTTCTTCATATTTTAGAGTTTGTTTGCTTTGTTTATATTTTATAGTTTATAATTACAATAGTGTCACATTGTTTTAACTTTGTTTCTAGTTTTAAAAAATTTGCACATGAAGCAGTCAAAACAAGGTGACAAATTTGTAATTATTTCTGAAAACAGGAAAATGGAAACAAAGTAAACGAGCCCTTATATGCTCATTGCCGCCACTGATGTTTTGTTATTGTTTTTGTGAAGAACTTGAAAGTACACGAAAATAGAAGACAGCTGTTTTCGTCCTCTGCTTCTAAGGAATCTGCAAATCCTTTCGTCCGTCAACGTCCCTTAGCTACAAGGGCAGCTGCTAGTTCTTCTAATGCCCCTGCAGCCCCGTGGGATAATGGTTCACCATCTTCATCTCAGTTGTTTCCTAAGTAAGTTTTGTTTTCTTGCTAATTTTTCTGCAATGCAGTTAAACGATTTTGTAGGATAACTTAAATTACTTTGTTCTTTCATCACATTGATTTGTAGTATTATGCTTGATTAGATTATTAAGTGCATGATTTTTGTTCCAAGAAACTAGTGGTTTTTAGTAATCCTCACTTGGGAGAAGTACAATAAAACATTGGTCGCATGCGCCTTTCTTTTAATTTTTTTCCCTAGAAGTGTTATTGAAGTATGACTCAATTTTGCCGCATTTTATCACACATCCATTTGTCTATATCCCTCTGTTGTGATAGTATTTTGAGATTGCATTACACAAGCAGAAGCTCATGACCTTATTTTACTGAATTATTTCATTTGCTTAATTTGATTTCCGGACTTCAATTGCTTGTATGGTTACAATTAGACCTGCCAAATAGGTCAGTCCTTTTTGACGTTGGTTTGTTGGCCTGGCCAGCCCAACGAAACCATAGGACTAATGAAACTTACCCTGGTGTAGGGGTGTAAACAAGTCGAGCCGAGCCGAGCAGTTAAAGCTTGAGCTTGGCTTGTGAAAAAAATAGGAAGCTCAAGCTTGGCTCATTTATTTAACGAGCCTAAATAAAAGCCTGGGCTTGGGCTTGTTACGAAAAAGTAAAGCTTGAGCTTGGCTTGTGTAGCTCATTTATAACTTAACTATTTTTACATTTATGAAAATTTTCCTTAACAAAAACCATGCATAGTTCCATAATATGAAAATTATGCATTAAGTATTTTAATAAAGATTTTAATAAAAAATAAACTTCAAAAATAACTTTAACACTCTCATGCAGTCAAAAAAAAAACTCTCGTTAAAGTTCTACATATTTTCATAATGTAAATAACAAAACTTCTCTAATAATGTAAATAAAGAAAGTTCTCTGATAATTTTGGATAACAATCAGGTTGGTTGGGATCCAACCATTAATTTTGAAAGTTTTTAATTGTATGAAAAGGAAGTCCATCCACCAACAATTCTTTAAGAAAGAGGAAGCAAATGGAAAATGTAGTAGTATATATAATATATTATTATATATAAATTTTTTTTATCATATATATATATATATATACGAGCTATTCGCGAGCCCTTAATGTCGAGCCTATAAGGCTTGGGCTTGACTCATTTAAATAATTGAGCCCACTCTCAAGCTTGGGTTTGTTTATTTAATTAAGCAAATGAGCTTCATCGAGCATTTAACGAGCCGAACCCGGGTAGTTCACGAATAGCTCAGCTCATTTACACCCCTACCCTGGTGTGAGTCAAGCGGACCATCCCAACTAAAGGCTAGAGTAATAAAGCATGATTTGAATCCTTTTCTGTTTAATAATGAAAACTTTTGTCACGGCCCAATTTTTTGTGTGGTTATTTCAGGTAGGGTCGAATTATATCTGGAACTGTAGCTTTATACAGTTTATGTTTTTAATGTCCTTTAAATGCACAGGAAGCAGGTGGATGGGGAAAGTCAACCATTGTTGCAACAACAGCGGCAACAGCAGGAGGTAGTTCCATTGCAAGACAGTTACATGCAAAGCAGAGCTGAAGCTCTTCATAATGTTGAGTCCACTATTCATGAGCTTAGCAACATCTTCAATCAACTAGCAACACTTGTTTCCCAACAAGGAGAGATTGCTATCAGGTTTTTATTTTTCTCACTTGTGTGCTACACGGATACATCCTTATTGTATTTTTTTTACGGTATTCCAATATGATATTGGGTTTATGTGACTATTAGATACAAGCTTACTCGATTCGCCAGTAATTCCATAATCAAACGAGCCCATGCCAGTTATATTGACTGTGAGATGAGTTTCGGTCTTGACTTCAATAAGCCTGTGTATTGGTAGCAAACTATTGCTTTGGTTTGTGGTTTTCTGTGGGAGTTGATTGTGTTTTTCACTGCATGTTGACCATAAGATTGTGGTCCTTGTGGATTTCATGCTGTTTGAATTGCTTGTTTTGCTGCTTACTGAGCAGAGAAATGACATGCATAAGACTTTTAGATACTATAAACTACTAGGCAGACCTTAGAGAGTAAAATGCCAAAGTGTATGTGGATAAGGTTGCCTGTCTGTGGAGATGATTGGGTTGTTTAGGTTGTGGATGCGATGCTGTTTCAATTGCTCGCTTTGCTGCTTAATGAGCTGAGAAACAACTTGCATATGAATTTAGCCTCCCATTAAGTACAAGGTGAACTTTATAGAGCAGCAAAGTCTAAATGGATAACTGGTAATGAAAAAGTGAACAGATTGTGTCATGGTAACTTTATGGACAAGTACTTTGGTGCTTGTAATTGAAAAGTTTCTGAACCTTTGATGTTTTCTAACGAGTGGTTGTTCATGTGCACTACCCTTAGAGGAGTTAAATCACATGCACGAAACCCGTGCTTTGGCCTTCCTCGTGTTGCTTTAATTACTTCCTTGATCCATTTGTTTATTTGGTTATAATGGTCTTGCCAACATAGAAACATTTTCTCCTGGTTCCTATATTTTTGGTGATAGTTAAAATTACTCTCTCATCTTTGGTGGGACAATATCTGTTGGAGTCCCACATCGGATAGTGATATGACCTGAAGAGTGCTTATAAGTAAGGGGCAACCCTCACCCTACAAGCTAGCTTTTGGGGTTGAGTTAGGCCCAAACCCAAATTCTAATATGGTATCAGAGCCTATCCTAGATCCGTTGGGCCACCCGCAGATGTCCAGTTCTGCAAACTTCATGCTCCAGATGTCCAGTCCTGGGAGTGAGGGGGGTGTGTTGGAGTCCCACATTAGATAGTGATATGACCTGAAGAGTGCTTATAAGTAACGAGCAACCCTCACCCTACAAGCTAGCTTTTGGGGTTGAGTTAGGCCCAAACCCAAATTCTAATAATATCAATGAAAGTTTAGGTGTTCAGTTTATTGTTTATATCCTTTTCCGTCCTTGTTTCTGAATTTTTTAATTTTTCTTTCTTTCTTGTTTTACTCCTTATTTTCGCATAGCTATAAGACCTGTGATATTGTATGGGATTGAATGTTGGATGATGACAAGAGAATAAACTCAATGCAACAAAGTGATAGAAACTGATATGATATTACTAAGAAAATAGGGATAATCCCTTGATTACAGTACAATATAGCAGACCTTTGAGGGTATGCACCTCCCCAAATGCCCTAAGGCCCCAATTCCACTCAATTCACAAGATAACCCTCTCTCTCAATCTCTCCTCTTATTTATAAGCAAACTAAGCAACTAACTCTAAGTAACTTCTAAGTAACCTCTAAGTAACTGCTTTATTACTAACAAGACCTAATAAGGCCCACATCTAACACAAAGATGAGAATGTTGCATTGGAGGAGTGTACACACCAGATAAGATTGAAATAGGAACGAATGCGTTAGAGAGAAATTTGAGGGAGCACCTATTGGAGAAAAGATGGTATAATCTCTCGCCTTAGGTGGTTCAGAATTCAGACATGTATGAAGAAGACTTGTAGTAGATCGGATGGAGAATAGCCCATTGCTAGAGGTAGAGGGAGATAAAGAAAAACTATATGCGAAACCATTAAGAAGGATTTAGATGTAAATGATTTGTTTATAGGCATGATTTATGATAGGATATTATGACATTGTTTGATTCATGTAGCCGACCCCACCTAGTGGGAAAAGGCATGGTTGTTGTTGGTTTACACATTATTTGTTCAGTATGTTTTGGGATATCTTGGATTTTGGATTTTGGGTATTCACAGGAGTGGGACATTGTAAACGAATTGGTGTTTTGCCTAAAATATTTAATAACTAATAAGGATTGGTTTGATGATATTTGCTAGTGGAATTATGCTTGTGCCATCTAATGCTGGGATTGATCTTGACTGCAATCTTCTGATATTGAATGCGGCTTTTCTATCAATATCTTAGTATGTGTAATTCCTATTTGTTGAATAATTATTATAAGTTTAGGGTTAGGAGGAAGGAGAAAAGAGGTAAACGGTTGTAAACCACGGAATTTATTGATATGAATGAATAATGTAATACAAAACACAACATAATGTCCCTGTTTATTATACTAATAGTTAAGTACTAATGCTACTAGTACCAGCCGGAGCCTACTAACATAAGACTGATAACCTAATAAGTAATAACCCTAATATTCTGTAACACTCCTACAAGTACCAAACCCATAAAACAAAAACAAAGAACACCATAAACATTTAAATTAACCAGCCTGTCTCAACACAGAACCCAGGAAACTAGTACAGTAGTACCCCCTGAATAACAAAAAGCCTTGGGAACATCCTTGGTGCACATTTTGTTGCTTTTCCTTGGCACATGTCCCAAGCAAATGAGTCTGGCAGCTCTCGTTACTTTTCTTTCAATTTTTTGTCTCCTCAATTGCCCCCCAATCTCCTAATTGGTCTCCGAAACACTGAGTTGGGTATCATACCACTCAGTAATGACCTCCAACCGAGTATCCAAAACCCCGAGTCAGGTATTACACTACCCAGTAACACAAATGGACCATGGACCATGAACCACTACTTTAGAGCCATTGATCTGATGTGAAAATAGATCAATGCTGTGAGTGAAGGAATAACTACAACTTGTGCAACAGTTAAATATGTGAAGTATGGGTTATTGTAAAATGATCCCCAGCCTCCTCCAACCATCCTCCAACCAGGACTCTGGTTTCTTTGCCATCGGCACCAATTGCTAGCAACCTCTCCCTCCGCCACCCCTGCTGGAGCAGGAAGTTCTGGTTCTGGTTATTTGAGATCGATGTGAACACAGGTATTAGCTAAAACCCCACAATCTCACAGCGACTTTTTTTTTATAAGTCATTTTTATTTATTGTGGGTACAAAGGGTACCAAAACCTGAATACAAAGAGAAGCCATAGCTAAAGGGGGCTTAAGATAATAGATCAACCCAGCTCAAAAGGCTCCTACTAGGTTGATAAAATAGCTAAAATCCCATAGCAAACCACAAAAGAACCACCAATCCAAAGAACCTGTATACACCCAAAGAACCCAAAAATTCTAATGTTTGTTAGAATTAGTTGGATGGTGCGGACGGTGTGGACAGTGTGAAGCTTACTATGTTCATAGGAATTAGCTTATCATTAATTTCCTTGTAAATTGTAAATTATATTTACTCTTGAGTGTATATATATATCAAAGTATGATGAATAAAATAACTCAAGCATTTCACAAATACTATACTATTGTCTAAATTATGTCCAAGTCTTTCAATAGAAACTACATCGGATTTGCCCAACAAGAAACATCATAAAAGAGACCCCTACTGACACTTAATCCACCAGGATAATGGTCATCAAGCAATTAGTCACCTCCTTCAAGCCGCAATCTCATCCCGCTGACTTCCACATATTTCCTCCTGTCATGAACCTTGTCTTTCAGCTTGTCTAGTTGCCATGCATTTATTGAGTGGAAAGTTTTGATCTGAGTTTAGCAACTTCCAATCTGAATTGGACTCTAGTTGGCGGATGCAAAAATGGTGAGGTCTACCTTAGATCCATGAATCTAAACCCCAATCGCGACCATCAGCCTCCAACCCACCATTGCAATGTCAACTACCATTGCCCCATCTCACCTTTTGCCGCCACTGGTGAACCACACACTCTTGCCTTGAACCCATGCGTCAAACCTGAATCACTAACCTTTGCCTTCAACCTCGACCAGCATCTTTAGCAGTCATGGCTCTGCTGTCCTACACACCTCAATTTTGCAGAAGGATTATAAGGAAATTTCAATAGATATAACTTATAAGACTTATTTGTAAATAAATTAACGGGCACATTATAAATTACCAAGACTTAGTAGTGTTCATTGACCAAGTGGTGTACAGTAAAAGCTAGAGGTTATGAGTTGAGTTTGTCCCTCCATAAACTTTGCTAGTTTGACCACCTTGCTGCAATCGGTTAAAACTTCTGTAATTTGGCGTGGAACAATTGCATCTGTATGCTTTGACTGCTGACCAGTTTAATTGACTTTTGCTTGATGCTGTTTTCATATTGAGCAATGAGACATTGGTGGGGTTGATAGAGGTACTTAATTTGCAGGATTGATGAAAACATGGATGATACATTGGCAAATGTTGAAGGGGCACAAGGGGCTTTGTTGAAATACCTTAACAGCATATCATCTAATAGGTGGCTGATGATCAAGATTTTCTTTGTATTAATATTTTTCCTTATGGTTTTCTTATTTTTTGTGGCATAAACAGAGAAAGGAAAACGATGACCCAAGTGACGGCCTTTCTTACTGGGGATACGCCTTCTGCATTTCATTCTTATTTCTTTCTTCAAATATATATTCATTCCTTCAGAGATTAGCTTAGCACCAAGTTTGTCATATTTTTGTCAAATTTTATACTTGTATGTAGTGATGTAGTGATACATCATGTATCGAGTTTGACTATGAGCAATGCAATATTGTCCATTTGTCTTTTTGTTATTTGTGATGAACTGATTATTATTATACAGTGGAGGGTTTCTGTAATATTCATATCGACATTTGGAACAAAGAAACTGTTTCAGTGGCTGAATTTACATAAAAAATTTGACCAGGCTGTAGCTGTATGGACTGTCGTTTCGAACTCAAACTCGATGGAGAGAACACTACTTATTGTTATTATAATATTATATTATTATAATACTAGAACAATTCCAATCTTCCATAAGCAACTATTACTAATATTTTCCTCTGCAAAAATATTTAGCTTATGAACATTTAAATTTTTACGCAGCATTCAATTCTTACCCCCACAATCTCTACAACCATTTTTAGATCAAAATTTAACAAAAGACAAAATGGTCGGGAAAATTTTTCGGGTGCTTGTACATTTTTTCAACAAAAACTGAAAATATAATAATGAAGTAACTAAAAAATTGGATATGTTATGTTTTTATTATAATCGAATGCTACAAATATTTAAACTTTACCTAAATTTTCTTCTAATTCTAACAATTTGTCACAATCACCTATCAAGACAAAACAAAATGCATTTATCCGGCAATGAGAATGGTAAGACAATAATAATACTTCAAAGATAGCGTGGGAAAACATATTGTATCACACTAAGCAAAGTTTGCCAAATCAAAGTGTTTGTATGTATAAAATAAAGTGGAATCAACTAAGGGTGTGTTTGGTTCAAAGGAAGGGAGGTGAGTGATTTTAAATAATGGAGGGGAGAGGAGGAGGAATGAATTTAGTTAGATATTGTGTTTGGTTGACGAGAGGGGAGGAAAAATAACATTTTCATGTGTGGTTCAAGAGCGGAGAGATTTTAAAACAAATTTACTATTAAACCCTTATAATTATTTATTTCAAAAAAGACAAGTGGAGATATTTTAGTCAATACATGTAAAATGTTTAAAAAATCCCTCATCTCCCCTCCAATCCCCCCAATATTGGAGGGAAGTCAAAATTGAGAGGCATGACAATAAGACCTGAACCTGCTCGTACCCACTCGAACCCGCCTCGATTTTGACAGGGAAAACTCATTTTGATTGGGGAGGGGGCGAGGATGGGAATACAGATACCCGCCCTCGACCCCGAACCCGTCCCAGTTTACGTAATTACAATAATACCCTCATATATCTATGTAGGGGAATGAATTTGTTTTGATTGAAAGGTTCAATTATGTATAAAAGGGTACCTTTTTTTGTGTGGAAAAATTACATAACATTTTGCTTTTATTATGGTGTTTTGATGTTATCAGTGTTATTCAAAGCATAACAAAGTGCTTTTAAAGCATTAGTTTCTTTTTAATTTGTATGCAAAAGAAAACTAAGTTCCAGTTTCTGGTTGATTGTTTTAATTGTGTGAATGTTTTATTTGTTTATTTTCTAGAAGTGCAACTTTTGAGTTGTTAATTTCAATTAAAACAAAATAATTTTTAAATTTGGTTGCTCATTGATGGGGCAGGGGACCCGCAGGGAAACCCGATCCCCGCCGGGGTGGGAATGTGATCTATTTTCTAACCCCGAAGGAGAGCGGGGCGAGGTCGGGGAAGACAAAACCTTCTCCCGCCCAGCCCCTTTGCCAACCCTAAAAATTGATCTAAGGATGGATTTTGCTCCCCTCTCCTCCTATCCCCTCAAAAAATTGAACCAAATATGAAAGATTTAAAAAAATCCCTACTCTCCAATTCCTTTCAACCAAGCACATTATCCTAACAGTAATTTTTCTCAAAAATTAAAAATCACAATTAATTAATGACAATAAAATTAGGAAGATAAGTTAAAATAATCAGGCAAAAAAATAAATTAAATTAAAATCCTTATTAATGCCATGTTTTGAGTGTGCTGCCTTTATTTCATTATATCATCTCCGCTTACAGTTACAATAACCCTAATCAGAAGTAGAACTCGCTCGTCTCTTCCATTGTCCGTGTACGACAACAATCACCCCTTAACTTGTTTCTCTCTTTTTTCCTCTCATCTCAAACTTCCATATTCCAAACCCTAATCTCGATTTGTTTCTATTGGCGATTTAAATTTTACACTCTTCGCTGAATACTAGATCTCCAAGCTTCCTTTTTCGTTTTCATCGTTTAATTAATAAAATTTGGTATAAATAAGCATTTCACATTTGAGATAAAGTTACCAAACCTTGATTTGAATTAACAACTCCGCGTGGTTAAGCATTCAATCAGAATTTTCAGAGTTTGGACCTTCAAGTATCGGAAATGGTAGGGGGTGGAAGCAGGAGGGAAGAAGGTTCGTTGATGATTAGCAACACGAACGTTTTCGCAGCGCTTGATACTCTGAAGAAGAAGAAGAAATCCGATAAGGATCGCAAGTCCAAAGACGCCTCCGATTCCAAATCGCAGGCTCATCATTCCAAGGAATCCGAATCCGAATCGGAGCCCCATGTGTTTTGGGCCCCCGCGCCGTTGAATGCGAAATCTTGGGCCGATGTTGATGACGATGATGACTATTTCGCCACCACTGCGCCGCCGCAATCTGTGTGGAGCGTTCCCCAGTCATCGCAGCACAGTGATGAAGAGAAACCGGAGAATTTTGAGGTGCGGTATTCAATTCTATATTTGTGTTTGTTGTTTTCATTTATGATTTTTTAGTGATGCTGTTGTTGTTCTGTTGTTATTTATATTTTGAATTTACTTTATTTGCTTCATGTAATATTGCCATATATTGCAATTTTAATTTAATAATGCTTTGGAGATATTACAGAATATCTTTTATGGATGCTTCAGGAATCAGGAATAGTTGAAAGTGTTGACATTCTTAAAAAAAAAAATGGTAATTTGATTTCATATGAATCCGATTCTGAATTTGGAATATCTGTAGTGTAAATCTGAAGTTGGATTTTCTACAGGGTGCATCCTGCAAAGAAGTTATTAGTACTCTGAGTCTTTGATTGTGTCATTTAAAAAAAAAAGCACTTCAACCATCCATCATGGGCACGATAGAGGAGTGAAAGGTCCGGTTGGGTACTTGATTATCCCCATTTAGTTATGCCTATTCTTAGGAAACTTGGTGCATTATGATGCTTATGTTTCTTGAGGGTAATGTTATGATATAGTTCTGCTTTATCTCTATATAGAATAGATGGTTTTGTTCTATCTGCTATTTGGTTTGTTTTAGTTTCCTATATTGGGCAGAGGTCCTTTGAATGATGATATTAAGCTTTAGAATGTAACGACAACGATCAATGTCATTTTCCAGCTAGGTGGCATTAGATCCATGAATAAAATTGCGTCATTGTGTTTTATTTATATAACCGAATCTTTATTGGCCATTTAGATCTAAATTCTTTCTAATGGTTTCACCTAGAGTTTTTATTCTTTTTCCTCTCCTCTAATTCTGGGACTATTCACCATCTGATCAACTCTTATTACTGAGGCTTCCGTTGGTCTTTTTCTCACATGTTCCAAATCATCCTAGGGCACGATTCTACCATCTTTTTCTCAATAGGTGCCACTCCCACTTTCCCTCTAATATATTCATGCCTGATTTTATTTTTTCTTGTATGGCCACTCATGTACTGTAGCATTCCCATATCTGCCCCACACTTATCATGTGCTCTTATTGACACTTACTGTTCAGCATTTAGTACCATAAAGCCATCACTCGTCTTATGCTTTAGCTGTAGAATTTTCCTTTTACTTTGATAGGTAGCTTTTCTTCGC
This sequence comes from Echinosophora koreensis, assembly GCA_035048595.1. Classification (NCBI taxonomy): domain Eukaryota; kingdom Viridiplantae; phylum Streptophyta; class Magnoliopsida; order Fabales; family Fabaceae; genus Echinosophora; species Echinosophora koreensis. The sequence continues at coordinate 7,026,399 of JAPCYP010000001.1, read as the reverse complement.
AAATAACACCAAAAACATTCTGCTATTTCATCCACCCAGCTTGAATCTTATGATTTCATCTCCAAGCTTTAGCATGTAATCACTCAACCTTTTATGAGCTTAATGTCAGCAATCTGTAAATGATTCATCTGTATTTGCGTGGTATCATTCAGGGGCAGAACCAGACAATAATGTTTGGGGAAACGAAATATAATTTTTAAAGTGGTTAAGTTATATTTAAAAAAAAAAAACATAAGGATGTTTGTTGATTTTTTGTAAGTTTTGGGAGTGCTTTCACACCCCTTAGGAAACACGTAGTTCTGCCTCTGGTGTCATTATTGCTCAACTGTTTTGAATTTTTTTGTGCTGTTCCAGATTTCGTACTTTATAATTGATAGGGTCTGTGATTGCAGGAAAGTGAGAGTGAAGAAGATATTTTAGATGAAGGAGATGATGATGTGGAGGAAGATCATGAAGATCCTGAACCAGAGCACTCTGTGAAACCTGAACCTGAGGTTAAGAAGCATAACGAAGTTTCTGTGGCACCAAAGGAGGCAGAACGTCAGCTTTCCAAAAAAGAAAGAAAGAAGAAGGAACTTGCAGAGCTTGATGCTCTTCTAGCTGATTTGGGAGTGACACAGAAAGAAAGTAATGATCAGGATGGGTCTCAAGGTAACTATGTAGTATGTAGAACCATATACCACACTATTTTCATGGTAATTGTTTGTTAATTGTTACATGTTTTATGAGTGAAGGTTATCAATTGGCCATGGCATGACTTTCTTCTTCATTGCCTTTCTTGATTTGCAAATTTTCCAGTTTTGCTCGAAGATTTACCCCCATTTTCTTCTTTTTGCAATAATACATTTTTCTGTTTAACTAGAAACTGTTTTATTCAAAGTTTGTTTTAATCAGAGAAAATCATTTTGTTGTTGTTGAATCTTGCTCAAATAAGCTATGGTGAAATTGCACTTGCAGGTGCGCCTCAGGATAAGAAAGGTGTTGAAGCTGACGGAGATGGAGAAAAGAAAGAGAATATCACTGCAGAGTCCAAGAATGCCAAGAAGAAGAAAAAGAAGGATAAAGCTTCCAAGGAGGCAAAAGAATCTCAAGATCAACCTAACAGCACAGATATGAACAATGGGCCTGATGACACCACAGCCACCGAAAATGTGGAGGATACATCTACTGTTGATGTGAAAGAGCGTCTTAAGAAAGTTGCTTCTATAAAGAAGAAGAAATCTAGTAAAGAAATGGATGCTGCTGCAAGGGCTGCTACCCAAGAGGCTGCTGCAAGGAATGCAAGGCTTGCTGCAGCAAAGAAAAAAGAAAAAAACCATTATAACCAGCAACCTGTGCGTTAAAAAAAAAAAAAAAACTGCTTCTTAACAACAATACAGGAATATATGTATTTCTTGTTCATATGATGGATGCTAAATAAACAGTGGGTTTAGGCTCTGGTGACTGTGGTCGTATTCCAGTGGACCTGGGAAACATTCTTCTGGCTTTTTTGGAAGTTAGTAACTTAGTGTTGTTCAATTGTTCTAGACCTTTTATCGTTTTGGCACACAGAATTTAGCTTTAAAAATTAGCTGAACTACATAGTTGTTTTCAATTAGTTATGACTTTGAGATGTTGCTTGGCAGGGGAAATATAAACATTGTGAAATTAATCCAATTTTTAAACCGTCTTTGTTTTAGTTGAATGGGAAATTGGGAATAGTGGCAGACTGGCAGTATCCTAATGAAATTTGCAACATTTAGACCCGTAATTGATGCCTTCAAAAATCCTTTGATCATGCCATGCGCAGGAAATAAAAAATGAATAAAAACTTCTGTTCCTTTTTTTTCACTGCCATAATTCCATTACCATCGTTTCACTTTTATCCTTCTCCAGATATTTATTCATCAATATTCATTTGCACCTTTTCAAATCCACATGCAAAGTTATAATTCTAATTCTTTCAGAAATTTCATTAGATTTTCTCAACTCTATGTTAAATATTTTTCAGAAACAGGTTCTGAAATTGAATCCAAAAGTTCTCTACTTGAAAACAAGCTTCACTACTAAAAAGCCTCAAGATACTCACCAAAAGAAAGAAATCAAACACGGACTCCCTTGTAGCTTAGTTCAGATTGACGGTTACAACTTAAAACCAAGAGCATATGGATAAGACCCCTCTAAACTATAAACACCCCATCAGCAAATAATTTTTTGAATGATTTTTAAATCTATATTTATAGTTCAATATAATTTTTTGTTTAATTTTGAAACATATAACTTTCGTATGCTATCAATTAATTATAAAAAATCTTATGAGTGACATTTTGTGTTTCAAACCATCTTTCACACCCTCATAATCATATTTGAAATGTAAAAGCTACTCAAAGCAGCTTTTCATGATACACGTCCAACTCTTCATCCATAGGAGTCAAATATTTCTACCGATGCAAACATCTATATTATAATTTATTTATTTTTACAATAATGATGCATATTAATTAAATCTGTTTTTTTTTATAATGATTTCTCCCTTTTTTTTTTTGTTGACGATCCTTGACTTTTTTCATTCTATATAAAATTGTTTCTATAATTAATATCCCAACAATTACATATCTATAATCTATAGAGAAAAACAGCATGCCTTAAAAGCCCAAGCAAATCGAAGGACCTCACTGTAATAAAATGTCCAGCGGAAAGAGACACACTGCTATAGTACAATGCCATCCAGCCCTTCTCTTCGTAGCGAACGATTCCTATTCTGAATCCATTAATCTATAAACAACCTCTGCAATTCCAATTCCAATCAGATCTAGGGTTTCCGTTTCCCTTCCGCCTGAGCAACATCGACACGGATCTCCCATTAACTCACAGTTTCTGTGACCGGTAAAAATGCACGTGAAATCGGCGCAATCCTCATATCGCGATCGGACGCATGAATTCGAGAGCATTGCCGAGAGATTGAAGAAGTCAAGATCTGGTCCAAACGGCCCCAGTAGTAGTAACACCGCTTCTTCTTCTTCCAGATCCGAGGAACCGCGATCCGCCATTGCTATTCAGTCCGCATTCAATAAGAGAGCTTCCAAGATTGGCTATGGCATTCACCAAACCTCCCAGAAGCTCGCTAAGCTCGCCAAGCGTAATCAATTCCATTCAATACTCACTATTTGTTTATTTGATATTAAAAATTCTTCATAATTTAGGTTCAGTTCTTTCTATTGGTGTTGATTCACAGTGGCGAAGAGGACTTCGGTTTTTGATGACCCTACGATGGAAATCCAAGAGCTTACGGGTGTTATTAAGCAAGATATAACTGCACTCAACTCTGCTGTTGTGGATCTTCAGCTACTCTGCAACTCTAGAAATCAGAGTGGTGACTTTTCTGCCGACACAACTAGCCATTCAACTACGGTCGTTGATGACCTTAAGACCCGTTTGATGAGCACTACCAAAGAATTTAAAGATGTTCTCACCATGCGAACAGAGGTATTCTACTTCACTTGTTGCAATGTACATAACTAATTAACTACATATTTCATATGCTGATTGCCATCACTGATGATTTGGTATTGTTTTTGTGAAGAACTTGAAAGTACACGAAAATAGAAGACAACTGTTTTCGTCCTCTGCTTCCAAGGAATCTGCAAATCCTTTCGTCCGTCAACGTCCGTTAGCTACAAAGGCAGCTGCTAGTTCTTCTAATGCCCCTGCACCCCCGTGGGCTAGTGGTTCTCCATCCTCTTCTCAGTTGTTTCCTAAGTAAGTTATACTTTTTTTTCCCCTTTTGTCGGTAATTCTCCTGCATTGCAGTTAAACTAATTTGTGGGATAACTTAAATTACTATGTTTTTCCATCATGTTAATTTGTAGTATTATGCTTGATTAGATTATTAAGTGCTTAATTTTTGTTCCAAGAAACTAGTGATTGTAAGCAAGCTTGATTTAATTGGGAGAATAGAGTAAAAGTGTGGTCACATGCTTTAGCTGAAGGGGAGGGCATTTTAACATCACATCTTCTGTTTGTTGATGACATTGTCTTTTTTGTAGAGCCCGACGCTCATCCTTTTGTTAGTTTTTTTGTACATATGAAGTGTTTTTGAGATAATTTCTGGTCTCAGAGTTAACCTGAACAAAAGTGGGCTTGCGGGTGTGAATGTGGATAGTCAGATGCTGATCGTATTTGCTACTTTTGCTGGCTGTCAATCTCTTCATTGGCTCTTACCTTTTCTAGATGCCCCTCTAGGAGTTAATCTCAAGCCTTGTCCTTCTGGAATCTTGTGGAGTGCAAGATATCCAAGCATTTAGATAGTTGGAAACTTTTTTTTTCCTTCTTAGCCTTTGTTTGGTTGGGGTAGATAAGGGAGGAAAGAAAATGGAAAGAGAGAGCAGATGGATTTTCCATTTTTCTCTTGTTTGGTTGAGGAGAGAAGGAGAGAGGAGAGAAAAAAATGTGTTGTGGCCTAGGGGTGTCCGTGGATCGGGCGTGAGCCAAAAAGCTCACGACCTGTGCTGAATTAATGAATTTGCGTAATTTAATTTATGGACTCAGGTTGCTTGTATGGTTACAAGTAGACCTGTCAAGCAGGCTGGTCCATTCACACTTTGTTTTTATCATCCTGGCCTGGCACACTGTGGGACTAATGAAACTTGTCTTGGCATTGGTGGGTGATCCATTCAAACCATTTTCCTTTGTTTGGCTTGCTTGGCCTGATAAAAGGGATGGGAGTTTAAATGTTGGTTCCGAGGCCGCAAACAATTCCAGTGTGGGCCCAAATTGAGAGCTATCGATTACCAGACTTGATTTGGATCCTTTTCTGTTTAATAATGAAAAATTATGTTACGCTCCAATATTTTATGGTTGTGTCAGGTTTGGTTGATTTATATCTGGAATTGTGGCTTTATATTTATTTTATTTTTTCACGCGTTTAAATCTGTAGGAAGCAGGTGGATGGGGAGAGTCAACCATTGCTGCAGGAACAGCAGCAGCAGCAGCAGGTAGTTCCATTGCAAGACAGTTACATGCAAAGCCGAGCTGAAGCTCTTCACAATGTTGAGTCCACTATTCATGAGCTCGGCAACATCTTTAATCAACTAGCAACGCTTGTTTCTCAACAAGGAGAGATTGCCATCAGGTTTTTATATTTCTCGATTGTGTTCTATACTGATACACCCTTATTGCCCTTTATTACTGTATTGCAATGCGATATTGGATGTATGTTACTCTTAGATCCAAGCTTACTTGATTTGTCTGCATAACAAACTAGTCTACGCCAGTTACATTGACTGTGAGATGAGTTTGGGCCTTGATTTCAATAAGCTCTTTTATAATGTTTAGCAAACTATTGCTTTGGTGTGGTTGTCTGTAGGAGATGATTGTGTTGTTCATTGCTTATAAGGTTGTGGTTGTTGTGGATGTCTGCTGTTTGTATCGCTGGTTTTGCTGCTTACTAAGCAGATAAATTACTTGCATAAAACTTTAGGTCCTATAAAGTACTTGGTGAACTTTAGAGAGTAAAGTGTATGTCGCTAAGGTTGCTTGCATGTGGGAGATGATTGGGTTGTTTACTGCATGTTGACTATATGCCATGCTGTTTAAATTGCTCGTTTTGCTGCTTACTGAGCATAGAAATGACTTGCATATGAATTTAGCCTCCTCTAAAGTACTAGCTGAACCTTAGAGAGTAAAGTGTAAGTGGATAACCGGTGATTAAATAGTGCACAGATGTGTCATGGTAACTTTATGGACAACTACTCTGGTGGTTTTACTTGAAAAGGTTCTGATTTCTGAACCTTTGATGTCTTCTAATGAGTGGTCATATACATGCACTATGCTCTCCAAAACATGGTAGTAAGTATCGTATGTATCGTATGATACGTATCGCGATTCGATACGGATTTGGGGCTCTTCGATACTAATCGCTAGGTTGAATCGAAAATGGCCAAGAATCGTTCATGTATCGTCCGTATCGTTCATGTATTGCCCGAATCGCGATTCCTCTCCTGTATCGTGCGATTCGGGCTTGGAAGATGAAACACAGAAACCCGGGTCGGGTTGCGCGACCCGGGTGAGATTAAATGAAAAAAACCCTAATTTTCAGAAGGGGGAGGGAAACCGCCGAAAAACATAAGCCCATCCCTCTGTTATGTGCGCTTTGACTATTGCTGCTCATTCTCGTTTTGTCTTCTTCGTTCTGTCTCCTTCTTCGTTCTGTCTTCTTCGACTTGGTCGGTCCCTTTTTGCCCACCGAAAAAGCTTTTCCACTTCGTTTAATATTTCAGTTTTGTCGTGTGGTCACTTGGTCCCTACAACACTGTTTTCTTTTTAATTTTTGTCCCCACCCACTGACTTTTGTCCCCACCCACTTGTTGGTTTTTTTGTTTATGACTTGAATCTTGAACTATTTTGAAGTTCATATATGACATATCAACACATGTTTTTGCTTACGTTATCTTATGTTACTTGTTTATATCATTTTTTATTGATCATGTATCTTATGATTCATAATAAGATACGATTCATGATTCGGAAAATAGGTCTTTCTGATACACGATACGTATCTCGATTTGATAACCATGCTCCAAAATGCATTCTACGCATACAAGAGTTAAATTTTGTGCATGAAACTCATGCTTTGGCATTGCTTTAATTACTTCCTTGGTTGATTGGTTCTATTTGTTCCTTTGGATTTGTAATTTTCTTGCCAGCCATAGAAACATTTCCTCCTGCTTCCAATGTTTGGTGACAGTTAAAATTACTCTCTTATCTTTGTTTGGAGACTAAGTTGGATAATACCAATGAAAGTTTAGATGTTCAGTGTATGGTTTATCTCCTTTTCCCTCCTTGTTTATGAATTTTTTAATTACTTACTTTTTTTGGGTTTCTTGTTTTATGAATTATTTGTTGAGTATGTTTTAGGGTATCTTGGATTTCTGATATACATGGGACATTGGAATAGGGACATTGTAAACGAATTAATGCTTTGCCTTATTGAATCTTTAATAAGGATTGGTTTGATGATATTAGCTGGTGGAAGCGCTAGTATTGCAGCTGTTTTATCAAAATCATAATGTGTTATTCCTATTTAAGAAAATTGATGAGAAAAGTAAAAGGGGAACCTCTAAATAATCTGTTAACTTATTATCAAAATGGTTATGGTCAAACTGTAAACTTGGTAAATTGGAGAGGATGGTGATCTTTTTGGATTTTGAAGATCTTGCTCTACTTTTTCACTTTTGATGTCCGGGATTTGCTTGCTTATGTATGATTACGAAAATATTTTTTTATCACTGTTGTCTAATTATGAATTTATGTCGATTAGATATTATTAATCATTTAAAAAAAAAAAAAAAGATATTGTGGTTTTCTGTTTCTTGTTATGGATATCAATATCTGCATTAGCTATTAACTAAAGTGGAAGTTTACGAGTTGAGTTTGCTCCCCCATGAGTTTACTTAAACTTCTAATTTTACAATCTTGCTGCAATCATTTAAAACTATTGTAATTTGGCACGAAACAATTGCATATGTATACTTTGATTGCTGACCAGGTTAATTGCCGTTAATTGACTTCTGCTTGGTGGTTATTTTCATATTGGGCAATTAAGACATTGGTAGGGATGATAGAGGTACTTGATTTGCAGGATTGATGAAAACATGGATGATACATTGGCAAACGTAGAGGGGGCACAAGGGGCTTTGTTGAAGTATCTGAACAGCATATCTTCTAATAGGTGGCTGATGATCAAGATTTTCTTTGTACTAATATTTTTCCTTATGGTTTTCTTATTTTTTGTGGCATAGTCATTCCAATAACAGAGAAACGAAAACAAGGACATAAATGACGGCCTTTTTTTACTGGGGATAAGCCTCCTGTATTTCATTAGTATTTCTTCTTTCAAATATATATTCGATCCTGCAGAGTTGAGCCTAGCACCAAGCTTCTCAAAATTTATCCTTGTATGTAGTGATACATGTAACGAGGTTAAGAACTTTGTGCATTGCATATTGTCCTTTTTTCTTTTGTGATTTGTGATTATTATTATACAATACAATGGAGCCTTTCTGTAATATTAATTATTCATCATATCGGTATTGAAAATAAAGAGAGACAATGTCTGGATAATGTCTTCATAAGCTAATCACAGTAAAAACATAGTAAAGTAAAATCATAATGTATTGTTTTGCAATATTTACTCCCTGTGTAAATATCGTCTGCTTACTATATTTAGAATTGGAAAATAGTACATCTAGAAATACTTTTTGCATGTTGAGTCCTAAATTGCTTAGGTACAAATATAAGAACTAATTAAGTAGTTGATGTATCTAATGCTGATGCGATCTTCTGATTTGTCCACGGGCAACAGATTGTCATCCTTTTCGTAATCTACTCCTCAAAAAAAAAAAAAAAAAAAAAATTATTTTGTAATCCTGGGGAATACCTGTTACTTGGTCTCTTATTATACAGTGAAAGCTACCTTAAGCTATTGGAAAATGATTTTTGAACACAAAAATTGGACACAAATATGATGTCTCTTTGTTTTTATTGTGTATTTTTGGATGCGTGTATACAAGAAGATAAAAAGTAAGTGAGAGCTAGAAAGAAATATATACGGTGTCATATATGATGTTAAAATTTTGTGTTCAAATAACATAACTGTAAGTTATTCTACCCTGTCTCCAACTCATTTCGTCATATTTCATATTGAAATCCTTTGTACTTTCTACGATTACCTACTTTTACGCACCAATGCTCTGGTGTTAAATTCTTATTACACGCAACAATCTGATGTCCTCAACATCAACAAATGTTAAATTCTCACCCAACACTTCTACAAAGAGCATGTTTGTTTCCGCGTCGAAAAGGATTAGAAACATGCGTCAAGTCTAACGCTCCGAATTGTAGCTACGTATTTATCACGTTCACTTTGCATCGGGATGCGAGAAATCCATACCTAACGCATAACCAAACACGCTAAAACTGTGACAAATAATTATCAATTCAATTTTGCTGCAGTAATAAAAAAAAGAAAGAAATCGATTTTGTGGCTAGATATTAATCGTAATTGTCTGATCTATTTAATAAAGAATGGTACCCCCAACAAAAAAAGAGAGGATATATGTTCTGGATATTAGGGTTGTTTTCAAAGAAAATGGGACATATGTGATTGACAAATACAATTAATACAATCTATAAAACTGCACCTGTTAGTAATAATAAATTTTTTTTAATCATATTATAGGTACGGAGCATCCATCCCCGTTAACAGTAATCTCTGCCGGGAACCTGTTGGACACACAAGGTAACCCTCCACTCCAATCAGGTTTTTTCCATACATAAGAGTCAAGATTCGAACCCCTAACCACTTGTTTAAGACATTCAAATTCCTTACCACTTAGATCAACCACTTATTACAAAAATAAAATATTATAAATAAATATAAATACTCCGTATAAAAACTCTCTGCCTGGCTTCACAGTATCCTCTCTGTTTCAAGTAATAATAACCCTAATACCAGACGAAGTCTCTCCTTTCTTCCATTGTTTGTGTTTTACTCATTCTCTTCCTCTCTCACAATCCACTCTACCCTGAATCTCTTCTCTCAACCTTTCATCCAAACCCCAATCTGGATTTCTCCCTCTCGATTATTTCCCTTCGCCGAATACCTGATCTCCAACTACCCTTTTCGTTTTCATCGATTAATTAATAAAATTTGGCATAATTAATTTTTATTTTTATTTTATAGCGGAAAGAAAAGAAACGTTTCACATTTGAGATAAAAGTCACTATTTTGACAAGAATTAGGTTAAGCATTCAAACAAAATTTGCACGGTTTGGAGCTTCAAGTATTGGAAATGGTAGGGGGTGGAGGCAGGAGGGAGGAAGGTTCGTTGATGATTAGCAGTACCAACGTTTTTGCAGCGCTGGATACTCTGAAGAAGAAGAAGAAATCCGATAAGGATCGCAAGTCGAAAGTCTCCTCCAATTCCAAATCGCAGGGTCATCATTCCAAGGAATCCGAAGCTGAATCGGAGCCCCATGTGTTTTGGGCCCCCGCGCCGTTGAATGCGAAATCTTGGGCCGATGTTGATGACGATGACGACTATTTCGCCACCACTGCACCGCCGCAATCTTTGTGGAGCGCTCCCCAGCCACCGCAGCATAGTGATGAAGAGAAACCGGAGAACTTTGAGGTGCGGTATTCAATTCTATATTTTTGTTTGTTGTTTCAATTTATGTTAATTAGTAATGCTGTTGTTGTTCAATTCAATTGATGTTCATTTTTATGTTGAATTTACTTTAATTGCTTCATGAAATATCCCATGCATTGAAGATGTAAGATGTTACAGGATATATGGGTCTATAGTTGTTGTGGATGGTAACAGCCAATGATAGGTGGTAACATGGTGAATCAGGAATGTCTGGAATGAAGTTTGATTTTTTTTTTTCTCCTGGATTTCGATGAATCCAATCTACTTAAGGTGAGCCTTGGCGTAACTGTAAGGTTGCTGCCTCGTGACTCACGAGTTCAAATCCTAGGAAACAACCTTTGTACTTGTGGGATAAGGCGCATACATCTACTCCCCATACCCCACCACGCGGGGTTCTCATGCATTGGGCCATCTTTTTGTATGAATTTTGTCTACTCATCAATGAAATATTTTGTAGTATAAACGTGTAGTTGGATTTTCTACAGCTTGCGTCTCGCAAAGCATCTATCAAAATTTATTTGGGTAAATTGCACTAACCCCCTTGGGTTTTTTGGTGAAATGACAACTGATCCCTTTTTAAGGAAAAATAACACTCTGCCCCATTTGACCGCTTGACTATCATAGGAGTTAAATTTTTCTATCTATTAAATTAACGATGATTAGCTTACGAAAAACACCTAGAACCAACTAAATCGAAACAGCTGCCTACCACCCAAATCAATTGTGGTTAGTGCAATTTACCCAATTTATCTTAATGTCCGTTATGTTCTTGAGTACTTGATTATCCCTTTGGTTATGCCTATTCTTAGGAAACCTGGATGATGCTTGTGTTTCTTGAAGGTAATTTATGATATATTTCTGCTGTATTGTTGGAGAGATTAGATATTTTCATTCTATTTGCTATTTGGTTTGTTCTAGCTTCCTATATTGGTGAATTAGAGATCCTTTGAATCATAATAGAACAGTAAGCTTTAAAATGTAGCAATACAAGTGTATAATGATTTATCTATGATTACAGGATAGTGAGAGTGAGGAAGATATTTTATTAGATGAAGGGGATGATGATGTGGAGGAAGAGCATGATCATGAACCGGAGTACTCTGTGAAACCCGAACCTGAGGTGAAGAAGCACACTGAAGTTTCTGTTGCACCAAAGGAGGCAGAACGACAGCTCTCCAAAAAAGAAAGGAAGAAGAAGGAACTTGCAGAGCTTGATGCTCTTCTAGCTGATTTGGGAGTTACACAGAAAGAAAGTAATGGTCAGGCTGGGTCACAAGGTAGTTAAGTAGAACTATATGCCACATTATTTTCAAGATTATAGTTTATTGTGTTTTGGGAGTTTAGGTTATTGATTAGCCATGACACACCTTTCTTCTTCATTAGCTTTTCTTGATCTGCTAATTCCAGCTTTTGCTTGAAGATTTACCCCCATCTTCTTCTTCTTGTTGTACTAACACTTTTTTATATTTAACTACAAATTGTTTTATTCAAGTTTTTTTTTTCCAAATTTCAGTGAGAGGTAAAATTTCTGCACATATCAAGAAGCAATTACTCAAGTTAGCTTATTTTTGTTGAATCTTTTTCAAACAAGGTGTTGAGAAATTGTATTTGCAGGTGCACCTCATGATAAGAAAACTGTTGAGGCTGATGGAGATGGAGAAAAGAAAGAGAATATCACTGCAGAGTCTAAGAATGCCAAGAAGAAGAAAAGGAAGGATAAAGCTTCCAAGGAGGCAAAAGAATCTCAGGATCAAACTGACAGCACAGATACGAATAACGGGCCTGATGACGCCACAGGTGCTGAAAATGTGGAGGATCCATCTGTTGATGTGAAAGAGCGTCTTAAGAAAGTTGCTTCTATAAAGAAGAAAAAATCTACTAAAGATATGGATGCTGCTGCAAGAGCTGCTGCCCAAGAAGCTGCTGCAAGGAGAGCAAGACTTGCTGCAGCAAAGAAAAAAGAGAAGAACCATTATAACCAGCAACCTGTGCGGTAAAACTGTAAAAGAGCCATGCTTCTTAACATCAGTACAGGAATATGTATTTCTTGTTCATATGATGATGTCGAATAAACAGTGAGCTTTTTGGCTCCGGTGACTCTAGTCTTACTTTAGTGGCCCTGAGAAATTTTCTTCTGCCCTTTTTTAATATGGAAATTAGTGTTGTTCAATTGTTGTGGACTTGTTATTTTGGTACAGAAAATTTTTGCTTTAAAATTTAGGCGAACTACATAGTTGCGTACTGTGGTTCTTATGTTCTTGTGGCTGATCTGTTAGTCCTGAAGTTTATTCTAGAAAGTGTTGTGTTGCTTGGAAGGGGTAATGTAAAAACTTGTGACTTTAATCCAATGATTTTAACCGCTTGTTTGTACAGATGCTCTCAGTTGTGACTAATAATCTAAAATCGAAGCTTGGGTGGAGTGATTTGATTTATTTCCACGAGGATCCCTAGTATTGATTCTTGTTTTCAAGTAAAGAACTTTACATTCTAGTTTAGAACATGTTCTAGAAAATATTATACATAAAATTTAGAAAGGTTATAACGTTTTAGTAGAATTAGAATTATTAATTATTAATCAAATTAGGTAACAGCTTACATCTTCAACTTGTGTGTGGTTATGAACAAAATCGTAAGCTCAGCACTGTCTGAGCATAAATGTTACAATGCAATATCAGAGCTTACAGAAATTTCAAGTTAGGCAGTCTTTTAAGAAATTCTGGCGGTGGTCCTGCATCCATTGCTATTTAGAGTATGTCTTGCTCTTGCCAAGTTCTTGTTGGCCCTGTTGTCTTTTCCTGTACAATCAAAATTCAGCACTTTTAAATGGTTTTGACACAAGTTGATTGAATCTCATTACAAAAATAGTGATAATTGTTGTGAGCATGCCTCGTTTCCATTTGCCAATTTATGTGAGTCCTATACTGGTTTCTTCATTGCAATATCCAATTAATCAGATTTGTGTGATTAACTCATACGATGTTTGGCCTGCAAGTGAAGGCAATTTTATTGTCATAATAATAATCGCAATTTGGTTGCACTCTTCTTGCAAGTAATGACTACTTGCCTCTACTTAAAAGTTGTTGAACTTTAACCGCAAAGCATCTTGGCAGCTACTTTAGGTGCATAATGGAGCCATGGTAAACTGTTCCAAATCCACCTCTACCAAAAATTCGATCACAGTTGCTGGTGATAACATGGCCATTTTTGTTCGGTGACCAATTGCTCACAGAATAGGAGTGATCTTTAACCAGATCACTGAATGAATACATTTGTTGCTTGGATTTCATTTCAATGATGACTAATTTAAATACGCTTCACATAAAGTTCTAATTCTATCTCATGTGTGTGCCCCGTACATATTTATTTATTGATAAATGCCGGTTAAGGAATAAAAAAACAAATTTATTATTTGTATCCTTAACCCATATTCTAAAGTTACTGGTTAATAACACTATTTTCTTTTAAATTTGTAGAAGTGCGATATGCTTGTTCAATTATAATTTCTAATTTGTTAAGAGTTGATTTACATTATTAGGTCTCTAACTAAGCAATTATAAGATGGAAAAGGTATTTCATTAGTGCTCAGAATATTCTGGAGTCACAGAGTATTTATCTCTAAATTTATAAATGTTATTTTGTAAAAAAGAAAAAAAAATTGGACTTAAGGTTTGGAGGTCCACTATATTTTGTGTAATATATGGTTCATTTGTTTTTTGGATTGAACTCAACATTTTGTTTATAATTTTTTAAAAGTATACCCTTAGTCATATTTAATTGAGATGGTTAGTTTTTAAAATTTATTAAAAAAATATTTAAGACAATTGTGTAAAATAAAAGTATTTTACCCCCAATTGTTAGCAAAAAATAAATAAAAAGTATTTTAGATTAAATATATATAAAATGTATTTTGACATATAAAATGATAATTAATATAATATACCAATGTTTGTCGCACTTTATAAGGGTGATGAAATTAGAATAAAATGGTTTTTTTTATAAGAGTAATGTTATTTGTACAATTGGATTTTGACAACTGGGCGACAACTGTAATATCTGGTTAATACAGTTCAAATATGTGGTTAATTACGTTCAGTAATTGGTTAATGAGTTGTGATACCTTATTATATCCATAAATCATCCACTGAATGTGATTAATCACATATTTAAACTATATTAACCATGATTTTCAGGTGTTTAAATATACGTGACACTATATATATTTGAACACTATATTCTCAAACACTGCATTAAAGTATCTCCTACCATTCCAGCATTCCACTTCCACTCCATCAATCCAAAGATACGACAATGGATTAAGGGTGCGTTTGGATATACATCTTAAATAAGTACTTATTCGATAAGTTATTTTTAAATAAGTTAAAAATAATTTATTTTTATAATAATTTTTGACAAACTTTTTATTAAACAAATTTTTATCAACTGAAACGAACTTTTATGAAAATTATAAACTATTTTTATAAACAGCTAACATATCTTTTTGGTCCTTTATCTTTTAGGTAAAATTCATTTTGGTTCTTTATTTTTAAAAATATTCATTTTAGTCCTTTAGGTTTCAAAAGTGACCCAAAATGATTCTTTCCATCATCTTCCATCTAAACTCCATTAAAAATTGGTGACGTGACCGTTAAAAAGATTCATTTTAGGCATTGTATTTTAACCTTTATAAACTATCAGTATAAATTTACTTTCATAGATTATTTATAAACTCTTGCAAATACACTCGGATTTGTCTTTTCATCCAAATCGAATCCATGGATTCAATTTAACCCGCATTTGTTGGGTTGGATCTGCAGACAGTACTGATTACAATTTGCCGTGACGGCAAGCAACCAAATATTCGTCTTGTCCATTTCTTCCATTTCCATCTTCTATGTTACTCCAAACAATTCAACCTAAATAAGCAAAAGAGACAAACTCCACGAACCAAAATTGAAATTTGGTTGCTCCCAACAGCAGACTAATAATAAATACTAGAATGCCAATTTGAAAATTTCAATTTCTTAGCATGCGCCGCCAACCAAAACAACATTCCAAGTTTCCAATCCCTACGTTTGGTTGCTTCCAATTGTTAAAGGGACTGAGAAGAAGAGAAGCCAGATAATGAGCGTCACTAATAACTTCTCATTTTTGGGTATCAAGCTTCACGATTCTACTTCGCAAGGTATCACAAACCCTTTTCATTTGAATAGAAGGCATTTCCCCAAAAGGGGTATTCGTAGGTGTGCTGTTATATCTTCAAAACACACTCAACCTTTTAGGTTTCCTCATTTTTGTGGCCAAAATGTGAACTTGTTTAGTGGGTCGAGGTTGAATTGTAGTAGGGAATCACCCTTTACTCGAAGCAAGGAATTGCTGAGTTATCATTTAACCCCTTTGTGGAAAGAAGGGCTTCTTTTGATAAGGGCTTCTGTTTACACTGCTGTTGTATCTGCACTATGCATATTGGCTTGGTATGCCCGCAACAAAGCCAAGGTTTTTGTTGAGGACAATCTATTGCCTTCTGTTTGTTCAGCTATCAGTGAACACATTCAGCGTGAACTTCACTTTGGCAAGGTTCGGAGAATCTCGCCGTTGAGCATAACATTGGAGTCATGTTCATTTGGGCCACATAAGGAGGAGTTCTCTTGTGGTGAGGCTCCCACAGTTAAGGTTCGACTTCATCCTTTTGCGAGTCTGAGGAGGGGAAAGTTAGTGATTGATGCACTTTTGTTGCATCCAAGCGTGTTGGTAGCACAGAAGAAGGACTATACTTGGTTGGGAATACCATCGTCTGATGGTTTCGTGCAGAGGCGCTCATCAACTGAAGAAGGGATTGATCATCGTACTAGAACTAGGAGAATTGCACAAGAGGAAGCGGGTGCTCGATGGGAAAGACAAAGGGATGATGCAGCTAGGGAAGCTGCAGAGATGGGTTACTCTGTGTCTGAGCATAATTGTGGTCTATCAGAAGGTGATGATGATTCTAAGGAGATTGCAACTCATTCAATGGAAGCAACGAAGATTAAGTCCTTTTTCTGCTTGAATGAGGGGAAGCACGATCACCATTGCGTAGACACAGGTGTTGATTATGATAAGAAACATGCAGATTTGGAAAAATCATTTGGAGTGAAATTTCCTGGTTCGAGACTTCAATTTTGGTCCAGACTAATAAAAGGGGATAGGAAACACAAATTTAAGAGGAAGGCTAATAGGAGTGACAACTGTGCATCTGGTGTTGCTATCAAAAGAAAAATTCTTGAACGCAGTGCATTAGCAGCACATACATACTTTAGTGATCAATCACATGAGAAGTTTGGGGATCCTTCTTCAGCTTCTGGGTGTTTTCATTTTATGAATCACGACATGCATTTGGTTGAAAGTGAGGTTAACAAAAATGCAGAATTTGGTCTCACTGGTGGTGATAATACAAGTGGTGATAACCAAAACGGAACACAATTCAGAGATCCGGGAATCCAGACTCATTCAGAAAATGAAAATGTTAATGTTGATTCAGATTATTTAAAATTGGTTCGTGATTTGACTTTACAGACCAGAGAGAGTAGACGTGAAAATTTGCAATCTAGTGAGTATGCAGCAGAATCTGCTAATGCTAATAGTAGTACAGAGAAAAATGAGGAGTTGGGACCTCATGTTGCTGACAGTCAAGCTGAAGATAATGCGACTGCTGACCAAAGAGATTTGATACCTGAAGCTTTGGTTTCTGTGAAGCCTAAGTCTCAATTGGCAGCATATTTTCAAATTCCATTTGAACTCTTGATTATGAAATTTGGCCTAACCTCGTTTATTGGAAATATTGGGGAGTTGATATCTTGCTTCCTTTCTGGTCCCATTGAAAAGTTGAAGTCCGATGTAAGTGTTAAAGTTGAAGATATTGTTGCAGAACATGTCGATGGGGTAGATGTTCTGCAGTCCGAAGGCCTCACTAAGATACTTCCTGTTTCATTGGATTCTGTTCATTACAGAGATGCAACCGTGATGCTACTTGCGTATGGCGACAGGGAAGTTAGGTAAGAGCTATTCTTATCATTTATTACTTAATCACTCTGAAGATGATTTTACTATTGCGTAGGTGCTTAGAGAGCTTCTGTTAGATCCTCTTCTGAAAGTGTAAGACATTTAGCCAGCTAATTCTAATAGCTCTGTTCTTTAACAGTATGATAATTAATGGATCTTTTAGAAGTGTGGAGTTACAATTGACATGTTTGGTTAGCCATCCTTATAGGAAATTGACCAGATATTAAAGGAAAGCAAGAAGTATGAAGAATTCATGCAAATTTTGTATCTAACAGAGAAGTAAACCCTCAGAATCCCTGACTTAGGATACTCAAACCCCCTAAATCAGTCTACTGTAGGTCATTACTTTTGGATGCTCCTATGTGCCTCTTTCAAGAATTTATTGATTTATTTATTTAAATTTGCCTTTTCCCTTCTTTTTTTCTTCCGTATGCATTTCATGAATGTGGGTTGTGCTTAATCTGGAGATGCAAATGAATGTAATGTAAACAATACACTAGTTTAAGCATAATATTTAATGCTTATCAAGTAATGAGGGTCCAAGCCTGTTCTCAACACAATTTTGAAGGTGAATTTTATCTTATTTTGCTTCTTTGGCTTCAGTATAATTGTAATGGGAGAGGCATGTTATGGTTTCAAGAAACTTGAGAATTTTGATTTTAGTTTCTAAAATGTTAGAGACTCTGCTATTACTATACCAACATGACAAGCTATAGTTGGGAATCTTTATAATGTTGCAAAAGCTATGTCACTTGGGACTAAACTTGGGTTGGACATAGCTTTTGCAACATTATAAAGATTCCCAACTATAGCTTGTCATGTTGGTATAGTAATAGCAGAGTCTCTATCTGTTTTATCTAGTTATGTCACTTGGATCTTGAATTGGATTCAGTGAACTGATGTGGAATTTTTAAATTTCTTATTTAATCTTCATATTGCAAGATAAAAGGTGGATATATGAAATTTAATTTTAAGTAGTCTTTGTGATTATTGGAGTGTAAACTTGAGGCTGGGAGATGAAGGCGCGGTGGTTGTAAATAATAAAAATGATGCTTTGATATTGGAAACGGTATTCTTTGAAAAATGATGATCTACATGAATTTAAGCATTCTCTATATTTTACTTTCAGGGAGATGGCAAATGTCAATGGCCATGTGAAGTTTCATAACCACTATAGCTGTGTAAATGTCCAACTCAGTGGAAATTGTAAGACTTGGAGGTCAGATGTCATATCCGAAGATGGTGGCTGGTTGTCTGCCAATGTTTTTGTTGATACTATTGAGCAAAAATGGCATGCTAATTTGAAAATTGACAATTTTTTTGTCCCGGTAAGGTAAATAGTAATTTGAAGTATATCATGTCATCTTCCTATTTTGCCATTTAAATTGTATGGGATGCTTATGTAGTTTGTGTCTGGGTTGAGTTCTTTGCAGCTGTTTGAAAGGATCCTAGAAATTCCGATTACATGGTCTAAAGGGAGGGCCAGCGGTGAGGTGCTCCTCTAGCCTAAGTTCAGTTACTTTCAAATTCTGTTTGGAAGTGTTGTAAGTTTGTTTTTAGTTTGAGTTGTGGTAAAGATTCTTAATGGAGTTCTAGTTAAAAACTGTATTTCTGGCATTATATTATTAAATTGACAAAGGATGCATGTACTTACATATATTTGGGGAATAGTACTTGTAACTGATTTTCGGTGGTGCTGCTATAAACGTAAAATCTACCTCCTAAACTTGAATAATTTGGTCGAGGTAAAGAACTGAAATGATCTGAAGAATGTCACTAATTGGCGGTTATTTTTTCATTCGTCAATAAATTTCTACTTTTTTCTATTAAAACAAAAATCAATTAAAACTTCCTCGATTCAATGGCATATTTTTGTTTAATCAGGCCATGTTCATTTGTAGAAGATATATTCTTGAGCTTTACATTGGAATTTGATTTGGCATGGATGAAACCAGCTGGAGCTTCAGTATCCCTGATAATTACTCAGATTATTTGGTTATTTAATTTTGTGTGGTATAAAGTTTTTCAAATTTATTTACTGTTTAATACTTCTTAGTTTCATGAGTGTTATGTCCACTTCCAGCCTTATTTGCTAGACTTAAGCCCACATGTGGAGGTTCTCTGTAATTTTTGTTTGGATATGTCAATGGAAGCTCCTTCCCCAACTATTTCGTAGATTCTACTACATAGTAGATCATTTGATATTAAACTCGTGTTGTTTCATAGGCACATAAGTTCTCATTATCTTTTGGCTTTTTGTGGAACTTTATAGTTCTCATGTTAACATCAAGTTCTTCAAACTGTGTTATAGTTATCCTGGCAATGGAATGTTACTTGCTAATTATTCCTGAGAATTGATATAACTTCACCTCTTTGATATATTGTTTCCCTATGTTTAGGTTCACCTGTGCATGTCAAAGGGTGAAACTTTTCCAAATTTTCATGGACAGCTTGATGTGACGGGGCTGAACTTCCAAATATTGGATGCGCCATCATGTTTTTCTGTATGTCTTCCTTTCATCTATATTAGAATTCCTTGTGCTATCATCCCCTTTTTGACACTTACAGTTTTATTTTCTTTATATTGGTATTCTTTTGAAAGGTGACTGAGCCATTCATTACATATGTGTTGTTTTTTACATTACTCACCAAAAATATACTTTCATGATTCATCAGCTCTTTATACATTTGATCTTTATTCATTCAGAAAACTCCCTGGCTGTCTAGTCCCCCCACTCCCCCTGTTTTTTTTTGTTGTTTCTACCTTTCTGGTAATAGCTTAGCTCCACTACATAGAAATAGTTGTTGATGAACACTGTATCTTCGATCACATATCAGGCGCTTTGGCATATTGCTCTGCAACTGTAATAATATTACTCATGTTGGCCAACACGAAACTAAAGTCATGTTATTTTTCCCCTTTTATGTTCTGTATTTTGTGTGCCTGTTGTTACAGAACATATCAGCAACTTTGTGCTTTCGTGGTCAAAGAATATTTTTACACAATGCAAATGGCTGGTTCGGCAGCATTCCTGTAGAAGCATCCGGAGATTTTGGCATTCATCCTGAAGAAGGAGAATTTCATCTTATGTGTCAGGTGCTGGCTTATATATCTGTGTGTGTGTGTGTGTACATATTTTTTGTAGAAGTGTTTAGGCTTGGTCAATTATAATTTCTAATTGTTTGAGTTGATTCAGATTGTTCACTCTCTCTAACTAAGCAATTATTTCTTCAAGAATTTATCTTAAGTTGAAAATAGTATTTCACTGGTGATTGGAATATTCTTCCATAATTTGGAGTCACAATAGATTTATTTCCAAGTATGAAGCACAACATTGACACCGAACATGACACAACACTGATACAGGGACACAAAACTCTAACAATTGCAGGAGACTGACACAGTATGTGTGTCTGTGCACATATATATAATTGAAAATTAAAGAAAAAATATTCATAATATCGTACCTGTACAAGTGTTGGTATCGTGTCTGTGCTTTATGTTCAAGAACCAGCTACCATGGGGTTAAGCTATTCTCTGACATGTCCCTCATAGAAAGCCTTTGGGTTGAAGCATGGATAAAGCTTGGGCCATCATACTTGGTGTTGAAAAAAATCAGTTTTAATTAAATTATAAAGAGTGGTGGTTACAAGCGTTGAACCCTTGACCACTTGATGGAGGATACTTTGATACCATGTCAAGGAACAAATTATCGCGAAAGTCTAAAACCTTAAATGTTAGGACCCAGCCCAATTAGAAATAAAGAGAAATGTAATAGTTAATTAGTTAGCATTAGTTGAGACAGTTAGTTAGAGGGTTCAGCTATATAAATAGGAGAAGAGAGTAAGGAAAAGGGGATTGAAAAAAGTGAAGTTCTTCACATTCCACACTTGACTCAAGTTTGAGACAGATAGTAACCATTCTCTTGTATTTTTCATAGTTGTGTCCCAATAAATGACACAGTTTAAAGCTGAACCTAGATGAGCCATGTGATGTAAAGTAAACATAGTCCACCCTTATCTGATATTGCTTATTTATGTATGTGTTCACTGAGAGAATCTGGTAAACACCGAGTCCAATTTGCTACATTCTTTAAAGTTCATTTTACATATTCCATACCTCATCGAGTTTCATGATAGATAGTTGTAATTGGTTTTGTCTGCCCTCTGATACTTTGTATGATCAAATTTCCAGGTTCCCGGAGTCGAAGTGAATGCCTTGATGAGAACTTTTAAGATGAGACCTCTTTTGTTCCCGGTGTGTTTTCTTAAGTTCAATGCATTAACTGAATTCGGTTTTGAGTAGACTGATCACTTCCATCTTCAAGTTCTGTTTTCTTTCTGCAAGATGCATCTTGCTATTTTTTAATTTTAAAAATAGGAACATTTTAGTTTGAGTAAACACCCCAAGGTCAATTTCAACTTTCTCTCCTGAAAAGCAGTGATATTAACTTACCCAATATCAGTCCTCGTATTCCTCCTTTCTTTTTATAATTAAGGTTTATAAATTGCAGTTAGCTGGATCAGTAACTGCTCTATTTAATTGTCAAGGCCCACTGGATTCTCCTGTATTTGTGGGCACTGGAATGGTTTCTAGGACGTTCTCTTCTTTACATGTTGACACTCCTGCATCTGTAGCATCTGAAGCACTTGCTAAAAGTAAAGAATCTGGTGCGCTGGCAGCATTTGACCGTGTTCCATTTTCATATGTTTCTGCCAATTTTACTTTCAACACTGATAACTGTGTAAGTTGAAGGGGTAATAGTTTTTCAGATATTCAGAGTAGACTGAGTAGTGACTCATTGTTAAATTGTTTTGTTATATTCTGCTAATCCTTACAATGCATATCATAGGTGGCCGATTTATATGGAATTAGGGCAAGCCTTGTGGATGGGGGTGAAATTCGAGGGGCTGGGAATGCATGGATATGCCCAGAGGTAAATAGCTAAGCGTAACCTATACCTATTAGAATGCTTTTGTAGAATTAGTCATGTAATGTTGGATTGCCATTATATACACTCACTTTATGACCATTTGTTTTGGAGGGGAGGGGGAAGAAACTACTTGGAACTTGGAAGCATTAACAAAATCATGTAATTTTGGACCACATTATAAACACTCACTTTTGACCAATAGAGTGAAGAAATTTCATCTCTAAATATTTGCATTTTCTGCCACCTGATTGCTAAGGATACCAAATTATGACATTTATTCGCTTTCATGAGCTTTAAATGTCTTCCATATGACACAGCAAAGTGATAATTACACACAAAGTAGTGATTGACATCACACTCACAAATCAGGAAATTAGGAGTTTCCATCCATTTAACTTAAAAGAACTCCAGAATGATAATATATTTCCTCATATGTCTTCCTTCCCACCATTTATCTCTATAGTCTGTCCCCATCCGCATTAATGTAGACTATTTTGTTGTCAGGGAGAAGAGGATGAGACAGCAATAGATGTGAACCTCTCTGGAAGTTTGGCCTTTGAAAAAATCATGCTTCGTTACCTTCCAAGTTATCATCATCTGGTGCCACTCAAATTTGGGGTTTTAAATGGAGAGACAAAACTTTCAGGATCTCTTTTAAGACCGTAAGATTATCTCTTTTTCAGTTTCAATAATTAGTTTTTATTGATGAAGATTCAGCAATATTGCTTTTTTTTTTTTTTTTTGGTAAGCCAAAAGTATATTAGATAGAGTACAAGGGGTACCCTGAACCCATATACATGAGTAGATACAGTATTACATACAAAACACGTGATTAGGAACACCAAACTATCCTAACAGTTCTGTGTGACAGACTCTAATAGCATAGTTTTTATAGGATATGAAGATAAATCATAGCCAAATATGAAAACTAAGCCCAGCCTAGAGATACTCCAAACAGAGCCTTCTATAGAACTCCTAGCCTAAAGACTGCAAACAATCGCATGGGTTTAGACACCAATCCGTAAAAGAAAAGCTGCTCATCTTTACTGTAGATTTGCACCAAGTCCATACCCGCACCTTTATTATCTCTATCACCTTTTCAAAATCCACAGCAGTTTGGTTGAAGATAATGTCATTACGATGCAGCCACAACGACCAAATCGTAGCGAACCAAAACATCCTCCACCCAAATGTGCATCCCTTTTTGTAGAACAGGCCATCATGTTGTAGTAAAAGTTCCTTTAAATCCCTTGCTAAGACAGTGACTATTCCCAGCCAATTATAGATGAATAACCAGACAGCATAGGAGAATTTGCAAGTCAAAAACAAGTGATTGCAAGTTTCCATCTCCTGCTCACAAAAACAGCACAGCAAAGATCCTGTGCCAGTAGTGATTCCTCTCTTGAACAGGTTGACAGCACTTGGAACTCTATCTTGAATGGATCTCCAACAAAAAGCCGCAACCTTGAGTGGCACTCTTGTTTCCCACAAGATTCTATATAAATCTCTGTCAGAAACACCTTCCAAAACCGTGATAACCTTGTATGCTGCATTAACTGTGTAAGTTGCACCTGAATTTCCCACCCAACACCAGCTGTCCTCCACATTTGCTTTTAAACTTTTCTGGTTCAGAATTTCCAGCATAGTTCCTAGTAGCTCTTCCTCCCAAACGAATAACCTCCTTCTCCAAGTGAGGTTCCATGACCATACTCCATCTCTCCATAAACCCATTTGTTCTACCTTTGCATCCTTCATCAAGGAAATGTTGTATAACCTATTGAAAGAGAAAGACAGTGCATCCGGACCTACCCAAAGTTCATTCCAAAAAGAGATGCTCTTCCCACATCCTAGGACTCTCCTAATATTATTTGTTAGCCACCCCTCCTTTTGCGACTCCCCCCCTCTAGTTTTCCCAAGTCACTCCACCAAGATGAAACCTCTCCACCCTTTGTTGTTTTTTCACACCAATTTTTACCCCAACTAGACGGCTCCCCATACCTTACCCTAAGGATGCTAGACCATAACGACTCTTTTTCTGTGAAAAAACGCCATCTCCATTTCCCTAAAAGAGCAAGGTTGAAAGCTTTTATGTTTCTAATTCCTAGACCCCCGTCCTCTCTAGCCTTACACACTAAATCCCACTTTACCCAACATATTTTTTCTGCACTCATCACTCCCACCCCAAAGGAATTTTCTTTGGATTTTAATTATTTGGTTCAAAACCCTCTTTGGTGCCTTATACATCGAAAGATAATATACTGGAAGAGCAGAGAGGACAGCGTTTATGAGAATAACTCTACCACCAAAAGAGAGGTATTTGTTCCTCCAACCCAATAGCCTTTTTTGTAAAGATTTGATTAGAGCCTCCCATGTTGTGGATCTTCTTGGGTTTGCACCCACCAAAATGCCAAGAAACTTGAACGGAAGACTACTTACTTTACAGTTGAGGATGTAAGCCCCTTGCTCTATAGTCCCACCATTCGCCTTGATGCCTATGAGACCGCTCTTATGGAAATTAACTCTTAGCCCAGCTGCAAGTTCAAAGCATCTCAAAATACATTTAACCACCCTCATATTTGAAGAAGTCATCTCTCCCACCAAGATTGTGTCGTCGGCATATTGGATATGTGATACTCCAATTTTCTGCTCCCTACCTTCAATCACAAATTCACTATACAATCTCTTCTCAACCGCACTTCGTACTAGCCCACCTAAGCCTTCCGCAACAATTAGGAACAAGAACGGTGCCATTGGGTCCCCTTGACGAATCCCTCTTGACATCGTGAATTCCGTTGTTGGGCTACCATTAACCAAAACTGAAATTGAGGCCGATTTTAGGCATTCTCTAATCCACCCTCTCCACTTGTTTGGGAACCCCATTCTAGACAACATATAATCCAGGAACTCCCAACACACCGAGTCGTACGCTTTCTCGAAGTCCACCTTGAACAACATACACGGTTTATTTTTCCTCCTGGCATAATCTATTATTTCATTGATAGCCACCACCACCCCGTCTAAGATGTTTCTCCCTTTCAAAAACGCCGTCTGGTTCTCTGAGATCACTGAATCCATTACCTTGCTTAGCCTTCCTGCAAGTAGCTTGGCTACTATTTTGTACATGCAACCTACTAGGGATATAGGCCTATACTCATTCAACCCCACCGGGTTCTCATTTTTAGGAATAAGTGCCACGAAGGAAGCGTTGCACCCTCTAGCTATCTTCCCATTTAAATGAAAATCCTCAACCATCTTGCAAGTATCATCACCAATGACATCCCAAAACTTTTTGATGAAGGAGAAATTAAAGCCATCCGGTCCCGGGCACTTGTTTCCATCGCACTCCCACACTGCATTTCTAATCTCTATCCTAGAAAATTTCTCAGTGAGCATCTTGCTTTGAAGGGGTGAGATTTGCTTGAATATTAACCCATCAAGTGTTGGCCTAAGGCAGAAATTTTCTGTAAACAGGTTCTGGAAGTGATTGGAAATGGTATGTTTCACCATCACAGGTTCATCTAACCATCTTCCTTCATGCCAAATCCCATGCAATTCGTTTTCTTTTCTTCTCTTATTCACACACGCATGGAAATATGCTGAATTCGAGTCACCCACTTGTAGCCACTTCAACCTTGATTTCTGGTACATAATCGATTCCTTCATTATCGACAGTTTCCAGAATTTTTCAAAAAGTTCTCTTCTTTGCAACACATCTCCATCCATGAATAACCCGTTCTCACCTTTATCATCTATCGCTTTTATCTCTGCCACTACACCCTTCAAATTATCATCAACATTCCCAAATGAACCCTTGTTCCAATCCTTCAACTCCTCTTTTAATCGTTTAAGTTTTTCCTTGAGCACATAGGAACCCCACCCGGATATGTTCATTTCCTGCCATTTATCCTTTACCAGCTTCACCAGATCTTTCTGCTCTAACCAGCAATTAAGAACTCTAAACGGTCTCGGTCCCCAATTTTTTACCGAGGATTTCAACAAAATAGGGCAGTGATCAGAGACGGACCTTTCCAAACCCCATTGTGTTAAGTCTTGCCAACGCTCTAGCCATTCGTCTGACAACAAGAATCTATCAATTCTACTCATACAACTCCCATCCGCCCTATGCCAAGTATACTTCCTGCCTACTAGAGGAAGGTCATTCATTTCCATGTCTTCTATGAATTCATCAAAATCAAGCATTTCTCTTGTGGCAGTCTGATTAGAGATGCCTTTTCTTTCACTTGCACACCTGACTGCATTGAAATCACCACATAAGCACCACGCAGAGTCCAAGTTATTGGCCCTGATTTCACGCAATTCTTCCCACAGTTCTCTTTTTCCTGACAAAGTGCATGGTGCATAAATATTAAAAATGAAGCAATGTGCATTGTTTTCACCCCACCTCCCTTTCACCCCCACATAACCATTACCCATAAAGGTATCTTCTAGGACAAAACTATTTCTGTTCCATAGACACAACAATCCTCCTGAGCTCCCAGAGGAGCTCTTGTAGCACCATTCCAATTCTGATCCCCCCCACATTGATTGGCATAGAAACTGATCAATTTTTACCAATTTTGTTTCCTGAACACAGATGAAATCTATCTTCTCCCTATTAATCAGAGTTCTGACTTCCCTCTTCTTCGATCTCCCCCCCAATCCTCTTATATTGTATGATGCAATCCGCATTAAGTCACGTTGAAAACCCCATCTCTGACTCTGTTGCCTTTTCCACCCTGGCATTGAGCCCTGTCCCTTATTTCCATTTCCACCAACTGATTTATAATGTCCTCCTCCCTGTTTTTCGTTCCCATACCCAGTTTCCTGCCCAACTTCCAGATTTCATTGGCTTCCTTGTATGCCTCTGCCCTCACCAAGGCACGGTTGGAGACCCTGCTCTGAGTTTCAGAGATTGGATCACTTTCCTGTGAACAACACGGTTGCATCCTTTCCTGTACCATTGGCCTTTTCCCAACAGCGATAGCCCTTCTTCTAATTGTTTCTAATTTTGTGTTTGTGTCAAACACTAAGTTGTTGTCCCCATTTACTGGGTCTCTGCTGCTGATCACCATCTTGTTCAATGGACTCTTTATGATAGCTTTCGTTTTTTTTGTCCTACGGCTATACACCAAATTTATATTTTCCCCACCTTTCCTGTTTAAATCGCTGTGATTTTTCTTTGGAGAGGCCATCATCGAGTCACCACATCCTACAGTGGCCTCTTTTATTTTCCTTCCTTTGACTGATCCACGTTCCAACTCTGCAGGGCCAGACTTATCCCCAAGAGCAGCCCCCTCTAAATCACCATTTTTGATATTTATGTCTTCCAGCCCAATAAATGATTCTTCCTCCTCTAGCCCGTCTATTCCAGACTGAGTTTCTTCGACTTGCATTCCTCCACCTGGCCCACTTCTTTCATTTTGGGCCCTTTGTCCGCCATCTCCTTTATTGCTCCCAATATCCCAGTGTTTGTTTTCATACAGTATTGTTCGGATCCCTCTTAGGCCCACTTCCTCCATAAGCTTAGTTGGGCTCTCTCTTACTGCTCCAGCCCTTTGAACCACCGACAGTGTGCATCCTTCTCCCAAAGTAGCTGAACGATCCTTTGGCAGGGATTTTGCAGGGCTTAGATTTCCTTCCGCCGCCATACTTTGGTTGACTTGACGCCTGTCATCTCCATCGAAGTTCGCACTTCGCCCAAATTCTGGGTTCGAAAATTCAAACTGCAACCGTTGAATATCCTCATCCCTAACGCCTCCCTCCAGCTCCGTTTCCGGCACGGCCAAGACACTGTCTCCCGTAGAATCTTCTTCATCGGACGAGAACCCTGCAGATGTTTGGTACTGCCAATCAGTTCTGAATCTTGTTGAAACCTCGCCGAACGATTCCTCCAAGATACTGATTGAGTAAAGCACATCGTTGATCTTTACCACGACAACTTTGTTTATTGGATCCGGAGATGTTGTCGTGACCAATACCCTACCAAAGTCCAGTCTGATCATGTCTCTTGTTGAGACGTCAATGGTTATGAATCTACCCACAAGCAAAACAATTTTCTTAAAGAACTCCTCAGACCAGATATGTATTGGAGCTCCCTTAATTTTGACCCACACAGACCTCTCCGTAGCCACCAAATTCGGATTCCAAGGTATAATCTCAGTGAACCATCTTGAGAATTCCCTGTCATTCTGCTTCACCCACGACTCCAGCTCATTTCCTTCCTCCTCTCTGATCAAAACAAGGTTCCCACCCATTGGTGTTAGGGAAACCGATAGGAGCTCCTCCAACTTATATTTCTGTTGTAAGCTCACGATTCCTTCTGGTTCTGAGAACTTTCCCACGTAACACACTTTTAGCCAGTCCATTTTTTCCTCGGGCACCTTGAATTCCAAACCACTCCAACTGTTTGGTCCTTGTCTTGCATTATTGTTGTAATAGTTGGGTCTGTTTGGTACATTTCCTTTCTTTGAGTACAGATTTCTTCCCTCTGACAGCACGTTGGCATAGCTCTTCCCACCTGCATTTGTACCACCTCTGTTTAAATCTCCATTAAACGACTTGAACTTCTGATCCTTACTATATTCTTCCTCCCTTTCAAATGCTGGGATGTTGACACGCAACTTGTAGGACCCTATCCACACCGAATCCAGCTTCTCTTCTAGTGCCTTTGGTTGTTTCACGTCTAAGAACCTGACAAAACCGAACCTGTTGCCAAATTTGTTCCTTTTCTTTGGGATGAAAACATCAATGACTCTCCCCCACATGAGAAAAACCTTCCTCATCTCCACCAAACCATGGTTATCTGGGAAATTTGTGAAGTAATAGGATGTGGATCCTTTGTTGTAATTTTGTAAAACCCGTTGGACTCTGGAGTTTTGGTTGTTTTCCTTCACAAACCCCCTCTGGCTCGCTCTATCTCTCACCTTCACTCTCTCTCTCACTTTTTCTCTCTCTCTATCTCTTAACTTAAACATAATATTCTTTTGGACTGCATTAAGGTTGCAACACTATCCCAGCAATATTGCTGCTTATTATATATTTATGTTATCTGCTTTTGCATTTTTCCTTCCTGACTGTGGATATACTAGAATATATGAACTGAATATTGGTTCTGTATATTTCCATTCCAATATGATAATATATACACTTGACTATGAAATAGGAAACCTGATTCCTAGAGAAACAATAACTATCTATGCTAAGTCCTAGGAGAAATATACAATGAACATGAGGATACAATGGATGAGGACTCCACCGTCCACATAAATTCACCGTCCACACATATTAATTATATTTAACACTCCCCCTCAAGCTGGAGCATATATGTCTGATGCAATCAGCTTGTCACATATATATGCTATTCTAGGACCCCGTAAAGACTTGGTCATTATATCTGCAAGTTGATCTCTAGTACCCACAAAGGAAGTCTTAATGATGCCCGAGAGAATCTTTTCCCGGATGAAGTGACAATCAACTTCTATATGCTTGGTCCTTTCATGGAAGATAGGATTCGAAGAAAGATACAAAGCTGATTGGTAATCACAAGCAAGTTCCATAGGACCCATCTCACAAAACTTCAATTCTTGGAGCAAATATTTTAGCCATAGGAGTTCGCAAGTAGTATTAGCCATAGCACAATACTCTGCTTCTGTGCTTGATCTTGCAACAACAGTCTGCTTCTTACTTTTCCATGAAATCAGGTTACCTCCAATAAGCACACAGTAGCCTGAAGTGGACCTCCTATCACTAGCATCGCCTGCTCAGTCTGCATCTGTATACCCAATGATATTAGTATGACCCCTGTCTATATAAACAATCCTTTTTCCAGATGATCCCTTGATATATCTTAGGATCCGGACAACTGCATTCCAATGACTATCACATGGTGAGTTGAAAAACTGACTTACAACACTGATCGGAAAAGCAAGGTCTGGTCGAGTCATGGTGAGATAATTTAACTTCCCAACTAATCTTCTATATCTGCCTGGGTCAGGATAGGGCTCCCCCTCATTAGGTAGAAGCTTTACATTTGGGTCCATAGGAGTATCAACATGTTTACAATCTAGCATCCCTGTTTCCTCTAGAATGTCAAGGGCATATTTCCTCTGAGAAATAGCAACACCTGTTTTTGATTGGGCTACTTCAATCCCAAGAAAATAACGTAATCGTCCAAGATCTTTGGTTTGAAAATGTTTAAATAAGTGTTGCTTCAATTCCTTAATGCCTTCTTGATCATCACCTGTAATAACAATATCATCCACATACACCACGAGATAAATACGTTTATTCAAGGATGAGCATTTAAAGAATACAGAATGGTCAGCCTCGCAACGAATCATGCCAAATTGCTGGATAAGGTGACTGTTTTAAGCCATACAAGGACTTTTGTAATCTGCAAACAAGATCTGACTCTCCCTGAGCAACAAACCCAGGTGGTTGCTCCATATAGATCTCCTCCTCCAGATCACCATGTAAGAATGCATTTTTAATATCCAGCTGATATAAAGGCCAATGTCTCATGGCAGCCATAGACAAGAACAAACGAACAGATGCCATCTTAGCAACAGGAGAAAAAGTATCACCGTAATCCAGACCATAGATCTGAGTGTACCCTTTTGCTACCAGTCGGGCTTTCAAGCGATCCACCTGCCCATTAGGACCAACTTTAACAGTGAATACCCATCGACAACCAACGACTGATTTCCCAACCGGGGGGGGGGGGGGGGGACAAGGGTCCATGTATGATTAAATTCCAAAGCCGTCATCTCATCAATCATCGCCTGTCGCCAACCTGGATGAGATAGTGCTTCCTGAACATTCTTAGGAATGGTAATAGATGACAAGGCAGATACAAAGGCATAATGGGAAGGAGATAATCGATGGTAACTCAGAAAATTGTAAATGGGATGAGGATTAAGAGTAGAGTGTGTACCTTTACGAAGGGCAATAGGTAAGTCAGCGGAAGTGTCAGGTTGGATCGCAGTGGGAGAAGCGATTAGAGTAGGAGCTGAATCATGAAGATCAATAGTAGGTATGTCCTCCGGAGCTGTTGGAACCCGACGCTCATAAAATTTACCATAGCGACGCAATGAACGGTCATCCTGTGGTGATGGATCATCACAAAGAGGAAGGGGCAGGACCTGAGATGGAGTGGAGTCGGATGTGGCTGATGTGTCAAAGAAGGAAGTATCCTCAAAGAATGTAACATCTGCAGACATATAAAAGCGATGTGTAGAGGGAGAATAACATCGATATCCCTTCTGCACTCGAGAATACCCAAGAAAGATGTATTTAATAGCTCGTGTAGACAATTTATCACTACCTGGGGAGAGATCATGGACAAAACAGGTGGAACCAAACACACGAGGGGGAACAGTATAAAGGGGATCATTAGGAAATAAAAGAGAGCGAGGAATCTTATTACCCAAAACAGAGGATGGCATGCGATTTATCAAATAACAGGCTGTAAGAACAGCATCACCCCAAAACTTCAAGGGTACATTGGCATTTATTAAAAGAGTTCGGGCTGTATCAACAAGATGACGATGTTTGCGTTCAGCGACACCATTTTGTTGTGGTGTGTGAGGACAACTGGACTGATGTATGATGCCATGAGAACTCAGAAAGGATTTAAAAGATGTAGAGAAATATTCTTTTGCATTATCACTGCGCAAAATATGAATTGTTTTCCCAAACTGATTCTTTATTGTGGAGCAAAAGGTTTGAAAAACATCAAATAACTGAGAACGATCTTTCATTAAAAATAACCAGGTACATCTTGAAAAATCATCAATGAAAGTAACATAGTACCTATATCCTGAAATAGAAGTAACACGACTGGGACCCCAAACATCAGAATGGATAAGATCAAAAGGGGCCCTATTTCGATTATTGACACTACTAGGAAAAGAGGCTCTAACATGTTTTCCAAGCTGACATGACTTGCAGTTCATGGTTTTCAAATGTGAGAGATGAGGGACCATTTGTTTTAACTTGTCCAAACTTGGATGACCTAGACGACGATGAAGGAGATTAGCAGAATCTGAAACAGCGCGTATGTGGAAGAGGAAGGTTGGAGGTAGTAGAGACCTTGTGATTCAGATCCAGCTCCAATCGTCTCTCCCGTGCTCCGGTCCTGTATAAGAAAGGAATCCGTATTAAAGGTAATTGAACAATTTAAAGTGCGAGTGATTTGGCTAATAGAAATTAAAAGGTAAGGAGAGAAGAGGTGAGGCTTGTCCAATACCAGCGGCCTGTGTCTTAGACCCATCGGCAAGGGTAATATGGTGAGTGGTTTTAGGGAATGACAGTTTAGAGAAAAGAGAAGGATTACCAGCTAAGTGATCAGAAGCACCAGAGTCAAGAATCCAGGATCCAACAGATGCAGATTGAGAGAGACAAACTGTAGAATTACCAGTGTGAGTAATGGTGGCCGAAGAAGAAGCCTGTTGAGTGGCTTTAAATTGAAGGTACTCCTGATACTCATTGGCAGTCAAAAGGTGATCCTTCCTGGGCTCAAACTTGTGTTCAACAACAGGTTCATGAGACTGAGCTATATTAGCGGTTTTATTTGGGAATCCATGTAGGGAGTAGCACCGATCTTGAGTGTGTCCATCTCGCTTACAATACGAACAATAAAGGTTACCTCGTCCACCTCTGCCACGACCACCACCTCTACAGCCATGACTTCGTCCCCCTCGGTTAGTGGAGTTTGAGATAAAAATCGAAGACTCTGATTCTGAATCAACTCCAACCGAAGCTGCTGGAGAAGGAACTCGAAGCAATCGATCAATGAGGTCCTCCACAGTAGGAATATCTGGATTGGTCAAAGTCTGATTCCGATCAGATTCGAAGTCTTTGTGAAAGCCATGAAGAACAAAAACCATAAGCATGTTATCCTGCTTATCCGACATCTTTTTTGCATCATCATTAACTAGCATCAATTTGACCTCCTCACAAATGGATTGTGCCTTATTCAGATAGGAGGGCAAGTCAAGATCAGACATCTGCATTGTTGCCAAATTATGAATTGTCTCATATAGCCGTTGTATGTCATTAGCATAAACAGTTTGAACCTTCTTCCAGATCTCGCAACATGTTTTGTAAGGACGGAAATGCACCATTAACCTTGGTTCAATGGACTGCCACAATAATGATACAAGTTGATAATCTGCCCGTTGCCATTCTTCTTTCTCAGTTGCAGCAATATCAGCAGCCTTTTTGGTGAGATGATCAGACAATCCCTAACCCAGAAACCATACCTCAACAACATCACACCAACTCACATAGTTCTTACCATTCAACTTCTCGGAAGTAATGGTGGGCACCCAGAAAAAGCAAAGGAAACCAAACTTTTCTTTGCTGCCATGGAAGAGCTTCAGTGAACAAACCAAAAGAAGACACAAATACTCACTGAAAAAACTTAAAAAGCAAAGAACAGAGCACACAATCCAAAGGAGAAGTAGCACAACAGTAGACCCACAGACCAAACAGGGGCAAAACAGAACCGGGAGGAGGCGGCGAACACGACGGTGCAAGCGGCGGCGAAAAAGACGGCCGAGAAGGTGGCACGTGGATCACACGCGCCGGAGAGTGAAAAAATGGCGGTGGCGCGTGAGAGCGCGTGGCGGCGAATCTGGTGGCGGCGCTTGGTGGGACTTCCTGTCGGCGACGTCTGAGGTGGTTGTTGGTGTTACTCCGGTCACCAGACAACTACCAGACAACTAAAAAATGATGGGTCAACACTGACAGTGGCTGAAACCCAAACAACACCCAACCAGGAACGAAAAGAGCTCTGGTACCAACTAGAATATATGAACTGAATATTTGTTCTGTATATTTCCATTCCAATATGATAATATATATACACTTGACTATGAAATAGGAAACCTGATACCTAGAGAACAATAACTATCTATGGTAAGTCCTAGGAGAAATATACAATGAACATGAGGATACAATGGATGAGACTCCACCGTCCACATAAATTCACCGTCCACACATATTAATTATATTTAACAGATATCTCTAATACCTTAAATTGGCTCGTGCAGTTGTGCCAATATTTTTGTTAATACTTCTTTCCCTTCTCAATACGATTTCTTTTATCAAAATTGTTCTCTTATTTCCCTTTTTAATGCAGGAGGTTTGATATAAAATGGACCGCACCTACAGCGGAAGGGTCTTTTAGCGATGCTAGAGGAGATGTCATAATCTCACATGATTTCATTACTGTTAATTCTGCTTCAGCTGCATTTGATTTGTATATGAAAGTTCAAACATCTTATGCTGATGATTTTTCTCTAAAAAGAGAAGAGTTTTATGCACCAAGAGCAATTCCATTTACTGTGGATGGAGTTGAGTTAGATTTGCATATGCGTGGGTTTGAATTCTTCAGTTTGGTTTCTACTTTTACGTTGGATTTTCCAAGGCCTTTGCTTTTGAAAGCAACTGGAAGAAATCAAGTTTCAGGGGAAGGTTTTAAAACCTAGTAGCACTATTATTGAACAAAATTTTGACAAGAACAGGCAGCATGTGCAAGTGTTGGACAAAGGAAGTGCAGATAGTCTTGTTGGCGAGGTTTCAATCTCCGGTCTCAAATTGAACCAATTGATGCTAGCACCTCAGCTGTCTGGGTTGTTGAGAGTTTCTCCTGAGTGTATCAAGGTGATGAATAAAACTTTCCATTCTAAAAAAACATTTCAACTTGAGATATTATGAATTTGTTTTAACAGACTGCTTAGTAGCAGTATCACATTTTAGTATAATCATGGATAATAACTCTTGTTTTGGTTTATAAAATCATGGACAAGAATTTCACCAAAGAACTTAGAATTTAATATTTTGGAAAATAAAAGATAAAGAAATTCTTAGTAAAATAATTTCCAGTTCTTGGTAATAATGTTCACAAAGAGCAGTTTGTGAGTAATCACTTATCGACGTAATGAATCACTTGAATGATTAATTGCTCTTATGTTGGAAATATTGTTACCAAGAATACCTTTTTGTAATTTTCCCTTCAATATTATGTAACTTCCATTAAGTCTGGTCATGTTTGATATTTGATGTGTGAAATCTCTGGTTCTATTCCCATAGAGTGAATCTGTGCTTCACTGAACGGGAAAGAAAACTCAGTTTTAGGATATTTAGTACATAAAGCATGGTGACTAGCTCCCTGAATTTGATTCAATGTGCGTATGTTAGGTTGATGGATGGCATTTTGTTGGATCCTGCTTTCACAGGGGAAAAATGTTGGTTCGAGCCTCCTTGATCAACTCTTCTTGAGTATGAATGGGTTCTTCAGTGGTAGAACCTTGTAAACTGGGCATTCTGTTTCCAATTTATGTGGACCTTGCTTCTCTATGATTTTGTTACTTAATTTTAAAAAGGGATCGATATCAGCATAGAGAATTTAGGTTACCCATCCACTTGTGATTTATCTTATCTAGTCAGATTTCTCCTTTGCACAATATGGGAGACAGTTTCAGATTGTCTGGCTCTATGTAATATATATATATATATATATATTACTGCTAACTTCCAAATTTTGTTGGATTGCAGTTGGATGCCTCTGGTAGGCCTGATGAAAGTCTTGCAGTGGAGTTTGTTGGGCCACTACAGCCCAATGGTGAAGATGGTCTGCGTAGTGGAAAACTGTTGTCCATTTCCCTTCAGAAGGGCCAATTGAAAGCTAGCGTAGGTTTTCAACCATTTCATTCAGCCAACTTGGAGGTAGATATTTTAATTTTGGCCTTGGGGTCCTGTGTTTTAAATCTGGATCTGTTTATTTCTTTGTTGGCATGTTCTTCAGTCGCTTTATATTAGATCTAAAAGTTAATAATGAAAATCATTATTTTCCCTTTTGCATTCTTGTGTGGGGTGTACTTATAGGTGCGACATTTTCCACTCGACGAGTTGGAGCTTGCTTCTCTCAGGGGAACTATACAGAGGGTAAGCCCTATCATATTTACCTATTTGACTTCATTCATTGTTCCCTATCATCCTTGTCATTTGCAGTACCTGCTTATGCACATTAAGATCATAATGAAGTTGACCCAATTATGTTACTGACAAGGTTTTCACTCTTCTGTTCTGAGCGAGGGAAATTCATCTTGAGGGTTTTGACCCTGAATTGTTTATAGCAAGTACATGTAAGAGGTGAGCTTTGTGGACAAGCAACGGTTATTATTACTTAACAACCCTCTCAAAATCTTAAGCTGCTAGGAGAAGACTCTGTAAATTAAGTAATGGTTATTATTAGTTAATATCTCTAACATGCCCCTTTCATGCAAAAGCCCTTTGTGCTTGAAGCATGGAAGCACTAGTAGGGTCTATTGCTCTAATACCATGTTAAGATCCATCATTCCAAAAGCTCCAATTGTTAGAAGGGCCAGAATATTAATATGAGAAGAGGTACCTGTGATGTGGTTGTAAAAAAAGAATCTAAATTTATTTAATTATATAATGACATAACAGATTTTTCTCTTTTTATATTTAAAAACTGACATACCATTATAAAAAAATAATTTTAACATGAAACTCCTTAAAAGTAGGAAGTGGATGCAGATGTGGGCTTGTGTGTTTACTTTAAAAAGATGACTTGTCCTCTGTTTTCAATTACAGTAAAAATCAAATTCTGGTTTTCTTTTTCTTTGAAAAAAGAAAGTGGAAAGCAAATAGCGGAATCCCCTTTCTGTTGTAGTAGAGATATCTCTAACATAAAGCATAGCAAGCTGCCCATAGAGGAGAGATGGACAGGTAGCATAAAATTAGAGTTGAATAATTGTAAATTATAATATGCAAATTTTGACTTTTCTTTCAGTTTTGTTGCTTTCCACCTCTCCCTTTTTCTGTTCAGGCTTGCCTGAATGATAACCCGGTCAGGACATTCTTCATGTCCTCAAAAAATGTATGGCATTTTTCATATGGTAGCTTTGTTGCTTTCAGGCAGAAATCCAACTTAACCTTCAAAAAAGAAGAGGACATGGAATCCTATCTGTACTACGACCAAAATTCAGTGGTGTGCTTGGCGAAGCCCTAGATGTGGCGGCTAGGTGGAGTGGAGATGTTGTGAGTTCCTAAGATCATCCTCTTATTTATTTGCACCTGAATTTGAGTTACCACTTATTGATATCCTGAGATGAAATGGAGAACTCTGTTTAGCATGACGAAGAGTTGATCTTGAATATATGCAGGTGTGGGTGTGGGTGTGTTTACTACTTGTGATGGTCAACATGATGTTATCGTTACCAGCTGTATAGTTGTTTACCTTTTATTTATCAGTTTCCACGTTGTAATCGTTTCTGGAATTTCATTTTTTTTTAAAATAATCAAAGCATTGAAATAGACTTTTAAATTCTTAACAAAAAATATAGGTGCTGGTTGATTATCTGCACTGTTCGATGATTTTTTCAGTTATGGACCTTAAGCTTGTCAATGTTAGGTTTTCAAGTATCCTTTTTGGTTATATTTCAAGGCAATTAATACAATTTTATGAAATTAATGTTTTACCATAATCATAGAAATGAGTTCTGGACCTGTGCATAACATTATGTTTGGTACTGATTGTAAGTTGATGCACTATTGTTCAGATCACTATTGAAAAAACTGTTTTGGAACAAAGCTACAGTCATTATGAACTTCAAGGTGAATATGTGTTGCCTGGCACCCGAGATCGTAACCTTATTGACAGAAAAGGGGATGGATTTTTAAAAAGGTTAATGTCTGGGCATCTTGGTAGTGTTATATCCTCAATGGGCAGGTGGAGAATGAAACTTGAAGTTTGCAGAGCTGAGGTTGCTGAGATGCTTCCTCTTGCAAGGCTTCTTTCTCGAAGTACAGATCCCGCTGTTCTTTCAAGATCAAAGGTAGTACTATTATCCATTATATATCTTGGGAGGTTACATATAGTCATAATTAACTATCAGAATGTATGTCAGTTGATTAAGATACTTTGCTAATGTCTTCATAACATGTGAGTTGGTCGATTCAGGAGTCTAGCCACAACGTTTATCTGTTGCTCCTGAAAGCCTATTATCTTTTTGCTTTTTAAGGTTTCAAGTTTGAATTTACTTCAATTTACCCACTCTCTCCCTCCCCCCAAAAGCTGGGGGATTTTTTTTAAAAAAAATAAGAAATATGTAAGACAAAAGTTAGGCCAAGTCAAATTTAGGAACTTCATGCTTGGCTTGTTTGTTTTCTTCTGGATTGAGCTCGAATCAAGTAAAGTTAGGTTTGTGACTGATATTTAATTTAGCTTGTTGAAAGTTTCAAACCCTAGCATTAAATTTTTTTCCATTTTATTTAATTTTTTCTCTAAAAATGAAAATAGCATTATTGATTAAAAAATGAATGTGCCTAACAAGTTTTTTGTCAAATTCATGTTTTTTGACCTGTTATATAACTTTGTAAGGTAATAATAAGCTTGGTGTTCCAGAAAGACGGAATCAGGCTTATTTCTCCTTGATTTTCTGTCAAAAAAATGTTAAAGATTGTCAAACATGTTAAAGCTTGAGGATGATGAAACACAGGTTAATCTTATCTAATAAATGACAGATGATATTTTGTAAAGGAGCTTTAGCTCATTTCCACCATATTTAGGAAGTTATATGATATGATAATTTTTTTTAATAGGGTGTAAGAAAAGTTTAGGAGAAACCATTCAAAAGGAGTTTTGAAAGATTAAAAGCTTTGGATAGATTCCAATGGCATTGATTAGGTGATATGACCAACCCCATCAAGTGGCTTAAATATTGTTATTGATTAAGTAATGTCACCAATGCTTTCTTTTCAGTTATTGTATTGTCTACAAGTAGCCAACACCACCTAGTGGGATAAGCTTGATTGTTGTTGTATCAAATTGTCTGCTTGCCTGCATATGTGAATTATTAGTTTTGTTGGAGGTTCAGTGGTGTTATACTGTTATTATTATGTAAAGAATTGGAAGTTGGAACAAATAGCTATCTCCCAACTCATTTTTTCTTCCACAAAGATTGTTCTTTTGAAATTGAATAAGAGATGGAAGCCTAGTTAAAATTATTAATCCTTCTAACAAATCCTATCTGCCTAAAGAAAGTCAGCTGGTAAG
The DNA here is from genome assembly GCA_035048595.1 of Echinosophora koreensis. Taxonomy (NCBI): domain Eukaryota; kingdom Viridiplantae; phylum Streptophyta; class Magnoliopsida; order Fabales; family Fabaceae; genus Echinosophora; species Echinosophora koreensis. Next base: position 6,987,157 of record JAPCYP010000001.1, on the reverse strand, counting down.
CAGAGTTATCAATCTCGGATAGCGTAGCATAGCGGCTGACCCCGAAAACGCTATTATAGGATAGCGTGTAGTGGGATAGCTGCTATTTTAGGCAAGAGGGGAGGACTGAGAAGGAATGAGGGGGGAGGTAGAGGGGAAAGAGGAAAGAAAGTGGGAGGGAAAAGAGAGGGGAGGAAGAGGCTCTGAATCAGACCACAAAAGAAAAATAACGTGAGAGAGAAGGGGGTGGAGGAAGAGTCAGCAAAAGAAATAAGGGAAAAAGAGATATTTTAGTGGGTATAAGTGAGGGTAAAGAAGTCATTTGCATAAATAGAAAGTGGGCAAAACAGAGAATTGGTGAGTTAAAGAAGGGTAAAATGGAGAATTTGTGAGTTATAGATAGGGTAGAATAGGAAAATCAGATTAAAGAATGAGCAAACCTAAAAAAACCCTAGATCTATAATGTACCAGTCGCAGGAGAGGAGCAGCCAGCTGCGGGTGACGAAGAACCAGTCGCGGAGAGGGAGACCCAGCCGTGGAACAGCGGCGCCGGCGGTTGGGAGTGGCCGGAAAAGGCTCGCCGGAGGGTTCTGTCGGCCCATGAGGTATTAGCGGCTCTGGAGCGCCGCTACTCCCCGCGATCCTGTGTTTTTCCGCCGCTTTAGCGGCCACGATGGCCGCTATAGAAAATGCTCCACTCCGCCTCCTATGTAGCGGCCGCCGGCCGCTTCGCGCCGCAAACGCGCACTATTGACTACCCTACTGGTAAGTAAGGGAATGCATATCCAATTTAATTTGCACAACAAGAAATATTATAGGATAGAACAAAGAAGCATGAAGGGCGATGACCTTATTGGGATGGAGAATCTGAATATGCAAGCATTATATCACTTTGCTTCTGCTAGTTCCCCAATCAGCCACTTGTGTGTGTAATTGTAAGTTAGTTTACATCAAGTTTCAATAACATACTTGAATAGAGCTTGTTCTGTAATCGACAGTTATATATGCCAGCAGGTTCATATCTGCTATACTTTTTAATGCTCTTCAGTTGTTTATTACATATATAGACATTGAGTAAAAGATATTATTCTAATGTTTGCTATTGTATCCTTCATATGGAAACCTTTACTTCATCCTGTATTTTTTTTTTTTTTTTTTTTTTTGTTGTTGAAGAATACTGATCATGCATGTTGCTATGCCACATAATGCAGGATTTTTTTGTTCAAAGTTTACAGTCGGTGGGATTATGTTCTACAAGCCCTAAACAACTGCTTGAGGTATTATCAAAGGATTATTATATTTTATTTTCCTTTCAAAAGGTGCAATGCATGATGACTTAGTTTGTGCTCATAAGATGAAGTATTTATGTAACTTTTTTTTTTTAAGTTTATAAGATTCATGATATTAATGATCCTAATGAGAACTGAAAAAATTGAAGTTTTCTCTCTTTGTCATGGATATATACAACTTGCAGTTAATACGGCGCCATCATGCTCCATCTCTTGATGTTGTTCTAGAAGATTTAAGTCTGCCCGGTTTATCTGAACTCAAAGGTCGATGGCGTGGCTCTCTTGATGCGAGTGGTGGTGGGAATGGAGACACCCTGGTAAAAAATTATCAGTGTTTGTATTACTTGGAGTTGGTGTAAATCATATATTTTTTGAAAATTGACTTTCTTATTCTATGTCATTTTAGGCCGAATTTGACTTTCATGGGGAGGATTGGGAGTGGGGAGACTACAAAACTCAGCGTGTCATGGCAGTTGGTGCTTACAGTAATGATGATGGTCTGCACCTGGAGAAAATCTTTATCCAGAAGGATAATGCCACCGTTCATGCTGATGGAACTTTGTTAGGGCCTAAAACCAACCTTCATTTTGCTGTCTTAAATTTTCCTGTTAGTCTGGTCCCAACTGTAGTTCAGATCATTGAATCTACAGCTACAGATGTTGTTCATTCTCTGCGGCAATTGTTAGCACCGATTAGGGGTATATTGCATATGGAAGGAGATCTTAGAGGAAGTTTAGCAAAACCGGAATGTGATGTGCAAGTAAGGCTCCTGGATGGTGCCATTGGTGGCATTGATCTTGGACGAGCAGAAGTTGTTGCTTCTCTAACCCCAACCAGTCGTTTTGTATTCAATGCAAAACTTGAACCTATAATCCAAAATGGTCATGTACTAATTCAAGGAAGTATTCCTGTTGCTTTTGTGCAAAATACCATGTTACAGCAAGATGTAGAATTAGATAAGAGTAGGGCTACTTGGGTTCCTGATTGGGTAAAGGATAAAAATAGAGGGACCGTTGATGATACCAGTGAAAAAAAAGTGTCTAAAGACAGAAATGAAGAAGGTTGGAATAGTCAATTAGCAGAAAGCCTTAAAGGTTTAAATTGGCAAATTTTAGATGTTGGAGAAGTCAGGGTTGATGCTGATATTAAAGATGGGGGAATGATGTTGGTGACAGCTTTATCTCCTTATGCCAATTGGCTTCATGGCAATGCTGATATCATGCTTGAGGTGGGTGAGGTCAATATAATTTTGTCAATTTTTTTTTTCCCTACTTGTCTAAGTCTTATCATATGGCTTGACTTAATAGGTCAGAGGTACGGTTGATCAACCAGTGCTTAATGGACATGCATCATTCCACAGGGCGTCTATATCTTCACCAGTGTTCCGTAAGCCACTAACCAACTTTGGTGGAACTGTTCATGTGAAATCGAACAGGTTATCCATCACCTCACTGGAGAGTAGGGTAAGCAGAAAAGGAAAGCTGCTTGTAAAGGGGAACCTTCCTCTCAGAACTAGTGAAGCAGAGCTTGATGACAAGATCGAGTTGAAATGCGAAGTTCTGGAAGTGCGTGCAAAAAATATTTTAAGGTTGGTTTCTTAACTTCTAGCACAAGGTTATGTCTTGACTTATTCATGGGTGTAGTAGCTGATGTGAAATATTATTGACTTTTGGCATGCAGCCTTTTACTAAGTCTATACATAATTTTTACTAGTGGGAAAAAGGCTTTGGTTGATGTTGTATGCATGATTATTATTATAAATAAAATATCCTACTTTTGTCAGTGGCCAGGTTGACTCGCAGGTGCAAATAACTGGTTCCATTTTGCAACCAACCATATCTGGGAATATTAAACTTAGTCATGGAGAAGCGTATTTGCCACATGATAAGGGTGGTGGTGGTGCTTCTAATAGATTCCCATCAAATCAGTCTTCGCCTCCTGCTGGTGCTGTTAGTCGAGCATTTGCTTCAAGATACATTTCACGGTATTTGGGTTCAGAACCTGCTTCTTCGACAACCAAAATTTCTCAATCCTCTGGCTCTGGTAATATTTTACATTGGTTTGGCATGCGATCTTATACTTTTTTCATATAATCTAGTGCTGAATGCTCTGCAATCAGAATTGACTCTTTTATTATTGGAATGTGTTCTGATCTGACCCAGAAGGGTCCATACCAGAACGTAGAAAAGTGTAGTGTGTATGAAAAAGGCTCTTGGTGGTGTTGAACTTCTTCTTAATGCTTCAAGTTGCTGGTTTGTGCCTCCGGTTGGAGGGCTCATGGTCTATTGTGGTACACAAAGGGGACCCCTCGATATTGGACTCGATGGAGGGGGAACTCCGGTCCTACGTATTCCCAATGGGGAAATCGGAGCCACACATAGTTCTCTTTGAGGGAGAGGGAGGAACACATGATGTAGGCCGGATCCGGTTCTCGCTTGGAGACAGCCCTCATGAGGGAGAGGAAGGAGAGAGTCTATGGAGGAGATGATGGGAGTCAGAGAGAGCTCCTTTTTTTTCATCTCTAAGGCCCTTTTTATAGGGAGAGTAAGTGGGCCTTTGGGCCCATAGGAAATATCCAGAACAGAATGAAAATCTCTAAACCCCTTTCTACACCATTGGATTTGCCTTGGATTTCTGCTGCAGAGTCAATTTAATGACTCTGCGTGCATACTAAAACACTCGTTAGAATTATTCTAAATGATGCACGTGCAATGTTGCCCAATTTTTTTTATTTTAACTGCCAACTATGGACTTTCCTAGTGTTATTTGTCTGAAATTATTATGATTTCAACGGTAACTGCCATGTTCGTAGTTTTTAAATAGTAATCTTCTTTCTCCAGTCATTTTAATTTAGGGTGATAAGGTGCAGTTAACATACTTGTTTACATTTAATATCATTTTGTAATACCAATCAAAATATGATTTTTTTTTTTTTTTTTTTTTTTTTTGGGGAAATCATATATCAAGTTGATACAACATTATAAACATGTTTTTACTTTTACTAAGAACGAAAAGGGAAATGATGAAAATTTATGAAGGCTGAGGAAAAAAACAGAGGATCAATTATAAAAAAAGAACAATAGAGAATAAAGTTATATTTATTTATTTACACAATATTATGTTTTGGTAAAAGAAGACCTTGCTAACATAAAAGAAATACAGCAAAGGAGGAACTCTGATCGTCCTAAAGGACAAAAAATAACACAAAAAAAAAATAGAAAGGAAGACTCAGTGGACCCTGAATCCTTTGCATGTCAGCTAAAGAAACCCGTCCAAAACTCCCACTAGCCAAATTTGACGGCTGCTTCTAGGGTGCACCACTTCACAAGTGGTGCACCTGCATCACTTATTTTTCATCATTGGATCTTGTTGTCCCACCAGATACAATGATAGACACTCCACACTGGATCTGAGCCTCTAATCTCTCTCACACACTCGACTCACTTTCTCACTCTCCACCGCTGCTACATTGTCGAAAACGCCTCAGTGCGGCTGCCCACTGCCCCCACCGCCGCTGCAAGCACGGCCTTTCCTGCAAGCGCTCCACCAGTCCACCACCACGTGCTGCTTTCTTACGCCGCCGAGACGTTGTGTCGTCCGACCATCAACAACGTCGCACCTCCAGATCTGAAGAAGAAAGGTGAGGGATTTGAAGGGGGAAAAGATGAGAAGAGAAGGGTGCTTCTGTATTTAAATTTTGTTGATTTTTTCTTGGTTGCTGCATACTTCACAAACCACCACCAATTGAAGTTCATCTTACTTTCATGGGTTCACATGGTGGGCAATTTTGCTCTATCCTTTGCTATCTGTTTTGTGAGAAATTAAAAGAGGAAATGAAATAAGCTGTTAATCTGCAACTGAATGCCGTGAGGAGAGAGCTTTTCCCAGAAGGCATGTTCAACCATATCAATAGACCTTGATTATCTTGATTCTGGATATTTAATAGCCGTTAATGCAAGAAACTCTCAGTGGTAATGGTCATGAAGCACATAAGTGAATCGGGTCCATCAACCTACTGTTCCACGTTTCCATTATTACAAATAGTGATTTCAGCAAGACATTGCGAAAGATGACATGCAACTTATGTGTGAGAAAACTGCAACTCACTTGCATCTGGTTGATGCTCTCACGGTGGCCAGGAGAAGTGATTAAGAGTGTGTGAGAGAGATTAGAGACCCAGATTCAGTGTGGACTGTCCATCATTATATCTGGTGGGACAGCAAGATCCAATGGTGAAAAATAAGTGATGCAGGTGCACCACTTTGAAGTGGTGCACCCTAGATGCAACCAAATTTGACATAGCAACTACGAAACTCAAGCCTATTCCAAAGATGGGAAGATAAAGATCTCTAGTTGAAAATCTCAATGTACCACAATTTATTAGAAAAAAAAGAACAACTCGATAACACTTTGGACTCATAAGTCCTAACTGCTGTTAAAACTTAAAACCTCTAGATCTAATAGATGAAAATTTCCAAGTTGGGTGGGGAGCCCCAATTGTTCCCTAAAAATGCCAAACAATTTAACCACAACATCTTAGCATACTCAATACAAAAAAGTGGCTGCTACTTTGAAAACTAAAATAGCGCAGCACAACTATCTGGGGATAACGCCTTATGAGGTGTACACCGCTGCAAGAAATCTATTTTTCTTTTAGTAAGACAAGAAATTCATGATTGTAGAGAAATGAAGGAGTAAAAGGTATAAGGTGCAGGGTACAGAGCTTAGAAGGCCACTTCATTACAGTAGAGAAAGCAACCAATCAATTGGGTTAAGTACACCAATCTCTCTGCATATGAAGAAACCCCTTTAAATTCAAAAATAGCCACTAGCCAACTAAGTACCACAACAAAGTTAAGACGACCACTTTACAATTTCAGTAAAGAATCTAGAATTGTGGGCATTTGTCTCCAACTGAAGGCACCACACTGCTGCATACATAGCATATCTGCAATAAGTCATTAGTATTAGTTCTATCAAGCATTGGAGTCTAAACTTTTCTTTTTTTTATAGGCAAATATTAGTAGTTAGTTATGTTAATTTTTTCTCCTTTGCCAAGGTTTGAACCTTGGACACACACTGTGGTGCCATGTAGTTCTACACCTAATGAGATAACCGAATCAATCATTTGATTGTTTGATCTTATACATGTGCTTATGTTGTTGATTATGTGTATATATAATGGCAGTCAATAAGCCAACTCAGGTTGAAAAGGACATGGAGCAAGTGCCAAATATGGAAATCCGCCTTAGTGATTTGAAGCTTGTGTTTGGACCAGAGTTGAAGATAGTTTATCCTTTGATTCTTAATTTTGCTGTTAGTGGAGAGCTTGAGTTGAATGGTCTCGCCCATCCCAAATGTATAAAACCTAGAGGCATACTGGCATTTGAGAATGGTGAAGTTGATCTAGTTGCAACACAGGTTTGTGTAATGTTTAATTTTGTAACTCTTGTTAATAGTAACCTGCAGTTTCTTGTAGGCTAGTTTTATTTTGATTTGGCTTGTAACTTTTTTAGCTTATTGTTTATATTGTTAAAATTCATTTGAAATGATGTACGGAAAAAATCAATTCCAAATGCAGGTGAGGTTAAAACGCGAGCATCTGAATATTGCTAAGTTTGAGCCTGAATATGGACTAGATCCAATGCTAGATTTAGCCTTGGTTGGATCTGAGTGGCAATTTAGAATTCAAAGTCGAGCTAGCAATTGGCAGGACAAACTTGTGGTGACCTCAACGCATTCTGTGGAACAGGATGCACTGTCACCTACTGAGGTAAAAGACTCAATCATTTCTACGTAACTGTTGCTTACTTTATAGTAACTTTCTAACCCTATGGTCCCATTGTTTCTACCTATGCAGGCTGCCAGAAGATTTGAGAGTCAGTTAGCAGAATCCATTTTGGAAGGTAATGGTCAACTTGCATTTGAAAAGCTTGCAACTGCTACTCTTGAAAAATTAATGCCACGAATAGAAGGGAAGGGAGAGTTTGGCCAGGCTAGGTGGAGGGTAGTGTATGCGCCTCAGATCCCTAGTTTGGTTTCAGTTAATCCTACAATAGATCCACTCAGGTCATTCGCCAGTAATATATCGTTCGGTACACAAGTTGAAGTCCAGCTTGGGAAACGTCTTCAGGTAATCATAATGAAACTATTTAGTTGTTGTCACATCACATGTAGAAGCATTCAATTCATTAGTTACCAAATCCTTTTAAGTGATGAAACTGCGGGTTTTACTGTTACTTGTAAGTTTATTGTTATCTAAAGCAATTTTTCTTCCCAGGCCACAATCGTTAGGCAAATGAAGGAGTCAGAGATGGCAACACAGTGGACCTTGAGCTATCAACTTACAAGTCGCTTGCGTGTGAACCTACAATCTGCACCATCCAATCGCCTTCTTTTTGAATATTCTGCTACATCCCAGGATTAACATCTACAATCACTGTTCCCAGCAGTTGTCTGGAAATTTGGTCTTGCCCTTTGTAAATGCAGCTTAATACATTCCACATCTTTACCTCACATATAAAAGGGGAATTTTTGGGGTACTGGTTATATGTGTAAAAATGTAGTGTAGATGCATATTATTCTTCCGCTCAGATTGAGCTTGTTAATAGGTAGATGCTGAATTCATGAGTGATTCAGTCTTAGTTTTGTACAGAAATTCAATATTAATGAAAAGTTTGGTACTAGATGTGGATGATATAGATGAAGTTAAGCTGTGTTGTATAAGCAGCTTCTTTCAGCAGAACCGGCCAATTCTATTTTGCAACCTGAATTCTCAAATTTCATGTCTTGTTTGTATTTTTCTTCGCTACTTTTTTCTAACTATGAACTAACAATATATAAAGAGAGGAAGCATTGATAGATTCGAATAAGAAAATCAAGTTGTTACTGTTGAAATGGAAATAACTGTTGTTTGCTTTATTTTAATTTTCTGACTCTAGCAACTTCAAATTGTCTATTGATAATCTCAGTTTGTGAGAGAGCATTAACGATTTTCAAATAATTCCTTGCGAACCAGGAATAAAAAAGGAGCATGCATTTAGATATATATTTTTTTTAAGAGAAATTCTTGTATTCACTTGGTTTTAGGATCTCACCGAAATTAGGGCCTTTGGGGAGGATTCAGGAAGTATCTCTACGTTTATATCCTTTGGACTTGCTATAGGACTAATCTCCGTTCAGGTGCTTAGTTATAATTAAGGTTCTTCGTCCCTTTCCAAAAATGATCCTAACAGGATTTGGAATTGTATTCACTTAGTTGACATAACTTGTGTATTCTAAGCTAATTAACTTCAATGATATTAATTTGTATCATGATTATTTTATGTTCAAATTGATGTTATTTAGATATTGGTTGACTTAGGGATACAATTTGTGTATACGAATTTAAGGTTATGTTTGAGAATTTTAAAGAGGATAAAGAGAAGTTGATTATAATGGAATGAAAAGACAAGAACTGAAATAAAAGAAAACATACCATATAGTATAACAAGTTTAATGATAGTTAGAGGGGAGTAAAATATTAAAGTCCTTCCTTCCCTTATCTCCAAGAATCTAAGGACTACGGATATCTGTATTGCTTCATATCTGGATTGCTTTCACAATGAAGACACGTAACAAATATTATATTTCGGAGGGTAGTTGAATTTATTTGTCTCAAAATTAAGAATTGCACATATGCAAACGTAGAGAATCAGACTAAACTGTATTTGGTTGTGCTTGAGGAGCCTTATATTGTGTTAGGTTCTACGTTTGAGGAGCCAGAATCACAGTGGCCACGTAGTTTAAGTTCTGTTACCATTTCTTTGCTCATCCAAGAAACTCGGGAATCTAACAAATATTAGATAACAAAAAGAATATGAGATGCCATTCAATTTTCTTTCTGCAAAATACATTAAATGATCACATAAATTTCACCCAAAAATAAAAATGATTACAAGAATACAATCAAACAAAAAGCAAAATTTTGAGTTTTCACCAAAATCTCCAGGGATCTTTGTACGGAGGAACATAATTTTCTGTTGGGCTTAAAAGGCGGAAAGAACTCACTGTTTTTTCAAGGAAAGGCCCCATCTGCACCAAATATTGAGACATCTAGTTAGAACCACTGAACCAGACCCAAAAAAAACAATCAATTTAGAATATATCCTACTAGTGCTAAGTTTAATTACTGCCAAAAAATGAAGCAATAACTATTGGACATTACTTTGAGATCATGACTACTACACAAGCCTTGAAAATCATAAAGGTTAAAATTGAATATGGCAGTAGGTAGTTTGTTGTTACCTAAAGATGTCATATACATCTGTAAGTCTTCAACTCATTCATGAATTTCAGCAAAAATCAAACCATTTACTTTTGATACCTCATTAAAACACATCACACTGGTTTTTCAAAAAAGTAACTAGTAGTAATTGCCCACTAGTTGCAAGTTGCAACTGCTAGCCTATTCACTTTTTCCACTCCCACTAGCTCCCACATGTTGTAATTGTTTCCCATTACTGCCCCTCTTTACTCTTCTATTATACACATGCTTAATTATGGGGTCTATCAGTTTTTACTATAGATAGTTTTAATTCCCTTTACTAACCTGGTTTTAATGTTAGTTCTATAGGTTTTACATAATCATTCAGATCAGATGAATGTGTATGAGCACACACACACACACCATGCAAGAGAGAGAGAGAGAAAGAGAGAGGTACTTTTTTCCACTGTGGGCTGAGGGTTGAAGCACTGACAGAGTAGAAATAACCTATAATCAAACACTTAGTAATAGCAAATGAGAATTTCTAAAATGCAAAGTGGCATGAAGAGAAACCATGACATGTGAATCAGCTCATGGATGGATCACACAAAAAAAATAGACTGATATAAATATTATGTTTTTCTTTTTTCTTCTTCCCTTTGGATCTTTCCTTCTATGACCATATCAAGCATGGCTCTCATTGAATGGGAAGAGTGAAAGATTATTAGATTTTGGACCTAACTCAATCCCAAAAGCTAGCTCATAGGATGAGGATTGCCCATTACTTATAAACTCTTATTAGAGACTATCTCTAGTCAATGTGGGACTTGGGTTTTTCCCAATACACCCCCTCACGCCCAGCACTATTGGGCTTGGTGCGTGGATAATATGGTGGGTGGCCCAATAATGGATCTAGGATAGCTCTGATACCATATTAGATTTTGGGCCTAACTCAATCCCAAAAGCTAGCTCATAGGATGAGGATTGCCCATTACTTATAAACTCTTATTAGAGACTACCTCTAGTCAATGTGGGACTTAGGTTTTTCCCAATAAAGATGTAATAACAAAATCATCTCCATCAGAAGCTTTCAAGTACTTTTTTTGAATATGCAGAGGACAATCTCATACAAGAAGTGCAAAGGTAGGAATAATCTAGATATGCATGTAGGATTGAGTGCTAACCACTAGGCCGAAAGTTAAATTTATTCAGGACACAACTTTATTTCCTTAAGGCTTCTTAGAACCACATCTTTGAGGGGCTGCATCCATTACAGGTGTCGTGGACTGGGATGTTAAGCCCATTGAATCCAAAGGGAGACGTTGACCAAATATAGCCAACAATGCATGTTTTAAATGCAAAAGTAGTAAAAATGAGAGGATATACCATCTCTTTCAGCTGTTGAAGCAAGATAATGCCGGTAAATGTTTGAATCTTGGGTCTGTAAAATCATAATTTAAAAATCAAAAAGTAACCATCATACTTATCACATCATGAAAAATGAACTAAAAATAAAATACTTACAGTTTTCGTTGGTGATTTGCGAACAAGGTACTCATAATACCAGTAAGGCTCACCATCAATCTGTTAAGAGACTGCATATAAGCTCCCCTATGCATAAACTTCATCTTAAATATGTACTTGTAGTCATAATGTTTAATGTCTGGAGTATTCATTATCATTAACAAACAAGTGCATATTTAGAGATTTTCCTCTTCTTACCCAAAGACATAAGCTTATGTTATATGCATTTAATTGACATATATATTTGATGTTACATGTTAATATACAACAACAACAACAACCCAAGCCTTTTCCCCTCACAAGTCACAATATCCATCAGATAAAGGAAATCAAGAAATAAAGATTAGTCATGAAGCTTACTTCACTTGAATGTGTATCAAGAACTGAACTCTCAGCTAAGCGCTGACTCGAGGTAACTCGCTGCAAAATGTTGTAACTATCAGTTACAAATTTGAAGGATTTTTAATACAGATGACAGTCAAAGCACCTTTGTGATGCACATAGTTAGATGTTACTCCTGTCTAAACAATAAGCTTACATGAGGTCATGATGCCTTGCATATACAAGTGCTCAAACAATCCATTACAAGTATTGACCTCAACATGAAACATGTTAAATATGGCCATCCAAAAGCTATTGGAAGCCTGACTAATATTTAAACAGTTATAGAACGACAAGTTTGTGCATGGTAAAACTATTTTCTCGCTTACTCTAGATTCCATGCCCGAGAATATAAATGGTAACCACTGGGATCAAGTAGGACAATAAAATAGGTTTGCATGTGGGTTTCACAAGCATAAACTGAACTCCAATGTCATGTTAAAACTTCTCCATAGCTTAAGATATGCAGCAGAGTTCAACAATATTTTAACCAAGACGAGAACCACTGTCAACTCTGTGGTCTGTGAAAGTCCTCGTAACAGGGAAGATTAATTTAACATGTGACTACTATACCATATTACCAAAGCTTATCTGGTTCTCCAAGATTTCCAGGTCAGAGAAAAACTGTAATGAGTGACGACTAAATATCTGAATTTTAATTAATAATTAGAGCAAAAGTAATTGTTGCTAATGGTTAGAGTTGATTCCAATAAGTAAGAACTTTGTTTTCATGGCTTAACAAGAATGAAAATGAAAATGAGTACAAAATTCAATGAGTAATAAATGAGTGAAATGTTACCAGTGCAGACTTGTCAGATAAAACTGAATCGGCAACATCTTTTGCAGTCCATTTACTCTTATCCATCGATTTTATAAAGCTTGAATTTGGGGGACCTATCTGAATTTAATACAAAAAACTGATAAAGCTTTGAATAGATAGCAAAAACTCCAAGCAACAAGTATGAGTTTGAAAAAATACCGTGACAGAGATGATGAGATTATCAATAATATCAACACGCTCAGACACAATGCGCAGGCGTGCATCAGCTGTATAGAATTTACAGAAGATGAAAATTACAAAGCAATCATCCAGTATCATTATGTACAAATCAGTATGGACTAGTGACAACTTCTTATCATTCAAATATTTTTTGATGCACAAAGAAAGAGCTGATGCATATTAAATTTAAACAGCAGTGTAACAAGTCCACATGGAACATGACCTCAATCTTGAAATTCTTTGGTAAGATAAATTTTTGCCTTGCAAAGGAAAACAACAAAACTTACGAGAAAGTGGTGCAGCTGATGAATATCGTTCTGGCTTTCGTGATTCTACCCTTTAAATATATGGAAGGAGTTAGCTTCATACAGCCTAAGGATATCTTTAAAACAAAGTAAGAAATACAACCAAGGAAAATTTCAAGGCAACAAGTGGACTTGTAAAGCAAATTAAATACACTAGCACCAAATGTTAGTCCCGCTGAGTCGATAGTTCCCTGGACATATTACTGATAATTAAATTGTCGAATGAGTCAAAAACATTTTTCAAAGTTGAAAGTGCTCCTTATCATGTTTATTACTATAAAACAAACAAACAAAACGTAAGTACTTTGCATACCATTTGAAGACAAATTTCTTAGAAGGCAACTCAACGGGGTACAAATAAGAATATGCATTTACTTCATCTATGAATGAAGCCATCTTAGGCTCTTCTTCAGCAAGAGTCGCTGCAAGACAGGATAAGAGTTGAGGGAGAGGGATATATAGGGAAAGAATAATGATAAAGCAAATTTATCTCAATGCGTTCACATGTTAAATGGCATAGCCAATGAAAGAGGGTGTGAGGGTGCATATATAAACGTGTTAAGAAGCATTTTCACTTGCCCCAGGAAAATCCAACATCAACATGCGTTCTTGTCTTTCTCAACAAACAAGCACCAAAATTACACAGAAAATGCAAGAGAGAGAGAGAGAGAGACATATACCATGAAATGGGGATGTTAGAGATAACGAAGTGAGGCCCAAAAGCAGCAAATCCCTTCTGAAAATCAAATTTTGCGAAGTGGGTTTCAGAGCACGACATGAAAAGTCTCGTCTTTTGTCGGAAAATGGGGATTTGTTCTGGCTAAGGATTGCCCTGGTGTTGTTTCTGATGACCAAACAACATGTAAATGCATTCAGAAAGAAATAGTGGAAGAAGAGAGTATATACAAAAAAATTTCAAAGGGTGTAAAGGGGTACTTACCTGAAGATAAGGTTGTTAGGGAAAGGAAGCAAAGTGTGATTGGGGAAGAAGAGAGAGAGGGAGGGAGAATGTAAAACCATTGCAATGTTAGCTCTCACCACTTTCTTCAACACCTCCCGTCAGCAAAATGACCAACTGTATCGTTGGGAGGATAGGAAGCAAATGAGGGAGTTAATTAGTTAGAACTTAGAAGCTTCAAGGAGATGAAGTAGAATAGTTAATCATGCAGTGATTTAAAATAGTATTAATGTTTAATAGTAAAGTAATTGAGAAAAGTTTCATTCCATTATTTGGAGGTCACACTGAAAATTAATAGAAATGAATTATAAAAGATATTAAGTGATTTACCCTCAACTTCATTTCAAACTCCAAATTGGAAGGCGTGAAAAACTATTGTGAAAATCTTATTGGCAAGTGGTATGAAAAGGTTGAATCCAAAGTAATCTCAAATTCAATTATGAGATATATCAATATTAGTGAAAAATAATATACTTAAGCTATAAAAAATAATGTACTTAGATTTTCAACATAAACTCACTATTTCTTTATTAACAAAACCCTTAAAAAAATATTAAGGAAACATAGCTTACGAGATTGTTTGGGAACGATTATTAGTTATACTTTCAGCTGTTTTTTGAGGAAAAAAAATATTTCATAAAAAAATTATTATGTTTAGGTATTTAGATTAATGGGTAGAAAAGCTTTTATTTTTTTTAAAAAGCAGTTTTCTAACCATCTCAAAGTAAAGATTGGTAGATAGATTATTTTTAAAGATGCTCACAAGTGCTTCATCATTCTAGTGAGATGGTAATGTAAAAGTTTTTTTACACCACTCAAACAAAATAAATTATCTTAAAACTGTTTTTCTGCAAACATACCCAAACAAAACAGATTTTGATTATAATCGATTTTCACAATAATAGATTATTCATATAATTGACTATCAACATAATCTATTTTTTTCATCTTTCCCAAACACATCCTAAGTATTTGATTTTGTTTCTGATAAATCAAGTATTTAAAACTTAATCTATTTAGTAAAGATATTATTCACAAAACAAAAAAACAATATCATGATTTTTTTTTAAATATTCATTAATAATAATAATAATAAATAGTTATTTTTACAGTTCAAATTTTCTCTCCTTTTTTTATGTATTTATTTATTAATATGTATATTTAATTATTAATTGACTTAAATATTTATTCTGGTCAAAAAAAAATATATATATATTTTATATAAATAATAAATAGTGGATGGCCGCTTGATTTCCCACCAAATTACGTGAAAGTAAAAAACGTATTGTCGAAATCCAAAGTGCTCTCTCTCTCTCACAACTATTTCTTCTGCGCTTCTCAATTATTAGGGTTTCACTTTCGCATTCAACTCTACTGGTTTGTTCCCATTCTCCTTTCTTTTTTCTTTTCTTTTTTCTTAAAGTATTTTCTCAGAAAGATTGATGTTTTAGCATTGGGTATGTATTAAAGAATTATGAATCATATGTGATCTTGGTTTTCTTTTTCCCCTTTAATCGAGAAAGCTCTTGTCTTCTTGAAAAGGAATGCTTAATCTTATGTTTTTGTTCTTGTTTTCATTGATCTTCTCGTAATTTGTTATTGTTAGTTATTGTCGCCCTTGATAGAAAAATATCATTACTTTGTTTTTCAGAGGAATGAATGAATGTTACTATGATTTTTGTTGATTGAGATTTTAGGGTAACAGGAGAAGTTTTAAGATTGAGTTAGCAACCTGTTTTATTAATTAAATTTTGTAGCTTGTTGACTAATTCTTTCTTTACTGTGTGTATTGTTTTCCCTACCAAAGAAAAGGAAGCATAAGAAGATTATTACTCTATCTATCTGAACCAATTCCTTGAAGCCCAGAATGTCTTCTTTGAATCCATATGCAGCCTCGTATGTTCCGCTCTCTAAAAGAGAGGCAGAAAGGGTAACTTCTGGAACAGGAAAAGGTTCTGAGAATCATGATGGGATGACCCTTCTTGACTCTAGCATTTCTGCTTCTGAAAAGATGCCTGAAGCTTCTCAAATGAAGAGCAACCCTGTGTTCAATTCTCACAGTTCGCCATCACAGAATGTGACAGAGTTGACAGATAACCAGCTTTTAGATGAAGATATGGATATTGAATATCTTAGAATGACATTTCCTGGTATATCTGAACAGTCCCTTAGAGATGTCTACGCCGTAAACGGGGATGACTTATATGCTGCTGTTGACATGTTGACCCAACTTGAGGTAAATAATGTTCTAGGTTTTAGACTTTAAATTTGTTCATCCATGGATGGCAAAAATTGTTGCTTCTTCCTTAAGTGATCTCAAAGTTTTGTTTTGTTTTGTTTTGTTTTGTTTATATGTATGTTTAAATGTCGAATAACTGGATATGGTATTGGCATGATACTGAATGGGAAATTTGTAAGACTATTTCAACTTGAATATATTTATACAGAAAGATAATAACTAATTGAATAATTGGCACGCCCTCGCTTTCCCTGTTTCTGTTTCAATTCCTTTCCTCCTTCGCATGAGCAAAGGTTTTTATCTTAAGTTTGTTGAACCTCACCAAGTAATTTGAGATAGCCAAAGGCGAAGTTTGAATTTTGGAATTATATTTTCCCTCTAAATTATGATTGATCCCGTTTCATATTTCTTTTCTTCCAGGTTCATTTGTTTTAAACTTAATGGTTGGTCTTCTTTTTTTTTTGGACATACATTTCTGCTCTAATGTAAATCCTGCCCATTTTACTGTGATCGTTGTGTTCTCACACTTCTGTGTTTTATTTTCTTTCTTTTCCTCTCTCTTGTTTTGTATTTTGTTTTAGGAGATGGGAATTTTGAAATATTACATACCAGTATCACTGGTTGCAACAGGGGAATCTTTGTTATAAACAACTATAATACTGTTCTCACTTCTCTGCTGTGTAGACATATGATAATGGCAGTTAAATGTTATTAGTACTCACTTATAGTTTCCCTTACCCGTTAATGTTCGGCCTATCTGTTTCTTTCTATAATGAATTGCTAGAATTATCATACATGAGTCAATTTCTCAAACACTAGCTTAGGAATGAATACTTTTAGTAATCATACACATATCTGAGTTATGTCACTTTACAAACACATTAAGTAGTAAATCCAATGTATTGCTTTTTTTATAGTATATATTTTGACTGGCTATTATTGTTTTCTTACAGTTTGATGATGTTGAGTCTTCTGGAAGTCTTCCAGAGACACTGGGTATTGGTGATGTTTCAGAATCTGCATTATCAGCTGATTCTGGTTCATTGAAACCAAAGAATGTAGCAGCTGAAGCTAGCACTTCATCTAATCCCTCGGCACCAAGCGATTGTCATTAATAAATATGTAACTCACATTGGTGGATTAGTGTAAAAATAGGGAATATTACATAGGGAATATTGAACTCCAAATGTTATTTTGATGGGTTATTGGTGCCGTGTGCAATCGTGCGGCGTTTAGTTGTAGCAAAAAAGGTAAAAGGGAAAAAAAAATCCAAATGAAGGTGATTTTTGCTTAGGATTAGCAAGTGTCTGTTTCTGTCTACATTTTGGAGGTTTTGCAATAGATATAATACAGTAATTTTACTCAACTTCCTGTTTAGTGCAAGTGCCAAAAATTCGGTGGTGTGATTTGCATGGTATTTTCATGCCTTCCAGGTGTTTCTGTGGTCCTAAAAGGACCTACTCAAGCCACATAAGAATATTTTCCTTATTAACATAATCTAAAAGCAAACAAGATAAATGCCATAATAATCAACTTTCTTTTTACGTCGGAGAGTTCAAGCATTTGGGAGGAAAATTGGTGACTTGGTTGAAGGTCAAATGATATTTTAACATTAACATAACACGTCTTGAATATCTAGTTCACTCCTGATCTTATTTGTTCATGAACTCATTATCTGCAAGGTTGGAAGGGTGGTAATAGAATTAAAAATAAAATGTACGGTGCTTTGTGGGTGTTAAGTTTTAGACCAACAGTGGGTATAAAAAAAATTCATGTGAAATGATGACAGTAGAATCACAAATTGAATACACAAGCATTCGTGAATCGATAAAGTGATAGCAGTGAAACAATTTTTTCGAACCAAAATATTTTGTACAACTGGGTTAAACAATATTGCTTGCATAATATTGAGGTATCCCGTATTCTGAGGTGCAATAGATATGATGTGTGCATATTATATTATATCATATCATATAAGAGACAATTAGGTGTCGAATCTAGTTATATATATTTGCCTTCACAAAACATGCAATCAGAAACAAAGGAAAAGATAAATCAGAAACATGTCATAATGTCATGACATAACAGCACGGTAAGTAATATTCCGCCAGACACGCCAAAGCAAAACAACTAAATATATATACTCCCGTAACTCTCGCTTATCATCATTTTCTACGATCCAAATTTTTCCTTTTAATTTAAACGTTGAAAAGGAAAGAATGCACTTCAAAACCAAAGAGGAATCTCTGTGTTTCTGCTTCTATGTTTCTGAATTGTTGTCATTTGATTTGAGTAAATATCTCTCTCCCTGATGATCGTGATGTTTTCAACTTTGATGGTACTTCTTCATCTTCAAAGGACCCTTTAAGGAGGTTTTTAACTTGGCAGGAAGAATGGTTCATATCATAATGAGGGTGTCCATGAAAAGGGTCTAAGTTTGAGGATTGAGATATTTATTGAAAAAAGAAAAGTAGAGAAAAGATGGGAGTGGATTATTATGATATATTGAAAGTGGGAAGGAATGCTACGGAGGATGATCTAAAGAAAGCATATAGGAAGTTGGTTATGAAATGGCACCCTGACAAGAACCCCACCAACAAAAAAGAAGCTGAAGCCAATTTCAAGCAGATCTCTGAGGCCTACGAGGTAACAAATCCTTATATGTATGTATGTATATGTGTGTGCGTGTGTGTATTAACAAATTGGTGAATTTATATCCATAACAGAAAAATGAAATGGCAATAAATGACAAAATTTGATGGTTGTTCTGTGTGGACACTGTGTCAAAGTATGGTGATAAATTGAATGATGGAAAAGAACTTTCTCTAGGTGGTTGGTTGAGCAATTCAGCTCTATTACATGTTACAATATTTAAGAGAGAAAATGTTGTTTTGTTTTATTTGTCACTTTAAAAAGGACTTATAATGCATTAATTACCTTTTTTCTAACTTTATCCATGTCTTTGAAGGAAATGAGTATCATAATCCAAAAGCACTTGCTACTTTTTGGTTTGATGCAAGTTTTTCCTCTAATCATAGGTGTCTACAATTTTAATAATGTAATGTAAACTGGCAAGTTTGAGATTTTATGGGGGTCGGCCTTTGAGAAATTTTGTGATTTCAGGTATTAAGCGATCCTCAGAAAAGGGCAATTTATGATCAGTATGGAGAGGAAGGGTTGAAGGATAGACCACCACCCGGTTATGAACCAAGTGGTTTTAATCCAAGAAATGCTGAAGATATTTTTGCAGAATTCTTTGGAAGTAGCCCTTTTGGATTTGGATCATCTGGACCAGGGAGGTCCATGAGATTCCACTCTGATGGAGGGGGAGGAACATTTAGTGGATTTAGTGCAACTGACAATCTTTTTAGAACATATAGTGAAGGAGTGCATATGCCGAAGAAGCCACCACCTGCAGAGAGCAAATTGCCTTGCAGTTTGGAGGAGTTATACTCTGGTTCTACAAGGAAAATGAAGATCTCAAGGACTGTCATAGATGCCAATGGGTAAGTACAATTATCTTAACCTCTACTTTCCCTTCTTGATGTTTTATTTGTTCCTGCCAACCTAGGCATGCTAAGCAGTAACTAGTGATTTCAAGCCTTTTCATTAACTAGAATAACAATACATACACACACATCACTTCACATATCCACAGTTTTCAACATCTGAGTACACATCTTATCTCACATTATTTCTGCATACTTGCACTCTAAGTCTGCCACCTCATTGGTAATTCTGGTGATCTATGCAAAAGCATAAATTTTTACATAAGGTGATCAAACATTTTATAGCTGCTTATGGCTATGAACTGACTTAGATTCAATTCATAGAGCTATAAGGGCACAAGCTATTGCCCTCTTGTATATCATTTAGTCATTGTCATTGTAATGTCACAAAAGTATAATGCTTCTTGCATATTGTATGGTGTCTCACATCTGCTGAGGTAGCAGAATTAAAAGGTAAAAACTGTGTTATATGAATTGATGAATGTGTACATGAGTGTGTGTCTATCTAGCATTACCTGCCACAAAAAGATTCGTTGGAGAATATCAGTTAAACGGATTTGGTTCCTCTAAAGTGAGCAAAAATGTAAAGTAAGAAAGTAAGGATGTATCTACCATTGATTACATAAAGTGGGTTGAGATCTTAATACACTTTAACTGAACAAGAATGGATACACCCTCACTTTCTCACTTTATACATTTGCTCACGTTAGAGGAGCTTTATCCCCGTTAAACATTGTCAATTCTTCTAATGTTTATGATGGCAAAAACTGCAGAAGGCCAGTTCCAGAAACAGAAATATTAACCATTGAGGTAAAGCCAGGTTGGAAGAAAGGGACAAAGATTACTTTCCCAGATAAAGGGAACCAGCAACCAAATCAACTGCCAGCAGACCTTGTATTTGTGATTGATGAGAAGCCTCATGATTTGTTCAAGAGAGATGGGAATGACCTCATTGTGAGCCAAAGGGTGTCACTAGCTGAGGCTATTGGTGGAACTACAATAAACATCACAACACTTGACAAACGTAGTTTATCTATCCCAGTTACTGACATTGTGAGCCCTGGTTATGAGCTGGTTGTTGCAAAGGAAGGAATGCCAATAACGAAGGAGCGTGGTCATAGGGGTGACTTGAGGATCAAGTTTGAAGTGAAGTTCCCTACAAGATTGACACCAGAGCAACGAGAAGGACTCAAGCGTGCATTGGGGGGTTGAGTGAGGATCATATTTCATATCCATAGTTTTACTCACTTGAACATAGTTGAAGCCATCCATCCTATTCTGCCAAGTCTGCACATAGGGATGATCCTCAGATGCTATTATCTATCTCCATCCTTGTTCAATATTTAT
Source organism: Echinosophora koreensis (assembly GCA_035048595.1). Classification (NCBI taxonomy): domain Eukaryota; kingdom Viridiplantae; phylum Streptophyta; class Magnoliopsida; order Fabales; family Fabaceae; genus Echinosophora; species Echinosophora koreensis. The sequence goes on along the minus strand of JAPCYP010000001.1, from coordinate 6,966,381 downwards.
GTTATTGGCCTTGGAAATTCCTTAGATTTTTTATTTTTTTATTTTTAAAAAAGTTATCATTTATCTGCTTTTCTCAATTGCATATATTTTTAGGGTGTAGTATAGGGCCCTTTTGTTGTTGTATAATTGTATTCATTGCAAAAAAAGTGTAAAAATATATGAGAGGTTCTAAGTTGTACACAGGAGTTGAAGGAAAATTAACATCAATTGTTGGTTATAATTAAGCTTTTTGGGTCCTAATAGAACAAATTTATGTTGAAAAATATTCTCTTTTTAAGTTGTTGGAAGGACCTGGATACTCTCTAGCTGGATTTCTCTCAAGCTCTCTCTATCTCTCTTAATTCTTATCTTTCTGCATCATCTCCCCATTTTCTCTGTATCTTCTCTCTTCTCCTACCCTTGTTTTTCCATGCTGCCTCTACAGCATGGCAAAAGCGGATCCAATTTAGTCATCGCATCAAGGCCACATATTTAGATGAATGGATCCCTAAAATGACTATTTCTCATCATCTATGTTGATTATTTAAACGCTTCTTTACTTAAACAAATGAGAATTGATTCTTGTGGTTGGTGAACACAACTTTGATAGGATAGAACGATATTCATTAAAGCCCGTCTTTTAGTCCATTTTTCACTTCGACTCAGTTGTCTAGGGTCCAAATGCCCCAGCAAAATGATCCATTAGCAACAAAGTGGTGAAAAAGAAAAAGGACATTTCTGAGACAGAAGAGCATGACACCTTGCAACAGTATATTTTGCATTATATGAATACACATGGAGCTAGTAGCTACCATGGTGATAAAAGTGATTATTATTTTCGTTCATTGATGAGGAAGTATGTGCAGAGTTACATGTAACAGATACCGTGAGTATATTCCAAATATAAATGCACGTGTATTACATAGACTCTGTCTATGAGCAATGATTTTTGTCCACAAATATGAGACACCATTTAGTATCCCTTTAATTTTTTGGATGTATTTTTGAGATGCGTATATACAGAGAAGATAAAAAGCAAGTGAGGAATAGAGATAAAAATATACGATATCGCATATGATATCCAAAATTCCCCTATCTATAGCCGACAGGCTCTAATGCGTCAGTAAAAGACGTTGCTTTGCACATACAAAAACCGATGCGACGAAAGTACTGTTGCGTTGACTATCATGCAAAATGAAAATACGATAAACAAAAGCATGCAAAATGCTTTCACGAAAATATTATTCACTGGAAAGCTACTGTTTTGCAAACTAAAACAGGAAAAAGATAATAGATATTCGTTTGTTCTACTAGGTTTTGATACTACAAAAGAACAGAAACAGCTTATCACGTTTATCATAAACTTACATGGCTACAAAAAGTGAAATACATTAAAAAAAGTTCTAAACTTTATATCAAAGAAACTAAAACCCCCTACTTCTAGAAACATTTGGAGACCAGGTTGTGCCTTGCCCTTGCCCTTGCCCTTGCCCATGCCCAGGCGCTCCATAGGGCTGTTGCCCCACGCTAGGCAATACGTTGTTTCCGTGGGTAGAAGGAACCCAAGGAGGCCCAAGATTTCGTTGGCCATGCGTAACATTCATAGGGGCTTGCAGATATTCTGTTGGTGTAACTGGCTGCTGGTGTGAACTGGGAAACGATTGATTCAGTATCTGAGGTCGAATATGAAAGTTGTGCATTGTCTGTTGGTTAGGAAACTGATTCCGGGAATTTTGAGGCTGCCATTCAGGTATATCATCATCATCATCATTCCAAGGTTGAATTGTACCACCAAATTTATCCTGCCAGTTTACTGAAGATACAGTTGTTTTGTTTTGCCCATATTTGTGTACAAGCTCCCTCATTTGTTCTACAGGGCGTGATGGGGCTTGGTTAACCGAGTGGAATGGGACCATACTTGGTCCCATTGGTTTTTGGACCATGTGTGATGGATTTGAACTGCCAGAGAAACTGAACTCTGGGAGGTCATCCTCGACTCGGGCCGCCGGTGGCCCAAATCCAGGAGGAATATCATCATCATCATCATCACATGGGGGTCCAGTCTCGGGGGGCTTTGAGCCCGTTGAGGGCACTGCTTTGTGGGTGGGATTGGCATTCACATTCGCATCTTGCTGTGTCCTAGAAAAGTATTGCCTTTTAGAGCTATGTTTGTGGTGTGATGAAGTGGTGGGTGATATAGACGAAGTTGTTAAATTAGTTTTTCTCCATACAATAACACCAATTAGACCATTATCAATAGAATTAACTGCCTCAATTTGTTCCTTTGGAAGTATTTTGCTGAGCATTTCAACTGTTTCTTATGGGGTGGGCAAAAGTAAAGTTCAACTCCATGCACAGGCTCAGCAAATCCTACTCTCTCGTCCAAAATGAACGAGTCAGCCACCTGTATGCAAATATATATCTAATATATATCAAAAACCATCCGCAACTCAAAACTAGAGATGAGAACCAATCTAATAAGCATTATCATTACCTCACGGAGAGTTGATTCCTCGTTGCTGGGGGACGAACCTTTGGGGACAAAATGCAAAACCTGCAATACAGAGAAACTTTTTAATTACACACAGCCCCAAAGCGAAGCTAACGCAAGAGTTTCACAAGTTACACGGATTTACTTCAGAAAACGCAATATTAACATCAAACAGTGGGTGGCCTCAGACATACAAAGCGTATTCAAACCAGTTAATGGTCCCATGCATCCCATCGAACAGTTTTGGTATCACCAGAAAATGGGAGAAAAATTAGGGAAGGATTTTTGCACACAATTTTTGATATAAACTCATTTCTCAAATTGACATCTTATATTTATATATGATATGAATATGAATTTAATTTAATGCACTGTTAGTGTAAGATTTTACATTATCAACTAACCATACATCATTATAACTTAAATAATTATTATAAGATTCAAATATTTTCAATGATGTTAGTTATTAGTGTGAAAAATCTCTAAACTAACAAATAACAATGCATTACAATTAAATTATATATTTATATATAATTCTAATTGAAACTTTCGTAGGATGAAGACAAAGTCCCAAAGGACGGGAAGGTTTTTTATTCAAATCACCAGATATCATGATATATTTACCAAAAACAATTAAATCTCGTAATAAATTTTAACGGATACTTTTCTTTTTTTTTTACCAAAGCTACACAATCCCAATATTCAATTTCGTCCACCGCAACAGCATGCCTCATTGTTTCACACCTTTTTACTTTAAAAAATACCCCATCCTGCCAGCTTTAAAAACAATGCGTCATTTGTCATACACAACCACCAAACACTCCATCGCCTCCTTTACCTCATCAACGAAAGGAAAGAGGTAAACAAATTGTATAACTCAAGATAATTCTTTTTTATCATTCCTTTCTGCATGGATAGTTGACATAAAAAGACAAGATACAAGTCTAGCACAACAAAAAGAATTTGAGATACCATGATAGCACGACTTCTTGACATCGGAAGCTCTTGCAGAAATTTCTCAAATGCATCAAGTCGAACCCTCCCCTTGATCTCAAGAAACCCAGGCCAATCCTTTGCAGAAGTTTTCTCACCACTTCACAAAGAATAAAATATACGATCAGTCAAAAAAGCAGAGAAAAAATATTGATACTCTTCAAACAACGCGACTCCAAAATCAAAACTATCTCTTTTCAATTAAAAATAAAATAAAAAATTCAAGTAACGTATATATGTGCATAATACAGCATTTCCTCAACCCAGCTCCAATCAGAAACGAGAGGAAAAACGAAAAGATCCATCCAACTCTTAAGACAATATTGTTCACCTTTTTCAAGACAACTAAAAAACAACATTGAAGAGCCACACGAGTTGGATGTTTTGCACAGACACGAAAACCATCAAAAGCACTAAGAGCACAAAATAAATGATACATACCCTGAAAGTTGCCTACTTAGCACTCACCATAGCAACAATTAGGAAAGGAGATGGCAGCAATAAGAAATACAATAATTATATAGAAGTGAGTGCTTATGGTTAACGGCTTCATGCTTATCAAATTTTACTGAAACAAGTACATCAAAGCAATTTTTTTTTAAATTAATACTCCCTCCGGACTCAATTATAAGCAAAAAAGTACACATGTTTTTTGGACTCAAATATAAGCAAAATCCAACCAATTCAACTCTATTTAATGTCAGTGTTTCAAAAATCAAGAAAATTAACAAATCCAACCAATTCTCCTTCTAATTTCCCAAGAACATTACACACTCACAAGACAATTAAAGGGTAGATTAGTAATTGTAACTCATTTTTTTACATAAATCAAGACAATTAAACTAAATTAACTAACTTCCTTAATAAGTGTGAAATTAGTTAATTTTGCTTATAATTGAGTCCGGAGGCAGTACTACTTTAAGAGTACCGCCCATGTCAAGAAAGAAAAAAATACTACTTTAACAACCAGACAAAAACCTTGGTCACAGATAGCAGTACTTATTCAGAGTTACATGAACAAAAGACCCCAACCAACAAAACTCAATTGAGAAACAGGATCCACACAACAAACGAAGTTGCTAGGTCAAACAATCACATCCAAAGTAAACACTCACAAAATGCCACAGCCCTCTCCATTACTACCTTCGTATATAGATGGATTAATACCTTCCATAATATTATTGCCCTTTCACCTCTTTTCTACACAAGTTTTGAGAATTTTTCCTTCATATGCTGGATGAAAATAAATTGTCTTGATATGATGAGAAAATATCCACTTCATGATTCTCAATATAACATATAATAGAAGAAGAAAAATGGAGAAATGAAACAATCAAAACTATATCAATACATGCACAAAAAGTTCATTGCAAAATAGCAACCTATTTTAAAGATGAAACAATTAGTAAACTACCTTTTAAAGATGCTTATGACTGAATGAGTGGTATTCAATTGAAGCATTCCCTCCCAGAAACATTCACCCTTAATAGGGACTGTAGTTTTCGAATATGGATTATTATTACCATATCTCTCTTCTGCACAAGACTGACGGGCTCTCAACTCAGCATCACTGGTAGCATACTTCATGTCATCAGTTGACCTTTCCTTGGTATGACCGTCAGTCAGCTTCATATCAGCTTGACTCTCACCAAATTTTGCATCAGAAGAAATGCCCCCGGATTCTGCATTAACCTTTTTCTCCTCTTCAGCACCTGGATTGACACATGTGCTCTGAAGCTTCTCAGACTTATCAGGAATGACATCAATTTGCTCACTTGGTGATAAATCAGAAGATTTTGATTTAGATCTAACCTCAGAATCATCCTTGTCTGAGATAGGTATCACTTTTCCAGATTCCTGCGGTAAATTTTCAAATGGTGGCTCAGAATGAAGGGATTCCATGAATTCATCAAGAGAGACAATAGGCGGAAGAAAATCAGGGTCCTTCAATGCATCATCTGTCATAAGCCCTTGCATTGGATCAGAACTATCATTGGATGAAATGGTAATGGAAAATGGATTATCCTTCTGTAAATCGTTCTTCTCACCATCAGTGCCCATATCGTCTTTGATCGTATCATCTTTGTTCACATCAGGTTTAGAAGGAGAAGATGCATCCACATCCTTTTTAATTGTTTGGTTTCGAGCAACCGAGGTGTTGCCACCAGAAACCTCTTCCACTGGGACATTGTCTTCGTGTTCAACTTCCACTTGAAATTCACCTTTATGTGTTTTCTTGACCAAACGTCTAATATCAACATCTGAATCAGGTAAAACCACCATTTGAGCAAGCTCCTCAGCCTTGGCTATCCGCCACTGAGAAAGCTCCTTTGAAGCAAGTTCCTCTGCAGTCATGGAACATAACTGTTCTGGGGGAATTTCACCAGACATAACCCTTTCTCTTAGTTCAGGATTATTGCGGTCTTTCAAATTGAATAGAAGAGACCTTCCCTTCTCTTTGTACTTCTTATTCACACCTCCAAACAGTTTGAAAAGTTCTGCTTCTATCCTGGATGCTAAAAGATCAGGTAAAAGGACTTCCTCCCTACAACCTCTGCCTATTTCCTCAGGTTCTGATCTCTGCTCTATATTAGATTGGCATTCTCTTTGGTTATCAATGTCCACCATATCAGATAATACCCAGGAAAGACCATTTCCTTGCAAAAGGTCATCTTTCACAAAGAAACTGTCACTGAAAGGAACATCATCAGTAGTCAAAGTGTAACTTGACTGGAAGTCCGGTATAGAACTCAATATATTTTCGTTATTAGATAGATTTGTGGATCCCGATCCACAGTCCTTGTATTTTTCAGAAAATTCTTCATTAGAGATTGAACCCTTTTCATGCTCTCCCATCACATGGTCAACTGAATCAGTTGCAGTGAAAGTGGAATGAACAGATTGAGACATTTCCTGCATTGGCTCGAAAGCAGTATCAATGGAAGCAGATGCTGACCCAGCGCACTGAGAGCTGTTCATTAATTTATCCCGGGTGTTGGAGGCATCACTCGGTGTATTATTGTTTGTAACCAGAGGTCTATCTTGCTGAGAAACCAAGGCCAGAGCAGCAGCTAATGACTCCCTCATCTTGGACCTAACACTTTCAGATGATTCAGTTTGAACCTTGGAGGGATGTTTCATCTGAGCATTTTGACTTTTAGAATTCACAGACCGAGGTGTACCAGATTTACTGGTAGTGGATTCCATCTGTGTTTTTCTCTTACCTGGTGCTGCCGGATGCTGTAACCTGGAGGCATTAGACGGGGATTGCATCTGCGTAGAACCTTTATTTGATGTATTAGATACTTGCTGCAACCAAGGTCTATGCTCCATTTGTGCAACCCGCTTGCTAGATGTCACAGAGCTACCAGACGAAAATTCGGTTGGTGCCTTCCGCTTGGGAGTTGTTGACAGTTGCTGTGGCCCCATATTATTTGGCATTGTCCCCATTTGCATGGTTTGTCTCTTAGGTATAAAAAGCTGATGCATTCCCAGATTATTCATATGTGCTTCTACCCTGTGCCCACTCTGCATGACTGAAAGTGGTAAGCCTTGGGGAGCAGGTTCACCAGGCATGGCTCTCAATAATCCAACATCATTATTTGAGCTTGCCTGTTGCTGTGACACGGAAACACTGGATACAGCAGGACCTGAGAATCCCATCTCCATCTGTTGCCCTGATCCACCAACGTTGTTCGCAATGGGCTCCAGCGGAGCCATCTGCATGCTAGGTATCGGCTCGGAAACCAGATTGTTGGACATTATACACTAGTAACATTAACCATAAATAAGACAAAGGCAACGAGACCCTGAGACGACAATTTGACCTGAAACAGTTCATAAATCATAACATGTTAACAGCTTAATGACCAAAAATATGTTTAAATCACATTACAGAAAAAGAAAAGAAGAAAAAAAAAACTTCAACCCTTGACGACTCAGCAATCACTTTCAACAGTCTTCATTCAATATGAACATGATCTTATTCTTATCCCATCGTGTTTACTCTACCTCGAAAAAGGGGAACGATAACGGAAATAATCATGCAGTGCATCCCAAAAAACAAGGATGAAATTAAATCACACAAACCATTTATTCTAACGTCTGATAACTTAAGCACAAGCATGTCCCTGTAATGTAATTTAATTTAATACGACAAGAAATCAAGAAGTATTACCTATTATTATAACGGAAGAAACTAATCGATAGAAAAAAAATGAATCAATTGTGAAGTACCTTTGGTTCTTATTGCGATGAATCGATGGATATAGTTGATTAGGGATCGGAAAAACGAATTAATCTGAGCTTCTGTGTATTGTGTTGGCGGCGCTGAAAGCAGAGTGCATGATGAGTACAAACCCTAAGATATCTCGAAGGGAGAAGAAGAAGCGGACAATAACAAAACAATAGCTGAAATGAATAAGGTGATATATCTCACGTTCTTGAATCTTCGTTCTTCTAAAGTTTATCCTTAAACGCAGCGTTGCACTCCTTTTCCTTTTATAAATAAATAAATTAATTAAGGCTTAAATAAGCTTTTAGTTCCTGAAAAGTTCCCAATTTTTTGTTTTAGTCCTCGTATTATTCTTTCTTAGGTTTGCATCCCTACATTTTGCTCCGTTACAGAAATGGTCCCCACAGTTAAGGTTCCTCCGTTTCCTGATGACGTGGCTAACGGAGGTGTGCCACGTCATCGCCACGTAATCCACGTGTAATTTTTAAAAAAAAAAGTACAAAAATAAACTTAAATGTTTTTTCGTAGCGGTAATATTATTTTTAATTAATTTTATAAATCAATATTTTTTGCTTTTAATAGGACCATTGCCTCTTCTTCTTCGTCAAAAACCCTGCTCCAACCCATTCTGCTCCACCGCCGTTCTACTCCACCGCCCAGCGAACCGCCACGGACTTTCTTCTCTCTTCCGTACGTGACCTGAAACCGATTGTTCCCCTTTCTCTTTTCCTCTTTCTTTCTCTTTCGCTTTCTCCTTCTCTGCCACGATGCAGACCAACTCAGCCGCATTGAGCAACACACAGGAGGAACTGTGTACATGTGGTGATCCTGTGATTCTGCTGACGTCAAGGAGTAAGAGGAATTCTAGAAGGAAATTTTGGAGATGCCCTAATTGGAAGGTTAGTATGTCTTGAATCCTTTATTTCTTACAAAATTTCACAACAAAACCTTGTCACCTGAGCATCGTATTTACTTGGCATAAGGAAAAAAGTGTGACCATTTTGAGTGGGATGATAATCGGCAGTTGAGGCTGTTGCAAGAAAGGCTATCGCAAGAAAGGCTTTTGCAAGAAAGGCTGTCGCAGGAAGCAAGTGCAAGTGCAAGTGCAAGTGATGTAAAGGGGGGCTTGTCGCAGGAAACTGGAATATCTGTTGATAAAGGGCAGCAGCGTGAAACAAGCACCCAGGAAGCACTTGAAAGAAAGATTCAGAGGGTGCAGTTGAAGCTATCTATTGAAAGGAAGAAGACACAGTTGTTGTATTTTCTGTTATGTATTGCTTTTGGAATTGTGATTGGGATTTTTGTTTTTTCAATGCTTAAATGCAATTGCAAAGGATAGATGGTGTAATTATAAATGGTTGCAGCTTTGTGTATTGGTTGTTGGCTTTATGTTATTTTGTAATGCTTTTTTTGTTAATGGCTTAATGAATGTCAGTATTTGGTGTTTGTTTCAATCAAACTTGTTGATGTTAATGAATGATAAAGTTAGCCTGTGAAAATTGGGCAATAGCTAAGAACTGAGGACAACATATTAATAGGATTTCCATTCAAGAACTTGCATTAGTACAACAAAATAAATGTGTAAAGTGAAAACCTGAGTCACTTTCTCTAAACCCAAAATTTACATCAGTATTCCAATAACTTATACCCAAAAAAAACTGATTCACTTTTGCATAAGTAGTTTTGGCATTGTTCTTGTGCCCAAAAAAACTGAAAACTTAAAGTTGTTTCCACCCAATGAAACCATATTCGCTCCAAAAAAAAAAAAAAAAGTGCTACCAATTACAACCATTAAGTACTTTAACCTACAAAGTACACAGAGAAAACTAAATGCTGTTGTAGGTCTTCTTAAGTCCCTTTGTTGCCTTCTTTCCCATTCTTAAGGTCTTTGACTTCTTTAAGTATTCTGGTTGCCCTGTGACATCCATTGATGACATTTGTCCAGTTGTGCACTAGCTGGGCCACAGTCATTGCAGCTATACCTCCATTGTCATCCACTACAGATGTGGATGATGATGACCCTCTTAGTGATTTCTTTTTATGTCAATCAAGAAAAAGTTTATCAGTCACTCACTCATAGTAAGCCTAATGTTGCAAAAATAAAGCAGTTAATTGCATATTACCTTTTTTTCTTGGACAAGCTGTGATGCAGATACTAAACTTGTCTTTCCCTTGAATTTTGGATTTGCAGCAGGTTGAGGTTGTGATTGTGTCACTGGCTCAATAGTTGAGTTGGTCCTTTTGCATCCCCTTTTCTAAAATAATGATAACACAAGTCAGTAAATAACAGCATAATATAGAAATGGAGAATGAGATGTGTAGGGTAGTTACCTTGGCTGCTCTGGTGCAAGGTCCAATAGGAGGAGCACTTCCAGCATGTTCAGTAGGTTCATTATCATGCATAAATGGCTAAAATCCATGTGGTGCTCCCAAATCAATTATCGGCCCTTCATCAAAAAGGAACTCAGTGGCAGGTTGTTGCTGGTTCTCATTTGTTGCAGCCTGATGTTCCATGTGGACTGGTGCAGGTTGCTGTTGGTTGAGATTTGGTGCAGTCTGCTGTTCCATATCACCTGGTGCAGGTTGTTGCTGGTTACTATTTGGTGCAGGTTGTGTTTGGTTGTGACCTTCTTCTCTTTCCCTAAGCATCCTCAAAATTCTCTAATAAAATGAATTCGACAAAACATGTTAATAAATGGGAAACAATCAATACTACCAATAATTAATAAAATAACAATGATACCTTTCTCACTTCACACGTGGTACTGTTGTGACCATATTCATTGCAAGTCCCACATTTGTTTCTTGTACCTTGCCTACTCACCTTTGTAGCATTCTGATCTTCATCTGGTTCTCTCCTCCTCAGTTTTTTAGGTCTTCCAGGTCCCTTCTTATATTTTGGAGGCAATATTTCTACATCATTAGTTTGAGGCCACTTATTTTGTCTGTTTATAGGGCTGATTGTAGGCCCATAGGTACGCTCATATGCTTCTCTTCTATAATATGCATGCACATAATGTTCTGGTTCTTCACCTTTGTAATTAATAGCAGACACGGCATGCCTACAAGGGATCCCTACTAATTCCCAAAAATTGCAAGAACAACTTCTTGTGCCTAGATCTACAATGAACTTATCATTTATATTAGAGTGGGTTATCTCAAAAATATCTCCACCACCCCACAAAGGGAACCAGTTTCCACTCTTTTCAACTTCTTTATCTAACCTCTTCATAGGTTTTGGCATTACACTTCCTTGATATCTTCCAAGTTTCTCCCTAAGATTAGCAAACCTCCCCATTAAATATCTTCTAATCCATTCACACATAGTTAAAATTGGCTTATCCCTAGCAACTAAGATTGTAGCATTAAATGCCTCACTTAAGTTGTTCATAAGGACATCACATCTGGGGTAGAATAAGAAAGCATGTTTGCACCAACATGATTTAGGAATCTGAAATTAACATACAATGATGGTTCTAATTAAAATCCAATCAACATTCAAAATAACATGCAAAAATAACATGTTTAGCATTTAAGTGAACATACATGCAGTAGCCAGTCGTGTGCACCCTCATCCAAGGATCTTATTTCAGCCATTTTCTCATTCCAAGCCTCCTCATAGGTTGCTTTAGCAGCTGTCATCATCAAATCACGCAACATTATTCCACCACCAAACTTTTTCTTCATATTATTGTAGAAATGCCTAAGACAAAACCTATCTTCTACACCACCTAGAATTTCCTCAAAAGTGGGAATCAACCCCTAAAACACAGTAAACAGGTATATTATTTCACAGCAAATTCAATTAAAGACCAACATTGTCTTCTCCTTCACTGTCATTAGGTGCAGCAACTGTCCTATTGGATCTCCTCAATTGTGAAGCATTTGATGCTTCACCATGCAATGGAGGTTGAGGATGTTCAGGTGCACCCTCTTCAAAACCCTCTTCTAAGCCTAGGTCCCTTTCCTCTCCACTATCATCAAAGTGTATGCCCTTTGCGCTATCGTCATTGTCATCATTGTCCTCATTATCAACACTCTCATTCTCAGAACTCACCTCATCCTTACCAACACAATAATCACTATCTTCACTATCAGTGTGACTATGATCACTCCCATGACTGCCTGACACGTAGAGTGTACTTGGGAAAGTTGGAAAAAGCGATTATGCTGATAATCAATTTTTGTATAATCGATTATTGTGATAATTGATTATAATTAGAATATGCTTTTGTTTGGATCTGTTTGTTGAAAAGTGATTTTAAGATAATCTATTTCCTTTGGGTCGTGCAAAAAAAATCACTTTTATATAATAAATTATAAAAAAGGGTATGAAGTTATTAGTATAATTTAATAATATTTGTTTAGAAGTTAGTTTTGTAGCGGTAAACATAGAAGAGAGTTTTGAGAATGAAAAATAATCAAATCACAATAATCTTAAGCTAGAAAAAACTAGTTAGCATAAAACAACTTTTTTTCCTTAAAAAAAGTTTTTTTATAAATTTAAGCAAAATACCAAACATGATAGATTATCTATGAAACAGCTTTTAAGCTAAAAAATAGCTGAAATGAGGGGAAATAATCTTTCTCAAACATACTTGTAGAATCACAGCAATAATACCTGGTTAATAAGATTTATGGTCAATACTGGTTCCAAAAAAAATAATTTTATGGTCAATAATTTTAAAAAAATTTATGGTTAATAAAGACACAAAAAAATTCAAAATAAAAAACTCAAAACATGAAAATCAAAAGGAGGGTAGCAAGAAGAGGAGCAGTTTCATACGGTTTCTCTTTTGCTCTCTGAAGCATACTCCCTCCGATCTATACTATAATTAAGATCTTTGTTAGGTACGACATATTTAACATTAATATGGCAACCTTGAATTTTTACATATTCCATATTCAAATATCTTATTAATAACCTTTTTTTTAAAAATATTTTGAAGATTTAGAATGTTCCTAATTTTGTGGTCCTATTACTTGCCCAAGCATCCTATTACATATTTAGCTATACACACCAAATTTATATAATCTTTATGCAAACATATCAATTACAATAAGTAATAAAAGTATAGAATATAATATTTTTGACATTATGAAAATAAAGTAATTTTATTGTTTTAAGTTCACAATTTTATTTTCCACTTAAATACAATAACATGTGAATAAAACAACCCTGTGAATATGTTGTCTTCTCCGTTATAAAATTGAATTTGCTCTCTAATGTTGTACTTAGAGTTTATGTCTTTATTCATCACTTCTTCACCATTTGTTCCTTTCAAATCTTACAAATCCATATAATCATTCCAATTCTTATAAAATCCACTAAATTCTTATGATATAAATCTATTAAAATCTATACTATAAAATCTTGATTATAAAGAGTCTTTAAAAAAAAATCTTAGAAGTCATTGTATTTGTAACACCCTGTTTTCAGAATTAATTTGATTAAGCTGGTTGTATTAAGTTGAATTTATTGTTCAAGGGCTTAGTGAGATTTTTGGTTAAAAGTCCCTTTCTGGTACATGAGCACACCCGTGCTCATCAGCCAGCAAGCCCGTGCTTAAAGTCAGAAGCGTGATTCTGATTTTAAGCTCAGCACGACCGTGCTCAACAAGGAGCACGCTCGTGCTCAATGCGTGGACCGCGTCTCGTGACACTAAGTGGAGCACGACCGTCCTCAAGCGTAAGCACGACCGTGCTCAAGTCCGGACCTATATACGTTGAGCTAACCCCGGGTTGCGCCGTACACTTCCTCTTTGCTACTAAAAACCCTAGTACGGCTGCAACCTCCCTTCCTCCCTTTTTCCTTCATACTCAGTGTGGTTTTGAGTATTGGAGACGCTAGGGAAACGTGGTTTCGTCTGCACTTCGTGTATAGGTAATGTTTCGTCCCTTTTCTTTAGTTTCCTTTCGTTTTTGGTTGGGAAACTAACACCGTTTTAATCTGTTTGTTTAAGGCTCATTCGTGCGTGAGCCGCCTAAAGGAGAGGAACCGGTTGCTGTTAGGAAGTCTTAGAGAGCTACCTTCAATCCAGGTATGGGGAGAAGGGTAGTATTTACGTGGATTTGGGTTTAGTGTAAAGTAAAGGGGTTCCCTAACCCCGATGTGTTTATATTTGTATGTATGAATGACATGTTGAATTAGTTGTTTAATGATGGTATGCTATTGGCTGTTTCGGTACGTTATTAGTATGTTATTGGTTTACTGTTCATGTTCATAATATGTTGTTAATGTTAGTGTTGGTTGCTTTTCTATGAACATGATGTTGTTGGGTTGATGCCGTGGTTGAATGGATTGCTGTTATGATGATGAGTTTAAACCCGAAAACATGCTGATAATTGATGTTAGGAATAATTGAGTAAAATCCCTGGTAATTTAACTAAGTTTCAGTCTCTGTTCCTGCCCAGAAAAGCACTGTCGCGCGATGAGCACGACCGTGCTGAACAGGGAGCACAACCGTGCTCCCAGTTGAATTCTGGGGAGCTGGCCGCGCTGTTGAGCACGGCCGTACAGGACAAAGAGCACGATCGTGCTGCTGAGCACGACCGTGCTCATTAAGAAGCACGACCATGCTTCACTTACAGGGGAGCACGCCCCTCACGTGCTTAAGCACGACCGTGCTGGGTTACGAGCACGACCGTGCTCAACCCACTATGACAGAACAAGATTAAAGGACTTAAGGGGTTTTAAACCCCACTTCCCTAAGATGATAACTGATTAGACAACTTGGTAAATGTTACTAAAGATAAATAAAGATGATGAGAGGGTGAGATGTTAAGTCGATACCCCTTCTTTGGGTGCCGCAAGTTGATGAGCTGTGCCTTGGTGCTTTTTGGCCAAGGAGGCCTTGACCCCACGGTTTGGGTCTAAGGTGTTGTTGTTACGTACCTTAGTGACCGAGAGTTTCCCCCAGGTACTGCGATTGATTCCGCTTAAGTCCTCAGGTAGATTCCGCGAGGCAAGTTGGTGCGGTTGATTCCGCTGTTACCTTTGGTCGATTCCGTTGGAGTTATGGAGGTGGTGTTGCCGTTGTTGTTTTGTTGCATACGCATTGCATCGGAGATGTTGTTTAGGGATGTTCGACATAGGGGAGATCGTCCTAGAGTACGGCGATCCGGCCATCCACGGTTGGAGTAGATTCTCCTAGCGCCCCCGTGATGAGGCATTCGTTAGTTTGATGCGTTGGCTATCCAAGGAGTAGATTCTCCGGCGTTGAGTAGATTCTCAATGTGGATATGTAACTCCGAAGTCGTTCATCCCGAGTTTAGTGGATCCACATGCATTGATGGTTTAGCGGAGTAGGACTGCATTGCACTGCATAGCATAATGATAATGTTGATGTTTGATGTGATGCTGCTATGCTTGCTGTTTACTTTACTGCCTATTCTCATGCTAATATGTTTATACGATTCTTACTCCCTATATATGTTTGTTGTTTGTGTTTGGCCTGATTGGCACATTGCAGAGGATGACGAGCAGCCCGGAGAGGAGTGACTCTGAGGAGCCGCCACTCATCGTAGGGCTAGTTTATGTTTCGTAGTCGTTAGTTTCAGTTGTAATTCTATGGACTTTATTCCGGAACGGTTATACCAGCTCTGTATGTGACATCGGGGTTGGGTTATATTACTTTGGTTGGTTATGTTTTTATTGTTTAAAACTTATTTTATTTCCGCTTTGTAAACGGTTCATGTGGGACTTTTCTACCCATGGACAATTGTTTATTTTATCCAGTAATTGCATGTTTTCCTTTAAATGTTTTTAAGTTAAATGGCTTTTAACATGCGGGGTAGAAGGGTGTCACATTTAGTGGTATTAGAGCAGTTTGACCTTGTTCGGACGTGGTATGAGTCTGTTGTGTGACTCTTGTTTGAATTGTCTATACTTGGTATAGATAATGATGTTTTAAGTTAGTTGCATGTAGCTTTTACTCGCTAAGTTTCTGTATTAAAGGCTGTTTTGGGCATGTACAGGAACTAATGGCCGGTAGAGGACGCAACGATCAGGCGATTGCTGATGCGTTGGCACTTTTGGCCAATGCTATCGGACAGGTCAACCCTAACAACGGTGGGCCAGCTGAGTTCCAGGGACTGGATAAGTTCCAGAGGAACAACCCTCCGTCGTTCAAGGGAGCGTATGACCCAGAGGGAGCATTGTTGTGGCTGAGGGAGACAGAGAAGATCTTCCGTGCAATGGACTGCAATGATCAGCAGAAGCTCATCTTCGCCACCTTCATGTTGACTGAAGAGGCGGAGCACTGGTGGGATAACTGCAGGCAGAGGATGCAGGCAGAGGGCACAGCGGTGACTATGCGGCTAAGTTTGAGGAGCTGGCGAGGTACTACACTCCTTATCAGCATGAGACGGACGATCGCTCCAAGTGTGTGAAGTTTGAAGCGGGACTCCGGCCTGAAATCAAACAGGCCATTAGCTGCCAGGAGATCAGAGTCTTCCCTATTCTGGTCAACAAGTGTAGGATCTATGAAGATGCCAGCCAGTTCAGAGTTGCCAGTTCCAGAGGGTCGGACAATCAGAGTAGCAAGAGGATTGATCAGAGGGACAAGGGCAAGCATCGATATGCCCCTTCGGGTAAGGACTTCAAGCAGAGTGGCAGGAAGCCCCAGTTTCAGTAGAGTAGCTTCAGGGGTGGGTTCTCTGATGCCCCTAGAGCTATGAGGTGTGGGAAGTGTGGAGCACAGGACCACTATTCGTCCCAGTGCAAGGAAACACAGGTCATCTGTTTCAAGTGTGGCAAGCCAGGCCACATCAGCCGCGAGTGTGATGGAGCTAAGGCCGAGCCTCCCAGCGCTAGCAAGAATCAGAAGTCCCAGGCCAACAGACTAAAGACCACTAGGAGAGTCTTTACTCTTAGTGGAGCCGAAGCCTCCGAGTCTGATGACTTGATCCAAGGTACGTGTTTAATTGATGGAACTCGATTAACTGTGTTGTATGATTCGGGTGCTACTCACTCGTTTATATCGCATGATATGGTCAAGAGTCTAAAATTGTCTGTTACCTTCCTTGAGTTTGATTTGTTGGTTTCTACACCTACAAATAAACCTGTTTCTACTTCTTATGCATGCAAGAACTGCCATATTGTTATAAATGATAAAACTTTCCTTGCTGATCTTGTATGCTTACCTTTGAAAGACCTGGACATTATCCTGGGTATGGACTGGTTATCTTCCAACCATGTCCTTCTGAACTGTTTTGATAAAACCCTGGTTTTTGGAACTCCAAAGGAGTCTAAGAATCCAAACCTTCTCTCTGCCAGCAAAGTACGAGCTTCGATGAGAGACGAAGCCCGAGTATACATTATGTTAGCTTCCCTGGATGTAGAGAGCAGCCCTCCTGATGTCGCCAGCATGCCTGTTGTGCGAGAGTTCCCTGAAGTGTTTCCGGGGGATGTTTATAACTTACCCCCAGAAAGAGATGTTGCGTTTACCATAGACTTAGTGCCTGGCACCGGGCCAATTTCCATAGCACCCTATAGAATGTCTCCTCTAGAGCTAGCTAAGTTGAAAGAACAGTTGGAGGACCTGATGGAGAAGCAGTTCATTAGGCCGAGTGTGTCTCCGTGGGGAGCACCTGTGTTGTTGGTGAAGAAGAAGGATGGTAGTATGAGGTTGTGTGTCGACTTTCGACAGCTCAACAAGGTGACCATAAAGAATCGGAATCCACTCCCTAGGATTGATGATCTTATGGACCAGTTGGTGGGCGCTTGCGTCTTTTCAAAGATAGATTTGAGGTCGGGGTACCATCAGATTCGAGTTAAGTCTGAGGACATCCTGAAGACAGCATTTAGGACGCGATATGGTCACTATGAGTACTTGGTTATGCCTTTCGGTGTGACCAACGCTCATGCGGTCTTCATGGACTACATGGACAAGACCTTTCACCCTTACTTGGATAAGTTCGTGGTGGTGTTTATAGATGACATCTTAGTGTACTCCAAGAGTAAGGAGGAACATGAGGAACACCTGAGGGTTGTCTTGCAGACCCTTAAGGAGAAGCAGCTGTATGCTAAGTTGTCTAAGTGTGAGTTCTGGTTAGAGGAAGTGAGCTTTTTAGGACATGTCATCTCTAAGGGTGGCATAGCAGTGGACCCAGCTAAAGTAGAGACGGTGCTCCAGTGGGAAGCGCCAAAGTCTGTAACCGAGATTAGGAGTTTCTTGGGGTTAGCCGGGTATTATAGGCGGTTTATAGAAGGTTTCTCTAAGATAGCGTTACCCTTAACCCGTCTCACCAAGAAGGGACAGTTGTTTGTGTGGGACTCTAAGTGTGAAGAGAGTTTCCAAACCCTTAAGAATAGGTTGACATCAGCACCAGTGTTAGTTTTGCCAGATCCTAGTGCACCCTTCGTAGTTTACTGCGATGCTTCTAAGCAAGGGTTAGGTGGTGTGCTGATGCAGAATGGTAAGGTAGTCGCTTACGCTTCTAGGCAGTTGAAAACCCATGAGAAGAACTACCCTACCCATGACCTAGAGCTAGGAGCTGTGGTATTTGTCTTAAAGATCTGGAGGCATTACCTTTATGGAGCGAGGTTTGAGGTTTTTAGCGATCATAAGAGTTTGAAGTACCTCTTTGATCAAAAGGAGTTGAACATGAGGCAGTGTAGGTGGATGGAGTTCTTAAAGGATTATGACTTCGAGCTGACCTATCACCCAGGAAAGGCCAATGTGGTGGCCGATGCCTTGAGTAGGAAAACCCTACATGTCTCCGCTTTGATGGTTAGGGAGATGGATCTGATTGAGGAGTTTAGAGACCTTAGTCTAGCTTGTGAGTTTACCCCTAAGAGTATTAGGCTTGGTACCTTGAAGGTTACCAACAGTTTGATGGATTAGATTAGAGAGGGTCAGAAGTTAGATGAGTATCTCTTAGACCAGCGAGAGTTACTCGCTCAGGGTAGAGACCTAAGTTTTAAGGATGGCAGTGATGGTATCTTGAGGTTTAAGGATAGAGTTTGTGTGCCAGATGTTTCTGAGCTTAGGAAGTTGATCTTAGAAGAAGGTCATAGGAGTGGATTGAGTGTGCACCCAGGTGCCACTAAGATGTATCAGGACCTTAAGAGAATGTTTTGGTGGCCTAGGATGAAAAAGGACGTAGCTGAGTTTGTGTATGCGTGCCTAGTTTGTCAGAAGGCTAAGATCGAGCATCAGAGGCCTTCGGGGTAAGTTGCAACCCCTGAGTATCCCAGAATGGAAATGGGATAGTATCTCCATGGATTTTGTGTCTGGACTCCCTAGGACTCCAGCTGGTTTTGAGGCAATTTGGGTTGTTGTGGATAGACTGACTAAGTCTGCCCACTTCATTCCGATGAACATGGAGTATCCTTTAGAGAAGTTGGCAAGGTTGTACATCAAGGAGATAGTTCGACTTCATGGTGTACCCTCTAGCATAGTTTCAGATAGGGACCCGAGGTTTACCTCTAGGTTTTGGAATAGTTTGTAAGTGGCTTTAGGGACAAAGCTTAGGCTTAGTTCAGCTTACCACCCACAGACTGATGGGCAGTCTGAGCGGACCATCCAGTCCTTAGAGGACTTGTTGAGGGCTTGTGTGTTAGAACAGTCTGGAAGTTGGGACAAGTTTTTGCCCCTAATAGAGTTCACCTACAACAACAGTTTCCATTCCAGCATTGGGATGGCACCTTATGAGGCTCTTTATAGGAGGAGATGTAGGACACCTTTGTGTTGGAGTGAACCTAGTGATAGTGTGGTGCTAGGGCCAGAGATAGTCCAGGAAACAACAGAAAAGATTAAGTTAGTTCAGGAAAAGATGAGAGTTGCACAGAGTAGGCAGAAGAGCTACCATGATAAAAGGAGGAAGGCGCTCGAATTCCAGGAAGGCGATCATGTATTCTTGAGAGTTACCCCGACAACTGGGGTTGGTAGAGTGATGAAGGCGAGGAAACTTACTCCGAGGTTCATTGGTCCTTACCAAATCCTCAAAAGAGTCGGCGAAGTCGCCTACCAAATAGCCTTACCCACGTTCTTGTTGAATCTCCACAATGTTTTTCATGTGTCACAACTCAGGAAGTATGTTCATGACCCTAGTCACGTGATAGTACCCGACGCTATACAGTTGAAAGAGAACCTGACGTTTGAGGTGTTACCTCTTCGAGTCGAGGATAGGAGGGTGAAGCAGCTAAGAGGCAAGGAAATTCCTTTGGTTAAAGTGGATTGGAGTGGGGCGACTGAGGAAAGTGCTACCTGGGAGATGGAGAGCAACATGATGGAAGCGTACCCGCATCTTTTTCCTTGAGGTATGTGTAAATTTCGAGGACGAATTTTTTTATAAGGGGGGTGGGATTGTAACACCCTGTTTTTCAGAATTAATTTGATTAAGCTGGTTGTATTAAGTTGAATTTATTGTTCAAGGGCTTAGTGGGATTTTTGGTTAAAAGTCCCTTTCTGGTACATGAGCACACCCGTGCTCATCAGCCAGCAAGCCCGTGCTTAAAGTCAGAAGCGTGATTCTGATTTTAAGTTCAGCACGGCCGTGCTCAATGAGGAGCACGCCCGTGCTCAATGCGTGGACCTTGTCTCGTGACGCTAAGTGGAGCACGACCGTGCTCAAGCGTAAGCATGACCGTGCTCAAGTCCGGACCTATATACGTTGAGCAGACCCCGGGTTGCGCCGTACACTTCCTCTTTGCTACTAAAAACCCTAGTACTGCTACAACCTCCCTTCCTCCCTTTTTCCTTCATACTCAGTGTGGTTTTGAGTATTGGAGACGCTAGGGAAACGTGGTTTCGTCTGCACTTCGTGTATAGGTAATGTTCCGTTCCTTTTCGTTAGTTTCCTTTCGTTTTTGGTTGGGAAACTAACACCGTTTTAATCTGTTTGTTTAAGGCTCGTTCGTGCGTGAGCCGCCTAAGGGAGAGGAACCGGTTGCTATTAGGAAGTCTTAGAGAGCTACCTTCAATCCAGGTATGGGGAGAAGGGTAGTATTTACGTAGATTTGGGTTTAGTGTAAAGTAAAGGGGTTCCCTAACCCCGATGTGTTTATATTTGTATGTATGAATGACATGCTGAATTAGTTGTTTAATGATGGTATGCTATTGGCTGTGTTCGGTACGTTATTAGTATGTTATTGGTTTACTGTTCATGTTCATAATATGTTGTTAATGTTAGTGTTGGTTGCTTTTCTATGAACATGATGTTGTTGGGTTGATGCCGTGGTTGAATGGATTGCTGTTATGATGATGAGTTTAAACCCGAAAACATGCTGATAATTGATGTTAGGAATAATTGAGTAAAAACCCTGGTAATTTAACTCAGTTTCAGTCTCTGTTCCTGCCCAGAACAGCACTGTCGTGCGATGAGCACGATCGTGCTGAACAGGGAGCACGACCGTGCTCCCAGTTGAATTCTGGGGAGCTGGCCGCGCTGTTGAGCACGGCCGTACAGGACAAAGAGCACGATCGTGCTGCTGAGCACGACCGTGCTCATTAAGAAGCACGACCATGCTTCACTTACAGGGAGCACGCCCCTCACGTGCTTAAGCACGACCGTGCTGGGTTACGAGCACGACCGTGCTCAACCCACTATGACAGAACAAGATTAAAGGACTTAAGGGGTTTTAAACCCCACTTCCCTAAGATGATAACTGATTAGACAACTTGGTAAATGTTACTAAAGATAAATAAAGATGATGAGAGGGTGAGATGTTAAGTCGATACCCCTTCTTTGGGTGCCGCAAGTTGATGAGCTGTGCCTTGGTGCTTTTTGGCCAAGGAGGCCTTGACCCCACGGTTTGGGTCTAAGGTGTTGTTGTTACGTACCTTAGTGGCCGAGAGTTTCCCCCAGGTACTGCGGTTGATTTCGCTTAAGTCCTCAGGTAGATTCCGCGAGGCAAATTGGTGCGGTTGATTCCGCTGTTACCTTTGGTCGATTCCGTTGGAGTTATGGAGGTGGTGTTGCCGTTGTTGTTGTGTTGCATACGCATTGCATCGGAGATGTTGTTTAGGGATGTTCGACATAGGGGAGATCGTCCTAGAGTACGGCGATCCGGCCATCCACGGTTGGAGTGGATTCTCCTAGCGCCCCCGTGATGAGGCATTCGTTGGTTTGATGCATTGGCTATCCAAGGAGTAGATTCTCCGGCGTTGAGTAGATTCTCAATGTGGATATGTAACTCCGAAGTCGTTCATCCCGAGTTTAGTGGATCCACATGCATTGATGGTTTAGCGGAGTAGGACTGCATTGCACTGCATAGCATAATGATAATGTTGATGTTTGATATGATGCTGCTATGCTTGCTGTTTACTTTACTGCCTATTCCCATGCTAATATGTTTATACGATTCTTACTCCCTATATATGTTTGTTGTTTGTGTTTGGCCTGATTGGCATATTGCAGAGGATGACGAGCAGCCCGGAGAGGAGTGACTCTGAGGAGCCGCCACTCATCGTAGGGCTAGTTTATGTTTCGTAGTCGTTAGTTTCAGTTGTAATTCTGTGGACTTTATTCCGGAACAGTTATACCAGCTCTGTATGTGACATCGGGGTTGGGTTATATTACTTTGGTTGGTTATGTTTTTATTGTTTAAAACTTATTTTATTTCCGCGTTGTAAACGGTTCATGTGGGACTTTTCTACCCATGGACAATTGTTTATTTTATCCAGTAATTGCATGTTTTCCTTTAAATGTTTTTAAGTTAAATGACTTTTAACATGCGGGGTAGAAGAGTGTCACAGTATTCCTAAATAGTCTTTTAAAATCCCAAGACCAATAAGGCCCTCAACACAGTTGGTAGATACCTGGATTCCTTAAGCATAATGTCAAGGGTTCGACTTCTGCCGTGTGCATGGAAAAGGCTTTGTTGAGAGAGGTGAAACACACTTCGGTGATCTCTACGTCTTGAAAGGGATGTCTCTGGCTACCGGCTGGAGGATACCCTTGGTGTAACACCCCGATTTTCCGCTGTTTTCCTTTTTCGAAAATGAGTGTGCTTCTGTTTATATATTTATATAAGTAGTAGAAAATCATTTTAATTAAACGGAGTTCACCACTCAACTTCACTTGAGTGTAGGAACTTACGATTAAATTTTGGGTCGAAAAGTCAGACAGAGCCCGGTCTGCGGATTTCATTGACAGTATAATTATACTGGTCAGAAGACCTAATTTTTATCTGCGAACGAAACCATTAGGTTTTATATTTTGCCCCGGTCATTTTTCCACGTTTCGAAAAAATGCATGAGCTCTGAAATAATAATATTTTATTCGGGTGGAATCTTCAATCGGGTAAATGGCGGAGCAGATTACGGGATTTTCAGGAACCGCTAACAGATAATATCGGCGACTCACACAAGATGACTCACATGGTGAGTCACAATGTGAACACATTAAGTGTTGCACATGGTTATCATTACAAACTATTAGGAATTTGCAAACTAGTCCTTATACTTTTGGAATTTTGCAAAATGGTCCCTAGGAGTTATTTGCACCTAAGTCCTTGAAGAAGCCACCTCCTTTCCACTTAATCCCTCCCTTGGACGCAGCCCTCTCTATATCTATGGACCATCACACTTCATTTTCTTCCTATTACAAGTTTAACACAAAAACACCAAAGTTCATAAGTCTTATAATCATTTTGTGAAGCAATTAATTGGATCTTCACTTGTTTTTGATCTTCAAGAGGTGAATCATCTTCTCCTTTCCTAATCATGTTTATGTTCTTCAATAAGTTTCACGATTCAAAGCTTTATTCATCTATGTTTTCCACTTTTAAGTTTCTAGATCTAGAACTTTGAAAATCCATAACTAATTCTAGAAAAATCATATGATGATGAAACCACTTCCTATGTTCTTATAATCTTGTATAGTGTCTAGATCTAAGAGCATGTGATGATCAAAAATTTCTTTCCCCTCAAACCCATCTAGGCCGAAACTAGGAGGTATTGGATGGATGGTGTTTTGTTCTTGTTTTTCATGTATGATCATGTATCCTTTATGACATGCTCTAATCCATGATTAGCCAATCAAAATGAAGTATTTAACCCTAGGTTGATGTGTTGGCCGAAATTGTAGAGGAAGAGTTTGATGAAGTCTTGTTCATGATTTTTGATGTATGTTCATGTCTTTCAACATACATACATGCACTTGTTAAATTCTAGTTGATTCATGAAAACGAAAACCCTAGCCCTTTGATTTTGTCTTGGCCGACCTTACCTTTGAAGAGTTAGGATGGATTTTGATTCTAATCTTTGTTGTTTAGTCTTAATCCATTGTCTTAAGTGCATTTGGATCATTAATCCAATACTTAAGCAATTTTGAGAATTTTTAGCAACTAAACCCTATTAGGCCGTGACCTATATAGGTGTATTTAGTGATGTTTTAATTGTTTGATTAAGGGATTGTTTGGTTGTGTGTTGAAGGTTAATTGTTTTACGGCGTACGAGGGTTTCCGACAACAGACAGAGTTCTTTTAATTTCACTGAGGAGCTTCGAGAGGTAAGAGGGGTTACCTGATGGGTTATTCGGATGGCCATATGTTCATGTTTGTTGTCTGAATTTATTTGTTTATGTGGTTGTGGTGTTTCTGGTTTATTTTATTTGGCTATGCGTGTATAGCTGTAAGCTGTTTATCTGTGTTTCGATTATTTATCTGCTTTTAATTTATTTGATTAACTGCATATATATATTGTATTGCTATGATGTATGATTTGTATGGTAGTATAGTTCTGATGATGATGTTGGATGTTGTTTGTGAAGCCTGACAGTGGTCAGTGCACAACCGATTAATCAGATAAAAGCTTTAATAAGCTGTATGAATTTTATTCAATGTTTTATGGGAAATGTTGGAATATAATGTTTATGGAAAATATTATTTGGGAAAAATTAGAAGTATTGGAAAATATTATTATTTTAATAATTTATTATAGGAAAAGTGAACTATTAGTCACAGTGAGGACGTAACCGTGAAATTATTTTTGTACGGCTAATTTTTACGTATGAAATTTCGTAATATTATAAAAAGTTATTTTGTGAAATTAATTTTCGAAAATAACTTAATATTGAAATTAGAAAATGAGTTAAGTGGAAAAAGCTAAGTTTTGGCTTAAATGGCTTTAAAAATGATAATTGACGACAATTTGGAAATGTATCAACGGCAAGTGTTTTAAAACGACAGTACGTATTTTAAGTAAGTTTTCAACCTCAAGTGACTCATCTTTGTGAAAACTAAGTTTTGGTATTTTAAGGTTTCATATGGAAAGAATTTTCCATTTGAAAAGATTTTCTGAAATCAAGTATAACTCAATTGTGTTGAAAGTGGTATTGAACTTAGTAACTGAGACGTCGGGGTACTAAGGTTCATTGTGTTATGGACTTGAGGTCCTTTGGACTTTGAGGTCCTGTAGACTTGGTGTCTACTGTATATGTGGTGTATACTGTTTAAAACATTTTAAGATGTTTTCTATTACCACGAACCTATGACTGGTGCATCGGTCTAGAGGTGTCGTGATTGAGCACTCGGACTTTGAGGTCCTGTGTTATTAATAAAAGTTTTAAAGATGTTTAAAACTCTGTTTAGTCGTAAGCCATTTTGAGCTTCGACAAGGAAAGATTGAACACAAAGAAAAATGTCATGAACAAAGTGTTTTGCATGCATTTGGTAGACGTGCCCGTTATGTTCTGGCTGCGTGCCTGTGTTCTGGCTATGTGCCTGGTGTTCTGGCTGCGTGCCTGGAGCCTGATCAACTCATCACTTGTTGGGATATCTCATGAGATTAAGTGTGAATGTTTAGTTGGTATATATGAAGTGTTCATGCATATTTTTCCAAGGATGATGTTTGGGGTGTGAAACCCATTATGAGATTACATGCTTTAGTATGAATGCTTGTATAGACATAACATATATATGTGTGTTTTTTTGTTGTGTCGTACATATGGTTCTCGCGTTATGATCCAATTGTCGGTTTCTCACTCTTGCATGTTTTATTTGTGTTTTCTCTTCTGGGTTCTATGTGGCGGAATTCAGATGAACCTCTTAAGGGCTATGGCGTCTACAAGAAGAAGAATGTTTAGTTCGGGGCATGCTGATGCTATTTCTTTTTGTCGTAGTGTTTGACCAGCTTAGGCTTACGTTAAGTTATGTTTTGGGGAAATACATTTACTTATAAAGTTCAAGTGTAAAAACATATGATACAAAATAGTTGTATGACTTATATATATTTATCGATATATCTAAGGGTGGTTATGTGTTTATCGTTGTAATGATGTCGAAAGAAAAATTTTATCACCACATTTTGAGTAAGATAAACGTTGAGAAAACTTTATTTTCTGAAAGCAACCAGCGAATTAATGATTTTATTTTCCGTAAACGGGTAACCATGTGATGACCCAAGTTAGGGTGTCACAGTAGTGTACCAAAAAAAATCCACAACATTTTTCTATGCCAAAATAATCTTTTAAAATCTCAATTCAATGTACCTCCTAAAAATGCATCTCAAAATAATAAAAAAGATGTAAGGCCATAATGCCAATTTAATATATGTAAATGCAATGTATAAAGTAACATTATTTGATATTTTCATTATTTTCTCAACAAAGGAGGAAAAATAAATAAAAAAGTTAAAACCAGCCCACAGGCCCATAGTACTTTTTCTCTTTTGTTTATTTCTGAGTTTCTTGGCGGTGTTGGATCATTATTCAATAATAACAACAACAGGAAGAAACAGCTCAGGGGGTTTCATTGCCCAAAATCATCATAGCGCAAAACTTCGTGATCTGCATCACATCCTCTCTTTTGATAAGAATCCCCCATTTTAATTCAACCAAAGCTTTCCTTTCTCTTTTCTTACATTTCCGAGAAAAAATTAAATCAGAGAATGGCGAGTTTCAAATGTTAATTATTCTATTGCATTCACTTGTTTTTTCTTACACTTTCCCTTCTTAATTTGGCAACCTGCAACCTTCAAGATTTGATTTTTCACCAATGCATGTTGTAAAATCGAAAATTTCCCTCGACCCATTTAAATTCTCCATCTCAATCTCATGCAGCTTCTATCACATTGCTCGGAAATCTTGGCTTGCTTCCATGACCGAGATCTAGGGTTTCTCATCCTTTTCCTCCCACTTTCTCCCCATTTCATGGCTCGTGTAGCAGAAACCAACGTTTTCGTGTTACATTGATTCTTTCCCTTCATGGGTTCCTTCTAAAGCTTCGAAATTTGTCCGTTTCAGCTACTGGGTCATCATGCTCAAGCAATTCCTCAGTAAACTTCCTCGGAAGGCATCAAAACCCGATTCGGACGAGTCGCTCCGAGTCGACTCGTCGCGCTCGGACTCTTCGTCTCGCACCGTCGCCGGAAAAATCAACCGGTCACACGGCGGTAACAACTCCGCGGCGAAACGAACATCCTCGTCGGCCGTTTTCCCGGCAAGCACGGTCTATGGGATCGAACCGTTGGTGCCGTTCAAGGATGTTCCAAACGCTGAGAAGATGAACCTCTTTGTGAGCAAGTTGAGCCTTTGTTGCGTCATGTTCGATTTCACTGACCCAGGTAAAAGCACCGTTGAGAAAGATGTAAAAAGGAGAACTTTGGTTGAACTTGTTGATTTTGTGGCTTCTGGGAACAATAGGTTTAGCGAACCTGCTATCCTTGCCTTGTGTAGAATGTGTGCTATTAATCTCTTTAGGGTTTTCCCGCCAAATTATAGGTCGAATCGCGGTGGCGCCGGTGCTGAGAATGACGATGATGAACCAAGTTTTGATCCTGCTTGGCCACATTTGCAGCTTGTGTATGAATTGTTGCTTAAATCTATTAGCTCTTCTTGTCTTGATGCCAAGGTGGCTAAGAAGTACATTGATCATTGGTTTATTTTGAGGTTGCTTGAGTTGTTTGATTCAGAGGATCCTAGGGAAAGGGATTGTTTGAAGACAATTCTGCATAGGGTTTATGGGAAGTTCATGGTGCATAGACCCTTTATTAGGAAATCTATTAACAATATATTTTATAGGTTTGTGTTTGAGACTGAGAAACACAATGGGATTGCTGAGTTGTTGGAAATTTTCGGGAGCGTAATCAGTGGGTTTGCTTTGCCTTTGAAAGAGGAACACAAAATCTTCTTGTGGAGGGTTTTGATCCCCTTGCACAAGCCAAGATCTATGGGGGTCTACTTCCATCAATTGTCTTACTGTGTTACACAGTTTATAGAGAAGGAGCCCAAGTTGGCGAGCACGGTGATAAGGGGTTTGTTAAAATATTGGCCAATAACAAATAGTCAGAAAGAGGTCATGATCATGGGTGAACTAGAAGAAATTTTGGAAGCAATCAACATGGTAGAGTTCCAGAAGGTCATGGTTCCATTGTTTTGGCGGATTGGATGCTGCATTAACAGCTTACACTTTCAGGTACAATTGTTATGTTATACTGAATCCATTTGGTGAATCCTCATTATTTGCATAGCCCTATGTTATTTTTCTCGTAGAAATTAAATTAAATCCATACTCTAGCTTGCATGGTGCTGGCAAACTGGCAATACATTATTTAGCTAAGACCCTCTTATAGTCTCTCTGATGTGGAGGAATTCAATCATCCATGCTATGGGACTAATGCATCTGTATCAGTCTCTTTGGGTTGGAAGGAGCAGTCCATCCTCACCTGGGACATTGAAGTGTGAGTCCCATATTTGCTATAGGTCTGAGACAGCTCCCATTTAAAGTGAAAGGCATCCCCCTCTTAAGCCCTAACAGTCTAGCTTTTAGGGTGGGCTTTCCTCTATACATCAACTGGTATCAGAGCCCAGTCTGTCCGCCCCAATGTAGATGGATGCTGTTTCTAACCCAGTGGGATTGTTGCAGGAGATTCTAATGATGCTGCTACTTTTGTTGGGAGATTCTTCTGTGCAGGTGTTTCATTAGATTGCACAAATTTTGGGTCACAGGTCACTTATAGGATGTGAAAGCAGTTTATATTCTTTCTTGTTTCTTTAGAGTTGTCCATATTTGCTTGAAGTATATTTCCAAATTCCTTGAACCCCCAGCTGTCTTTTTTGAATTAATGATTTAATTGCTGCAATTTTTGCTCTATCTTTATTCATTTGTGTTTCTTTGAGAATCAGTTGTTTACTCTTGTTAATTTCTAAATGTACTTTTTTTATCCAACATGGAATTTTTCAGGTAGCTGAAAGAGCCCTTTTCTTATGGAACAATGACCACATTGTCAACTTGATTGCTCACAACCGTCAGGTGATCCTGCCCATCATATTTCCAGCTTTAGATAGGAATTGTCAAAGCCACTGGAACCCGGCAGTGCTCAACTTAACTCACAATATAAGAAAGATGTTCATGGAGATGGATGAGAAGCTGTACCTGTCTTGTCATTCTCAGTTTAAGGAGGACGAAGCGATGCTAAGCTCAGCCGATGAGAAGCGGAAGGAAGCCTGGAAACAACTAGAGCATGCAGCCAGTCTCAAGCCTGTAATTGGTAATACTGCTGTTTTAGTGTCTCCAATTTGATAACCTGATATGTATCATGTATGCATGCTAGAACCCCAATCTTTTTCTCTTTCTTCCTGTTATGGTGGAAAACCTCAAGAAATGTGGTAATGGCTGTTATTGGGAGTTCCTTTTTTCTTGGGTCCTACATGGTTTTGATGATTCTGGCAGCCAGTTGTTGTAACTTGTAACATGGTTTTGATTGCCACTGCATGGGAGCAACTCTCCTCCTTCTGATAAGTGATTAGAAGGACCATGCAGTGGATTAATGATTATCTGTATAAGCTTATTTCCAAATTCTTCTCTATGAGTATCTCTACTTAGTATTTATTTATGGTCCTTAGCTGCTCCTTAGTACTCCTGCGCAGCTTGGACAATAACGAATTTGGTTATACAAGCGTTGCAAATTAAGGGTATTGTTTTTTGCTGGGAATTGCAGAGATTAAGGTATTTCTTTATTAAGAGTAATGTTACGTGCTAGAAAAGAAATAGGTAGAAATTTAACAGAACTTTGCTAGATTCAAGGGTGATTGTTGGATACTTGGATGGGATGAGATGAAATGACAAAGGGTTACTAACCCATTCAAAAGTCAGTTAACATGCCTCAGCAACAAAGTTATGTTCTTTGTATGTGATATGGGTCTGATGGATTCGCATGAAAGGATAGTATGAGACAAATAGTTGAGTTACAAACATTTTTTTTGTATTGTATGATGTTTGTTACTTGATATATATTACAAGCAATTTTATCTTGTACAATGTTAGGTATGTTACACATTAGACGGAGTAACATAAAATTTACAAAATTATCTGTTATATTATATATTGTTTGATTTGCATTATGAAAAGACATAGAATAAGTTTTTTATATTTTAAATTATTTTTATTTAACATTAAATTATTATCATGTTATTCTCTTATTTGTAATTTAATAATAATGTGGATATATTTTTAGAGTTTAATTTCTATACACTGACAGTGTAATGATTTTACACTGACAACCAATAAAAAATCATGAAATTGATGACTTTTAAGGTGGTTAGGATAAGAATCAAAGATTTGTAATGATGTAGCCATTTTTTATTGGTTGACAGTGTAAAAAAACTTTACACTGTCAGTATATATCAATTAAATCCATATTTTTAAGTATTATTTAATTCTATCATTCAAAATAAAATTTAATTTATAATAATGCTGATAATTTTGTATCTATATTATATAATTACCGTATTATAAATTATAATAAATTATTTAAATGCTTTAAAAATTTAATAACACATAATAATTTAATATATTTCAAGCTCTCTTAAATCTTAAAACGTTGAAGAGCAAATATATTCTAATATGTTGTACATAACAAAGTAAAATTTATTTTTAATAACAATATATATAAAGGAGTCTATTGCTATTAATGTCCAAAATATAAGTCACATGAATATACAAATCAAAAGATTTATATGGAACAAATAAACCAAGAAGGAGTAAATTTTTTTGTTTGTAAGCCAACATATATATCGAAGAGAGTACAAGCTCCAGTAGTACCACTTGGTATTGAAAGGGTATCCATTGAATATCACTTTATCTGGTCTTGTAGGATAACTAAAGCAAACATCCCTAAGTTCTATATCTCCACAAATGTCATCAAGTTGACGATCAGTAGAGTCATAAGCATCAATTACTACCATATGAATATGTCCCTATACTTGTAACATATGAATATGTCCCTATGCAACAAATTGATTCTAATGCTAATAATATCCAAAATATAAGTCAATTATACAGACACAAAAAAAGAGTCTAATGTTAATAACATTCAAAACATAGACATAATCAACACAAAAAATATAAATGTAGCTTGCCAGTTGCCCATCTAAATATCATCATCAAATTCTCCTTCATTATCACATCCTCATTATCTTCCTCACAAAAGATATTCTTTGGGGACCTTGGAACTCCCAAAAGAATTTTTCATACTGTTGGTTATGAGCAAACTTTATAACCAAGTCAATTTCCTCTGCTTCAGTTAATCCTAATTTCTTAACCTCTTCAACGAATTCTCCTTTTGAAGGATCTGTCAATTTGGCTACAATCTTTCCAAAATCAGTCGTCACCACATCCATTTTGTTATCAAAACTTTCAACAAATCTGGTGACTAATTGAGCAAGGCGTGGGCATTTAGGAGGTGGCCCATTAGAAGCATGTTTAGTCCTTACTGAAGTATTTCCATTAGAAGGAGGTGAGTTATCATGTTGTAGCCAATCATTATCATCTTCAGCAGCTTGATTATCACAAATTTCATTTTCCACTGCATCCACAGCAGTCTCGGCCCTACGACCATTTGCACGATCTTTGCCAAATATACCTTGCAACCTTTCAAACTCTTTAAACTCTTTATTGAAATGGTTGCCAACTTTGGGATGCTTCTGCAAGTCAAAGAAAAAAACAAAAAGCTTTCCATATTGAGATAAGACTAACAAGTTAAATACTTTTAGATACTAAGATAAGACTAACAAGTTAAATACCTTTAAATACCGAGATAAGACTTGACTGTTGTGACAAGTAACACATTTTCTTGTGTCATCCCAACCAAACCCACTAGTATTCATCATGTCAGCAACATCATCAAGCTTTGTTGACCACATTTTCATCTTGCTAACAACTTGCTTGACGTTTATAACAATTCCAGGAATCTTAGGGCCTGTTTGTTTACTGTTCTGTAGAACAGTTTTTTTGTTTTTGAAAACAAAAAAACAAAAAAAACCTGTTTGAGAAGATTATTCTATATAAAAATTATTCTGAAAACAGTAATTGGTTTTTAGTTTTTAAAACAATAAAAGAGAACATCTTTCGGATGTTTTCTTTTGAATCTAGTTTCCAATCCTTTGAATCTTTAAAAACACGGAGAACAACTAATTTCATTAATGGCAACCTTGGTAATTATAACATGAAAAGTAATCAAACTTCTTCATCTCCCTCTTGTTCCTTTCCTCATTCACGCCCCCACTGAACTTCCTAGCCCCTGTTCTTTGCCGTATGAAGCTTCACCGACCGCATCGACATCCTCTCTTTCAACACCCTTTCCTTTCGGTGACTACCTCCGACTCCGGGAGGTTCACGAAACCTCCATTGAAGCAATCTCCCTCTTCAACAACAACAAGACAAGCAAATTATGTGCCCCTTTAACCTCCTTCGACGGCAACGACGTCGAACCGAAGCGAATCGGAACTTTCAGCATCGACACCACCTGCACCATTTGGGACATCGAAAAGGGCGTCGTCGAAACGCAGCTGATAGCGCATGAATTCAGTCACTGCTTCAAGCATCGTCGTTGTCGTCATTTGTCGTACATATACCATCTTCCATCTTCCAGTCGCAACCAACAACCACACTCCCTACCTCGTCGCTATTCTGGCCTCACCGTGCTCCACTACTGCATTGATCTGCCCATCGTCGCCGATGCCATGGTGGCCAGACACTGCGCACCACCATGAAGGAACGACCCCAGCCATTGTCACAAGCACCGCCGTCGTCGTTTTCCTTCGTCCACGTATCATCTTCCATTTTCCTCTGTTAATCTGGCAGCAAAGAACCCCACGAGAAGATGGAGAGTGAGGGAGGTTACAGTGCTCTTGGCGGTGTTGTAGTTGTAAATGACGGGGATCAGACAGAGCTCTTGTAAAATGAACCATGAAAATAGTACAAACCGAGGGACATTTTTGTTTCTTCAATTTAAAAACAGATTTTAAAAATAAATTGATCAAACAGATTTTGTTATTTTAAAGTTTTAAAACTGTTTTAAAAAATAATCTTATCAAACCAATTTTTTGCTTTTTCTGTTCTTCAAAATAGTTTTTAAAAATAATTTAAAAAAATAGTTTTTAAGAACAAAAACACAAAAACATAATCAAACAGGCCCTTATTTTTCATCCTCTTACAAACTTTCTCATGAGTGTCAGACTCGAATGTCTCGTTCTCTCCTTTATTGCCATCCACCACCATCTCCTCTAAAATGGTGAGCAAAGCTTCCTCCTCAAGCTTACTCCAGTTACGTCCGACTCTCTTATGTTACTCATTGGTTGTTCACTATTATTCCCACCTTCATTTTCCATCACTAAAGGCCACAACATTGAAAGATTATAACAATAAACATTTTGAAGAAGTACAACAAGCTTATACAACACATAAATGAAATAAATTCAATAATAAATAACCAAATATTTCATTCATACCATAAGGTAAAATCCAAAAAAGTATAACATCATAATCACATATTTAAACACCAAAAGCAAAATCACATCATAATTCCTCAATAAAGAATGTTCTCTCCCATCTATGTAAGTCAAGAGAGTTACAATTAAAACTAACAACAGAATCTTAAACTTCACATCTAAACAAATCTTGATGAACACTTGATCCTCAGTGCAAAATATCATGCTTCACAACCAATTATGTGTTTCAGGCATGGAAACTCTGGAAAGAAGGCAGATCACTAGAACTAATTGATGCAAGCCTAGGAGACTCTTGTTTCCTATCACAAATATTGCATTGCATTCATGTTAGTTCTCTTATGTGTTCAATAGAATCCAGAGGATAGGCCTTTAGTAAGTGATTTTGAATTGCCTAAGTCCAAACAGCCAGGTTTCTTTGGAAAATATTCGATGGAAGGAGACTCCTCCACAAGTAAGCAGCAACTATAATCAACAAATGAAATGACCATTACCCTATTAGAAACCCTATGATACTAATTTGCTAAGCGCATTCATGTTGTATAGATGAACAATATTGCATTAGAAATTAACTAAATGATATTAACATTTTTTACTTTTCTTTTAATACATGCTTTTATAAAGTCGCTGAACATGTATTTGAAACTGTGATAGCAAACTGTAGGTGAAGTTCTTTATCTGCAACTTCCAAAGTACACAATGCATTATTCAGGTTCTTTCAATTCAGTGCTAAAGCAAAGGAAGTCAAACTCAGAGCTTAACAAACCAAAGGAATTTATAATCCAAGCCCAGATGCAAATTTTGAATTTCATACCTTGGAGGGAGAGGGTAGAAGTTGGAAATATGGGGAAATGAGAAAGGAGTGGAATTGATAGATAGGTCTTCCCTTGTGAAACTCGTTAGAAATTGAAATGCCCTTTGAAGAGGGAGGATGCCGCAGAGTGAACATCCACGTTTGAAGTGAAAACAATAATCGTGAGCTTGTGAGTTGTAACAGTAGACCAGGAAGGTTCAGACGTGGCTTTAGTGGAAGATGTGCGTTATTAGAGGCCTCAAATCGGGCCGACCCAACCGAGTCGGATCGAATAAATCCGATGAATTATAGATTTGATTGCCAAAATTTGAGTTCATTTTGATTTCAGGCCTTTTTTGCCCGGTCCTATGAAATCGGTACCAGCATCGAGCTTGGGCAGTCCGGTTACTTTTATATATTTTACTTTTTATTTATTTTTCTTTTCCTAAAATATACAAATATGCAAAATATATATATATATATATATATATATTAAAGAAAGGGCTAACACTCTAAACGCCCGTAACACATTTTGAATTTCTGGTTGGGATACACATATAAGTCATTAGTCACCCTTCGTTTCACATAAGGGTCTGTTTGGGAGTTTGGAGGGGAAGGAAAGTGAGGGGATCAAAGAGGAAGGAAAGGGGAGGGAGGGGAGAGGAAGGAGAGTATTATCCCTCCCCTTATTTGTGAGTGCATATTGTACGAGGGAAAGTAAATGAAGGGTTTATAGCATACTTTTACAATTTTACCTTTATTTTAGAAAATTAACATAAGTAATATTTGTTAAATAATATTAATGCACCTTTAAAAAAAATATTAATACTAATGCAAAAAAAAAGTATTTATTTTCCTCTAAAAATTAGGGTAAACCCCCTAAAAAAAAACCCAAATTGGGGTAAACCAAAAAATTGAGGTGAGGAGGGGTTTGGGGGGTTTTCTAAAATCCTAAAAAACTCCCCCTCCAAATTTTTGCACTCACAAACAAGGGAGAGGTTCTCATAAACCTTTCATTTCTCTTACTTCCCCTCCTAAACATGACTCGCAAACAGACCCTAAGTGCTAATGTCAAGATACATAACATAGCTATATAATGTAATGATAATTTAAAAAAAAAAAATACTATAGCATCTCTGTTTAAGAGACCTAGGCAAATGTTTTTTTTTTAAATACTAGTCAGAATTCGTTTTGGGAAAAACTCACTAAAAAATAAGGATGACTGAAAATACAAATAATTTTTTGGGAAAAAAGTATGTCGGACCAATCCGAACATGCCCACAGCCCACGTAGTTTGGGCACCTATTTTAGAGCCCATATTGATTCCGGGCCTTTTTGGCACTGCCTTCTAAAATCTGAGCCCGCATCGGACTAGCCTGCAACGGGGCCGGATAACTCGTTTTGCCACCTCTAATGCATGACCGATGGAGGGGATTAGAAATATTTTTTTGTCATTTCTTTTGCTTTTTTTTCTTTTTTTTTACTGGTTTGTCATTTCTTTTGCTACTAAGACAAAAAAAGTTGTCTTTTGTATAAGTAATTAAATTTTTTTTAGGTTCAGGTTAATTAGTGCTTTTAGGATACTGATTAAGAAATATAAAAAAATTTATTGAAAAATTAAGTATATTATTCATTCAAATATTGAATATACTAATTCTCAATAAAAAGATTTTTTTTCTTATTCAGTACCTTGATTAATATTTTTTATTTTTTTATATTATTTTATAGCAAATCAACGTGATATTCTTACTCGGTTGTTATATTATGGATGTACAAAAAGTATTTTTGCTTCACTTTAATTTTGTTATTTACAGAAGTAAAAGAAAAAATGTGACTGTAAAATCATCGCTTTCATTTCTTTGTGAAACAACATTTTTTTCCCGGTGAATTGTAAAATCAGTGTTGCAAATACATAAGTATAATAACAATAAATAATTAAATAGAAAATAAGGAAATTTGGAGCCCAGGGGGCAGGGAGTGAAAACTGAAAAGCTTCTTTTTCTTTTGGGTCAAAAGAAAAGGCTGCACTTGCAGCAGTTACTAATTGAGCCCAATATTTTCCTTTTTCTTCTCTGGAACTGGGTAGTGGGTAGGTCCCAATTCCTGGAAAGTTTTTGGTTTTGTAAAGCAGCTTCCTCCAAACGCTCTCTTTCGTCACAATCGACATGTATTACATTACACTCCACCCTTTGCACAATTTGTTCAAAAGTTCAATGCTTCAAAATTGCAATAGCGGAAAAGTATTATTTTCTTGTTTTACAATGCACGGGTACAATTATTATTATTAGTTCATAATCATATATAAAGTGCATGTTTTAAGCATTTCCATGCGGAGGAATTCAATAAACTATGATAGAAAATTTGTATAACCAATACCTATGACAAAATTTTGCCAGTCACGTTAAATCCTTAATATGAAGCTGGCATGATGTCTTTTCATGAGTTGTTATCCATTGCTGCAAACTGGCAAAGTTGCATATTGTAAAAGACTAAAATAAATAGAAGTAAAGAACTGTATGTATTTTTTGGCATTTTCTATTAAACAATAATAATGTTTTGATACAAAAGTAACCTTGAAACAACTACATGGTTTGTTGCATGATTGGCAACCTTAATATGAACTCTACTCGATGTTTGTACTTCAACTCACTGTTTGGAATTGTATCACGATGTAACAATTTCGCGTTACAAGGAGACCTGAAAGCACAGCACCAGAATTTGATAACTCTTACATGTTACAACTATACGGAATAGACAGTAAGGGGGAATTAATAACAAAAATTCAATGGTAAAACATATCAAAACTGATGATAATATCACCTTCACTGTGCCAGAAATTCCGAAGGCATCATTTAGTCTTCAGAGATGCATAATTTACACTTGAACCTGGAAGAGTGGCCGCAACGGTTTTGGTGTCAATTTTGCCACACAATTGAACTGTCACAGGAAGCAAAATTATTCACTGTCATGTATTTATCTCATTGATTACAAAAAGCTGAATTAAAAAAACCTTCAAAACCCCATTTTCTTAAGAACCAATTGCAAATATTCCAAATTAGACGCTTTTGACACTTAAGAAAGGATAAGATTTCATTTTATGGTGTGTACATCTCTAACCTTCTCTTGTTTGTATTTCTCTCGTATAGAATTCAGGGAACAGCCTTTGGTGTTAAGTTGCAAATCTTCCAGAGCAAGAACAACAGGTTTGAGCTCTGAAATTTTGTAGTTTGTATAGTGCTCCAAAGTTGGATTCTGCAAATAAATAAATGCACATGTGATTCTTAAGATTTATTTATCAACTTGCATTGCAATCAGGTAGTCAAAGTAAGTTCATTCATACCCATGGATGTTCTGAGTGGTTGAGGGTCCATCTTGCAAGGAATACAGCAGATGCAGCTACAAGGGAAGGTAGAAACTGCAAGAAGCTGTATTCAACAAGAGTAAGCTCTGCTAAATAATTTGCCAGGAATTCCAGTTCAATACTTGGAACCTGTATGACAGGGAAAATTGACAACCAAAAAGTTTTCCAGTAAGCACAATAGAATCCCTTTCTGAACTTAAATTGTGGATATTGGATAACAATTTCAGTACCTTGTAAGAAGATTGTGCGGCTTGGATGAATCTCCTGAAAGCCGAAAAAGATTGTCATAGTTCAATGAAGTTTTAACAAAGTAGCATTGTCCAACAAAAAAGTAGAAATGTAGTACATACCTGAGAAATGTTTTAGTTGTGGGAACGGATAATTTAAAGTTGAGAAGGTTTAGAACTTCACTCTCCATTTTCAATACCTGTCAAATGCCACTTGTTAGGTGCTTCATATATATGTCATCATGAATACTACATGAAGAAAGATGAAGGTTCCAGCCATACTACCAAATACTGTACCTCTTCTCTTGTGTATGTATTATCTGTGATGAAGCAAAATTCCTCCACTCGCGGAGCACAAATCTCTTCATATTTTCTTAAAGCCGTGAAGGAAAAGAAGAACATGTTAGGATTCCCGAATCATATAGAAAAAATAGAATTGATATGTTAGATTATCACTTTTCAGTATCACCAAATGCATTCAAGATATCAAGAGTTCAGTAATTTAAATCATAACATATTTATTAAAAAAAAAAATCTCCAAATAAAGTTTCATTACCAGCTCATTAAACAATAAAGATTATCATCACCATACAAGTCTTGGAATGAAAAATAGATTGTCATTATCAGCTTTATCATTTTAAAGTCCTTACTGTCCACAGTAGAGAGTTCAAAAAGAAGCATCAAGAAGTCTAATTTTGAGCCTGAGGAGCTTGCATCTTAATCAGGACCATTAAAAAGTATGGTACTTACGATGCAATCAGCATGCAACTAACACCAACCAACTGAAGCCTTTGTTTTTGAATCAAACTCGTAGAGAGAAACCGATCAATGAGGTTCACAGTAAGGTAAAGAGTGTCTGGAACCAACTTATATTCCTCAGAAACCTGAAATAGGATATAGGAAACCATCAGTAAACCCACAACTGCATTAAACAATACACACACGCATACACACACAGATTTGCAATAACAGACAAAATGAAAAGCCAAAGAGTCCTCTAGTATAAATGTACATAATGCCTGTGCCATGGGACTAACCTCCACAAGCCAATCAATCAGAATTCCCCGCATGCTTGGATTGATGTCTTTCTGCAACTTCTCCATGTAATTGGTTAACAGTTTCCTTTCAAACTGAAGAGATTTCAACAAAATCTACCATCAATTTTTTTGTAGTGAACCTTATTATCCTTCTCTTTTCTTAGCACTAATATAGTATTCTTTTTTAAAGTTCTTTTATGCAGCAATATTAGTATTATAGTGTTGCTGAATAAAATATGCTCTCTGCCGTCCAAGAAGATTTGCTGACAGTGGATGTTATGCTCTAAAAGAACCTTATTATTATAATGTTATAATGCAGTCAGACTGTGACAGTAGTAGAAAAGCAGAAGCAGTTGAGGTTTACATCATAACATTGTTTAGCAGAACCAACTGGAATTGTCACTAGTCACATAAACAAATAGTGTAGTATCAATAATCAGGAAAAGAGTCAAATTAATCACAAACCTCTGTGACACGATTATTGTTGTATATATCAGGGGCATAAGAACTCCAAACTTGAGGATCCTTTAACTCCGAATCAATGTCCACAATGGCCAGGCAATCTGAGGCTGCTAGTTTCTCACAAATCATATCTATGTCTGTATAATCCAATTAAAAAACAGTAATTACGGGATCCTAACTTCTAAGATTATCTTTCTAGTAACTTGAAAGATCCTGGTAAATCAATAATAGTATTTTGCCTTCTCCAACTACTAATCATATAAAGTACGGTTCAATGAGCGGTTAAAATAAAATATAAGCAACAAAAATATATTTGGGAAACTAGCAGTGAGTGGTCATCAGGTAAATACTAATAGCTCAGTAACTTCTATGTTAAAACATATTTGTCAAAGTAGCATTTGGTGCTTTGTATTTTCAACCAGAGGTGCAAAATTTCATTTGTAAATTTTGTAGTTTAGTGTGTTGTATTATATGCCTAAGTCTGTTGCAGCATACTAGCAGCGACATATGAGATTATTGAAAAACCTTTATTTGGAGAGCTCATGAGTTCATCAGATTTCAGAGAGTCTTGCATTGAAAGCGTGCTGTCTGGTATAAGACATTCTCTTATGCTATTCGACATAGAGCGTTCTGCTGGCACTTCATCATCCAAAGTTACTTCAGCAATGTTGTCATGTGATGGCACCATCCCTATTGAGGATAATTCTTCAGCTAACTTTGGTCTAACATCCTCTTGTGATGACGAATTTCCGATGGAGACACCTGAAGTTACCTTTGCGTTTTTCTTCTTATAAACTCCTCTTGCCTACATAATGGATAGTCAATCGGCATCCAACTGAAACTTAGAGATTATTTAGATTTATATGTAGATGAATTTGCATCTTTGTACAATTATTACTACTAGTGACCAAATAAAGGACAGTGGATCATTTTTTTTTTTGCATTTTCAAATGAGAATAACTCATAAAACTTGCAAATTTTTACTTTCCTTATGACTAGTTACTAGAATTATAAAATGTTGATGGTTTGAATTCTGCATTTGATGAAAAAATGAGTGCTCCATGCATACCTGAAATTTTGATGTGCCAATACACTTATCATATGGCTTTTCCACAGATGATGTTAGTTACATCTGTAAGCACTGCCCTCCTCTTGTGCTGAAGGCCAGCAGGAGCTACAACAGAAGATTTGTTGTCATCAGAAGCTGCTCTTTTGGAATTTGCTCGAGCCTTGTTTTTATGCTCAGTTTTAAAGGAAGGTCTTGAGTAGGGAGGGATCCCTCCTCCCAATGCCTTAGCTCTTGCTCTAGTGATTCTGAGTGGACGCTCTTCATCTTTGGCACTAACTTTGTTTTCTTTGTTCATTTTGCATGCCTTGAAGAAGAGCAACCCAATTGGTTTAAATGAAAATACTGCTCATACCTGTTTTTCAACAACCAAATTACCATAAGTTAACAGCAACAAAAAAGCATCATTTCAATCAATGGCTGAGAAATGAGACAAATTATTTTTCTCAATGCAGTGTTACTTTTCTGTCTTGATTTTTTTTTTTTTTTTAAAAAAAAACATTAATTGATTCCATCATGGTTACGTTTTCCCTGCTTAGTCAAAACTCAAAACTCAAAACCCGGGAAAAGTTGTAAGAATCTGTTCCAATTCATGAAGCTGAAACTGACAGAGTTGTTCAGTAGCTGAAAATATAAACGCATACAAGAAGGAGCTGTTGAGAAATCCCCACAGTAATCATAATCATAATGATAGTGATTAAGCACCACTGCATGAATACGAGAATAAATGCTTGAAATTCATTTCCATAACCGAGATTTCAAACTCATCTCCGTTCCAATCCAAACACATTCAAAATTCTCATGAACATTAACCCAGCAGTTTCATCTTCTTCAGCATTCAGTGCAAATTTGAAATCACAAAAACACTTGAAAACCCAAGTCCATAAAGGTTCACCCCTCCCTACCCAAATGAAAAAAGAATCCAAATTTATCAAAATACCAAGTAATGCAGCTCGATCCCTGATCTATACACCAACACACACACACACACACACACACACAAAAAAAAAACATAAAATTTAACACATTCGATGAAACCTATGAATCAAGCTGCACCGACAAAGCACGAAATTTAAGTTCGAGAAAGAAAGACAGAAGATAAGGTTACCATGTAATTGGGAGCTCAGTGTCTGAAAGAGACCGTAGTGTCTGTCTCATATAAGCCAAGGAGCGTGCGTGCCCGAGCGGGACGGAGCCACAGTTCAAATCTTCAAAACGCTATTTCCACTCCCTTTTTTACTTTTTCCCCACTTACCATTTATTAAACTTATTATACGTATATATACGTCACACCATACCAGTATAAATATACGTATAAAATTGAGATATTTTATTTTTAAAAAAATATACATGTAATGTATGACACATTTCGTTGTATGTATCGTCCAATCTTACAAAAGTGTCCCTTTTTCATTTTTCACTTTTCACCCACGTGATCTAATGAAAGGACAACACTAGCGTCAACGAAAAACGAAGGTGAAAATGAAATCCAGATGCAATGTTTAAATTAAATTGCCGCATCTAATTTTTGAGAGATTCATAATTGATAATTATTAACGCAAAATAGCTGCAACGAATAGGTGTTATGGATTGTTGCCTAAGCAGGAATTTATAGCTGTCCCTCTTAAATTTAAATTCCCTGTTAAGTAATATAGCATTAAGATGTTTTTATTATATTTGCCCAAAATAAAAATGTCACTCTCCCCATTTTATCCTTGAAGTTGCTAGTTTCATGGATTGTGCACATTATAAATTTGTTCTTCCTTAATTGATTTCGATTATATACTGGCAA
This sequence comes from Echinosophora koreensis, assembly GCA_035048595.1. Taxonomy (NCBI): domain Eukaryota; kingdom Viridiplantae; phylum Streptophyta; class Magnoliopsida; order Fabales; family Fabaceae; genus Echinosophora; species Echinosophora koreensis. The sequence continues at coordinate 6,924,272 of JAPCYP010000001.1, read as the reverse complement.
CCCAAATGACACGACGGTCTACTTAATTAATAGTATAATCTATCAAACTTAAAACGAAAATCCACGACAAAGATCCAGAAATGTTGCACATACTTTATGTAAGAAATCTACTTAATTTGTGTTGCCTTGTGAAGCTTACGTGAAATTAATAATCTTTTTTTTTTTTTTGCATCAAGGGATAATTTATTTGTATATTAAAATACTTTAACTTCTCTCTATTTTTCTTTTTGGTTTTTTATTTTTGTGAGCCTGCTATTTCATATTTGACTTCGATTACATACTGGCAATCCAAATAATTTGACGGTGAACTGAATTAATAGTATGATCCATCAAAATCAAAACCAAAACCAAAATCCACGACAAAGTTTAGCGAGAATTTATATAACTTCCAGAGATTTTGCACAGGTTCTGTGTATGAAATCTACTTAATTTGTGGAGATGTCATGTGAAAGATACGTGTAAATTTTTTTTTTTGTACAAACATGTAATTATTTCTTTTTTCACATGGAGGAATAATTTATTTGAAGTAAAACACTTTAAATTCACTACTTTTTTTGGATTTTTATTAGAACAATACTATTAAGGCTCTCGTTAATTCATTTTTTTTTCTTCCAAATTTTACACAGCAACTTTTTATTTACAAATTGTGCCTCCAAAATCTTAAAGCCCAATTTGGCATTCAAAATTCAGATGAAATTCAATATTTGAATTAAAATTTAAAATCTAAACTAATTTTTCTCTTGCAAACTACACTCATCACCATCACGAAACTTTCTGGGACGGAGGCATGAATTTTACTCTGAGGGGGCCAATTTATATTTGTATATAAAAAACATACAAAATAAGAGGAAGCAAAACATATCAACTGGAGCCATCCCAAATCACTCATTTTTATGACGAAGAAGTAATGGATTCTTAACGGGAAAAACAAAACTGATTCTCTATTGATGTGCGTACGTGTTTGTGTTTGTGTTTGGATCAGTTGGATAAAAGTGATTTTAAATGTAATTGATTTTGTAAAATTGATTTGATTAGAAACTTAGAATTGAGTTTGAAGTTAAGTGATTTGTGTTTGGAAGTTTTTTTTTGGCATATAAAAGTTTAGGTGGGTTGGATCTGGGGATTCATTAGGGCCAGAGCAGACCACGTGGCTCAAAGAACACTTACAAAGGTATTTACAGATTACTCATCAACGATGCTCTCACATCAGTAGTGGGATTCGAACTCACGACCTTATGAGTTATGAGTCTTATCCTTACCAACTAGACCAACCTTATCTGCTAGTTTTTATTTTGAAAGCAGGTTCGATGTGAAACTTAGTGTAAATTTGTCAATTCAACTCAAAAGCTATTTTTTATAGCTTATAGTCAGAATTGCTTCTGGAAGCAAAATCAATTTACCTACCAGTAATCAAACATATCATTTTTACTAAAATCACGTTTAACAAAGGAGAGAATCAATTCTAAAGGTTTCTAATGTAAAACCAAACATACACGTAGTGAATGAGAAGTTGTGGATTTGCAAACTGTGCGTACACTATCTTCACAAATATGTGTGTGTGTGTGAGTCAATATCATGTATCAAGTCTTCTTTGCTTATCAAAAAAAAAAAATATCATGTATCAAGTCATCTAAAAAATCTTGGCCCTGGCCCGGGCTCGTGCATACCTTAATATACCTCCGCCTCTAGAAGCTGTTGCGCTCATTTACATTTAAGAACTCGATCTTTCTCATCGTTTCAAACATGTTGGAAAACATGAGTCATCTGTTCAGTCAACAACCAAGAATAAGCGGAATTTGATTTGGTGGACACTGCATTCCAGTCTATTACTCTAACCACTTGAATAGTCTCACAACACAATAGGAATTTTGTTCTGTATAATGTAATATTTAATTGATTACACCCTCATTAGTTAGTTTTGTATTCTAGTCAACAATTGTTTGTTACGAAAGCACCTACCTTTCATGAATTCTATAGCAGTAGCAGTTAATCGTGGAGTTGAAATCATCTTTGCTCAGTTTTATTATATTCTATCAATTTCTAGTTTTCCTTTCCAGTTTGAGCTTACTCGTGGTGCAAGATTCACTTTCAGAGCCATTGTTTCTTCTAGTTTCTTGTGTTTTATTGGATCAATTGTGATTTCTCGCAAATAGTTATGTGGTGTCACATACTACATTTTTATTAGACTAAAAACTAATATAATAGAGTAATGATATTTGGACAATTCAAAGTTGTCCAATACCGCATATGTAAAGGTTTGAAAGATGTTTTGACCAATAAAATAAAAGAAGAGTGAGAGTAAAATATTATTTTAAATGTTATATCCTATATGTATACGGTGTTGGACAACTTTGAGTTATCCAAATATCATTACTCGATATAATACTCTCACGATATATAAAAAAGAGTAATAATATTCCCTCATACATTTTTTTTTAATACATATTTATACTTATTGATGATTTATCCATTGTTATTTTTAAAGTAAACAGGTAAATGATCAATGATCATAAATTATAAAGTATGTGTGAAAAAAAATATGAGAAGAAAAAAGTGTGGAAATTTCTTTGTTCCTTGAAATTCTCCCCCTCAAGGCATGACCTACATAACCACCAAAACAGTAACATAAATATTATCGGTTTTGCTCAATGGTAGAAAAATTGATGATGATAATTGGATTACGTACACCTATAAGTTAACTTCAGTCTGGAGCAATTATGCTTAGAAGAATAAGCTCGCATTTTCAACCTTGTGATGGAGAACGGCGAAATTTATTAGAGAAAGTGTGATGCGATGCGAGTCATGCGACTAAATATTTTGTGATTTTCAACTTTAAATTCCTTTTATGATTATCTGCTTTATCGTTAATTAAAAAGCAAAAAACCAAAAGTTGACCAATTTTAAGGTACGTTTCCTCTGACAATGCAGTTCATGTTGCAGCAATTCAAAACTGACTTTTCTTTTTCTTTTTCTTTTTTTTCTACAAAAACTGACTTTCTTTTTATTGTTGCATTAGAGAAATTATTGCATATTCCTAAAATATAATAAATGTATGCTCTACGATGAATTTGCACTATTTATTTTAAAATAATAGTTTAAAGTTTAGATAAGATTATTTAAAAATATTGGTAAACAAAAAAATTTACTCTTAAAACATACACTAAATGTGGTTTGATTCAAAAGGCGCTTTAGATACATTTGGGTTATGATAAAAAAGAAGAAGATACAATTGTGTTTAAATTTCCCTCATAATCAAGCATTATTGTGAGGCTCGAAATTTCAAAGTTCAAATGCTCCCCGGTTGATCCAGAGAATTGACCTTAGTTGTAGCAAACTAGCAATAAATCATTATTTGATAAGAGCAAATCGACTCTGGAATAAGTAAAGGTTATCATATCTCTAACTTAACATTACCAATGGCAAATACGGCCTTTTGTTTTAGCAGGTTTATGTGGGCCTTCACTTCGTTCGGCCTTTTGTTTCAGAGGGTCCATGCGGGCCTTCACTTTTTTTTATTATTATCTATGCGGGCCTTCACTTTGTTTGCCTATATTTATAAGAGTTATATTATTTTATAATATTCAAAATTGATATTTAAAACAATACTTTAGTTATATTTGTCTATGATAGATTCATTTCAGTAAATGATTGAAGGTGATAATGTGATACATTTATTGTAACAGAAAAAAAATTTGTGATATACATTTATATAGTGACACAATGTATTGTATATTGTGTAAAACAACATTTTTGTTTATATATTCTATAATCAAAGTATCAAAGTGGTCTATAATCCCTCTCTGATAAAAAAAAAATGGTCTATTGGCTATTGCACCACCACTATTATTGGAAGATTGAATCACCACACGTGGAGTAGTAGAGATAGCAAAAATACCCATATTCACAGGAATTTGCATGGATTATCCGTGATATCTTATTTATGTCTGTTTTTTATTTCGAAAATTTATTTTGAAGCCCCATTCCCATTCCTAACCACAGGACATAGGAAGTGGGTCGACTTTAAATTAAACCAACTAAAAATATAATCCAAATGCGATTGTGTACTCAGAACCTGGAAGAGTTCCAAGCTGCAGATTCTTCAGATTGGATTTCTCCAACAAAATCATAATTGCCAACTACAATATAGTCAAAGACATAACTACACGAGTCTCACTCAGTTCCCCGCTCCCCCTATCTGCTTTTCCTAAGGATAGATAAAGGATGGGATGCTGATTGTGCAACCTACAAGTTAATGGACAAGTCACAAGTAGTTTTTTTTTTTTTTTTAGGGTATTTTCTGTGGGTAACTGCGGAGACTAATCTTTTGAGGTACTGGACAACATTTAAGGGCTGACCTCTCCCAACCAGGTTTTCTCCAAATGCAAGAGCCAGGAATCGAACCCCTGACTACTTGCTTAAGGGACCCAAGTTCGTTACCACTTGGACCAACCATATTTTGGTAGTCACAAGCAGGGTTAATGATAACATATCTTCTTAGCTCAGTCTTTCTGCAGTTTAAACTTTTAATAATTTAAATCATAATAATTGGCCCAATGATCCCAAATGGGAAATTTCACGAAAGCTATTATTATATGTTGACAATTGATGGATGTGAGGCTCCTGTGGGCACAGGCTTCCCCTTATGCAAAGCCACGATTTGGCGGCTTCTGTGATTCTACAGAAACGGTCCATGAAAGGCTCCAAATTCTATCCCCATTAAGAAAAGAAAAGGCAATAATTTCAAAGGAACCATGTTGTTCTCTTTCTCTTCTTGTTGAGTAAAAGCAACCTTAGACGTATCTTTCAAGTCTCAAACTTAGAAAATCACATGCTTCACAGTTTTTTTTTCTCTCCCGAAACAAGCATGAGGTTAGGCAGAGAAGTAGAACTATTTTCGGCAATTGCTTTGCTGGTTTACTTTTAAGTGCTTTAAGCACTTATAACTACAGGAGCTTTTTACCGTGCACACCACTCCAACAACGCGTTTTGACGATTTTGTTATTAGGAACAAAATTATTTATATTCACTTTTTAATCCTTTTGTTAAATTCAAAGAATTGTGTCCAGGATGAATGCATGCTCTTACCCGGCCGTGTCAATCATTTCCCGAAGATTCACACAACTGTGACAGACAAACGCACCAACCTCTAAACAGACGATAGCTTAAAATAATCGCTTTTTTTTTCTTTCTTTTTTTGTTAAGTCACTATTTTAGAATAGCTTGAAATAATTTTTCAAAGTTTAAACTACTGATACTAAACAGACGATAGCAACGATTTGTGGCTCTAAAAATTTGCAACGTGATATCTTTCGCCAAATGCTTATATGGTGAAAACAAAACATAAATGAAGCAGAAAGTCCATGGTTCAAAAAGCAAAAGCATCTTCTGATTTTGGGAACCTATAAGGACCCCAGAGACATGCTAAGGCCTAAGTGTAGAAAGTTCATCAGAAAATTATGTTGTCCTTAGCACAAACTGTTCGATATAAAGAGGTCACTAGCCCATGATGCAATTCTTGCAAGGAAATCGTATAACTTTTGTGCTCCTAAGGCTGAATAAGATTAGTTCCTATGAAGCACAAACACAGATATGTACACCCAGAACGACATAGATACTTTTCTTTTTTATCCAGGGTATCCTCGCAACTGCAGAGACTAATCCCTCAAGTCGGTTAGAATCCTTCAAAAGTTTTAAAGCTGTTGCATTCTCAGGGCCAAGATACACAGATACTAATATAAGACTTGGTGACACGACAATATATTTATTGTTCCTACCAATATTGGACGGATCAAACTAATGTACAGTACCTAGTGGGCTGTAGCTAGGTTCATCAAAGAAATAGACTAAATAAAATACTGAAACAGTTTAACCCGTAAAACTCGCTTGGCGGGTTACCATGCATTTCTAGTGCAGAACCTTAGCTACAATACCTAGTACTGTAGCTAAGTTTTTTCCATATTGGACATGCCTAATTTCACACAAAGACAACACCTTATGATCCAAATGTCATTAGCCCCACCCTTGTCACACCAAAACGCAATCTTATAGGAGAGAGGCTATAAAAGATTCCCTCGAGTTTCGAAAGAAGAGAAGGATAATCCACTCTCAACACCCACCCACCATCGTCTAGGATAGTCATACTTGTATTCTAGGCCATATCAAACAATTGAATTCATATAGCGTATCCTTACATATACTGAATGGATATCCGGTTCCGCCACATCGGAACAATTATGCAATGTTTTGGTGGGAGCAGAAAATTTGTTTTCCAAGGAGACACATGGATCTTGCTTTCAGAAAATTATCTATAATTAATGAATGATATTTTCATCCAGTCACTTGGTTGGAATTTGATGATCTTTGGGTAAGGGTCGTGCTGGGAAAATATGCTAGAGATTGCAATCTTGAGATTAGAATCATTGCTCAAAATACTGATTCGAGACTGTGGTGGAATGTGACTTAAGCTAATGTTATTTTATCCTGCCATCCAAAATGGAGTTTCTGGTCTGATCCCATATAGAATCTCACGTTGGTGTAGAAAAAGGGGTCTAATGTCTTCACCCGCACTAGAGAGAGTAATCAATGTGCTAATTGACTAGAGCCAATTCTAGTCCTACTTTGGATGATGAACTGAAAATTTGTTGATAGCTCAGGGGTCCTTTCCCTGTCTAATCTCCTACTTGAAATCTTCTCTCTTTGAGCCACTGGCTCTCCATTGTAATAATAAGAAAAAAACCAAACAAACAAATAGGGATCAAGATCCTCTGTCCCATTTTTCTGTCACATTCTCTGTTCCCTATCAATGATAATTTGTCACTTAATAAAATAAAATTATAACTCATTAGTACTTATACACAATATCAGCATTTGATTAGCAGGGGACACTGAAACACCACTTTTTGGGACAACAGATTTGTATCTAACAAAAATGAACTCTTTAATATGCTCAAATAGATAAAAGTTGTTCCTCCTTCAAGAAATTTATAACATTTATGCAAGTAAATATATAATTCTGCCCGACCTTCCTGCCCATATGATACCAAACGCGAGTAAATTTTTTTTTTTGTTCATGAATAAAATGATTATTTTTAACAAATATTTCATATTTCATATACCAAAAACAATGACTATTTTATCAAAATGTTCAACTTAATTTAGATTCCAATTTTTGCTCCCTTAAGAGCATGCCATGTTCCCTGATTTGTAAAATGTGAGGTTCATAGTTTTAAAGAGTAATACTGCTGTACATTTTTTGAGTACGCTTCCTATATATCCTAGTGATAATGTATATAACTGAGGTGGAAGCTCATGCTTAAGAAACTCAACTATTTATCAATTATACTTGTATGTGTGATTTTCCTCGCTAAACCAGTTTCGTTTTGTCCAGAACTATTGTCATTTACATCACTATTGGTAATATAAGCCATATAAAATAATTTACTACTAATTTTTTGGTACAAATTATTACTAATTTTAATCAAGTTTTTAAATCATGCAATATATATAAAAGCAGTTCTTATGCGAGAAATGACGACGCCTGTTAGTGGGTGTCTATCGTTATCACAGATGCTTCGTATCTCTAATGAAATTGTATATCAGTAACATCATTTATAACTCTTTTGACCTTTTTAATAAAGAAGGGGCGAGGTCAGGAGTGATATATATATATATATAATAATAATAATAATAATAATAATAATAATAAGTAATGATTCTTCTTATATGCATTTGAGTCATTATTAATTTTGGTCTTTGGCCTGATTGTTTGTATCGTACATTGAACTGAACTCAAAAGTGTTTTAAGTGTGCAATGAAGGAAGACGTACGGGACGAGACTCTTAATTAATGAAATGAATAAGAGGATGGCAAAGAGAAAACATCTATTTTACATTTGATTAACCAAATATTTATATGATATTGAAAATGATTGTAAGTTTTAGGATGATCCATTAATCATATAATGAACTGAATTAATCAAATATTTGCATGTGATTAACCAAATATTTACATAATATTGGAAATGAGTGTAAGCTTCAGGATGACCCATTAACCATATATTGAACTGAATTAACCAAATATTTATACGTGATTAACCAAATATTCATATGGTTGTGGAAAATGATTATATGCTTCAGGATAACCCATTAACCATACAATGAACTGAATTAACCAAATATTTACATAGTTGTGAAAAATGAATGCAAGTTTTAGGATGACCCATTAACCATATAATGAACTGAATTAACCAAAAATTTACAATTGATTAACAAAAAATGTTAGTGCTAAAAAAAAACTAAATATTTTCTTTTAAAAAAAAGTGGTCAAAATCATGAAAATGTCACTGCTACAATGTTGTTATAGTGCCGGTGTCAAAAGTGGGTGTCAAAATATCATTTATGAAGTGATATGTATGAGTGTGTGCGTGTGAGCGAGAGAGAATTATTATTTTTTAAAAATAATTTAAACAAATAATCTTTATATGTTCATGAATAGTAGTTTTTAAGAATAAATTCTGTTTGTTTTATATAAATATAAAGTGTAAAATTAAATATTTCTAAATTTTTGTAGTTTAATTTTATCTAGCATTGGTGTAAATTTTTATCCACTATTAGTAAATCATTAAAATGTAATCATAATAATAATCATCATATGTGTTTCAGTGTACAGATTAGTTAAGCGTCCATCCAATAAGTTCTTTTTTAAATAAGCTAAAAATAACATATTTTCATAAGCTTCTCTGACAAGCTTATGGAAAGATCATAAACTATTTTAATAAATTATTTGCTTAGGTTTATTATCATAAGTTATTCTCATAATTTCTTTATAAGCTCTTCCAAACACGAGTACAACACCTGAATTCGGTAGCAAAAGGAGAAAAATGGCCTTCCAAAAGATTGAACTCCGCATTAATAATATCACATTCACATCTAGGGTTTATATATTCAAGTTGATGCCAATTAAAGTATAAACTATTTCAAATATGTAATAATACATGTTTGATTTTATAATAAGGATAAATTGAACTTAGTAATAAAGTAAATTATTTTTTTATTTTTGTTTTGTTTTTTTAACTTGTATTCTAGAGTTGTTAGAGAGAAGTTAAGAAATTCATGTATTATATATACACTCCCGATCAACATAATAATTGTGGTCACCAACTTATCAAATTTAATATATTCATGAAATTTGTTTCCAAATTTGAAACTCACTTCGTCTAAATCTAAACATATAATCTTTATTACAGCAAACTCAATAGAAATTTTATGTATTCATAATTATTTTTTATTATAAAAAAATTATAAGAAAAAACTATATGCTTTCAAAGCAATAATTTTTTTATTTTATATTGTTTAATATATATCACTTCAATTATGTGACAACATTTTTCATATTATTATTATTATTATTATTATTATATTATTATTATTATTATTATTATTATAAACTAAGGTAATATAAAAAATTTACTTTAAAAATGCCTACATATAATAAGTCTAATTATTATAAGTGAGGACCCAAATTGGTCCATAAAAATTTCGGGGCTCACTTTTAGTCCCTGAAAAAAATAAATTAATCATTTAGTCTCTTAAATTTTCAACACGGGACACATTAATCCCTAGATTTAGTCTCACGTCCATTTACTTGCCTACGTGTCCTATTAACCATTATACCTGCCTCGTTAGTGGTCCTGTGTGGCCTATGAAAAAATTTTCGTCTGGAAAAATTAATGAAAAAGTGAGTAAAAATACATAATTTTCAGATGTTTGAATTTTAAAATTGTGCATGTTTTTCACTTTTTATTCGTTTTCTACGGAGGAAATTCGTCATAAGTCATACAGGATCACTAACGAGTCAAATATGATGGTTATGGGACATGTATACAAGTAAATGGACGTCGAAATTAAATATAGAGACTAATGTATCCCATGTCCCGTATTAAAAATTTGAGTAATTCAATGATTAATTTATTTTTTTAGGAACTAAAAATAAGTCCCGGAATTTTTTAAGATCGAATTTGGCCTTCACTCTTATCTATAATATATATAAAACCTAATAATGTCCACTGTTCAGTTCCACGCTTCATTAACTGGTGTACTTTATACTTATTATTATATTATTATAATTATAATATTATAATATTTGACAAGTGATAATGTTTATGCATCTTACTGCTTTTTTTTTTAATATATCTCTATCAAATGAATCAAATTGTGTTATGCACTATTCCCTGACGCCGTACGTCACAAAAAATGCCAACAAATAATCTTTTCCCACTTTCTCCTTTGCTATTTCCTACCATCAATGAATTAACAAACTAATATCACATTTATTTACATATTAATTATTGAAAGAGTGATAACACATTAATGAATTAAAATCATCTATATTTTTAATGAATTGATGATTATAATAAAAGTATAATTTTTATGTAATGTCAGTCTAAAAGGTTTTTACACAGACATCCAATAATATCTTGATAAATTAACATCATTATTATTTGAATTAAAGTAGTATATACTGTCAGTGTAAAAAGTTTTATACTGATATCCATTAACATTTTGAAATGAGCCCTTTTATTTTAATAACTAAGAAAGAAATTAAACTAATGCTTTAAGATTTATTGGATGTCGGTGTAAAAATATTTTACACTGACAATGCATAGAAATTAAACTCTTATTATTTCTCTCTCTTAATTGTTGTTCTTTAAAGTTGTTGCAAAACATTTATTTAAATCTTGAAATTTTGTTGCATTTTTATAATAGGAATTTTCTATCATATGCAACTTTGCATAGATTAAGAAATCCAAAAGTAGTAATTATTTATGGGAAAACTAACTATTTCAGTGTTGAAAGTATAAAATACACAAGTTCCTATATAAATTTACTTTTTAAGATCTTTAACCAATGAAAATTTGAACAAATTAGAAAACCCTTTATAATAAAGTATAATGGAATGATATTTGATTTCATATTTATAGTATCAAGATGATTATTTTTTGTTTTTATATGACTAATTAGTATGCTTAAAAAAATATTAAAATAATATGAATGCATATGTGCTAAATTAATATATAATTATATTTATTTTTACATGAATTAATTAAAGCGAAGCAATAAAAAGGACTGTGCCTAGCATGTCTACCTTTCTAGTTAGGGTATATTTGTTTGGAGTGGGAGTTGAGTAATTAATGTAATCACAATTCTAAACAGATCCTCTGCTCAAATTGGGTCATTATTAATTCTCTCAGTTTCTCTCTGTCCAACGTTGGAAAAAAGTCCAACTAAGAACAAAAAATCTGACACTGGTCACAAGTTTTATTACATTCATTCATCACATAACAGTAATGATAAAAATGAAAATAATGTCTAACATTGTATAAAAATACTCCTCCTCATTTATTTATTTATTGTTTTTTTCTCTATCATTATATATTTCATCACTGACATTCATAAGTTTACTGTGTCTATATAAGATATCTAAATTGTGTGTCCAAATATCTTTACACCCCACGTAACAACAATACATACACACACACATCTATGCCATTGCCCACACCACACCACACCACACCACAAGAATGAGAGAGAGAATAAGACTGAGAGTGAGAGAGAGAGGACCACAGAGACAAACATGCTCCTAAAATGACTGTTCCAAACAAATAACCTTTTCCTTTTTAGTTTTTATTATTCCTTTCTCTCTCTCTGTTTAACTCCTCTTCTTTTCAGAGATCGTGATGTGTTGTTGTTAACAATAACAAGTGTTTGTCGTGCTTCCCTTTCTCTCTCTCTGTGTGCAGTAGCAGCTGCTGCTATGCCTATGGAGACTGAGATGATGGGTATGCTATGGCTCTGCTGAAAAAACAATGGCTCAGCAACATCATAACAACAATGGCAACAACAGCAACAACAACAACAACAATCAAAGACAACACTTAATCCTCCATGACTTTCTGGAGATGAAGAATAAGCTTTCTGATTCCCCTCAAAACCCTCATCTCAGGCTCTCAGAGGCTTCTCCCTCTTCTGCACCATCACGTGGCCCTTTCTCCTCCACCACCTCTGATATCGCTTTTGGTGAGTTTCACTCACTCACTCACAAACCCCATTTGCTTTAACCTTCAAAAGATACCATCTTTGCTCTTTCTAAATCTACTTGTTCACTGAGTTTTTCACTTTTCAGTTCTTATCATTAAAAGTAATAGAAAATTAAAAAAATCATGTTTTTTCATAGGCACATTACCCCATGCTTATGAAGCCCTGGTTTGGTTACTTGTGATTTGTTTGTTTCGTGCACCAATTCTCATCCACTGATGTTCTCTACCCTCTAATTTTCCTCTCTCTTTGTAGTGAGTGGGGTATCTTTCTGATGGATTAGTTTTAGTGAGGTCAGTATTGGGGTAGGTAGCAGCTGCTGTTACTCTTGATTTTTCTGTCTCTATCTTTGCATTTGTTTAATTTTATTTTCCTTAAACAATTGTTCTTTCAATCTATTAAGTCTTAAGCTTACATCTAGTGTGTATTTGGTTGGTAGGAGTTTTTTCCTGGTAAGTTATGTAAATTTATTGTCAAGGCTTTTCTGTAAATTTTTTTTTTTGTTTGCCGTATGGTGTTTGGTTTGATTCTTCTACAATTATCATTTTCATTTGCTAATTGAGAGTAGGAAAACTGAATTCATGCTAAAATTTCTATTGTTCTGAGTAGGAAAACTTAATTTATGCTAAAATTTCTATTGTACTAAGTAGAAAACTTAATCAAGCTATTGTTATGTTTTGTCAACTTTTGTGCATTGTGTAATCAATTTTTAGTCTTTATTATAATTATTGTCATTGTATTGTCTCTTTTAATTGGCTTTTCATTTTCATCCAATAATTGGATGTCTTCATTTATTTGTAAATATAAATATTGTTAAAAGTGCAAATTATAGATAGAAGTTTCTCTTCTCTTTTAGAAGTTTTCATTTCTGTGTATGTAATGTTTTTACCCTCATGAATTTGATAGAAAAACAGGTAGGAAATCACCTTGAGGGAGTTCCATTCTATGGCCCGAGGAGTGATTTTTCTGGCCCTGAGATAAGTAACAGACTAGTGGGAAGCAAGAGAAGTAATTCTGATTCTACTTTTATGGGTTCCTCTAGAGATGCCTTCCAAATGGTCCCTGACTCCTTTCAAAACTCACATTTGATGAAGGTGTGAACTGTCACATAATTCTTCCTCCTCTATATTCTCAATAACCAAAAAATTTAAAAATGCTTTTGCTTTTATCTTCTATTCTTTGATTTTTTGAGTTATGTTTTTATACAGATGCTCCGGAATGCAGCTGGAGGAGGAGAGCGACTTAGAAGGCCCAATGATGATGAAGTGTTACTTGGTTTGCAGTCAACGAAGCCAACTTCGGCTTCTCAGATGTTTCAGCCTCCCACTAGCACTAAGGTTGATGCCAATAAATGGGAACGATCTATTCTCATGAATGTCGGCCCTTCCATGCAGCATACACCGCGTGGGGGGCAATTGACACCGTTTGCCCACCAAATAGCTTCAAACAAGATTAGGGATGTCAATGCTGGTCCTTCATTTATCTCTCAGTCAGCTGCTGATGAAGGATCTAGAACTGGAATCAAGGGCCCTGGAATTTTAAATTCTATAAACACAACTGCTACTGCCACTGAGAAAATTTCGTCTGCAGTGCTGCTTGGTGGAAGCAGGCCAAAACATGTAGCTAATGTAATAGACCCCGAATCTTCCACACCTCCAAGGTAAATATTATAAATACAGTTGCTCAATTTCAGTTGGTTCTTCTTATATTTACTCCCTTTACATCACAAAAGGAGAAGCTGGTTGATTTTATGCATTTTGGTATTGACTGCAGTCAACATGGGCTAACATCTGCCAGCCGTCAGATGACTATTTTTTACGGAGGTCAAGCTCATGTTTTTGATGATGTCCACCCTCACAAGGTCTGCCTTCTGATTGTTTGCATCACTTATCTGTTTAATTGCATTTAGTCGGACAAGGCTTGAAAGTAGTTTGTATTTGTGAATCATCACATGAAACAACCTGTGTTTTAAAATGCAGCCTCTGGTTTACTTATGTGAGCGATTTAACCATCATTATCTCTATTAATAAAACTGTGGAGACGACTTTTTCTTCAAAGCCCTATGGCAGAAATAGTTTAAACTCTCATAGGAACTTTTACTGCCATTCTGATTTTAGTTGACAAATGTGTCTTGCTATTATTCTGAGTTGATTTCCATACCACCCTGATCTTGTTGCTACAACTTACTTTAGCTAGTCATTGCACCATTTGGTGGCTGTGCTGAACCTGTAATTGCTTGCTGCTATAATAAACTTCATAGCAACCAATAATGAATTTGCTTAAGTTTTGGTATCCAGGTGGAAATCACTAGTGAAGTTTGCCTATATAACTTACTGATTTTAAGTTTAGAGCACTTACTTATGCAAGCTTTCCTCTATTTCCTAGAATATACATTCTGTTGTTTTTGATAGAATATATAATATATTTGATGGTTTTTATGGATTTAGTTAAGATATAGTGTTAAAAATCAGTTTATGGTTCCCTTTGTATCTTTGTTCTTTCCAGGATTTTTGTCTTGAACTTTTCAAAACGTTTCCTGCTGAGATTTGGAAGTTTTCAAAATTCTTCTTATAAAGTTTGGCTTTGCAAAACATATTGTCCGTGGTGAGTTAAAGCTTAAGTTCACTAATGTGTGTGCAGTAGTACTTTTCTACTTGGAATTTATTATAATAGCTGTTTGCATCATGTTTGAAGCTATCAAAAGAAATTTTGGGCCGGCTTAAAAAAGGTTAGGGATGGCAGTAGTGGTAAAAATTGTATTAGACTTGCTCTCAGATTCCTACCAGGAGATTAAAGCTTTTAATTCTTGTATGTTTTGTTGTTGATAAAAAATTAAATGTCCTTTCGTGGCTTGGACTTGGAGAAGGTCCAATGTTACCTTGTGTCTGAATTATGATGACAAATCTTAGCGCAAATGATGTATCATGTTGTATGCTCTTTGTCCTGAAATGATAAGTCAGCAGCAATTTGATGTTACGGCTTTCGAATCTCATTTACTACGCTGCCTGAGTTCCAAATTGTGTCGACATTTAATGCTGGTTTGCAGCAGTAAATGAGGATTAGTTATATTGAGCAAGTCTATGTTTTATGCTTGGCTTTGTCTATGATAGAAATTTATAGTTTACTTCAACGTGTTTGCTGAGTAGCAGGTGTACTGG
This sequence comes from Echinosophora koreensis, assembly GCA_035048595.1. NCBI lineage: Eukaryota > Viridiplantae > Streptophyta > Magnoliopsida > Fabales > Fabaceae > Echinosophora > Echinosophora koreensis. The sequence continues at coordinate 6,909,022 of JAPCYP010000001.1, read as the reverse complement.
AATGCCTGTTCTTTGTTTTTAATTTATTTCTATCCGTTTAAACTTTCAAATTTCTAACCAATTTGTATTTTCTGTGTGTCTGTATAATCATTGCCTTGTATTTGGAGGATATTAGTTGATGGCGATTATCACATCTGCTTGAACATGTCACCCTTGAACATGTATGCGACGGCTATCATAAAACTGGGACCAAATGATATAGGCTGGATACTACTCGTAGAGTTTGGAATCATATAGATATCAGACAAGTGTATGAAGTTAATAACTACTATGTGCTCTGTCAAGACAGTAGTGTGCAGTGCTTAATCTTGAGTGGAAGAAAGATAACTGTAGTGGCCGTCATTTATTTTACCTGTCAAATAGCTATTTCAAAATATAAGGAAAAGTACATTGGAGAATCAGAAACTTTACCACTAAAGCGAGGATCTTTTATATTGTTATATCCTAAATCAGACATTCTGATTTGTAAAAGTATTTTTCTGTATATCTGCAACAAAGTTTTCTTGTACACAACACAAATGGTGTATAATATATACTCAATATACACCAGCATCAACAACAGTAACAACCACCAAACCTTATCCTACTTGGTGGAATCTGTTATATCCTAAATTGTTATACTGTAATGATTTCGTAGGTATTTGTCTGTCCTGTTTGCATAATAGCTACGTTTGAATATTAAGTAATGGGCAAGCTGTGATGTTCTTGGAAGTTTTCAAGTGCATTTAGGTTGGCTTGGCCTTCAAAGCCAACAGAAGGTCTTTTTACCTTTTTTTTTTACACTGTTGGGCCATTCCCTCTAATCTAAAATTTTATGTATGCACAAACAGGCAGTTCGATTTCGTGTTATATCATGACTTCTTATGCATGTATGCAGGCAGATGTTATAATGGCTTTAGCTGGGTCAAATGGTGGATCTTGGTCCACGGCATTCTCACCAAAATCTGCTGCAAAGTTGGTTAACGATAGTAACTTGCACAGTGGAGAAAATGAAACAGGTATAATGAGTAATGTGCCATTGCCACAGGAGCTTCATGGGAGATTGTCTATTACTGGCAGTTCTAGCCATGCCATTGGTTCTGGCGATCGAGTATCTACTCCATCAGGTAATCCTCAAAACAGTAGCAGAATACTGATTCCTTTCATGTCACCCTGATCTTATATGCCTCGATTTCTAAATTCAGTAGATGTTGATTACTTTCACTTCACATCCTTTTTTTTATAGATCTTGCTGAAACTAACTCAATATTTTCATGATGTCGGTCGTGACATGATTCCATAGGAATATGCTTCTCTTCTTGGGTTGAAGTTTCATTTTCTTTTGAACTGTTCAATTTGTTATTGATTGCTAAATAACTGGTTGTAGGGGCACACCAGGGAAGCATTGTAGCTAAAGATACAAGAAAGACGGTTCAAGCAGCTGATCCTGGTTCTGAAAGCTGAAAGGTTTTCAGTTTCTATTTATTTCCAGCTTAAGAGTTTTCTCTTATTCTGATTACTATTGGATACCATCCTCTTCTTTTGTCAATTTTGCTTCTGATCTTTAAAGAGGCCTAACATGTATATGATACATGAGATAAATTTGTGAAGTGCTTTAAACGTTAAAAATATCTTATGTTACAGTTTCTGAGTGCCTGTCACCTTATCAGGGGATGAAGCTCCTTTATATTATTGAAACCTGAGTGGTGGCATTGCCTAGTCTTGTCTTGCTTTATCAGAAATCTTCCTTCAAATGCGGTTTCTACTTTCTATAGAATCATAGTACGAATTTTTGTCCAATGAATGTGTCCAAATAGCCAACCATGAGGAGAGGAATCATCTCTGGCGTTTGTTGCACGCTAATAACAAAACTTAAAACATAGCGATGCATGCAAGTTTTTATAATCCATGGCCTCAAGGATACTAATGGGGACCTGTCAGATATAGGATCTAATCATCTATATTCATGTTCCACTAAACCAACCCTTTGGGGTCTCATTATTGTATTGTTTTTTAAGAAAAACATTATTAAGATAATAGCAAATTCACTCTATATTTTGAAAGAGGAAGAGATCACAATTAAAAATTATTTGAAAACTATATTTCATCATGGATTATAGCTATGTATATCTTTTTGGGAAATTTTCATATTTTACGTATTCTTTTATTTTTATGAGATGTATTTCATAATAAAATATTATTTTTTGAACATTTGAATTAGAATAAATGATCACTTAAAAATAGAATATTAAAAATATGGACTGTGTAAAAGTAAGTCTGTGATTAATCTAAAAATATAATTTTATTTATCATTTCTCAAGTTACATCAACCAGGAAAAAAAAAAATTAAACATCTACACGATAGTTGAATATCGAGTGGAGAATTCTCTCTTGCCTCAATCCATCGGCATCATGGCAAACATAATACATCTATTACCAAAAAGAAAATGGCAATAAATACATATCTTGTATCTTGTAAAAGTCACTTGTATTAGTTTGTGATGAGGGGCTAGGATAATTTGCAGGAATAAATAGGTGCGTAGTTTTGAATGAACACGGAACGACATAACCACTCTTCTTTGGCAATATTTTGGGCAACTCAACCTCAAAGATAAGATGTCAGCAATTTTCACTCTGAACTTCACTCCGAACCCTCTCATTCTTGGCACATTTTACCTGGCCATTGAAGGTTTAAGAAAAAAACGAAGTCATGAGAATGACAGCAAGCAAGCTTATATGTACACTAGTTCTATGAACGAAGATAATTTAACAATGTAATTATTAAATTAACTGATGCTTTATTTTTATGTTTTATCAGATCACATCTATCAATTTATGGAAAGAAGGAAAAGGTCAATATGAAGATTAACCCTAATGCAGAACTTGGCACACAAATCTGAAACAAAAAACATTCTGTACCACCTAAGCTGCCATGCGTTGAATAAAGAAAAAGCCTACCTGAAAAGCTTTCATCAGAGAATAGCAACGCTTTTGCTCGCCAGCTGCTGCAGTATATCTATCCTTAAGATCATTAAGAATTCTTTCTTCTTCTCGAAACCCTAATTGAACCTTTTCCAGCTTCTATACATACGAATGCAGCAATTAAAACTCTTAATTATATAAAACACATATAGCGAACAATGTAAAACTCATGGAAGATTAAAAGAAAAATAACAAACTTGTGTATATAGTCTAATAAAATGTTACTGTCCGCATCAAATAGAAAATATAAGGATTTTTCTTCACAAAATATGGATTTAATGGAATCTTTCACGTAATTCATATTTTTTATGTTCTAAACCCAAGGACCACTGGCACTGATTTTTCTCATTTTTATGTAGAACCCTACTGCAACATTACCGAAGCAAGTGAAAACCAAGCAATTAAAGTAACTCAATTCAGAAGGGAAGCCTGCATTTAACCAAATAAAAAATAAAAACCCTTCTGAAGACAGAAATATCTTCATTAAAAAGGGATTTAATGACCACAGCATAAACTTAGCCAAAAAGGATGTGATAATAATAATAAACCAAGACGTTGTGGATGTACATTATCCATTTTATAGAAAATTAATGGGTTTATTTTTCAAGCATGGTCACCTACTCACCTATTTCTATAGAATGAATCACAGCAACTATGCATATGATAAAATATTACAATGAAATATAAACAAACGTAATATACAATATTACAATGAAATATAAACAAACATAACAGCTCAAGAACTGCAGCTAACTCTTCCAAATTTATCATTTACACATGCCAGAAAATAGCATTACCTGCTGACTGCCCTTGACAATTCCTTCCATGGAATGAACAAGTTTTATACGACCATCAGTACTACTAAAGGCCTCTTGAAACTGCAGTTAAGTGAAAAAAAAAAACATATAGCAGTCAAAACTTGATCAGGTAAATAATGAAACTGGACCAGAATTAGGTATGAATTGTAGCATCTTTATTGCAGAGACGTCCCCTTATCTGTGTCAGTGTGACACAGAACCAGTGATACCATAGGATTCTCTCAATCTCCTCTCCAATCTTCGGGTATTTGAGAGACCCGATTCTCTCCTCACAACTATTTCCCCAAAATACAAGATAAACCTCAACTCCTATTTTCCCATCTTTTTATAACCACCTCCTGTGCTTGCTAACTAACTGTAATCAACCGTGTCCAAGAGTTGGTTATGTTAGTCTATTACAGTTGTTATTGCCCTTAAGGCTCTAATCCCCTACTGCCCTGCTTATTTTTTCTAACATAAACCTTCTTTATTGGAGGTCTACTATCAGTAACATTTTTTTTTTTTGATAAGCTACTATCAGTAACATTGAAGGAAAAAAAAAAGATTTTTTTCCCTTAACAAATAAGATGATGAAATGTTAGGTCAAACAACTTTATTCTTTGCTACTGTGAGGCTTTCTGTTCAAGAAGTTTCATGCCAGAATATTCTGCAGGATCTCACTAACATCACCAGCTTTTCGTACTTCCAAAACAAAAATATATTAAGATATTTTGCTCAGGTAGCATCAAATATATAAAGCATAATAGCTTAGACAGTAGGAACTAGAAAGTTCAAGTTTTCAAGTGTATCTCAATTCTCAAATGAAATCACAAACTCTATACTAGCTATTGTACTAATAATCTATGATGAAGATAGAAACCAGTGGGGACAGTATAAAAAAGATGCACAACATATACATTCTTCAAGGCAAATGATTATGCTTCTTAATGCAGATCTGAGTTTAGGCTCCAGTTTCACCACAGAAAGGTTTCAGTTAAAAGAAATAGGAAGAAAGGTGCAATGAGACAAAATGTGAAAGGTCTAACAGGAATGTTCAGGTAACATGAAATACCAAATTGTTAAAAATTAATTTCCAAAATGAATAAAACATGAACAAAAAGAAAAGGAAAAATTAAAAGCAAGGACATAACATGTGATAAGCAGAAGCACACGTGCAAGCAGAAAAATAATTGAAACGGCACCAAGGTTATATATTTAACTTGTTTAGAAAAAGAACAAAAAAAAAAAACTCAAAAGAATCACCAAAGCAGATGCTAAATAAAAATTTACAGCATGCTCTCAATTCTCCAATGAATACCTGTGAAATGATAGAATTCAGTAATGATGTTTCCTTAAGCATCAATTCTTTTATTTCCAACAGAGCATTGTAGGTAGCATAGTATTTACGAGTTTGCCGATGTTTTCCCTGTACATTGGCAAATATCAAGCACAATCTATAGTAACTAGAACCAGCATAAATATGGTTTGATTGGTTTAACAAAAAAAAAGGGTATCCTCTCCCTAGCTTTACTGTTTCTCTTTTCTCTCTATCACAATAAAAAAAGTATATAAAAAAATATATATTCTAGGAACCTGTATTTGAGCATATAGTTCTGAGAGCCGGTGTTCATACCTGCAAAGACAGGAATGAAGAAATATCCAGTAAATAATGCATGCAAGACAACTGGTTCCACATTCTTATCGAGCCAACCCTATCAGACATGCATGGCATTGCTTTACTCTCGCCATAGTTAATTATTTTAGAATTTTCTTTCATACTACAGTCTCTTTCATCAATCAATAATATATTTGTAGCAGGGACATAACTCCCACATGAATAAATATTTTAGAGACTAGTAGGGCTTATCCTAAGTAATTGATAAGAAAATCTTCTATCCAATAAGAATGACAATATGACACAGAAGATTAATCAGAGTGTGGTTTCTTTCTATCAAATTTCCTACCAATTTTAAGCATTACGGATCTCTTTCTATCCTATAACCAAACCTTCCTATTAAATTGATGGATTTTAGATAGGAAAAGAGGAAGAGAGAATAGAGAAAAGGAGAGAATAGAAACTCAAGAGTTGTAAATTGCTTTTGGTGATTTGCACTCTACATGCTGATAGTGATATTGATATGGAGTAAATACATATTGCATTTGCTAGAAGCATTGAACTTTTTCCTAGGATCTAATTCCTATGTATTTTTTTTTTTTTTTACAATAATTCCTATGTATGGTAGATACATTTAACATGTGAAACATATGTTTATCCTAACACTTCCCAAGTAGTTTAGCAAACAAAACTATAGTAGAAATTAATAATATTTTTTACTATTAATATAAAAATATCTCCATTGACATGTTCATTGAATCTTATTTTACCTACCTCAAGTTGAGAGTTCTAATTCCACATAATTGGAACCAAGTAATGCACATATTCAACTCAATTCAACACAGAGTTATAAGGAGTATAAGGATGTTGAAAAATATGAGCAAAAGGAGAATCCTGGATGACAGGATGAGTTTTATAGATGCACATAATTAGAACCAGGTAATGGACACATCCAGCTCCACTCAGCAGAGAGTTTTAAGGAGTATAAGGTAAACGGAAATCATGAAATGAAAGTTAAAAGAAACAAACATACTGGATGAGTTCTGATTGGCATGGTAGGTCATCAATCCGTCGTCTTAATGCCACAATATCCCTCAGTCTAGCTGCAAGTTCCTGACAGAAAGGGAAAATGTCAGGCAGTTTATAGTAATTGAATGGATGGAATAAGCAAAGATCAAGAACTCATCAAAGGATGTGTCACAAACTAAGAGTAAAAAAAAGAACAGGAGAAAAGTGCACTTACTAAAAAAAAATATATTACCTTTTTCATCAAATCAAGTCTTTCAAGTAATTCACTAAAAGAATGATGTAACCCATCTGAGAGGCTCTTGCTATCATAGCCATTTGCTATTTTCCTCTCTAATTCACTTATCTCAGCTAGAAGTTCCGAATGTTTAGAATCACGATTAGACTGCAAGTGATTTTCCTGCCTCTCAAGCTCCTGAAGCAAGAGTGAAGTTCAATTTCACTGTAATTATTTATTAAAAAAATACAGAACACCTGCAATATACTGCAGGTTTGAAAAATCAAATATTACATCTAATTGAGAGAAATAGTTCACCTTCAATGATGTCATTAAGTAGATCAACTTCTGCACCGTAGAATCAGCACCCTCCTTATTGATTCTCTCTCGTAGATGATCTAATTGTTTCACAACATTCGTCTTCCGTTGATTCTACAGTACAACAATATAACAAGAAAAATAAATAGCAAAGCTAAATAAATCTACGTAGAACATATATGTATACATTATAAGGATAAGGATAGCACATAGATATGTATAAATAAAAGCAAAGGAAATGGTTATCGAAAACTAACAATAAAAATTAACATCATATATCCATCTCACGAACCAGTTCATCCAGATTGCCACTCAACGTCTTTGTCGAAATTTGTGTTTTCTCTGAGTCGTTGAGTTGCTGCTCATCGTCTCCAGAAGTATGTTCGGAACGACAGACCGATGGTTCCATAATTGGAGGGCGGCGATGCACCGAGAGATGCCACCGGCGATTTTCTGATACGGCGGCGTATCGTTTAGTGCGGAGATTCAAAATCTGGTGAAGAGGTGACTCTTTATCCTCTTTGCGCTTCAATCCTTTCTTCTGCTAATCACAAAAGTCTCTCAATCTTCTTCTTCTTCTTCTTATACAACTTTGAGCGTCCCGCCTCGGTGGTTCTTTGTTTTTTGTCCCTACTATTTGTTTGGGAGGCAGGGAAGTGATTTTTAAAGAAGAGGGAAAATAATTGCTTTTCATGTGATTCACAGGGGAGGGGTTTTAAAAATTAATTTATTTTCATATTTTTATAATTTTAAATATCAAAATATAAACAAAAATGCATGAACTCAATTTTAAAAATACTTATTTTTTACAATTGCAACGAGTATCAATTAGATATTCACACAATTAAATGAGACAACTTTTCATGAATAGTTAGTGTAGTTCAAAATTGTGGTTAATGATATAGTATTGAACTTGGTTAATGACTATACATGTAGTAAATGGGTAATTCACTAACCATCCTGAACTGCATTAACCATTAATGGGTATACAAGTGGATGGTTAATATAGTTCAGTTGATGGTTAATGAGGTACTCATTTATCACATGTTTACTCATTAACCAAGCTCAACACATTATTAACTATAATTTTGAACTGTATTAATCATTGACAAAAGGTTGTCTCATTTGGTTATATAAAAAATATTTCTGTTAAACTCAAGTTCATCTCACTATCTCATACTAACTTTAAAGTAATTATGACAGCTTCGAGTTTTTAAATTTTGACCTAATATTTTTTTAGATAAGTTCAAGTTATACTCCAGATCGTCCAAATCTGATTCGACGTTCAACACTCTTTTGAAATATATACTTTTTATAATTGCATATATACTTTCGATGTTATTTGTTTTGAAATATATATTATAAAATATACCTTAATTTTGGCTTTTTTTCTTAGAGTGATTTGATTTCTTACTTCTTTAATGATATGATTTAGTTATATCTAATGTTTAAATTTAGTTATATCAGGTTGGTGCTATTCTTTCTAGTTGCTGGGATATCCTACTTCATGTTCAAAACTTTCAAGTTAAGTTTGTTCGGAGACAAGCTAATATGCAGAGACAAACTAATATGACAGTTCATGCCTTAGCTATAAGGTAGTCATTGATTATGCTAGTCTCTTTGATTTTAATAATGTCCCTGCTTGTATTTCGAAATCTTGATTAATGAAATGCCATAACTTGGCTTTATTAAAAAAAAAAAAAATCAATGTATCAGGTCAACTGGGCTCAATTATAAATATTATTCAAACATGATTAGGTCAAGATTCGAGTTCACACAAGTAATCCTATCAAAATATTGGGTAAGATTTCGGTCAGACAAAAAAAAAGAGGGGGTTGCTATTTACACCTTGCATTGGTTTTTTTTGAAAACTCTTTTCCCAAAATACCCTTTTCATCTTGTTAGTGTCTTCATTTTGGTACTTTCCGAAAAATAGTTTCTGGAAACAATCCGGAAATTAAATTCCGGACATTCAAAATGTTACTCCGAAATAAAATAAAAATCACTGTCCGGAAACTTGTTTCCGGAATAGTTCCGGAATTTAAATTCCGGAGACTGAATTTTACCTCCGGAAGATAAAATCCGGAAACATTCCGGAGAAACAAATCCGGATGTTTCCATTTGACAGACTCCATAAAGAATAGATACTATGACGCCGTAAAATGATGAGATTGATGTTGCTTGATGTTGCAGGTTGCGGGAATGGAGGATAAGATTGAAGAAATGGCAAGTGAGATGGGTCTCCCTATTTAACAAACATCAATAGCACTTGCTGCATCTGTATTTCCATCGTTGCATCCTCAAGTGCATTCTTGGTGTGTTTGTTGTTAATGCGCAGCTCCTTTTATTTGATAGTTTGGTGTGCTCTCTTCCTATGTTGCAGAGGAACCTTCTGGAGGCACAACGCATCCGGTGCCATAGCATGAGCAACTATTCCTTGTGGATTTTCATATTTTGTCAAATGGTCTCCGGGATTTAAATTCCGGAACTATTCCGAAAATAAGTTTCTGAAGGTGAAATTTTTTTATTCGGGATTAACATTTTAAATATCCGGAATTTAATTTCCCGACTGTTTCCGGAAATTATTTTCCGGAAAGTACTAAAATGAAGATACTAACGAGACGAAAATGGTATTTTAGGAAAAGAGTTTTTAAAAAAATCCAATACAAGGTGTAAATAATAAAATGTAAGGTGTAAATAGCAGTGTCCAAAAAAAGATAGACGGAAATCCCGGCCCAACCTGTTAAGTCGAAAGGGAAATGGTGCCATGCAGCTACTTATTTTTATAAGCCCATTTGTCTGATTTTGAACTTTGATAGTAGGCCTCGTAATTGGAAAGTCAATACACAAACTTTGCAAACATGCATATACATAGCGAATGTTTCAACATAGATTCTACCCTCACTCTGAATAACAAAGTTTGTGTATAAAAATGTTTGAACCCTATAGATGAATTTATCCGGGACAGTCAAATATATTTGAATAGTAAAACACTTTATCATGCTTTATAAATTTATAACATAGACTTTATTTTACCATAAGAAAAATATATTATATTTATCGCTATACTATTAAAAAGGGGGTTTACAAGGAGAAACCATCATTCCATATTGAAAAAGGTTGTTTCTTCCTTCAAACTCACAAAACCATACATTTTTTTGGTACAAAAATCATACATTTTTTTTAACAAAATTATATGAAAATCATTAGCTCAATATTAAATCATAGAATTCATATATTTATAGTGGTGGCCCTGAGCGTGATTTGGTGGTGCGACCGCACAGGGCCCAATTTTTTAGGGGGCACCAATTATTGTTTTTTACTTAGTATATATGTATTAATGTATATATTAAATAAAAATTTTATATAGTTAAATTTTTTATTTGAGGGTCTAATTGTTTTTTAAAATTCAAACCCAAAGCTTAACAAGCCTTGTTACCCTTGTAAGTAGGGGTGAGAATAAGCTGGTCTGTTTACAATTTATATTATATTTTTATTAAATGTATAATATACAATATAAAAAAATATAATTTTTATTAGAAAATTAATATATTATTACTGAATTCTAAAAAAAATTGAAACTCTGTGTGTGACCACTCCCATTTTTCCTTCTGCCGTTTGAATTAGAAAATAGAAATCCTTTGTTTTGTCCCTCCCTTTGCGTGACTGACTTACTGCGTCTCCCACCTGCCGATTGTCGTTGTCCCCTTTGCCCTTTGCTTGCCATTTTATAGGTATAATTCTTCAAATAAGTCTTGACCTGTTGAAACTCTGTGTGACCACTCTTATTCTCCCTTCTTCGGTTCGAATTAGTATAAATATTTTTACTATAATTCTATCGTAGTTTGCTACTGGAATGTTTTCCTTTTCTTTGGTAATATTTTGTTTCATTTGAGGTTGTATAATTAATGGGTAGTTTTTTATACCTCTTTGTGTGCTTTTGATAATCAATATATAAATATTCAGCTTATAAAAAAAAGGCACCAATTTTTAGTTCTCACAGGACACTCAAAATATCAGGGACAGCCCTGTATATTTATACTATTTTATTTGTGCATAAACTAATTTATTATTTGAATAACAGGTACAAATAAATCGTGCGATTGATCTCAATGCAAAAGTCACCTCAATTATTCTACATTATAAAGGAGTCACAAACCTATTATGTAGCCTTTAGTCCTATATATTTTAAATTTATTATAAATATAACTCTTGCATCATAAAACAGCGATCAAACACCTGCAAATACTTCTAGCGCATCTTGTTTGAGAGTTGAAACATAGTAATTGATGTACTCCCCATAATTGAATGGCCTGTAACGAAGAGGATGCATTTTGTCATCGACCAGCTCGTGGGGCACCTTAATCTCCAACTCATCCTTTGGCACAGCAAATAGCCCCAACGAGTACCTCTCTACTTTGGCTTCACCCATCACCACTCTATGTGTCACTGCATGAAGTCTCCCATTGCTCCATGCCTATTCATTCATTAGTTATCACCACAATTATAATGATTTATTTAACAAATATACATGAGTGAGTTTCAGTTCATTTTAAGTTACTACCAGCTACTATAGTATGAAAGGATAAAAATCCGTTATCTCATTATATCACACGTTGTTCCCACAAATAATATTTGATTTGTTTTCAGTTTACTATTTTTATTTCATGTTTTTAGAAATAATTACAAAATGACCACATTATTTTTATTCTTTTTCCGGTTTCAAAGATTTGTACAGAAAACAGTAAAAATCTTTGAAAACAGAAAACAGAATGAAACAAGTTGACAATTTTGTAATTATTTTTTAAAACAGATAATAAAAACATGAATTTGAAAACAAAACAAACAGACCATATTTCATATTAATTTTAACAAAGTAGAATATGTGACAAGATAACAAGATACGGAAAAAGACAAGAACAACAATCTAGACATGCATTTATAGTTTTAATAATTACCTTTAGTACATCGCCAACAATGACGACGAATCCTTCTTGGGGTATCTTTAATTCAACCCATTTGCCTGTTTTAGCTTGCACCTGCAGACCCTGAACTTCATTTTCACATAGAATGGTTAAGGCGCTTTTGTCAGTGTGAGCCAACACGGTAATCTCGGAGTCATTGCTGCTTTCAGGAACTTCGTACTTGATCAAACGTAAACTACCAGTGCTCTTAAACAACTCAACATCAGAAGTATACTGCTGGGGAAGGCTATAACCTACTAGAATCATCTTCAGGATAAGGAAACTCAGTTCTAGCATCTTCGAACTCATGGACTTCAGTGTTTCACTGCATATCACCATCCCCAAAGAAAAGAATATTTGATGCACATAGTAATAGTAGTTATTTTCCCACCATAGCTATCGAGATCATATATTCAAATTCAATGAACCAATATAAAATAAAAGAAATTGTTTCAAAATAAATCAGAATTTAATAGATGCTTTTGTGGTTAGGGTTGTGTTCGGCAACATATCAAAGTAGTCTATAAGAGCATCTCCAATGGTTCTTAACTAGTTTTTATTTTGACAAAAAGAAAGTTAGTAGAGTTGTTTTACAAGGAGCTTAATTTTAAAAGAAAAAATAATCTCTTATTTGATAAGTTAGTAGATGTGCTATATCAAATAAATTAGAAGATACACGATTTTTTTCCCCCTAATTAATATCCTAATGTCAACAAACCTTAAAATTAAGAAACTCACCTCCTCCTAACTCAAATCTCTCCTTCATAATTACCTATTCTTCCCCCATGTCAAGCCCCAGATGGAAAACAATCTCAACAAAAGCCCTCGAATGTAGATATTGCTAATATTATTGAATTAAAAATGTCATGAAAAGAGAAGAATAAATTTATGATGCGGTTGGATTCACATCTCGTTCTCCTGAAATCACGTCTCGAATGACAGAGACGTAATCTTTATCGTATATGACGTGAAAGCTAATTAATATTAGCTGCTTTCGTGTTGACGTACAAGCAAACACATATGGATTCGTTTCGCTTGCACAACTAAATACACTTTCAAAAAAAAATTAAATAGCAAAAATATCACTTTATTTTTATTTCCAAAATTTGGAAAGAAACTTATGAAAATGATATTTTGAACAGACTTTAAAAAATAAATAAAAAAAGGAAAATAAGTATGATGGTAATTTAAAATTATTTACGAAAATATTTCAATTAAAAGAAAAACACAAAATCATTTCTATTTGCCAAAATTCTCACGACAGTACCATAATCAGTTTCAGCCTTTCAAGGATGCACTTATCCCATGTGTAAGTCTTATCATACTTTATTTAATAACTTCTTATGAACATTAAATTTTATTAATTCAATCGTTGTATTGAAAGTTCTCTTTATATAAATTAAATTTACAAAATTTAAATATTATTAATACTTTTTTTTTTACTGGATTATTTAATACTTAGTCACATAATTTTATTTTAACACACACACACACACACTATATATATATGCGCCAGCGCGCACGTAGTTCGTTATTCCTTGATGATTTTTTTAAATACCATTCGTTACTTAAATTATAAAATTGCTTAAGGATTTAATTTGTATTCACTGATAGTGTAAAGTTTTTTTATACTGTCAATCAATCAGAAATTGACACACCATTATAAACCTTTTATTCTTATCCTAAGCACCTTAAAAGTCATCAATTCCATGATTTTTGATTGGTTGAGAGTGTAAAAATCTTTATATTAACAGTGCATAGAAATTAAACTGATTGATTAATTGTTATTTATTGTTATTTATATTTCAGTTACTCCAAATATTTAAGTATGAGAATTTAACAACAAATAAATATTTTAAAATTAATAAAAATTAAATTTAAGTCAATCAGCTACTCTTTTGTAACGGAACTCAATCTTATTTATTTATTTATTTATTTATTTATTTATTTATTAACATATTACTAAAACTCACTTCAAAACAATGACTCCACGATTCTCTGTTTATCTATGTTAATTTCTTGCAACTTGGAAGGCTACCAACTTCAATTTTAGGAAGAGGATACTATCTGTACAACTCTTTTGAATATTATATTTTTATATTTTAAGTTTTTAACACACTTATTTATATTTTTTTTCTCTTTTCATCTATCACATCACAAAACAAGAAACGGGCAAGAGAAGTTTGAATAAACTTTCTCTTTTAGGAATAAGTACTGCCATACTTTTTTATCAACATATAAGTATATAACCTTAATGTCTAAATGGTTATTGTCAGAACTAGTCAAAAGAATTTATTAGTTAGTCTATGACTAGTAAATAGTACCAATTAGAGAAGGAAAAAAAACCGTAACAACCCTCTTAAATAAATTCAACGGAGAGATACATATAAGCCTCTAATTATATATATATATATATATATATATATATATATATATATATATATATATATCGGCAGGCATTGCAAGGGTTTGGCGCTTTGGTGGCTGCATGCCTGTGTGTAAATGGGATAGAGATCACATGTACCATTTTAGTATATCATATCATGTCCTCGTCGACAAGATCTTGTCATATATTCTACCTTTTTATATTATATAAAACTTGAAGACAAGAAATTATTGATGGGTACATAATGTGACAATATATTACTGATGAACACAGGATATCGTATATCAAAATGGGACAAATGATCTCTAACCTTGTAAATGATCACAAATTAGGAGATGATGATATGTATATATGATATATAAGTATAGTAACAAAAAGAAATACCAGAAAGCTGAGTTTCCTTGAGGCCACATGAGGTTAGTGAAAGCTTGAGTGGTAGCCGGCAAATGAGCATCATCAATCCCAAAGCTTTCAAAGAAGGGGGTGATAGGGGACTTGCCAGTGTAGCTCCTATAAGGCAAAGGGCTTGTGTGCTTCTGCTTGGTTTCTAAAGGCAAATCAAACAATGTTTTCATGCCCTTGAACAATTCTCCAAGTAGAACCCTTGGGATCTCATCACACTTGAAGAGGAAGCAACCATGACTCTCACATGCTTCTCTCACTTTCTTGCTCATCTCTTGATACCACTCACCTCCTTCTTCTAATCCCAACCCACCCCTTCGAAAATCAAAACATGGGATCATCTCACTCTCACTGCCCATTTTTCTCTATCTTTTGCTTTGTCTTAATGGATTTTTCTTACACAAGGTTTCACTTTATATAGTGAGATAGTCACGCAAAAAAGCCTTGCCAGCTGCGGAAAGGTAGGGAAAAATATGTAAAAAATTAATTGGGATTAAGATGAAATAAATATATTATGGACAGTTTAAATAAAAAAAAGAAATATATTATGGAAAGTGACACTAATGAGAAAGTCACGCCAAATATAATACATATTCAATGTCAAAACTACGTTTAAATATTTGTTCGATGGAAAGCATTTATTTTATATTATGGTTTTGCTGAAAATGTATTAAACCGTTATTTTAAGGAGATTTTCCTTTTCCGTGTTTCCATTTTTTTTTATGTGGATTAATCATAAAAAATGAAATTAATATATTAATATATATATATATATATCGGAGACAAAAATTAAGTTATGTCTAAAAAATATAATATGACAACTGATGTAAAAAGATAGTGAGAAACCGAGAAAGTAATGCACAACAGACATTTTTTGTATTTAAAAAGGTGTTTGCTTGAGGATGGTTACACCAAAGATTATGCATGAGAGGCGTTGCACATCTGTAATTTCTCCTTTATCAGTTAGCAATATTGCGTGTATGCAGTGTCAATCTACAGCTTATACCAGATATGAGCAAGCTTCTTGAACTCAAAAATAGTTTTCTTCCTTCTTCTAATTTGTCTTTAGTTAGATATATTTGGATGTAGTATCTGGCAACGAATTTCATTAGACGAAAACAAAATGGAATCTTAGCGTCTGTTTGGTTTTTTATTTTATTTTATCTAGTTTCTTGTTTCCATTTCATATTTCTATAAATAATTACAAAATTGTTATATATTTGGTTTCATATTGTTTTTATTTTATGACTCTTTTTATTTGTTTTTACTGTTTCATATACAAATCTTTGGAGACAGAAAACAAAATCAAAACAAGATGATAATTTTATTTTTGTTATAATTATTTTTTAAATCAAAAAATAAAAACTGGAAACTGAAAATAAACCAAGCAGGTCTTATATTTGCTAGATATAGGGTATATTGAAGGGAAATTTCTATGGTGCCATTGATAATTTAACTACAGTGGTGCAGTTTTGATATAAGCCAATAGATGAAAGGTAGCATTTAATAGTTAGATACTCTGTCATTTATTATTCAATATACCATTCTTCTTCATTTACAATTATATCTTTCTTCAGTTGAAATTCACAAGTTAACATGATAGCCTGGTGGTTGGACTTGGATTACCTTGATTGTTCCTTGAGTTCTAGTGCTCGAATCCCATCTGCTGTGTTTTGGCTTCCAATTTTATGAATTTCGACTGAAGAAAGACATAATTGTAAATGAAGAAAAATGTTATATTGAATAATAAATGACAAAGTATCTAACTATTAAATGTTACCCTTCATCTCTTGGCTTATATCAAAATTGCACCAATGCAGTTAAATTATCAATGGCACCATAGAACCATCATATTGAAGAGTTGAAACTTATTTTAGTTTATTATATTGTTTTTTATTTAAAAATGAACTTGTTGAGAACATTGTTGTGAGGCATAGAGCTAGAAAGGTGTCCCCTTTTACAAGGCCAAATTGATGTTCATACTTCATACACGCAAGCTATATGCATTAGCATTGTTAGTAATTAAGTTAGTGGGCACTGCTGAAATACAACAAATGCCAGATTATTTTATTTGGATTTTCTTTTCAATGGTTAACAGTTCCTAGTCCTACTGTTAAACGTATCTCTTTTTAAGAAGCAATCAAACACTAACAGTGCGTGTAGGTTTCAACTCAAACTACTGTGTAATTATTATTTTTTATATAAACAAAGAGTATATTGAATAGAGTTAAGATAGAGTACTGTGTCTCTAACCCATATACAAGAAAAAAAATCAAAGGCAACGGACAAAGATCCTAGTGAGCCAAACCAGATTTTTTACCGGTGCGATGCTTCTTATTATACTTTAAAACTATATTTTTTTTACTCGTGCGATGCACAGAAGAATTATGTGTAAAGAGAAATATTTCACTTTAGATAAATGCTAGAAACACACCCTCTTTTCAATAGAGTCCCTCCTATTGGTTAAAATTCATGTGGGTCTTACAAAATTTCAAGTGGGACCCACATGAATTATGTGACTCATTTTCAAAATAATGGAACTCACATGGATTTTAACCAAAGGAGGAAGTGTATTGAAAAGATAATTTGTTGGTAGTACTCCTCTTCAAGATATTCTAAAAGAATATTGATATTTAAATATAGAAACTACTATAAATTAAAATAGCAACAAATAAGTATTCGTGTTGTAACATCCCTGACTGCTCTATGGATTGACGACTGTCCCCACAAACCAACACGTGTCTTTTTAACGTGTTTTGTCCTCACTCACATGCTTCCTGAGAAAACTTCCAAGGAGGTCACCCATCCCAGAATTGCTTCAAGCCAAGCACGTTTAACTGTAGAGTTCTTAAGTGATGGGCTCCCGAAAAGAAGATGCATCTTGTTGGCATAAGTAGTATCAATCAATTCATATAAGACATCATCAATTGTATAGTCTCATACATACACAGTCCCAGGATCCCTCTCATTCCGGTGTGTAATCGGTTCATTAATGTGTCCCTCCACCTAGAAGTCTGCCAGGAGCCGCTCCTTGTTCGTGCCTTCTTGCACCGGCGACCACTCCCGCCCTCGTCAACCCAGGGTGTCACATGCCCACCAGCTTCCACTTGGCTCGTTCCCGAACCACATCGTACTGGGAGAGGTGCCGCTCTGATACCATTTGTAACATCCCCGGATGCTCTATGGATTGACGAATGTCCCCATACATAAACCAACACGGGTCTTTTCAACGTGCTTTGTCCTCACTCACACGCTTCCTGAGAAAACTTCCCAGGAGGTCATCCATACCATAATTGCTCCAAGCCAAGCATGCTTAACTGTGGAGTTCTTAAGTGATGGGCTTCCGAAAAGAAGACGCATCTTGTTGGTATAGGTAGTATCAATCAATTCATATAAGACACCCTCAACTATATAGTCACATACCTATACAGTCTTAGGAACCCTCTCATTTCAGTGTGTAATCGGTTCATTCATATGTCCCTCCGCCTAGAAGCCTGCCAGGAGCCGCTTCTTGTCCGTGCCTTCTTGCATTGGCGACCACTCCCCGCTCTCGTCAACCTCGGGTGTCACACGTGTAGTAGATGAATGACAAATAGATTGATGAAAAATGAATAAGTTTACTGCTATTATGTGTGAGGGTTTAATATAACAATACTTTGAAAGAACTTTTATTCTTAAATTAATGTAGAAAATAACAAATTCAAATAACAATAATAGGTGTGAATAGATGAAAAAGTGAGAAAGATAGAGAATGACAATACTATCACAACTAAATATTATACTCTCTCTGGACTCAATTATAAGCAAAAAATACATATATTTTATGGACTCAAATACAAGTAAAATACAACCAATTCAACTCTATTTAATATAAGTATTTTAAAAAATCAAGAAAATTAACCAATATAACCAATTCTCCTTTTACTTTTCCAAGAGCATTGCACACTCCCGAGGTAATTAAAGGGTAATTTAGTAATTGTAACTCTTTTTTTTTTTTTACAGAAATCAAAATAATTAAACTAAATGAACTAACTTCATTAATAAGTATGAAGTTAGTTAATTTTGCTTATAATTAAATCCGGAAGGAGTATTTTTTTTTTATACTATAAATATTATACTTCTTTCAACCATCAAAAAATAGTTAGAGGAATCAAAATTCAAGAGGCTCGCGCTCTCACAACTAGGAATGGCAACGGGCACGGGCGGGCACGGATACCACTCTACCCGCCCCCGCCCGCCGCGGGCAAATCTAAGCCCGTCCCCGCCCGCCACCCGTGCGGGTATCTGGCGGGCGGGTATCTGACGGGTTTCGCGGGTATCTGCGGGTTTCGCGGGTACCCATGAATACTATCAATAACTATTTTTTTTTTTTTGAAAAATACATTAATTCCTTAAAAAATTATAAAAATTTGCAATAATTACAAAATATCAATTTAAATAAACATTCTTAAGATATGACAGTATTTAACAAACCATAAAAATAAAACCACACTCAAATAATAAATGAGTATCATCATTCATCATCACATAGAACAATTTAATCTAATTATCTAAACAAGTCACAAAAAACACAAATACACAACCATCACATTACATTCGTCCCTCTATTACAATTAATAGAAATTAGTTACAAAATCAAAGCATAGAAAACAGAACACTCCTCAATAAGACAAAACAACTTAATTCGTCCCTTCTCTTTCCAGATTGTCTTCCTGTGATTGTCTTCCTCCCTGCACACACCCATAACAGCAGAGGAAATTAGCAACTTAATAATTGCAATTATTATTCACTTGCAGATAGCTTTATTTAATTATGTATATCTCTGAATTTACAAAAGTCATATCTTTCTTAAAGACTAAAGTGGAAAATAAATACAAAAAAAAAGAGAAGATCATCCAATCCATTAAATTCAAAGACTAATATGCAAACAGAGAATAATTTCATAGCCAAAAGTTGCTAATCTACTAAGAAATGATATGTTGATACCAAAAGCCATGTAATAAGTATGAGATACGAAAAATTAGGCCAAAAACAAATAAAATTCAAACTTTGCAAAGGATGAGGAAGAGGGTAGCTTACCTAGCATGACCATTGGGCTAACGAATTGAAGAGGGGTGTTTATGACACCCATCAAGATCAGCTTTCCATCAACCTTGAGCAAGGAAAGATAAGGCTCAAGAGGGTGACCAACAGGAGGGGGAGCATTCTTCCAGCACTTTTATTAACCTTTTCAGTATATTTCAATAATACAATCCCTGTTTCCTATCAAATGTAGTATATAGAAATGACTCCATAAACTTCAAACTACAGTTGTGAGGACAGACCTCACGTGCTATATGCAAAGCCATGTCTGTGCTCAAGTTTAGGTGGGCATCATGTAAATGCGAGAGTATCCAACCAGGCAACTTGGATCGTTTGTCATGACGGCTATACCTGCTTACAGTTAAAACAAACAATGTATTAACTTCCAAAACTCTGTCAAAGAGAAACATAAAGTAGAATCAAAACCATAAATGATGCAGATCACAGCTACATATGCTCAGTATATCCTAGATAATCACTTCATAAATTCTAGATGGTCGCAGGTATATGCCAAAGAAGAAGAAAAAAAGATCTATTTAGCATTGTACCCAAGCAACTGTGAAATAGGTCAGGGTACTATGTTTGTGCAGATTTTCGAAGTTTAATTGGTTATGTCATATAATGTATAAAATCTGTTAACTATACAATTGATATTTACAGTATCATCTCCCCAACACACCTTATGCTGATTGATATTTACAGTCAGTAACATCTCCCTGATAAACATATTTCTTTTGGTGCTTACAAAATTGGGCTCTAAAGCTTGTCAAACAACTTGTTAGTCATTCATTTTTAGATATGGGAAGCAACTTCCAATCCATTTCGAGACAAACTCCAAGAGTTACAAAGAGTGCATTGTGCATTTCAAATCCAAACTAGAAACTTGTAAACTTAGACTCAATCACATCAATGCAATTGCTGAACATCAGCATAGAAAAACCTATAGAAACCATCCCATTTTACAAAAATGTGCCAGCTTCATGGGGAAAAGATAAGATGCAAGGAAGCTTACCTTTTGTCTGCAAAAATCATCATCCCATAATCAGCCTTTGAACGGATTACACGGCCCACACACTGAGCAGCTTGTCTCTGCTTAAGCAAAAATAATATTACCAAGAAGTCTAGTTTCACTAAGTTTAGGGATCAAATGATTAAATAATCAGCAATGATTATGAATAACAGAAAGAGAAGGGGGAGGGAAGTGAGACATACCAAGGCATCAAAAGTAAGAAAATCTCCTTCCTTATCAGAGAGTGGCACGCGCGATGGTGGAGAACGATAGAGAGTGGCGCGCGATGGTGAAGAACGGCGGACGAACAGAGCTTGAACAGCGGACGAACAGAGTGGCGCGGGATTAGGAGGAGAAACGGCGGTCTCTGGTAGTCTTGAAGCAGAGGGGCGGCGCAACAGTGGTGAGAGTGTGATAAAATTGCCATCCCTACTCACAACAGCCAATGGGAATTCTGCTTGCAATTAAATTTACTCTTGGGAAAGTACGTGCTTCGAAAATAGACAGTTTGAAAGAGAAAAAAGAGAAGACAATGGTGCATACTGTGAACCTACTAAATGGAAGAGAGAAAATAAATAACAAATTCCCAAACAATTAAACACATTTCTAAATTCATGAATTAAATAATATTTTATATTTTATTTAAAGATATTATATTTCTTTTAGATGTTTTTTTTACTAAATTGCCCATAATTTTTGGAGGAAAAATATAGCAGTTTCACTTCTACTTTTATATATAAAGATTTTATATTTTATTTAAAGATATTATATTCCTTGTACATGTTTTTTTTTTTTTTACTAAATTACCCACAATTGTTGGGGGAAAAATAGAGCAGTTTCACTTCTATTTTTATATATGAAGACACTTCTTTCAACATCAAAAAATAGTTGGAGGAATCAAACTTCAGAAGGCTCAAGCTCTCACAACAGCCAGAGTATGAGAATTATGCTTGCAATTAAGTTTACTCTTGGGAAGGTGCTTCGAAAATAGACAGTTTGAAAGAGAAGAAAGAGAAGACAATGGTGCATACTGTGAACCTACTAAATGGGAGAGAGAAAATAAATCACAAATTCCCAAACAATTAAACAGATTTCCAAATTCAGTAATTAAATAATTTTATATTTTATTTAAAGATATTATATTTCTTGTGATGTTTTATTTCTAAATTGCCCACAGTTTTGGGAGGAAAAAATACAGCAATTTTACTTTTACTTTTATATATAAAGACAGTAGCATTTCACATCTCGATAACTAAAAATTATGATTATTATGAAAATTCAATCAAAGATTATAAAATTAAAATTTAATTTGGATGCAAGTAAAAAGACTTTACACTGTTGTAGCCATGTAAAACCAAATTACTAGACATTTCACAGTTTTACTTTTAATTATTTGCTAAAACATTATTAAATGATAATGTAATTTTTTGTACTGTAATTATGCATATAGAAAAACCCCTCATAAATCCACCAAAAAAATAAAGCAAAAACCCCTCACAAATTTTAACCTGATTTATGAGACTGGTTTCCCTTTTTCTCTCCTATTTTTTTCCCCCTTCACCTCGTCTAATGCTTGGTATAGTATTTATGAGACTGTGCACAAAATATTTGTGCCAGCATCATTTCTCAATACTTTATATCGGCAACAGACCAACTTTAAATTTTAAAATTACTCAAAAATTACTTATTATTATATTATTAAAAGAATTTACATATTAACAATTATAAATGTGGGGTAAATAACTCAATTCTCAAATGTGACCGGATCATAAGACTCTTGTTTATTAACAATATACATTAACACCTGGTTTGAGTATATAAATCAAAGTTAACCAGTGAGGGGAGTGGTTAGCATCCTCTATATATTAATTTACGATCTTTAATTCTGTCTTAGTTTAATAGTTTTGTAATACCTTTACATTTTGGATTAAAGTAATATGCAATGTCAATATAAATTTTACACTGACATCTACTAATATTTTGATATATGTACTTTTATTTTAATAACTAAGAGAAAGAGATATCAATAATGCTAATTTGTCAATATATTATTAGATGTTAATGTAAAAATCCTTTACACTGACAATATATAGAAAATAAACTCTTACATTTAACGTTTTTTATCTCCTAATAACACATTTTAGGGGGTTTTTGGTCGAGAAATTCTTTTTAGTTTTTCATTAAACCTAACTTGGAAATCTCAGATTCTCATGTTTGGTATGCTTTTTTCAAAAGTCACATTCCCATGAATGTTTTTTAGCTATGTTTCCTTCAAAAACATTCCCACGGGAGGGAAGTGGGAATCCCTTGACATATGAAAATTTTTTTATATAAAAAAAATACTATTATATCGTAGTTTTTCATGAACAATATTAATGTTATGTTAAAATATATTTTTATTTGAGATAGAAGAATTCCTATATAAAATCAATAAACAAACGTTGATATGAAATATTTTAAAAAAAAATTATTTGTTAACATTTTTTAATATTTTTAATTTAGGTATTTTTCAAAATATTACTATCATCCAAAAGAAAGATGACCTTGAGCCAAATGAAAGAATCAAAGATTCTCAAGTAACATTCCCGGGTATCTTTAATATCTATCAAACACATTTTTAACATTTCAACAAATCATGATCGAGAATAAAAAAGTGTACCAAACACCCCTAGAGCATCTCTTACAGAAGTTGCTAAAGAAATAGAACTAGTTCTTAGTTCTTACATGACATATTGCATTGTTAAACATAAACCTTTCTTAGTCAACCATTTATTTGTTATTTTTGCCTTGTCCTTTAGGCAGTTGCAAACAATGCATACATTTTGTTGTGAGAATGTGTCTCCCCTCTCTTTCGCTAGTCTCTTTAGTCCTTCATAAACCATAAGCCATGTTAGGCATTAGAAAGGTATAGTATTGATCAAGATTTTACATATATTTTTGTGTAGGATGGCAGAAAGAAAAAACAGACAAGAATTGGACGTATATCCAAAATTCCATGCATATTACCAATTTGGTGAAGAGATAGAACAACTTTATGAAATTTTTTAGCCTATTTGGTGATGCAAACCAGTTACGGTAACATTGTTTACCAACTGTTTAAAGTAGCAATAGGATTCGGGTTCAAATATTGTTGAAATTTGGACACTAATGAGTTAAGACCCTCTAATCTTCAAGTAAATAGTGGATTGAAAATATTGATACTAGCAACGTTGTTGATGATTTGTATCTTAAGCCAACAGCCCCTTTTAGCAGGTGTTCATGTTTTTTGGGACCACTCCACTTCCATTATTAGCCACAAAGATTTGTACTTTGGAGGCGTCAATTATAGCAAGGTCTCTTGCAAAGAGTGCAAGCTGCAAAGGCCTTGAATAGGGGTACCCATAGCTAGAGAAAAAGGGATTTGGTCAATGAGGTGAGAGCATACATTACTTGGGCAATGCTTGGTGTCAATCTCAAAGTGACGATTTCAGGATGGGAACCACTGACCTTACATGTAATGTAAAGTTTGTTCGATAGCACAGTCCACTTTCACTACAACCAATCATTGTTGGGTGAAGGTGATAAGTCAAAAGAGGAGAAATGAGTTTTTTGTTTTTATTATTATTTTAAAATAAGTGTATTAAATTTTGATACATCATCATCTTATCATTGATTGCGTCTCTGTCTCAGGATATCGAACAAAGATACTATCCTCATTGTGTTTTTTTTTTTTGGTAATGACTATCCTCGTTGTTTTGATCTGTAATGAAATCGGACAAAAGAAAAATATAAATAATATTATAATATAAAAATAGGATATTGATATTAAAAAATATTGTATTAAAAAAAAGACTGATAACTGATAAGACGCTTAAAAGAGCAAGTGAGATTATTTAAACCATGGGCATTTAAACATTCAATAGCAAGTAAAACACGTAAAAGCAGCTTACAACCTCACCTAACGGCCGGTGCTCCAATATCCAAAAGTCTGGATTCTGATTTGGAAGGGTCACTCATGCAATTTTAAGATTTTTCTTTTACGATACAGACAACAATTTCTTGTTTAGATTTATGAAGAAAATAATTTCGTTTTTGTGAGTGCTTAGGCCAATTAATTTAACTTTTTCCTTGTGAGAAGTGAGAACTTACAATCTTTTATTTATTTATTTATTTACCTGCATGTATTCATATGCAATTCATGATATGCTGATTGGATCACCACTCACCTTATGGTATGTTTTGTTTAGTATTGGGATTAAAAATGAAGGTACAAATTTCATGGATCAATTGTACTGAATCTCATTTACCTTACCCTTTTTAAAAAAACGTACAGAATATAATCAGTGAGCAGTCCAAGATACAAGAAAAGAAATTTCCCAAGAAAACATTCAAATTTAATGGAACAAGTGACAGCAGGGAAGCCAATATTACAAAGGTCAGTAGCTAAAGATACAAAGAAAATCAAACGCCCAAGGGATAAAAAACACAGGTGGGTCTATCAAGAAGCAAACAAGGGACATAAATTACAAACATGTAAACAACAACTGATCAAAACCTTCAGGTCACTTCCAGAGTTTGATAAACTTGTCATGACTGGCAGAAGCAACCAAACCATTTACAGTTGAAACAGCCAAGGCAGCAATAAGACCATCATGAGCAGAAAGGGTCATTGTCTTGTTCTCACTCATGTTCCACAGCTCCAATGACTGCAGCAAAACAAGTGAAATTGTAAGAAAGTTACATTGGTATGGATCACATTCACTCACCACTCTGACGGGATGAAGCAACATCATCATAACAAGTACAATAAACTTATTATCCAAAAAAAAAAAAAAAGTACAATCAACTTTAATAATCAAATTGATTTTTATTTTGTATATTTATTATCCTTGATTTGGATAAGGTGGTCTTCTAAGGTTCAGTTCTGCTCAAGAGTGCACTCCTTTCTAAGCAAAGCTTGAGTCTCACATAAGCCCTTTGTTCCAAAACCCTCCTCTTTGTTTCTTAATTGCATATTAAAGGAGGCAACAATGGAAAACACAACCAAATTCACTAACATGAAAAAGGAAAAGAAATTTAGAAAAAAGAAAGAAAGAAAAATAATGTAGACTTGCCTGGTAACAGCCAATGACCAGCAATGAAGGGTATGTTGGGTGGAAAACGCATGAGTGAAACTTACTGCCATTACAGCTGAGCTCATGTACACATTCCCCTTCACTCCCTGTTCCAAGAGTCCAAACCCTGACAGAGTCCTCGCTTACAGATGCCAGCAACTCCCCAGAAGGGTCCCAACACACAGAATGTATTGGCTTTGTGTGTCCCTACAATTATAGCCGAATATACCAACGAAGAAAGTCAATGATACCCGTGGACATTCAATTACTAAATGAGGAAACATAAAATATCGCTGAAATCACCAGGACAATGAATATACAAGCTCCAAAGTTGTTAGGATACACAAATCCACTACTGTCAGTGGGATTTGATTCTTATAAAAACTATGGCTAATATTCCTTTCCTTGACTTACCTCCAGCAAAGAAAGATAACTTGGCAGTTTGTTTATAGCAAATGCAAATCACTAAAACTCCATCATAAATCTTTTACCATGAGAATATATCATATAGCTATACTCGTCAACCATGCTCTAGCTCCATAATCAGCATTTTTCATATGCAAGAAACTCAAAACTTTCTTATGTGCCTAAAACTTTGTTGTTGTAATCGTAGAAGAGTTTACAGTATGCACAATCAGTCTTGGCAGAAAGCCAAGACAAGGAAAAACTACCATTGTCAGGATGAAACAGCAACTAACATCTGGTAATTAGAGACTACTGTGCCAGATCATACAGTTAACAGAAACAAAGTTTTGTCACTGTCACAAAAATTATAAACTATAACCAAATGGGTATGTATTACCCACCCGTCTATTAAATGTGTCTCCACAATTACATGTATGCCCAAATATATAAAACAGACTGAATAAAATTTCAAAATTAATGAAGGGAGAAACTGGCCTAAATAGAGACATCTGATCCATTATATAGCAAATTTTATGAGTGAATGTGTTATGCCTTCCACCCATCCCCATTTTTGGCCATCTTGTAATGTGTTATCACTAACACAAGAATTGACCCCCAAGTTGTTTTCCTGACTAAAAACAACTATCAAATCATATTTTACATTTACTTCTATTTCTATAATGACCAGAGAAGACGAAAAGTGTGTAACTCCGTAATTTTGTCTGAAAACCTCTCACTGAAAAGCAATTATTTTGCCTCCAAGCTCCCAACAAAGAAACTTATAACAAATTATGGAAACCAACCTTTAATGAATATCGGCATGCTTGTGTCTCCACATCAAGTATAGAAACAACGTTCTCTGCAGCCGCAGCAAGGTACCTCCCTAGACGAGGTTGAAATCTCATCTGGATAGTGCCTCCCTAATCAGCAAGAAAATTGTCAGTCAGCAAATTGAAATGAATAAATTGTCACTTTAATACACAAACTACAAATCAGATTAAAATTGTGTGTTCTGAAGGAGGGGGAGAGCCTAGTTCTATAAAGCTCCCTTTATGTGCAGGGTCAAGGGAAGGGTCAGACCCACTATGTGGGTATAGGGTAACTGTGACATGCATATAAAATAAGATAATAATGTTTTATCAAAACAAAAGAAGATAATAATGACTAGAATTCTACCTTGGAGACTCTAGCACAACTTCCATTGTTTATACTCCAATAACGTATTTCGCCATCACCATCACAAGAGCAGATAAGGTCATCTTTATTTGGGTGAAAATCTAGAGACATAACAGCTGCCGAATGTCCTGTAAAGGTCCGAAGCGAATATCCAGGCTGCATAGTAACCACATATTCAATAAAAGCAGAATACCAACTAGAGAAACAATTTTTCAACATCCAGATAAAGGCAAACAAACTATCCAAGCCTGAAATCATTGACAACATCTAATAAATAGACATAATGTTCACATCTACATTCGATAATTAATAACAGGAAGAGCTTTTTTCCAAACCTTGTACAAAAATATGTAAAAACCATAGAAAATATAATCTAGCAAACAGAAAATTATGCATATATCACATCACATAATAAGACAATTGGAATATTGTAATTAATGGATATTACTAACATTGTCAACATCCCAAACCCGGACAGTTTTGTCGAACGAAGATGTTGCCAACCGAGGCATGCTTGGACTGAAACGGACATCAGTGATCAAAGACGAATGCTCTTCAAGAGTGGCTTTTGGCTTTAGAGAATCCGTGTGCCATAAAACAGCCTGTATCATATGACAATTAGGAGGTGAAGGTCATATTATTCTAAATCTAAAAAAACAATTAAAAGAAACGAAGTTTTTGATTTTGTTTTTCAATTTCCTTCAAGCAGGAAAATTGCACAAGTTTGCAGCTAATCTCAGGAAGTTAGTTGAACATTGAAAGTACTAAATAGAATATGCTTGTGAAGACTAATGCTTACACTAACCTTTTTGTCATGGCCACCACTTGCAAGCAATTTCCCATCAGATGAAAAATGGCAGCAGACAACTTTGCTTGTGCTTGCACGTACAGCATTCAATTCAGAAAATGTGAAGCCTGAAAGTAAAATGAATTCATGCCCGTAGCTTCTGAGTTCTGAGTCACTGCCTCTCTATGCAGGTCAAAGACTTAAAGAGAAACATTGCAGATCCACATATATTAAAAGATAATGAAGCACACCCCTTCCAGATTATATTAACAAACAACATATACTTATTACTTATCGAAACAAAAAATAAAAGGAAGGGCATATGTACAAAATAAGTATTCTAAAGTGTATTTGAGGCTAAAAGAAAAAAGAAAAAAAAAGAGACATCACACATGTCATTAAGTTGTCTCTGATTTCTGTTTAAGATTTGTACTTCATTATAATTTACCATTAACACAATTGAGTTATCTATTAAAAGAAAAGAAATACAAACTTTCTGCATGGAGTTAGGGAAATTCAGACATACACATGCACTTGAGAAACTCCTAAGCTAGGATGATGCCGGAATATTTTATGATAAAAAATGGTGTTTACTGCACCTTTGCTTACATCCATACAACGACCAACATTATCTCTAGGGTCTGCATCATCATGGGATAAAAAAGTCTCAACATTTTCATCAAGCGATCCATCCTCAACAAACCGATCCACATCAGCCTGCAATTTAAGATCCTTATCATCCCACTGCCAAAATGGAATGGCAAATTGAGTCTAGATGCAAGGAACTTATCATTCCTTCCATCAATTGAACTAAACAGAAAAGCCACTCACCAGCTGGTTTGAAGGTGATGTAAGAGTTCCCGAGCCATCAGTGCCAAACATCATTAGAGGCTTTGAAGAACTTCCACTATGAGGTAAGGCAGGCATTGATATCACATCTCCAGGCGTATGAGTTGAGGGAGTTGAGGGTGCGGAACTTGGGGATGGGCCAGTCGTATTTGCTGTTCCTGAACTATTTGCAGGACCTGAAGAAGATACAGGCTGCTTTCTCTTTCTCCCAATCTGGTTTTTCGAAACCTTAACGTGCATTCAAAAACCATGTTAGGAATCTGTTCCATACTCTTCTTAAGGTATATAAATCACGTCTTCCAAATTCAAGGACACATTTATAATAATGTGAAGCTTGTTTGGGAAAGATTTAATCTTTCCCTTTCAGCTGTTTTGGGAGTGATAAGTTGTTTTATGAAAAATTTATTATGTTTGGGTACATAGCTTATTTTTTAAAAAAGCTTTTTTAAACCATTTCAGTTGTTTTCATTTCATCTAAGCATGTTTGGGAAAGCTTAAAATTTTAGATTATAGATGTTTTATCTCCAAAAAGTTGTTTCAAAATAATCTAACATGTTTGACACTTTGCTTAAATTTATAAAAAAGTTTTTTTACGAAAAAAAGTTGTTTTATACAATCTAGTTTGTTTTAGCTTAAGATTGTTGTGATTTGATTATTTTTCATTCTCAAATCCCTCTCCCCTGTTTACCCCTACAAAACTAACTTTTAAACAAATATTATTTAATTATACAAATAACGTCTTACCCTTTTTCGTAATTTACTATATAAAAGTGATTTTTTTTATACCACCCAAACGAAATAGATTATCTAAAAATCGCTTTTCAGCAAACAGACCCAAACAAAAACAGATTCTGATTATAATCGATTATCCAAAAATCGATTATCAGCATAATCTTTTTTTCAGCTTTCCTACATTAAAAGTCTGGATAGTTTGATGAATGTTTTTTGATTATTCACAACTTTTCCAGTAATAACCTCCTCCCTCCCCACTAAAAGTTGCACACCTGATGACCCCTCTCCCTCCCCTCTATAATATGCGCTGCCTTCATAGAATTCACGTCCACCTCATGCAAGTTTACTCCATGCCACATATCAAAACTACCCACATCATTGAAATAGAAATTTTTTTTATGACAAGATATAAAAAAAAAAATCTAATGTTAAAATAAAAACAAATATTATAAACAAATATCTTCATACCATTTTTTTTAATTTACTATGTAAAAGTGATTATTTTTGCACCACCCAAACGAAACAGGTTATCTTAAAATCACTTTTCAGCAAACATACCAAACAAAAACAGATTCTGATTATAATCTATTATCACAATAATCGATTATGCAAAAACAGATTATAAGACACTGGAATTTCTTCAATATATATGGTAAAAAAAGAACACTTTCAAAGAAATAAACAAGCAGTTGAAGTTGGGATTCGTTAAATGCAACAAATAAATAGCCACTCCTGCTGTTCCTTCTACAACTGGATCATCACATATCTGTTGAGGCTTCAAAAAAAAAAAAAAAGGTAGCATCCTTTTCTAACTACTTAGTTCAGGAAAACTAGAGGTTAAGGAAGTTATATTTTGCAATATTTGAACTGAAAACCAGTCATGAAATGACCAAGGACACAAATTCCACTATCCCTTACTCCAAACTGCTTCCTGCCATATAAATTCTCAAAGTCACAGTAATAAAACAAATCCATCGCAATGTCCAAAGTTATACAAATAATGGAAAAATTTATGACACCAACCATGAAAAGGAAGACACGTGCAGACTGCCATACAGACATATAGACAGCCACAGACAGAAGAAGAATAAAAAGGAAGTTAGAGCTTGATGTCATTATTGGTTTTAGGCAATGATATAGCAGCAGGAAAGGTAGAGGAGACTTTTAATCGTGCAACTGGATGTCAGATCTCACAATTTTCACAAAGATGAATGGCTATATATATTTCACAAAATAATCTAATAGTGTACCCCAGAAGTTCGCTAGCCATTATTTAATGTCAATAATTATACATTCTTTTACAAGTCAAAATATTGCACAATGACCCCAAAAAATGAAGCATGAGAAGAGAATACGAGGCAATTGTATGAGTGATTAGCACCCAGCATGTTGTATTTATATACATCAAATAATAAATCATGACCATGTTACATTTACAAGAACAATATATGGTGAACTATTTCCTAGATTCTAAATTCCGATGTATAATTAGATAGTAATCATCTCTGAGTCAGCTAGCTACAAATGAATCATGTTAAAACATGAGCTACTTCTAACAGGTCAAATATGGATGTGGTATTGGCAACTATCAAAGGACTGACCTGATCATTTCCTCTGAAGGAGTTTGACAGGCTACCGTCCACAGTACCACCACCACCACCTCCCCCTACTTTATCTTGCTGATGCATGTTATGATTTGAAGTCTGAGATTGCTGATTCGAAAGAGCAGGCTGTTGAAGCTGCTGCTGCGCATTGATGCTTGAATGTTGTTGATGCTGCTGCTGTAACTGAGCTAATTTCAACTACACAGAGAAAAACTTTCAGAAGATAGAAATCATGAAACACTTGGTAAATCTAAGAAATTCTTTGTTTTTTTTTTTTAAGTTTAACAAATTACGTAAGAAAGAACTGTACTGAAGATGAAAAGATAAATAAAAGAAAACTAGCACCTTCATTAGCATATCTGTATCTCCACGTGCAAAAGGAGAGGCACCACCTTGAAGAGGTGATCCAATATTTGATACTACATCACCGACAGGATTTGAAAGACCATCCTTATTTAGGCTCATACCCCTATTATTCAAGAGCATT
Organism: Echinosophora koreensis; assembly: GCA_035048595.1. Taxonomy (NCBI): domain Eukaryota; kingdom Viridiplantae; phylum Streptophyta; class Magnoliopsida; order Fabales; family Fabaceae; genus Echinosophora; species Echinosophora koreensis. The sequence continues at coordinate 6,877,112 of JAPCYP010000001.1, read as the reverse complement.
CTGAGTCTTCTACTTTCTTCACTGGCAGATGGCGATGCTAAATTTTGTTGTGCAAGCATAAGCTGTTGCTGTGGTGTCAACATTTGAAGTTGATGAAAAGGCTGGGGTGCCTGAATGAAAGGTTTTTGTTGCTGGAGTAGACCAGAGCGTAGTTGCTCCAAACCCTAATAAAAGATAGAAAGGGCTTAATAGTGAAACTTAATCACTCAATTGCTTAGTTTCAACAATTAAAGATGTTGACATGACAAAAATTCAGTATAATGATTGCTAGAGACTTCAGAGAAGAGGTCACCTTTTTAAGCAGATGATTGAGGTTTTGTAGGGTTAATAAATACAAGCAGAAGAGGGCTACTTATATATACCACAAGAAGTAACATTTGCTAAAATAAATATAAAGTAAAAAGATTACTCACCGTGAGCGGCCACCCTTTCAGAGTCAAATTATTGCTACCTTGATTTGATCCTGGCACAAGAAAATCTCTTGTTTAGTCCATTTATGTGCAAGGATAGTGATAAAACATCATTAAAATTTAGCATTAAATCCCAAATATCCTTAGCCAACCATGAATGTCGAATAAATTACAAATAATAGACTACATGGAAATAAAATCTCATCACTATCCAGCAAACCAATTTCCGAATAGCGCAAATCAGCCACAGTAAAAAGAAAAAGAAAAAGGAAAGGACTTGAAAGGAGAATACCGGGAATTGCTATCAATGATGCTTCAGGACCCGCAGCTCTGGGATTTAAAATGGGATTAATCTCACTCTTTATATCCTGATTCCAAGTGGTATGTCAGCAAAAAACATCTGATAAGAAATATAGGACGCAGAAACGAGAACACTCTAAGGACAAATGCATACCGGAGTAGACCCTGGCAATTGCTGAGTACGAGCTTGGACTTGTGGAGACATCCCACCAGCAGCACCGTGTAAAACTTGCCTGAAATAAAGTTTGTACTCACAAAATCAACACCCAAAGCTATAGAGAATGCCAGAGGTTAAGACAATTGAACACCAAAAAACTGGTTTTTGATAGGGATAACATGTTTGTTCACTTTGTTGATACTTCAAAGGCATCGAAGGAGCAGATCCATCCAAAAAAGACTAGAAGATGAAAAGATCCTTTTTTGTCACAGATTAATGAAGTAAGATCGAACTCATAGTATTTTAAATTAAAACTAAATTAGCTAAGCCACAGATTACTCAAATACAGTTATCTTCTTTCTATAGAAAGACTAAAAACAATAAGCAAGAAAAGCTATGTTAGAAGAAAAAAATTAACCCTGAAGGCTGGCCAGTAGCTGCAGCTGACTTCAATATTGAGGCATGATTTGGGTCCAAGAGTTGACCCATGTTCTCACCAAATCTTTGCTGTATAAAAAACCAAAAGAAAGCAATGAATATATGTATCCTATAAACAGCAGTTCATGTTATGGTTAGATGACCAGAACATCCCCCCAACCTTCATTGCTGCATCATCCAAAGAATCCCTCTGAAGGGGCAATTTTAACCTTTCCTCATACATCTTTGTTGCCATTGCATTTGCAGTTCCAGGGTTTCCAACTAACCCATTTGTACTGCCATTTAAGAGATGAGCTCTATCTCTGTTTTGCTGTTGTTGGAGTGGTTGCTGCTGTTGCTGCGGTTGTTGTTGTTGTTGTTGTTGTTGCTGCTGCTGCTGCTGCTGCTGCTGCTGTTGGTGGTGGTGCTGCTGTTGCTGTTGCTGTTGCTGTTGCTGTTGCTGTTGCTGTTGCTGCTGTTGGTGGTGGTGCTGCTGCTGTGCTTGCCTCTGAAATAGGAGTTGTTGCATCTGCATGTGTTGCTGCTGCTGTTGTTGATGCTGCGACTGCTGGGGTTGTGGCTGCTGCTGCTGCTGTTGCTGCTGCTCCCTTGCCTTAATCAATTGTGTCTGAAAATGGAGTTTCAAAAACCATAAAATTCAAGCAATACCCCCAGTATTATCTTCTCTCTCTCAGAAACTCGTGTAAAAATGTTGTGAAATTGTGGACCTCGGTATAGCAATGGCGGCAAAGATATTGAAAAATATTGAGTAGCTGTTAAAATCTAAACTAGTTGCCCAAACTGAAATGGTTGGGTTCTTATTGCTTGGCTAAAACAATATAGTCTATAACTTATGCAGAGTAGTCCTGCATGGACTGTGGACCAATTTGCCCGTTTAGCACCACTCTAATACTCAAAAGCCTCTCACAAATATAAGAGTAACATAAGCTGATCACGAGAGACTAAAACAGAGTCTGGAGACGAAAAGGGAATGTAAGCTCTCATCACAAATAGGAGAAATATCATTAACCTAGCCAGGCAAGTGAATTTATAACAGGTTGAGACACCTCACTGACCGCTCATTAAGTACCCTAGTTAATCAACTTCTCAACTTTTATTTTTCCCTATATTTGTGCAAATAAGCATTCAAGGTTGCATTTATACCACGAGTTGGGCATAAAGAACACAAGGAACACACAGGCTCAAACAAGACATTGTAGCTAGTGGCAGATCTTGAACAAAATTATTGCGGAGGCAAAAAGTCACTAAAAATAATAGAAAAAAATTATAATGATATACATATTTTATAAAATCAATACATAGGGACGAAATACAACATTTATTAAAACATTCTTTCACAAAGATAAATAATTGTATTGTATAAGAAAAAATGCACTCCAACTTTGATTTGATTTGATGTAAATGTTATGTCAATTGAAAAAGGACAAAAAGACACCACGAAACTCAAGGAGCTAGTTTACTATATAATATATAATGTATTAAAATTTAGAAATGTGATCAGATGATTAATTAAACATAATGTTAAATGAAATAATCAGAAATTACCTCCACTTGAAGTATTGCTCTCCTCTCTTTTAATGAATTGAAAGAAGAAGAAAAAAAGAGACAAGCAAAGAAAAAGAGGAGGAGACAAAATAAAAAGCTTGAAAGAAGGAAACAAAGTGGCACACGAAAAGAAATGAAAGAGTTTTTTTGTAATGGGTAAGGTACAATTGGCAAGAAAAGAAACATCAAAACTAGAGGATATGGTTATTGAACTTTTTATTATTTGATTGAAGTAAGCTACTGAACTTTGGGTTAAACGTGTAGAAAGTGGGCTTAATATTGTATTGACTTATTTTAGTTGAGGGGGCTACGCTTAGTTTTTTTAAAAAAATATAATTGAAGGGGCAAATATTTTTTTAAAGAAATTTAGTTATACATTTTTTTCTGGGGGTGGGGGGCGATGGTCCTGTCTGAGAGAAGATCCTCCCTAACTGTAGCGTAAATCATACTGCTAGTCACAGCAACCCAGAACTAAAGAATAAACATCTATCAACAATATTATTATTTGATAGAAGTTGGTCTTATAGAAAAAATCCTAACTTTCCTTAATGCTTATAAGCTAAATTAAATACAGAAAGCAAGGAACAGCTAACCAGATCAATCATTAGTTAAGTGGTGCAATTATCAATTGTGTTAGCTAGAGAGACTGTACCCAATGGAATGCATAAACTTCCTTATGGAATACATGAAAAGCCATAGAGGATATTTTTCAACTGCCAATCACATTCAGCCCAACAAGTGAACATGCCACAATACTTTTCTTTGCTGAATTTCAAGCACCCTCACCCCACTTAGATTTAGCATAAAAGAAGGTCGCATAGTATGAAGACAACGAAAAGTTCAAGATTTTCAAACCAACCTCAATATAAGATGCGGCAACCTCTGAGTGCTTCTCATTAGTCCTGGCAATAAATATGTCCCAGAAAACCGACCACCACTCGAACAAAAAACCTCCCGGGGCATCAATAGCTGCAATCCGAAATTGCCATCACAACAAATGAACCGTTACGATATGATATGATTTTGCAATTATTATAATTATATTAGAATTTATTAGCCTTTGTGTTCTTATCTCCTATCCTACTATATTAATAGGACCACATCTTTGTACTTTGAACATACTGTGAATATAAAAACACTTTTCTCATGTCTCTCTGAGTTTCTACAGGAACCAAATCAATAAAATGGAAGTAGAAAAAAGGAAATGCTACCATCAAATCCACATTCTTCGTTTTATAGATTGCATTTTAAGGCAACTCACCAACAGGGTCAGAGGACACTTTTCCTTCAGCTTGAAAAGCTTGAGCAGAAGCCTTCAAATCCCTCTTTACCAGGTAATCATGGATGTAAACATCTAACCTGAAATCTCACATTGCAATAACAGGTTGCGTCAGCCAAGAACTGGGAGAGGTGAAATATTGCAACTTTAAATCAGTCACATCACAAAACAGACAACACAATCCAGTGCACTACTCCATAAACATGAAGTTCAGCACACAAAATTAGCAATTTCAAATGCAAACCCCTTAAACATGCAGAGAACTACAAACCCTAAAATACCCAGCTAAAAGAGCTGCACATTTATTAGATACAAAATACAATAAATAAGTAACCACGAATCAGAAAAAAAAAATACCCAGAACAGAAATCAACAAAGGGAATGAAAACAATTGGGCATGAAGCAAAACCCATGTTGCAAAAGTGATAAAAAATTGAAATTTACATCTTATCAGCTTCCCAGTTGGTCTGAGACATGGTTGCTGAACCAAAAAGTGACCCAGTTGAGGACAATATTGAAGGGTAATAGAGGAATGAGTTGGTGTGGCCTCAACGTTGTGAACCCCAGAAGTAGTAGCTGAAGACTTGAATTTTCTCGCTACAGCTGCTACAGAATGAAAACTGAAAAGAGACTGGAGAGAGAGAGAGAGAGAGAGAGAGAGAGAGGGAAGCCAAAAAGGAAGAGAAGAGAAGAGAAGAAGAAGAAAATCCAACGGATGAACAAAAGCAACGCTTCTAGTTTTTAGGGAATATAAATATAAATATTATTATTAAATATAATACAATATAAAGTTAATTGATATGTTGTATAAATTTTTTATATTGTCAGTCAAATAAAAATCAGGGTTATAGATAAGTAGTTAGAAAACTTAGAATATTCCTCTTCAAAAAAAAAAAAAAAAAACTTAGAATATGAGTGAAATATTTTTAATGATATGTCACTTTTTTTTTTTACAAGAATGATATGTTAATTTTTGATTGGTTGATTATATAAAAAAAATCTATATACTAAACATGTATATAAATTAAGGTGGCTTCTAAGGTAAGGGGGTAACTAAGTCCCTTACCCGTGAGGGAGCAATATCGACCGTTGGATATATTATAAAATAATGGAACGGTCATGATCTGATGATGGCAACAGGTAATACAGGTCACTTCATACTTTGCAAAATGTTCCCTATATTTTGTCTAAGTTTTGTAATTTGCAAATTAATCCTTCCTAAAAAATTCCCTCGGAACTCACTCAATTTCCTTTGCTATGAGAGCATCTAGAGATCCACCATGTAATCTGGCCACCACCACCCACCACTACCACCAATTTTTAATTTGAACTTCCTAAAACAATGAGAACATGAAAATGATGGCCTAGATCTAGACAAAACCATGGTCGTTCTCATTCTCTTTCAAGCATTTCATTAGGGGTGGTGGTTGCGACGGTGAGCAAGGTACAGTGGTTCGCCGCTAGGATGTGGCTCTGCTTTCAGGTGGCACTAACGCGGTGGAGGGTAGGTAGCACGGCGGATCTGGACGGTGGAAGGTCGGGTCTGGTGTTATACAGCTGAGAAATGGGTCCTTTTGACCCGTCTGGAGGAAGGGGGAAGATATCCAAATGTGGCTTAAATTCAAAATAAAAATATGATTTTGGTGCCAAAGTTAGCACGATTTTGCTAAGTGGCACAATGGTAAGTTGAATCTGTTTTCATCGCCCGTCGCGTGTTCAAATCCCCTGGATGAATGTTTTGATATTTTGGTAATTAAAAATAAATAAAATAGGTGAACTATAATAAAGAGCAGCTTAATTACCATATAAAATAGGTGAACTATAATAAAGAGCAGCTTAATTACCATACTTTAACGATGGCCTCGTGGTCTTGTCTGGTATTATCTACTTTTGTGATGTGAGAACATTTTTCAGCACCTTATCTTTTAAAAAAAAAAATAGAAAATGTAGTAACTCAAAATTTGGAAGATGCGTAAACATGATTCAAACCCGTTCTTTCGAAGCAAAGAGAACATCCACAAACCACTGCACCAATGTCGTAATGATATTTTTCTTCACACTAATTTATTTCTAAAGTTACAAAATACAGAAAGCAACATTTCGACTTCATCTCCTACCTCCAGCCGGGTTGACCCGTTTTTCAGAAATCAGTGCCACGACTTTCTCCTTAAACCCATAGAAAAAACGCAGCAAATAACCACCAGATCGAGCCGCCGCGAGTCGCCTAGCAGACCGTCGCGCGACTCCCCGCCACCATCATGCCTTTTCGCCAAACTGTGATTTGTCCTCTACACTGCGCTACTCAGACGGCCACCACATCGAAGTCCATAGAGATGCAGCAACGTCGCCACTCTCCGTTTCGCCGTCAAAGCACTACACGCCGTCACCTCATCACCGTCGGGCCTTCGTTTTCTCACAGGTACGGGTTCGAGCAACATATAGGAACAAGGTCTTTTTTGCAAAATTCACAAACTAATAAAGTCAAATTTACCGACTACATCTCGTCATTTTGCTCCTTCACAAAGTGAGGGAGTTAGTTGCTCCCTTACCCTAGACACCACCATAAATTAAATCCTATAATATAATATATTGGAGGAATGATTAAAAAAAAAAAGAAGACAATTCGGGTTACAAAATGTATCATTTTTTATTTTAGGCAAATGTATCATTGTTAATCATTCATCAATATTTTAAAATAAGCGAATGACTAGAAAGGTGATGGAGATGCCGTTGCCCCGCTGCCAAAAATTGATTTTCTTCTATTCAATCTACTGGTGGTATTGAATTCTCTTTGAATTATTTAGACCTTTATTTTTAAGTTTTACTTTCATATTGATTGGTATGTACAGGTGGAAATAATCAAAATCATGATACACCAACTTGTTAGATAATCATAATAAAAATTAAATATTTTTAATGATGTATCAGTTTCTATGTATTCAGACTACTGAGTCCTTCCTATAACTGACGAACATTAAATGAAATGATCGAATTTGTAACAATGAATAAAGACAAGGAACCAAATGTTCTTTAGAAAACTATAGAAACCAAAATTACACATAACCAATAATAGAGGACAAAAATACAATTAAGCCGGACTATTTAAATCTATCTAGTATGAGTGTTTTTAAGGTTATATGGTTATACCAAAAATACTCTCAAGAAAATTTATTAGTTGGGGGGAGATTTGGATCTATAACTTGAGAATGTATAGCCTTATTTGAAACTTGAAGCCAAATTGAATTTTGTTTTACCGTAATCCTTCCTAAGTACCATTAATTTATTTGTCCTTTAGTTATAAAATAAAAATAACATTAGATCACTTGTAATTTTAGAATTTAGTTCATTTAAAGAAAGTTTGTCTGTAAAATGAAAAGGTGGTAATATATTTATTTTAGATTATTCAATGAGATAAGATCTCTTTGTAAAATTTTTTTTGGTGAATCTCTTTTCAATTTAATTAATTACAGACGAGTACATCTTATTTTCTCGCTAGATAAATTCGCTTTAGGTAAATCAAATTCATATTTTTATTCAATCGAAAAATCTGAGTTCTATGTTTTTCTTTTATTACAAATTTGAAGATTTTTTTATAAAAAGAAAAGAAATATTTTAAAGATACTGGTTAAAGAATAAAAAAATTAATTTTTATATGAAAAAGTGGTAATTTTTTTTTATGCAATGAAAAAGTGCTAATCTTAATATACTAAAAGATGTAATATTTAATTTTTCAACATAATATTATTTTTATTAATTCTCTAACATGTGTCCTTGTGACACGGTTAAATGAACTAAAAAAAAAAAAAGGGATATAGATATCACAACGTCATTTCTCCTTCAAATTATTGAATAATCCCAAACTTTATATAATGGCATCAGTTTTTCATTGAATGACTTAAATATCCTAAAGTGGGTTGATACACTGCAAAGAAGTCTTAGAATCCAGTCAACAAAAAAAAAAAAAACTACAGTGAGCAACTATTGCTTTTTTATGGAGTCCTTTTATTCTTATGTATGTATTTATAAATAACCCTTTTATTGGGTGTAAAATAGACGAGCAAACTCAACGTGCATCTAGAATGTACTATCAAAAAGCCCACCTTGACCTAACGCTAATCACAACCTTTTGTAAATCCGTAGGCCAAAATCTAGTTAGATTTTCACTTTTCCTTTTAAGAGAAGTTCTTAGGTTATTAGTACCCGGTAGGACATATTGTCACAATCTAATTATGCATTAGTAAAGTAAGCATACATATGTTTACTCAGTAAAAAACAAAGATTTCCATAGTCTTATGTGTGGTTTTTTTTAGTAGACATGGACTCTATTTCCATAACATCCTTACATAAAACCTCACCCCAATTGCAAATTCCGTCGTATTTAAAAGAGCAATGATAGTTGTACACAGATTTGATGTCCAACATCCTATATATCTATAATCTATAAACAATACATTTTTATCCCTTATACAATGTCATGTTGCCATGTGTCATATTCCCTATGTAGGAAATACAGTCATGTGTCATATGACAAGTGTCAACACTACATTTTTTGATTTATTATTATATTTATAAAATTTACAAAAATAACAAAATAGTGGAATACCACCGACCTCAACGAGGATTTATAGTGGAATTTACATATTGCCTACCAACAGGAGAGATCTAGGAATCAAAAATCAGTTTTAAATAAGATTATTTAAAACTTATCTTATAATACTAAAATTATTAACAAATAATTCTAAAAATCATCAATAATTTATCCCGTGTGAGCACGGGATCAAATTCTAGTGTGTATATATATATATATATATATATATATTCACATTCGTTTATTATTTTTTCTCTCTCATCACATGTATTTAACACTTTAAAACAACCTACTCCCATATGGTGTCCACCATAGATGTCCCAAAAGTGTGTACAATTATATTTTTTTTTAATGTAAAATCCATTTTTAATGTATATGATCCCATAGTAAAAAAAAAAAAAAATGTAAGTAAATCCAACAGCAGAAGTGTGCCAAGCAAAAGTAAGCTAATGTTTGTGGGTTGACGTAATACAACTGGCAGTGCTCTGTTTGTCTCATCGCATTGCAGTGTAATCATTTCTCACACCACAAATTACAAAACTTCCATCCCAGTTCTTACATACAAAAAATACCAACTATAAACAACGGACGCTAACTAAAACATAGCATCACTAGCCAGCCTACAAAAACCGGTACAAATGTACATTCCACAAGCTTGCTCGTTGTATCTTTCTAGTTCATACATATACAAATGCAAGTTTCTAAGATGTACTAGTCGTAATTTCACTAATTTGAGAAGGCCCATGTAACAAGCTCCAGTGAAAAGTATCTCAATGATGATAACGAATTAATCATTATTATGTGGTTTTAGAAAGCCACTTGAACTTTACAGTAATGTTTAAGCCGGCCCCAATACTACCATTTCTTACAGCATTACAGTCAAAAGGATTGGAGTGACCTGCCTCTTTAGATAAACTCAACTCAACACATAACTAAATTCTGTTTCGCTATGTTGGGGGCAGATGGAGTGAGATAATTAGTAATGGAGTAGAATGGTTAAAAAACATTAAGTCATTGTTTGGGAGTTTATTAAGTAATGAAGTGAGACGATTTAGGATAGTAACCCAAACTACTTCATCCCACCCAAAACCCCAATTTTTACACCGTCCAAATTGGGGGGTTTGAGATTCCCTCATTGAACTTCGAAATAATGGAGTGATATATTTTTATCTCTCCACCTCAATCCATTACTAACCACTTCACTCTAGCTCATTCAAAACGCTCAAACATAGCCTAAAATAATGATAAGTTTTTACTTGCTTAACCCAAAAATTATACTATTATTATTCATTATTCAGGTCATGTTTGGATAAACAGTTTAACTAAATAATTATTTACTATTTTTTTTTGTTTTTTGGAAAAGCAATCATGTGAGATGGGAGAGAAAGAGAGGAAAAAGGACAGGAATCGCTCTGCATGGGAGACTGGGGAAAAGAGTAGGTACAACCGAAAGCTTTCTCTTCATGGATACGGGAACCAATACAAAGGATCAACTTCATTCTACTTCACTAATTTCCCTGACGATATGGGGCTTGAAGATTTGTGGAAGGTGTTTCTTAAATGGGGAAGAGTTATTGATGTCTTTGTTCCTATAAAGAGGGATAAATTCAGAAAGAAGTTCGGCTTCGTCAGATACTTAGATGTCCTTAACCCTTTAGCCCTCGAGAAAAAGTTTGATTCCATCTGGCTAGGCAAGTTTAAATTGAGGTTTAATCTACCAACTTTTGATAGAGTCAATAAGGGGAGATTAGATCAAATGATTGCACATTCAATGCTGACACAGTTATTGCCAAGAACAAGGTTGGTGGGAGGAGTTATGTTAATGTAGTAAATGGAGGAGGGCCCCAGATATTTAAGCAGAAGACAGATAACAAAAACTCCAACCGTTGGAATGGTTTAGATTTCAGTGTCTCAGAATAAAAAATGGAGTGGCTAAAGGGCTCTTATGTTGGTAATTATGTTAACCCAGAAGGTATTCTAGACCCAGAGAAAAGGTTTGAACTGCAAGGCTCTCTGGATGTATCTCTTACCCCTATGGGGGTAGGACCTTGTCCTCATTCAAACTCTGGAGGGAGGAAATTTTGAGGACCATCTGAAAGATAACGACTCAGGGTTCTCCAGATGCTTCACTAGAATTAGATCGTGGTCCCCAAACAAAGTGGCCACCTCAAGAGTGGTATGGTTAAGGGTGTCAGGTGCTCCGGCTCACATCTGGGGTGAGGCCTTCTTTAAGCGAGTCTCCCAGATTCTCGATACTTTCATCTCCATTGATGACTCAACTAGAGACAGGATCAGGTTGGATTGTGGGAGGGTGTTGTTCTTGACATCGATACTAGAGTTCCTTAACAGAAAAATGGAGGAGAGAATCAACAATGAAATCTATTATATCCGTCTTTTGGAAGAATATTTTGGTGTCTTACGTAACATATTTGTATCGGATTGGAAATACCATTGCTCGGATGGATTCTCTTCCGATGAGGACGGTTCTATGGCAAATAGTTTATTGATGGTTTCGGAGACTGAATTCACGGAGGAGGTTAGGGCGGAGGACATGGTTCGACTGAATAAGGAATTTTCAAATCAAAATTTTGGTTTGCACACATCAGCTGGGAGCAGGGGAGCTACTAGATGTGATGGTGTCATAGAGTTGGGAGGGCTTAAGGAATTGTAAGCAGTCATCAAAAGCCTTCCTCAGATATGGCGGTGTCATCAATTTGTGGGAGGCATATTGGGAAAGGTAATTCTACAGCAGGTACATATATGACATCTGCTCCTAATGGAAGTCCATCTAAGATTCAGGAGGAAATGGGGTGTAGTGGGAGTCAGGCTTCGAAGGCGTTCGGTAGTAATGTGGGACCGAGTTCTAAGATAGGCCCAATCTCACGACCGGGTAGGACAACACCTCAATGAAAAGACCCACTGAATTACCCAAAGTCTGTTGGGCCGAACCTTAGGGGTTTGGAAGATATCAACTTATCGGATGGGGGTTTAGGAGCTATTTTAAACTTGCATGATATTGGGTTGAGGGATCCCGAGGCCTTAATGGTGAACTCAACAACACAAAATTTGGCTGACTCGGCTATTCTAGGCTCAAACCAAAGTCAGTGCCCTCTTTTTCTTCGAGATGGAAATCATGTTTGTGAGAAGAATATTAATTTTATGCCTAGGAGAAGAGTAAGATATTTGAAAGACCAGATCTTGAAGGTTCTCCAAGTTGGTTCGGTGGATGGGAATCGTTCCTCTTCTCAAGAGACCTCAAGCTATGAGATCCAGCAATTTGGGGGAACAGGTTCAATTTCAGATTCAGAAGTTCAGAGGAGAGCGAAGATTGCAAAAGGAAAAAGGTCGTTTTCAAATACAATTTTCCATTCAGGGTTCACACAGGGCTCCAAATAAGGTTCTAAACAAAATTATTCAGATTCAAAGAAGATTCCTTTGGGGTGGGAGTGATGAGTGTCGGAAAATTTGTTAGGTCAAATGGGAGGTGGTGTGTAAGAAAAGAGAAGAGGGGGGTTTAGGGATAAGAAATATTGAGGCTTTTAACCTTACGCTATTAGGAAAGTGGAGATGGAGGTTCTTGATGGAGACAACTCTCTTTGGTTGAATCTTCTTAGAATCAGATATGGGTCACCATTCTCCTTGGAGATCATCTTGGCCTGAAATTTGTCATGATGGGGGAATAGGATCCTGTTGGTGGAGAGATATAGGAAACATAGAGGGGGAGGATTTTTTGAAAAAAGGGTGGTTGTCGGATGACATCTCCAGTGTTTTAGGGAATGGGGAGGATGTATCCTTCTGGAATGAATGTTGGGCAAATAATAAACCATTGGCTTCGGTTTTTAACAGGCTCTACCTCATTTCAGAAGCAAAAGAAGCTTCGGTGGCACAAATAGGTGAGCTGCGAGGTGGTGGTTGGCATTGGAACTTTCAGTGGAGAAGGAGGATGTTCATTTGGGAGGAACAACTACTTGGAAATTTATTGGTATTGCTTGAAGACAAGAAACCGGTAGCATTGGCTAAAGACTCTTGGAGCTGACTGAATTCACCAAATGAGCCTTATTCTGTAAAATCAGCTTATGGGCATATCACTAAATCAGGGGGTCTGCAACATCATTTCCCTTACAAATTACTGTGGGACAAATCCATTCCGCTAAAAGTGGGAGCCTTTTGTTGGAGATCAATTCTGAATAAGATTCCAACTGCGTATAATCTTCAGAAAAGATGCATCATTATCTCGGATGGGTCTCAACTTTGTTGTTTCTGTCAAACTGAAATTGAAACCACTGATCATATCTTTATTTCTTGTAAATTTGCTTACTCTACTTGGATGCATATTTATGGATGGTTTGATTTGGAAACTACTCTATCAAGTAATTTAGCTAACTTATTGCAACAACATAAAGGCCTTCTTGAAGGTAAAAGATCCAAAAAGACTTGGCGGCTAGCTAGGTTTACGGTAATTTGGTCATTGTGGCTATTGAGGAACGACATGATTTTCAACCAAGCGGGTCTGGATTTTGTTCGGCTGACAGATTTGATCAATATCAGAATTTGGAGTTGGAGCAATGCCAAGGTAAAAAAGGAAGGGTTCTCGTTTGTGGACTGGACAATCAATCCTTCTGCTTGCATTCTTTATGATCTGTGACTGTTATTGTTGTTTGGAGTTTTTTTCCCTTTCCTCATCTGATTTGGGGCATAATTTTTCTAAGTTTTTGTTTTGGATATGGCTAAGTATGTTTATATCCTCTAAAAACTGTGTCTGTTGATGTGGGGAAGGAGTCCTTTGTTGTTTTGGTGGATGTAACCCCTGTTAAGTTATGTTCTGGGTATAACCCTTGTGTTATGTTATTGAGTATCACTGGTACTCTTCTTACTAAAAAGAACTTATAAAAATGTCGTCGATTATCCTAATAAACCCAAACAAACTTTCTATGTTCTTCTAGATGCCCCTTAACCCATCTTGCTAATCAAAACTCATAAACTAAGGTAACGTTTGGAAGAGTTTACTTAAGTTTATTTTATCATATAAACACTTAATAAGAATGCTTGGAAGAGCTTCAAATTTTATTTTATTTTTTTAAATTAGCTTATTTTGATAAGCTCCTGAATAAAACTTATGAAAAATGCTCACACATAGAACAATTGGCTTATGTGGATATGGCCCGAAAAACAAGAGTAAGGCCTGTTGTTCAAATCCCAGGCCTTGTCTCCCCGTCCCCCCCGCCCAAATCACTCTCACCAATACCAGCCTGTTAGTATAAGGTTTTCATTGCCAAGAATAGCGTTTGAACAATGGAAGTGAAGGGCAGCTTCAGTCAAAAGTGCCTCGGGATGGGAAATTTTGGCACTGTTGTGTTCGAAATAATCTTATACAAACAGACACTACACCATTTCTTCACACATCATTCTTTTCCTCACCGTTTCTCCTCACTCTCTTTTCACTCACGGTTTTTTGTCACACTCTCTTTTCACTCACATCACTCTCTCTTTACTACATAATTTTTTGGCTATTGTAGTGATGATATTGTTGTAAATTGTAGGTGTGCAACGCAGCAAGTCAGGAACTTGTACAAAGAAGCAACAAGACAAAAGCCTGAGACGTGTGGAATCACACTGTTCTTAAGGATTTATTCGCCTAGGACGAAAATCCCCCAGGATTTAACAGGCTCTTCCCGGTTGAAACCGAGGTGCAAGAACAGCAGGAGAAGACAGAAGTGTTTAACCCAGGAAAGAGAAAAATACCACTCAAAATATTTTTCACACCACACAACAAGTAACTATTATTTTTTCGGATCCCTTTAAAAGTAGCTCCCTTCAGTTTTTATAAAAGCCTCTATCAAAGGATGCAACTATGCAAGCCACCCGTTTCTAAAAGTCTAACGTACACAATCAAATTAATATAGTTTTAATTCAATAAAACTTTTAATAATAATATATTAAATTCAATTTCAAATGGTTAAAACTCCTACAAGGTGCTGCACGTTTTTCATACACGGTCAAATAGCAAATTGAATTATACTTATATGTACAGCTATGCACATTTAATTTCATTAACACAATTAAAATTGCACATTCAATTAAAACTTCTATTTGCACGTTAGAAATCTAAGCAATTAAAGTTTGCACGTTAGAAATCAATTACACCCACAAGAATGTAATTAAAATATAATCAAGAAAATAAAGAATGATAATGAAATAAAAAAAGATTTTAATGACAATAAAAGAGAATTAAAACCTTTAATTTTTTACTGCAAAATTCTAGTTTAATTTTTTTTGAAATAAACTAAATATACAACAGATATATGTTATATTATTTTTTAATTTTAAATTCAGAAGGTTAATTTTTAATTATGATATTATTTTTTAATTCATAAAGTTAAAGTTTTTAGCTTTAAGAATTATGGCAAGTGCTTATAAGGGATCGTGTAGCGATGCATTCAAACGTCTTAACTTGTATAAATATTTTTTCAAAGTGCATATCCAAGCGCAATTAACTTATTAAATTTAAGTGCTTATGACATAAGCTCTCATGTGATAAGCTCTTATTAAAAATGAGCTTACATAATAAGTGTATAATTAAACTATTTATCCAAATGCGACATAAGTCACAAAAGCTGACAACATTATCTAGACTATTTAATAATCGTCAAGCGCGACACACATCTTTGTCGCTAGTTTATAGCGGATAACTTATCCCTTATAAGCTACTCTAATTAAAAATTAATATTTTAATTTTTGAAATGATAAATAATTTTAAAAAATTCAAAGTATTAAAATAAATAATATACACATAAAGAGAATTTATACAAAAAAATATATAAGAATGTCATTTTATGTCATTTTACATTTAGCAGTTAGTTGAAGAACTGACTTACCAAATACTTCCTCTGGTCCTATATATAAGAGGCAAAACCCTAAAACACACAGACCAAGGAAATGCATTGAAATAAGCTATTTGTAATTAATATTCATATAAATTTACAAATTTAACCCTTCAATAATTAATGAACAAACCTACTTGTATTGAAAGTTGCACTGTCTCGTAAATATAAACCTTATTATAAATAAGGATAAAATTGGAAATGAGCATTTAATATTTGTCAAAATACATGCATGTCTCTTATATTTTGGACAAAAAAAAAAGTAGTCATTTACTTCAAATCCAATCCGCTATCAGCTAACTTATTCGTTATCTGCTATTTTTTACCAAACAGAGTCTTTGTGATATAGGATGTGTTAAATATTACATCGTCACCTTACTATAAATAAAAAAGTGTATTTTAGACTAGTTGAATTGGATAGGGCGGACTCAGACCTCTCCAATCCCGATCGAACTTTATAATCATTACAGTTACATCAGTTTAAAACCGGTAATCGATCGGTGTTTGGTTCATTCCACAAGATTTTAAATTATTTTTTAGAATAAAGATCCAAACTAGTACCTAGAAAAATACAGAGACATATTTGATCTCTAAAAAAAATGAAAAATATCAATTTAACTCTAAAAAATAGTTCATGATAAGGATAAACAACATCCCTAAAAATCATATTTATCATGACTAGTTAGTAGTTAGACTCAAATTTAAAATTTTAGAGAATCAAATTGGTTTTTATTTTTCATTTATCAGAAATTAAGTATGTCTCCGTATTTTTTATCGGGCCTTCACTCTATTATTTTTATTTTTATTCTTTTAATATAAAGAATCGGGTTTTGTCTTCTTGTGTTTCGAAGAAGAGAAAAAAAAAAAATTTGAAACCGAGTTTTTTTTTTGACTCAAAAATTGAATCTGAGTTGTGTGTGAGACTTGGTGAGAATTAAAGCAGGGTTTTCGTGTGAAGGACCCCAGCGGCGCACCTCTGCACTGCGCCTCCCCACTTCACGAAAGCATACCATCCTTCACTCGTAACCTAGAAACATGGCGGACGTGGTGCAGTACAGATTGGAGCGCATGCTCGACGAGCTCGACGACCTCGAGCAGCGCGGCCTCTTCAGCTGCCGCGAGATCGCCGAGATCGTGAAGCAGCGGCGGAAATTCGAGTACAGGCTGAAGCGGCCGAGTCCGCTGAAGCAGGACTTCTTGGCCTACGTCGAGTACGAGACTCAGCTCGACGCCCTCCGCAGGCTCCGGATGAAGTCGGTGGCGCGTGAGATGAAGAAGCAGGGCAACAAGAAGTTGAAGAAATCGATGTCCGATATCGCCGGCTTGCGAAGGATTATCGATATTTATGAGCTTGCTTTGAAGCGCTACAAGGGAGATCTTCAACTCTGGTTTCAGTACCTTGAGTTTTGCAGACAAAGAAAAAATGGCAGGATGAAGAAGGTAACATTAATATTGTTCTGTTTTTTATTTTCATTGTTTTTTCGTGATGCAATGCAATCTAGAACTGCTAAATGTGAATTTGAAGAGGACAACTATAGATAAGATAACTGTTTTCCTTTCAATTTGTGAATTGGTGATTTCACGTCTATGGCATCGTCAAATTTCTGCCATGCCGGCGCCATAGCGTTATGGCATGGCGGATATTGTGCCAGCCGCCATAGCTGCAACGCCTATTATATCCTCCATGTTTCCTCCATAGGCCGCAACGCCATAATTATATGGCGGATTTTTGGCTGAGCGCCATAATCCGCCATCCGCCATCCGCCATTGATGCCATGATAGTGTTACATATAAATGAACATCGTTCATTTCATTGTAATTTGTTGTAATGTTTGGATGTTTTTTTAAAAAACGTATGAAGTATGAAATTTTCCTTTTGAATTTTTGCAGGCCCTGGCAAAACTTATTAGGTTTCACCCAAAAGTCCCTGGAGTTTGGATTTATGCTGCAGCTTGGGAATTTGACCATAACTTAAATGTTGCAGCTGCTCGTGCTTTAATGCAGGAAGGTCTCAGAGTTTGCCCAACTTCTGAAGACCTTTGGGTAGAGTACCTTCGGATGGAACTTACATACGTTAATAAATTAAAGGCCCGGAAGGTTGCTTTAGGCGAGGATGAGGGAACTCTGACCCGTGATCCTAGAACTGCTGATGAGGAAAAGTGGAGAGATGAAAACAAAGAGTTATTTATGACCCTTGATGAAAAAGAGAGTAATGATGGACCGAATATTGAAGGTGATGAAGCAAACAAGAAAAAAGAATTGTTTGCAGAACATGGTATGAACATCTTCCGAACTGTCTACAATGGAGCACTTGAAGCCCTCCCTTCAAGTCTTAGTCTTAGGAAGCGTTTTTTTGAAATATTGGAGAGTACAAACT
Source organism: Echinosophora koreensis (assembly GCA_035048595.1). Classification (NCBI taxonomy): domain Eukaryota; kingdom Viridiplantae; phylum Streptophyta; class Magnoliopsida; order Fabales; family Fabaceae; genus Echinosophora; species Echinosophora koreensis. Next base: position 6,859,137 of record JAPCYP010000001.1, on the reverse strand, counting down.
TAGCACATTCTGAAGATATGCATAAGGAGATAGTGGATGACATGAAGAGGGATTTTTCAACAGAACCAGAATTCTGGGACTGGCTAGCAAGACATGAATGTGATCTTGAAAGTGTGCAGGAGGACATAAGTGAAGAAGTCATAATTCCCCAGGTGCAGAAGGCAGTTCAGGTATGAATCCTTTGAACTACTGAACCCAGTGAGCACATGGTATCTTATTAAATGCTTTAACTTGAAATTAGGAAATAAGTGACCGTATTATGATTGTGAAGGTTAGCATGGTAGCCCCACTTTTCCTATACCCACTGCGTCTAAGAATAGTACTGCTTGGGTTGGGGGTACTGCAGAATTCTTCTATGATTATTTCCCTTGTGTGCCTATATTGATCTAATGAAAACTTGGACCCTTTTCTGTTTTATAGGTTTATGAGGAGGCTTTAAAAAGTGTGCCTTCAGGAACTATGTTTAGTTTGTATTCAAAATTTCTAATGGATATTGTAGCTAGTACAGAAGGAGAAACCAATATATCTGCATTATCAGGTCATGCTGTAAACTATATATCACATCTCCTGAAAATATATGAAAGGGCTGAAAGTTTGGGGTGCATTACTGAAGATCTTGCTTGCAAACACGTGTCTTTACATTTGCAAAGGGGACATTTGGATGAGGCAAGGAAACTAGCAGCAGAGCTTTGTAGTGGTAAACTTACAAAATCGATACAGTTATGGGGATTAAGGATCACTATAGAAATTAGATGCATCACAAGGAATTCTCCTTCACCAAATGATGCTGATCTGCTATCTCTTTTTGAACTCCTCAAACAAATTTTGATGAAAGTGCCTGTTTCAAAATCAGAGAACTTGTGGGTAAAGGTACCAATTTTTTTTCTTGTTTTCTTCAGTAAGTTATGACTCGTATAAAATCTGCCCCAATCAAATTAATTTTGACTTGAATTCCTGTTGCCTCCAGGGTTTAATTTATAAAATATTTATTTGTTCTTTGATCATTTGGTTTTTGAACAGTTTCCTGGTGAGAGTTACCCAGCTTTATTTTTTCCAAATCCAATATGGAATCTATATGGGTTTCCTGTAGAACAGTAGAAGATTAAATGTTTATGCGTTATTGTTAAAGTAATTCATGACACTAGAATATTGCTGACATCCTTTTTTGGAAGTTGGATTTTGATTTTATTCACATTTAGTCATTCAGTATTTACCATTTGTAACTGATGTTGGGGTTTGTTTCTTCATGCCTCAGTTTTCATGAAGCATTAAATTTCTTTGTGCTTTTACTTTATGATATTTAGAGGCGGATACATGATACATCTCCTTAATGGTATTTATTTTTTTATTTAGCCTCAACAATCAACATTCTGTGTTAATAACTGTTGCATTGTGTCTTTATTCAGTTCAGCTTGATTTGATTTTTCCTTTGCTTTAATTGTGCTTTATACTGTTAAAATCACAAAGTTCTTTAATTGTTTCATATTTCAAACTGTTACTTAATACAGGCACTTAAATTTTACGCAAATCAAAGACAATACTTTGATAAACTGGTGGAGATTTCTGTAATTTCTTTGACCAGAGATGGTGGAAGTGAAAATGGATTTTCCCTCTCCTCTGCCATTGTAAGTTTTATTCTTCAAAAGGATGGAATTCAGCAGGCCAGAGATATCTATAAACGGTATGTGCTATGGAATTTGCTCAGGGTTTTGTTTTACAAAACATGATCCACATGAAGATTTTCGGTAGATTTTCTTTCTTGTAAGTATAATTGCTCAACTGGTTCTCATTGCAGATTTCTGGCTTTACCACATCCCGGCCTTGCCCTATACAGAAGCTGCATTGACCTAGAAACAAACGTTGCATCAATAGGAGATAAAGGTGGTCTCATTAATGCCAGGAAATTATATGAATCTGCACTTGCAACTTACGACCAAAATGTCAGGTTGTGGCAAGACTACTATCGAATGGAGACCAGGGTAAAAAAAAATTCCTGCTTACATGTCATTAATCGATTTCCTATATCTTATGCAATTCTTTGGTGGATATGTTTTGTACCTTTACGTATGGTATAGTTTATGATTCAAATCAAATAATGCATCTCTCCCTCCTGCATAATGATTATGACCCGTAAACTGGATGAACCGTGAGTCATTCATATTCCTTTTTTTTTATAGGCGCATACAATCAATTCGAACTATTAAAATTGAAAAGAAAAGGTAGGATAAACAAAATTTATTGATGAATGTGTTTTGCAGATGGGAACATCGGAAAAGGCTACTGCTGTCTATTGGCGTACAAGGAGAATACTCAAAGATGCCACTGAATTTGTTGCTTCCTTGGATTTGTGATTATTTCTAAATTTCTAAATTAAGATCTTGATTATTGTAGTTCAATTTTGACCATATTTAAATTAGTGGTCCCCCCTTGAGACAATGGAGCTTCCTGGTTTTCTCATGAAGCTGAGATAGTAACTTTAAGATAACCCTTGCACCCCTTACCCTTTTCTGCAGAGAAATTATAAAATACTCGGCAATTTCATAACCATTGAGATTTGATTTTAAAATATTTAATTTTTAATCTAACTGCCCGTATGGTTATTATGTGCCAAGTGTGACAATTTCAGTGTACTGTGATTCCAATAGTGTAGAAGTTCTGATGTATGTCTGTCGCCGGTCTTGCTTGAGATTGATGTTAAATGTATCGTATATATTATATTATATATTATATATTATATTATACCAAAGTGGAGCAAGCGCTTTCAAATGACTGAATTTGATAATGTCATGTTAGTGTGTTACCATGCGTAGATATCATTAGTTGCAGGAGGAAAAATGATGGCTTAAGTGGATGGTGTGAGATTAACGAAAAGTGTTATATTTATTTTAAAGATTAAATGAAACAATCAGTGGGTGGACATGCTTAAAATATATAATTTAGCTTTGCTAACAAAGTACAAAAGATAAAGAGAAAAACAATAGGACGATGAATGTCCTTTGTTGTTTGAACTTTGAACCAACTGATAATTTCCCCCACTTCCAGTTATATTATACATTTAACTCTTAATACAACAACAATTGCAGCAAGATATATTTTTCTATTATTACATGGATCAAATGCTTTCATGTTGTTTTATAGTATAGATGGGCAGCTTTCTTTCCTTTGCTCTACTCGTAGTTTTTATTTAATTTTAAACAATGCATTAACGCAAGTTGGACTATGAATGTGTGACTGATGACCTCATGGACTAGCCCAATATACAGCATAAAAGGAGGAGGGGGCCCATAAAATTGGTAGGCTTGGGAGCTTGTTGTAAAGTAGACAAACGAAAACAGAGAAAGCACTGTAGTACAATGGTCATACACAGTTGAAGGGAAAGATTATTAGAAACTTCATTCAAATCAAACTTGTACTGCATGTACTACAGTCATCAAACTGCATTAGTCCAATTGAGTACTACAACCATTACATGAAATTATTTGTCAGATATTTTGAGATTTTTTACAAAGAAAAAGAAAAGAAAATTTCATATGATTTTTTCGGAAAAGCTAATCTTTCCCGTCAGACGATTAGGTGACCATATCAATATTATTATCTTTTTTATCTTTGACTGGATATCTCACGTACAAAGTTGTGAGATTAACCCTCGAGGCCAGAAATGATAGCTAAGTAAAGTAATTTCCAAGGTGGTAACTCCAACATTCAAACATCTGACCTTAGAGATAAAGTTTGTTTGAGGACACGATCCACTTCCTCCGCAACCAACCACTTCCAAGTATACCGACATCATTATAAATAAATGACAAGTAATTAATAATTAATAATTATTATTATATACAAGTAATAATATAACAATTAATTTGATTTGATTTCACATGGAGAAGCAACTGCCGTTGCTGCTTCTATGGTTTGACTGATTCTTGTAGTGAGAGCGGTGGTGCATCCTTGTTGGTGGAACGTACAATCTGATATCTCCGCCGTGCCGCTGGCCTTGGAAGGTTCTCCGGCACGATGGTCTCCAACGAGTTGCCTTGCCAAGAGGGGCATGCCCTTTTCTCGCTCCATTTGCCACCACTAACCAATAGCTTCTTCGTCGTGCTCATCTCCTGAGCTACAGCTACGGCTTCATGATGAACCACTAAATTGTCAAATTCTAGTCCAATTACGGTGCAGTAGGATGCCATTCCCATCATAACGCATTGCTTCCTCCAACATCCTTCGTTTTTCACCCTTTTACAACAAAGAAATTATAGACAATCATGCATTCATGCAAAGTACTAATTAATTGAATTCAAATAACATGACATGTTACACGACCAAGTTAACTAAACTTACAATGAAACATGAGGTGGCTTTGTGGGGATGAGAGAAGGTTGGTTTGAAGTTGGAGGGGGAAGATTGAGGCAACAACCGGTTCTAATCATGGTCAAAACACTGTCCTTAATTCCTCGTATTCTTTCGAGTTTCAACTATAACTACAAATTAAGGGAGGAGTAGTACATACATATAGGGAAGCACACAAATCTCAAATAATGTCTAAAGTCTAAACTAAAAGATTGATAGTAATGGAAAAGGATTGGTGGGCTGGCAGTTGGTGATTGGACACGTGGGTTGGACCCTTATGGCGTGTTTCAAGGATGAAGATCTTCTATCCCACTTTCATGTCACATTTCTTGTCTCCCACCAATTAGAATCTGTTACTTAATAAAATAAAATCTTAACTCATTAATATTCATGCATATTCTCAATTTTTGATTGGCTGAGGATACCGAGACACCATTTTTTGGGACAGTAGATTTTGTATCCGTATTTCAAATGCCAAATTCCAAAGCCATTTAATTTAACTTAGCCGCTTCATGGTGCTTCCTACTATTCCTTGCCGTCTTTGCAACAATCTCACCTTCCGTAGTAGAGGACACAATAAGTCACACTCTGCCCGTCAGCCTAACCTACTCCTCTACTCCATCTCCATGTATCTTGCTTGAAAAGTTAGACTTTCCCTCTCCATATTTGTTTTTAGGAGACGTCTTGCAAATCGGTGCCTAAGATACTAATTAAGAAAAACAAGTTTTATTAGAAAACAAATAATCACACTTTTTTTGTATATTAACTATATCATTTTCCTATAAAAAATTGCTATTTTAATTTTTTAAACTGGTTAACATTTCTTTTGTTTTTAACATGTCAGGTTATATTATATGAGTTGTATATCCTTTAATTTCCTTTTAATTTCAAATGTTTTCTCTCATGTTACGAGAAAGAAATATATAAAACCAAATTTGAATGGATCCCATGAATAAAAGCAATTTGATTGTCCCTTTCTCTCTCATAACATGAGAAAAACATATGAGAGAACAAAAAATAAAAAAGGAACCAAATCCATATCTATCCTATGCTGAGATTTTTATACATTTTATTAATCATCCTTGCTTGCCCAAAGGGAGTTATAAGGTGGATGAATTGATTTGGGGGAGGGAGTCGACATAGAGTTTAGAATGATAAAGAGGTCATTATTTCAACTCCCTCACTAACATAATACACTAATTTCCAACATTTGTTTATAAAAAAATAAAAAATAAATCCTTGCTTGCTCAATTTATAATAAAATTCAAACAAATCTTATCTCAAATGATAATCTTTCTCGTCATCACCCTCCTTTATTGCCTAGGTTAAGGTTCAATTTTCAAACATAATCCCAACAAATTTTGAGTCATAAAAACTGTATGAATTCTCTAACTTATAGTATTTTCCTTTTACACTCTTCTTTTTTAGATTTCGAAACTGTATGATTTCCAATTCCGTAATTTGCTTATAGAAAAAAGAAAAAAAAATTTCTTAACTAATTAAACAATTGACACCTTTCAAGCATAATGAGATGCTGAAATTGAAAGATTCCGTATATACTTTTCCATGTGGTCAACATCTAGAAGAGAAGTTTGACATATGTAAGATTTTCAGCAATAAAATCATAAACAATTTTTTTATTCTATGCAATCTTATATATGTTAAGAAATTAAAAATAAAATTTTTCTTAACAGGTACAGGATTACATAAGTTAGAAAAAGCGAATCATAAAAATGCCTTCATTTGTTCAACCGAAAAAATAAAAATAAAAAACTACCTTCCTTCAACGAACCACCAGGGTCATCGTTTAGCCGCCAGCTCCCCAATTTCATTTTCCATGCTTGCCGACAGTCCCCTTATTTTTCTTCTTGTCATTTTATTCTTCCATATGGTCACACCAAATGTAGCACGTGAAACATCTTATTAAGCTCATATTAAGGCGTTTTTAATATTTTCTTTTAAGATCTTGTTATTAACGAGTGTTTTAAAGATATTGTTTAAGGAATCTAAACAAGATAATTGCACACTTTTATTCGGTTTTTGTTGTTTCTTTTTAACATGTTATTACTGGTACGTGAATTTGATAATTATTAATTTATCTTAGATGGTGTTGTTCAAGCTTTGAAAATCTTTATTTATGTCACTTTTATTTTGACAAAAGATTATTTCACAATGACACTTGAATGATTAATTTTCCTAACTCTTTTTATTAAAACAAGATATCAAATTATCAACAGTTTTAATGTTATTATTTTTAATTTAATAAAGTTTGTCTTTCTGAATTATACATATTACATTCCTCATATATTATAAACCCATGCATTGTACGGGTCTATCGTCTAGTTCCTTCCCAAATTAAGAAGCAATCACGTACACCACTCCTCATATAAACTTATTATTTTAGATTTTTTAAACAATGTCCTTAATACACTTGTTAACATTTGTTTTCTTCTTCTTTTTTTTATAGAAACATTTGTCTTCCTTTTAAAATACTTCAATATTTGTCTTAAAAAGTTTTTATTTTTTTAAAAAAGCAACGAGTAAATGTTGAGACTCCCCCAAAATTAAGCTTGACAAGGGCTCTACAAGGAGTCTTGTCTCACGATAACTTCCCTTTCATGAGGCTCATTGCTCTTCTTTTTATGCTATGTTTGGTTCAAATAAGGGAAGGGGAAGAGAAATTTTAATGAAAGAGAAAAAAGATGATAGATTTTAATTAGATATCGTATTTGGTTAAAAAGAGAGGAAATGAGAGATTTTAATAGAGAAGGGGAGAAATAATTATATTCATGTTTCCAGGCAAACATCTTTTTTTTTTTTTTTGACACATCCAGGCAAACATCTTGTTAGAGTCTAAACCCAAATCCAAGAAAATATCACACTCTTCTTCCTAATGAAATGCAAAACAATTTAAGATAAAATAATTTTTAGTTTAATGACTCTTTTAAATGTAATTAGACAGATTTCACTTTCATTAGGAGGGGTTTGCTTACTCAAATACGAGTGAATTTGAACCAATTTATATCCTACTAAATACTCTAATTATTTCAAAAAGCCAATACAAGACATAATACATAATAAATAATAAATACTAAAAATTCCAAGGGATTTACTCCTCTAAAAGTAAGAATTTACTTTTTTTTGTTACAAAACGTGTAACAATTCACTTTAAATCACTTCAAGAGGAGGACATGTAGCAATTTATTTGGAATGCAACATATTATTCTTTAAAAAAAAAATTTGGAATGCAACATATTATTCTTAAAAAAAAAACGTAAAGTGACAATTAAATATATTTTATTAACTTTTCCATGAATCTCAATTTCCAAAAATATACTTTAATTGAAAATAAAATATTGCATTGACCAAATATTTACCATAACCCTAACCATGCTATTAATGATTATATGGTGTTGAGTTGACCACTTAGCCTTAAGTAGGGTGTCATGATTGGAGAACATGTCTAAATTCTAACCATCATTTGGTTGATGCAGCTAAACCGTTGAAACTTGGAAATATAACCTTTCAACCATACCCCAATTTTTTTTTTTTTTTACTCAAATCAAATCACTTCATTTCATTGCAAATAATATTTCAAATACAAGAAGGAATTGAATGAAAAACATTGCGAGAAGCATATAAGGTAGAGCATTTTGCCAACACATGGACACTACCATTAGCTTGTCGCCTAGCAAACACAATCTTGTAGTTGTTTTTTAAAGATAAAATGTTATAAAATCCCGATTTTTCTTTGCCTATGGTAAAAACACTCATCAATCAAAATCACGATGCATTGGCAAGGAAAGATATTTATTTCATGTGTTAATAGTTTAAGGGTCATGTTAACCAGTATTTTAAGGATATTGGTTAAGGATACCAAAATAAGGAAAAATTTATTAAAAAGTTAAGTTTAACACTCTTTAAAATATAAAAATATCAAATCCTAACGTAAAATTTCTTATTTTAGATCCTTAAGACCAGTAGTATTCCCCATTGTTTAATACTCTTATTTAATTAAATAATTATTTATGAAAAAGATGGACCTACCTCCGGTGAAAAAGCCCGAGGCGGCGTGAAACAAAGCTCAAAACGCCTCCCGTAATGTTACATCATTGACTCGACGACGTTACGACTAACGAACGCTGCCACCGCACTACGAATCTTTAAAGTTTAAACCCCACACCGACCACCGCCTTCAGCTAACGCCGGTGAATCAATCCAAAATCTAATTTCTCTCTTTCGAACCACATTTCTCTCTCCTCTCCCCACCCTTTGTGACTGCGTTCCCCTTTGTATCCCTAACTCCTAAAAGAAAAGAAAAGACCTAATTTTGCACATTGTTGTAGCTACCCAATAGGTTTCTCCAATCTGGGTCGAATCCCAATTTCGAATTTGAGGTTAGAGAGGTTCTTATGGTTGAAGAAGAGAATGGAGGAAATTGATGAAGGTGTGAATGGCAGCGAAAGTAAGAGCTCCGGTGAGGGTTTACCTCCAAATCCAACTGCTTCTGCTGCTTCTGCATATCGCCAATGCAACCGCAATGACCCTTTGGTCCTTCCATGCAAAAACTCCCTTGTTCGCCACTCTTCTCTTGTAACTTTCCCAACTCTCCCTTTTTTGTATTTTGTGTTTTTTATTTCTCAAAATTTGGTTTTTTTTCATATGCATTCATTGTGCCAATGGTGTTAGTGTTTAATTTATTCTTTTGTTATTAGAATGAGAGTTACTAGATTCCATGTATGTTTGTAGGTTTGTAATGCTGTTCCTTTTTCTGTTCATTTGTCGTTTTGGGAAGGGAAGTGATTGACTTTTTGTGATGCTGTGAGGGTTTTTGGAAAGTTGTAGCCATTATGTGCAATTGTTTTTAGCATATGGACATGGTTTATCTTTTTATCTAGGGATAGGTTAGAAGGAAATTTTGTTGGGTAAAACAATGATGGTAGGTTGATCTGGATAGAACCCTGGGAGCAGTAAATTAGTTGACATCATGTGAAATCTAGAAAAAAGAGTGCACTTTTCTTCCTTCTCCTTCTAGTTGTCAGGAATCAATTGCTTGTTTTTGTTTACAGTAACAGGATCTGGCATTTAGCTGTTTATATGGGCACTTCAAAATGTGCTACTGTTATCTTTCTAATTAGTTTTGTAGGATGTTGGCATGTTGCTAACCACAAGGTTGAACATTTTTATTGAAAAGTGGTGTATCTAATATATTGGAAATTTAAAAATTATAGTTTCCAACAAATACCTTCTATCTGTTGATGGCATTGGATAGCATTTGCATTAGTTTTATTGAGAATATAGTTTACAACCTTACATTGGGCTATTAATGACTACTAAGTAGTGTTATTTCTGGTATCTGGTTTCAAGCCCCTCTCTGCACTGACAGATTTGACCTTTTTCATTTTTATCTGTGTTTTTGTGGCAAAATCAGAAGATAAAGACAAAGTTGTCTGATGTATCTGCCGAGCCAACATGTGTTACTGAAGATTGTCAGTCTGATTTCCATCCAGAACTTCGTTCTGGGGCATATGCTGACATAGGGTTCAGATCAACTATGGAAGACGTATATGTTTGCGTGGACAACTTTATGCAGGATTATGGGCTCAAGAACCATATAGATGGACCCAGTGCTTTCTATGCGGTATTTCTCTATTGGCACTTTGCTTGGTTGGAGTACTGACTATCGTGTGAATGAATTTTAGTTTATTGTATGACTTTTTTTATATTCATTACCATCGTCATGTCCATTATTTTGTTTTCTTTGTTTTTTTCTTATTCCACTCATGTTCCACTCATCTGATGATGTCCTTCTGGAAGTACTTTGGAAATCTTCGTTCACATGCTAATCTTGTCTAGCAATACAGTGTTGGCTTATCCTATGGTATGGACCAATGTATGTAAATACATTTTTGACACACCATTGCTGGTCATGGAGTTTTTACAGCTGAGAAAAATAAAGAAGTTTTTGTATGTTGCTTGCATTTGTTTGCTGTTCGTGAAAGTCAGCATAAAGTGATATGGTTAATGGCTTGGTCCAGGTATTTGATGGACATGGTGGAAAGCATGCTGCTAACTTTGCTTGCCATCATTTGCCGAAGTTCATTATCGAGGATGAAAATTTCCCCAGTGATATTGAAAGGATAGTTGCTTCAGCATTTTTGCAAACAGACAATGCCTTTGGAGAAGCTTGCTCTCTGGATGCTGCCCTTGCATCTGGCACCACTGCATTGGCTGCTCTTGTCATTGGAAGGTCAGGCTTTTGATTTCAGTAATATGGGTGCGCACACACACACACACACACACACACACACACACATACATATATATATATATATATATATATATTTTACAATAGTGCCAATAGTATGTTATTGATTCTTCGAGAAAGTCCTCCACTTTGGAACCTAATGGAGGTTCAGGGGCAGTTTGGCCTGCCTAAAAAGTTAGCCCATATTTCCTTTTTTATACTTCTCTTTTTCCAAAATAAAACTGACATGACATCTACTACGTGCCTTGGATAAGTTGTATGTTGATTATAGTTTCTGATTGTAGGTTGCTGGTGGTGGCAAATGCTGGAGATTGTCGAGCAGTGTTGTGCCGTCGTGGGAAAGCAATTGAAATGTCTAGAGATCATAAACCTATTTGCAGCAAAGAGAAGAAGCGTATTGAGGCATCTGGGGGGTATGTCTATGATGGATATCTTAATGGACAACTTAATGTTGCTCGTGCTCTTGGTGACTGGCACATGGAAGGAATGAAAGGCAGAGATGGCGGACCACTCAGTCCAGAACCTGAACTTATGACTACGAAACTCACTGTCGAGGATGAATTTCTTATCATAGGTTGCGATGGGATATGGGATGTATTTAGGAGCCAAAATGCAGTAGATTTTGCTCGGCGCAGGCTCCAGGAGCACAATGACCCAGCCATGTGTAGTAAGGATCTCATTGATGAGGCTCTAAAGAGAAAGAGTGGAGACAATTTATCTGCTGTTGTAGTTTGCTTCCAGCATCAGCCTCCTCCTAACTTGGTGGCTCCGCGCTCTAGAGTGCATAGGAGCTTCTCTGCTGAAGGTTTGAGGGAGTTGCAAAGCTTCTTGGATGACTTGGCTAATTGAGTTAGTACAAGTCCTTTTGGTTATTGATCAATTTTCTTTTCGTAACTCTTAGAATTAAGATTCATTTGTAGGTTTAGACTGAGAGGAAACTTTGAATGTAACATATGCGGCATCTAGTCGACATTTAATTTAGTCTTGTATTAGTCCTTCGGTTATTGGTGATGTAGAATTGCTTGTTCATTGTTACTATGTTTTTGCATAAAACAAAGCCAATCAATACATAGCTTGAGGGCTTGTTTGTTCTGAGTTGGGAGTTTAACTATGAGGGGCCCAATTAATAAAAAATGGCTTTTTCTTCTGAGTTAGTTGAGTTATTGTCGTGCTCTCAGTACATGTATTGCATCAGGCGTCTCTTTGCACTTTGTTGCATACATATCTATCGAGAGAAAGCGGTTGAAGGCACATTCGAAAAGTTGCTTCTACGAATTGTTTGAGGTATGTGTCTTCTTTTCTCTTTATTTGCGTGACAGTGATATCATCCACTACTTTTATAAATAGTTAAATCAACAGTGTAAAAGTTTGAATCATCACAATTGAAGAAGAGGCCCCAGCAAAGAAAAGAAGCAAGGGGATCATTTTGTGCATCATTCACAATCGAATAGGCCATGGAACAATCATTAAGATTCCCAATCAACAAAGTAGAGGTGTATCTACGTTTTTATATATCCCTTGAAGATCAACAAAATTTACAAAGTATGTATAAAATGCTCATCTCTTTTGGAAATTCAATGCCTTAATTGAAAAGGCAAAGGTCAATCCAAAGAGCAGTGAAAAGCCAACAAGAACAATTGCAGCTATGCCTATGAAATCATGTCTATACCCAAAATAATTCCTAATAAAATCTTCCACAGTCTCTCCAGTCTCTATACGGTCTTTTATATCACCAAATTGTGAAGTAACCAATCCATATAGGGTCCAGGAGACAGGGCAAATCCAGAAGTACCATCTCCACCATACTGGCATTCTCTGTTGTCACATATCAAGATTTTAGCCTTTGTGAGATATTTTCAACATGGTCTTAAATGAAAATGGGAAATTCTTATTACACATGGCTTTTTCCTCACATCTCTCACATCACTGTGAGGTGACACAATCAGAGCACAGTTGGTGTGCATAAAGTCAGGTGGACCCAACTGTAATCTGATAGTGAAAATTGTGTAGATATAAAGTGATGTGCATGTAAGTGTGTGCATTATTAATGTATTAAATTTAAGTAAAGGGAGAGTGGAACTTACCGTTCGCGGAATGACAAATCCTGAGAAAAGGTTCCATATCAAGTAGAATCCAAAGGAAACTATAGCAGCAATGTTGTGATCCGGGGTAGCACCCACAGCCATCATCCCATATAAGGTGAAGTATAAAAAGGTGAAGAACATGAAGAAGAGATACCAAAAGAACTTGCTGGCCGTCCATTCAAACCCAATCATGGCATATACTATAACCCCATATACCAGGGTCTGTATGAATACGTATGGGATCTCAATAGCAACCTGCAAAAATTTCAGATGTGGTGAGGTGAGTATGCTAAATTTTTCACAAACTATGTAGTTTGATTTTCATTTTCACTTATCTTCATAATTAGTGTTCAATAATCAAAAAACAAATTATTTGTTAATTAATAGTTACTAATAAGAGGGTGGGTGAGCCTTGACGTAACGGTAAGGTTGTTGCCTTGTGACCTGAAGGTCATGAGTTAAGGCCTGTGTTGCCTTTCTGCTTGCGGGGTAAGATTGCATATATTTACCCTCCTTAGTCCTTAGACCCCGTCAGGTGGAGCCTCATGCACCGGGCTGTCCTTAATTAATATTTAATAGTTACCATTCCTTAGTTCATTACATGGGCAAGTTCATGCATACCTGTCCAAATGCATATGGCAAAGCTGAGTACATCCCAGCAGCTCTTTCTCTATAGAAGACTGTTCTCTCAATGGCTACAACTGGTTGCACAGATGTAGCATTACTTACCCCAATAAAGAGGACTGCAGCATACATGGATCCCATTGCATTGAATAGATCTTGTTTTCTTTCCCTGCACTAGAACGATATATATAAATAGAGGTAATGAAAAACAAGAACTGAGAAATTGGGAACATTGCTTGCATTTTGGTACCTTTTGGAGCCAAGATCCCAAAATATTGTCCCGAACATCAAAGCTATGAATGTTGTGAATAAAAATCTCACTGCACTATATGGGGGGTTTCGCCAATATGATAGGTGCTGTTTCCAAAGGCAAGCGATGCATTGGGTTGAAAAAGACTGTGAGTACTTTGTGGGGAAGTACAGGTCTTTAGAACATGGTGGAGGTGTACCAAGTTCCCATATCATGTCCTTGTTTCTCCTGGATGTAATTGTGCAGTGCAATATTGGTTAACCATAGAAAAGCATATTAACAGTAACAAAATCTTAAAGAGCAGTGTTTCCTTCTAAACATTTGAATCAAGTTTTCTGTCTGCTTTAAATTTCTAGTTCTTCCTACCTATACAGGTCTGAATTTTTGTATAGTTCAGCAAAGTTAACTCCAAGAGCTGCTTCTTGTGCTTCTGAAGTAACCTCCAACATCCAAGTAGCAGGATTATAACCATTCTTAATTTTTGGCACTCCATTAATTCCCTATACCAGCACAATTTACTTTAATTAATGGACTGATTGATAATACAGAAGTATTTTACTACTACTAAATACTAATTAGTAGCTAGAGATAGTGCTGACCTCTAAGTAATTGATCAGATGAGAACAATGCTGGCCTAAAGGCCCCACATATATTTCCTCACCTCCACGCTTCAAGAGAAGTAGCTGTAATATTACAACATAAATGTTTAGCCTTTAGACACTCAATTTTTGTTAACAAGTTAGAAGAAGAAAAGGGACTCCAACCTCATCAAAAGCATCAAATATATCAATGCTTGGCTGGTGGATTGTACAAACCACAGTTCGCCCTGTGTCCACTGTGTTCCTCACTGTTCTCATCACTATAGCAGCAGCTCTGGCATCAAGGCCAGAGGTAGGTTCATCCATGAATATAATAGATGGATTGGCAACAAGTTCAACTGCAATTGTTAACCTTTTGCGCTGCTCCGTGGACAGACCATTCACTCCAGGCAATCCAACCAGTGCTTCTCTTAATGAGGTTAGCTCCACCAGCTCCATAACTTCCTCAATGAACATCTACAATCAATCAATAGAAGCTATAACCAACTGCTCTGACATTGAGCTCTTGGAAGTAGCTAATGTAATGGAGAACCAAAAACTAGATAGACTTTACCTGTCTGGTGGCATTATCAACCTCAGGAGGTAACCTGAGCCATGCAGAATAAACCAGTGACTCATAGACTGTAACATGGGGAGAGTGGATGTCAGTTTGCTCACAGTATCCTGATATGCGTGCAAATGTTTCTTGCTGTTTAGGGTACCCGGATATAGTGATTTGCCCTTGAACATAACCTGCTGTTTTCCTTCCAGACAACACATCCATTAGAGTAGTTTTACCAGCTCCACTTATACCCATTAGAGCTGTCAGAACTCCTGGTCTAAAAGCTCCATTAACACCCTTCAAAAGTTCAAGTCGATCTTCAGGAATGCCTTTAGCCTTCATTTCCTGCAAACATTAAGGGAAATCAGGATCCATTTCCATGGAACCATTAGAATGATGTCAGGAAGGAGACTGCATCCAAATGAGTTAGTGACTGTCACTTTTTGATTCTAGTATTTATACGAAAGTAGGTAAGTTTCATATGCCACTATATTGTGGTATGTGCATGTAGGATGACAAATTCTAATGCTATCTACTAGAAAAGGCTACTTTTCAAGTAGACTTGGAGTTTGATCCTCCACTTAAAAGTGCCTTTCTGAATTCAGTTATTGTTTGTACCTGTGGCATGTCCACGGCATATCTGATTTCATCAAAAGTTATAGAAAGGGGTGTGAAAGGAAGAACCATCCCTCGCTTCCTGTTGTGATCAGCTGCACTAATGTTGCCAACTCTTGAAGACAAAGTTCTGGAGGACACACTTCTTCTACTTTCAATCCCTTTATCTGCATTGAAATAATAATCAACTTACACTGCATGAATAGAGTGCAAATAGGAAGCATAAGTCCATGAACTTGTAACCCACCAGACGAACCTTTGTATGTAGACAACAGTTCAATGATATGATCCTTTCTAAAAGCATTTCTCTCAGCTAAGGCTTCTTCTGATATTAAAGCTTGGGGTTTACCAATGCTGCAGCAAATTGATTCAACAGTCAGAGCACATTGTCTATTTCAAAATTTGAAAGGCACATGCATAAGAATCGGTTACTTACGGTCAAGATAATGTAAGGCCAAGGGAAAAGAAAGTTGAAGTAACATAAACTCCAATGTATCCAACCAGTAAGCTCCGAACCCCCTTGCCTTCAAGACCTGTAACTCCTAATGGTTCTGTCTGTAAATGGTACTGCATATGTGGAACCTGCAAGTATTCACATATTTATATTATCAAGCTAGCACTGATAAAAACTTTCATTTTATTTGTTGTGTATATGTGTGTTTTAGTCATGAGAGTTCGATTGTATTACTTACATGTGCCCAACTGTTTCCTAGGAATTCATTCACAGCTATGGCATTTTGTCCATACATCATGGGGGAGACCCAATAACCCCATAACCACCACTTCTTCACATCAACTGTTTCAAAAGAACGTAGTTCTGTCAGATTCTGATCAAGGTTTTAAATTGTGGTAGCGGTTGCGGTGACGTTGCAGATATTGTGGGAAAATGAGGCCGATGCGGCTGCAATAACGGTCGCAATGCGGTTTCGGCAACTGCCAAAACCAACACGTCGCAGCCCAGATTTCGGTTTCGGACCCAAATTTGAAACCTTGATTCTGATATCAAAACTCTTTAACAGGCAATATGCACCTTTGAGAATAAGGTTGTAAACTGCATTAATACTTTACCTCTAGATAGGATAAAACCACCCATGACCATTAATGCAAGTAAAGCAAATGACCCGAATGTGTTTGCTACAATAATGTTCCTCCCAACTGCCCCCATAAATCGAAAAAGTGCAGATGCCATCTGGTTAATACAAACTAACAGAAAGAACTGTTTGATGAACCTGCCATGAGGAGCAGCTATCAGCAGAATGCATAGCAAAATATCTGAAGTCTATGCTTTAATAAACAAATGAATAGAACTTTTCCTCACCTTTCAATATTTGGATCAAAGCCTATAACATAGTAAGTCAACAAAACCCAAATACCAACTTCTAGTAAGGTGATTGGAATCTTGAGGATCCATGTAGGAAGAGAGTATGCCCAAGAAGGATAAAAGAGCAGGTCCCTTTGCTTATAGAAAACAGGAAGTTTCATGATGGTCATGGATAGCTCGGAGAATCCATTGAACATGATTACTATGAGCATGAAGAACAAAGCACCCATATAAATCCCACCATCAGTTACACTATCCCGGTGCATCTCAGTTCTCAGGAACAATGTCATTGTTATGAAGGCTGTTAAGATCAACTGAAAATGAATGAAATCAAATACCAGTTTAGTTGAAATAACACCAACGATTAATGAACCTTCTCTTAACGAAAGAGAAAATACTAAAGCTTGAACACTCTGCTTACTTGCCACATCTTGAAAATATAGACAAATGAATTCCTTTTCATAAGTAAGAATTCTCTGGATACACAAGCTTTTAACAGTTCCTTCTTGCTAACGCCATACTTGTTTTTCGTTAAAACCGCAGGGTGGCCTTTGGACGTGTCAAATGGAGTAGCAAGTTCATCACCAAGTTTTCGACCAATGTGAAATGATTGAAATGCATCAGCAAATTCTTTAACAGTGATAAAGGTATATGGTTCATCTTTATTTGCCCAATACTGCTCTTGATCCTTTCTTGAAGTTACCTGTCATATACATGAATGAATAGAAAGAGCTAAAATTTAGTATCTCTAAAGGATGAAAAGAGCAAAACAGGTTCAGTGAAGCTAAGAATTACTTCTTGTAAGAAGTCTGCTACTCCTTTCCTCTCTGGACATTTGAAGCCCATGAATTCAAAGAACTCAAGCACATTGTCCCTTGGACCCTGATACACAATTTGTCCATCTGAGAGGAGAATTATATCATCAAATAACTCATAAGTTTCTGGTGCTGGTTGGAGAAGAGAGATGACGGCTGTTCCGTTCAGAATGTGGATAGATTGTCTTATAGAATTAACCATTTGGAATGTGGTAGAACTGTCCAGACCAGTTGATATTTCATCCATGAAAAGTGCTCTTGCTGGTCCAACTAGCATCTCACCTATAATTTGTTGGCCACAAAATACACAAAAAATAAATCAACCTTGTCATTGGTAGTCACATTTCGAGTTTCACATATCAAACCTTTAAAGAAAAAAACACATGTCATATTAGGTATTTAGGTAGAGAATGAGATTTATGGTTTACCAGTTGTGACTCTCTTTTTTTGTCCGCCAGAAATACCCCGAATCATATCATCCCCTACCATGGTGTCAGCACAAACTTCTAGTCCCAAAATCTGCCAAATGTTTGAATTTCGAAACAAGATCAAATAAATTTCTTACTACTTTTTTTTTCTTAAAATCATCTTACAGATTTGATGGATTTTCTTGGGTACCTTCATTATATAATCTGTAACTACATTGGTTTCTTGGCCTTCTAGTGCTGCTGCCTGAAAGTTCAATATGATTTCAACCAATTCATTGTGGACTTAATTTATAGAAGTGCACAAAGGTCTATTAACATTTAATTTCAATCTCCACTCACCTTCATATAAATATCAAGATCAGGATCTGGCTTAATGTTTGCAGCTTTCTCTCTTCTTGATAATTCTGCCAGCATCTCTGCAAGTTACCCAAATTGAAAACAGTTCAATCAAAGTTAAAAAGACATAAACCTTCAAAGTTAAGAGACACAATCCTTCAAAGGGCTTGCTAACCATAACGGCTTCCGATCCCTTGACACCTTGCTGAAAAAGCTAATGTTTCTCTGACTGTCATTTCTCCTATGTGGAGATCATTTTGACTTATGTAAGCTGATGTTCTCTGAGGAACAAATTCTTCCATCCCATGACCATTATACGCAACTCTCCCCGAAAACTGCAATTTATCATCAATAGAATTGAATCATAAGGGTGAATGGATTCTCCAATCTAAGCATTCATTAGTGAACTTGCTGAAACATATGTCCTTACTTTTAGATCTTTGCCAAGTCTTCCAGCCAGTGCTAACAATAATGTGGTCTTTCCAGAGCTTGGTGGGCCTAAGAGCAGTGTCATTCTGCATGATTCAGAAGAGAAAATTGAGACAGAGATAGTTCCCAAGAATCCAACATAGAAATTCACAAAGATGTTGCCATCTTACCTTCTAGGCTTGATGATTCCACTTACATCATGAAGAACTGTGAATGGTTTCTTTCGACTGGGAAGAAGGTGAAGATCATTCAGGAACCCCTTCAGAAAAGAGAAAGCAAATGTGTACATTTTAACTTGTCAGTGTACTCTTCTTCAAAAAAGAACTGTTGGGATAACATCCAAAACTATTGATCATATGGTTACCTCTAACAAATTAATGCAGAAGTTAAAGATTGTTGGCAATGCCCTGCTTCCTACATGTGCTTCCGCTTCGACATTCAAATGCTCAAAACGGACTTCAATTGTGGGAATATCAAGTCCAACTCTGCACTTTGGAAGCAAGAATCATATGAGCAAGTGACCAACACAAGTATATCATAAAGATTATGTTTGGATATTTAATGATATGTGGAATGGTCCAACACATGCATATCATAAACTTATTCCTAATGATTTTTAATGGTTTTCAAGTAATTAAAAAGCTCCATTTAGTGTGCATTTGAATTTGGTTATTTTCAATTCAAAACAGCTTATAATCAAAAGCTTAGTGACAGAACTTTTTCTAAAAAACAATTAGTCACCTAAACTTGATCAAATCCAAACATGCATAGCTTACCTATCAATGCGGTCTCTTAACTTAAACAAGAACTTCTCATTATCTTCCTCAGCAATCTTGACAAGCCTCTCCACCAAGTTCTTCCTCTGAAGTGGCCCAAGTTTGTTTATATGAATCTCTGTAGGTTGGCCTTCTTCTTCAGTGAGTATGCCCCTTGTCATGCGTAGATATGTGGGTAGCTTCTCTATTGCAGCCCATTTAAGTTCTTCTTCATCATCATCCCTCCTTGAAGACCCTGAAAACACATCAACTGCACTGCTCCTCCAGATGCTGGAGCTGCCTATGCGTGCACTTGCCACTCTCAGTTCACCACCACCTTCCATATTGAAAAGCCACCAAATTGTGTTGGACTTGTGATACAAAGTAAGAAGCTATGTTAAGATCTTAAACAACATAGCTACATAAATGGAATTTTGCTATGTATATTCTCTAGCTGTGGCAACAGGCAGAGGAGGAATGATCATAGAGCCCATGATGTGCTACTGAATGGGGGCATCTACTTATACTGCTTGCTGGAAATCGACTCAGATAGTCAAACCTACATGCAATTATAATGTATACATTTCTTATTCAACGCGTTACATGATGAAGATCCTCTGTCCCACTTTTCCGTCACATTCTTTGTCCCTTATCAACGATAATTTGACACTTAATAAAATAAAATCATAACTCCTTAATACTTATGCACATTCTCAACTTTTGATTGGTAGGGGTCATCGAGACACCATTTTTTGGGACAGCTGATTTGTATATCGCGTTACAAACTTAGAAAAGGAGAGTACATCATAATCATATGAAAAGCTAGAAAGAGATATTACATAAACAAGTTTTATTATAATCATACAACAAGTTTTATCATAAAATATTTTATAGTAAAATTCAAAAAGTTGAAAATTCTCACATTACATAGACATTTCTGTATCACAATACATAGTATTTTCATTATGAGGTTTAATTCATTTTGTAGTTTAAGTTTTACATGAACAAACCTTACTTGCAACGTAGAATTATAAATTTAACTGACAGCATCCTGTGGCCAAGATTATTGATCAGATTCCAGAGTGAAAAATAGTCCCATCTGTTAACAAAAAACACTATCATATTATTTCTTTAAACATTTAAGATGACAAAACCCCTTAAAAAATAAGCTTAATCAGATTTGGGATGATTAGCTTTGGAGTTTGATCCTGCCATACAAGGTAATAACAAGTTAACAACTCCAATTTTCCACATGTCGCTTCTCGTAAATGGAACTCTAAGGGCAACTTGTTGCCGACTTCACATATTTTTTACTCCTAAAAATCTGAATAAAATTTTTTTGTGGGCTGCTTAAACAAAATACGAGATTCTGTAGAAGCAAAGGCAGATTGACTTCCGCTCCACTCTATTAATTAGAGAATTTTTTAATTAGAACATCTCTCATTAATAATTTTATTTGGTTAACAATTTTTGTTAGGCTACATGATCAATAAATTTATTGTATGTTAAATAAAAACATTATATAAATTTAAGTAACCAACAAAAATCATGATTACAATGTTGTTTTTTAAATTTAATTTAACGCCCATCTCCTTTAAGCTCCGCCAAGGTTAGAGTTGTCAGGGAAGTGCAATGTTGCAATATTGTAAAATTTGCTTACAATATATTATTCAATTATTTATTATTTCTTTTTCAATTTAAAAAAAACTCCTTCCTTATTTATATATATATATATATATATATATATCATAGTGTTGTGTGATCTCTTTGAATATGAATAACCGAACACATTAACACATCAGAGATCAGTCAAACAACGAAATGATAGAAGACAAAGTCTGTTAGCAGAGCAAAAATGGAAATCAGCTGTAGCTTGAATGCTACATTTGTTACTCCACTTGTTATTATCTTACAATAAAACCTACAGAATATAATATATATATATATGTTTGGCTCAAAATGATAATGTTTTTTAAATAAAGATAAATCTGTTTGACTTCACATATGGTCACAGTTACTCCAAAAAAAGTATAATACATTCTTTTAAAATAGAAGAATTAATAACGGTGGTGGATACTTCGTACATATATCATGGTTACCAAAATAAAATAGATTAATGTTCGATCTTCGAATAACTAGCAAAACAATAATAATTTCAAGGTATTCGTGTGTTTGGTACGAAATTAATCTATTGGACTACAAGTCATTCTTAATTTTTTTCTTTAAAATTTCAAGGTCAATATTATTTTAATTGATTATATATATTTCCATTATAATCTTAAATTTTTTTATTTATTTATTTAACTTATACTTCCAGTGTGGCATATGACATTATTATCTACATACCTGTAAGACGATTGCTATTACTATTAGTGCAATGTTGTGGGATGTGGATTCAAATGATCATAAATAGGTGTGATCCGAAAGCCGACAGATGAGTTGTGTTGATCTAGGATAAAAGAGATCCCATGTGTACCAAAATCCCCATGGATCCGGAGAGGATCTGTCGGTCCATGGGTCAACCAATATAATTCATTTTATATTTTATATTTATAATAATAATACCTGCTCTATAATAGCTATATTATTATTATTACACTTACACCTGTTCAACTCCAATATATGTCCATTTTTATCATGCATCCAGATGCATGTGCCCGGGGCTTTGCTTCACCCAAAATAATGTTAATGTGTCTAGCACCACCTCCATGATTTTGCCTCCCCTTTCATTGAACACACGCACGAGTACAATGATATAGGATAAATATTAAATACCTGTAAGGTATATTTAGTAAATTAAGAAAATAGAATAAAACTTACAGTTTGAGAGTTTTATCAAAGGGATGGAAGAAATTAAATGATGAATTATCATGTGGGTTTTTAACTTTATCTTTCACACTGAAAAAAAAATCTCTTATATTACATTTGTAAATATTGTAATTTTTTAAATTGTTAAACATTTAAATAGAGTATAACTCATTAGTCATTACTTAACTTCATATTTTCTTTCCTCTTCTTATCCTTCGAACACCCTATAGGAGTATAGGTGCCATTGAATTTTTTTTGAAAAGGTCTGTATGAGCTTTTGATAAAATAGTATATTTATATATACCGTTTTGATAAACCAAGCAGTTGGGCACAAGTGGTTAATGTGATGTTGTTAAGGACGAATGGTTCGTGCTTTGCAAGAGTTCGATCCTTGGCAGCAACAACTCTTGGCCAGACTGGCAAACTTTACTTACCTCCTGCCCACACCCCGGATTACTCAGGGTCAAAGACACTGGACACCGGGACGGAGGTCAAAGACCTTCTGGACCAAAAAATATATCGTTTTGATATATAATCCAACTATAAAAACTGATTATATTTTGTACTTTATATATAAAATATATCATGAGCTACTGGTGAGGGGTTTTATATTTTATAAGATGTCTTTTGGGCCTCAATTATTTTTGCTATTATTGTACTATAAAAAGAAATTAATTGGCAATATCTACTTTTAGAGGAAAAAATATTGGAATAATTATAAATTATTTGGTTTGTATAGTTACTTAATTATTTTTTTCCTTATCTTAAACAGGTATCATTTTAATAATCAGTTTAACTAAGTACTTACTTTGATAGAATTTGTCTGGTCTAATATAAAATACTAATTTAATTTTCTCGTGAAGAACAAACAAAAGTGTGCTTTTTAATTTAGTTCAACTACAAAGACATAAGCTGTAGTTTAATTCCAAATTGAGGGATGACGGAAGAAAGATGATGAGTTTCTTGTGCAGAGTTTTCACTGATACATTAATAAGACAAATTTATGATCTTTTTAATCAACAATGACATTAACTATGTCAACTAGTTGGCTAAATTCCTTTATTTAAGATTTCGAGGATAAGACAAATTTGGAAGGAAGAGAATCCAATTTCGTGAGTTCTAAAAGAATATGCTTTCATATATGAGTACGGGTTAAGTAACCCAAAATAACAAAATTTTATGGAGAAATGATGTATTATTAGTCTTAAAAGTTGTATATCTAATTATTTTTTTCATATTTTTTTTTTATTCCTTAAGTAATGTCCTAATTAGTAATACCCTTAAAACAATTAATATCACACACCATGACGTCCCTTAAGTTTTTCTCTGCTGTTCGTTCTAAACAACAGTTTTCATATAAGGAAACTTTTGCTTAATTTGTTTTATTCTGTTTTCAGAAGAACTGATTACTGACCCCGTAATAAGAGTTAGTTAGGCAGGCGCATCCATCCCCATCAGTTAGATGAAAAGTTCAATTTTTATTATTAGTTCAAGTGTAATTGGATCGGAATCAGGAATTTTAATTAGCATATTCCATGCATGGACGCACAGGTGATTCATTGATATGCTAAATGTCACCAGAGTTGCAACCAAAAAATGATATCATTTTAATGATTGACTCCGGTGGTTAGACAAAGTTCAACTAGGGATGACAATAGATAAGACTTGGGTGGGACACTATAATATTTGTTCTCATACCTGTGTTTGAAAAAAATACTCGTATCCTTAGATGCGGGCCTTGGTGTTACTGGGGGAGAAAAAGTTAATGGTATCCTCATCTTATTAACAAAAGACAAGTGTTATAATTTCATAAATGCAATTTAAAATACCCTCCAACAACAAGAATTCTTAGGTTTCTTTGTAATCGATCTAAAATGTAAGAGTGAAGACCCAAAGTGGTCCCTCAATTTTTTCAAGTATGACAGTTTGGTCCTTGAAAAAAAAAAAGATAATTTGATCCCCCAAATTTCATAACGGTGGACGATCTGGTCCCTCCGTGAGGACCAAATTGTCTCCCATTTTGAAATTTTGTTTACCAAATTGTCCTTTTTTTTAAGGGACCAAACTGTCCTACTTGGAAAATTTGAGGGACTACTTTGGGTCTTTACTCAAAATGTAATCTCTATTTTTATTTTACAATCTTCTTTGCTTTCTCTATTTCAGATGTTTCATCCTTTTTATTTTGATTATTTTGTTTATGCAATTTTTATTAACCTGGGTTATTGATTTATGGACTTTTAATAAACTTTTATGTAATTAATTAATTTCATATGGTAATTTTTTGAAAATAAAAAAAATTGTTAAATATACGAAAATTGATGTACTTTTTTCAAAGAGTTCAATTGCTATGCATCGATAATATAAAGTTTTTTGCACTGTTAACCAATTAAAAATCATGACATGTATGACTTTTAAAGTAACTAAGATAAGAGTCAAACATTTTTTATGATGTTTCAATTTCTGATTCATAGTGTAAAAATCTTTACACTAAAAGTACATGCCAAATAAACCTTTTTTCTAAAGGGAAAGTGTGAAGCAAGATGAAAATTGAATAGCTTCAACATTTTCACTTTAAAAGCATCCTTTTAATGATCAAATAGTTCAATAGTATGAACAGTCTTTGATAAAATTATATATGGTTCATATGAATTTGAATTACATTATCTGAGTTAGTAATTAGTACCCTTATTCGTACCCTCTTGATACCTAAGTTTACATACCCGCACATATTAACCGCACTTTAACTAATAAGTAAAGGCAATAAATAACATAAAGAACAATGTAAATCAATTAAAAAACCATCCAAATATCTTTCAAATCGACTCATGAAGAGTTACAAACCAAAGTATTAAACTAAATAAAAACATCTAAAACATCTAAAACGAGTAAATATCACAATAAACATCCAAAACAATAAATTCATAAACTTGTAAGTTCAGATAGGGAAAAACACTAATGAACCCTAGGTTTAAAACTTTTACATTAATTTTATTCTTAAAAATTGATATATAATCATAATTATATATATATATATATGTAATGCGGGATGGGTACTAGAGTACTGTGCCCAGTGGTGACCCTGAGCATGATTTGGTGGTGCGACCACATAGGGCCCCATTTTTTAGGGGGCACCAAATTTTACTCAGTATATATGTATTAATGTATATATTAAAAAAATTATATAAAATTTTTTACTTGAGGGCCCAATTGTTTTTAAAATTCAGGCTCAAAACTTGTAAGTAGAAGTCGGAATAGGCCAACCAATTTACAATTAATATTGAATCTCAAAAGGGTGCTCTTTATAAATTATTGGCAAACATCCTACAATTTCTGTTCAGAATGACGCAAATCCAAATAATTTAGGCTCTAATGTTGAAAACAATGAAAACGAGATGATCATCAGGATGAAAATGAACATATATCCTTGCTGAAAATGAACATGAACAACGTAGTCATTAAAATAATTAATGGCTAGTTTTTTTCGCACCTCCTTGTACGTTTTATATATATATATATATTCGGCTTATAAAAAAAGGCACCAATTTATCAGTTCGCATGGGGCACTCAAAATCCCAAGGATGGCCCTGTCCGTACCCACACTCATACCCTATATTATTTGCAGGTAATTATCCAGACTCGAACCCATACCTTTAAAACGGGTATTTACCCTACCCATCGTAGGTTTTACGGGTACCTAACGGGTAAGGTCCAATTTGTCAACCCTAAATTCTAAATTCTAGTGCTAGTTTTGTTCCGTTCTGATAATAGATTGACCAAGCTTGAGAAATACATCCACACAGTACAGTACCACTCATTATAAACTGAATCAATTGCAAGTTTTCAAACTGATTAAATATTAGGATGAATAAATGTTATAACGGTATCAGTTAGTAGTAGGTATGTATTGGCTAGCTACATTAATTGTTGTGTATAATCCTCTTTAATATTCTAATATCTTTATTATTAAAAGAAAGGTAGCGGTTGGGATAATTTTGTAAAATCACTTAGAGTTTATAAAAGTAAGGTAATATGGGATAATATTGTCAATTCATTTTTTTTTCCTTCCTACTAACTAGGGTATATTTGGTATTTTATTTTGCCTAATAAAATAGTATTTATGTATATATATTTTTTGTATTGTATTTTTTTAATTCTCTTAAAAATGAACCTCCTTAGATCACTACTTGATGAGTCTTTATTATCGTAGAACACTCATTTTATCTAGAAAGTATGGGATAATATTGTCAATTCACTTTCTAATATTTTTTCCTTCCAACTAGGTAGGGTATATTTGGTATTTTATTTTTCCTAATAAAAAAGTATTTATGTCTATATATTTTTTGTATTGCATTTTTTAAATTCTCTTACAAATGAACCTCCTTAGATCACTACTTAATGAGTCTTTATTGTTGTAGAACACTCATTTTATCTAGAAATAAGCTGAATTTCTTATTTTCAAGAATAAAAAAAAGGAAGAACTTGAAATTTAAAACAAAAAAAAAAAGGTACAACATTGGGAAAAAAAAAAGCTGTTTTTATGAGTCTTTATTGTTGTAGAACACTCATTTTATCTAGAAATAAGCTGAATTTCTTATTTTCAAGAATAAAAAAAAAGGAAGAACTTGAAATTTAAAAAAAAAAAAAAGGTTACAACATTGGGGGAAAAAAAACTGTTTTTATTGAGTACGGTTGAATTGAGCCACCATGGCCAAATTTCTGAAACAAATGTCTATAATTGATCATACGTTGGTCTTTTGAAATAACATTTCCATTTAGGCTTTTAGCTTCATTTAAAAAAATAAACTGAACTATCAAATAATTTACATTAAAGTGGCTTTTATATTCCCAAAAAAATGTTGCATCCAGCATCCTTAATTCTCCAGAAATTCAACCATCACATAATTGGTAACAATGTGCCTTTTAAATTAAAAAAAAAAGCCAAATACATTATTACCAAATACAATTTGTAACTTTATACAAGTCTAAATTATATACAATTTGTGCAAGTATCTTTTCTTATATTAAAAAAATGAAATATGAAGGAAAAAAAGGTATAACGATTTGGAAAGCTATGATAAAAACAATTAAAACTAAATATAAGTCAAAACTATATACAATTTGTGCAAAAAAAATAAAAAAAAATGGAAGAATGAGAAAAGCCTCCTCATTGAAGCCCATAACTCTTAGTCAATGAGCTAAATGTCTATAATTGGTCATACATTGCCTTTTGAAATAACAATTTCATTTAGGCTTTTAGCTTCATTTTAAAAAAATAAACCGAACCATCAAATAATTTACATTAAAGTGGCTCTTATATTCCCAAAAAAGCGTTGCATCCAGCATCCTTAATTCTCTAGAAATTAAACCATCACAAAATTGGTAATAATGTGCCTTTTAAATTCAAAAAAAAAAAGCCAAATACATTATTACCAAATACAATTTGTAACTTTATACAAGTCTAAATTATATACAATTTGTGCAAGTATCTTTTCTTATATTAAAAAAATGAAATATGAAGGGAAAAAAAGGTATAATGATTTGGAAAGCTACGATAAAAACAATTAAAACTAAATATAAGTCAAAATTATATACAATTTGTGCAAACAAAAAAAAATGGAAAAATGAGAAAAGCCTCCTCATTGAAGCCCATAACTCTTAGTCAATGAGCTTTATTTTGCAATTGTAGACAAGGGACTAAATGCTCCATTCATCATAATTAGAGAGGAAGATGTTTGGAAGGCCCTCGATATAAGATACGCTGCAACACAACTGCAACCCAAAGAGGGGGAGGAGCCGTGGAGAGAGTTTAGGAAATACTGTAGGAGAAAAATGGGTTTTAGATGGACGGGCTAATTTTCTCTATGCTAAGGTTATGGTGTAGTCTCTTTTGTAGAATTTTTCTGATTAATATAATGTTTTGTTGTTCAATATTTCATTTTCATCTATCCTATAATTAGAAGTTATGTAATGGTTAAGCATTACATAATCCAGTTGGTATACCTTCTAATGGACAAAATGTTCTCCAGCACTATAATATAATAGGTAAGATATTTTCTTTCATACATAAAGATGTCGGCTTCCTCCCGCTGATGTACAGTAAAAGTTGCTCTCCACCTTTTATATTAGTATAGATTCATATTATAAATTTGCCATCAGACAAACTTTATAATATATTTATTGTCCAAATCAAACGTTGGTTAAATCATATTCAAAGCGACTCAATCCAATCAAAAAACTTTATATTAGGTTGGGTCAGGTTGATTGGATGATATGGTTAGCACTTAGCATAAACCGGTGTGACCCTACTCAAAGTTGTCGTAGTCATATGTAGTATTTTTCTAAGAGTCCACTTTCTAAGTAACATAATTTTCAAATTATTCTTTTTAAAGAGCATGAACATGAGCGTTCTCCAACTATATTCCCCTAGTTGACCCATTATAATATTTCATTATCACAATCATAAAACTATATATTATAAAACATGTTTATAACCTAATAAATGTAACAGGTACAAGACAGGTAAGGTGAGGGGGACGTGGAAAACAAAAGAGGAAAACACAGCTGCTATGATCCTTTGAACTTGGACATGATCAGCAACTTGGAAACTTCATATAAAGATTGAATGGGAGACAGAATCAACTTGGGAAATATGATATAAGCCATGATAGTAAAATACGTGGCTCTGTCTGAATGTTCAATCATTTACAATTGTGTTCGTGACGACCCACACACCTAGCTAGCAGCTATTAGAGGGATGAAGTTCCTTTCCAAGCAAATCTCACAATTACTCGTATAATATTACTTAGTAAAGCACAAATGATTGTTATTCATGTTTCATTCATGAACATGGCGGGAAGGGGGGAAGTAAGACCATCTTCACAAAGTTTAATCACATCATCCTCATCACAATTTGCCCTTCTCCTAAAATTGGCTTTAATAAGAAATTCGTATGAGTTCGAAGTTATGTTGAAACGCATGGACATGAGGATCATTACTTGTAAAAGAGAGTATAACTGTTCACTTTGTGCTTAAATTTGTCTCATAATTCTTTGGTGCACCAAGGGTATCCTACACCCAATAGCCGGAGACTAATCCCTATAGAGGTGTAGAGATCATCGAATTGAGTTTTGCCTCTCCTAACGAAGGTTTTTTTTTTTTATATACACGACAAGAATTAAACCCCCAACAACATACTTAAATAACTTAGTTATCTACCAATTATGCTGAGAGTCTTATTGGTTACTTATCTCACAATTCAAGGATGTAAGTGAAAAACAAAAAGAAAATACTCCTCTTTCCTACTCTTGTTCTTCAATTAAATACTCGCAACACATTAAAAAATTGACAATTCAGGTAAAAGATGAATTAGCATTTAATTCTGAGGACAAGAAAGGAAATAAAAAAAAGGGATAGATGGGTACGTCTGTTTAATAATAAGTGTAAGTGATAACTAATAAGTTCACACATATGGTTGTAACTTCCCTATGCACTAGGCCGCATCATATAAGCCCAAGGTTTTTCTCATATAAAAACAATTTAGATATGTCAGTAGGCCCATTTTTTTTAGGGTATCCCGCACGTAACTGCGGAGATTAATTTCTCGAGTTGAGTAGGACCACAAGGATGACAAAACTCTCCCTCAAGAATTTTAACATTATTGTATTCTCAGGCCTCATATTCGAACTCGAGACCACTAATTAAGCTGAAAGAGACTTGTGTCATCTCATTCAAGTGTTCATGGATCGACAAGCTCATTTCTGAACCCGCCACCTAGAAGATATGTGGGCTGGAGCCTGGAAGCAGCAGTATGTAGTAGGGGCAACTGTGGAGATCCAAGGCAGTACCTAGCCCAGTATGTGATGTGAATGAATGCCTTTCTGAATTGAAGTAATTGAGGATTTGGAGCGATTGGTTGGGTACATAGCATAGGGCATGTATTTAATATATGGAGATGTTATTATTTGGTTTTCTAATGCAAAGTTAGAAAAAGATGCATTTAATATATGAAGAAGTTATATTTAGTTTTCTAATGTAAACTTACTTTTACTTTTTTCTTTAACCGGTGTCTTGGGACATCAGTTATCAAAATCCTTTGTTGAAAGGGGAAATTACATAACTGGTAGTAGCTTGATCGGTGCTGCGAGCGAGGCCTCCAAGAATCTCTCTCATTTCTCCTCTTTTTTGTGATATATCTGTCTGCATGATGTATCTTGATTTCTTGTCAATGCAGCATCCAAGTCTCTTAAGAGCTGGATATGCAATCTTTCTACCAGAACGTGGGAATGCAATTATGTTAGAGCACAATAATTTTCTCTACTTGCAACGATTAAAGTCTTCTCTCTTTGCCCGTGAGCTCCACCTCACATGGTGTTGAACCTCCCCAGACCCCGTCAACGGTGGTGGTCATGGTTCCAATCCCATTCCCCAAATCCCCCAGCTGGAAGTAGGCGGCAGGCAACCTTATACACTTATACAATCTCTTTTGATTCCATAAGTTGTAAGGTCTTGCAATCGAAATTCCTCACGTTCTCAAGGTCTTGGGACAACTTATTTTAAAAAAAAAAAAAACCGATAAAATCTTGCCTTAGGTAGTTCAGACATGTGTGAAGAAACTCGAAGAAACTCCGGTAAGGAAAATAGATCGGAGGGAAGGTAGTGTAATCACTAGAAGAGTAGAAGTAGAGAGAGACCAATAAAACTACATGCAAAATCATTAAAAAAAATATATTTATCTGTAAGTGGTTGGTCTATAAATATTTATATGCACGGACGACCAACTATATTCCTCATTTTAAACATAATAACAGCTGGATTTCTAATATATATATGTACAATTTTAACAGATTGGGATAGTAATAATGTCACATCATTTCATGCTCAGATGGAACATTGATTCTTGTCTTGCATTGGATGTTTTTCAATATGCCAACCCACCAGCAAATGTATCCCTATCGTGAAGCAGAGACTCTGTCAACCAATAACCATCCCAGCAACCACCAACCCTCTGCAGAGCGGATAGATACTTGTGCTAAATCATATAAGAACAGGAAACTAGTATGCTAAATATATGAAAACAATAGTTCAGGTTATTGTTGATTAAGAAAAGTACTATCAAAATACTCCTGCAGCAATCCATTGATGACAAACTTTCATAACTATCTTTTGGATGGATGAGAGCACAAGTCAGAATTACTCGCAGGCACGCATCAAAACATGCATGAAATGCATTAGACAGTCTATGGTATAGAATCTATAGATCACATAATATAATATTAATAACTACTTCAAGAATTGGAGACATGTTAAGTGCAAACTGTTCTCTGGACAGATAAAAAGTGGCACCAAATCTTCTAATAACCCTTAGAAAATAAATATCAAGGATGAAAGCCATCTAGTAGAAGAAAATAGAAATCATGATCAAACCTGAACCATGGTGAATTGAAATATCTCCTCTTCCTCTGGCCGACTTCCACGGATCCAAACCCGCTGCTTATACTTATTCTGTTTAAGTTCATCAATCCATGCAGGAAGATGACAGAGGTAAATAGAAAGATGAAAAATAAGAAAGAATGAAAAACAATGGAAAAACAGGATATTAGGAACTTATATCCATAGGTATACACAAACACAAGTTCACTTCATATATAAAATAATCTGCAAAAGCCAAACAAAAGCTGCTCAACACAACATGTGGTGAAGTGTACATATTGTTGTGTTGTCAATGTAAAAGGGAGAAAAGACTTATTACCTCTTCTACAAACAAGCTGCTCATGATCTTTCTTTCCTTGTGACCTAGTAACACTCGATAAGTTGAATGGTGAAAAATACGCCTAAACCTTTCAAACTGCACATAACAACTTGTACCGTATTTTACCATCAACATATACGGTACTAATCAGAGAAAGAAAAGAATTTTAATGAAAAATTAAAACATCACGAACCTGACCCAAATCAAAGAATGGCCCAAAGTAGGTTGACCTTTCAAAAGGATCAAATCCAGCAAACTAGAATATAACAGAAGAAGCATAGCGTTAAGGACAAAAATTAGCAATAGTGTGTGTGTGTGTATTGTAAATGAAATGCAAATGTAAATGCAAATTGAGAATTCAGTTTAGCCTAGAACTAATTCTGTTAAGCAGTTACTGTCCTACACCATCTATATATAGTGTTAGGAAGACTTATTGTACACTGAGAAAAATCAATACAAAGATTTACTTTAGATTCAGTTTTCCTTTTCTTCTCTCTCTCTCTCGACACCTTGAATCTCAATATGGTATCATAGAGCTTCAAGATCCTAGCCATGGCTTCTGGTGATGATTCCGATTCTTCTCCTCCTCCTCCTCCTTCTCCTCCTCCTCCTCCTCCTCCTCCTCCTCAAAACACCGTGAAAGGACCTGTCACTTTCTCTCACTCGATCACAGAACGATTAGATGACAAGAATTTTTTGCTATGGCGCCAGCAAGTGGAACCAGTTATCAAATCGCACCGACTCCAACACTTCCTTGTTTCGCCTCGAATTCCTCCAAGATTTGCGAGTTCGCAAGATCGAGCCGCGAATCGTGAAAGTGAAGAATACCTAGCTTGGGAATGTCAAGACCAGATGCTGTTCTCGTGGTTACAATCGTCTCTGTCGAGCACGATTCAAGCTAGGGTTCTAGGTTGTGTTCATACGTTCGAGCTATGGGACAAGATCCACGTCTATTTCCAGAAATTGACTCGTGCGCGGGCTAGGCAATTGCGCACCGAGCTTCGCAACACAAGGCTTGAGGATCGTTCGATATCAGAATTTCTTGCAAGAATCAAGGCACTCGTTGATTGTTTGGCCTCGGTTGGTGATCCAGTTCCAGCGAAAGAGCACTTGGATGTTATCTTGGAAGGATTGCCTCAGGAGTATGATTCCATCATCTCAATAATTGAAAGCAAATTTGATGAGGAAACACCGATTGAAGAAGCTGAAGCACTTTTGCTCGCTCAAGAAATGCGAATCCAGAAGTATCGTAAAATCACGATCCAAGAATCCGGTTCTGTTAACCTCACTCAGGTATCTACTTCGCCAAACACCTCTACAAATCCTTCTTCAACTCAGCCTCAAGCCCTAGTTCACACGTCCCAAGCTCCTGAGGATCAATTTTCTGGTTATCGCGGCTCCGGTAGAGGGCGTGGAGGTCGCTTTGGCAGAGGACGTGGTCGCGGTGGTCGTTCCTCAGTTCAGTGCCAAGTCTGCTACAAGTTTGGGCACTCTGCTTCTGTGTGCTATCACAGATACAACCAACACTATCAACCACCGCCTCCACAGGTGCCTCCCTCACATCATCAGATTCCATTCAATTTTCAAGGCTATGCTCAGCCTCCTCAAGGTTACAATTCGGCTCCAACTCAACATCATGCTCAGCCCTATCAGCATTATCCCTCTCAGAGCCATAGCTTTGCTCCTCAGAACAACCACTCTCATTTACCACAAATTCAGCAGAGTCAATCTCAGACCTCTCAACCTAGTGCTATGTTGACTAATGTTCCAGGAAGCTCCTCATCTAACTGGTTTCCTGATTCTGGAGCTTCATTCCATGTTACTGGTGATCCTCAGCACATCCAGCAAATGACCCCATTTGAAGGCCCTGATCAAATTTTCATTGGTAACGGGCAAGGTTTGCCTATTGATTCTATTGGTTCCTCTCAATTCTATTCTCCTAATAACCCTAAAATTCCCCTTATATTGCACAAACTTTTACATGTTCCTTCCATCACCAAAAACTTAATCAGTGTTAGTCAATTTGCACGAGATAACTCTGTTTTCTTTGAGTTTCATGCTAATCAATGTCTGGTTAAATCTCAGGAAACGCATGAAGTCTTGCTCCAAGGCAAAGTTGGTGCTGATGGATTGTATGTGTTTCCCAGCCTGCAATTGCAACCTCCAGGGTCCACTCTTTCTTCTTGTTTTGTAACAAATGTCTCAAATAATGACTCTAGTGTGTCTGTACCTTCTGCTGTTATTGCTCCTAGTTTACAATTTAAATGGCATCTTAGGCTAGGCCATCCAAATACAAATGTCATGCGTCTTGTTCTTCAAAACTGTAATATACCATGCTCAATAAAAGATGATTCATTTTGCTCAGCATGTTGTATTGGGAAAGCTCATCGCTTGCATGCACCCTCTTCTACTACTATATACAATTCTCCACTAGAATTAGTATATAGTGACTTATGGGGACCTGCACCTGTCCCTTCTTCAAATAATTTTCACTATTATGTGACTTTTGTGGATGCCTTTTCACGTTTCACTTGGATCTACCTTCTCAAACAGAAATCTGACACACTTACCATCTTCAAACAGTTTAAAACTATGGCAGAACTGCAGTTTAACTCTAAACTTAAAGCTATACGAACAGATTGGGGAGGTGAATTTAGACCTCTCACAAGATATCTCAATGATCTAGGTGTTATCCACCGTTTGATTTGCCCTCACACTCATCACCAAAATGGTGTAGTTGAGCGTAAACACAGACATATTGTGGAGTTAGGTCTAACTCTACTTAGTCATGCTTCCCTTCCTCTAAAATTTTGGGATCATGCCTTCCAAACTGCAGTTTACCTTATTAATAGGTTGCCAACAGCATCCTTGAAATTCTCTGTCCCTTACACTACTCTCTTCAATCAATCCCCTGACTATAATTTTCTAAGAATCTTCGGGTGTGCTTGCTTTCCCTTGCTGAGGCCCTACAACACTCATAAACTTGACTTCAGGTCTCATGAATGTATCTTCTTGGGATATTCAACATCCCACAAAGGCTACAAATGCCTATCTCCTAATGGCAAAACATACATTTCAAAAGATGTAATCTTTAATGAAATGCGGTTCCCTTACAAAGAACTCTTCTCTGTCACTTCAAACCCAAAGGTCAGTTCTGCCCCTGCTGTTC
This sequence comes from Echinosophora koreensis, assembly GCA_035048595.1. Classification (NCBI taxonomy): domain Eukaryota; kingdom Viridiplantae; phylum Streptophyta; class Magnoliopsida; order Fabales; family Fabaceae; genus Echinosophora; species Echinosophora koreensis. The sequence continues at coordinate 6,824,003 of JAPCYP010000001.1, read as the reverse complement.
CAGCCTCTATTCCTATTCCTGTCTCCTCTTCTTTAGTGATCAATCCCTTGCATTCTCAGTCTAGTAATAGTCACCTGCCTCTGAATAACAGTATTCCTCTATCCCCTAATGATAACACTCAGTTACAGCATCTCCATTCTGACACTGATTCCACAAACTCTCAGTCCTCTAGCCCTGCTCAAAACCCTGATGAGTCCCTCAGTTCACCAACACCTTCATTTCCTAGTCCACCAACCATTCCTCTCAACACCCACCCTATGCAAACTAGGTCGAAAAATGGCATTGTTCAGCCCAGAATTCACCCCACTCTACTTCTCACTCACACTGAACCAAAGAATGTCAAACAAGCCTTAAAAGACTCAAAATGGTATGCTGCAATGCAAGAAGAATATGCAGCACTCATGAAAAACAATACCTGGTCCCTTGTTCCCCTTCCTCCTAATAGGGAACCAATTGGATGTAAGTGGGTCTTTAGAGTCAAAGAAAATGCTGATGGCTCTCTAAACAAATACAAAGCTAGGCTGGTAGCTAAGGGTTTTCATCAAATGTTGGGTTTTGACTTTAATGAGACTTTCTCACCAGTCATCAAACCTGTTACAATCAGAATAATTCTCACTCTAGCTCTCCCAAAACAGTGGAGTTTACTACAGCTGGATGTAAACAATGCCTTCCTCAATGGCCTTCTAGATGAGGAAGTGTATATGACCCAACCCCAAGGCTTTGAAGCCACTGATTCCTCTCTAGTTTGCAAGCTCCATAAAGCACTCTATGGCCTCAAGCAGGCCCCACGACAGTGGTTTGAAAGACTCAAGGAGACTCTACTCAAGTTTGGTTTCAAAGACAGCAAATGTGATCCATCCTTATTCACTTACACAGTCAGTGGGGCAGTGGTATATCTACTTGTTTATGTGGATGATATAATCATCACGGGGAGCTCCAACTCTTTGGTCCAGCAGCTAGTTACCAAGCTCAACTCAGTTTTCAGCTTGAAGCAATTGGGAAACCTTGACTACTTCTTGGGAATTGAAGTCAGAAAACAGCCTCATGGTTCACTCATTCTCACCCAAAGCAAATACATCAGAGATCTGTTATCCAAGACCAATATGCTAGAAGCAAAACCTAGCACCTCTCCTATGGCATCTAGTTGCAAATTGTCCAAAGTTGGCAGTGATACATTTGCAGACCCCTCTCTATACAGATCAGTGGTTGGGGCACTTCAATATGCCACAATCACAAGGCCTGAGCTAAGCTATTCAGTTAACAAGGTCTGCCAATTTATGGCAGCACCTCTTGAGTCTCATTGGCTTGCTGTAAAACGGATATTAAGGTACCTAAAGGGGTCAATTCATCATGGTTTACTTCTGTCCCCTGCTCCTGCACATCAACCACTTGCATTAAAGGCCCTGTGTGATGCAGATTGGGCCTCGGATCCTGATGACAGACGATCCACTTCTGGTGCAGCAATTTTCCTTGGACCGAACCTGATTTCTTGGTGGTCTCGAAAGCAACATGTTGTTGCTAGATCAAGCACTGAAGCGGAATACCGCAGTCTTGCTCAGACCACAGCAGATATACTCTGGATCCAAACTCTACTAACTGAACTAGGTGTCCTGTTTACTTCACCAAGGATCTTTTGTGACAATCAAAGTGCTGTTGCACTTGCTCACAATCCGGTTCTCCATGCTAGGACAAAGCATATGGAGATTGACCTCTTCTTTGTAAGAGAGAAGGTACTGGGGAAACAACTAGCAGTGATCCACATACCAGCCCAAGATCAATGGGCTGATGCCCTGACCAAGCCATTGTCTCCAACAACATTCTTGCAACTTCGGGACAAGCTCAATGTGGCTGAGCTCACTAGTGTTCACCACCCACCTTGAGCTTGTGGGGGGGTGTGTGTGTATTGTAAATGAAATGCAAATGTAAATGCAAATTGAGAATTCAGTTTAGCCTAGAACTAATTCTGTTAAGCAGTTACTGTCCTACACCATCTATATATAGTGTTAGGAAGACTTATTGTACACTGAGAAAAATCAATACAAAGATTTACTTTAGATTCAGTTTTCCTTTTCTTCTCTCTCTCTCTCGACACCTTGAATCTCAATAGTGTGTGTTCATTGAGAAAGCCAAACTTGCTTTTACCCTTTTTCTTTTATGATGTTTTGTTTACTTTTTAGCTCGACTGGATGAATTGATCACTTCTCTTCTCTGTTTGCCAAAACTGAGTTTTTCAATTACTATTTTTACTATATATATTATCCTTAAAAATTAATTACTTTTCATAGTCATATAAAAGTTGAAGGACAAATTAATAACTAACTATACATCTAAAAGTTAGTTTGAATGACACAATTCAAACAAATTCATTCTACCTAAATTCCTTTTAACAATTAAGTATCCAAATATAAATAATTTAGTATGAACTCACTATTAATCAAAACCCGGATGATGAGAACCCGGATAATATAACAGTGAAAACATCCCAATTAGGTAGCTTACTTGGTGATGCTCAGGGACATAGGAAACTCCAAGTACTTCAAACCCACCCCCATAACATTAAATACTAACATTGGCTTATAAAAAAAAAAAAAATTGTTTTTCCATGTTTCCTATACAAATCTTTTGAAACAAGAAACAAAATGAAAATAATGTGACACTTTTATAATTATTTTAATTATAATTATCTTTCCGGGAAACTGAAAATAAACAGGTAATATATTTTCAGTGTACCCATATCATGTTTTCATGAAAACAGCACCACAAGGGTAGAGAGAGAAAAGAAAAATACCCTGTACATAACCTCAATTCCATAATCTTGACGGGGCTGATCATTGTACTTCAATGCTTCGAGCTGGTAATTCACAGCATCTTCTGCACTAAACTATAGAAAAACACAAATTATGGAAAGAAAAGGAACGAATGAAGATGGCAGCGAAATGACGAATTTGTCCTTACATCTAATCTTGGGCCAAAGGGTCTTTTCTTGCGAGATTCAAACCAATCTGCAGAAATAAAATCGGGAACATCTGCGGCAGCCTTGAAGCGAGAGCTTTGACGACAGCTGTTTGACAAGAACCCAACAGCATGCGGAGGACACGACAGAGACGAACCAAACGACATCGTTTTACAGTTCTTCGACACTTGCTCTCAGTTTGCGATATTGTTGGAAGATTGATTGCAGATTCAGAATACCATCGTCGTCCTCTGACCATGACGTCTATGGTCTCTCTTCGTGCGTACGCGCGCGTGCAACCCCGCCTCCTTTTCCAAACCTACGGATAAAAGCAACACATTTTTTTTTGGTTACAAAAGCAAGACATTTTTAAGTTCTGAAATAATCATCCAATGTCATTAAAAATGATTTATATTATCTTTTTTTGACAGAAAAAAATGATTATTATTATCTATTCTTGATTAAAAGTATAATTTTTTTTACAATAATAATATATCAAATTTAAACTGAATTTTTTAAAAAATAATAATAAATAAATAATGTCTTTTTTGTCCTAATTAATAAATAAAAATGCATTTTTTATCTTAATTAGTTGCCTTAATTGCCTCAAATGAAACTTTAGGTAAAATAGTCTTTTAATTCTATAACTTAATTGTTTTTTCTTCAACTTGATCCTCTAATCTTGCCAGGACATCTATTTTACATGTTGGTCCCTCTATTTATCATTCAGTTCCCATTTGTATTGAACACTAGTGTATGGACCCGTGCCGTGCACGGAGAATATATTAATTTCTTAAGATTTCATAAACCAATATGTAATTGTTGATTTCATGTTTTTTTGTTTAAATTTTGTTGTTGGGAATCATATAAAAAAAATTGTTGATTTGTAAGGTTAATTATGCATAAATATTTGAAAATATTTTTATGTAAAATATAAAAGATAAATCTTATCATAAGTTTAACTATAAAGTTTTTGCTAATTGTATTCAATTCTTGAAAATATATTTTATTTATTTTCCCTCTGTTTCCATAAAAGTTAAATATTTTTAGAAAATATATTTACCTATCGTATTATTTTTCTTCTTATTAGTTTGAAAATCTATTCGATTTATTTCTCCTCTATTTCCTGTGCAACTTTTTTTTTTTTAAAGACAAAAGGGGCCTCATTAAAACCTTAAGGTGCAAAACCTTCATTAGGGAAAAAAGCATCAAAAGGAAAAGGAGTACCCATTTTATTAAAAAAATAAGAAAAAAAATTACAAATAAACATGGGGGACATCAACCAAACCAATGAAGAGCTAATGAAACCTAAAATTTGGTAAACCAAATTTATTTCTAAAAAATTCTTCCGTAATAAAATTAGGGATTGAATCCCACCAAACTAAGCCTGAGATATTCAAACCAAAATTAGCTAACTTATCAGCACAATGATTTCCTTCTCTATAGAAATGAGAGACAACAAAGTGCATTTGCTTGGAGAGCAAGACACAATCTATCATAATATATTTTTCTTCTTTCTTCAAAATCTATTTAATTTATTTCTACTTGTTTCCCGTGCAAGTTAAAATTTTAGAAAATATATTTATCTGTTATATTATTTATTTTCTTCATAAATCAAATCTATTTTATTTATTTTCCCTCTTTTCCCATGCAAGTTAATCATTTTTGAAAAATACAATTATCTATCTCCTCTTTTTCCATACAATTTAACCATTTTTAGAATCAATATTTATCAATCATTTTTTTTTCTTTCTTCTAAAACCCATTTGATTTATTTCTACCATTTCCCTGCAAATTAACCATTTTTAGAAAATATATTTATCCATCATATTATTTTTTCTTCTCTCTAAAAAATTTATTTGATTTATTTTTCATATTTTCTCCTGCAATTTAACCATTTTTAGAAAATATATTTATCTATCATATTATATGAAGAATATGTTAAGAAAATATATCAAAACTCTATAAATAAATAAAAATACCCAACAGAAGAATAATAACAAAAAGAAAAATAAACTTTGTATGTTTATGGGGAAAATGCCTAGATTATTTCCGCATACCCCAATCCCTAGTGATCATAAACATTAAAATGTAAAGAAATAATACGCCCAAGTTACCCAATTTGGCATTGCTATAAATTCCAAATTGAACTCCTTAATTTTGTAGTAGACTTAAATGCATTTTTATCACTTAAAATATGACATTTTTTTAATATTATTTCCTCTTCAAATTTTTTTTTCGTTTTTAATTTTTAAAAATATAAAAATTGTGTACTTTTAGTCGGTGAAAATTTAAAATACTTTATGAGAAATTCAAAATATGCTATTTTATTAAATGTGGGATTAAACATAAGAAAAATAGGGAGAGACCACTTTAAAAAAAAATTCATTTTAGAAATCAAAAGTATATTTAAGCCTTTAGTTGCCTCGAAGATAGTGTTGCAATGCACATTATGATTAACCATAGAGAAAACTAATCTATCTGAGGATTAGTTATCAAGTTATCCTCCATTTAGAGAACAAATCAACATTATTATCACCTGCATTTCTTGTTTTCAATATGATTTGAACTTGCGCTTTTTCTTCAGGAGATCAGGAGTTGAAGGATTGTGGTTCCAATTCCTCTTTCCTTGATTGATAAACCAATTATTATTTTACTTTAAATGCAAACCAATTTTTTGCAACAAATGTGCAAAGTGATATAATATCTTGATAAAAAAAATCCGAAAAAGCACTAATAGTTTCTTTACCAAGTTCTAATATAAGAAAAATAATTAAAAAGTTACATTTTATAAATTTATAAATTATTCAACTTGCTGTCCATTATGACCATTTCCATGGCAAATGGGTGTTTGGACTTTGTAAGATCAGTTAACTTCCATAATCTAACAACCCTTATCAACAGAACCCAATTATTATGGCTTGTGTCAACCTCTGCAATCATATTGTGCCTTGGTGCCATTTAGGAGATGTTGAGGAGATGTAAGAATGCAAGAATAATAGGAATAATATCGTTGGTAGAGAACGGTTAGTGCAACACAGCTATATAAGACCAACCCAATTAGGTTCTCGCCAATTTATAGATTTCAATGTTTCTAATGTGCAGAATAAAATCCAAATGGCCATAACCAGTGTTTTAGTCCATTTTGGATACAACATTTATTTGTCATAAAGGGAAGATCAAATCACCAGTGAATCAAATTTGATTTCTATTATATATTTTGTCACCATTTTCGAATTACAAAATAAATGCTGATTTATTTATTTAATCAATTCATTATTGATTGATTGAATGTTCATAATAATTAATTGGGCTGAATTCTTGTGGTGGATGAGCGATTATTTCCTGGATTCTTTGCAACAATTTACATGTATACCACTTCAACTGGAAATGCTATTCCCAGTTTTAGAGTGTCACCCTAATTAGAGTATTAGGCAATTTGGAATGTGACATAGATGATTAGATGGGTTGTTGGGCTAACATGGAACTTCTTGATATTTACTTTATCGGTCACAAACAATCTACAGTTCGGACAATCATCCAGATATGAAAAGGACACCAACCTTACTTCGTCCCTCCTATTTGTTCATCACCTAAACTTTAGTGCTTTCTAGTTTATACGTAATTTGTTTTGGAGTAATTTGACTTTGAATTGATTTAATGATATATTTTGTATCCATTTTCGAATTGCAAAATAAATACTGATTTGTTGTTATTATTAACCTAATTTGAACCAATGCTGATTTTGAATTTGATTTGTATATAATCTTGAGTAATTTTGATTGATTTTTAAAAAATATATTAAAATATTGTTGGTTGAGTAATACTGATTGTTTGTTTCTATCTTAATAGTTATGCACCAATATTTAATACGATATTCATTGCCATTTAGTGAAGACATATTTGAAAATCCAATCCCAAGCCTAATTCCTAACCTTGCATCCAAAGCACAATAAAGAGACATATGTAAATCCGAAGCTACCCTGCATTGTAGAAGTGACATGTGTAATTCCGTACCTGAAAACAATGACTGATTTGTATATTATATAGATGTAAGAATAATAGGAATAATATCGTTGGTAGAGAACGTTTAGTGCAACACAGCTATATAAGACCAACCCAATTAGGTTCTCACCAATTTATAGATTTCAATGTTTCTAATGTGCAGAATAAAATTCAAATGGCCATAACCAGTTTTTTAGTCCATTTTGGATACAACATTTATTTGTCATAATGGGAAGATCAAATCACCAGTGAATCAAATTTGATTTTAATTATATATTTTGTCACCATTTTCGAATTACAAAATAAATGCTGATTTATTTATTGAATCAATTCATTATTGATTGATTGAGTGTTCATAATAATTAATTGGGCTGAATTCTTGCAGTGGACAAGCGATTATTTGCTGGATTCTTAGCAACAATTTACGCGTAGACCACTTCAACTGGTAATGCTACTCCCAGTCTTGGAGTGTCACCCTAATTAGAGTATTAGGCAATTTGGAATGTGACATAGATGATTAGATGGGTTGTTGTGCTAACATGGAACTTCTTGATATTTACTTTATCGGTCACAGAAACAATCGACAGCTCGGACAATCATCCAGATATGAAAGGGACACCAACCTTACTCCGTCCCTCCTGTTTGTTCATCACCTAAACTTTAGTGCTTTCTAGTTTATACGTAATCTGTTTTGGAGTAATTTGATTTTGAATTGATTTAATGATATATTTTGTATCCATTTTCGAATTACAAAATAAATACTGATTTATTGTTATTATTAACCTAATTTGAACCAATGCTGATTTTGAATTTGATTTGTATATAATCTTGAGTAATTTTGATTGATTTTTAAAAAAAATATTAAAATATTGTTGGTTGAGTATTACTGATTGTTTGTTTCTATCTTAATAGTTATGCACCAATATTTAATATGATATTCATTGCCATTTAGTGAAGACATATCTGAAAATCCAATCCCAAGCCTAATTCCTAACCTTGCATCCAAAGCACAATAAAGAGACATATGTAAATCCGAAGCTACCTTGCATTGTAGAAGTGACATGTGTAATTCCGTACCTGATAACAATGACTGATTTGTATATTATATAGATGTAAGAATAATAGGAATAATATCGTTGGTAGAGAACGGTTAGTGCAACACAGCTATATAAGACCAACCCAATTAGGTTCTCGCCAATTTATAGATTTCAATGTTTCTAATGTGCAGAATAAAATTCAAATGGCCATAACTAGTTTTTTAGTCCATTTTGGATACAACATTTATTTGTCATAAAGGGAAGATCAAATCACCAGTGAATCAAATTTGATTTTAATTATATATTTTGTCACCATTTTCGAATTACAAAATAAATGCTGATTTAGTGAAGACATATCTGAAAATCCAATCCCAAGCCTAATTCCTAACCTTGCATCCAAAGCACAATAAAGAGACATATGTAAATCCGAAGCTACCTTGCATTGTAGAAGTGACATGTGTAATTCCGTACCTGATAACAATGACTGATTTGTATATTATATAGATGTAAGAATAATAGGAATAATATCGTTGGTAGAGAACGGTTAGTGCAACACAGCTATATAAGACCAACCCAATTAGGTTCTCGCCAATTTATAGATTTCAATGTTTCTAATGTGCAGAATAAAATTCAAATGGCCATAACTAGTTTTTTAGTCCATTTTGGATACAACATTTATTTGTCATAAAGGGAAGATCAAATCACCAGTGAATCAAATTTGATTTTAATTATATATTTTGTCACCATTTTCGAATTACAAAATAAATGCTGATTTAGTGAAGACATATCTGAAAATCCAATCCCAAGCCTAATTCCTAACCTTGCATCCAAAGCACAATAAAGAGACATATGTAAATCCGAAGCTACCTTGCATTGTAGAAGTGACATGTGTAATTCCGTACCTGATAACAATGACTGATTTGTATATTATATAGATGTAAGAATAATAGGAATAATATCGTTGGTAGAGAACGGTTAGTGCAACACAGCTATATAAGACCAACCCAATTAGGTTCTCGCCAATTTATAGATTTCAATGTTTCTAATGTGCAGAATAAAATTCAAATGGCCATAACTAGTTTTTTAGTCCATTTTGGATACAACATTTATTTGTCATAAAGGGAAGATCAAATCACCAGTGAATCAAATTTGATTTTAATTATATATTTTGTCACCATTTTCGAATTACAAAATAAATGCTGATTTATTTATTGAATCAATTCATTATTGATTGATTGAGTGTTCATAATAATTAATTGGGCTGAATTCTTGCAGTGGATGAGCGATTATTTACTGGATTCTTTGCAACAATTTACATGTTGACCACTTCAACTGGTAATGCTACTCCCAGTTTTGGAGTGTCACCCTAATTAGAGTATTAGGCAATTTGGAATGTGACATGGATGATTAGATGGATTTGTATATAATCTTGAGTAATTTTGATTGATTTTTAAAAAATATATTAAAATATTGTTGGTTGAGTAATATTGATTGTTTGTTTCTATCTTAATAGTTATGCACCAATATTTAATACGATATTCATTGCTATTTAGTGAAGACATATTTGAAAATCCAATCCCAAGCCTAATTCCTAACCTTGCATCCAAAGCACAATAAAGAGACATATGTAAATCCGAAGCTACCTTGCATTGTACAAGTGACACGTGTAATTCCATACCTGAAAACAATGACTGATTTGTATATTATATAGATTTGATTATAAATGAAATGCATTAATTTTATTTACGTCAAAAAAACTTGATCTTCTAATCATTTTTTTCAAGCTAGTCCTTTTAACTTTTTAAATATAAATAATGTTTTCCTAAATATGAAGAATTTTATAACTTCGTTGCAACACTTTCATATGTGGTCATTAAAAGGCAAGGTGGCGCTATTTCTATCTCTAATGTAGATTCTTCTTCTTCTCCTAATGTAAAGAGTAGGGTTCATGATCCCAAATTCATGCCTCCATCTATGCCCACATTAATAATATGCTGTGTGTGCTCTTTAAGAAGCAATCGTCCAGCAGAGATGATTGAACTTGCATTACAATCTTTCATTAGATTGAGTCTCCTTATGCTTATTTCTTGTATGGATTAAAGTCGTATGTACTGCATATTCACTAACATTTTATTTTGATATGTATACTTTAACTAGAATATTTGACCCGTACAATGCACGGGTTATACCCTTAAAGTTGAGGTTATCATAATGTCTTTAATCTATTTATAAAATTTCTTATGAATTTTAACATAGAAATAAATACTGAGGTGAAATCAATTGAAACATACTTCATTGGATTTTTTAATTTCAGATCAAGAGCTAATTTATGGAAAGAAATTAACCCACCTTTGTTTTTTTAATTTGTTGTCAACTTCTCATTAGCATACTTGTTTTGCATGGAATATTTAAAAACAATATAGATGGCCCAATTATAGTGTATCTAGCAGTTGAATGTTAATGGCCGAGGAGCATATCAGAGACAAAATTATTTGCCAACATGTCTTTCAATAAAGATTTTGACTTCATGTTTTTCAATTTTTTAAATCTTGTGCGTTGGTATAGTGTTCCATAATGTTCTTATAACCCCCTAGTAAAAAAAATGCTTGTAACTTATATAAGGTCGATAAAAAATGTTGACCCTGGTAAAAGATTTTTTTGTAGTTAATCACTAAATTGCTTGTCTTGTTGTACAATGTTCAGTGTATCAAATAGCCAAAAATATTACCAAATTGAAATAAGATTAAGAACTAAATTTAAAATATAACTTATATAAAAGTCCTATGCAGTAATTTTTATTTTATTAAATTTTAAAAACAATATATCTATAGTAATGGCCAGTGCAGTGTAAAAAAAATTTATATTAAAAAATTTATGTTAATGTGTGGCTTGTCAATATATATATATCCAACATAAAAAGAGTACCTGAAACAAAAGTAAAGAATGAGAGAAGGAAAGGAAAAAAAAATGCAAAAACATAGACTTTCGATGTGTAATGGTTCATGTATAAAAGAGTTATGCAAGGTTGTCTAGATAACTTTTTTCCATAAAGATGTGAGTATTTAACTATTTAATATTTATCGATTAGGTGATATTTTCGATATATTTTGAAGTTAATTTTGATTTAATTTAAATTTGAAATCATATTGTTAGTACAATGTTTAATAGGAATGATTTGATATATGATGATGATAGTATAATCTAATATATGTCAAAATTTGAAATGATATTTATTAACATTGGCATAACATTATTTTTATAATAATAATAATAATAATAATAATAATAATAATAATAATAATAATAATAATAAACAACAACTTTAGGTATGATTCAATTTGATTTTGATTTGAGTCAATTTGGTTTGGAACCCAAAAAGTAAAATCTTAGTTTACAAATTATTATCATTATTATTATTGAATTATTTTATATCATATATTAGATTATTTAATTTTTTTTGAATTCGATTGAAGATTATTTATTTCCCGTGTAAGTTAACCGTTTTCATAAAATATAATCATCTACCATATTATTTTTATTCTTCTATCTTGAAAATCTATTTGATTTATTTCTTCCCTTTTTTCGGTGCAAGTTAATCATTTTTAGAAAATATAATTATCTGTCATATTATTATTTCCTACTGTCTTGAAAATTTATTTGATTTATTTCTCCTCTTTTCCCATGTAGGTTAACCATCTTTAGAAAATATATATTTAAATATCATATTACCTTTTCTCCTCTCTTGAAAATATATTTGAGTTAATTCTCCACCTTTTCCAGTGCAAGTGGATCATTTTTAAAAAATATATTTATTCATCACATTTTTGTTTTTCTTCTCTTTTAAAATCTATTTGATTTATTTTTTCCTTTTTCCTATGTAAATTACCCATTTTTAGAAAATATATTTATGTATCATGTTATTTTTCTCTTCTCTTTTCCCTTAGAAAGCTCATTTCCCTTATTCCTTGCACCTGCTATGAAAACATTTTCTTTAATAGTATATATATTTTTTAAATTATAAAATATTGATTTGCATTCGTTATTATTATTGGATGCATATTTTCTATATCAAATATCAAATATTATTAAATTTTATTAACTAATCAGAAAGTTAAAAGAAAAAAGTTTTTTTTTTTAAGTTTTGGAACTATATTATATTATAAGACCTCTCGCCCCTTGACCAAGGTCCCGGGTTCGAGCCTTGGATATGGAAAAAACCTCAGCTGGGAGGGATGCCACCCATCGAGGTGTCGAACAAACTCCTGCGGGAGATTAGTCCCCATCGGTTGGCCATGAGATACTCCTCGAAGTAGATCGAAAGAAAAATTAAGACAAATCAAACTTTTCTAAATGATAAGACAAACCTTCTAAATATAGTTTATTAAATTAATTAAATTAATCACATCTAAGTATAAATTAATTCCATTTTTCGATCATGGAACTAATCATGGAATTAATTATATATTAATTAATTGGTTAATTAGTTAAAATATTTTCATTCTAGCATTTTCGATTTTTGAATCTTTTATGCCGAAATTTCAGTGGTCGTTTGAATGGTATAAATAACATTATAATTACAAATATTTTAGTCCTCATAAGTCATTAATGAGAATTCAGAATATGATTTTATTATAATAATTGTATAATAATCACTATCATCAAAACTTTGTCGATTTCTTGGTTATTAGTAATCTTTGGATATTGATTTTAATGATTTTCCAAATAGCATTATTTTTACTGATATAAATACGTTAAATTCAAAACTGCTGAATTATAGTGATAGTGATTATTATATAAATTGTTGATTAATGATCTGTATAAATTTAATTTCGATGAGTTTTCTCAGTATAGCGTTATTGAAATTTGATCTTGCCGTAACATTTTGAGGTAATGACTTAGATGTTGAATATTACATTGATTAATTGATGAGATAATGGTGATTTGTCTGTCATCTAAGTGTTCCTACACTAAGTGGTATAAAAACGACTTTTTCGGACAGAATAATGCTCATTTGATGGGAGATTTGATTTTTTCGAATTATGATTCATTTATGCTGAGATTTCAATGGCCAATTGACTGATATAAATAGCGTTATAATTAGACATATATTGGTTTTAATCAGTCATTAATTAGAATTCGAATTATTTCTTCTTCTTTTTTTGAAAAAAATCGAATTCTTTTTTTTATAATTGATACTGGATTTGTGTATTGCCTTAGATTGAAATATTGCTAAATTTTGGTCTTCATTAGTCGTTTATAATGGCATTTCCTTGTTAGTGGTCAAGCTATATTTCCATGCTTTTGGAGTGTTTGAACATTAGCAAGGGGTCGACATTGTTGGTGAGTTTCTTTATTGAATAAATTGGCCGCCTCTTGATCGAATATTAAAAAAATTGCAGAATCTGTAGCATCTGTGACCCAAGCCTTGATATGAAATCTTTAAAAACATGTCAAAAAATTTGAACAATGTTAATTTATAAACAAACCAAAAATCTATAAAATAAAGAAGACATAATAAGTTTCAAGGCAATAAAATTACCTTGGAATTGCATTAACAGAGTGAATGGAACACTTTCGACAAAAGTAGAGACCTCATTACAATGAAGTTGGATTCCTGAAGAAAACAAAAACGATTGATTAGCATCAAACTCGATGTTAATTCCTAATACAATAGGTTATTTGAGTCACCTTTTTGCAATATTTCAATTCCGCAATGTCACATGTTGGAGTGCCTATTAGGAACTCGATAGCCCGAGCTTCTCCCCCAAAAAACAATTCCCAATCATTGTTGCCGTGCGAAAGAACAAAAAAAAAAAAAAATCAGTTACACATCTTAACAAAGGGGGAAAAACCGAAAAGGTTATGGAAAATGAAAAAAAGTATGCTGCTTGTGATTTGATTCAAATATATTTATTATAGTAGTTTAGATTTAAAAAAAAAATCAAATTTGATTCTTGGAGATTTGATCCCGAAAAATCCATTTGAATTAATGGGTAATATGTCTAGTATATCAAATTTGTTGATAGAGGTAATAATTATCAGAATCAAATTATGAAAATATGACCCATATAACAGGTAATAAATGAGCCGAAATTTTATGAACTGTGAGAGTGACACATGTAATATTTCACCTGAGACTCTGCGATTGAACGCCACGTGTAAATCTTGTTGTATGTAGAAACCTGAATTATTCTGCTTTGTATATATTATAGATTATAGATTTTAATAATTAAGAGACAATAATAATTATGCTAATTTGTCAAGATATTATTGGATATCTGTGTAAAAATCTTTTACACTTACATTGTATAGAAATTAAACTCTTTGTATTAACATGGTTGTTGTTTGTGCAAACATGTTATATATATATATATATCAGAGACAACTATTGAGATGAACAAAGTTTATCAGAAAAACGAACACTGTAGTTTTCACGTTCCAATCGAATTCCTCTCGGTATGTCATTCAATGAGTTTGAGATGTAAATATTTAGATTTTTCATTAGTTCTCATCTAATGGACAAAAAAATAAGACAAATCTCAATCTCAAAACTTGTAAAACATAAAGACAAACCAACAACCCAAATGAATCGAATTTCAAACTCAAATCCTATAACTTTCAAACAAAGATGAGCAATGAAATCACCGACAACCAGGTTTGCAAACGCACCATACTTACAAGTAGTTGAGTCACTGACGTACCCCCTGTTTTGCAAATGGCACAACACTGGTAAGCATAGTTGTAGGGAATTGATTTTAGACCATGAACCTATTCTTTGTTATTTGTGGCTTTTAACAATCACGTAGGAAGTCTGATAACAAAGTTATAACGTTCCTGACGTTTAGGAAAATGATGTTCATACTTGAAAAGTTAAATGACTCATTTGAAACAAAAAAGAATTAGAGGACAAAGTAGAACAATTAAGTTTATTCCTATTTAAATAATTCTCCCTTGTCATCCTTCCAAACTAACCTTAATTTTATTGGTCTAGCTATTTCCCTGGAATTGACATGTGAGTAAATGTGCCTATAAGTTAATTGAAGTGTGCATAAACCTAACCTAACCTAACTACCACATGATGACAATGAAAAAATTTACCATATGTGATAGTTCGGTAAGACTCTTTTTCTTTTAAGAAAAAAGGTATAAGTGAGTAGACGTGCAATCACATGTTTAAATTCCAACTATGCCAATATTTTAAGGTCAAACCGCATAATTCCTTTGGTTACATGTCAATGACTTGCCTTTAATCAAAGTATGCACATTCTCGCCAAAATACCGTTTACCGGGATGAAAGGAGTTTTAAAAGGGTTTTTCTTGAGCACTATACACGACTCAATTATATTTTTTAGGATTTATATATATTCTATTTTTATTAGTTCGTCAAAATAAAGTATGGAAAGCAAATATTTATTGTAAAAAAAAAATTATGCACATAATCGATTTTTGTAATAATTGATTATAATCAGAATCTATTTTTGTTTGGGTCTATTTACTGAAAAGTGATTTTAAGATAATCTATTTCGTTTGGGTGGTGCAAAAAAATCATTTTTATATAATAAATGATGAGAGAGAGAAAAATGTATGAAGTTATTTGTATAATTTAATATTATTTGTTTAGAAGTTAGTTTTGTATGGGCAATCAGGAAAAAAGTTTTGAGAATGAAAAATAATCAAATCACAATAGTTTTAAGCTAAAACAAACTAGATGGCATAAAACAACTTTTTTTCTAAAAAAAAAATATATTTTTTATAAATTTAAACAAGAATCAAATATGTTAGAGTATTTAAAAAAAAAAAATTGGAGATAAAACAGCAGAAAAAAAAAAAACATTTTCCCTGACATGCTCTTAATGTATACTTCATCAAGAAATTCTGGTAGATCAGTTAAATTTTTTTTTTTCAATTCACCACAAGCTAGAAAAAACATTTTTATAAATCCTCACATGACTTACACCTGGTTCTGATGCCGTCTTTATTATTATTATTTAATAAAACTACATAATTTCACCAGGTCTGCACCTTGTTCTCTCTCCTTTGTTTTCTCAGGCGAGAGCAAGGCAACCTTCTGTGAGATTCACCATTTCAAGGTCAGTTTCCACTTTCCACTTCTCAGTCTCATTCAAATTTGTGTTTTTTCTATGTTTTTGCAATCTTGATAAATTTCTTATATTTATTCATGCATTGGCCATTGATTCTATTTGTCTGATAATAAGATCTTATATGCAATGGTTAATGAACAAGATACAAAATGTTTTCTTTGTTTACATTTGTTGTAAATACAAAAATTCATCCTATTTGTATGTCTTGATGATGGGTCATTCATGTGTTACAGGGTGGTTGCTTTGGTCCTGACTTGCATTTCTTATTCTCCATTCACAAACCCATTTTGGTCCCAAATAAATTCCTCATAAAGTTTGCATTTTTCTATAGAAAGAACACAATCATGGTTCTTTCTTTCTTCTCACTGTTACATTGACATCAGGCAGAGGAAACTTTAATCCCAGCCATTTTTTACTTGGACCCTTTTTCACCCCCATCTCTTAAAAACCTCACAAAAGATGTCAGAATCAATTCCAAAATCTTCATTGATCAAATCAAAGCTTCCTGATTTCAAACAATCTGTGAAATTAAAATATGTGAAGCTAGGCTATCATCACCTCATCACCCATGGAATGTTCCTGTTTTTATCACCTCTTGTGGCTATAATTGCAGCCCATCTTTCCACATTTTCACTCCAAGATCTCCATGATCTTTGGCACCACCTGCGCTTCAATCTCATATCCGTGATCATTTGCTCAGCTCTCCTTGTGTTCTTGTTGACCCTTTATTTCCTAACGCGTGCTCGACCGGTTTACCTTGTTGATTTTTCTTGCTACAAACCTGAGGATGCACGCCAATGTACAAGGCAGATATTCATGGATCGATCTAGTTTGACAGGAACTTTCACTGAGCAAAGCCTCGATTTCCAGCAGAAGATTCTGGAAAGATCTGGACTTGGTGAGACAACTTACCTCCCTGAAGCTGTTTTGAGAGTTCCTCCAAATCCATCAATGGCCGAAGCCAGGAAGGAAGCTGAGGCTGTCATGTTTGGTGCTGTTGATGAGCTATTTGAGAAGACAAGGGTGAGGCCAAAAGACATTGGGATTCTGATTGTGAATTGTAGTTTGTTTAATCCCACACCATCCTTGTCTGCTATGGTTATTAATCATTATAAACTTCGTGGGAACATTCGTAGTTACAATCTAGGAGGCATGGGATGTAGTGCTGGTTTGATTTCTATTGATCTTGCCAAGGATCTTCTTCAGGTCCATCCAAATTCTTATGCACTGGTCATTAGCATGGAAAATATCACCTTGAACTGGTATTTTGGGAATGATAGGTCCATGCTTGTTTCAAATTGTTTGTTTAGAATGGGAGGAGCTGCAATCTTGCTTTCTAATAGGAGATGGGATAGACGTCGATCCAAGTATCAGTTGGTGCACACAGTTAGGACACACAAAGGTGCTGATGACAAGTGCTTTTCTTGTGTTACCCAGAAAGAGGATTCCATGGGGAAGGTTGGTGTCTCTTTGTCAAAGGATCTCATGGCAGTTGCTGGGGATGCTTTGAAGACCAACATCACCACTTTGGGTCCTCTTGTGTTGCCAATGTCTGAACAGTTGCTGTTTTTTGCTACATTGGTTGCAAGGAAACTTTTCAAGATGAAAGTGAAGCCTTATATCCCTGATTTTAAGTTGGCCTTTGACCACTTCTGCATTCATGCTGGGGGAAGAGCTGTGCTAGATGAATTAGAGAAGAACCTCCAACTCACAGAATGGCACATGGAACCTTCAAGGATGACCCTTTACAGGTTTGGCAACACTTCAAGCAGTTCACTTTGGTTTGAATTGGCTTACACTGAAGCCAAAGGAAGGATCAGAAAGGGCCATAGGTTATGGCAAATTGCATTTGGATCCGGATTCAAGTGCAATAGTGCAGTTTGGAAGGCTCTGAGGAAGGTGGATCCAGCAAAGGAGAAGAATCCATGGATGGATGAAATTAATCAGTTCCCAGTTGAGGTTCCCAAGTTCTCAGCTATCTAGATAATGTGGCTACATTTTTGCTGCTTCATTTGGCCAGCTAGGTAAGTCATGGGTTTCAGATTAGGGATGAATCAGTGGCTATCTACATCTAATGGGGTATGAAACCATAATTTATTATTCAACTATGGAGTAATGTTTCCATTTTGGCACATTATCAAGGTTCATGATTCAGATTCTGGATAACTTTATGAGGATGGTATGGAACCATGAATTATGATTCATTTAACTTGTTAGTATCTGTTTCAAGTGTTGAGACATTATCGAAGTTCATGATTCAGATTGTACCCACCATGCTGGGTTCGAACAGTTTCCTTTGATTATTTTGTATCATTTCACTCGTTTCCTATTGCCACTGAATATCATTGCCTATTGACAATCCAAGGTTATCGATTCTAGTTATTTTATTTCTTGATTCCTTGTGCTTTTTTTTCAGGTGGAGGCCCCCTCCACCTTCCTGAAGAGTACTTAACTTGAAAAGAAATCCTGGAATTTTTTAACGAGTAATGTTCACTCAATAACGCATCCAGTATTGCCAAAACATAAGCTTTTCTTCTGGGATCTGTCAAACTACTGTTATATTTCTCTGTTGCTTGCTAAATCTTTGATTATGCGATGCAGTTCAAAACAACACAAATAATAGGTTGAAGGGGATAGATAATTAACCATGTTCCAACTTCCAGCAGCAGCCTAGACAACTAGTTCCATATAGCTGGCAGTACCACAGCACAGAAGCCAATGTCAGTTAATATAAGTCAAATAAAGATATCAGAAATTTTCATATTACTGCAGAATGTCTCGCTTCTTTCTTACTAATGCAACAGGCAAATTATCGACAAATCAAAATATTACGCAATTTACAGTAAAATTCATCTCCATGAGTATAATCTCATTCCTTTGAGGACTTGTTGATAAGAGACTTGTGGATATGAGGAATAACACCACCACCAGCTATTGTTCCTTTAATGAGGGTGTCAAGCTCTTCATCTCCACGGATAGCAAGTTGTAGATGTCTAGGGGTAATGCGCTTCACCTTCAGATCCTTGCTTGCATTCCCAGCCAACTCCAACACCTCTGCAGTTAAATACTCCAGGATAGCAGCAGAATACACTGCAGCTGTAGCCCCAACTCTTCCATTGGCATTCACCCTTTGCTTCAGAAGACGGTGAATACGTCCAACGGGAAACTGTATCAAAACATGTAGAAGATGACACACAGGAGAACATTGAAAGTCATACAATTATACTAACAAAAGAGAAACTACAAAACACAAACTGAAGTTCATCATGATTTGAGCCAATACTCTAAAAAATTCTACATGCGCAAGATCTGTAGATGATGTTTACACCATTTCAAGCATAAATAAAGGGGAAGTACATTAATCAACAACTTGCAACAGCCAATAATGAGCTTGTAGCTTCATTGGTACCAGCCAAGTCTTAAAGATTGTGAATGTTGGATCCTCCGGCAAGTCACTCTAACCAGGTGCTTTCACGTTCAATGTAACCAAAAAGAAAAAAGAACAAAAACAAACTAGTTGCAACATTGGTTATGATTACTCAACCCGGCCCTGGAGGGTAAAAAGATTATCAATCAATTATTGTCTCAGTTACTCACAATCCCATGCTGTATAAAGCTAATATGGCAATCAAACAACAATAGAGCGATCATAGGCAGCTTGGTTACGAATAAGAGAACACAGCCATATCCAAATCTGGAATTAGAATATTTATCAGATGTGTTTGAATATGGGCTTCAATACAAACAAGTGAGTAATAAATTTGTGAAGATATTATATTATTAGTGATGGAAAAGAATAGAGAAAGAGGAAGAGACCTGAAGACCAGCACGAGAGGAACGAGAAATGGGTTTCTTCTTGATGTCCTTGTCTTTGGTTGAAGATGATGATGGGGTTTTAGTACCAGTTATCAATCCCTTTGCCCCTTTTCCCGACATATCTATCTACCAATTCACACTTTCCAAACCACAAAACCAGCTCGCGGCGAGGGAGTGGTCGGAGCGGGAGTGGGCGAGGACGGTGTGGCCCTGGTAGATTTTTATTTATTTATTTCTTCGATAAAACAACACCTTTCCTAAATACGTTACGCGCTATTCCATACCTTACTTACCTTACCCACTCAAAGTACTATCACTTTTCTTTGGATTGGGCCTATGGGCCTTTTCTTTACCTAATTCCCCAAATCTCCACTTGTTTTCTCGGGAGGGCGCTACTATTAGCACCGTGCAAATTGCTATTGGCACTGTACAGCTTTAAATTGATTTTTTTATTTCCGAAAATACCCTTTTCACTTACTCACTTTCTGCAAGTTTTTACGCAACATAACTTCCGGAAATTACTTTCCGGAAGCTTCCGGAAAATGAAATCCGGACACTTTACACATCCGGAATTCAAAATCCGGACACTTTTTACACCTCCGGAAAGTAAATTCCGGATGTGTTAATTTTAACACCTCCGAAAATACTTTCCGGACGTACAAAAAGTAACATCAGCAATAACACATCCGGAAAATAGTTTCCGGATGTACAAATTGTACCTCCGGAAAGTAAATTCCGGATGTGTTAATTTTAACACCTCCGGAAAATACTTTCCGGACCTACAAAAAGTATGAATCCGGAAAAACTTTCAGGAAGTGTTACACATGTCCGGAAAGTGAATTCCGAAAGTGTCCGGAAAGTGAATTCCGGATGTGTTAAATTTCATGATTCAACTCCAGAAAACGAACGACACTTAAGGGTAATTTTGGAAAAAAAGAAGAAGAAGAAAAAAAGTTGTAAGGTACGAATAGGAAAAAAAATCGGTGTTAATAGCAAGGCCTTTCTCGGAACTAGTTCTGTTATATGAGCAAAAAGATTATTAGGAAATTAACCCGGAAATTGCAAGATAAGATTGTTCCAAAAAGAATAAGGCAGGTGCTTGCTAATGCTAACCACGAGGGCTTTGTTTGTTTCATATTGATATCAACGCAAATTGGCTGTAAGTACATTTGAAATGGCGTTTCCTGAAAGCTCCAATTAGGAGCGATGAGAAAAAGTGACCAAATTTGCCTCGGGAAGGAGAATTTCTCCATTGGCGTTTAGAACAATCTCATACAATCAGGCACTAGAATGCTGATTAAGGAAAGTTCCTATGGAAAGCATTATATTTAATACATTGAAAAATGATATTTTTAATATTTTAATAAAAAATAATGGTCCGTTTTAGTCTCTGACAATTTTTTTATTATCACTTTTCATCCCTGAGAAAAAAGCTCACAAAATAGTCATCGAGAATGACAAAAGAGGGACAATTTAGTCCCTCTGGTGGTCTCTGTCCTGAACAAGTCGTTAGAGTATTGACGTGTATCGTTATGTGTCTAGATGCTCAGACAACTTGTCTCTACATGCATAATAGACCATGAAAACAATTACGTATTGACTCAATAAAGTCCTTAACTATTATTTAAGTAACCCAATTTAGTTCCTGACAATTTTTATTGCGGGACAAATTAGTCCCTACATGCTACATGCAACAAACCTCATGCACTAGATGTATCACACCAAATGCACCAACACAAGTCATATGGACGTTTTTAACGGACACTTAAGCGTAATACTAACAGTATACATCAGTACTCTAATGATATTTTCAGGACAGAAACAGACATGGTGACTAAAGTGTCCCTCTTTTATCATTCTTGGAGATTATTTGATAAGTTTTTTTTTTCACAGTGACAAAAATGATATTTCAAAAATTGTTAGGGACTAAAATTGATCTTTACTATTTAATGAATAATTATTTTTTTAATATTCTTTATCTAGGATCTTCAAGACATTGTTTAACTAGACAAAAATATAAAAAATATAATTGGTTTACTATGAAAGTTTTTTTTGAAGGAAAACTATGAAAGTTGAAGTCTAGAATTTTATTATCACATTACGTTACTATCATCTTCAATTTAATTTTGCCATCTGTCAAGCTGGCTCCATTTTGAAGTTTGAACCAAACTAATATTGGAGTAGTCGTGAATTTTTTTATTTTTTATTTTTGGTAAAAGTGGTCGTGAATTTAAAACAGCTGCAACTAGCTAACGAAGGTTGATCCAGTTGGTAAGGATACGACTCATAACCCACAAGGTCGTGAGTTCGAATCCCACTACCGATGTGATGACCTCGTTGGTGGGTAATCTGTAAGTATCTCTGTAAGTACTCATTGAGTCCTGAGGCCTGTCCTGACCCTGATGAGCCCCCGGGACCCAACTCACCTAAACTTTAGGGTACAAAAAAAAAATAAAACAGCTGCAACTGATTGTTTAGGACAAAACTAAGAATGAATATAGGCCAATTTCATGTTGATATGTATTGTGCTGCAACAATTAGTACGGAAAATAATTTTTAGAGCAACAAAATGACAAGTCTCCTCCCTCCCTTTGCAAAGTCAATGTGTATAATGCTATATAAGGGCCGGGCAGTTCACATCTTCAAACCCTGCAAAGAAAAATCACCATATTTTCAGTTCCAGGAAGATCATTTATAGTTTTATAA
This sequence comes from Echinosophora koreensis, assembly GCA_035048595.1. NCBI lineage: Eukaryota > Viridiplantae > Streptophyta > Magnoliopsida > Fabales > Fabaceae > Echinosophora > Echinosophora koreensis. The sequence continues at coordinate 6,801,384 of JAPCYP010000001.1, read as the reverse complement.
CAAACCAATAAGCACTCGTCTATTCATTCAAACTTGGGATATATAAAAAATGTTTATACAATTGGAAAATTTCATAGAGTCACAACTTTTCATTTTCAAACCCCAAGAGGTTGGTCTAATGAAACATTACAGGGTCTCGTATTTGACAGGTTGCAGGGTCGAGCCCTTCACTAATCTCCTTAGGGGGTGAGGTAAATGTAAATCTCTTTGTAAGTACTCATAAGCCCGAAGGTTTTCCCTACCTTAGACTGGAGCATCATTCCCTCACCCTAAATCTTGTGAAGCAAACTTTTCATTTTCAAAATTAACCTCTCATTTTCACTCAATCTCATTTTCATATATTGCCTGCACATACTGTTCTGCCAACTCTCTACCATTTTCTTCCAGAGGTAAAGAAAGTCACACACACATAAATTCAACATTTGATTTTTCAACAACTAACTTTGATATAGCTCAGCAAAACAAAACCAACACGGAACATATATAACAACAAATTAATTAACATAGAAAAGCAGAATATACATGTGAATAAATTAGTGATCAAAGCTTGAACTTACTGCTGGAATTCAATGTTAATCAATGACGCAGAACCATTTGCAATGGCTTGAAAAGCAGTGGTGGAGAGGACCATAGAAGTTCCCTCCCTTGAAGGCCTAGAAACTGAAGATTGTGCTCGATCAACAATCTTGATCTGAATGTTCTGGCCAGGAATGCAGGTTCTAGGAGCAGCTGCACTGATGCACCTCACCTGATACTCCCTCCCGCAGGCAGCACCATTGTCCCATATACCTTCCCCTGCTGAACCAAACATGTTGCTAGACGGGAATTCTGATGCATCTCCACCGAAACATGCCGTCGCTATATCATTAAAGTTCGTAAACAGATTCATTAACTAATATTGGGTCCAATTGGGTTATCTCAAAGTTTCGTAAAATAGTTAGTTTAGTTAATATTTCGACACCATATAATATACATATGAAAAAGGTGATAAGATGATAAAAATTATGTACATGTCAAGATGATTGATAACATATGTATACGTAAGCATGTATTTAACATTACGGTATAAGGAAACCATATAAGGAAATTTTGTATTAAAAATTTAAGTTTAACAGTTTTCAAAATAACAAATACAACAATTTCTCGTACAAACTTATATTTTTTGATTCCTTAACTAATACCCTAAGGATACTCGTTACCGTAATACTATTCTTTATATATGATGAGATGATGAGGGGCACTTACGTATAAAGGGAGGGCTGTACTGGGCGGCAGTGCCAACATCAGCAAAAGAGAAGTGGATGAACAGTGTTGAGAGGATGAGAGACACCAGGCAATGGAGTTGGAAGGAAAGGGGAGCCTTGGACATTGCTGCAATGTCAATGTGCAAATTAAGGAATTGAAGAAATGTGGGGGCATGATTGCTAAAAGATTCTAAAATATAAAGTTTTGGAGCAGCAAAGTCAGCGCTGAAAAACTATTGTCAGCAGTAGCTCAACGGCGCATACAGAGATATTAGATAGATCATAAATTTTCAAGCAATCACATCCTTTTTTAAAATTTTTATTTCTTTTTATCTCACTAGTTTCTAGAAAATTTTAAGAGTTAATTACTTATAATTGCAATTTTCTATTAAAAAAATCTTTAAATATCTCGGTTACTAATTTACGATTTATGATAAAAATTTTTTTACAAATAAACTTCTTTTTTTAGTGTTTTGGAGGCTGTATAATAAGAGGTAATTAGGCACCGAATGATTTCTAAAGGTAACCAATATTCTAAAGAAGAGTTTTATACACAAAGGATAAAGTTTTATATGTGAGGTATTCAAAAGAGTTTATTTAAATTTATGTAAGTAATTTTTTAACAAATTTATGAGATTCTTATAAATCCTTTTGATTTATTTTGATAAGCGCATAACTTATTTAAAAAAAATGTATATTAGTTGAGCTCCATCCACGTTGGATTTATCGAGAGTGAGAGTAGTTTTCACATACCTAAGCTTTGTTTCACAAGTTAAATAAGTTAAGTTATAGTTTATTTGATTAACTTGTAAACTTATTTGATTGAAATAGAGTTGTTTAGTAAACAAGTTTATCTTATTAGCTTATATCTTTTCTTCATAAGCTAATTTATTTAGCTTATAACTTATAACATATAACTTATTAGCTTTTATCTCATTTTTAGCCTCATTCATCTAATGAAATTCTCACTCTACCATATTTATCATAAATATGTTATTTTATGCCATTTTATATTTAGAAGCTACTTTAACCGTTAATTTTACCAAACATTTTAAATTCAATCAGTTAACATTTTAGATATCAGTTATAAGTTGTCAACTAAAAATTAGTTTATCATCTATAAGTTAGCTTATCAGTTATTTTTGTCAAACAAAATCTTATTATGAAAGGGAATGTTTGTGTTGAACTGTTGATTGGTTGGCAAATTAGAGTCTTTCCCAAAATTTTCATCTCCACTTGATTGATTTTTCTAGAAAGTTGACTAGATTACTTGCTAATGATTTGGTTGTGGGGTTGATACCCCGCGTTGTTTCTCTTCTTCAGCCTTTTCTTTCTAGAATGTTAGGAAAGCAAGGTATTAATTGGACCAGCGTTTGGTTGTTTGTACTGGAAAATTCTGCGGATCTCTATACTTTTGGTATCTACGTAGGAACTAGGAAGGAGCTCCTAAAACGGCGTCGTCTCATCTGAAGTCATCAAAAGCTGAGTTGGTTCTACCTTCTTGTCATTCTCAATGGAAGCTTCTGTTTGTAAGTTGTAAATATAAGCCATCCCGATTGGTTAATGCAATATTGGTCATCGCTTTGTAACAACCGAATCCAAGAGAAAGAGGTGAAATATCAGAATATGACTTATTATTTTTTTCATTTGATTGACAATTGAACACCACAGTTAGTGTAGAGTCTAAATTATCGGCCTCAGCTACCTCCTGCCGGCCACCGGCCGCCAGTGGTTAGGAGTTAGGACGTGTCTTCTTCCTTCCATTACTCATTAGGGATAATAATAATAATATGAGAAATTAAACCAAGTTAATTAAATTACATAAAACTCTATTCTTCGTTTCTTAAAAGTAAAAACTATTCCCCCTTTTTCTACATACTCCGATTTCTGATGGAGAAGGGCTTGTGATGAAGAAATTCTTATTTATTGTGAGAGTATTTCACTTGAGGATTTATATTTTACTTTCGGATTACTATAACAACATATATTCAATTTAAACTGCATACAACATGTGGTATTTTCATTAGCAAGTTGTAATGCTCTTGTATAAGTTTTTTCTTGTGATGCTGTGTTAAGGTATATAGCATCATGGAAGCATAGATGGAACCGCAGAATTTAGAAAATGCCGAAGAGGCAGAGGTATAAAAAGATCTTTTATTTAATAAATGAAAAGACATAAATCGTATCGACGTACCTGACGATTGGTTCAATTTACAGTGCTATCAAATTTTGGGGAACGAATGACTCTGCGGAAACAACTCTAGCTAGCAACAACGACCGGTTAAATAATGGATATGATTTAGGGATATAAACTGATTTACATATTTAAATATATTCTAAAAAAAATGGGATGATGATAATAATAAAAAATTCATGTTCGGTAGTATTATAGATAAAAAAAAATTCTGAGCATAAAAGTTGTGCGAAAACAAAGCTCCTCTAAAATAAGTAAAAATAAAAATGAGAAAGTAAAAATATATTCGTCATTGATTAGCTAAATGAATTAAGATCTTAATATATTTTAATTAAAGAGTGTTTTAAGGGGATTCATTATCATTCTGCTTAAATTTATGAGGCATACTAACGAGTACTCCCCTTACAAGGATCCCATGGTTAACCCATGACCCACTTGCAAGGTTCCCATGATCAACGCATGACCCACTTGCAAGGATCCCGAGGTTAACCCATGACCCACTTGCAAGGATCCCATGGTTATCCCATGACCCACTTGCAAGGATCCCATGATTAACCCATGAACCACTTGCAGGGATTCCATGGTTAAACCATGACCGCCTTGCATGGATCCCAGGGTTATCCCATGACCCACTTGCGAGGATCCACTTACAAGGATCCCAAGGTTAACCCATGATCCACTTGCTAGGATCCCTCTAGAAAGGATCCTCTGGTTAACCTAGGACCCCCTACCAAGGATCTCGTGGTTAACCCATGACCCACTTCCAAGGATACTCAGGTTAACCCATGACCCACTTGCAAGGATCCCCTAGAACAAGTGGGACATTGGTTAACCATGGGATCCATGCAAGGGGGTCATGGGTTATCTATGGGATCCTTGCAAGTGGGTCATGAGTTAACCATGGGATCCTTGCGAGTGGGTCATGGGTTAACCATGGGATCCTTGAGAGTGGGTCATGGGTTAACCATGGGTTCCTTGCAAGTGGGTCATGGGTTAACCATGGGTTCCTTGCAAGTGGGTCAAGGGTTCGCCATGAGATCCTTGGAAGGGGATCCTAGGCTAACCATAAGATCCTTTCTAGGGGGATCCTTGCAAGTGGGTCGTGGGTTAACCATGAGATCCATGCAAGGGGGTCCTAGGTTAACCATGGGATCTTTTCAAGGGGGATCCTTGCAAGTGGGTCATGGGTTAACCATGGGATCCTTGCAAGTGGGTCATGGGTTAAACTTGGGACCCTTTCAAGTGGGTCATGGGTTAACTATGAGATCCTTGCAAGTGGGTCATGGGTTAACCTTGGGATCCTTTCAAGTTGGTCATGGGTTAACCATGAGATCCTTCCAAGTAGTGGGTCATATAAGTTACTTTTTCACTTTACGTTTTTGTTTACTTTAAAGAAATCTAATCCAATGTAATTTATCATGAAATAAAACATTTTACAGACAAAATTACCCTCATGTCATATTATTACAGTTACTCTCTCACGAGCAATAATAGGCCCCGTTTGGTATGCATCAATGAGGAGAAAGAAGATAAGAATTAACTTCTTGCATTGTATGGTATTAATTTAACAATAGAAAAAAATAGGGGTTATAAGGTGGTCAGGTGGTTTGGGGAGGAACATGGGGATTGGAGTGATAAGGAGGTCATGGTTTAACTCCCCCACTGACATAACATACTAATTACTAATATTTGCCTATAAAAAAAAATAATAGAAAAGAAATGACTTGGATGAATGGTTTTTATTTATATAGGATCCACAGTTTTTTCATCTTTCTTTAGGATCCCGTTGGTATTAAAAAGAAACAAGAAAGGGGTAAAAAAGAGGAGTACCATCTTCTCATTATCTAACGGTACACACCAATTAATTTCTTAATAATAAATATCAGTAATCAAAATCTTTTACCATAGCTGTTTTATGCCACCAGTTAAATTAACCTTTATTTAGCGAGAACCATAGGGTTGAACGGATGCGTTAATACACAATCGATGCTGTTAAATGCAAATTGAAGGGAGTTTGGATGATCTGTTGTATTGGAGGCAATTGAATTATTTTCATTTTATTAACATGGTGTGGCATGATTGATAGGTAACCGTGTTCCTTAAGCATGTGGAGTTCGATTCCCGACTCATGTGTACGGAAGAACATTTGTTGGGAGAAGTCAACCCCTTAAGTATACCCCAGTACCTCGAGAGATTAGTCTCTGGATCCCGACCGGTAGATACCCAGGTTCGCCCATAAAAAAATTATTTTCCTTTTTTTATATACTTAGTGGTGCGTATTATAACTACGTGTTAAAATCATTAAATGAAACAACATAATCTAGCGACTAATTTTTAGATACTTGAGATTATTAATTTGCTTAAGCATGGGGATGGTCATTGAAAACGGCCACAAGTTTGCGAATACGGCAAGGATGTTATATCAAAATGGTATGGCAGTCTTATGGCGTATGCTTGCAAGAAATACGTTGCTTGATCAACTGCTGAAAATCTTTTATATGGAAATTGGATATTACGTCTTTTAGGAAGTAACGTGCGGGTCACGAACCTTCGCGTGGATTGGGTTATATTAACGAATCACCTGACTGTGAACTGTACGTTGAGTGTATGGTTGCTAATGTTAAATGAGCTTTGCTATGGGTCCCGACTCCCGGTTGCAGCTCCAAACACTAACTACAAAGCTCAAATGGGTCAAATGCAAAACTGGTTTCAGGAAATGGGGTCCAGAACCAGCAGATGGTGGTGAACAATAATGGGTTTGGGGTAGAGCTGTCAGTTTGACCCTAAGCCCTAGGATCAGTCCATCTGGTCCACAATAATAGTCCAGCTCATTTAGCCCATAATTAGAGCTGTCAAATGGGCCACCCTAGCCCATTGAGCCCTAGCTCGTGTGGGTCAGGGCCAAATGGGCCACAAGGCCAGAAGGCCCACATTAAAAAAAACTCACAGGGCCAAAAAGCACTAAAAAGCCCTAGGGGCCAGGGCCAGCCCACGGGCCATAATTTTTTGTGATAGTCCTATTTATTTTATTTTATTTTATAAAACTTGACAAAAAGAACAACCATTATAATCATTCTAATATTATGTAATAATATCATTCAACCTATCAAATTAATTATTCAAATATATATTAAGTGCTATAGTTTTCTCTAAAAAATTGAAGAGAAAGCATTGTTTTCTCTCTTTCATCGTTGTCTTTATATGAAATGAATTGTTAAAATAGATAACTGATATCAAATTATTGTAATAGATAATATTCCAGCTAAGGGAAATCATTCACTTGGATTACCTAAGTGGTCGTACGGTTAGTGAAGGAAAAATTATAGCATGTAATACATATTTAAATAGATAATTTCATAGGTTAAATGATATTATTACATAATGTTAGAGTGATTATAGTTGTTGTTCTTTTTGTCAAGTTTTATTAAAAAAAAAAAAGGTCTATCAAAAAAATTATGGCCCATGGACTGGCCCTGGCTCTTAATACATTTTAAGGCTTTTTGGCCCTGTGGGCTTTTTTAAATGTGGGCCTTTTGGCCCTGTGGCCCATTTGACCCTAGCCCACATGGGCCAGGGCTAAATGGGTTAGGGCCGGCCCATTTGACGGCTCTAGTTTGGGGTTAATCAATAGAACGTTGGTGACCGTAAGAGGGATATGAGGGATTTGGAAGAACCATTATCAGAGATGAATTTCATGGATGAGGAATTGGTGAAGGCTATGGTGCATCACCCACCAAAGTGGTGCAATGATACACCATCCATGTGTCAATCTGGTAACCAATTGGTTTGCCATATGGATTTAGTTGACATTTCAACTCAGTTTGCATCTTCTTTACGATCAACCGTTGTTTGTATTCTTGTATCCTATTTTCATATTGATATTTTACAAAATGCAAACAATAAATGGTGGATCCGCATTGATGTAAAATTAATTAAGAAAGAGTAAAACTTTTATTTTCCATCAATCACGACCAAGATGAAACCTACCCGAAATCCTTCTCTCATACCCAAATGTTCTCCCCCACCCGGACCCAAGGATACAACATTTCGAATCTCTCCGACATCCTTTGTTACGAGCGGCCAACCATCGCATGACCCTACGCTCATCCACCATCGATCGAAGTTTACAATTTGAGAACGACAACAACCAACCATTTACAATGGTACACCTCGGACGCCTTGCGATTACACAACACCATCATCACCTATCTTTGGTAAGCACATATTGTCCGTCGCTATCGCCGTCAAGCTCGGGTCTACAACGCAACAAACTACGTCCTACGTTGCCGCCACGATAAAACAACCCAAGTTAAAATGATGAAGTGGTGGCGAAATTGCCAACTTGGCCTTTCTTTAATGACCACAGCCGAACCGCCGCCTGCTATGGTCTCCGCAGCCACCGCCACAACACCACCCAAATGAAGAAGAACGAGTCCCAGTAGGGATTATCTCCAGAAACAAAAATTGAGCGAACAAAAAAAATTCAAATCAATAAACAATCCAAATTTAATTTAATTTTACTCAAATACGCATCTTCAAACTTATTCAATATTTGCTTCACTGTATTTTAATGGCAAAATACTTATCAGATACATGTTTGACTATAAACCATGTTGACAAGTCAAACTCACTTTCCTAAATCCATGTGGCAACTCAATTGGTTAACAGATTGACAAGTGGGTGGTGCACCACTGCACCATTTTGATGGGTGGTGCACCTTAGATGGACCCTAAGGAATTTGTGTCCCCATCACTAGCATATAATCATGCCTACTTAGTTGGACCCGATATTGGGTTTGGCTACACTATGGCATGATAATTAATTTATGGGCAAACTAATGCTAATGTTTAACCAACCAAGACCAAATCTCAATTTTACAAGGAGGGGGACACAAATTCAAATTCTGATTATAGATATTCTAATTGGAAATTGTGAAACCCATGGTTAATTCTTTACTCTAAGCAGCTGACCGAGAATTAGTCTTATAGTTAGTCTAACGGGTCCAAAAATATCCACCATACGAATAATTACCTTACCTGTTATGGGTAATTTTTGTGGACTCCCTATGGATAAAATAGTCATTGCCATCCCTATTTGCGACTTCCAAATTTGATGTGTAAGTGATTAATGGAAGGGGTTTATTTTTGTGTCCAGGGTGTTTAGTTTAGTAAAATAATTCATGTAAATGATAAACGAATACAATCAATTAAAGTTTTAAAATAATTTTTTGTAAGAGTTTTAACACTTTTTAAAATTATTACTTAATAATTATTGAATATTTGATTAGAATAAGCACTTTGTCCATGACCTCCTGCCATAAAAAAAGCTTTAAAGAAGTGATGTTTTTTTTTTGTAAAAAAAAATCATTTTTAAAGATAATGTAATTAGATTTTTCTATCAAATTTTCGTTTTATTAGTTTCTATACCATTGCCTACCCACACTAATAAGTGGTTAGTCATGGTGAAAATGTATCACCAGTTGAATTTCACCCTAATTTTGGAGGTTCTATTTCTAAAGTCATCACTTTGATAATGATTTATCCTAACCACTAACCCCGACTCGAGGGTTAATCTCACGATTTTGTTAATAGGATACTCAATTAAAGATTAAAAAAATGTTTAATTATTCAATTGATCCTCGAATAATTTTGGAATTTTCAAGCATGTTCCTAAACTAAAAAAATTTCTAATTTGATCCCTGAACTTATATTGATTTTTTAATTGGATCCTTAAAGTAGAAAATTCATTAGCAACCATTAATTTGAATAGAATATTACTGATTCTATCTAAGTTGGACACTCATATCAACCCCTTATGTCATGTCATTATTCAGGTAACACTCCACCCCTCGTTTACTATTTTGGGAGGGTATGCAACCGTGAAACAAAGATTGAGAGAGAAAGGAGTTGTTGATTCAGACAGAGAAGAAGTAGTTGTAGCGTGCAGGTCATATTCTTGTCTTCTAATCCATTATTTTGATCTCTTGTAAACTTAAATACTTAGTTGGGAAAATAAATTCCAGGTTGCATGTATGCTTAAGGGTCTCTTTATAGAACCCTATCCCAAAAACCCAATTGAATTTTTTTTTATAAGTTCATAAACCCAATTGAAGATTCTCAAATACTCCCTCCGGTCCTTATTATAAGAGACAAATGACTACCTTTTTTTGGTCCAAAATATAAGAGACATGCATGTATTTTGGCAAATATTAAATGCTCATTTCCAATTTTACCCTTATTTATAATAGGGTTTATATTTACGAGACAGTGCAACTTTCAATACAAATAGGTTTGTTCATTATTAATTGAAGGGTTAAATTTGTAAATTTATATGAATATTAATTACAAATAGCTTATTTTAATGCATTTCCTTGGTCTGTGTGTTTTAGGGTTTTGCCTCTTATATATAGGACCAGAGGGAGTAATATATAAGGAGAATGCTAATGAATGACCTCACACTAGTTTAGTGAAATGCAACCGAATAATTCAATCTTAACCCAAAAAAAAAAAAAGGGTTTATATATGGAATATAAAAAAGTGTGGTTGAGTAGATGGTTAGATTCTGATTCTGTGGCCTTGAGGTGGACGTGGACGGCTGACCGCGACTGTATACTCTGCTGCTTTTCCCTTGTCTCTTGTCTCGTTCCGTTCTTTCTCACCAAATTTTATCTGTTGATGATGGATATGGATGCCAAACACAAACACCTCCATCACCATCACCATCTCCATGTTTGAGGGTCTGGGTAACAATTAACAACACTAGTCGCGTGTGTTTCTCCAAAAATGGGTACTATCGCTCCTACCAGATACCCTCTCCTCCACTCACACTCCCAAGCTCGCAAACCGGATTTCTCGACCTCCCACTTCCCTCTCCATCATCTCGATGTTTCAACAATTACCTTCTCCCCTCGTTCTCCTTCCAAGGTTTTTATTTAATTCCATTCTTGCCCCCCTTTTTTCTCACTTTTATGTCAACATTATTGTTATTTATCTCCTCACAACAAATTTGACAACATTAATATTGAATCCTTAGTAAGAAGTGAGAGAAGGAAGGTATATAAACTACTCCCTCCGGTCTCTATTATTAGCGAAAATTGAATAAAACATAGTAGTTAGTTGATCTCATTTAAAAGAGTCATTGGGAAATAAAAAATTATGTTTGTTACCTGCCTAAATTAGCCTTATTCTTATTTATCAAGCTTGTGTTATTGAGAATAAAATAAATCATTGGAAAATAAAATTTGTATTAAATGAAGGGTATTTTGAGAAGAACTTCATTAAATAGGATGAAAGTAGTTGAAATTTGCTTATATTTTAGACAAAAAAATTTTGGAAATTTTTGCTTATATTATGGACCGGAGGGAGTAACTAGTTAGCTATTTTGGCACAATCAACCATGCCAAATTTCAATGCTTTCCACTTCTCCATGCTAATGGGATAACATGGTTGACTTGATATGGTGTTAGACACAAAAGGGGCTTCATTGACTTCTTGTTCTATATCTTATACCATGATTTGAAAACCCTTCTCCATGTTAATTAATGAGGTAGCTGGATGATGTAATGTAGTGTTTAACTAAGTGGCTTGAGAATCAGTAGGTTAGGACTTAGGAGTCGCAAATTTTGCTTCTCCTCCCTAGTTGAATATTATTTGGAACAGAAGCTTGTTTGTAATTAATTACTGGATGTTCCTCCCAGAATTGGACGAAGCCTAATTCCTTGGAAGCTAAGCTAAATTGGGTCTCTATCTTCCTAAAAGCCCACCAAAGAGGTTATATAAGGAGAGCTCTAGCTATAGGAGAGGGGGACTCATTCATTTTCTATTCAGTAGCACTCTGTAATACATCTTATTGTTTCTAGTCGGACGAAACACTGCATGAGTGGGTAGTATGTAATATGTTTTGGATGCAGGGATTAATTGATCGAATATGTGCACGACCTGATATTGATGATTTCTACTGGGAGAAAGTTCCAACACCCATTCTTGACGTGGTTGAAAACCCTCTTTGCTTGAAGAACTTATCTCTTAAGGTTTGCTGTAAGCTCTTCTAGATTTTTTTTTTCTTTTTCGTTTTGCTTTTACATCATTTGTATGTACTTGCAATCTTGCCCTATCTGATTCCCTGAGGAATGCTTTGCAGGAACTGAAACAACTAGCTGTTGAAATCCGTTTGGAATTGCGTTCTATTATGTCAGGTACAGACATATCATTGAAAGCAAGTATGGCAGTGGTGGAGCTGACAGTTGCAATACACCATGTTTTTCATGCCCCAGTAGACAAAATATTGTGGGATGTTGGTGATCAAGTAAGATTTTCTTTTATATGCAAAATTTCTAGTCCCTGTTCTTATTTTAAAATTTCCTCTATCCTTTCCGGGATGAAAAGTTGAATGCAGATCACATATTGTTAACATAGTTTTTCTTCTTTGGCGTTCATTTTGCAAAAAACTAATAACTATTCCCTTTTCTTGCTGTTCATTTTCTAAGAGCCAATGAATGGCCTGTTTTGGATAGCGTAACCTATTCATTATTTGTTTGCAGACATATGCACATAAGATTCTTACAGGAAGGCGATCCCTCATGAAGACAATGAGGCAAAAGAATGGCCTTTCTGGTTTTACTTCTCGATTTGAGAGTGAATATGATGCATTTGGAGCAGGTCATGGATGCAACAGTATTTCTGCTGGACTTGGTAATTTGTAAATCCTTTTCTCATTTTGATAATATTAGTTTCTTTAAACATTTTCAGGTTTTGTTCATATTTTTTATTGTCATTTACTGTTCCGAGTATATGTATGTGGGTGGATATATTTATATCTTTTTCTGCGATATGCAAGGCCAATTCACATTTTCCTTCTTAGACGAATTAACAAAATTCCTATAGGTGATGTTTCAATTGACCTCAAAGTCATATCTTGTATTATATTTCAGGCATGGCAGTTGCACGGGATATCAAGGGGAAGAGAGAACGTGTAGTTGCAGTTATCAGCAATTTGACGACTATGTCGGGGCAGGTTTATGAGGCAATGAGCAATGCAGGATATTTGGACTCAAATATGGTGGTGATTTTGAATGACAGCCGCCACTCTTTACTCCCAAAAATTGAGGAGGGCCCAAAGACACCTGTTAATGCCTTATCTAGTACCCTAAGCAGGCTCCAGTCAAGCAAATCTTTCCGAAGATTTAGAGAAGCTGCTAAGGTATGTTTCTTTTCCTCCTTCTTTGCAGAGAAAAAAATGCTAGATATCTGTAAATTAGTTCAGTATTTGTTGCTACTTGCCTGTATGGAGGGCCCTTATAAAAATGGCAAGATATTCAACTTTGAAATGAGCCTCCTTGAAAACAACAGCATGTTTGCATGTTACATAACTGAGAACTTTTAGTACAAAAATGCATTAATACACTAATAGTATTTTGATATGATTTGGAGCATGTAAATAATATTCACCACTTCTCTTTTTAATTTCCTGTGACAACTGAGATCTGTCTCTGTAAAAACTATGTAGGTACATCTTTTGCTCTAGATATTACATGCAAGATCAGTTTTGGGTGGATTCATGGTTACCTTATCATTCAAAACATGTGATATGTCTAATAATGATGGTCCTTCGATTTAGACCCCTATTTTCATATCATAATGCCCTGAGTATCATACCCACATTATGTTTAAGCGAGTGGTAATTTTTCTACTTTATCACAGGGTGTTACAAAACGAATTGGTAGAGGTATGCATGAATTGGCAGCTAAAGTTGACGAATATGCTCGTGGGATGATAGGTCCACTAGGTTCTACTCTTTTTGAAGAGCTTGGGTTGTACTACATAGGCCCGGTGGATGGACGCAATATTGAAGATCTAATTTGTGTTCTGCAAGAAGTAGCTTCCCTGGATTCAATGGGTCCTGTCTTAATTCATGTGATAACCGATGAAAATCAGGGAGAAGAGAACATTCAAAAAAGTGATAGAACAGACAGGCAGCGGGATGGTATTGCTTTTCCTCCTTTTTGTCTTAATTATATTGTATGTATTGTTCCATTAGATATTATTTCTTCTTGTAAAAATAGCTCATCCTGCCAATATTGAGCTTACACTCTTGTTCTAATTTTTTGGTTTTCGACTTTTTTTTCCTTGTTGAGTTTATTTCAAATGCTTAAGCCTTTGAGAAAATGAAATGAATTAATTTATTGATTTTCTTACTGATAAACCCTATGCAATAGCTTGAAGATGACTAATTTACAAAAGGGTATCGTATTACATATAAAAAGTCAACAACAACACACAACTAAACCTTATCCTGCCAGGTGGAGTCAGCTGCATGGATAAATGGAAGCCATTGTGCTCTATCAAAAACCAAAAACTTCAGTAAAAGCATTTAGAGCAAGATTTTTTAGTGGTTTTTCCTTACATTCTTAGGTTTCCATCTATCCTTTCTAATATTATTTCCTAGCCTTTTGACCTTTTTATGATATGATATGAGCTGAAACCAGCACAGCATTTATGTAGCTTCTTATCCGGATTGACGTGGATACAATTAATATTTCATATAGGTGTAGAGTCATGTCTTCTGAATGCCAGGAGATTACAGTTGAGCTTGCTTAACTGTCTCATTATTTTGAACTTTTGAATGAAATCTGATTAGGCCATAGAGATTTTAATGAGTTGCCTATGATAAATTTTCAGATTCTATTAAATCTGATCTTTTTCAATATGCTGTTCGGCCTCGAACATATGGTGATTGCTTTGTGGAGGCTTTGGCTGCAGAAGCGGAGAAAGACAAAGATATTGTGGTTGTTCATGCAGGAATCATGATGGAACCATCACTTGAACTATTTCGGGAAAAATTTCCAGATAGATTTTTTGATGTGGGAATGGCTGAGCAACATGCAGTCACATTTGCTTCGGGTTTGTCATGTGGTGGATTGAAGCCATTTTGCATTATACCTTCTTCCTTTCTACAAAGAGCTTATGACCAGGTCCATCCTTATTTCAGCATTAACTATCATAATAGCCATTACATGTTCACAGATAATCAGAGTTTTCTTGGAGAACAGTGTATTTTTAGTTGAAATTAAATTTTGAATCTAATAATTTCTATAAAAAATAATAATTTAATGTGGAGTATAAAGGGCAGGACTATATCTTGAAACCCGTGGAACAGTTATCATCATCATCATTATTATTATTATTTTTATTTTTATCATCATTATGATGATAATGATGGTGATGATGAAAGGGAATTGTACTTTATGAACCTTGGGGGAGTTTGGTACTCGAGGATGTGTGACAGTGTTAGCAAAATTATGTAACACGAGAAAGCAAGTAGGTATCATATCATTATGTGTAAATTTTAGTACACGACTCTATGGGAGGGTGGGTGGAAGTGTACCTACATACTTGTATGCAGAATGAATGGTTAGTGCACATTGCATAATGATTTGTTATGAGTAATTAGGATTTTTAACATGTTACATGTCACATTTAGGTGGTCCATGATGTTGATCAACAGAAAATTCCAGTGCGGTTTGTCATTACAAGTGCAGGATTGGTAGGTTCTGATGGTCCCCTCCAATGTGGGGCATTTGATATAACCTTCATGTCATGCTTACCAAACATGATTGTCATGGCACCATCTGATGAGGTTGAACTCATGCACATGGTGACTACTGCTACTCATGTCAATGATCGGCCAGTTTGCTTTCGTTATCCAAGGGGTGCCCTGGTTGGGAAAGACCACACTATATGCAATGGAGTCCCCATTATGGTAAGTGGGCAAAACCCTATTTTCTTGATAGTTTTGCTGAAACCTATTACTTTGAGAAGGGTAAACTAACTGTCAGTTTGTCTAGACATTAATTAATCCTGAGGAAGCTTCATTGATTTTGACCTTTCCCAAAGGTTTGTCATATTGGATACTATATCTCCCTTTAATTTTGGAGTGGCTGTATTCATACACAGATTGGAAAAGGAAGAGTTCTTGCGGAAGGTAAAGATGTTGCTTTACTGGGGTATGGATCAATGGTTCAGAACTGCCTTAAGGCTCATAGACTTCTTGCAAAGCTTGGCGTTGAGGTGACTGTTGCTGATGCAAGGTTCTGCAAGCCCCTTGACATCAAGCTTCTGAGGCAGCTTTGTAAACACCATTCTTTCCTGATTACTGTTGAGGAAGGATCTATTGGAGGATTTGGTTCCCATGTTGCCCAGTTTATTGCACTTGATGGACTGCTTGATGGAAGAATTAAGGTAATTATTTCAAGCTATGCGGGAGGGTTATACTAGTTTTATGATTTTAACTTTTAAGATTATTTGGGGTTATGAACGTCTTGTTGGACTTCTTTTTATAATAGGCTTAATGATATAAAGTTGACAATCCGTAAACTTCTTTCATCCCTGTACCCTTTTGAATTTCTTGGTGGGAATATATATTTGTGGGTTCATGATCTGTATCGTTTCATAGCACCCATATATTTCTGTTGTGTAATATATCTGTGGGAAGATAATCTATCTGAATGCTGGCAAATAAGATTGATGTGGCTTGGTTTGGCTTCCCTTTCATACAGCATATTGTTTATTTTATATTATTTTGAAGTTCATTTGGTGAATTTTACGTATGTTTTGTTTGGTGCATTTTTAAATATACATAGCCTTGATGACATTTCTTATCTGCCAAGGTATGACTAGCATCACTAGAAATTGATTTGTTTGACCAAGTTTATGATATTTTCTTTCTTTTTTCTGGATCAACTCTTCTAGTGGCGACCAATTGTCTTACCAGACAATTATATTGAGCATGCATCACCAAATGAGCAGCTTGACCGGGCAGGATTGACTGGACATCACATTGCTGCCACGGCATTGAGGTTGCTGGGCCGTACCCGTGAAGCCCTCCATTTTATGTGTTCGTGATAGCTTCATGACTTTTTCCAGCTGCATATATAGGAGAATCAAGACTGCAGAGGGCTATTTTTGGTTTGGTTTACTGATCTCTTTCTATTTGTAATCTTGTGTGGTTCTGCTTTAAATATCTGATGAGAAAAAGATAGCATGGGTGCCATTTTAATTGTATAGTGCTGATGTTAAATAGAAAAAAGCTAATTTGAAGTGTTACAGTCTAACAAATCGGATCTGTGATGCCATTGAGAATGCGTTACTTAGTCAAGCCAAGTGGATGTTAATGATACTACTTTTAGAATGAAGCATGAACCTTTTTTTTAGGTCCGGGATGGAACTCAGGGTATCCTTACAGCCGGAAGTCGTAGAACTAATCCCCGAGGATGTAGAGTACCAGTTAAGAGACAACTCCTCTACCCACAGATGCAACTTTGTTCCCATCACTTAGAATTCGAACCCTGAACATATGATCAAAGGGATCGAACTAGAACCTTTTATATAAGAGCCTAGGCAGTTATATCTCTTGATGAGAATTTTAGTGGTTCACCTAACATTTGACTCTTTCTGAGAATGTCCAAATGCTAGCAGCTATGGTATTATTTCATTTTATGAGTTTGGTTTCTGAATCTGAGGCGATCTCAGAATTGATCATGGCACTCCATTGGCTTATGATGTATCAAATTGAGTAGGAAGTTAATTTTCCATAGGCCTCCGACCCTTTCTTTGTAGCATCCTATTTACTAATCTTATCAGATTGTAGCCTTTTACCCCTGCCTTGATTCAGGTTCCAAAGCAAAGTATAGGCAAATTCTACGGTGAGAGAGCTAATCATGTCTCTCACCGTGCATCACTATTATTTACCATTGATTCATAATAGTCCCCATGATAATATCATACACCCTCCACACTATATCTCAACTCCATCCACATCCACTCATCAGAAACCACCACCTTCTTCCTCAGCCCCCCTGCCCCTCCGCCTTCTCCTGCCGCCCTCCTCAGTTGGTTACATTTTCTCTTCTCCCTCGGAACCCACCGTCATCTTCTCTCATAACCCACATCGAAACACCATCTCCCTCAGAAAAATAAATATATGGAAGGTGTTCAGCAAATAACTACTCATAAGTAGCAAATTGGGGATTGAAGAACCCTCCATCTTTTTACATTGTAGGAAATTATCAGTTATTAGTTACCACCTAAAGCCATATGAAAAAAAGATCTGCGTAAGGTGAGCTTGAACTAGTTCCAGCTTTATGTACAATGGATGCAAAGTATTCTTTCCAATATTCCTTTATTAAATATCGCAGAGTTAATTACATTACTTTTGAGTTTTGACTTTGAGAAACAAATGTTTCAGCTCTAATCCTCGAATACATTGGGCAGGTCTTTTGTAGTTAACGGGAAATAAATCACGACGTATTCAATTGCTTTGGTGAAAATACTAGAAACAAAAGCAAATTTGATTGTGAGAGCGGACAAACAAAGGATGTGATGTGAATCGATTCAAATGTTTCAAAACTCAGATCTAGAATTTGATTCAAATGTTTTTAATTGAGTGCATTTAGTTATATGAGAGCAAAGAACATAGGATATGTGGGCTATATGTAGATGATTCAAAACCCAGATCTGGAATTTGATGAAGGGAATTCAGATCTGCACATTTCACGTTTTTCACCAAGATGGTTTCGTACATCAACATGAAATCCCCGCCCTCCATCCTTTATGAGACGACTATATCTTGCTTGCTATTGGCCGGAAAGGGGAGGGGCGGGGCACAATGACGACGCTGGCCGGAGAAGATGACCGGAACTCAGAGACCACAACGGTGGGGAGACAACAGTGTGCAGAGTGAGAGAGAATACGTGGGAAGAAAATGAAAAAAAAAATCTAGTGTGATAAGGTGCATGATAAAATCAATGACACTACATGATCCAATGGTATTTAATGGTGGTGCATCGTGCGCAACTTCCTTAAGTCGCTCACGGTAGAAGCCGCCCCAAAGTATATATATTTATAGTTGGTCCAAATGGGCTCTATACTGATAGGAACAAAAGAAATGTTTATATTATTTATTGAAAAAAAAAACTACTAAAGCATAAATTTGGTTTGACATGTATTCTGAAAATCTGTAGAATTTGTTTGACTCACCGGATCAAATTAGATTAGGTAAGATATACAAATTTAATTTTGGATTAACTTTGTTTCATTATTCTAATTGTCAAACATCCTCTTAACAACTAAAATGAATGCAACTGCAAGGCCTATTTATTATGGAATCATCATAAATAAAAAAAATGCCTTGTTCGGCTGGCACACCACTAGCACCGTCGCAAACGCATTCAACGAATCAATAACCAAAAAAGAAACACAAGAATCAATGGGGTTTGGAAGCAACATAGCAGAGACACGAAAACATCCAAATTATAAGGCCAGTCTTCACCAACTACACCCAGTTGTTGAGGCTCTGCCTCTGCATCTGCCACCACGCGGTTCGGCGATTGTCGCTTTTCAGAATTTCAGGTCATATTGACATTCGTACAAGAGCAATGATAATTTCACACCTAAAGTTGACACACTGATTAATCGGTATAAATATTTGGTTAATTCAGTTCATTATATGATTTATCACATGTAAATATTTGGTTAATTCATGATGACCCATTAATCATATAAAAAATGAATTAACTAGATATTTGCATGTGATTAACCAAATATTTACATGATTATAGAAAATAAGCTTCATATAACTCATTAACCATATAATGAACTGAATTAACAAAAAATTTACACATGATTAATCAAGATGTCAATTTTGGATGTCAAATCCAGGTGTTCAGCTATCATTACTCTTCGTACACTCCCACTTGTGTCCCACTTTCCGTGTGCCAGCGACGCTGACACCACAGTAATCACATTCACATGCAATGCAAAAGTACCAACACAAGGCCAAAACTTTCATGTGATCCTTTTATTGCTCAATGGAACAAAGCTGATAATTGCAATACATAAACAATTCCAGTAGAATCCGTTTTATATCAAATTAGAATAATTGAGCTAACTTCACATTAAAATTAGCTCAAGAGGAAACAGATTGTATCGTCATGACTTAGGTTCGAGTAATAAAGAGTTCAGACCTTTTAAGTAAATAGTTATGGATTCGATTTCTAATTTTTTTTTATGGAGAAAATTTATTTAGGAGTGATAGATCATTCAATGTTATTTACTACTTTCAGGGATTAATCTATGTAATTATGTGTGAATGATAGATACCCTACAAAACAAAAAAAAAGAGGAAAGAGATTGATGAAATTAATTTAAAAAATTCTTTACTTATATCTTTATCCCAAGTGTGACTTAAAATATGATGTGAGTTGAGGAATGACGTTACTCGTAGTCATATATATTTACATGTACATCATATTATATTTAAACAATTTTTATTATTTGATTATTGTTAACCTTACTTCATATTTTGTAAGCCTACGCTATGATAAAAACCAATATATGTGAGTCATATTGTTTTTTTGACAAAATGTGAGTAATATTTGTTAGTGCTAGTAACGTGCATCTAACATTTTTTGTGAGCCAAGGGTGTTAGAATATTAGAAAACAAAAAAGAAAACAAAAAAATGAAAAAACTAAATGCATGTTACAACCCCAAGAGGTTGGTCTAGTAGAGCATGACGGGTTGTAGGTTCGAGCCCCCATTAGTCTCCTTAGGAGAAGGTAAATGTAAATCCCTTTATAAGTACTTATAGAGTTCGAAGGTTTTCCCTACCTTGGACTGAGGCACTATCCTCTCCAACCTAAAATTTGTTAACCAAAAAAAAAGAAGAAGATGAAATATAAGTAAATAATATAATCAGACAACAACAAAAAATGTGCATACACAAGTATAGAATTACTTTTGTCAAAAAGAAAATTATTAACTAGAATTACTGGAAATTAGTGAGCCCAGCCATGAGCCAACAAGACATTCCGAGATTTATAGGCGAAAAATTGGGACCCAGATATAGAATCAAGTATATAGGAACAGGGGACCACTACGATATTGTAGGACATCTCCCCTGTTAAGGTCCCACCAAACTCGCTTTTCCCTTTGACTTTCTATTTTTGCATACCTTCCATTGCCACCCCCTCTCTGCCTCCTTTCTTTCTCTCTCTCTCTCTTCCCCTAACCACCGCGCTCTAGAGAGAGAAACTCCCCCAGAAAGGGCCCCACCCACCGTCACCTCCATTCTCCGGGGACCCTCTTCGCCAATTACTCCGTTGCTTCACACCAACCACCCTTCCCTTCATTCTGCATTTTTTCTCTAGATTAATTTTCTCTCTTCAATTCAAGTAACTCTCTTCCATTTTTAATTAATTATCAATTTAATATTATGCAACGTTAAATGTAATGTAATGTGCATTCTTAACCCTTTTCTTTTCGTTTTTTCTGTATAAGTCATGTAATGATTTTGGCCTCTTCAAATGCATTATATTATATACGTGCCGTTTCTACTGCTGACGCGTGAAGCTTCTTCACTGTGTTTCTCTCCCTCATCTCAAAAGTGAGCACCCCATTTAACATTAATAATTTTATGTCATGTTTCATATGTTGCGGGTAAATCTATGATAGGTACTTGGTTTCTTAGATCTTTTTAATGAGAAAATAAGCAAGATAGTGGAAATGGATTCCCAACAGTTGTAGTTTGAAAATCATTTTTTTAACATGTGATTATGACATCTCATGTAGATTGATGTCAGTGTAAGTATTAAGGTATACTGTATTTTAAGGTAAAATAGACATAAAGTAGGCAGAGGTAAAAAAAAGTGTTAATTGAATATTAAATTTAGCTATGCAAATAACAAAGATGTTGTAGTTTTTTTGGTACTTGTATAAGCACACGGCAAATGAAGAAAAAACACTTTCCAAATCACATTCACATGTATCCAACTGTCTATTTTGTCCCTTTTGGATTTGTTTTTTATTTTTTGTCTGTGGGACCATCTGTGTGTCTCGTTTCCTCCTTTCTTCTTATATATATGCATGCTAAAAGACTTGATTACTGATATTCTGAGTTTCTTCAAATGCAATTGATTTTCTGAAACTTGTCAACTGGTTTATCTAATCTCTTCATCAGCCATGGGAAGCATGGGAGCACCATTCAAGGGAATACTTCAAGATATCAAAGGAAGAGCTGCATGCTATAAACAAGATTGGGCTTGTGCAGTTTCTGGAGTTAGGTAATTCTTGAGCAACACATTACATACTAGACACTTGTATCAGCAAGATTCTGATTCATGTTTTTTTGATTAATGGCAGCATATTAGCACCTACTTTCTACATATTCTTTGCTTCTGCTCTCCCAGTTATTGCTTTTGGAGAGCAACTTAGTAGGGATACAGGTAAGCTTCTTTTAGCATTGATGTTATTTGCACATTGAATTGCTTGGTCACCTTTTATATCCTTCTTGTTTTGAAAATAAACAAATAAATAAAGTTGACGAGTGAGTGTGTTTGAGAGTGTGTTTTCCATGTTTTATTATTCAAAAACGAAGTAATGCAAGAATGATGTAATGAAATTGATATGCAAATATGATGATTGTCTACCAGTAGCCTCAAGTTTTTGAAGGCAACATTATATCATGTTTGTTGTTTCTATAAGCAAACTTCTACTTTTTGTTGTTACAGATGGAAGCTTGAGTACAGTGGAAACATTGGCATCTACTGCTATTTGTGGAATAATCCACTCAATAGTTGGTGGCCAACCATTGTTGATTTTAGGAGTTGCCGAACCCACTGTTATAATGTACACTTATCTGTACAGTTTCAGCAAGAGAACCCCAGAACTGGGCGCCAAGCTGTTTTTGCCTTGGGCTGGTTGGTATGGCATTTAGCATCTTAATTCTGTTTCTGGCTTCCCCATTACCTCTTTGTTCTTCTCATATATTTCCTGAATCATAGTACATATTTGTCTAACTTTTTATGTTCATCTGTGTTGCAGGGTTTGCATTTGGACAGCAATCTTTTTGATACTGCTTGCAATTTTTAACGCATGCACAGTTATCACTAGGTTTACTAGAATTGCAGAGGAGTTATTTGGCATGCTAATTACAGTTCTTTTTTTTCAAGAGGCTATAAGGGTACTACTACTTCCTCTTCTTTCCTAGAAAAATAGATTGCGAATTTAGCATGCAGGCTGGGATAAACTTAACAATTGTTTGAACCTCAGGGAGTGATAGACGAGTTCACCACACCCAAGGGTCAAAATCCAACGTCAGTGGAATTTCAGTTTCAATGGCGGTATGCAAATGGATTACTCGCAGTCATTTTCTCTTTAGGATTGATTGCCACTGCCCTTAAAAGCAGAAGAGCAAGAACATGGCGATATGGAACAGGTAAATATATACCAGATTAGTCCTTAAACAAAATGTTTTAATGTTAAAGTTAATTTATCTTATCATCACCTCTTTGATCTTCATTCTGGCATTCAATGCAGGGTGGCTACGAGGTTTTGTTGCAGATTATGGGTGTCCAGTGATGGTAGTGTTATGGACTGCACTATCTTATAGTGTACCAGGCAAAGTTCCAAATGGTGTTCCAAGAAGGTTGTTTTGTCCGCTACCATGGGAACCTGCATCTCTCTACCATTGGACAGTAATTAAGGTATTGCTATACACTCAGCACCATTTTTCTCTTTTGAAACATAATTAGGTCCTTAGATGTAAGTTTTCATCAATGTGAATTGCAAGTAATGATTATTTTACTTTATTCAATTCCCAATATCCATCTAACAGCTACTACAAACTGCAGGATATGGGGAAGGTACCCTTGGTTTATATAATAGGGGCAATTATTCCAGCTTTGATGATAGCAGGTTTATACTTTTTTGATCATAGTGTAGCTTCCAAGATGGCTCAACAGAAGGAATTTAACCTTCAAAAGCCATCTGCTTACCACTATGATATTCTCCTGCTTGGTATAATGGTATGCTATTTTCTCTCCAAAATTCTGCTTCCTAGAACTTGGTTCTTCCATGTTGATTGTGTTGTATGACATATCTTTAATTATGATCTTTTTAGACTCTAATTTGTGGTGTCCTTGGCCTTCCTCCATCAAATGGAGTCCTTCCACAGTCCCCCATGCATACAAAGAGTTTGGCAGTTCTTAGGAGCCAGGTAACTATCAAGGATTCTTAGCTCTTACTTTTTAAAAACACGATCAACTCAATTTAGATTCTTGTAAAACTTCATCATCAATTTTCAGATGACCCGTAAGAGGGTGGTAGAAAGCGCAAAGGAATGCATTAAGCAACAAAGAACCAAATCTGAAATGTATGGAAAGATAGAAGCTGTGTTCATAGAGATGGATACAGACCCTACAGTAAGTGCTGTTGGCTTGGTAACTGTGTGTGTGTGTGTAATATGTATGCAGGCGTGTTGAAGAGTAACACACACAATGGATGTTTTGAATTTGGTACAGGATAAAGAGTTGGAGACTTTGAAGCAAGCTGTAATGGAATCTGATAACAAGGATGGTGAAAAGGAAAAGTTTGATCCTGAGAAACACATAGATGAATATCTACCAGTGCGGGTTAATGAGCAAAGAGTGAGCAACTTATTGCAGTCTCTCATGATTGCCGTATCAATTTTAGCCATATCTGTTATCAAAATGATACCTACTTCAGTTCTATGGGGATATTTCGCTTACATGGCAATTGGTAGTCTCCCAGGGAATCAGTTCTGGGAAAGGATTTTGCTTCTCTTCATCACCCCAAGCCGCCGTTATAAGTAAGTAGTGACCTTATAAATTATAACTATGTAGAAATTTTTCATTCCAATTTAGCACAATAAAAATTTCTAGCAAAAGTAAGGTACAATATTTAGTAAACATTATTGAAAAGAAATTGTGGATGGCAATGTGATTGTTTTTGTCTTGTCTGTTTGCCGCAGAGTTTTGGAAGGTTCTCATGCCTCATTCGTGGAGACAGTACCATTCAAGACCATAGCTGCATTTACAGCCTTACAGTTAGCATATTTTCTCTTTTGTTTCGGGGTCACATGGATACCTGTTGGTGGAATATTGTTTCCGCTACCATTCTTCCTTCTCATAGTTATTAGAGAACACGTGCTTCCTAAGCTATTCAAGCCTAACCATCTTCACGAACTAGATGCGTCTGAGTACGACGAAATTGTTGGGAATCCACAGGCTGCCTTTAGTATGAAACATAGTATAAAGTTGAAGGTACGTTTAATTATATATGATAATGTGTTTTGTTTGTATATTTTTGTACTCCAACTTCCAAGCTTTTCACCTAACCTAAGGACTTGAACATGTTTGATCAGGATAAGGAGCCACATGATACTGATACTGATGAAACCTCAGAAGATTACTTTGACGCTGAGATATTAGATGGGATGACAACCAGCAGGGGAGAGTTGAAACTCAGAAGCTTCAATGATAGAAACCGTATGCGTAACAGTAAGAGCTTCAGTGATGACAAACACTTACAGGTTAAAGACTCATAATCCTTTTAGTTTTTCAACCTTCAATATATCTTTGGTATTTACAATGTTTGTCTTATCGACTTGGACAGGTTTTCCCTGATGATGCTGTCTAATTATGATGAAATATCTCTTCATGCATTGTTTTCTAGGATGTAGAATGTGTTTGATATCATAGTTTGTTCCTCTTGAGAGGAATGCTCAAGATTCTAGTGTAGTCAGTAAAGGTTGAAGATGATCTTCTGTAGAAGAAGGAAGGGATTCAAGTGTGAAAGAAAAGAAATGCAAGAAGAATGAGAAACTAATAGGGTGTCAAAATGAGTCAGAACCGAATAGCCAACCGAATAGCCTTTTGGATTCTCTCCTGCATCCTACCTCTCCAGCAAGGCAGCAACAAAAATGAGAGTGGGAAGAGAGAGAGAAGATGGAGAGAAAAATGAGAAAATGATAAAGAGAGACAAAAAGTAAGAGAGAGACAAAGAGGATGGAGAGGGATGGCCGGGAGAGGATCCAAATCCTAATAAATCGGGTGTGCTGGCCGACAAAATTTAAACCCAAATGCATTTTGACTTGACTTGGGCAAGCTCAATTTTGAAATTAGAATTTGTAAAATGAAAACAATTTTATGTCATGTTTGTTATATTTAATGTATTGAAAAGTAAAATATAGTGACGGACTGTGAAGTTAAATCTTGGGTTAAAATATAATTTTGATCTCTATAATTTATGCTTGTTTTTAAGTTAGTCCCTATGCTTAAAATTCTTTTAAACTAGTCCTCCTAATTGAATCATTTTCAAATTAGTGTTTGTTGTTAGATGAAAGTTATAACATCGTTAAAGTTTATTTTACACTACTAACGGAAGTTGGCATGTCCTTTTGTAGTTAAGATGGCAAGTCAATTTTCGTTAGTCGTGAGGATAAACTTTTAGGATGCTATAACATTTTTCTAATAGTAAGGGCTAATTAAAAGAACTTTTTCAATTAGGAAGATTCATTTGAATAAAGTATAAGTATAGAGACCAACTTAAATACAGACATGAATTAGAGAGACTAAAACTATATTTCAACCTAATTTTTTTTTAATGTTTAAAACATTTTTTTTTTTTTTTTAAAAAGAAAAGATAAGTTTAGATAACAGACTGGCCCACCCCACCATACTGGTGACCGACATAGGACCAAACTAGGCTGGCAAATTTGCTAGTTAACACACTGTTTGATTCAGTCCATCCTGACTTGAACTTGACTTGGCTAGTAGTCAGTCAGTAGTTGGTTCACCCATTTTGACACCCCTACTTATGGAGGAAGATTAGGGTTAGTTTTAATGAGTTTTTATTGGGTCATTGAGAGTTTATAACTGGTTAAGGGTATTAATAGAAAATCAAACAATTATAGGAGTTTTAACCTAATTTATGTTGGGATTAGTTTGTAATTTAGATATTTTTGTCTTCAAGGTTAAAACAAAATTTAAAACTTTATTGGGCATGAACTTAATGTCCAACACTACATAAAGCTTTAATGGGTCAAATACCAAATCTCATGTGTTTGATTCATGGCAGGTCCACATAAGCATGGCAATATGCCATAGACTTTCTTTTTGCATCATAGAATCCACTATCAAACACTGATGACATTTGGCAACCTTTATTGTGCAAATTTGGATCCTTTCCAACCACACCCTCTCCATCTTCTCTCCAGCCAAATCCAGTGGCTGATATTTCCTGGAGCGACCTGCACTGCCATTAGATTAAAAGAACAAAAACACACCTATGATATCGCATGTGGTATCATGTGTAACTGTTGCATCGCTGGAGAGGATCGGAACTGTCAGTGTGCAACTTTTACAAATAGAAAATAAATTTTAACTTAGATGCTCTAATATATTTTGAGATACAATAAAGATATTATGAGATTTTATTTTAAGATATTCTAAGAGTTACTATCCTGAGTTAATATGTAACATTGTGTGGATAGTAATGCAAGTAGGACGTTTCTTTTAACCGCTTTAATTTTTTAGAGTTGTATGCAGTCTTCTATTGATTGATCATAATTCCTGACTGTGGCATGGATGTTGTTGTAGAAAGTTGTAAGGGTCCAACATATTTTATTTGTGGTTTAAGTAGTTAAGTTATAGATGTTACTTGATATTGTATTCTCTCTTAATGCATACTGAACATATATATACATACAGGGTGCGGTGGAGAAGAGAAACTTGGAGGAATTGCAGAATGCTTTTGCAGAACTTAGGCTTAGGAAAAATGAATGGGAAGTTGCAGCACTGAAGGAAAATGTGGAGCTGAAAAGGACCGTTGAGAATATGGGGGCTATAAACGGCTTGTTGGAGGATGGAATCCGCACATTTGAGGAGAAATATGCAGGTTTGAGTTTAAGGGTTGCTCGACTGGAGCAAGAGCGTGAAGAGCTTTTAAGGAGGCTAGACGCTTATGGCCCTACATGATGTTTTTTGGTACTGTTTTGATAATTTTGTCTTGTTTTAATTTTCATGTTATTTTGGTTAGTTAATCAAAATATGCTTTTTTTTTATTATGGGTACTTTATATTTTGTTTTAATCTTCTCCGTTTGAATGCAATTTCGACAGTAAATGTTAGTTTAGTTGGCAAAGCATGGGAACATATATGCAGGAGGGATTTGGATCCTCTCCTGTCGAGGATTCAACATGAGAGGGTCATGTGGAAGTGTGTGTTTGATTTTCAGATAGGAATGCAGCTTTGGTTCCTTCTCATGGAAAAATCAAATACACTCGCAATTGATGTGGTAAATTAGAGGAAGTTGAAGTAAATAAATGGTTTGGCAACTACAACAATTAGGAAAATGTTGCAGTTAATGAAGGCCTACGTTTTCCTGAGAATTAGAGTTTAGGACTGTGTTTGTAGAGGGGTGATTTAATAAAGTGGCGAATCATTTATGTGGCTTCAGGATCCACCATTTTTTGTTGTTTTGTTGATTGGTGATTCTATGGCCTAATAATGCCATATGTACATATCAAATTTATTGATAATTTTGGTAGAAAGACACCATATGGGCAACATCATTGCCAATATATTATCTATACAAAATGCCAATGGGATAGCACATGCATTGGCAGAGCTAGGTCTTAAAAATTTTGGGGAACACTAGTAATTATGAATTTGCTATCTTAAATGATATGAAATTTTTTTTTAAGGATGGAGATTTGAAAAATAACTATAGACCAAGATCATCTGCAGTTATACAGCTATGAAGAAAATGCATGGGTTGAAGTTATTAATCCAAATTTTAAGTTCATGTAATTTTATTTGTGATTTTGGATTTTTTTTCATGTTACAATATTGATGAAGTGGAAAATTAATTTCCATCCATTAGATTGTATTAGAGTATACAGTAGCTTATGCTAGACAAGTTTGTAACATAACTGAAGTACTGAGTCAACACAAATAGTTATGAGTTAGATAGGGGCGGTTAGCTACACAACTGTGTAATACTCAGCTATATAGACTTGTAATCATCTACTGTGAAATTTAGAAATCAGAATTACATTTCTCAGATTCTATTCTCTCAATTCTCTCTCTCTGTTATTTCCTACTTTCACATTCTATTATGGTATCATGGAGCTTCTTTTCTGGGCCTGATTCTCTTCCATGGCGAAATCCATCTGAAATCCATTCACAACTCCGACGATCGGTGCCAGAACTTCATCTTCTTATTCATCCACGGTGAGTTTCGATCCTCCTCTCTGACGATCAAAACTCTCTATTGTGGAAACAGAAAGTAGAGGCTGTTATTATCGCTCATAAGCTCCATCGCTGGGTCGTAAACCCTAATATTCCTCCAATCTACAATTCTGAAGATGATCGAGCTCATGATCTTGTCTCAGATGCGTATCAGCTCTTGTTAGTTTAGGACCAAATGCTATTCACATGGTTACTGAGCTCAATTTCGCCAACAGTGTTTCCTCGTTTTCTCAATTGCAAACAATCGCAGCAAATTTGAGACAAGGTGCACAAATTTTTCCATTCTCATCTTCGAGCCAAAGTTTGTCAGTTTCGATCGAAACTGAAAAACACACGAAAAGGTTCTCGCACTATGCAAGAGTTTTTTTATGTGAATTTGTGCGCTGGTGGATTCTCTTCATGCGATTGGAGACTCGGTGAGTGACCAAGATCATATTGACATGATTCTGGAAGGATTGCCTGAAGAATGCAACTCGTTCGTCATGATGATATTTGCTAGGGTCGAACCAATCTTTGTTGACGATATCGAATCACTTTTGATGGTTCTAGACTCGTAATTTGAGAAGTTCAGACAAGAACTTCCTTTGTCCTCTATTTTGCTCAACCTAGCTCAAACTTCTTCAGCTGGAAATTCGTCTAACCAGCTCAATCACACAGAGTATGCTTCGAATCGTGGAGGTTACCAGGGATCCAATAGAGGTCGAGGCCGTGGTGGTCGTGGCCGTGGAGGTCGCAGTAGTGAAAATCGCAGTGGAGATAGGCCAACATGTCAGTTGTGCCACAAATATGGCCATGATGCATACAATTGTTGGTATCACTTTGAGCATGATTTTGTCCCTAATCAACCTGCTCTAACTGCTCAGGTGGCTCGTCACTATCCTCCTCAAGGTCAATTTCAGGTTCAGACTCAATTTCCTTTGGCCTTACCTCCAGGACCACTATCAGTACAAATGGCTCGGTTTTCTGCTCCACCCTCTGGTTTCATGCCTTCCTGACAAACTCAACCATATGCATTCATGGCCTCTCAGCCATCTCAATATGGTGCTCCTCAGTTCAGTTCACCCACTCAAGAATTCAATGCTTCACACATGTGGTACCCTGACTCAGGTGCCTCACACCACCTTACAGCAGATTCTCGGAACTTCAGTCATAGCACACCATTTGGAGGACAAGACCAAGTCCCGATGGGTAACGGGCAAGGCCTTCCCATAACTTCTATTGGCTACTCTAAAATTACCACACCAAATCACCCACACACTGTTCTTTCCCTTCACAGTTTACTCTTAGTTCCCACTATTACTAAGAATCTGGTATATGTGTCAAAGTTTACCTGTGATAATGATGTTTATTTTGAGTTTCACCCTTCCTCTTGCTTTGTTAAATCACAGGGGTCTAATAAAGTCCTCCTTGAAGGCTCTCTAGGAAATGATGGGCTTCAAGCACATCAATATACTCAAGGAGCATTCCTCTTCAATAAGTTTTCCGTCTTCTCATTCTAATTCTCCCTGTAATAAGACTAATGCTAGGAATCCAGCAACTGTACACACTAATGTAGTCTCAAATTCCTTTGTTACTTGGCAAAATAGGTTAGGACATGCTCATCCTAATGCTGTAAAAATTGTTTTGCAGCTTTGTAATATACCTTTTACTAATAAAATGGCAAATGATTTTTTGCAATGCTTGCTGTTTGGGTAAGTCTCATAGGCTATATGCCCCCCTTCCACTACAATTCACACAAATGCCTTTGAGAATGTACACTCTGACCTTTGGGGTCCAGCACCTTATACTTCCTCCAATGGCTATACCTATTATATAGCCTTTGTTGATGCCTTTTCGCGCTACACATGGATTTACTTTCTCAAAATAAAATCAGAGGCTGTTACGGCCTTTAAGCAATTCCACGCTCTTATAAAAAGTCAATACTCAGCTTCTATTAAAGCTATTCAAACTGATTGGGGGGGGTGAATTTAAACCCTTTACCAATCAACTAGCTGAGTTGGGCATTGTTCATAGGTTAACATGCCTTCACATGTCTGATAAAAAATGGGATAGTGGAACGTAAACATAGACATATTGTTGAGATGAGGTTAATTTTACTCTCCCATGCCTCCATGCCCTTAACCTATTGGGATCACAGTTTCACTGTGGCTGTCCATCTTATTAATAGACTGCCCATATAGCAGCTCTTTTATCTTTTTCTTCCCCTTATCATGCTCTCCAAGGTTCCACTCCTGAATACTCTCTCCTTAGAACATTTGGCTATGCTTGTTTCCCTTTGTTGCGTCCCTATAATCAACATAAGTTGCAGTTCAGATCTACAGAGTGTGTATATCTTGGCATCTCCCCTCAACACAAAGGTCACAAGTGCTTATCTCCCTTTGGTAGAATTTATATTTCAAAAGATGTTCATTTTAATGAACTTAGGTTTCCTTATCCAGTTATGTTATTCTAACAATCCACATACGACAACTCCGATGACAACTCCACTGTGCAGTGGCATTTTCGTAATTTTGACCTTTTAAAAAAAAATATTTAGCTTTCTTGAATACTATCATTTTTGGTTAATTACGTGCAAATATTTGGTTAATCACGTGCAAATAGTTGATTAATTCAATTCAGTATATGGTTAATGGGTTATCATGAAGCTTACAATCATTTTTCACAAACATGTAAATATATGGTTAATTACGTGCATATATTTGGTTAATTTAGTTCATTATATGATTAATGGGTCATCCTAAACTGATTAACCATATATTTACATTTTTGTGGAAAATGATTGTAAGCTTCAAGATGACCCATTAACCATATAATGAACTAAATTAACCAAATATTTGCACGTGATTAACCAAATATTTACATGGTTGTGGAAAATGATTGTAAGTTTCAGGATGACCCATTAACCATATAATGAACTGAATTAACCAAATGATTAACCAAATATTTGTAAGTAATTAACTAAAAATGTTAGTGCTCAAAAAAGCTAAATATTTTTTTTTTAAAAAAAGACGAATCACTATTCATATATACGGTTGTCACCGTATAGTTATCGACATGAGTGTCAGAATAACATTTTTGTTCCTTATCCCTTTATTTTTCCCTCTTCTTCAACAAGTTCAACCTCATCTTCTGAATCCACGTTCTCCGCAACCATTCCTTCTCCTATTCTCCCTCCTTTAACCTTATTCCCTTGAATTAATATCCCCCCCCTCCCTCCCCCTCCCTCTTCCTAGTCCTGTACATGTAACCACACCTCTCTCTTCTCCTCTTCTTCAGCGGGTCATTCCTCCTCGGGTCCTACAGATTCTGCCCAATTAGACTTGTCCCGTCTTCATTCAAGTCCATTAGAGTCTTCTCCTGCTCTGCTCGAACCAGTACCTAACCACCACCTCACCTAATACTTCCTTTGTTAACAAGATCTAAAACTGGCTGCCTACCACCTTAGTTGTATCTTGCCCATATAGAGCCTACCTCAGTTAAACAAGCACTATCTAACCCTCCATGGCTAGAGGCTATGCAAGCAGAGCACAATGCTCTTCTTAAAAATGAAACTTGGTCTTTGGTTCTTCTTCCTCCGAATAGGAAAGCTGCTGGGTGCAAGTGGGCGTTTCGTGTGAAGGAGAATCCGGATGGGAGTGTCAATAAATACAAGGCAAGGTTGGTTGCCAAAGGCTTCCATCAAACTCATGGTTTTGACTTTCATGAGACTTTTTCCCCTGTCATCAAACCGATTACAATCCGGATTATTCTTACCATGGCACTCTTCTCCAAATGGGCCATCCAACAAATTGATGTCAACAATGCTTCTTGAATGACTTGTTGAGTGAAGAGGTATATATGGCTCAACCTCCCGGCTTTGAATCTCAAGACAAATCCCTAGTATGCAGGCTTCACAAAGCCCTCTAAGGCCTAAAACAAGCCCCAAGGGCTTGGTATGAGAGACTCACGAGCACATTGCTGCATTTGGCTTTGTTATCAGTCGCTGTGGCCCTTCTCTCTTCATCTACTCTAAAGGGGCTGTGTGCCTTTATGTTTTGGTTTATGTGGATGATATCATCCTCACAGGCACTTTTCTAACTCTTATTTCAGATCTCATCAAGAGACTCAATGCCACATTTGCTCTCAAGGAACTTGGCACCTTAGACTATTTTCTAGGTATTGAAGTCAAGCATTTATCAACCGGTTCCATCATACTGACTCAATCAAAATATATAAGAGATCTCCTAAATAAAGCCAATATGTTAGAGGCTAAAGGCATCTCTTCCCCTATGGTGAGCAATTGCAAACTAAGTAGATTTGGAACAAATTCAGTGGCAGATCCTAGCCTCTACAGATCTATAGTAGGAGCATTGCAATATGCTACCTTAACATGGCAAAATATAGCCTACATCGTGAATAAAGTTTGCCAATTTATGGCAAACCCCTTGGAGACTCATTGGCATGCCGTAAAACACATTCTTCGCTATATCTGAAAGGTTCCATGAATTATGGGCTGCTACTACAGCCATCTTCCCCCTCTCAACCTTTCACTATTAAGGCCTATTGTGGTGTTGATTGGGCCAACGATCCGGATGATAGACACTCTACTTCCGGGTCTTGCATCTTTTTTGGACCAAACTTGGTGTCTTGGTGCTCAAAGAAGCATCCACTTGTAGCACGGTCCCGTACAAAAGCGGAGTCTCGTAGCACGGCCAATACCACAACTGAAGTTCTCTGGATCATGTCATTGCTCATTGAACTTCGGGCTCCTTTCCACACTCCGCATCTTCTTTGTGATAACTTAAGTGCTGTATCATTGGCTCACAATCCAGTCCTGCACTCTTGGACAAAGCATATTGAGCTGGACATCCATTTTGTCAGAGAAAAGGTTCTATTTAAGGCTCTTTCTATCCATTATGTTCCAGCTGCGGATCAACTAGCTGACTCCTTCACCAAGCCATTTTCTTCTTCCATATTTTGTGCATTACGTTCCACTCTCAATGTGGTTGCCTCTCCTCAACCACCTTGAGATTGAACGGGGGATATTGGAGTATACAGTAGCTTATGCTAGACTAGTTTGTAACATAACTGAAGTATTGAGTCAACACAAACAATTATGAGTTAGTTAGGGGCGGTTAGCTACACAGCTGTGTAATACTCAGCTATATAAGACTTGTAATCATCTACTGTGAAATTTAGAAATCAGAATTACATTTGTCAGATTCTATTCTCTCAATTCTCTCTCTGTTTATTCCTACTTTCACATTCTATTAGATTGACACATGCACCACTCGTTTCAAGTAACTTCATTATTTATACGACTAAATTGGACACTCGATGATATATGTTGAACTATTTATTTATTGTTATATTTAAGAATTTAATTATATATAAGGAATATTATATAGATTTTTTTTTTGATATGAAACGAAATGCATTAATTAACTAGAATGGTCAGGAGGACGGACTCCTCCCAAGTCTTTGATCAAAAGCAAAACCAAGGAATTACATGGTTCATCAATGATGGAAACAGAAAAAGGAGAAGGGTGACCCCTATTAACTAACATGTTAGCCACTGCATTTGCACTTCGATTTACTACAGATATAGAGGTTTGCCAGCAAGGGTTAGATTTATTCAAGGGAAAACATCGCTACAATTAACATATCTTTCATCATCCCTATACAGAACAACTATTCCATCTATTTAAATATACAGAGTACACAAATATTTGCTAACATTATGATCACAATACAATATCTGTGTCCATCCTGATTGTAAAAATATTAAGGTCGGTTTGTTTTGTTTTAGCTTTTCTGTTTTTATCTTTTATTTTAAAAAATAATTTCAAAAACTTTATCTTACTTTCATTATGTTTTTTGTTTTAAAAAATTTATATTGAAAACAACAAAAAATTGTTTTCGTTGTTTTTTAGATCAGAAAACAGATTAAAACAAAATAACATTTTAGTAATTATTTTTTAAAACAAAAAATGGAAAACAAAGTAAACAAATCCTTATTTTCCCAATTCAAAAAAAAAAAAAAAATTTGAACTGCAGGAAGTTGGTTTTGAATTCCCCACAGTTTGATATGGATCATACGAATATGACATCATGACCTTATTATATGAATATTTAAATTTTTTAACATGCAGTTCAATAAAGTCCCCTGCGTAATGTATTATTAAATTATGGATTTAATTATAATGTATTGCTAAGTGTAAATTTATCTTAACCAAACATTTATTCATAATTTCATATATTAACATATATTATTAAAAATATTTAACAAGGGATTGGTCTAGTGGAGTATGATAGGGTCTCCTATCTGACATGTTCCAGATTCGAGCCCCTTTTAGTCTCCTTGAGGTGAAATAAATGTAAAATTCTTTATAAGTGTTCATAGTGCCCGAATGTTTTCCCTACCTTGAACCGGGGCACCATCCCTCCACCCTAATTTTCTTTACCAAAATATATTATTAAAATATTTGATTTTCAAAATAATCATATTAAAGAACATACATTGTTTAATAATATTTGATTGATTGATAATATAGAAATTTTACAATGAATTCAAGTACACCAAAATTAAATTATTAGCAATAAATGTAAATTTTGAAATAAATATAATAAATGTAAGTCTCCTTGAGGTGAAATAAATGTAAATTTCTTTGTAAGTGTTCATAGAGCCCGAATGTTTTCCCTACCTTGAATTGGGGCACCATCCCCCCACCCTAAATTTTCTTTACCAAAAAATATTATTAAAATATTTGATCTTCAAAATAATCATATTAAAGAACATACATTGTTTAATAATATTTGATTGATTGATAATATAGAAATTTTACAATGAATTCAAGTTCACCAAAATTAAATTATTAGCAAGTTATAAGTGACTTAGAACTTTTGTAAAAAGAAGTAACTTAAAACTTTTTTATAATAAGTTTAAGCTTATGATATGGTTTTTTTTTTTTTTTTTGTACAGCATGATATAGAGTATTTAATTTTTATTGTTTTTTTGGTGTTCCGTGTATTCAAATTTTTTTTTGTACAAGCATAAAAAAAGTAGAATAAGTTTGATATGATTTTACTAATTCATTTAATAACTCTATAAATCATTAATATATTGCCAATGAACAAATTTATTTAAATTTATTTTTAAAAAAAAATTCTTTTAAATGAATTCTAAGGATAACAATTAACTTAACAATGTAAAAAGAAAGTTAAAGTGTTTGATCATCAAGAAAGGTAAAATAAGTATACAAAGCACTTTCTAAGACTATGAATATACAAATTAAAATAAATAAATAATTTTTAATTAGTAGTCATTCATTTTATAAAGAAGAAAATGAAATCGTTAAGAACTCGTTAATCAAAAATCAAATAAAATTTCCACCTTGCTTCTAATGTTTACTTGCAGTCGATGAGCCCTAAACAGTTTTTCTTCTTTGTTGGTTAAGGAAGTCATTTGAAATTCTCCTATAATTTTGTTTCTAAAATAAAAGAAGAATTTTCTTTTGTTAATAGAGTTTAATTATGATACAGTAAAATTTTTCATAATGGCAAAGAAACACAAATCATCCTATGGGTGCGTTTGATTTGCAAAAATTCAGGGAACTGGACAGCACAAAAATTTTTGTCCGCCTGTTTGATTTGAAAAGTGATCAGCGGACAGGACAAAAAAGAGGGTGAGGAACATGATAAAAACCCGAAATTTTGTCCCACACCAAACCTTTTTGTCCCATGGACAGACTACCAAAAAAAGATAAAATTATCCTTACATCTCTCTCCCCCCCCTCTCTCTCTCCCTATCTCTCTCCCTCCCTGTCATCAAATGTTTTTAATGATTTGTGAATTTATAATGGGATGAAAATGTAAAAATATTTACAACCAATTAAAATTTAAATCCTTGTTAAAATTTAACATGTTTATATAATTTTGTCAAAAAGAAGTCTACGTAATATTTTTCTGGTTAAACTAATACTCTGGTCCTTATATATGACACTGATTTTCAATTTAGTATCTATATGTGAAAATCTTTTTTAAATC
The DNA here is from genome assembly GCA_035048595.1 of Echinosophora koreensis. NCBI lineage: Eukaryota > Viridiplantae > Streptophyta > Magnoliopsida > Fabales > Fabaceae > Echinosophora > Echinosophora koreensis. The sequence goes on along the minus strand of JAPCYP010000001.1, from coordinate 6,764,819 downwards.
AGTCCTATATATACAATTATATTTAATTTGGTCATCTCCGTTAGTTGGCATTATAACGACGTCACATGATATGGATCAAATTGAAAATAATTGCCAAATGTATGGACTGAATTCAATTTTTTTTTTTGACTTCAGTCCCTACATGTGATAATGATTGTTCAATTTGGTCACTATACTTTAACTCCAACAAACAACGTTATAATACTAATAAATGGCAAGGACAAAATAAATAAAAAAAAGTGTACATATAGTGAGTGATTTGGAATCTTTTTTACTTATAGGAAGAAAATTAAAAATTTACTATCACATGTAGGGATTAAATGATTGGTTTAGGTTTAATGAACTTTTTGGTCCCTACATTTTAGGGTAATATTGGTTTTGGTCACTGAATTTTTTTTGCGATAGTTTTGGTCCTCATGTTTTTTATAATATTGGTTTAGGTCCCTACCGTCAGTCTGTTGCTCTTAAGTGCTAACGTGGCTAACGGTATGCCATGTCAGCAACGCCACCTGGTCCAAAATTGACATATGTCATGCCACGTATGCGCCACGTGTATATTAAAAAAATATTATTTAAATTTTTAAATTAAAAAAGTTATTTAAATATTACAGTTTTTAATATTTAAGCTAGGGTTTTATAAGGGCCACAAAATATTGGGGTTGGGGGGGGTGCAAGGAGAACACGTTAGGAACCAGTGGCTGGTCGGCGACGGCAGCTTGTGACACCCTTCTACCCCGCATGTTATAAGGCATTTAAATATAAAACAATTAAAAAGAAAGACATGCATTTAACTGAATTAAATAAAACAGTTGTCCATGGGTAGAAAAGTCCCACATGAACTCGTTTACAACGCGGAAAATAAAAATACGTTTAATCAAATAAAAACATAATCAAATAAATAACCCAATCCCGATGTCACAATTCAGAGCTGGTATAACCGTTCCGGAAATAAATCCACGGAATACAACCGAAAACAGACTAAACAATAAATAGGCCCTAACTATGAGTGGCGGCTCCTCAGAGTCACTCCTCTCCCGGCTGCTCGTCATCCTCTGCAAATGCCAATCAGGCCAAACACAAACAATACAAGGAGTAAGATTCATGTAATGATATAAACGGCAGGGGAATAGTACGAAAGGTAAGCATACAACAACCAAGTATGCTATGCTATGCAATGCATCAACTACTCTACTACTCCAACTATGCATGTGGATTCAAACTAACTCAGGATGAACGACTTTGGAGTTACATATCCGTATTGGCCATAAAAGCACCAACACCGGCAGTTCACCAAACCTTGGGTGAACCCCATGGATAGCCAACGCATCAAACCGTGGATGCCTCATCACGGGGGGCCTCGGTCACCAAACCTTGGGTGACCTACCGTGGATGGCCAGATCACCGTACTCTCGGGCGATCTCCCTGTCGAACCTCTCCCATCAACAACTCCAATGCTCTATACAAATGGCACAACAACAAACAATCTCAACCACCTCCTTGCTTGGGCCATGAAGCTCCCAAGACTTCAACATCAACATTCAACGTAACCTTAGACCCAAACCGTGGGGTCAAGGCTCCCTTGGTCAATAAGCACCACGGTTCAACTCAACGTGCTTGGGTCTATAAGCACTCAAGACTTCAACTTATCAACGTGCGGTAACCCAACGGATACCGACTTAATATCTGATTATCTAATTATCTTATATAATTAATAACCAGGTTGTCTAATCTTTCTATTTGATTAGTTATCTCAATTTATCATCATTGGGAAATGGGGTTTAAAAACCCCTTAAGTCCTTTAATTGCATTGCTGTCCAGGAGGGGTCAGCACGGTCGTGCTTAGACCCTAGCACGGTCGTGCTTGGACACGTGAGGGCGTGCTGCCCTTTAAATGAAGCACGGTCGTGCTTCACCCTTAGCACGGTCGTGCTCAGTAGCACGATCGTGCTGTTTGACCTGTACGGTCGTGCTGAACAGCGCGGTCATTTTCCAGAATTTAAATGGGAGCACAGTCATGCTCCCTGTCTAGCACGGTCATGCTCATCGCGCGACAGTGCTGTTCTGGGCAGGAACAGTGACCGAGTCTTACTCAAATATTCAGGATCTTCCAGCCATTAACTCATCACGATTTTAATCCTATTTTATCAGTTTATATCTTAACTTTGAACTCCAAAACAGTAACATCATAATATCAACCAATCATCCAATATCATGCTCATGTCAATCAAACCACATAACATCAACATATTATGATCATAACATATAAGACTCCAATTCACATCAAACATATTATCACAACAATTAATCATTTACATTTAAAATCATACAACAATCGGGGTCATGGAACCCCGTTACCTTACACTACCCACTGCCAAATGAATACAATCCCACTTCTCCCCATACCTGGATTGAAGGTCACTCCAACGTTAGCTCCTAACGCAAACGGTCACGGTTCCCCAAAGCGGCTCGACTCAACACAACCTTAGCAAAACCGAACACAAACATTAGTTTCCTATTCACACCATTATGAAAAGGAAAACACTAAGAGAGATAACGTTACCTCTAGACTACCACAGACCAAACCGGCTTCCCAAACGGCTTCCAAAACTCTACTACAACAATAGAAGAAGAGGAAAAGGGGAAAGAGATAGCTCTGGCCGCAACTGGTGACGACTGCCAACAAAAGTAGGGTTTTCACGTTAATCCTCAGGTTCTGCGCCAACTTATAAAACTCGGACTTGAGCACGGTCGTGCTTAGCATTGAGCACGGTCGTGCTCCACTTAGAGTCAGCGAGACGCGGTCCACGCATTGAGCATGGGCGTGCTCACTATTGAGCACGGGCGTGCTTAACTTAAAATCAGAGACACGCTTCTGACTTTAAGCACGGGCTTGCTGGCTGATGAGCACGAGCATGCTCATGTACCAGAAAGGGACTTTTAAGCTAAAATCCTACTTAGCCCTTAACCAACAATTTTTAAAATAATAAAACTAGCTTTATAAAACATTTTACGAAAAACGGGATGTTACACAGCTCTCGTGTGAGACTTGCGGCGGAGGACTGAGGCGACAACGTACGTGGCAGCGCTGCAGCGAACACAGAAGAAGAGGGCGGAGATGTGTGGGTCTGTTGCAAATCCGGGTTCTGTTGCTCCCGGTGGCAACACGGCGGAGAAGGACGACAGCGTCTGGGCGGAATGGACGAAGGTGGAATGATTGTGTACCGAAGGAGATGATGGTAGCTCTTGTGCGGTGGAGCAAAGGAGATTGCGTGATGGTGATTTTGGATGGAGGTGAAAATGGAATAAGGAAAAAAATGGGTCTTCTCTGTTCTGTTCTTGCAAGTGTTTGGATGTGGGTTTGATTAGGATGATGATGGTGGTTTATGGATGGTTGAAGAGAATGTGGATTATGGAGGTTTGATCATTTTGAAAGGATGATGGAAAAGGAGGGGTGGCGTTAATATTTTGATCATTTTGATCATTTAAATAACTTTTTTAATTTAAAAATTTTTAAAAAAATTTCTTTAATATACACATGGCGCATATGTGGCATGACATATGTCAATTTTGGATCAGGTGGCGTTGCTGATGTGGCATACCGTTAGCCACGCCAGCACTTAACAGTAACAGACTGACGGTAGGGACCTAAACCAATATTATGAAAAACATGAGGACCAAAACCATCGTAAAAAAAAAGTTAGGGACCAAAACCAATATTATCCTAAAATGTAGGGACCAAAAAGTTCATTAAACCATTGGTTTAACACTTTTTTTTAGCGGCACAAATTTGTGGGCTAAAGCTCCTTTCACACTGGTCATATCGCCAACGATAAATTGTTCTGCTAATTTGTTATTTTAGAAACAAGATTTCGATAAACTATATATATAAACTAGAAGTGGAAACAATTATTCCAACAAAACAAATATTCTTTCATTATAGAAACAAAGCTGTTTTACAAAAAAAGAAACCAAAGGGCAAATTCTAACTTCATTGTGTTTCCTCTAAGAACATGGAAAATGGATAATACAACAAAGCATAAAAAAAAATGGTTTGGAAATCAATTATTGTTTCCGTCTTCAGTCACTTGCAACAATAAGATGATCACCATCTCTAATAAGATTTATATCATTAATTTCAGATCCTTCTTTGGTCAAAATTTTGGTGGCAGAGAAATCAAACTTTTGTGCACCAATATACTTTAACTCCAACAATCAACATTATATTACCAATAAAAGAAGATAATAAAATTATAAATAATTGTATATATAAGGGTCTCGTATATAACATGTTATACGTTCGAGCCCCCACTAATCTCCTTATGGGGGAGATAAACGTAAATTCCTTTCAAGTGTTCATAAAGCCTGAAGATTTTCCCTGCTTTGGATTGAGGCACCATTCCCTCATCTAAGGGTCAGTTTGTTTTGTTTTCATTTTCCTTTTTTCAAAAATAACTACAAAGTGTCACCTTGTTTTCAAAGATTTGTACATAAACACTGAAAACAACTTTATTATTGTACAAATATTTAAAAACAAGAAACAGAATAAAAAACAAAGTGACAGTTTTATAATTATTTCTGTAAATAAAAAATGAAAACATAAAAATAAAAACAAAGCAAACATGCACTAAAATTTTCTTTACCAAAAAAAAAAAAATGTGACCACACAATTAGTTGAACACTTTATTCCAACTTTAAAACAAACAGCCCTTAAATCTATGAAGTTTTATTGTATTGTTTTTAGACTTAATAGCACTTTTGGTCTCAGAGGAACCACGATTGTATAATTTTGATCCTTTAATTTCAATTGCGATAATTGAGTTTCTAGATATCACGATCGTGTAATATTAGTGCTTCAAGTTCTAATTACACTAATCAGGACACAGGTACCACGGATGTTGGACTGTTGCCCAAGATTAGCAAATGTTTGGGTTGTTTCAAAAACGTGTTGGGCTCTATATACGTTAGAGGCCCACTATAATTTTTTTTATAATAAATAAAATAAGAGAAAAGAAACATTCCGTTGCCTTGTTCTTCTTCTGGTTCATTTCATTCGATAATATTGACAGATAGTAGTCGCAGTGTGGCACAGAATTGGATTACGTTGAGAAAGAGAGAACAATGTCGTCGTTGTTGCAGTCATTTTTGGATCCAAAGAAGAACTGGTTAGCTGCTCTGCACATGAAAACCCTTTCCAGACGCCTTCGCAATTACGGTTTATTCCTAAACCCTAACAATTCTGCAATTTCTCATGATCTCAGAAATTTATTTATTTAAATTTCTTATTTGTAAAAAAATTGGGAATTAGGGCTCCGATACGATGATCTTTACGATCCTTATTACGATCTGGATGTGAAGGAAGCCCTGAATCGGCTTCCGAAGGAGATAGTGGATGCACGCCACCAGCGTCTTAAGCGCGCTATTGACCTTTCCATGAAGCACGAGTACCTCGCTCAAGATCTTCAAGTAACGTTCCTCTTTCATTATTGTTGCGTCCATCTCTTGAATCTGTTCAATTTTCGACACTGTTTTAATGTCTTTTTGCCTTTGTGACAGGGAATGCAAACACCATTCAGGAGTTACCTTCAGGATATGTTGGCTTTTGTAAGTCATATATAATTCTTTAAATAATAATAAATAAATAAATATTTCATGCAGCTTCATTCAATGGTTTGTTGATTTAAAATGCTTATCATAAACACCCTTTCTGAGAACAAAACTTGACAATGTTATGCAGTTAGTTAGTCTCCTGCTCGAATATGACATCACAGTCTTATTCTTAAGTGCTTTTTAATTAGATTGATGGAACTCTTTATATTGGAATAATTTCAATGATGCATGGACACTTCAAAACAGTTACCGTGTACTGACACTTATCAAACACTTCACGGATTTTTGTACACTTTTGGAAATTCCTAGTTGTGTTCTACAGTTTTCTGCTTTTACTTTGCTTTTAGACTGATCTTATACTAATTTTATATCTTGTATCATAATCGTTGTGTATTATAACTTTTAAAGTATCATAATCGTTGTGTATTATAACTTTTAAAGTTTCCTATATTTCCATATGATCCATGTTGTATCAAATCTGTGTCCAGTGTGGTATCTTTACTTCCTACATCTTAGAATAGCTTAATCATTTCATGAAATCACAAGTAGCTTATTTTGTTATTTATTCAAGAATATTGTCACAAGGATTTATACAAATTACAAATTTTATTACAAATGCACAATGACCCTTTTGATAAGTTATAAGATCGTGATCAATTTAGCGGTTTGCATTACATTTCATTCAATTTTTCAATTTTTGTTTTTTTTGTTTTTGTTTTTTACAACTATGCTGTCAACTACACATCTGCACCTCTTGTTTTCTATCCAGAAAAAAGAAAAAAGAACTATTGCATATATGACTTCACTTTGATAAACTGTCTACCTACTGGAATAGATGCACATTTTGCCACATCCAGGGAATTTTCTTTTTCCTGATCTACTTGGTTCACTCTAGTCGCTCAACTTTCTATCTGAGAACAGTTATACTCTGTCATCTTTGCAACAGCATTGTATTGCCATGTTTGGGATATGGGTGCAAACTCCAAAATACAATTTTTTTTCCTTTCACAAATATATTTGGGAAGAAGTAACAGTACACATTATTTTTTACTTTTGGCCGAAGGTACTTTTGTTCTGCACCAAAATACACATTTCTTCATAACAATAATCAATTTTTTTTTCTTTTGAGCATTATGTTTTAGACTTATACTTCCCTTTGAGCATTACATTTTAGACTGATACTTTATGAGCTACGTTTACTTTGAAATTAGGAAATTAGAACAACTCAATCACTGGTGAAATTGTGTTATTGAATGCTTTTCACCCACATTTTGTAGGTGAAGAGGGAGAGAGCAGAGCGTGAGGCATTGGGAGGTTTGCCTCTCTATCAACGAACCATTCCTTAAGTGCATTATATCTTGCGTGAAGCTATTGTGATTAGGGTGGGACGTTGAGTGAAATTGTATTAATTTTGTGGTACGATGTTTTCTCTGGAGAATAAATTTTCATTGGAGAAATTAGCTTCATCACTTTTTATCGTTATATATGAATCACATTTTTGGAAGGCATGACCTTGTCCTCAAGTGTTTTGTAATAAATATATAAACCTTCAGTTGATTACGTTGTTTGCTAACAATAAGCTGTTGCCTCTGTCCCTTCCCCTTTTCTTAATCTGCATATATTGGAATTAGCATTGCCTATCTCTGGAGATAGTAGTATAGTGCTGTTATATTTTAAGCTCATGTCTCAGTCTTTGCCTAAATTGAGATGAAAATTGGAAGAGATTAAGATTTTTTCCAACTTTTACATGACAAGATCATGTAGAGAGATAGATCATAGATGTATAAAATCTTAACACATGGTCCTATACATTTTAAAGAGGGTCTTACTATATAAAATCTGTGTTTATCTTTCTTTTGTCACCTGAAAAATTGGTATAAGAGGATCTATTTTCGAGTTAGCATATTAAACTTTATATATAATAACTAACTAGTACAGTGTTACAATGGTATCAATGACTCAAACATCTTAGCTTTAACTAGGGGGCCACATTTGGGAAAACCCCAGACGTGCTTTGAAGGTTGGCCGCTGCAGTGGAATGCTATTATACACTTTCTGTCTTTCATGATGGAATGTAAAAGAAAAAGATAATTGATTATTGAGGAGGGAAAAAATGAGTTAAAGAAAATTAGTAAAATTAAATTAAATTTTATCTTGTGACCTGGGTGTCAAACCTACTCTCGAAAGTAATGCTACTTTCGACAAATTAGAACTCATAGTAAGCATAACCATACGGAGTCAGAGAGAAACTTAAGCCACTATTCCCCTTTCGTTTCCAAATATGTAGACACAAATAAGAGAGTAAATGATCACCAAACCCATTATCAGAGTATGCTTGAGATGCTTTGAAGTTTGAAAACTAACTGAACTAAGTTGGATGACGAATTGAAAGAAGAATCAAAAGAGAGTAACCTTCAAAAAGAGTTTGGATGAGGGAGGAGAGTAATATGGGAAAGGATTTGTACATAGACTTCTAGTGTGTTCAGTTCCACGTCTTGATTCCAAGAATCATGTCCTGGGTGTTGTTATTGTAATTTTTAACTTCTCAAAAATCACATCCATGTTTTACCTGCACGTGCCACCAAACACATGCTTCAAACAACAAATAATCACGTTCTCAAACTCCATTTTTTGAAAAAATAAAAAATAAATTAAATTTAAAAGTACAAATTAAATGTTAAATGTGGTATTCTAAAAACATGCGCAACTTCAAATGACATAGTTGGATTTGAAAATTGAATTTAAAATGCATTATATCTATGAAGCACAATGGTGATAAGGCCTAGATAGCAAGGCGAAAGGAAGTTGTTTTTCCTGTGTTTGAGACTAGCAAAATTACCTCCAAAAATCAAGAAAGGTATAGAATTTTCTCTTAATAATACTCTACTTTTCATTTCTCATTCAACCACATAACACGCCTCATACATTTCAATGGAATAATAGAATGCAACAACATAAAATAACGAATCCAATAGCTAATTGACTACACAACATTTGAAATACTAAAATCCATGATAGTTATACAAGAGATCCCTAAATATACGGAGCTGAAAACAAACTGCTCGATGAGCAAAGATGGTCTCCTAAGGATTTAAAGATTTGTACAGAATTGCTAACAAGTCCTTTTTAAAGCACCGATCTAAAGAAATTACTACATAGCTCGTGTATTTAGGCAAAAATTATAGGTAATTGGCAAAGTGAATGACTAGTTACTAACTCTTGTAGAAATAAAATATATAGATGGATACTAGGGGTGTTCATCAACCGATCCAAACCGATTCAAACCACAAAAACCGAACCGAAAAACCGAAAACCGAAAAAAACCAAAAACCGAAAAAAAACCGCAATTTTTTATTGGATTGGATCGGATTTTGGATCTTCTAGTGAAATCCAATTCAATCCAATCCAAACCGATCTATTATATACATATACTATTATATTTTAAATTATAGTATTACTCATACTTAAATATTGTTTTTCATACTTTAATGTCCTTCATTCTCTTTAATGTCCTTCATTCTCTTTAATATTTTTGTTGGAATGACATTTATGAGACTATTTAGAATAAATATTAATGTCTTAAAGTTATATTTTGCTAAAAGTTTTGATGCATAACATATATATACTTAATTGAGTAAACATGAAAAATATGAAATCAATTAAGTAAGTTTGAAAAATAATTAGTTACAATTTATCTGTAGTCGATTCAAAGAAAAAATAGGATAAGTGAGAGTAGATATAGAAAATTAACATAAAAGAACGTGTTAAAAAATATCAATAATTATTTTTCTCAAACTCCCAAATTAAAATGAAGATTATCCTTTGTCTACTATTAAATAAGTAGTAAGGACACTTGACATAAGAAAAAAAGTAAAGTAGGACAAAAACTGAATTATCCAATCCAATCCAAACCACATTTAATTGGATTGGATCGGATCTGATATTTTTTAGGAAACAAACCGATCCAATCCAAACCGCACGTTATTTTCATCATTGGATCGGATGGCTTTTTAACTCAAAACCGATCCGATCCGATCCAATCCAATCCAATCCGCTAACATCCCTAATAGATACTATTGAAACGAGTATTGTTTTACCCTACAAAATCATTAGTCCTCCTAAATCCTAATGCGAAATATGAAAATATTGAATGAAAAACTAATGTATTCAATATCTTGAGAATATAAGAAATATTTAATTTAATAGGATGATTAATGTATTTTTTCAAAAATAGCAACGTTGCTCGGAAGATAATGGCCTTTGATCTAAAACAATGAAGTGGATAATTTGTTGCAGTGGAAGAAAAAGCCCAAATAAGAATCTGAATGACCCAAAAATGATGGGAGGGAGTGGGCCGGATAATGGGTAGAGCGAGCCCAGTTGCTGTGAGAATGGAACGCGTGGAAGTGAAGCGGGTAGTGATTAAATCAAAGGGTGGAGAGAGCTGCGTCAGGTTGACGCTGAATCTTGAAATTGAAAACCCTTGCTATATAAAACCCTGCCCCTTCTCTCATTTCTTCCCCATCCTTCTTCACTTCTTCACTTGTTCCTCTTCTTCTTCTTCTCCGCACAACACAAACAATGGTACTCTCTCTCTCTCTCCCTCTCCCTCTCTAGCGTTTTGTTTAACATTTCAATTCGATAAAATTTGTGTGTGTGTCTTCTCCCTTTGTTGCAGGCTCTGCCGAATCAGCAAACCGTTGATTACCCTAGCTTCAAGCTCGTTATCGTCGGCGATGGCGGAACAGGTACCTATTCCTTTCTTTTCTTTCCCGATCCGCTGTTTCTTCTTCAATTCAAATATTTCACCATTTTTTTATTCTATTCTATCTCCTTTTTAAATTGTCCAACAAGTTCATTACTTTCTGTTCCTTCCTGATGATCTAGGTTATGGGATTTGCCTTGATTGGAATATTTGTATTTTTGTATTAATTTTGCAGGAAAGACAACCTTTGTTAAAAGGCATCTTACTGGTGAATTCGAGAAGAAATATGAACGTATGTATCATTTTTTTTTTATTAACCATTTATTTACATACAATGTAACATGTTTTAATGGATTAACTTATTCTTAAATATTGTGATGAACAACAAACAGCTACCATCGGTGTGGAAGTTCACCCATTGGATTTCTTCACAAACTGTGGGAAGATTCGATTCTACTGCTGGGATACTGCTGGCCAAGAGAAATTTGGTGGCCTTAGAGATGGCTATTAGTATGTTTCTCTCTTTTTCAGTTTACAAAGTGCCCTATTCACCATGATTTCATTAGTTAAATACTCACCGATCAACTTGCAACAACTATAATAAAACATGCTTTTTTTCAATCCTCTGCCTTATTTTAATATTTATACACACAAACCCATGAACCTATCGATGGCCATATTTAAATCCATAGTTTTTTAGGGTTTACAATTGAATTCAGAGTTTTTGAGGATTCTTCTGTTTGGTGCTTTCATCCTTCTTTGTTTTGGATTCACTTTATCTCACGAGGACTTGAAACCTGATAGATTTGAGATCTTTGATCATTTGGTGCTGCCACTAAAACATGATTTAACCTTCTCTTATTCTTCACGGGTGATTTCTCTCAGTTTTGTAATTATTCTAATCCCCATCACTTTGTTTAAATATTTTTTTGACTCCCTATTTAGTGATTTTATAACATAAGTGTATTCTATTGCAGTATCCATGGGCAATGTGCCATTATAATGTTCGATGTTACTGCCAGACTGACATACAAAAATGTCCCTACCTGGCACCGTGATCTTTGTCGGTTCGTAAATGAGAACTCCTTTAGACCTTTTTAACTGTTGTGTATCTTTTTTAATCGGCATCAAGTTGTTTATCTTACCTGGTGTGACTTATTCACATGTGATTTTCAGGGTGTGTGAAAACATCCCAATTGTTCTCTGCGGTAACAAGGTTGATGTGAAGAACAGGCAAGTGAAGGCAAAACAGGTTACTTTCCACCGGAAGAAGAATTTGCAGTACTATGAGATATCAGCTAAGAGCAACTACAACTTTGAGAAGCCTTTCTTGTACCTTGCCAGGAAACTTGCTGGGTAAGTACCATTAGTTTCTACCTTCTAAAATTAAGTTAGACCATATGGAACTTTCAAATGCATTTCAGCTTATGTTTTGCTACTTGTTGCAATTTTGCAGAGATCCTAACTTGCACTTCGTAGAATCTCCTGCATTGGCTCCACCAGAAGTTCAAATTGATTTGCTTGCACAGCAACAGTAAGCTCTCTGCTATGAACTGAACTAATTCTTTCTTTGTATACATACCGTCTTTTATCGGCATGATAAATAGCTATATATTGTGAAAATTCAAAGTGCATTTTTTGAACTTTATATTGTGTTCTGATGGTGAATTTTGACAATCAAATATACAATTTTGCGTAATGCATTATCCTAGTTGTATACATGCCCTCTTTTATCGGCATGATAAATAGCTATATTGTGAAAAATTCAAAGTGCATTTTTTGAACTTTATTGTGTTCTGATGGTGAATTTTGACAATCATGTTGGATATAGATTGTTTGTGTAATGCATTGTCCTAGTTTCTTCAAATGGAAGTCCACGGAAATCTATAAGTTGTTTTAACTTGTTCCTTTTAAATTTTCTATGGTTTAATGTATTGGTGGCGTTTTGCAGGCATGAGGCTGAGCTTGCTGCAGCTGCTAGTCAGCCCCTTCCCGACGATGATGATGACACATTTGAGTAAGAGTTGGGGCGCCTGTGGACCATTTTCTTGCGTTGCTGTTATTGTGTATGCTACAATATATGTTTTTGGGGCTTGTATTATTGATATTTGAGGTTGTGAAATTTAATCGTTTATGAGATGTTTGGCTTACTTTTAAATTTTCATCAATAGCCAGCCATATCGTTGTCGTCATGAGAATTTTTTTTAGGTGTAATCCGTCTTGTGATGTGGTCATGATGTTTGACTTTCAAGTTCTTCTCTCCTTTTCTGGGCACAATCTTCAGCGGTTCCGTTGATGATAGTGTTTCGACTTTTTTGAGTATTAGCGTCTTCTGACATCAGAAACCTATTTTAACGGATGCATTGCGCAATGAACAAATTAATCAGAGTTCGGACGGTAACATGATAGATATCTCTGCATCAATTCAGCGTTATTATATAAGCTGCTTTAGTCTCTTAAAATGGTTTGTAGTTTAATCAGCCCAGATAAATCAATTAGCTACTATTTATTTCTTCCGTCCTCTTCATTTTTCAATATCAAATTGTGATGATACTTGGAATGCTAAAAATATAATAAAAATTGTGATGATACTTGGATTGCTAAAAATAAAATAAAAATTGTGATGATACTCGAATGGCTGTAGATGCACATTCTTTGATACAATAAGGTGTTATCTACCGAAGAAAAATTGATCTTCAGTGTCAAGACGAGAAGTATATCCTTTGGAATCTAATAGTAGCTGTTAAACAGAAGATCCTCTAAATACAGGCTACAAAATATTGTTGATCCTATCAAGTAGGAAATGAAGAAATCATATATGAGAATAAGTAATGAGAGAATAAGGGATAGTATCATGTCAAATGAGATTAAGGAATTCAATTCTCTTAGGACAATGCTATGATTTATTCACAGGTACCCTTCTTTATTAGATGCTTGCAATTCAATTTAGTGCTTCTTACATATGAAACATGTATCATCCAATAGTCCCCAAAAAACGCTGTGTTAGATTATTTCTTTATCAGAATAAGTGTGAACTACAATAAAATCTAAAAGGGAAGAAGAACACTGTCTTAGGGTTGGGATTTTGGGAATTTACACAAACCTCTAAAATTTAGTTTAATTACACTTCGTATCACCTTTGTTTGAAAGCTAAACTTACATGCCTAGTGTAATTACAATGCTAAGTGTAATAATAACTGAATCCTAAGGAATATGGATGCAAGTTATAAAATAAGAGTAATGCAGAACATAAAGGTCATCGTAATTTCCTAATGCTTTTGTTGGACACTACAACAATACTAGTGTGGGAGTGGGACATCAGTTCTGTTAGTGTGCTATATGCTGTTGCATACAAAAATGCAGAGTTAAAATTAACGTAAGTGGAGTATTATTTGCGGGTGCTCAAGTATTAAAAAAAATCTGTACTGATATTCTTATGGAAATAGGCCAAGTTGCTTGGTTAAGCTTCATATAACTAAGAGAATGCAGTCAAGATCCAGATTGAATTCAAGTGTGTTTGGTTTCACTCCTGAAGACACCATAAGTGCTTTTATACCTGTGAAACATGATTTTATTATAAAAAAAAAGAGGTGTTTGGTTATACGTTTGGAGAAACAATTTTGCATCCAAAATCAATTCTATCAAAAGCAGCTTAGAGTAGCTTTTGCTTTTGAATTGAAAAATTATACTAAATTTTACATCAAACTTAGCTTGAGTTTTGAATCGTCACTCATTGAATAAGAGAGAAAGATAGTTTTTAAAATATTAAATTAAAAAAGGGGAGAGGGAGATTGAAAGGTGGAAATTAGAAATGTTCAACGTGAAAGAATCCAAACGATTTCCAACATAAGAGAATCTGCTCTTATTCTTCCGGTTTGCCCTTTGCATTCAGAATATATCGATATCAGCTTGGCATCTGAATGAAGGTTTAATGTTCTTTTAGCGTGTATTTGAAAAACCAATTAGTATGACCAAAATCATGCTTATCAAAAAAAAAAAAAAAAGTATGACCAAAATCACGTTTTCGGAAGCTACTCACACAGTAGCTTTTGCTCAACATGCATTCTAGACGTATCCATCTACCAACATGCAGTTTTTTTTTTTTTAGGGCCAACATGCTGTTAGTTGAAAGTATGATTGGGATAAAATTCATTAATATATGTGCTCCACTTCCCTGAAGCTAAAGCCATGTCCTGATTGGGATTGGGGCTGATTTGAAATACTTCTTCCATTAACAGTCACCTTAGTAGTTTACTCTTGGATAAAATTATGTTTTGAGGTATGTAAATATTAAAGTTTTATGAAGTGAATATCGGTGGCATCCAATGCCATTATGATTTTGAGCCATAAGTTTATCCTGAATTTTGGTTCCTTATATGTTATTATTAGAGCAAGCAAATGAGCATGAAAAGTCAGACTTTTACTGATATAATAATAATAATCAGAGGTGTTGTGGACATCAGTGGTGCCCTCAAAAAGATAAAAATGTAAACAAACCTATCCAAAATCAGATTTGTCTTTTTAGTTGAAGAAATTATAAATTAAAATTAATAAAAGAAAGCAGTATTGGGTTTTTGTAGAGTCATCACTCATCAGTATGAAAGGAGTGTCTCATGACTTGCAACTTAAGTGGATCAGTGCTCAAGCAGCTATGTAGTTTGAGTTTTTGGCCCAAAAGTAAAAAGAATAGTTGGGGTGATAGATGGGCTAGGCCCAGTTAGAATTGAGAGGGGTGAGAGAAAGTGATAGAAAGAAAGATCTAGAGAGGTGCGTGAGGTGGACGCTGAATTAGGGCTCTCGCGTAGTGCGTAAGGTTGACGCTCAAGGCTCAATTAATTAATTAGGGCGCTCTCTCTCTCTCTCTGCAAAACTTTGAAACCCCCTTTCCCTTCAAATATAAAACCCTCACTATCTCTGTATCTCTCTTTCTCTCTACTCCCATCACACACACCATGGTATGTATCTCAGTGTGTTTGCGTAACATTTCATTCCCTTTTCAGTTTTGGATTTATATTAATAAATATTACTGTGTGTCTCCCATTGTTGTAGGCTCTGCCGAATCAGCAAACCGTTGATTACCCTAGCTTCAAGCTCGTTATCGTCGGCGATGGCGGAACAGGTTCACTTCCGTTCTTCTCTTTCACCATCCTCTCTACTTTTTAAACCAATTACCATTATAAATATCTCAACAAGTTGATTCCTTCCAAGTGATCTAGGTTGTGGGCTTGATTGGAATATTTGTATTGTTGTACTAATATTTGCAGGAAAAACAACCTTTGTTAAAAGGCATCTTACTGGGGAATTCGAGAAGAAATATGAACGTATGTATCATTTATTTATTATTAACCATTTACATACAATGTGTGTGACATGTTTTGATGGCTTAACTTATTCCTTTAATATTGCGATGAACAACACAACAGCTACCATCGGTGTGGAAGTTCACCCATTGGATTTCTTCACAAACTGTGGCAAGATTCGATTCTACTGCTGGGATACTGCTGGCCAAGAGAAATTCGGTGGCCTTAGAGATGGCTATTAGTATGTCCCTTTTTTCCTTTTCAGTTTACAAAGTGTCGTCATATTCACTATGGTTTCATTAGTTAAATAACTCACCGATCAACATGCAACAACTATAATACAATATGCTTGTTTTTCAAACGTCTACCTTATTTTAATATTTATACACACATACATGCATGAACCTATGGTCATATTTAAATTTATATTTTTTAGGCTTTACAATTGAATTCAGAGATTTTGAGGTTTCTTCTGTTTGCTTGTTGAGGGGCTTTCATCTTTTGCATTCTTGGTTCATGCATGATTTCCTGCTTTGGTGCTCATTTGTCTCGGTATTGGATTCATTCATTCTCTGAGGACCTTAAACCTGACAGATTTTGAGATCTTTGATCATTTGGTGCGGGCACAAACATGATTTCTCTTCTTCTGCATGGGTGCTAATTCTAAATTTAGATATTTTTTTTGCTTCATTACTTATTTTGACCGTGATGCCATGGGATTTCTCTCAGTATTGTAGTTTTGCATGACAATTACTTGTTCTTCTAGAACTTTTTTTATTCACTGCCTTGTTCAGGAACTTAATGAAATATTTAATCTGTTATCTGTTTCAGTTGAAATGTTTGTTATGGTTTTTATTCTGCCACGATTCAAATCCCCTTCACTTTGTATATATATATATATATATATATATTTGTTTTACCTCCTATGTAGTGCTTTTAACTTGGTGTAATATGTTGCAGTATCCATGGGCAGTGTGCCATTATAATGTTTGACGTTACTGCCAGACTAACATACAAAAATGTCCCTACCTGGCATCGTGATCTTTGTCGGTTTGTAAATCGAGTCCTTTAAACTTCTTTTTACTGTTATGTCTCTAATTGATCGGCAAAATGTTGTTTATTTTACCTCACGGGCACCTTCCTCCCATCTACTTTTCAGGGTGTGTGAAAATATCCCAATTGTTCTTTGTGGTAACAAGGTTGATGTGAAGAACAGGCAAGTGAAGGCAAAGCAAGTTACTTTCCACCGGAAGAAGAATTTGCAGTACTATGAGATATCAGCTAAGAGCAACTATAACTTTGAGAAGCCTTTCCTGTACCTTGCCAGGAAACTTGCTGGGTAAGTACCACTAGTTTCTGTCTTCTACAGAAGTCAGACTACATCGAACTTTCAAATGCATTTCAGCTTATGTGTTGCTGCTTATCTCAATTTTGCAGTGATCCCAACTTGCACTTCGTAGAATCTCCTGCATTGGCTCCACCAGAAGTTCAAATTGATTTGGCTGTACAACAGCAGTAAGCTTTCTTTCATGAAATGAACTAATCCTCTCTTCAACATCATTTGAGTATGATAAAAACATAAATAGTTTGTGGAAATTCAAACTGCATTTTGAATTTTAAACTAGTCCACAAAGTGCATTAGTTTTTCCGTGATGGACTATAACGTATGTATTGGTGGCGTTTTGCAGGCATGAGGCTGAGCTTGCTGCTGCTGCTAGTCAGCCCCTTCCTGACGATGATGATGACACATTTGAGTAAAGACTTCTGTCCGTCTGTGGACCAACTTCTTTAGTTGCCGTTACTGTGTATGCTACAATGTGTTTTGGGGCTTGTATTATTGATATTTGAAATTTGATGATCGTTTATGAGATGCTTTTCTTAAATTGAAAATCTCACTTATTAGTTAGCCATCGCCATGGGCATTTTGTGACCCGTCTCTCCGGAGTAATTGGAGTTGGTTGTTTCAACGTTTCGGGTCTTGGAAAAAATTTGCGCGACTATATGAGGGAGGGGTTTTGAACTCCTTGTGGGAATAACGAAGAATGTGCCATTGCCCATGTGATCCTCTTTTGACACAAGTTTTTCTTCCTCCAAAAAAGTTGGTCTTATCCATTTATTTATGTATTTAAAATTATATTTTTTATTTTATTTTGTGAAATCGTTTAATAACTAGGTGTGTAATCTGGTTCGTTGGGCTGGTTGAAGACGATACAAAACGCTCGAAGCAATTAAATCTATATTGGTTTGAGTTCGGTCTGATTGATCAATTTCAAGATGTTAAATTTGCGTCAAGCCAATTTGAATGCTAAAGTTTAAGTTTTTTTTTTTTTTTTTTTAAATCAAAATACTAAAGTTTACGCTAGTAGTGATTCATTTGAAAAAAATTTGAAATATAAGATTTTAATTAAAAAAATATTAAATTATAGGATTCTGTTTTAAAACTTTCTTGAATTATGAAGAGTAAAAATACTATTTGTCATATTATAAGGTTATATTATCAATGCTAGCTTAGAGCATTTCCAATGTAGGTTCTTAAGTTGAGTTTTTAAAACTAAGAACGATTCTTACACAATTATCATTAAAAGGAGGAGTTGAGTTTTTTATAAGAACGGTTTTTCCATAAGAACCCAATTCTTATGATTAAAAAAAATACTTTCAGCATAACCGACCAAAATAGTAGAGGGAAAATAAGTTAAGAATTCAAGTTGAGTCCTTTCATTAAAGAGAAAATTAGCGGGAATTCTTAAATCCTATATGACATTGTAGGACCCACTAAAATAGGTTCTAGCATTAGAGATGCTCTTAGAAGTAAAAAAAAAAATTTCAACACGATGATCCAGCCTCTTGACTAGGTTGATCTCTTTTCCAGTTATACAATTATGAATAATTTAAGTGGTGATGGGTGGTTTGATTGGTAGTTGGCGGAGTAGGGAATTCCAGTGGCGTGCTGCGGTATAATTGGTTAACTCAGCTTTGTTTATGACTAGAGTTTCATGTTCATCGGGCACAATGTGCAGTTAAGGACAAATATGGCACTTTGAGGAATAATGTGGCCTTAATAATTGAACCAGTCAGAGACGGTGCTCGTTCAAATATAGATTCAAATGTTCTGTTGTAGTTTTCTATCACATTTACATGCTGACAATTCAAAGAAAAAAATAATAATTTGAAACTCTCTTGGTGACGTAGCAAGTGAAGTTAGAGATATTTGTTTTAAAATCGTAATTTATAAAATATCTCCGATGGTAGAATCAGGATGGTCATTTGTCATGTAATCGTTTTCACTTTTCAACCATAAATATTTGTTTTGATTAATTGTTTTGAGTCAAATTGAGCGCCTTCGTTGAAATTCACCAATAATGAACTGGTTATGTAATAGAAACGGTTAAGGATATTTTGTGTAATAATATTTTTATGCTAATCGGACTTCACCAAGAATATAGGCATGTTGAATCAAATTAGTAAAATTGCATAAGTTGCCCTTCTCAACAAAAACAATTTGCATAAGTTGCTCATGAAGTTTTTTTTCTTAACTATATTTATGGAAATATGCAATATTCTCCAAAAATTGTGATTATTAGCATCTTATTACCCTCCTAAATAATGACGACCTTGTCAAATTCGTCTGGAAAATAATTTCGTATCCATTACTATTTTTATCAATTTACGAAATTACAGTCACTAAAGTATCATTATTTGCACGTTTTATTTCTTGCTTTTATCACTATATGTTCGAGTTTACTAGTAAATAACAGCTCTTTCATCTTCGACAAGGTATACAACTTTTCCTGGATGATGAGTTGATTATCCAACTGCACAGCTAAAAAAAGAAATCTATAATTCAAAAACAAACCTGAAATAAACTCAACTTACAAGCCAAAAACTGAAAAATTTAGATTAAATAGATAATCAAAACAAGTAACTCTGCCTCACAATTGGCAGCCAGCTGAGATCGAACAAACTCCCTGCAGGCCTGCATTAAATTAGGAGCTGAAAGTTTAATTGGTAAAGGCTCTAAGTATCAACTCAGGATAAATGCATTTTTCTATTGGCTGTGCCCAAATGTGAACGTGTTGGGTGAGTGTCCATGGAAGATTTACTCTGCATATAATAACCCAAAAATTGTGAGTGAAGCACATGGTTGTCAAGTTAAGGAGGAAGTGTTCAAACCATACCCACTAACAAAATACTAACATTTGTCTATAAAAAAAAATATTAATAGTGACTTTAAAATGTGGATTTAAAGACAAGTGCAAAGAAACTCTGAAATAATATTTGGCTAAGCTGACAACGAACTTGAATACACAACTGCCTGCTAACGTAAACAAAAATTTAAATGAACGGAATATAATGTAATTGAAAGGACTACATTGAGTCTTGAGCTGTAGCTTGGTCAGGTGAACTTTGAATTCAAATAAGTCAAACTTTAGACACATACATACACAAACACCTACGCAGGCAAAGAAAATCAGTATGCACTAAATAATTAAGGGTCGAGTGCCACTCATTATTAAGGAATCATAAAAAACAAGAAACTGAATATTTCACTTATCCAAATATTAAATACACAATTTTCCAATACAAACTTTCTTTTCTTGATTCCTAAACGAATACCCAAGACATTCGTTAGCATTTCCCATTAATTAATTACTTCTTCGTATCATCTCAAATGCTTCCTTTCCACAAGCCTTTGATAATCCCGTCAAAGCTTAATTAGCTCAACAATAATTGCAATATATAATAGTATGAGAGGGGAGATAAACAGCCCAAACTAGAAAAATAACCTGAATGACTTAATATTCAGAAAAACCCTCTGCATGCTATTAAAATGTGGAGGCGACAAGGTTTTTGAATAGCCAAGGTGAGCTTTTTCATCAATAACAAGACTATTTTTGTTAGGCAACAAGCTTGTTAGCTTAGTCAAGGCGACGCTTTTCACAACTAGTGCCAATATCTTCAATCAAGTACCACTTTATATTGCTTCTTTGATTATTAATAAAATACATGGAGTCTTTGGCCTTTTTTTTTCAAAAAAAAAAAAAAAAAAGCCTATATGCTAAAATTGTAAAGAATAGACACAATGTAATCAACACGCCTAAATAGAAATCAGTAGGCATTTCTAGAAATCCCACGAAGAACATAATTAATTGGAGACAAAAGCATTCAAATGAATCTAGCCTCAATGAGAACAGTGATTAAAACTCTGCTCCATGTCAAAGCAGTCAATGGAAGTTCAGCACTTCTCTTCATGAAAAGAAATTTAAAACACAGTATAATGCCATATGAGTTATTGTGAGAATTCAAAACAAGAGAATAACGGCGAACGGTGACAATGTCTGATAACGAAATAGCGAAGGAGATGATGTCAGACATTTTAAATTTATGACAAGACACATTCAAGCATGCATAGACAGAAACAGCTCAAGCAAGAAGAAAAAAAGGAAAAGTGCTATGGTCGAGGTATTAAATTTTTAGGTCCGGGATGGAACCCAAGGTATTCCCACAGCCGATAACCATAGGACTAATCTCCCGAGCATGTAGATTACCAGTTAAGAGGCAACTCCTCTACCTACAGATGCAGCTCTATTCCCATCACCAATATTTGAAACTTGAACATATGGTTAAAAGGCTTAAGCTACTAGCCAATTTTCACCAAGGACCTGCCAAAAACATTGTTAGGCGATGTTCTAGGAATCTAAACAAGTCCAAGCTACCTAATAGAAGACATACCTACAACATCCTAGAATCACTTGCTTTTCAATTGACATGACAAAGTATTAAAGTCACACGAAGATAGTTCACATAGCATGCAAATAAATGAAATAAACTACCAATATCTGACCAAATGTATTATAAGAAGATCTTCAGTATGAGGTCATGTCAGCAGCTTAAGAAAGTTCATGTTCTGACATGACATGATGAGTGTCAGTTCTAAGCAGACCTGAAATGTACAATATTACTGAAAACAAGAGAAATAATCTTAGCAAACAGTGGTCAGCAATTGCTTATCTCTGTAAGGAAATTATTGGTAGATGCACCAATTAATTTGCAAAGAGAGAAGAGGCAAACCTAGCATCATGTTTAGCCATTGGGAGCAAGGCATGCAAGCCTCCTACACTGGCCCTGGAAAATGTAGTTGATTCATCAATAACACTCAAATGGTGGCAAAGTAGATGCTATAAAATGGGTACCAAATAAAGTTTATCCAAATTAAGCCAGATTTTATATTTTGAATTGCACTACTATATGAAATATAATCAAGTTGTCGAAGTCAAATCAATCAAGTTGCTAATCATTGCTTGCCAATTAAATGATATACATGAGCATCAGAAAGTATATAAGGAAACAATCAGATGAATCTCTCATTGCTGCATATCATAGCAGGTGTGTAAGCTCACGACAATATTCAAAAGGACAATTAGAAAATCAAATAACCTCCCAAAGACACAAAAGAGGGCAAATAAGAAAGAGCATCTAACTTGGTATGTTCATAAAAGTATATCAACATAATTTCCATAACACAAATCCAATAAGAAAAGGATGATTCAAATAAATGTCTTCTCTTGTTCAGTACCTAGCAATGCTGTACATAGATAAATAAAAAATAATGAATAATTGCATGGTGACATCCCTTGTGTAAACATTTAAAGATGCTGACCAGCGAAAACTAATTTCCTTAACTCCATCGAATGTTCATCATTTGAAATATGGAGTGAAATACGAAGATTAGTCAATAATTCTTCTTTTTCCCAACTTAAAGGACCAGAAGCATACATTGCTTTTAGGGTACTGCAATAAGCATGCAACTCTAATCTATGAATTCTTTCTGCTACAACCTCTTTTGGTGAAATGGAGCATCCTTGATCAACATCAACATCTACAGACTCTGCATCACTACAAAGGGCATCTCCCTCATGGCAAGGACCTGCTAACATGTCACTGAAAATTTTATTTGTATTATTACTTGTCACACTACAACTGCCGACTGAACTCAGATCACTACAAGAATAATCTGGTTCTTCAATTCTTTCAAGATAGTGTGTCGTAACATTAGAATGATTTTCCTTCCCCATTACACAATATTGGTTGGTACTATTAGTAAAGGAGGCATGCATGCATTTTTTACCCATATCATTTTGTGGGTAAGCAACAGCATCTACCTTTTCCATCAGGGGGGCCGTGGTCACCGCTCTGAATCTTTCACACTCACCTTTATTCATAACAACCCTGATTTTTCTGGGATAAGCCTCAATCTGAGAGGAACCGTAAGGAGACACCCTCTTCAACGTTGTAGATGAGGCTGGATAAGCCCCCTGGAGACCACTGGCATCTAATCCTGGTAAACAGTCATTACTGTCTTGCTGACTTGTTTCGCTACTGACATGCTGAACTTCAGGCATCACCTTATAACTGTTTGAAATCAAGTTCCAGTAAGACTGCCCAACTTTAGAATTGCCTGGTACCTGAGACAAGCAAACAAGCAAATAAGAATTCTCTCAATTCTCAAGCAGTATCAATATTAAAGAGTAAAACTTATTAAATGTATCAGACATATTCTCACACTAAGCATAAGCGAACTGCAACATTTTGAGAATACTTGCTAGTTAGGAATGAAATAAAAATAACATGATAAGCAAAGTTGAACTACATATATATATGGAATAGAAAGTTACCATTGGATTGACGACCCATTGACCATTTTGCCAAGATTGGCGTACTCTCATGTTTACTTTGTGGACCCCTATCTCCTTGCAAGATATGAACAACCTCACCGAATAGAAGTCTCCACCTATGAACTTGGAAACAATAGCCGCTGTCCAAGAACCATCATCATAAACCTCCAGAACATCATTAGCTGCCCATCTCTCAATACCTTCAATAAGAGGGGGACATGGTCTGATGGCCTTCCTTGGAACTCTCTCCACACAAGCCTCGCTTGTCATTCTAGAACAGTCATACTGGACACTGTAAGTGTGCCCATTACCAGAGATAATACGAGCACAACGCCATTCCACACAAAGTTCTTTAGTATTGGCAAGGACTTCCACTTTACTTCCCTTTCTGAATCTCATGTTGCTACTTCAATTCAAACTCAAACCTGTTACATTCAATAATAGATGTTATTAGCACAAAATAAAAGTATTGTAATTATTCATATTTTTTTTTAGGTCGGTAATTATTCATATTTGATAAAAGGAATAGAGATTTTTGTAAGCAAGGAAAACGCATTCATCGTCAGATGATATGCATTAACGAAATGAAGCTTTTGCCTAGAACGCTGGATTTTTCAGAAAACCTGTTATAGACGAAAAAAGAGGATAATTTCAGGATTTAGGGTTTTGTTTTTGTGATATCCATTGAATATCTAATCTAATACAATACATTAACCATCCATAAATTATATTGATCCATATCATCCAATCCATTAAAAACAAGGATGGATTTATGCATGGATGGATTAGATTGATAATAGATTCATGGATTATATATTTTTAAGAATAAAAAATCATGGATTGATCAAACATACAATTACAAGTGCAAATAATACAAAATACCACAACGATCAGAGGGGGAAAAAAAAAATAGCGATATAAAAGAATTAAGATTCAAACACGAAGCTACCGCAACGCGTTAATCGAAAAGGACGAGATGAAGCAAAAACAACTGCAATCAAATGAAGAAGATGAGTACTACTGACCTTGCTCAACGATTCACGATATGAGGTGGCTTACAATCTTTGAATTAATCGATGCGAGACTCTTTCCAAGGGAAAGGGAATGAATTTTGAGATGAAAGCTGAGAACTAAAATAATAAGCGAGAAGTGGGGTATGTGAAAATCAATAGTTAAAGCAATGTAATTCTCGCATTAGAGGGGGAAAATAAATAATCAGTTGGAGAAATGTCGCGGTGGGGGACTAGTAGATGGAACCTACTCCTTATGGGCCCTTTTGCAGGCCTGCTGTGTTGATGATTTTTGTAATATATATATATATATATATATATATATATATATATATATATATATATATATATATATATATGTGTGTGTGTGTGTGTGTGTGAGAGGAACAAATTCCAACAGAAAATTCTTAATAGCATAACACGGCAAAATGTCTACAAATGTGATAAAATCAAAGTGACCGGAATACTCATGCCTCCGGATCTATAACGTTGACGTCAAAGTCTTGATTGAATCGGTAATGGATCGAAGCTGACCTGCCAATCTGAATCAAACGAACACCACAACAAGACGGGAAACCAAATGACGTCGCAACAAGATGACGAACAAAACACTGCCGCACACAGATGACGAAAACACGAAAAAACACAAAATAAAAACCAGATCTATGTGGAACAATCACTTGTTTAGATAAAAGGAGAGAAAAAATGATGTAGAGGGGTGATTCTAGTCTAAAAGTTGGCCTAAAACCACCCCCTTCCGGTGGATGAGAAAGAAGGAAAAGAGGAGTAAAGGGAAGGTTGAGAGAGAAATGCGGCCCTGGGTTTTGTGGAAAGTATAATTGTATATTCACGATGCCACATAGGAGCCAAATATCCTAATTAGGTGATTCGATTAGTTCTTTTATAAGAACCAAATAAAAAATATAGAGAATAATTGTAAATAAAAATGTGGATCAAAAGTGTTACACCAACAAAATGTTTGACTCTTAACTACCATAAAAGTCACATATAATATGATTTGTGATTGATTGACAATGTAAAAAACTTTAGACCAACGTTATATCAAAATTAAACTATTATTATATTTGGTCATAATATTCACCAAGGAACTATCATTCCAACCAATCGAGCAATAGATTTTGCGGATAAGTTCCCTGATCAAATTATAGACAAAACCCAGCTCCAAAGGTTTTTGGGTTGTCTCAATTATGTTGCTGATTTTGTTCCTAACCTCAGCAATATTATCAAACCTTTACACAATCGTCTTAGGAAGGAACCTCTTCCTGGTAAAAGATGAGCTTATAGCCCAATCTCCAGATAGAAATATTCCATATGAGCAATTGAGTTATGGACAACTCATTGCAGCTACCCAAAAAATAGGGGCAAGACTTTGTAAGGAAGACAAAGTCAGAGATCAATTCAAAAAAGAGAAAGCCGCAAAGAAAGATTTAGGATCTTTTGGGATACCCCTTGCCCAAAAGATAAATCAAAATCTTCCAAGAGGTATAAAGAAAAACCTCATAAACCTAAGTATACTATATATATATATATATATATATATATATATATATATATAAACTAATCCCCATTGCATTAGGAGGAAAGTATTGACAGGTGTCACGATATCATGAAATGGCTTCCTCTATAAGCTTCTAAATCATTTCCATATTTAAAAATAAAAAATATTTAAATTTATATGGAATATATATATATATATATATATATATATATATATATATAAAAACTAATCCCCATTGCATTAGGAGGAAAGTATTGACAGGTGTCACGATATCATGAAATGGCTTCCTCTATAAGCTTCTAAATCATTTCCATATTTAAAAATAAAAAATATTTAAATTTATATGGAAAAAAGGAAAATCGAAAAAAAAACAATGAATTTTATTGTTAGCTGCTAAAAATAAATTATGGGTGTATCTTTCCAATACTTATTCAACATTTTCAAGATCCCACAATTAAAAAGACATTAAAAGTTTTTTGAAATTTTTTTGAACTTTACAAATTTCAAAGTAATCTCATTCACTCAGCTTCCATTTGAATTTTAAATTCAAATATCTATCTTTAAATTCAAATTATTATCTTTAACTTTGTAATTAACTTATTAAAATTTAAAATTTATTTTCGTTTTTCATTAGAAATTTAATGTAGCATTTAACATGTCATTAAGTTCCAGCTATTCCCTAGGTCACGAATTGGAGCAATCTCTCTTCCTATTTCATTTCAAAACGGTGCCCATTCATATACCAAGGCAAATATATATGCTACTCTGCATTAGCATAATTTAATTTTTGAATTGAATGGGCTTGCTCTATTTCTAAAAGTAAACAGAGGAACCTAATGCTAGGTTTGGTTCAACTTCAAGGATTCGTTTGCTTGAGGCTGAGTGGCGATTGGATTTGCTTGTGAGAAGGCAGCGATGAGGTATAAATATTCCATTAAATATTATTTTTTTTGTTTCGCTTTTATTTTTGGTTTGATCTCAATTAAATTCAATAGCTGAGATGTGATGTTTTCTTTTTTAACATTTTAATGACCACAGCAGTGAGGGAAAGTTGGATCGCCATGTATGGAGTTCTAAAAACTCAGCATTTCTATGGCTTCAACGATGCCAGCAACAAGTTTCCAAGTTCATATTTCATTGCAATATGCTCATCAGTTCAGCAATCACGGGCTGCCATGTACAATTTTTTGAAAATATGGCTTTCGCCTATCTTCTGAGTTCTGAGCTCTTAGCTGCTACTTAGATTTCATTATATCTATAATCTATGGATGCATTATCGATAACTATGTTTTTCCTATGGCAGAAGCTCAAGCCATTACACAACCTAATGGATATTATCTATGACCTCCGGGTGAGTTTTCTTGCTTTGGATTCTTTTTTTTGATATTCATGCATAATCTTTTCTTACAGAATCGAATTTCAAAATTCACACCACCACCGCAAGCCTACCGATTCTGTGATTCAGCTTTTGTTATTTATTTATTTTTTCATTTTTTCCTTTAATTTTTTTTGGGATTTTTATTTGGTTATTTTATATTGCTTATTGTCAATGTATTTGTGCAGCAACCGAAGTGTTATGGGTTGGGATATTGAAGACTTTGTTCAGATTGTTTGATCTTCTGTTGTTAGTATATTTTTCTTTCTCTCATCATTTTTCTTTTGACTAGAATGATATCTATATCAATTTCAAGCTCTGCTAACCAGAGAACAAATCACTTTTTTATTAAGCCTATTTTTTTTAAAAAAAAACTATCATATGTTGTTGTTACCATTATATTTCTTCATTTTTTTTATTTCTTTTGGTCTGAGATTAGTCCTCAATTGAGAATTTGGCTATATCTTTTTCCACAAATATATTTTTAATAGGATTTCTATTTCTATTTATATATGGAAGTACCTATATCATTTTTGCTTCAATACTCAAAATGTTAACATTTTCATTAGTATTCA
This sequence comes from Echinosophora koreensis, assembly GCA_035048595.1. Taxonomy (NCBI): domain Eukaryota; kingdom Viridiplantae; phylum Streptophyta; class Magnoliopsida; order Fabales; family Fabaceae; genus Echinosophora; species Echinosophora koreensis. Next base: position 6,737,055 of record JAPCYP010000001.1, on the reverse strand, counting down.
TTATATTCAATAATGGAATAATTTTTTAAAATTTTTTGTCAATATCAATAGCTAATAAAATGCTTCTAAGCTAATTAGAATATGATACCAAAGTAGACAAAATTTGATTGCATGGGTACTGCAGTGAGTTTCCATCTTTTTTCTCTTTTTCGTATTCCCGTACAAGTTGTTTTCATGTTTTAAATACATGATAGGTACTGTTTCTAATAAAATTTAAATTTGCAGGGCCAAGTGGAGGTTCACGGAGGTAAGTCTTTGGACCTAAGCAATTATCCTTACATATTCATGGTAAATTGATTTTCACCATATAGGAAATGAAAATGGACAAATTTTATTCTATCTAAAATGAAAGCCTTGACAATTGCATTAAATTAGTTGTTGCAAAGATGGAAGGAACAATATTTTTAATTATTTTAAGCCCCTAAATCCTTTCCATATTTAGAAATAAAAAATATTTTAAATTAATATGAAAAAACAAAAAAAAGGAAATAATGATAATTTTTTTTGTTAGCTACTAAAATAAATGATGCGTGTATCTTTCAAATACTTATTCAACCTTTTCAAAGTCCAACAATTAAAGAGACAATAAAAGCACTTTGAGAATTGTTTAAAAGTGAGTGATAACTTTTTTTTTTACTTATTTAATTCGAATTATCATTATCATTTATTACAAATATATCAGATTTTAAATGGTCAATTGTCTTTTCGGTAATTTGTGCCTCGATATGTTAAACATCTTCCTTCCCATAGTGAATCGGCTCATTGTGTTTTAAAACCCTTATTTAAAATATTTAAATTCAAATTTTTTTTAGATACCATACATTGTTACTTATGAGTCTCAGTTATGATATTAATTATTTAGCATATGACCGTGACTCTCTGTTATGGCCATGAACCTTTTATAAGTTTTTTGTTTTATTAAAAGGAAAACAAAGAAAGACTTGACCTTTTGAAGATTGTTATTGCAGTTAGGAATGGTTAGAGACATCAAACCTCAATATTATTTGAGGGATCCCCCTCTTTCCATAGCGACTTTCTTAATTTTTGACTTAAAGCTTTTGTCTTATCCAATATTATAAACTATCAGTTTATGCCTCGATTGGTGTGATTGTTTTTGCATTAACTACATGTGCTGCATTATCAAATTCAGAAAATCGGGTAAATTTTGCATTCATTTAATTTAAGATAAACATGTAATAGTAGATAGGCTTCTAAAAAAATGTGCATCTTCTGGGTGTCATACTACTTATCTATTATTATTATCCCATCAATCAGGGGTAGCAACAATAATTTATAGTAAACATTGACAAAATATATTTTAGAAGGAAGACATTAATCCGACAACATTTGAAGTTGCCTGTCACAGTTAAAGCAGTTGAAAAATTTTCAAGTAGTAACAAATCAGAGAAGGTGGATTTTGACTTGTGTACAAGGTAATATAAATATTGGATCAAGGGCTTCTTTCTTTTGTGAAAGATTTCTAATTTCTAATTTCCAACTCTTGCATTTGTTGATCTTTAGGGATGCCGACAGATGGGCATGAGTTAGCTTGAAAGGCTTCCAGAGAAGTGCAAGAACAAGGGTTGGAGGAGGTCGAAAGATGAGGTGTCGTTGATATGTAGCTATGCACAGTTATTTTCTATGCATAATTATTTTTTTATTGAGTTTAAGCTGTCAGAATTTTAAAAAGAAAAAAGTATAAGATAATGTCTTTGTTATTTATAATACATTTTTGCTTTTTGAAGTTTTCAATATTTTATATAAACAATAATTTTTATAGGTGAATTGTATGGTAATTTATTTTATTCACATCTCTTATATTTGTTTTCATTTTTATATGTTTCAATATAATATGATTGATAATTTTTTTTTTAAAGATCGTTAACTTTTACTGTAAAAGGAGAAATAAATCACATAAATTTTAAAGAGAGAAGAAAAAAAATAACATGATAGATAAATATATTTTCTGAAAATGATTAACTTCCTCTAGAAAAAAAGAAGAAAGAAATCGAAAAGATTTAATGGAGAAAAAAATTAAATGACAGATAAATGTATTTTTCCCTAAAAATCAACTTATACGGGGAAAAGATGATATCAAATATATTTTCAAGAGATATGAAAAATAATAATATGATAGATACAAATATTTTCTAAAAATGGTTAACTTGCATAAAGAAAATTAGGGGAGAAATAAATCAAATAAATTTTTAAGAGAATACAACATCTTTGCTAATTATATTAACAAATATACTTTTGTAATTGTAGAATTTGCCTGCTCAGTTTGTTAAAGAGGCATTGTTCTCTAAGACAGTCAGTTGCACTACCAAGATGATTCAAAAAGAAGCTTTTTTTGCAGCATTAGATGAGTGGAGGGAAGGCAATTCGAAGGATACATAATGAAGGATTGCGTACAATTTTCCCAAACAAACAAGCTGAGTAAGGGTAGCAAAATTGAATTGAAAGTGAATATTGTAGATCAAAAAATAATATATGCGAACACTACAAATGTTTAGAGCCTTTTATGATTTAAGACTAACGTTGTTTTAAATGATCTTGAACATTTTGGATATGTAAACCTTTATGTAAGTTACCAACTCACTATTTTGTGAATTCTGTTTATCAAACAGTTTATTAAATTTAAAATGATTAGAAATTAAATTGTTAACCTTTCATATATGTATAATTCATATTCATATTAGAGAATCTTTTTCCCCGCGTCGGGCACGGGTTCACGAATCCTAGTATATACATATATTCAAACAATTAAAGAAAAAAATGTCAAAAAAAAATGGATATAACTTATACACAGTACCGTGGGTACTGGTTGCCTTGCTCTACTATAATAACGTGACATGTGGTAGAAAATTTCCACGAGTGTGTGGGTGTGGTTGTGCACACGTGCTTCATACTACGTTTTGGAGAAAGAGATTTTTTAGAAGAGATGAAAAACATGAAAGGGTGTGTTGGTTTGGGTTTATATTACATTTTCTTCATGAACAAGATTTATGTACAATTCCATAGGTACATTGTGTGTTGTTTTTCAATGGCAATAGTACATGTGTAACGGTTATTATACATGTTATGTTTTCATTGATGAGTTGTTATCAAACATGTCATATTGCCATTGAAAAATATCATCTAATGTACCTATTGAATTATGCATAAGTCTCGTCCTTTCTTTGTTTCTCTCTCCATAAAAACATAGGTTTAAGTGTTAAAGATTCCCCACCTAAGAACTTCGCGTACCTTTGTGAATCTTGCTCAATGGTTCGACTTAATCCTTTTTTTGTCTGATTTTCTACTCTTATATATCAGCTAAAGCTATTTTCTTTGTTGATCCTTGAGTGGTTCTTTATTTTTCATTTTGGAAAGCGGAAGAAAGGTCTAAGGAGAAGAAGGGTCCACGAATGACGAATTAGGATTGTCTTTAGCCCTCTCTCTCCAGCCTCTCTCCTACCACTTAACATGGATCTAAGTGGCATTTTATGAAATTAAAATATATATATATATATATATAAATTAAAAACCCATTTTTCAGATCCCTTGCTCGTGTCTCTCCCCCTCGCGTCGCACCCCATCCGTGAGTGAACCTGAAAACCCATCTCTGCCGCTCTCCCAGTATGCCTCCGCCAACCATGCTCATTGTCGTCGCTGACATCCCGCCTTCGTGGCCGGAGCCGCTAACATCAATCCCTTTCTTTGCCCGAGGGATCGACAACCCATGCAAGAGGACAACAACAACAATATGAGCAAAAACTCCTTAGAAGGTTACAAAAGAGAGGTGGTGCTTCAACCAATGCCTTAAAGAAAAGCAACAACTTCACAAAGTTTTAATGCTGGAGAGACAACTGAAGTTATTTCCAAAATGGGTTCAACATCTTGGAGCCAAAGACACTATGTAGAGGACATTAAAACTTAATCCCTGTTGCTGACTTTTGCTATCAACAATGAAAACCCAAAAAAAAACCCAAAAAAGTAAGCATAATAATATATTTTAGTCAATCCGGATTGTACAATTGCAATTTAGCATATTACACTTCAGCATCTAGAACACAACTTTAATGCTTTATATCGCTAACTATAGCTAACAAAAATAAATTGAGCTTTCCTTGAATCATTGAAGTGGACTTGTTTGGGAGAGGAGGAATGATGTGGCGGGGTGGCTGGCCGTGAACGGGAGCAGATGGCGGCGATTCAGGCGTGGTGAGGAGGTTCGAGTTTGGGTTGGAGAACACGATGGGAGAAGAGGACCGAATGGGTTTTTTAACTCTTTTTTTTTTTATATATAAAATGTTGATATTCTGGACAGTCAGATCTAGATGGATGGTCCAGATCATCTAGCTAGAGAGCTGCTGGAGAGGGGGTGGCAGGAAACAATTTAGATCCACGTATAATAGAGAAGGAAGAAAGATTTATCGAAAATTTTCATTTTAGGAATGAAGACTGATCAAAACAAAGAAAGAAGAAAGAAATCAGGTGGACCTTACTCATTGCCTCAAGTGAATTCTAGAAGCATCTGTTCAAGCATATGGAGGGCTATAGCTAGAGTTTGGCCTGCAGTGAAAGAAAATGTAAGCTGGACTATTGGGAATGGAAATGACATATGGTTTTGGAAGGATAGGTGGATCCCTGGGTTGCTAAGTTTGGAAGAATGCTGCAATGTAATGATTCCTCAAGAACAAGTAGACTTTCCTCTTTCCTTTAATGTGCTGAACAATGATTGGAAATGGGGAAATTATTGAACATTATGTTCCTAGTAATGTATGTGATAAAATTCAAGGAGTTAGGACTCTAGTCGACCCTGACAGTGTGGACTTTTCTTTTTGGACTCGTTCAGATGGTTTGTTCACCCTGAAATCTTCCTATCAAGCCACCAGCAGTGAAGCATCTCCTGCTCAACCTTCAAATCCCTTGTTTATGAAGATTTGGAAATGGAGAAGACCTAATAGAATCAGAGCCTTCTTGTGGAAACTAGTTCATGGTAAGATCTTAACCAATGTGGAAAGGCATAACTCATAAGAGAGGTATGACTGCAGATGTGATGTGTCCTAAATGTAATTCAAGTCCTGATGTATATTTTGAGGGATTGTGATGAAGCCACTCAGTTTTGGAATAGAGTGATTAGGCCTGAGTATTGGAGCAAAATTTTCGGTATTGGACTTATCCCTTGGCTGGAATCGAACTTGTCTTTTGCAGAGATTGGGATTATACCTTGGAGTTGGTGTAATTTCTACAGTGTTGTTGTGAATGAGCCGTGGAAAGACAGGAACAATTTGATCTTTGCACAAACCTCTAAAATGGGAAATGAGCTTTGGAAAGTTGTTTGCTCTTAGGCTAAACTTATAGATCAAGAACTGTCCCATTCTCCGGTTTATTTAGATGACAGAAGGGTGATGCTCACTGTTGGGTGGTCTCCCCCACCAGCATATTTCATGAAGATCAATGTAGATGGAGCCTGTAACAGAACTTCAAGGAAAGCAGCTTGTGGAGGAATTATCCGAGACTCAATAGAGTGCTTTGTTAAAGGGTTTGTATGCAGCTTATGATCTTGCAGTGTTAAGGTCTGAATTTTTGGCCTTGCTTCATGGAATTAAGGTTGCTCGAAGTCTAGTTATCAGAAATGCAAATTTTGAGACTGATTCATTAGTTATAGCTAATGCAATATTGAATGGATCTACCTCAAACCCTCATCTTAAATCTCTTCTTAGAGAGATTTTATCGTTACTGAGGCTGCAGGATTGGCAAGCTTCTGTACATCACAAGTGTGTGGATTTTTTGGCTAGAAGTGCTTTAGATGCGCCTCCAGATTTGGAATTAATTAGTTTTGTTAATCCTTTACTAAGTATTTTTATCAATAATGATTGTAATGGGGTTATTAGCCAATGCCTTGTGGCTTAATTAATATAATTCTCCATTCTTATCAAGAAGAAGAAGAAGAAGAAGAAAGGTTTAGAAAAGACTTTAATTTTGGAAATGAAGACTAGATAGATAACAATGTGTTAATGAATTTGTTACTTCACTGAAAATAAATTTTCCCACTTGTCATGTTATGATAGGGTAGCATGACAATCAGTATATATGGTATCTACATAAGTTTTATCCTAAAAAAATATATAATGGATATGAAACCACATGATCTAATAAAAAATAGTTGAAGAAAATATTTGACATTTAAAATTAAGGTAAATGCTAACGAGTGCACTTAGGATATTGGTTAAAGAATTAAAATGACAAGTTTTCATTAGAAATTAATGGAGTTAATGATTTGATAAGTGTGATTGTTTGTCTTCCAATAAAACTTTGCTTTTATTGAATTTCTTAACCAATGCCCTTAGACCATCTTCAATGGTTGTTCTTAAGGTGGTATTAAGTATAAGAATCGGTTCTTATAAGAACTTTCATTCGAGATATATGAGTTAGCTGCCAGGGTGTAGAACGGTTCTTCTATAAGAACCGTTCATGCCAAACAATTTTTTTTTTATTTCATCACAAATTCAAACAAAAAATGATGTTGGGGTCAAATGTGGGACCCATTTAAGAATCCAAAAAAAGTTCTATCATTGGAGAGAAAAGAAGGCTAAGTTTTTATATCCGAAGTGCCATCTTTGGGGCCACCAAATAATAGATAAAAACCCAAATGTGGTTCTTCCAAAATGAATGTTCTCAGGATACTGGTTAGTAAAATCCTAAAATTAAAACTTTAACTTAGTACAAGGGTTAATAAATAATGAGAGGGGGCAACTGTCGTGGAAAGAGAAGGGACATATTAGTCTTTCCCGCATTTATTTGTAATCACTATCACTATTCAGCAACGTGTTCACGACGAGATCAGGGATAATCCAGTAACTTCACTATACCATGGAAGCAGCTAGGCTCGGTACCTTTATACCTTGGCTTTATATAAAAGTCTAGGTCATGACCTTACTCCTTCCCTCTTCTCATCTTCTCGAAACTGTTCTGTGGTTCTGCGACTCGGGTGAGCCTTAGGGTACTTCACATCTTTTTCCTCAGTACATGCAATTCGTACATGAAATCTTCTGTTTCTGCTTTAATTTCTCCATTTACTCCATGCTTACCATTGATCTTTCTAAAATTATGTTCCTCTGAGGTTTTTACGGGAATCTAGCTAGGGCTTAAGCTTTTCTGCTTTATTTCATACTGATTTTCTACCTTCGTTGGTTTAATAGTAAATGCTTGCTCTGTTATTTTGCTAATTGGTTTTATTTGGAGCATAATGTTCTCTTACCGATTTGGATTTGTTATCCATTCCGAGGGTTTTAGTGGAATTTGTTGCGGTTTTTCTTCACTAAGTCATCATCAGCAGCTGGTGATTGTTGTAATGAGTTTTGTTTAGATTTGATATGAGATTGGAACCGAACCGGTTTTTATAGATTTACATTTCTTTTTCTTTTTTTGATACCCGATTCGTAACTACTCTGCTTGGTTGAGTTGAACACTGTTTGTCTCCCGTGTCTCCTGGTATTGGAAGCAAATTAAGTAGTATAGTACCGTAATGAAAGTGCTGCACTGTAATACGTAAATTGTTGCTGCACTAAATGCTATGTTTGGTTTACTGTTGCAAACATCCAAAAGTACTGTTGTCCCGGAGGAACTTTATAAATACTATGTCCTAAATGTATGTTTGTAGCTTCTCAACTAAAAACCAAACATCAGTAACTTCTGGAAAGATTACTTTGTCTAGCTTGAAGCCGCTGCTTGGTTATTGTTGCATTGTTACTTCAGATCAATGAATAATTGGTGCTTGTCTATGATGCTTTGTTGCTTCAGATCAATGGTTATGCTGTTTTAAACTTTGATAAGTATGACAAAGACAATGGCAAAGAAGAAGCATCCCCTTGTGTTTATGGATGTGTCCATCGACGGGGATCCTTTTGAAAGGATGGTTTTTGAGGTACTTTTTATTCTATATTTATATTTATTTTTTAATTATTAGTAATGCTTTAACTTTTGCAATATTAGACCTAATGAGTGATCATCTTGCCCTCACAGCTTTTCTATGATGTTGCTCCCAAGACTGCAGAAAACTTTCGTGCATTATGTACAGGTATTATAAAATTGATTTAGATGAGACATTTCTTTAACCTTAACTGGTTTTTGTTGGACCTTTGCTTTTCCCTTGCAAAACTTGCATTTTCTACCATCACAATTACTTATCCACCAAATGAAGATGTTCTTGCACATTCTGTGTGCTTTGCTTCCATGAAATTGTGCATGAATATATATAAAGCTTTTGGGTGAAAGTTAATCATTTACTTAAGGTTTTCTACCTCATCAATGAGCCATTGATTCCCTCCCTTTTTTGTGTGAATCATTCAATGTTCAGGGGAGAAAGGAGTCAGTCCAAATACTGGAAAATCACTGCACTACAAGGGATCTTTCTTCCATCGTATTTTGAAAGGCTCGTTTGTGCAGGTATGTTGCTTTATTTATTCTTATATTTAGATTGTTATTCGGTGGTTCTGTTATATATGTCTTCTCATTGTGTTTTAGCATGGCTTAGTAGTGGTCCCCGTTACCCTTGTTTATGCTGTAGGATACAGGGATGATGATCACGACTGCTTTTCTTGTGATATAGTTTTAAGGTTGTACTTACTATGTTGTTCATCCTCATAATTCTAATAACTTAATAAGCTTCATGGTGTCCAAGCCCATTTTGTATGCATTAATGTACTGTGGTTATGAATGTTAATGGCTGATTTTCCTTTTGCAGGGTGGTGATTTTGTCAATCGAAATGGTATGTATTTTATTGATACATTGCCTCCTATTATGAGTTACCTATCCCTTTTTTGATGGTTGAAATTTGATACAATATATGTAGTCACATTCTTTATGTTTTCATTATTTGATCATTCAGTTGTCCGAGTTGCAAGCCTTGTTCCATTTTCATGTTTCCTATGACAATGGTAATTTCTTTTCTAAGTCAATTAGGGGAAGATGACTAAAAAAGTTATTTTGCATGAACACTGGTTCGCCTGTCCTTGAGTCAGCTATTGAACCTAATTGATTTGTAATTTGGAATTTTGGATAAGTTTTGTGATATTGTTATTGTTGATAGTGATATATATGTATTTATGTGAGAATTTAATCCACCTTAATCATTGGATGCTTTTACCCCTTTTTTTAAGTCTTACATTATACCTTACTGTATTGTAGCTGGTAAAATACAGCATCTCTTTTGGCACTTCCTAAGTATGACCCTGATCGCAAGTAGAAGTTTAGCCTAGCTTCAATTGCATTTTTCGCATGTCCTTGATGTGTTCATTTTTTACACTCCAGGTCCATTTGTGATCCTCCTGTAATCCCTGCATCATATTTTTCTGTGTTTTGCAGGTACTGGTGGCGAAAGCATATATGGCTCGAAGTTCCCAGGTGAGAATGCCAAGTCATGTTCCTGAGCTATATTCTATAGTATGAATTGTTTTTATTATTGTTATATCTCAAAATTTATGTAATTTACTTGTGATTTATTTTAGATGAGTCATCTAGGCTAAAGCACGACGCTCCAGGCCTTCTATCCATGGCCATTGCTGACCGTGACACTCTTGGTTCTCATTTTATCATCACTTTGAATGCTGATCATCGTCTTGATAGGTTTGTGTATCTGATTAATTCTCGGTGGCAATTTACCACTCGCTATATGTTCTATTTATTTTTTTATTGGGGGAGGGGAGGTGGGGAAAGGTAAAATGCCGTTAAATGCATATTTTGGTTATCTTGTTCAATTGTGGGGCCATTTTGCAGGAAGCATGTAGTATTTGGGAAGCTTGTGCACGGGCATAATATATTGAAGAAAATTGAAGATGTGGGTGATGAAGAAGGGCGTCCAACTGTAACAGTTAAAATCATTAATTGTGGTGAATATACTGAGGGTGAGAATCACTCAGCCCATTGTGGATAATACTAAGTTCTACTTGTAATACTAAAGATGATGATGATTAAACCATTATTAATCAGTTGAAAATTCTATCTCCAACTCTTTAAATGTTAGCAAAATGTATTTTGGTGTTTTTTCTTCCTCTTCAATTTACTCTCTTATTTTCTGGTTTGTTATATCGTCGTTTTAATTTATTTTATCTCTTGATTTGAATCTTCATTTTAATAGATGGAAAGAAAGTAAATAAATCAAAAATAGGAAGAGATGGCTCTGCTGAAGCCAGCAGTCATGAAACACGGCGGAAGGGAAAGCACAAAAAATCTTCAAGAGAAAGAAAGAAAAGGAGAAGAAGATACTACTCATCTGAGTCGGAGAGTTCTTCAGATTCAGACTTGGAGTCTTCGGAAACTGATAGTGATTCTGAGTCAGATTTGTCCTCATCATCTGACATAAGTTCTTCTAGTGATGACAGGCGAAGGAAGAGAAAGAGATCTAGGAAAGATAAGCATAAACGTGGAAAAAGAAGAGATAAGCGTCACGACAAGAGGCGAAGGAGACGGGACAAGAAATCAAAGCGTAGATCAAGAAGGTATCGGTTGCTTAATATTGATTAAGCCTTCTATTTTATGTATAATTTCAAATTTTAGATTCCATTTTGTAGTGATGAAATTACAATTAGATCTTGAGTTTATTATATTATTGTTGTATGCAAATAATGAAAGAGGTAAGTTATTCCTTAGACACTGTTTATTTATATGAATATCACAGTTGCTTTATGTATTTAGCTGTACTCATTGCTCTTGATGTGTCACCTTGTTTGCATTGAAGAAACAGGAGATAAACTTTTTTCCACTGAATCTTTATTTTTCCATGTTAATGATTTTTTTTCCTTGCATTGTTGTCAGTTAAATATGTATACAGCTGAAAGTTCATGAGTTTGACCCCTAGTGAACTTAATGTCTTCATGCATGTAACAATTCGTACTTGGACTCCACATTTTCACGGTTGTCACTGAGAATCTGTCAAATGTTGTTAGGGAACCGGGGAGTGATTCAGAAAGCGAGAGTAACAAGGGCAGTAGCTCTGATGGTGAAAGTCTTGATTCTCAAGGGAAAGAGCAGAAGCGTAAAGACCGGTCTTTGAAAAATTGTAATTTCTCAAGTCATTTAATTGTTGATCCAAATAGATGTGACTTTTTTGTCTTCAATGAAGCAAAATCTTGAAATATTAGCAAGAATTTTGCAAGTTCTTTTTTGTTTTCTGTTTAATTTTTTGGGTAATGTGTATCATGTATTGTGTTTTACCCCTTTTTCTTCCATATTTTGTAGTATCTGAAGTTCAGTCTCCCTTAGTCACTGAGAAAGAAAATCATAAAATGGAGGGGGAAGTAGATATGTTAGAGAATGAGGAAGAACTCCCAAAGGAAAATGGAGGTCAGCTTACTAATGGCATTGGAGCTGACTATAGATCTGACAGAAGTGAAGAGAGGCAGCCTGATGTGATGGATGATCATCCAGGCAAATCTAGGTCCATTTCCTCTTTTGTCACACCTGTTATTTTTTATGTTAACCATATCTTCCAGATCTGGTATTTTATTTGAAGTTGATGAGCAGGAGTCGAAGCATGAGTCCTAAGCGAGCCATGAGTAAGAGTATGAGTATTAGTCCCAGGAGGAGTGAGAGCAAGAGCCGAAGCGCTTCTCCAAAAAGGAGATTTAGCAGAGGTCCGAGTGGTAGTAGAAGCCCTCCATTAAGGAGGAGTGTGAGCAGAAGTCCTGCTAGAAGCATCAGCAGAAGCATCAGTCGAAGCCCAGTGAGGGGCTGGAGAAGTGTTAGTAGAAGCCCAGTAAGAGGCAGGAAGGGGAGAAGTATCAGTAGAAGCCCAGAGAGGAGCAGGAAGGGGAGAAGTGTTAGTAGAAGCCCTGTGAGAACTCGATCTGTTAGAAGTGTCAGCAAGAGCCCTATAAGATCCCTCTCTAGAAGCCGCAGGAGTTCTCCCAGACCATCATCACGAAAAACAATTAGCAGGAGCCCTGTTAGAGTGTCAAGAAAGAGTGTAAGCAGGAGTCCGGTAAGATCATCTGCAAGAAGCTTAAGCAGAAGCTCTGGAAGGGTCCCTTCAAGGAGAGACATTAGCCGAAGTCCTGTCAGAGCACCAAGCAGAAGCAACCGCCGCAGTTACTCTGGGAGTCCTAGCCCTGTTCGTAGGACAAGGACACCTCGTGGGAGGAGTGCATCGAGGAGTGTTTCACCTGATGCTTCGCCAAAGCGTATCAGAAGGGGAAGAGGTTTTAGTGAACGATACTCTTATGCAAGAAGGTATAAAACCCCATCACGGTCTCCTGTGAGGTCATACCGCTACAATGGAAGAGACCGTGACAGGTAAAGTTATATTTGGTTTTTAATTAGTCATCATATTAAGGTCGTATTGATATTTGAGAGTTGGATGGCAGAATAAGCATTTCACTCTCTGTCCTCAGATATTCTAGCTACAGAAGGTATTCCCCTAGGCGTTACAGGAGCCCACCACCACGTGGAAGAACTCCTCCAAGGTTTTTTTTCTTCCCGCCCTATTACATTTTTTTTTATCATGAATTAATTTATTGAGACATTTTTATGCCTAGTTAGTTCTCTGTGCTAGTGTTTAATGCCTGCTAACAGTAGTGTCATTATTTGAAAACCAATGTGTAGGTACCGAAGCAGGAGGAGCAGGACACCTGTTTCACGCAGCCCACGTTACCGTGCTCGACGATATAGCCGAAGCCGTAGTCCTGTTCGCAGCCGTTCCCCAGTTGAGCCATATCGATCTCCTCGTGTGGAGAGGCGGTTGTCATCTTCTCGGAGCAGGAGTCCATCAAAATCCAGGTCTTCCATGGAATCACAATCTCCTCGAAAAGCAAGCAGAGACAGATCAGAGCCACCATCCGGAAGCCCAGATGGAAAGAAGGGCCTTGTCTCATATGGAGACGGTTCTCCCTACTCGGGCGAAAGGTGAAATATGTGGTCGTGAGGATCTCGGGATACTCTACCCTTTAATTAGTTGGAGTCTTCAATTTCTGAACTCATCTGCTTTGCTTGCTATTTATAATTCTTAATGTCACCTTTTTCCTATATAGACCGCGATTGCATGTTGAAAGATTCTACTACTAGAGTAAGTTAGACTATACTTATAACATCAAGATGCTGTTTTAGGTGTGGTGGATTTATTGGGGGTATTTGTTGGATTCCAACAAGCTCGAATGTCGGTGCCTTGGTTGTTTATTTCTCAGTCAAGTTATTCGAGTTGAATTTATAAAATTTTGGTTGGCGTTTCTAAATTTGTTGCCCTTCGGCCGGAGCTGTTTGCCGCATTTCTTAGTCACACGAACATGGAACACCCACACACTAGGTTTTAGAGTAAATCACTCGTATGATCTTGAGGGGCTAATGCTTGTTAGGTCAAATTAACATCATGAAGTCCATAAAGCAGGACATTATAGTCTTCAATGATGAGGACAATTTCTTTTGTTGCTGATCTGTTCCTCCCGAGTTAATGGATAGGGGTGGTCCACAAGTAGAGTTAACGGTGCCTACATATAATTGCATCGGTGCAATCTTGCCAGTTTAGGTGGTGATTACAGGTATATGTGGTGCTATTTTTTAATGAGAATGAGATAACAATTTTTAATAAAAATATAATATAATTGTTATCTATGTCTTGTCATTGGAGAACAACACAAGTATTAAGAGGAGAGTATTAAGTTTTGTCCATGTGTTATATGGAGGTATTATAGAATGGTGCCGTGCTTAAATAACAACTCTAAAGAACAATGACCGGAGCATTTTCCAATGTTGATAAAAACATTGAAACTATCTACACTTTGCGTTCTTGTAGGCTTGTAGCCTGTTCACAGTTTGCATAATAAATCATACAAGCCAAGATGTACAATTAACACGTTTAAGCCTTTCAAATACTTGAGAAGGAAAGGCCATAACTCTGGTTGAAACTTCACACGACCACTTTAGATCAAAAGCCTAGAAAAGATGTCAGCATCTCGGATATTTGACACCATCAATATATGTATCTCCGAAGCTCAATCAGACTCCCATGAAGTCCAGGAGAGAGCTCTGCAAACGCTGGCTTCCATAACCAATGTCACTCCCCAAAACAGAACCTTGCTCGCTCAAACAGATGGAGCAATCTCCACATTAGCTGCACTGACAAATGCTCCAACCCCCATTATCCAAACGCTTTCCTTGTTGACCCTCTTCAACCTTTCCCTGAATCCTGATCTAAAGTACTCTCTTGCTGATATGGAAACCATTTATTGCCTCAATTCCCATATTAGCTCTCCAAGTTCTCAGGATACCTGCAAACTTGCCTCCTCTTTGATATGCAGTTTGGCCATGCATGATAAAAACAAGGCCAAATTTGGGGTAGCAGGTACGGTTCAGTTGATGGTGAAGGCTATTGAAGGCTCTCATGACTCTGATGCCTATCACCTTTTGAGTTCTCTGGCTGAGCTTGTCCAGTTCCATGGCAACTGCACTTTGGCTGTGCGAGCTGGTGCAGTTCCGGTGCTGCTTCGAGTTGTACAGAACACTGATAGTGAGGACTTGGCTGCGACGTCTCTTACTGTTCTTGGTCTCCTTGCTAGGTTTGATGAAGGGTTAAATGGTTTGAAGAAAACTGATGGTATAATGAGTTCAATGTTAAGTGTGTTGAAAGGGAGGTCCTTGTTGAGTAAGGAGGGTGCAGCTGATATCCTTCTTCGTCTTTTCGATGATAGCGAAGGCTGTGTCAAAGAGGCTTTGACGTTGCCGGAATTCTCAACCGTGATAGTTGATCTTTCTGTGAGGGGCTCGGTTAGAGTTCGAGAGAAAGCTGAGTTGATAATGAGGAGGATGGCAGAGGTGAGCTTAGCTGCTAATGTGGAACAACCAAGTTCCCTATATGTTTAATTGCAATCGTGTTTCCAAGTTGAATAATCGATGTCCTTTTGAAGTTGTTTTCATCTGTTCTGTGGAGAATAAATATGCCTTTTCAATCTCACTTAGTTACATGGTTAAATTTTGTTATTGCATCTTGGCTTCATATAATGTGTATTTTAGGTAAATATATACACGGTGTAAATTCTGATCTGGCTACTGTTTCCCATGAAGTTCTAAATATCAAGTCAGTGTTGCTGTAACATACTCAAAAGAAAAAAAAATTTGCAAAACTAAACTAAATTAGTATATTAAACATGGCAGAACATGGTCAATTAGCAGATAGCAGAAGGTTAGGTTGAACTTGGAGTTGGATATAGATGAAACTAGGAGTCAAGCTTAGAGTTATGATCATTGAGACATACTTATGCGTTCAAACCTGAAAACAAAAATTTAATCTGTTTTTGGTCCTAGCCTTGTCTGCCAACTACTAACGAAGTCTCCAACAAAACTGTCATAAAGTATACTTCCATTCTATATTGTTCTGCCTCCTTGACCTTGCATGTAACTACTCTCCATAATGGTAGGTCTTGTTCTACTCTGACTGTTTGTTGTAACTTGTAACCATCAGAATGGCATGATAAAGTGACGATAAGAACAATGCAGGATTAGTGTTTCACTTGCACTTTTGTTTGTTTTATTGTTTTGTTCTCCTAATCCAAATAATCCAGCTATTCTGTGGGCACTGGCCAGAAAAACAAATGTGGCAGATTTGGCCTTTGTGTGTCAAAAAAGTGTCCTTAACCATCAGTTACAGAAATAAAAGTCAAACATATTAAATAAAAGGTAAAATGTTCATTATACTTGAAAGTCGAAATCACAAAAAAATTATTATGCCACCAGATGAGTTTTACAGCTTTGTGGGATATCCGATCAATATATAATCACAGAAAACATATTATGCTTTATTCTTTAAATGAAATGTTCCTCACTCAAATCTAGCTAAGAGACTCTTTAGCAAAATCATCTTTTATTTGACAGTGTTCTTTAAAGTAAATTTATTTCTAAAGTGATAAATTAAAAAATTACTTTTATTCATAAATCATTAATAAGAGGTATATTCATTCTTAAATTATTAATAAGTTAATATCACGACGTATTTAAGATTAAATTAATTGTAAATACATTTTTAGTTGCTTACTTGATTTATAAATTTATTTTAGAAGAATGATTTTCCTATTTTATTTATGGGCAAAGAGAAATAAGTCCTTAATTATGTCGTGAGACAGCCATTCCTTGTTTGAAACTAACAGTAACACTATTTAACGTACTTCTTTGAAAGAACTTGACTCTTCTAAAATGAGAAAGTAAGGATATATCTACCATTGAATCATTTTTAGTAGGTTAAGATTTGTATGTATTTATTCAACGATAGATGTATCATTACTTTCTTATTTTAGAGATTTTTTTACTTTGGACTCTTTAAAAAAATTTCCCACCATAACAAGATTATCGAAATTTATACCACCGTTGATGAGAAGGTATAACAATGTAAGAAGTTTAATGCACTATCCGTTGAATGTAACGAATATTGAGGCAGTGAGCATGCATGCATCTCCGATTAGGACTTGGATTACTTGTTAAAGTTGTTAAATGTTCAATATATATATATTCTATCTACATCACAGCAGCACCAACACGTAATAAACTTTTTGAAGCCCATCCCACTGCCTTAATTTTCAACCCCAGCACACTGAAAAAAGCAATCTCAATTTTGTTTTAAATACTCATTATCACACCAACTTCAACCTTTCAGAACCTTAAAATAGTGTCTGAACTTGTGCCATTTAGCATAGAGAATATCAGCAACTTGATAATAGTTTTAAATCTCAAAAGATGCCCGACATACGCCATCTTAAAATGCTAGCTAGCGTCTACTCTCATACCGTTCTGACTTCTGAGTCCGTGTTTATATTTTATACACATACACATTTGCACTTTAAACATTAGGTTTAGGTTATTTTCGTATAAAATAATGATATATGGAAGAAAGAAGGCAAGAATATCTTTCTTTGCTGTATGCTATAGGAATCACATAAAAATTGGATTTCCTTGGTATTACTACCAACTTCGATTCCCCTTTTACTAATTGTGGGGCTTGGCAAGAGCTGACTACTGAAAAGGTCATACAATTACTATATATATATATATATATATATATATATATATATATATATATATATAAAAGTCATACAAAAGTTGTATAAATTAAGATTCAATTTATTCCTTTGATAAGATGTATTATACTGGGGATACTCTATAATATATTTGGTGATATAAATTAAATGTTTAACTCGATATAGTAATGGCCAGGAATGGTTCTAGTCTACCCAAAAGTGCTTGGATGAGATGATACGTTTTTCATCCAGCTTAATCTTAGTGGTCTTGAGTTCGAATCCGAGCTTTGGAAATGCAGCAGTACGTTAAACTCTAGAGGGAGAGCTTTCTCGTCCTTATGGTCCTACCCGACTTGAGGGATTAGTCTTCACAATTACAATCAGAGGATACCTTGGGGAACAAAAAAAGAAATGGTTCTAGTCTTCCAAACTATAGTTGCGGTCCGTTGTAGTTCTACATTAACTCTAAAATTAAATAAGAATTGGACTATATGTAGGAGGGATTAGATTATTTCAGTGTAAGTTATTTTTTTATACAATCAATGTAAGTTATTTTTAACTTATACACTTCAGTCGTTGATATTATTTTTATTCCACGATGCAAATTATTATTAAAGTTAAAATCATAATCATAATTACTGCTGGATGAAATAAAACCAATTGCTAAGAGTGGGCACATAAGTGAAAAATGATATGATATATAGTGGTATAGATTGGCTTAGCACCAAAGAATTTACCTAGTCGGTAACATGATATGAGTTTCTATAATCAAGTGGTTCTGAACTTTATTCTCATTGACGGGATAATCTAGAGTTTTTTTTTCACGTTCTTCAAATAACAAAGATAAACTTAACCTTGGGGTCTTTTTTCTCTTTTCTTTTGTGTGTATCAAAGTATCACTTATGGAACCAAGGGCATCATCACGATCATATTAGGTGGGAGTACTTTGTTATGGGATGAGATAGGTGAATCTTTAACCATTGGATCTTATTTCAATGATCAAGATTAGAAGATAACACATAACTTTTTCATATGGCTATCCAGCAGCCATTCATGAATGACCAAAATTAAAACTTATTTTATAGCCATATGAAAAAGTTATGTGTTATCTTCTAATCTTGATCATTGAAATAAGATCCAATGGTTAAAGATTCACCTATCTCATCCCATAACAAAGTACTCCCACCTAATATGACCGTAATGATGCCCTTGGTTCCATCCCGAACCAAAAAAAAAAATATAATATTGGCAGCAAACATAAAAAGGAAACAAAAACACAACAAATTGGTTGAGGCGGAAAAAGAATTATGTAAAATAATTCCATGCCAGCTGGATTTTTTTTTTTTACAACATGCCAGCTGGAATTTATTTGTAGCCCGTTAGTACAAAACGAACCTGGACTTCATAATTTTCTGACATTCCTCACATGAAAAACTTTTCTAATATTAGCCAATTATCGTTTTTTTTTTTCAAAAAAATGTGTGGGCCCCAAAAGTTTTTTAGATTTACAGGATCTCAAAATATTTGATAGATAGTGTGATTCCTTATGCATGTCGTTAGGAATTCAATTTTTATTATGTGTATAGATAAGATTTTGTTGAGAGAGAGATAATACTCATTTTGATAATTTATACATCTTTAAAATGATTAGTTTTTGGGCTATTGACCAAGTGATACTTTGATACACACAAAAGAAAAGAGAAAAAAGACCCCAAGGTTAAGTTTATCTTTGTTATTTGAAGAACGTGAAAAAAACTCTAGATTATCCCGTCAATGAGAATAAAGTTCAGAACCACTTGATTATAGAAACTCATATCATGTTACCGACTAGGTAAATTCTTTGGTGCTAAGCCAATTTTTTGGGTAAAATTTACCTTGCACTTGTGGCCCAATCAGTTTGTGCCAACTCAATTAAAATATCCATGTTAACACCAAGTTGTTCATACTTATAGTTTTGTGTTGTGGCCCATCCAACTTTTTATTTTATGTTTTAACCCCAGGGACCTGTTTGCAAAATTAAATTAAAAATTAGTTTTAACTTCAACTTTTTTATCTTTACAATCAGATAACCCCCTTCGTCAAAATCAAAATTGAAGCTGCAATGTTCATCTTCCTCCAACATTGAACCTTAGTTATCATCATCTTCATTGAACGCCACCCTGAGCTCCAGCCCGTCGTGTATGATCAGCAACAGTTCAAGCTTCCGCATAGTTATCCCAAGCCTATCCTTCATGTCCATGGTATTATAGTTATGACCTAATATATTAACCACAAAGATCAAATTGAGGAGATCAATAAGTCATGATTTACCAATTCAATTGACTAAATTAATGATTGTATTATAGTTAAATTAGATAACATAATTAAGATTAATTGACCTAGATGATAACCAATAAATAAAATTGTCAAAATAAGGCAATACGACCTATTTTTTATTTTTTATTTTTGACGGAACCTAATTAGGTTGAACCACTTCGAGTTGGGTGATTTTTAGGTTAATTAATATCGAGTCAAGTATGTTTGTAGTTAATATTTTGCTAGTTTAACCCTTACGAATGGGCCAGTTGGCCTATCGGTTCAACATTTTTTTAAAAATAATAATGAATTTGATCTTTAAAATTTAAATCAGTAATAGAAAATTTGATTTATTTTATTTTGGGCCAAATGGTAAATAAATTATAAATTAGTTCTATTACCAATTAATTTGTATTTTTTCAAGTAAAAATTGCAATACACTCTTAAATATAACCTATTATATATCAATTTAGTTTGGTTTAAGTGGTCATAGGTTTAATCCCAAAATCATATATATGCGAAAAAAATGTTGAAATTGAAAGGTCTATGACCACATCATGAGATTGGAGATGAGTGACAAAAAGGAAAAATAATCATCTCACGTCCCTTTATCCCACCATTTTTCATGTTTACTTTTATAACAATTGATAATCTAGGGGTCATACTACGGGAAAAATAAATTTTTATTAAAAAATTAAGTATTTCAATTTTTTAAATATTAAATATATCAAACTCCCATAAATTTTTTCTTTTCCTAGTTTCTTATCGAACATTCTCCATAATCTATTAATTGTTTGTTTTTAAAACAAGAATCTTTTGATCAACGGGTGTAAAGAAAGTTTGGAAAAAAAAAAAGGTGAGAATATGATAGTAGGTGCTAGGAATGTGTGTAGGGGCATTATGGTCAAGAAAATGTTGTTGTAAGAAAACGAGGGACTGAACGGTGGGGGGTTTTCTGTAGTGTGCAGTGGCAACTGGCAAGTGTGAAGACTGAAGAGTGAAGTAACACAACAAAAGTCGTGGGAACGAAACCAACAAAGGCAAATCAAGGAGAAAAAGGAAAAAGCCCATTTGCTTTTTTGGGTTTGTTTCCCACCAGGTTGAGTGAGGTTGGTGCAAAGAACACAACTTTGTTCTCAGACCCTTCATTCTCAATGTTCATTTATTTATTTTTTCCATTTATTATCTAAGATTCTAGTACATATTATTATACAAATGTTTAAAAGAGAAACATACCAGCAAGTTCATACTTCATACTTCATACCACCGAGTATGAATGACATCATTAAATATAAGTTAAGGTTGCAAACTGTTTTTCTTAATGCTATTTTGCACCCTATTTCGATTTCTTTAGAAAAAATGGAAGATAGCAACAAATGGCATAAAAATATTATTTTAATTGCTAAATATTCTTGCTCTTGTCTTAGTCTAAGTGCTTCACTAGCTTTACTCAATTTCCACGCGCATTGATTCTCCAATCTTATTCTCTTTGCATTACAAAGTAAAATACTTGGCTCCTTCTCTTCATTTTGTGCTTCATTTGTTGTGGATTCTCTGCTAATAAAGGGTAATGACTTTCTTTAAGAAATAAGTGTGTTTGTTTTTTTTTTTTTTTTGGGGGTCTCTTTCAGTTTCTATCTCCCTTTCATGAGTGCCTTTAACTTTCTGTCAATTTTCTATGAGGTTTCACGGTAGCTGATGCAGATTCATTGATATTATTATTATTATTATTTTCCTTTGCCACTCTCCCATTTGGGTATAAATAGAGATTGCTAATGTTGGTGTTCTTCATTGCAGAAGCTCATCTTAAGAACTGTGGGAGTTGACTTGAGCATTTTGCTAATTGGGTGGAAAATATGAGCTACAATAGCTCCTCAATGAATTTTGGTTAGTTTTTGTCCCATGTTGCCAACATTGCCCTACACACTCTAGTTTATTGATTTACTACTAAACCTCTTTAGCAACTAAATCATCTAGGATTTGTAACATGTTTTAACAAATTTTATTGCTTCCATGTTTTAGGTAGTGGAACTGCTAGAAGAACTTTTGAGTTTGGAAGGACTCATGTGGTCAGACCTAAAGGGGAGCACCAGGCTACTATCGTTTGGCTACATGGCCTTGGTGATAATGGCTCAAGGTATGTTGCTAACAACATGAATATCCTATGCAATCTTTGTTTAAACTTTAAAGATGTATACTCTATGTCTTTTTGTTAGAATTGGAATACACCTGGAGATTTATTGAGGGAAAAGTTTTTGTTTTTTTTTATGAGCTGGTTGGTAAATAGAATTAAAGATTATATTTTGGAAAACTTGTACTACTCAAGGACCGTGCATTTTCTCAATGGCTGTCCTTGTCAGTGTGCATGGCTCAACAGGTTGGAATTGGTGATGTTTGGAATTTTAATTATTTGAATAAGTTATCCCTTTTTTATTGGCAAACTCAGTTTTAGTGGATACCTTCTCTTGCTTTAGAATATGCCTTCAATAAGAACGGTGGATTTGTTTTCTTCTAATAAATTTAAGGTGGGGAGTAAGAGAATGTCAATATCTTGTCCTCTTCTGCTGAAGAAGTTTGTTTATTAAATAAGTTCTTAAACTCCATATCCTCTTTCAGAAGATTTCTACCAATTGATTTGGTGGGATAACACAAGGGTACTGTCAACCATAAAAGTATTACTAATATCATATATTTTCATCTTCTTCATTGAAAGTTTGCAGTATAGGAACTTTGACTCTGAGATTTGTATATGCCAAATAATAGAAAAGGGGACCACTTCTTCACTAGCTATGCTGTTCCCAAAACTTGGTAGGCATATAGATACTAATCACCAAACAAGGACACGTAATTCCTATGACTAAGTTGTGATTTTGAAATCAGGTTGATTAGTGCATTTCTTTTTTCTTTTTTTGAAAAGATTAGTGCATATTTTCACATAATACAATTTATTCCATTTATTAATATGTGGTCCCAAAATTAGGTAGGGGGTCATATAATTGTATTGTGCATTTCCTTGAAGAAACTTTATGATAGTTTCAAATATCATCTTTGATAGCAGAACTTATCTCATAAATAGTTCTAATATTTTTCTACTTTATCGTGTCTTTCTACCTTATTGAAGAGTTAAAGATTAGCCTATAGTGAAGAAAATGAACCTTTTCTTTTGTTTTGCAGCTGGTCCCAAATTTTGGAAACTCTTCCTCTTCCAAATGTAAGAATAAGCATATATTTGACATTTTCCCAATAGCTAATGCACATGTTGGGTTGAAATTGCATCATATTATGCTATTAATGTAATATTTGGAAAGCATGTGTCCTTGATAAGCAGATGCCATTTGTTTTCTTGAAATTTATGCTGCAGATCAAATGGATTTGCCCAACTGCTCCTTCTCGGCCTGTAGCCATATTTGGTGGATTTCCTAGCACTGCTTGTAAGATTTAATGCTTGAAAATTATACATTATCACCTTGAAAACACCATAGTTGTTTTTCCATTTTCCTTTTCTGCAAATTTTTCTTCTACACTGCAATGATGCATATTGATTCTTTGTTTATTACAGTATATTCAGTGTAGAATTACAGTGCCACCTCCATTTTAAATGTCAAGAATAGTCTAACTTAACTGAGGCATCTCTACCAGGGTTTGATGTTGGGGAAATTTCAGAAGATGCTGCAGATGATTTGGAGGGTTTAGACGCTTCTGCAGCACACGTTGCCAATCTTTTGTCAACAGAGCCTCGAAATAGTAGGTTATCCATGACCACTTAAGAAACTCGTCAACTTGATCTGCCTTTTTTTGGCTCGAGTATATGATTCACTACATTAACTAAATTTATAATAGGAAATGCCCTAATGGCAACCATTATATTAGTTTCTGGGTACATAGCTATGCTCATGCCTCATGGTAAGCTGATGACTTAGAGTGAAAGCAAAGGGTTTTTCCAGTTACTGTTCGAGGAAATTGTCAATAAGATTTGGAGACAATTATTTTATGTTCTCTATATTCTTTTCTAGTTTCCATCTAATAGTTCAACATCATTACCCATAGAGAAATTCATTCTGTGATAAGGTTGCATTGATTTTGCTTCAGCAACTGTTGGTACCATGAGTAATCACATCCATATCTCTTTGGTGGAAAAGAGAGAGATAGCACTTTTAATAAGAAAATCAACCGATTTTACTTGTTAGTAGAACAATAAGCACTACAAAAACTTATTTAAATGTCTGATTCAGGAGAAACGGAAAATTGTGCTCTCTTACTTCATTTGTCATCCAGCTCCATAGTATTTGGTATAATGGTAGTGCAAGCTTACAAATCCAAAAGGCCTTCCTGAGGCTAGCTTCCATATTTGCTATTAATACGGTGTTCAGATTTATTTACTTCTATATATCGATTAAAGTGACTGAAGTTGTATTTAGCAATTTAAGAAATTAGAGCGAACCAAATATTACTTGTAGATTGTATACATTGGGCTATCATTACCAAATCCAGGTTGCTTATAATTTGACTTAAATGCTGCTGTTCACTACAGTCAAACTTGGTATTGGGGGCTTCAGTATGGGTGCTGCAACTGCACTTCACTCAGCTACATGCCATGCTTTGGGGCATTATGGGAATGGAAACACTTACCCTATCAACTTAAGTGCAATTGTTGCTTTAAGTGGCTGGCTTCCTTGTTCAAGGTTTGGTTTCTACCATATGTCAATGAGTGGATACACAAATAGACTACTTATAAGGCACATCCGCGCATAATTTACCTTCTCTTTAAGCAATATAAATTACTACTCAGAAGTTGCTAATTGATGCAGGACCTTGAAAAATCGGATTGAAGGGTCACGCGATGGCAGAAGGCGTGCAGCATCGTTGCCCTTATTTCTCTGCCATGGCAGAGGTATTCATAACTTCAATTATTTTTCATTGCAGTTTAAATTTTAAAATGTTAGTTTTACTGGGAACGGTTTCCCTTACTACTTCTTTAGGGTATAACAGCATGATTGGTTTATTTGTCCCTCACCCTGGATTCCTATCTAGGGACACCTGCACACTGCTTAAGTAGTTTGATTAATCCGCATTAAACATCCTTTGCTGATATATGGATATCAAAATTGAGATACTAGTTAGTTATATTCTTTCACTGAACAATAATCTATAGATCTGTCATTATCTTTGTGCTCAATGATAATAGTAGTTCCTGTGCACAAAGAAACGCTTTATAGTAGTTTCATTGGTTAACATTCTTGATCAGTGCTGAATACCTATTGGGGACGAGCTGAACAGTTTGCACATGTATAGAATTCCTTGTTGGAATTTTAACTGATTCTCTTAATCATGCCAACATTTTCATTTGGCTGAACATTTTGACATTTTTCTGGTTTCTATGAATTATCGGAACTGCTAACAAAAGCCTGCTTGTACTAGTATTCACAATGATTTTTGCTTGGTTTTTTTTTGTTGTTGTTGTTCAAACTTCAAAGTTGTGTGATATAATCTTCAATTATGTAGTAGGGAATTTGGTTTCATATCTGATCTTTGCACTCTATATCCTGAATTCTTTTTGCAGGTGATGATGTGGTTGCATATGAACATGGAGAGAAATCTGCAAGGACCTTGAGTTCAGCTGGATTCCAGAATCTTTCATTTAGGAGCTACAATGGGTATGAATCAATTTTGTTCTGCAAAGGCTATCAACATATCTGTTTATGACATTAAGATAATGAATAATATGATTCATGCTGTGCAGGCTGGGTCACTATACAATCCCTGAAGAAACTGATGAAGTTTGCAGTTGGCTAACTGCAAGCTTGGGACTTGAGGGGTTTCGGTTGAACTAGAGAAGTGAGGCTCAATCAGCAGGTCACAGATACTAGAAGCATACTTTTAGGCAGTGGAAGAGGAACTATAGAATAGATAGTAGTGGTGTTGGGGTATATTGGTTATGGTATAGCCACTTCATTCTCTCTCCTATTCTCATGGTACTAAATAAATGAATAAACTTTTTTTTCCAAGGGCCACCATCTTTCTTGCTCTTGGATTTGGGAATGCTTTGGTGGGAGGACATGGATAATTTCCTCTACATCCAGCAAATTTTGTTTAGTCCATTTAGGAGCTCTACTGGGATGGATATATATATTTGCTTTGTGTATTCCTACTCTTGTCTAAATAAAGTCAGATTTTGGTGGAGAGTTTTTATTTATTTATTATTATTATTATTTGGTATATTGTGCTTTTAAGTTTTAACCCACTAAAATATAACGATAGATATATTTTTACTTATTTTATAGACAGACTTTTATTCATTGTTTTTACCTCGGTTGAACTTATCTTTATGAAAATTAATAAATTAGTTGATAAAATTAGGAATAAATCTAAATCCCGTCGAATGAAAATATTAAATGTTTTTTTTTAATATATTTCTAAGATATTGAATGCATTATTTTTTTATTTGATAATAGAAGTATTAGCAGGAGGATTTTATTGGAGTATACAACAAAACTCTAAAATTAATTCAATAATTTAGGTTCTTCAATACCCCACCAGGGAAGGGGACTCCTGAGTTTCAGACTCAAAAACAAAATCTCATTTCTATTAAAGTTATAATTTCTGTTTAAGTGCTAATTACAACATTAGAGCAGAATTTATCAAGATTAAAATTTGGGCCAAAGAATAAAACGAAAGATATTGATTGAAGAATGCGAAGTAGCATTCATATCCAAAGAAAAAGTTGTAAATGAAAACTAATTCGATGAATCATTGTTATATTTCCCGGGCTTCGTCACCAGAATCCTTCTCATGATCAGAAAGGGTCAATGGTGGAAAAGGCACATTGTTCAATATATATTTCCTACCCTTCTTCACCAACCCTCCTGAAGAAGACTCATTTGTGACTTCCCTTAATCTACTCATTGGTGTAATTGGCGAACTTTGCTGACGAAGAGTGCCACGTGACATGCTGCATAAAATAATATATATATTATATAGTCTGTCAAATTTTAATATATACAAGCATATATTAAATTATTTATTTATTTATAGTGAAAGCGATCTTTTACCCAGAGCATTGCAACGATGGTGTTATAGGTAAGAGGTCATCCCGTCCTGCATGTAACAAATCTGATACTTCTCCATCAACCCTTTCTTTATTCATATCATCTGAAATCCATATATGTATAATAGATTTACATTATCAAATTAAATACGCATGCCATATTTTTCTTAAGTTATATATCTTGCAATTTACCTTCTTTCTTGCCATAGAAATTCTTACATCCCTGACATTGACATGCCTGGTGCAACCAACCTTGATCTTTTTCAAATAAGAAAAGTTAATTAGCGCTTTTAGCGGATGCAGGAGATAAAAGTACTGATATAAAGTTCAAAGCATATAATATATACAAACAAACCTCAAAACATTCACAATAATTTTGAAGACACTTCGACTTCATGCAATTGCAACCTTTTCTGTGCCTTGCTGATGATGACAGTGTCTTCATAGTGTCATGCTCCTCCTGCATAGGACACATTATGCCATCAATTTATTTTATTTTTTTATGAAAAAAATAATATATTTAAAAACTCGAACTAAGCACAAGGATCTAATACCGTATTATTTGATGGAATATCAATGTCATTGATCTGTACAAGCTTGGGAGCAAATGCAAATTGATCACGGGATTTGATTTGATTCCTAATTTCATAAATTTTATCTCGAAATTCTGGTCTATTTAAGCAGCCTAGGCAAGAACAAGGGTCGCCACAATAAAGTTCAGCAGCAAAACACTCACAATAACTGCAAATAAACCATATATATCAACATACATAGAGATGCTGCATATCATATGTATAAAAGTGAGATATTGTAAACATTTACTTACAGTTTGGCACATGCACTCCTCTTACAGGTACATCCTATACAGTCCTCATTATTTCTTCTGTTGGCAAAGAGCAATGTGGAATAGGGTGATGCAACAAAACATATATAGAACAACAAAAGTTAATGTTTAATTAGTAACTGCCAAGTAAAAATGAATAACTATGAGAAGGAACAAAACAAGTTACTTTTTTTTTGTCACGGGTCTAAGTTGGTTGAATTCCTCAGAATTTCCATCATGGCCATTTGCAGTTTCAGGAAATGATGGGAATGTAAAAGGTTCTATGAAGGTAGGGGATTCAGAGGTGACAAAATGTGTATCAATTTCAGGGCTCTCATCGTTTATAGTGCTAACTTGTACTGTTGGAATCCCAGGAGTATAAGGTGAAATTGTCAATCTATATTTGATTCTCTTGCTCTTCAAACCCTCCGCTGATCCCATACAGAGGCTGTTTAAATGCAACACACCTGATGATGGCTTGGAACTTGTCACAGGTGAGGGAACTGATGTTACAGGCACTTCTGAAATATGTGGAGGAAGTGGGAGGATTTCACTTCCAAAAGGACTTGATGCAGCTTCGATGCAACATGAAAGGTCACGAAGATTTTGACTAGCCTACATTGACATTAATTAATAATTATTCTATTGTATAAAGAGAAAATCTTACCAGATTCAAGTAACAAAATCCATGATAATAATGCTTGCAATTCATTGTCTTATGTGAAATTTGTATAATACACTAGTAATTTACCATGTTTTTCTATGTGATATACTTCATGTTTTAACACTTTTGATTGAATGAGAAAATGTAATGTCAACAAAATTTTCCAAGTTCCAAGATTGCAAACTTAATAAGGACAACATGGGAGAAAACTTTTAACTTCCATCTCCATAAATCAAACTAGATCACCAAAGCATTCGATTTCATGGATAATTTAGTACATAAAATACATTTACCACTATGGAAAAATCAAGAAGCATAATCAAGAATCAAGATTATAATTACTGACAGTGGAAAAAATATATATTCAGCTTATAAGTGTAGAAAACATGCAGATAAAGACACACACACACAGACACATCGAAAATTTGATTTGTACCTCGGAACCATCTCTGCAAAAATCCTCTGCTTCTATGTCTAAAGTTTGCTCCATCTCACCATAATTTTCGCATTCTTGAAAAAACTGCAATATTTCTTGCGAAAGCCAATCATCATCTTGTATTTTTCCTGGATCGTCAATATTGGATGGATTTTCTTGATGAACCGTGTTAGGTTCCTCTGACAAAAGATTCAAATTCTTGGTACTACAAAGATCTTCAAAAAGACCCTCGCCTCCATTAATGTCACTTTGAGATATTAAACAAAATTTGTCAAGAAACACAGGCAGCAGTGCATTATCTATAGGGAAAAAAAGAAAAGAAATGTGGAATTAATTGAGGTCACCATAGTTACCTTTCAAATAACTGTGTTGCACTTGAAGGGGATAAAGTAAGACTTGGTGGTGTGGAAGTGGAATTAAACAAAAGTTCATCAAGCAAAAATTTATCCTCATATTCAAAAGTTATTGGAGATAAACTGTTTAGGTCGCCAAGATATGAGTACTCCTGTGGGATGAAAATGGTGATAATGAATCATAATGACACATTCATAATTATTCATCAATCATGAAACTGTACTGTCAATGAAATGAAATAGTGTTAAGATACAATAAGTTAGATAAAGATTAATGCTCTAATAACAACAAAGCATGGTGTAATGCATGCATGAATAAACCGAAAGTTGTATTGTAATGCATATATCTCGTACTGGAGAGGGTGGTTGTGATGAAGAAGAGGTGTCCTCCTGCTTCTTGTTCTTGGAAGCTTCATTAGACGAATCCATGCGTGTGCTTTGCTTGAATGGAATGTGAAATATGAAGAAATTGTTGACAGGTAGAATGTTAGAAGGCTTGTAAACTCTTGTCATAAGGTTTTGGGTCAATGTGTAGTATCAAACCCACTTATGTAATTTTTCGCCAATGACAAAATATTTTCCTATGAGATCTCCCGATCCTACCAAAATCTGCATATTGGAAAATTATCTTTTTTGTTAGGAATCTGAAAACTCATTTTAATGAACATGAAAAATGTCATTGTAGAGGTGCATGACCAGTTGAGCTATTACTCATGGTCATGCAGAGTGACCCATATATTGCACCAAATTTTGACAATAGTGGGGGACTGTTCTATTAGATCTTTAACACCATTGTTTGGAGATTATTGAAGTAATCAACAGGTTTGTGCTCTCTATATTCTTTTACAGTTTCCATATCTAATCGTTCAATATTGTTTTTCCATAGAGAAATTCAATCTATGATAAGGTCGCATTGATTTTCCTTCAGCACCATAGTAATTTAACTTGTTTGGGGGCACGAGAGATAAACAGAGCAGTTTCAATAAACTAAATATTTTATTTTAATTTTTATCTTTCACTGCTGCTTTGTTAACTGAACAATAATGCATCAGCACTGCAACTTGTATAGACGTCCAATTCAGTAATAGAAGAAAATTATTTACTTTTTACGTTATTATTTTTATTTGTTTTATTGGACGAAACTTTGACATAATCTTTCAACTTTTTCAAAACTCTTAAAATATTTTTAACTGTACAGATTGTATTGAAGTATATAGTTCAACCATGGTTGGTTCTTGAGGGACTTCAAGTTAAATTTTAGGTATTAATGTTTTTTTCTTTCCTGAATTAATAGATAAGAAATCACAAAAGTAAGTAAAACAAAACAAATAACTGAACAAAAATGGAAAATTAAATTAAAACCAATAAAATAAATTGAGTTTCTATCAAATGCAAATTTTCAAATTAAGTTTTAGAACCCATCGAGGTTAACTTTTTTTGGGTGAATCGGAGTATCCTCCGATCGGGAGCCAGAAACTAATCCCTAAGCTCCACGGGCCCACAATAATGTATCTCGTTTCATCTACAATGTTAATGACACAAAAAAATCTGACAACTCGTATCCTCCAACTAATAGGTTGAAAATTGATCCTTTACACAATCCAACTATTAATCAATTCATTAAAAAAGCTACAATATTTAAAAATAAACAAACCAGTAACTGATAATGATTTGGAATTTTGATCATCTACAAAACATTTATACTTTCTAAAAGAAAATCTTATGTGTCATACAGATTCTGATTTGAGGCTTCGCCTAATCAAGTCACTGGGGCCACCTATGAATTATGCTTCCATGCAGCAGATATTGACCATTTGACCCAATAACATTGCTCACAGGAGTAACCTGACTCTGACTTACGTTGTTGAGTGATACTGATGATTGACTCATGCTGCATGTATACAACGAGACATCAAAAAATTAATGTGCATTCAGGATCGTATAAAGTCTGTCAAACATATAAAAGGATTTATAGAGAAAGCGAACTTACTTGACGTCATGAAATATTGCATCCGGTGCTTTTTCAACCTTGCCGCTCGCCGATTCTTTAATAATGCCATGTTCCCTTGCAACGTTATCTGAAATCCAGAAATGTGTATCACTTTATTATTACAATAATGATCATTAATTTATTATTATTTTCAAAACAAAAAGCTAAATGATCAATAGATACAAAAGGAGTATAAAAAAGAGCATGAGAATTACAAATGTTAGTAGTAAAAGTTTTTACCTTCTCTGTTGCCATATGAATTCCCACATCCCTGCCGGCATCGACATTTACTCGTGCAATATCCAGCTCTAATCTTTTAAAATTTTAAAAAGAGTACTGTTAGGTAGGGATGCTGGAGATAAAGTATAGAGCATATAAAATTGTATAATAATGTACACAAATAATTACCATATAACAATCACATGATAATTTGTTACACTTTACGCAAGCGCAACCTTGCTTGTGCCATTTTGGTGATGATGGTGTCTTCAGATTGGCATCCACCTGCAGAGACACATAAAACCGTCATTTTATTTCATGAACTACAAGTAAATTAAACCGTCATTATATATATAAAAGTGAAATACAAGTGTGGTATATACCGTATGATATGATGGAGTATCAGTGGCATTCTGTATAATATTGGAAGCAAATGAAACTGGATTAGTGGATTCAAGAGACTGTTGATTTGTGATTTTGCCTAATCTCGTCATTGGTAAACTATTTCCATGTGGACGAATATGTCTTCGATCACATGAAGCACCAAACATTGAGGCACCATTGGTCAGAGGAGTAAGCGGACTTGCGTTTGCTGCTGCTAATTGACTCATGCTGCATATATACATCACAAAATATGTATCATTTCTGGATTATATATATATAGTTTATAAAGTATCAAATATTATATATAGGAGGATTTATTTTTAGTGAAAACGATCTTACCGCAACAATGGTGTTGCGGGTGAGAGGCCGTGCACATCATTGAGTGAGAAGCGGCGCACATTATTGCGATGCAAGTCTGCAGATAACAAATCTGATAGGAATATAGGATTTATTAATAATATACAAACCTCTGCAACATATAATCTGGAATCCAAAAATTATAAATCACTTTACTAGCATTCTTAGTTGCATATATATATCTTGATTATGTGTATCCTCTCTCTGTCCTACGTTTTATGGCGTGCAAATGAAATTCAATTAACCAGGTAACGAGATTTAATATGTTCATTCATAAAGTTTAGTTAAAATTTGTACCGGTACTGTTACATTTAATATTATATCATCTCATATCAATCTACTAGATCAGACAAAAATTAAACTCATCAATTTTATGGAGCAGCTAGCACAAATTTAACAGCAAATGTTCGCAAAATAATTTTACCTTTTTTGCCGTAGGGATTCACATCCTCCTGCAGACACATTACACTTGTCAGTTTTTTTCCGAAACAAAAAATATATATAAAGTATAAACGTTAACTACGACTCTATGAGGATCTTGTACCATATTATTCAGTGGAATATCAGCAGTATTCTGTAGAATCTTGGAAGCAGATGCAATTGGTTTATGGGATTCAGTAATTTGCTTAGCGTCATCTGGTTTATCTGGTCTATTTGAGCAGCCTTGGCAAAAACAAAACTCGCCACAATAGGAGTTAGCAGCAAAACAGCCGCAGAAACTACAAATAAATCAATGTGTCAGTACATAGATATTTAAATGTATCAAATTAAGGGATACAGATTACCTATCCCATTTTAGTATACCATATTTTGTCCTTATCAATAATATATTGTCATGTATTCTAATTTTTTTTTTTAATATTATATAAAATTTTAACTTATGGGCAAGATGTTATAGACGGAGAAAAGATGGTGTGGTACATCAAAATGATACAGGTTATCTCTATCCCATATTAAGATACTGAGGAAGAGATAATGAGGCCCTTTCAGCTTCTACATTTATGTCATTTTAAAACTCATCAAAACATGCCAGAATCCTAAGATATAATGAGTTATTATGCTCTTTTACCCGAAACATAAAAAAAATTACTTACCGTTTTATGCATTTACTCTTCTTACAGTTGCATCCTCGTTTTTTGCCATCAGTGGTGTTTGGTGTTGTATTCCTAAAGAGCAATGTAGAGAATTTGGTTATGCAACTAAACATATAATTAAAAACAACAAATTATTAACTAGGAGAAGAACACAGGAACTAACATTTGCTTCTCAAGCATAGTAGGTTGGCTGAATTCCTCAGCATTCCCAGAACTTGTATGTTTAAGTCTTTTGTTATCATGGACTCTTTTAGTAATAGGTTGTGATGTTTCTGGCAGCTTGTTCATTTTCGTTTCGCTTGAAGTCGAATTCATTGCCGTAAGAGAAGAAGCTGTTAAATCCTTTGATACAGGATGTAAAGCTGTTAAATTCGTTGCAAATTCCTCAAATCGAAGACAACGTCTAACGACACTGTGCTTTTGACGAGCCTACAACATCGAATGTAATAGTGTTAGTATATCCCCACAAAGAAAATCTCAAGACTCAAAAACCGAAAATGCAAATGCTTGACAATCATGTTTGCAATTTCGTTGTCCTGTGAAATTTCTATGCCTTTAACGAAGTGGATAATTAATGAGTGATGCAAGATACACATCACTTATACATACAGAATCTTATATTTTACAATTTTCACTATCTGATTACACTATACTACTTTGGTGGATGGTGCACCTTAGACAATATCTTCATTATATGCTATCTCACTCTTGGGAAGATGATGTGCACCAAAGTGACGTGGACTAAGCATTATGCATATATAATTCCACTAGACCCCCCTAGTCAAACTGTTAAGTGATCCGAGTTGAATTCTATTCATGAATGAAAATCCTATTTCCTGTGATCCCCATAAGGCCATAATCATGCAAATGTCAAGCTGCACCAAGAGGGCTACAATAAACCACAAATAAAGAGTCTGATTTGTACCTCAACAATCTTTGCGCTTAGGCCTAAGGCAGGTGTAACATTATGCACAGGTTGTGACCATTCATTTACTTCAGGCTGAGGCTGCATGGGTTCTGGCATCAACTGAGGTTTACAATCTTTCTGCCATTCATTTACTTCAGGCTGCTTCTGCTGCATAGGTTCTGGCATCAACTGAGGGTTACGATCTTGATGATTCT
Source organism: Echinosophora koreensis (assembly GCA_035048595.1). NCBI lineage: Eukaryota > Viridiplantae > Streptophyta > Magnoliopsida > Fabales > Fabaceae > Echinosophora > Echinosophora koreensis. The sequence continues at coordinate 6,703,293 of JAPCYP010000001.1, read as the reverse complement.
GCCATTCATTTGCTTCAGGCTGCTGCTGCATAGGTTTTGGAATCAACTGAGGGTTACAATCTTGAAGAATCTGCAATTCATTTCCTTCAGGCTGCAGCTGCATAGGTTCTGGCATCATCTGAGGGTTATAATCTTTCTGCTGTTCATTTGCTTCAGGCTGAAGCTGCATAGGTTCTGGCATTAACTGAGGGTCACAATCTAGATGATTCCACCATTCATTTTCTTCAGGCTGCAGCTGCATAGGTTCTGACGTCAGCTCAGGGTTACAATCTTGATGATTCTGCATAATGTGTATGGCATTAGTCATATACTCATATATACCTATAAGTACTCCCTGTTCTATATATCAATAATAAAGTATAAACAGCATGAACCTAAGGTTACCTGGGCTATTGAACCATGCCAATGTTGTACCTCTGAAACAGCATCTGCAGAGAAATTGGATTCTACCCCTCTGCATTCTTTAGAAGATTCAACATCTTGTATTTTTCCTGTTTCATCAACATATGTTGGCTTTTCTTGAAGAACCGTCTTAGTTTCCTCTGACAAAAGCAAAGGTCCTTCACTCCATTGATTGAAATAATAAGAATCTTCAATGAGAGTCTTGCTTCCAATTTCGTCACCTCCGTGAGAATTTGGTGCAGCTTCCTTAAATTGAAGGAAGTGTCTAGGGAAACTGTGCTTTTTACTAGCCTACATTAATTGACTGTAACAATTATTCTTTTGCACAAATTAAAGAAAATCTTAATTGATAGACTCCAGAATTTGAAATGTAAATGCTTGACAATCATGCTTGCAACCCGTTGTCATATGAAATTTCTCTTATAGATTAGTCACTTCTTCATGATCAACTAAATGCTTTAGCAAGCAAATTATATATTCAGTGAAACATCTTTGTTCTTGTTCTTCTCCATGCTCAAACATATAATCAAGCCTAAAATTATTGACTTTGAAATCATCTATTCATATGCTTTAAAGTATGGAAAAATTAAGCTCTCACACATACATGCAAAGACATATATAATAAACAAAGCAAAACACATACAAAAGTCAAGCTGCCCCTAGAGGACTACAATAAACCAGAAAAAAAGAGTCCGATTTGTACCTCAGAACCATCTTTCGACACTTTCTCTGCGCTTAATTCTAAGGCTAGCCAAACCTCCAAACTTTCACATTCTTCAATATCCAGCAGAGGTTCTGGCATCAACTGAGCTGCACGATCTTGATGATTCCGCCATTCATTCAGTGCAACCTGCTGCGACTTCAAATCTTGTTGGTCAATAACAAAGTAAAATTTTAATGGCACTAGTCATAGACTCATAGCTATAATATAAATACTGCCTGTCCCATATATATCCATATTATTCACAGCGTCTTGCTACAACCGGTGTCCTAAGGGCATTGCATTGATTAAAGAATCTATCAAAAGAAAGTTTTTCTTAAAATGTTTTTTTAAGAGATTTTTCTTGAAATATTAATTATTTATCTTCTCAAAATATTAATTATATCACTTTCCAACAAAAGTATTTTTATTCTTGCTGTAAAAAAAAAAAAATTTAAATTTTGTTCTTTCAGTTCCTTAACCAATAATCTTAGGACACTGGTTAGCATTCTCCTTATTCGTATATATATAAACAGCAAGAAACTATGGTCACTTATGCAATATATCGAATCATGACAACGCTGTAAAACAAGGTCTGCAATCAAGTTGGACTCTTACTCTACCTCTCTCAATCCTTGAACTGGCGATTCAACATTCAGTAATTTTGCAACTTCATCAAGATACGATGACTTTTCTTGATGAACCGTCTTGGGTTCCTCTAACAAAGGCAAAGGTTCTTCGCTTACTTTCTTGGAATCATAAGAATCTTTAATACGACTGCGTGGTGGTGTGTATATAAGAGTTGCAGAATCGTATTCATCAAGAAAACAGTATGAAGAAAAATCGTTTTTATAAGTATTGACTGGTTGCTGCAATGGTGGCAAACGTTCTAAAAAAGCCAGAAAGGAAGAATCCTGCAATGAAAAAGGTGGCGCTTGAGTTGAGAAATTCATTATTCATCATTATCAATTAATCATCAAACTGTAATGTAAATTATATGAAAACAGAGAGAAGATACAATAAGTTAACTAAATAATGCTTTGAAAAAATAAAAAAGAGGGTTCAACACAACAATATTGCATTGCACATATGCATGTGCAACAATAATATTCATCATTCAACACAACGTAATGAACCTATATATGAATATATTTAACAGTAAGTTGTGATGATGCATGACAAAAGAACAAGAAATTCCAGGATATCGTACGGAAGGAGAAAGACTGAAAGAGAGTGAAATTGAGTCGTACAGGAGTATAGGACAATGTGTCCTCCTTCATGGGAGCCTCAGAAGAATCCATGCCAATGGTAAACAACAGAGAGAGAGAGAGAGAGAGAGAGAGACAATGGGGTTGAGCAAGTGGTTTGAGCCGAGGATAGAAGGTATTAATGAGAAATAGGAGGTTCAGAGTTCAAACCCTGCCAGAAAATAAGAGTATATAAATACTTAATTTAATTGTTAATTTTTGTGTGTGGATATAAATGGGCGTGCCTTCCTCCAATCTAAACTTTTTTAAATCCAAAAAGAAAAGATAAATGTATCATTTTTTTTTTTACGAAATAAATGTATCATTCTTTGATAAATAGAAGAATAATAAATTAAACCACTTATAGATAAATATACAAATTTAATAACATTGTTTTTTATCTGGTTAAATAGAAATTATTAATATATTTATTTTCCTTTGTATATATTATAAATGTATAAATAATTGAAACGCATTTACTTTTTTGTGTTGCTTTTATTAAACCACAGTTGTTTTGTTGCAATCCATTATAGATATAGTAGGAGTCTTGATATCCAAACAATCCAAAAAAATCTGAAAACTGTGCTTAAAAGACCAAAAATCAAACAAAATTGATATTTATTGGATTTTTTGGACCTTGTTTGGTGGAAATTGATCGAGTTAAATCAGTTTTTGGATTCTTTTTTTTTTTTTGAAAACGTACCAAACCAAACCGAATCGCATATATAGAGTTTAATATATGCTTATTCTACATTTTACATTATTGCCTTTTTATTTGTTGATTTTTTTTCCTAATAATTTTATTAGTTTGATGTGATATAATTTTCTACTATTTTAAATTTCCAAACATAAATTGATACTTCTTAACTCATAATAAAGTTTTAATTTTTAATATGTTATTTGTTATATCTATTAATGTTATTTAGACTTATTTTTCTGTTAATAAAAGAGATGTCAGTAATCCACTTCTATGAGTTAGTATCGGCAAGAAATGAGATGCAACGCAGGGGTAAGTATAATTTTTTGCATCAGCCACTACTCCGTCATACAGTAATAAACAAATACTCTTTTTCTTCTATTTTTTTTTAAGTGAATATCATTCTTCAGATACACACTTCAAAAGCTATAACCTTCTATTAGGGTTGGGCAAGTGGTTTGAGTCAAGGGCAGAAGGTGTTATAATAATTATTCCCTCCGGTCCACAATGTAAGCAAAAATTTCCAAATTTTTTGGTCCAAAATATAAGCAAGTTTCAACTACTTTCTTATCATTTAATGAAGTTATTCTCAAAATACCCTTCATTTAATACAAATTTTGTTTTCTAATGACTCTTTTTATTCTCAATAACACAAGCTTAATAAATAAGAGGAAGGGTAATTTAGGTAACAAACTTAATTTTTTATTCCCAATGACTCTTTTAAATGAGATCAACTAACTATCATAATATGTGTATCCCATTTAATTTTTGTTTACAATAGAGACCGGACGGAGTACTTATCAAAAAATAGTATGTTATAATCTTGATAATTATTAAATGAGATAAAATGGTCAACATATTTAAAATTAGATTAAAAGAGTTTGAATTTTTGTTTTAGAAAAGATAAATGTGTCTTCGTTAACCTTGCAAGGGGGCATGCCTTCCTCCAATCTAAACTTTTTTAAATCCAAAAATAAAAGATAAATGTATCTTTCTTTTTCCTTTTCTTTTTTGACGAAATAAATGTATCAATCTTTGATAAATAGAAGAATAATAAATTAAACCACTTATAGATAAATATTCAAATTTAATAACATTATCTTTTATCTGGTTAAATAGAAATTATTAATATATTTATTTTCCTTTGTATATATTATAAATGTATAAATAATTGGAACGCATTTACTTTTTTTATTGCTTTTATTAAAATAAAGTTGTTTTGTTGCAATCCATTATAGATATATATAGTAGGAGTCTTGATATCCAAACAATCCAAAAAAATCTGAAAACTGTGCTTAAAAATCAAAAACCAAACAAAATTAATATTTATTGGATTTTTTGGACCTTGTTTTGTGGAAATTGATCGGGTTAAATCAGTTTTCGGTTTTTTTTTTTTTTTTTTTGAAAACGTACCAAACCAAACCGAATCGCATATATAGAGTTTAAATATGCTTATTCTACATTTTACATTATTGCCTTTTTATTTGTTGATTTTTTTTCCCCTGATAATTTTATTAGTTTGATGTGATATAATTTTCTACTATTTTTAAATTTCCAAACATAAATGGATACTTGTTAACTGATAATAAAGTTTTAATTTTAAATTTTTAATATGTTATATGTTATATTTTTTAATGTTATTTAGACTTATTTTTCTGTTAATAAAAGAGATGTCACTAATCCACTTCTATTAGTTAGTACTGGCAAGTAATGAGATGCAACGCAGGGGCAAGTATAAATTTTTGCATCAGCCACTACTTTGTCATCCAGTAATAAAGAAATACTCTTTTTCTTCTATTTTTTTAAAGTGAATATCATTCTTCAAATACACACTTCAAAAGCTATCACCTCCTATTTGGGCAAGTGGTTTGAGTCAATGGCAGAATGTGTTAATGAGAAGCCTGAGAATGTGTTAATGAGAAGCCTGAAGCTCAGGGTTCAAACCCTGGCAAAAGGCAAGAGTATATAAATATTTAATTTAATTATTAATTTTTTTGTGTGGATATTTAGATGTTAATCTAAACTTCTATTATAATAATTACTTATCAAAAAATAGTCTGTTATAATTTTGATAATCATTAAATGAGATAAAATGGTTAACACATTTAAAATTAGATTAAAAGAGTTGACCTTGCAAGGGGGCGTGCCTTCCTTCAATCTAAACATTTTTAAATCCAAAAATAAAAGATAAATGTATTATTCTTTTTTTTTTTTGACGAAATAAATGTATCATTCTTTGATAAATAGAAGAATAATAAATTAAACCACTTATAGATAAATATTCAAATTTAATAACATTATTTTTTATCTGGTTAAATAGAGATTATTAATATATTTATTTTCCTTTGTATATATTATAACTGTATAAATAATTGGAACGCATTTACTTTTTTTTTGCTTTTATTAAACCACAGTTGTTTTGTTGCAATCCATTTTAGACATATAGTAGGAGTCTTGATATCCAAACAATCCACAAAAATCTGAAAACTGTGCTTAAAAAAAAATCAAAATCCAAACAAAATTGATATTTATTGGATTTTTTAGGCCTTGTTTTGTGGAAATTGATCGAGTTAAATCAGTTTTTTTCCCTTTTTTTTTTTTTTGAAAACGTATCAAACCAAACCGAATCGCATATATAGAGTTTAATATATGCTTATTCTACATTTTACATTATTGCCTTTTTATTTGTTGATTTTTTTCCCTAATAATTTTATTAGTTTGATGTGATATAATTTTCTACTATTTTTAAATTTCCAAACATAAATTGATACTTGTTAACTCATAATAAAGTTTTAATTTTTAATATGTTATATGTTATATCTATTAATGTTATTTAGACTTGTTTTTCTGTTAATAAAAGAGATGTTAGTAATCCACTTCTATTAGTTAGTACCGGCAAGTAATGAGATGCAACGCAGGGCAAATATAAATTTTTGCATCAGCCACTACTCCGTCATATAGTAATAAAGAAATACTATTTTTCTTCTATTTTTTAAAGTGAATATCATTCTTCAAATACACACTTCAAAAGCTATCACCTTCACCAAACTTCTAAAACTAAAAACCTGGAGAATCGCCAACACAACCACGAGGGGAGGGGGTAAATTGGCAAAGGCAATAGCCTACAGGGGAGCAATACTCATTAAAGGCCCATTTTGGTCCCTGACAAAAAATACAGAGCCATTTCAGTCCCTGAAAAAAAAATACTCCGTTAGTCCCTGACAATTACTAATTTGGGACAAGTTAGTCTATACGTTGACTTCCGTTAGCCAGCGTCCGTTACTTGAATGACGTGGCCATTAAATCGACCTGCCTAGCTGTTATCTCTGCCCAGTTGAATTTTAATTTATTTTTCAATTTTCTAATCTTCCAAAGTGTAATTTGTCAGGAACTGAAATGGGCTCCGTATTTTTTGTCATTAAGCAAAAAAAAAGGGATCTAGGGTTTCTGTAACCCTCCCCACCACCCCTTTCTTCCTCCACCTCCACTCCAGCACCCACCCTCCCCTCCCCTTCCACTCGACTTCCTCCCCTTCACCCTCCTCGCTCACTCGCCCTCCGCCTCTCCAAGGAATCCTATATTCCCTCCTCTGCCATGAGAACTCCATCTCGGAGCTCGAGTCCGTCGCCGCCGCACGCATCGAAGTTGAATGTTGGAATCGATTGCAGAAATCGGTTGCAGTGAAGGTGAAGATCCTCACGTAGAAATCGGGAACGGAGTTGTTGGAGTTCGGGTTGGCAGAGTCGATTAAGATCGCCGCTTTTTTGAAAACAATGACAACCCACCTGAATCTGAATCTGTATGGGTGGCTATGGCTATTGGGTATTCAAGAAATGGTTTTCCAAATAAGCTTTGCTTCTTTATTTGACATGTTGCTCGTGAAGCCTAGCAATTTTACATTTTCCATGGCCCTCAAGGCTTGTACTGATATGTCTAATGTCTTGGTTGGTAGAGCAATCCATGCTCAAATCATGAAGCATCATCTTGAGGAAGCTGATTAGGTAGTGAATAATGTGCTTTTGAAGTTATATGTGGACCGTGGGTGCTTTGATGAGGTGCTAAGGATGATTGAGGTAATGCCTCAACGAAATGTGGTGTCTTGGAACACTTTAATTGCGGGTTTTGCTGATTTAGGTAGAGTATCTGAGACACTTGATGCTTTTTGAGTTATGTAGGAATAGGGAACAAGGTTCAGGTATAGAGGGAATGTGGTTTGTGATGTCGGTGATCTGGAAGAAGAGATGAAGATCTGGGTGGAAGATCTGGAAATAGAGAGATGAGAAGAAGAATATAATGTAAAAAAAATTAAAAATTAAAATAAATTGAAAAATAAATTAAAATCCAACTGGGCAAAGATAACGACCAGCTAGGACGATTTAACAGCCACGTCATTCAAGTAACGGACTTTGGCTAACGGAAGTCAACATAGGGACTAACTTGTCCCACGTTAGTAATTGTCAGGGACTAACGGAGTAGTTTTTTTTTTTTTGTCAGGGACTGAAATGGGCTCCGCATTTTTTTTATTTGTCAGCAAAAGGAAATATAAGTATTTATAGGGAAGCATTGACAAATTGCTATATTGATTGCAAAAACAAAAGCAAATTATATATCCAGATAAAATAAAACAAACAAACAATAGTTCAACTTGTAAACAAAGTGCTGCTTTAGCTAGAATCATCTAATCTCTTATCCAAACCGCTTTTGACTAGATTAGATTGATTTGGATTTGATATAGGAATCAATCAAATCCAAACCGAACCACAACTTGTTTTTAGTTTTGGTTAGGAAGACTTTTTAACTCAAAACTGATTAAAACCGATCTATAAACACCCTTAATAGATAGGATTCACATCTTAATGATGGAACCCAGATAGATAGATAGATAGATAGATAGATAGATAGATAGATAGATAGATAGATAGAGAGAGAGAGATTCTCAAACCCTGTTAGGTGGGACCTTTTAGGCTATATTTGGTAAAAATTAGTAAAACTATAAACCCTAAACCCTAAAAACTAGTGGATAACAGATAAGTTAGTTGGTAGTGGATGAGCTTATAATGGATAAGAGATGGACAAGCTGTTAGCAAATAGCAAATAAGTAACGGATTGGATTTGAACATCTTATCTCCTTTTTTTGTATGCACCAAGAATATCTTCCACTTATAATCAAATACTGGTCATTTTCAAAGTAGAGAGATCGCACCATTGAAGTGGATATATCCTCTCCCATCGAGCTTTTTTCCATATACATGGTCAGATCAAATCTGATCATCATACTAAGGAAATCTAATTAACTACTAAATGTGTTGGATCTTGTTGGTTCATCTCTTTAACTTTATTTAACGATTTGATTATTGTCATCATTTTTTTAATTTCTTATTCAAATTCTCTTTAAAAAAGTAAATTTAGATACTCTTTTAGTCTTGTTTGGTTTTTCAAGTATCGCATGAGTGAAACAAACCTCATTACATACAGTCATATTTCTAAATGAGAGCCACTCCTATTAATTTTTCAATTTTTTTATACATGCAAATTTTGATATCGAAACTATAATCACTTACTTAAAGAACTCAAGTCTCTTTATTTTCCAGTAATATTTTTTTTTCAATATTTTACTTATATTAATCCTTCCTTTATGTTATTGTTTTGTTCTTGTATATGAATTGGGGTACCCTTATAACCTTTATTCAATATATTTTTGGCTTTAAAAAAAAAAAAACTCAAAGTCTCTTTTGAATGAGAATAATACTTGTTAGTCTATTTAAATCTAAAGAAGCATAATCCCCACTTTCATTTTTATACTTTTTTTTTACTCTTTTAAATTTATACTTCTTTATATTATAGCAAAATTTAGAAAATAAATCTAATGATTATGATATATAAAAAGAATCCAATAGAAAAATCCTGGAAGGAAGTACTGCCATAGTGCCATTTGTTGCAAGATAAAAAATCTAATATGTTCTAGCAAAAAAAAAAAAAAATCTAATTTGTGAAAAAAATTTGAAATTGAAATTGTTGCTATTGAATATAAAATATATATATATTTAGGTGATAATGCATATATTTATCAATTTGAATTTTAATTTTAGGTGATTGATGGATATGATGTGAATATTTAAGGGGTTACTGTTTTTGGTGTTGTGGTAGTGCAAATTTTATGCAGCAATGACTGTAAATTTTGCTGTAATTAGTTTGTTAGGTGACTCTCATTATGTAATTAGATGTTAGGTGATTATGTTTTTAAAAATGTTGGTATATGGATAAATTATAAAATAAAAAAATGTGACAGTCGAAAAGGAAATATAGGATAAATTATAAACATGTGTGAATACAATTTTTATTGCGAGAGGATAAAAGGAGTGAATTTTTCTTATATATTCATAAATGGTTAAAACTAAAAATTACTTGAAAATTAAATAATTACTTCTCTTTTTTTTTTTACCATAAATTATATAATGACTTAAAAATATATATATATTTATATTTTAATCTAAGATTCAATAATTAAAATTTACTCAGTAAACTTACACGCTAATCAAACTGTTTTGAGCGAAGTAAGGGATCTAAGGCATTTGGGCTTCGTTCAATTTCTCAACCAGATCTGCAATAGTGGCTTTGTGATAGTGGTGCTTCTTCATTTGGGCTGCAAACTGCAAAAAGGACGATGTCTCAAAAGCAAATGGAAATTGGGCTATTTAGATATTGGGCTAGCCATGACCGCAAAAGAAGGTTGGTTTTTGCACTATTTGTTTTAGGCATTTAGTTTTCATACCCCCATAAATTCATTTCCCCACCTCTCTCCTGTTAATTTTTTTATTTATTCCATCTCAACCCTTTATCCCAGCCCCATCGACGCTCAACCCTCCTCAACCTATCACTCGCTCATCTTCTTTCTATTATTCTCCTACCACCTTATTAAGATTTGAGCAGAATGATTCAGCTTGTATTGATATTCAGCACTCTGTGCTATTTATACAGAGTTGGGTTACAACGATAGAGGTTCAGTTTCTTGTAACTGCCTCTCAACTACTTATTTGACTGATAACTAACTACTCAACTGAAGTTAACTTCACAGAACTAAGGCAATCAGTACAATCAGTTTTCTGTCCTAATACACCTCTTACCGTACACTACACTCTATCATTCATTTGCAACCTTCAGTATCGCAACGAAACAAGGCAGCAACCTTTTTTTAGTATCTCATGGAAAATCGTGTGTTAAAAGTTTTTAACACACATGGAAACTTTTGTTTCCATGTGTTATAAAATTTGTTATAACATATGGAAACTAAGTTTTCGTGTGTTATTGCAAGACCCAAGGATTTTTTTTAGTTTCGGTATAATGATTTAAGAAAAAGAGGCAAAATATGCAGAAATCACAATATGCAGTGACAGGTTTAATATCAATTCCCAACTCGAGCATCTCCAAGCTAAATATATGATATATCTTTGTTACCATATATAAGATTTACTTATATAAAATAAAAATAAAAAATAAAAAAGGCTTAAAGTTGCTCATATATTTTGACCCCCCCTTACACTAAATTTCTGGCTCCGCCTCAGTATTTACTAAATGATACTAACATATGATTTGTTAACTTGCAAATATTTTAAAGTTTTTAAAACTGAAAACAATAATATACAATTCATCTAGAGGGTTTTTTTTTTTTTTTTTTTTGACAAATCATGTAGAGGTTGTTAATTTGCAGTTGAGTTTGAGTTTGAATTTGAACTAAATATTTTGCGACTAATTAATATATTTCCTTCCATGGTTAAGCATCTTATAGTTACTTATTTCAACTCTTTTTTAAAATGTTATTAATTTTTTCTGTTAAATTACGTGATCATTGAAATATCCACACCCTCTTTAACATAACAAATTACATATATAGATTTGTATAGTTTTTGTGACATTTGGGAATTGAGAGATGTGTACGTAGTACATATATATGAAGCTTGTGAACTAAAGATATTCAGCGATTTGGGTAGAAAACCGTGTAAAAACAAAGAAGATGGACATTTGGGGACTCTCAGAGCATATAATAAAAGATATTGGAGGACTAAAAAGTAAAAGAAAAGAGAAAACTTTTATCATTCTGATGGCGTCACTCATATCTTTCTACCAACTCACGTGCATGCAACCAAAAAAAAAATGAATTATGTAACACATACATACAATTTATTTCAAGACCATTTTCAACAATTGTAATTTGTAATCGCATATGCGTGTGTATGTATATCTCCGCAGACAAATTGGGAAACAGCTTAAAATTACTTTACTATATAAGAAAACTATTTTTTAACATATAATACATATCAAATTGGTGAAATTATATTTTTCTGAAAAATGCTTGTCAGATATTTTGTTTCCATAATTAATTGTTGGAGACAAGCAAAGCATGCTGGGTGTATGAGGTTGATTAAAATTTAGAACTACATGTCCATGCATGCACATGTACACGTACGTAGTAAAACGCAAAAAGCATAGATTGCGTTTCTAATATATAATTCAAAGGTTAATTTTTTGAGGCCTTTAATTTGAAATTTTAAATTTGTAGAAATGTACGTAATGAGAATCACTAATCTGTTGTAGAGTATATAATAATAGATTAAATGAAAAGATAAAGTAGAAAGCATAAGTATACGTTAGGCGTCCATGGGTTTGGTCATCTAGTCATGCATGGAAGCATTTCCCAATGAGAGAATCGAATCAGTACTCTCCCTTCCCTTTCTTTTTGCTTTCACAGCTTGCTACAGCCTTCTTTACCATTCCCCAAGGAAAATGGTGGGTGATTATTTCTATAAGTTTCAAGTTTTTTTCGTCTCTATATGTTTTTGTTTTTCCCTCTTTGCTGTTATTGCTTATAGCTAATTCGTTTTTCATTTGTTTTCCACCAAAAAATTCTTCATAAGGCACACAGGACCACTAACAAGCCAAATAATATAATTACTCGGATATTATAAGTAAGTAAATGAACGTTGGAACTAAATTAAGGATTAATATATCCCGGTTTTAAAAATTTAAGAAATTAAATAGTTAATTTTTTTTTTTCAAGGACCAAAGCAAGTCCCCAAAATTTTACTTGGACCAATTTGGACCTTCACTATTAATTATTAGTTTTAAGTTTTTTTTTTTGTTTTGGTTTTCGTCTTTATATGTTTTTGTTTTCTCTCTTTGCTGTTATTGCCTATAGCTAATTCACTTCTACATTTCTTTCTTTCTTTCTTACAGAGAGAGAAGGAAAAGGGTGAGGGAATATGCGATAATGAGGAAGGAAAGGAACATGACAGCGAAAAAAGCCATAGCAGTGTAACGAAGGGGGAAAAAAGAAAAAGAAAAGATGGTCAAAATTTGAACCTCGAAGACTTCTCTTCCATCATCATCAACTTCGACTATCTTTATCGAAACTCTACCTAGTTTTGCTCCTTTCTTTGATTTTTGAACTATTCCTTCAATTCCAATCAACATTTGGTCATCAATGAGAATCGTTTCTCTTTCACTAAATGGTATCGTAGTGCAATTATTTGAACCAAGGACGTTCCTTGAACTAATGGCCATGCAACTTTTACTTTAACTTCGACTACGTCTTGGAGCAATACACAATTTTACCCTCTAGATCTTCAGCATCTGACATGCACGAGTACCCCATTTTTTTTTATATTAAATTTTTATATGTTCTCAATGTAAAAATTGTTTACACGATCAATCAACATTAATTGCTACATCATTAAAAAATATTTGACTTTAATAATAATTACATTACAAATGACATGTATTCCCTCATGTTCATATTATAAGCAAAAAATTAATGGAACACATATATTAAGATGGTTAATTAATCTCATTAAATTTTGTAAAAAACTAGGTTTGTTACCTAAATTACTCTTCATCTAAAACTTCAATCTTCATTAAATGGGACATTGGAATTTGTATTAAATGAAGGATATTTTGAGAATAATGTCATTAAATGAGTCATTGAAAAATAAAATTTGCTTATATATTGGACCAAAAACCTTGGGACTTTTTTGCTTATATATTAGACCTGAGGGAGTATAAAGGAATTAACACCAATTTATTGAAAGGGGTACTTGGGTACCCCAACCCATTTATAAAGGAACACCAATAAACTAGCAAATGTAAATAAAATACTGATCTAGAACTAGGAGCAGTATTAGCTTTACAAATGATCAATCCATAGTCGAAACCAAAATTAGTGATTAGTGGTTCATATAATAATTTGTGATTAGTTGACAGTATAAAAAACTTTACCTTCGCGGCATATCATAATTAAACTTTTGTTTTTTGTTTTTTTTTTTTTATAACTTCTTTTTTGTTATAACTGTTTAAAACCCTTTATAATTTTATTATAGTATATAATAGTACCCCGTATATTTTAATTAAAATATATAAATACAGATTTATAAGTTCACGGCCCAAAATCGTAAGGCTACTATCATGAATAAAAAATATATCGCTAAAGATCTGTATGCGTTAAAAACAGTTCTCCAAACATGAAATACTGCTTGGGACCACTAAAGCGTAGGATTAATGTATTCAATATTCACATTTATATAACTCCCAACATCATTATAAATCCTCTTTTCCTATCTTACTTCTGTCTAATGATTTTGTAGTATGTTGGAAATGGGAACAGACCTAAAATCCATTAAGTTATGGGATGGAAATAGAGTACATGGTTTACGTGGCTGGTAATGTTCACGTATAATAAATATATATAAGTATTAGAAAAGAACATTACATAGCAAGGTTATGTTATACTCCCTCTGGTCCTATATATAAGAGACAAAACCCTAAAATACACAGACCAAGAAAATACATTGAAATAAGCTATTTGTAATTAATATTCATATAAATTTACAAATTTAACTCTTCAATAATTAATGAACAAACCTACTTGTATTGAAAGTTACACTGTCTCGTAAATATAAACCATATTATAAATAAAGGTAAAATTGGAAATGAGCATTTAATATTTGTCAAAATACATGTATGTCTCTTATATTTTGAACCAAGAAAAAGTAGTCATTTGCCTCTTATAATAAGGACCGGAGGGAGTATTATAATTCTTTTGACTTACAACCAAAAGAAATTAAGTGCCAAGTACAAAAGAAGAATATTCAAAATTGAAAAGCAGCACCGATTTTTACCATATAGTTTGTGACGACCCTTAAATAAGATTCAGAAAGTATAATATTGAAAGTGAGACGTGACACCTCTTTGGCAATTATTTTTGAATATGTGAATAAGCTGGGCCACTACGCACTTTGGTCAACAATATATGATCTTAAGGTTTTTCCTTGAAGTGTGAGGAATATTCATTTTGTCTGTTGATAAAAAATGAATTTCGTTCCTTCTTATCCAATCCTCTCATTGATCAATAACATCAAAAAAGAGAAGAAAAGAGGATATACACTCGGAGACCATGCGGTGTCGTAAGATATATAATAAGGACCATTAATTTTATTGTGATTCTTTCCCCGCCACTTCACTATAAATGAGGGTCCAATTAATATATATCCACAGTCAAAAAAGGTCTTTTGCTATCATTTATGGACTACAAGATTTAAAAGATAGGGCATGGGCATTGCGGTGTTTAGAGGTTACAATACATGCTAATTTGCTTTATGTGGGGACGAAAAAGTGTAGCTTGACAAAGTTGAACAAATTAATTAATTACCCTAAAAGCTTATTTTTACATTCAAAATATGATACCCTAATACCAATACGTGGTTGGTCCGAGAAAGTGGTCAGGGCTTCGACTCCTTAACTCTTATATATAGAAAAAATCTAGTTGAGAGGAGGCAATCCTTAAATGTCATTCAGATACACCGACGAAAATTAGTCATTGTTTACGATGGTGGATACTTCGTACCAATACGAGTAAGATTACATCTAGGTGTTCTTATGCCTTCAAGCAGTGAATTATAAGTGTGGAGGCATGTCATTTGCTTTGGACTTTTGCTACTTGGTCGCAGCTTCTCCTGGCGAGGCAATGGGAGATTTTCATAGTGGCAATTGTTATCACTTTGGACTGATTGTATTTAGCTTTGGGGTTGGCTAGGATTTATACGGTTCTTTTTTAAATTTTTGGTGGGTCGTTGGGGTAGGTCTTTGTAATATCAATGTTGTGAATCTTTTTCTTCAGGATTGTGATTACATTGCTACTTCCTCTCTTCTTAATTAGCTTCTTTATATTGTTCTTATATATGGGTTAGGGTACCCCTTGTATCTCATAATCCATATATTTTTTTACTTTCCAAAAAAAATATATATATAAATAGCAAGAACTCATAAGCTACACATGACTTGGTTTCCATAATCAATTTTTATTTTATATACGTGAACAATGAGATATTGCAAGGAGCCAAGTATCTAATATGCACTTTTCTTTGGAGCATATATACACATATATATAGACGATTCAAGCGAGAGCGATGTGTTATTACGAGAGATGAAATGAGTAAATATGAACCTTTAGAATCATATATACATGGTCAAGATTAGAATATAAAGTCGCGTGACTTTTTTAAGTGATCACATGAACACTAATTAACTTCTAATCCCTCTCATCGATCCATGTATGATTGATTTAATGATCCAGATTTGTTCATCTCACTTGAGTACTGGTATTGACGATTATCATATACTAGTACCTTTTATTTATTAATATATATGGTGTGTAAGGAGTCGCATTTCGAAAATTCCTTTGACCCTTTTTCCAATTTTAGTTTTTGATGATATCACATAGGGTTCAAAGGAAACCAAAAAAGAACAGCCTCCTTACTCTGCCTGCGTACACTGGCTAGAGGATAGCTAGTTACTTCGATCTGTCCGATTTTCGAGGCCTTAATTGGCAGTATATAAACCACTTCACCCTCTCTGCACTCTGCACCACAATCACACTTACTACTACTCCCTCACATTAACAATATCTCTCCTTACAACTTGAGCTACCTGATAGCTCAGTACTTGAAATTCAGTCTCCAAACTCCAGAGGTGAATATCATCCCTTGTTCATAATATAGATTCATTTTCTTCCTCTTTGCTTTTCCCATGCATACGTTAATCGATCTTACTCTCTCTACCATTTTTCTACATATATATTATCATATACATAAGTAGTTGCAGATACTCTTTATATGAGTTATGAGGTTGGCTTTGTGATTAAGGTGGGGGAGTTAAGGAGGAGAGCGGTAAAGAGGTTGAAGGCTCAAACTGCACACACTAACAAAATACTAACGTTAACAATAACATTTGCCTATAAAAAAGATTTTACTTTATCATTCTACATATATAACTGTGTTGATGGGTGAATTTTTGAAATTGTGAAGGGAAAATGAGCAGGCCAGGAGATTGGAACTGCAGGACATGCAACCACCTCAATTTCCAGAGAAGAGAATCGTGCCAAAAATGTGCGGAGCCAAGGGGTACTGCAGCAGCTGACTACGGTGGTGGCAGCTTTGGTGGCAGAGGCGGCTCTTCCTCCTTTGGCTTCACCACCGGTCCTGACGTCCGCCCCGGTGACTGGTACTGCACCATGGGCAACTGTGGAGCTCACAACTTTGCCAGCCGCTCCAGCTGCTTCAAGTGTGGTGCCTCCAAGGAGGACTCCGCCGCCGGAGGATTTGACGCTGACATGCCCCGAATGAGAGGCTATGGCTTTGGCGGCAGCGGTGGCGGAAGCTCTACCCGCCCCGGCTGGAAATCCGGTGACTGGATATGCACCAGGTAACTGAGAATATACTCACTTAAATATAAAATGGATAATGCTAATCAGTATCTTAAGTGTGCTGCCCCACTAGTCAAGGAATAAAAAATGGTAACATTTCATTGGAAACGGTGTTTAACATCTTGATAAGTGATGTATTGAATTTTCCAATAAAAACTTATCCTTTCTTGATTTTTTAACCGGTGTCCTAGCGGCACCCATTTAAAATACTGTATGTGATTTGAAACTGTGTGATAATAGAAACTATGGCTTTATTATTTGAGTTGATATTTTTTTTTAATATGAACATTAGAAGAATGTTGTTGTTGCCATTTTTTGGTTGGCAATATCATGAAGATAATTTTAATTTTGAAAAAAAGTAATGATGATCAAATGGGGGTGTGTGCGATTAAACTGGACAGGTCTGGATGCAACGAGCACAACTTCGCTAACAGAATGGAGTGCTACCGATGCAATGCACCGAGGGATTCAAGTAGTGGCAGATCTCCTTATTCATCGTAAAATTTCTCGGTGTGGTAATTGTACTTATCTATATGTCTGCCTGCATATATAATTATTTATTTATCTCATTAATTTCATCATGCCGTATATATATAATGTATATTACAGTTACGTGCATTGATTCCATGTTTTTTTATTTTCAGGTATGCTGTCCAAGATGAGAATTGAGCTAGAGGCTATCCCTATTCCCTAGTGATAGTTACTTTTTTTGGGGTTGTCTCCACCAAAAATGTTACTTTCTTCATAATCTCATGCGGATATTTATTTTTGCTTCTTTGATTTTCTTCCGGTTAGGATTTTGAGTTTTGTTGGCGCTGAGTATATGACATCTCAGCACCTAGCTCATGTACTTCTTTTAAGTATTAACAATTTAATATCAGTGTTAATGTGTTTTGAGATTGATTGAGGGAGCTAGCTCTAGCTTCTAAGCTTCACTATCTATGATTTGGTGCAAAGGTGTCCTTTATCTAATTCTCCAAGATGTGTTCAGAAAAGATGCTCTCTTCTATCTATACATGCCTTTCTATCTTTTACTCTAAGGGCTACACATATAGCTTTACAGTGGGGACGTGGTCCAAGTCATAATTGATTCATAACTCTAGTTGTAAATATGCAATATTTTTGTCCCTATCTGCAGAGAGCAATTCTTTAATACAAGGACCACTTTGAGATAAGTTACCCATCATAACAAAGTCCACAAAGATCGGTTTAATTGGAGAACCAAATGTTTGCTAGATTGCTAGTAGTAACTAACTAACTAACTATAGTTCATGGCAACTCAAACAATAGTACTCTGCTTTTATTTTTGGTTTCTCTGTTGAATTCGATGTGTTAGATAGGATCAAGCATAAAAACAAAAACAAAAAAGAACAGCTAGCAAGTTCTATCTTGTGATTGGAATTAATACTGTTCTGTTTCAAAAGAAAAAAGATCGAAAAAATGGTTTACTTCACCATTTTAATCCCTATCCTATATCCAATAATAATTGATCTTTTTTATAAATAATAATAATAATAATAATAATAATAATAATAATAATAATAATAATAATAATAAATCATCGAGGAGCAACAAACATACATATATATTACAAATTTACCATGTGAAAAGGATTTGACAATTTTCTTTCTTTGGTTTTTATTTTTTTATTTTTGCATGTCA
This sequence comes from Echinosophora koreensis, assembly GCA_035048595.1. Taxonomy (NCBI): domain Eukaryota; kingdom Viridiplantae; phylum Streptophyta; class Magnoliopsida; order Fabales; family Fabaceae; genus Echinosophora; species Echinosophora koreensis. The sequence continues at coordinate 6,684,835 of JAPCYP010000001.1, read as the reverse complement.
TGTTGGGAGCTGGGGCATGTGTTCAATTACCTTGGGTAAAAATTAGTAAGAGAAAATATTTTCAATAAGGTGCATGTAGAAAATTTGACCGATACAAAGTGTAGAACAACTGTAAAATATTGCGAGTAACTTCACCTAATAGCAACCAAATTGAAAATGCAAGGGACGTGTAGAAGAAGCAAACGAGGAAGAAGTTATTATATGAGGAATATTTGTGAGGATCGCTAGAGGTGGAAGACGTGATTACAATGGTAGATATCCCTGCGATTTTCAACTAAAGATAGATAGATATTCCTTATTGGTGGAACTTCAAATATATTGAAGAATTTCCTGATTGGATCTCAGAGATGGATATATGTATGAAGATTCCAGAGGAGAAAATTGTGAAACTTTTGCTTGATGGAAAATTATAAAGTGGAGGAGGAGTCTTGAAGCAAGGGAAAGCACCTAGTATTTAAGATGGACCAACTCTGTAACAAGAATTTTGTTTTGTTTTGTTTTTTTTTTTGACAAGAGTAACAACAATTTCTTGAGCAACCCTTTAACAAGAATTTCTTCTCCTTAACTAAGGATGTAGGATGTCTTATTAATCACCACCGCCATCATGCAAAAACTTATTACCATTGCAAGAGGGACATTTTCTTCTAACTCTCACCTTGTGTAAATATTAAATTAAGCCTCACTGTGATACTTAAGTCTTATGATACTCTCCCATCTAATAGACTAGATTTTTTTTGGGTTGAGCTTTCCTCTTAGGATTAAGTAATAAGAATTAATGTTTTCGTTGAGAGTTGGGCTACGAAAAATACTACCTATAAACTAGATTCAGGTGTATGCCAAAAGAGAAATGACTACCACATGGTTCGAAAGAGTGAAATCGACATCCCACATTGAATAAATATCAAAGCTAATCAATGTGATATTTAAGTCATTATACTCTCTCACCTAATAGATTACACATAGAAAATTTCTTGTTGTGGCATAAGATAATTTGTGTTGTTGTTAATAATAATAATTTTGTGATTTCGTCGTGATTTTTTTTTTTTTTTTTTAGGATTTTTTATTTGTTATTTGAGATTTTGTGATTTTTTTCCCATAAGGCAAAACATTAATAACAGTAGTCACGTCCCTCAGTACATAAATTACAAGTATAAACTAAAAACTCATGTATAAAAGTTTATAAAAGCATGACTATCATTAGAGTGGTTGAGGTAGAATATGAAAGTTATTAATTAGAAAAGCTTGACTATCATTGTAATTTCAGGATAAAAATACATATAATATTAGAGTGTGTGATTTGATTGGATCGAATTGGTTGTGAAAGTGAAAATCGAAAATCCAACAGATTCAAAGATTTTTATTTTTATTTTTTCAGATTCTGATTTTTTCTATTATTAGTTTTTCAATTCGATTTGAGCAATTTTGGATAAATTAGATTAGATTTGAACGCTTCTAGTACAACTTATTGTCTATACAAGTATTTCTCTTTTGAGAGAGAGAGAGAGAGAGAGAGCCACCTATATATGAGCTAAGCACATGATAACAACACACATATAAGCAGCAAACAGGAAAATATTGCAATCAAGTTTAGTCTAAGCTTTATGTTACTTCGTATGCTTTGTTCAATCATGTGCTTTAGTGAAGTACCTCCCACTCGCTTGCTCAATCATGTGCTTTGGGGTTCCAACTATAGGCAATTGAGGTTTGAGCCATTTTCAGTACATTGCATATTCCCCCATCATAACTTGGGCGTGGGATTGGCACGCACTCATCAGTCATCACATGTCATTAAGCTTAAATAATCAAAATCTGATTATGCTAAGGATTGGTTGATGAAATTTATGGGAGGGGATCGATATAATGAGCTGCTTTTTAAAAAAACTGAAAATTCAAATAGAAAAAAGAAAAAATCAAGATCTAAAGTCTAAACATTTAAAGAAATTTTTATTATTATTTAAATTTTAAAACAATAATTATCCCTCAGCATACAAGTGGTTTGCATGCAGATACTCTTTATAATTTTTTATTTTTTTTTTGACAAAAGATACTCTTTATAGTTAATTGCTTTTATTTTTGTATTCTTTTTTTGAGTGAGTTTGTTGGTCTCATGTCAATCTAACAAAGACAAGACCTATACGAAAGACCCTTGCTCATGAAAGCACAACAAAAACATCTTTAATCATGAGGATTTGTAATGTCAGTTGGGTCCCAATTACCCTCAAACTTAACCAGCTTGGGGTTGAAAGCCTCTTATACTGTGGCAGTCAAGGTTAGCAAAAACAAGAGAACTTTTAATCCAATTCAATGCACGAAAAAAATGAGATACACTTTCAAAAGCATGAGTTTCCCTTTTCCTTTTCTTTTCAACCCAAGCCAAGCATGTTTAAAGGTTCCCTTTTTCATCCTTTCAAATAAATGGTTTGAGCTTTGGTTTACAGGTCAAACACAATCTTTCCCAAAGTTATACATAGATATAATTGAGATGCATTTGCTATGTCACACGGGAAACTAGGGAACCGCAAATTATACCTAAGACCATCTCCAATGGATGGTTCTTATTCTTAAGAACCTGTTCTTATTTTTTTACATTATTGGAGTGCTCCACTGTGGCAGCCAAGTTGGAGAATCGTTCTTCTACAAGAACTGGTTCTTAGCAATATATATGAATTAATTTAAATAAAAATAAAAATAAATAGTAGTATAAATAATAAATGTGTCACATGTAGGACTCATTTATAAACCCAAAATTGATTCTTTCATTGAAGTAAAAAGAAGGTTGAGTTCTTATATCTCAAATGGTATTTTGGGCCCATCAAATGATAGATAAGAACCACATTTGGGTTCTTCCACTGTGGGTGCTCTAATAAACCAAGAAAAAGAAAAAAAAAAAGTTTAATTAATTAGATTATATTTCAGTACCGGTAAATCTTACTTCATATTTTGAAAACGAGCATAAAATTGTGTCTGAAGTAAAGCATGGCTTTTTAGTTAGAAATAAAATTACTTTAATTATAAATCATGGAAATTAACTATACATTCAACAATAACCTATATTTACCGCTGTCAAGAAAAAGAAACCTATATTTACCGAGTAGCAAAATTCAAAAACAAATTTCCACTTCTATGCACGCTTTCTTTTTAGGAATCACACACACCAAAAGAAAAGTTGATACTATTAAAAGTAGATAATTGGAAAAGCAAAACATGATGAGTTACACTTACAACTCTTTCAAAGAAAACAAGTTCAAAACCGCTTCATCAACTTCTGCACTACTCTTCGATTGAGACAATTCGGGCGATAAAAGCCATATTGGGGAAAGGATTTAGAATATTTCCTTTTAATCGATTGGATTAAGAGGGTACTTTTATGAGAGAGAAATGCATAAAAGAACGTATTTTCATAAATTTGACACTTTGACAGAACAAAATACAAGTAATGATAGGTCTTTTCATAATAATATTGGTGTCTTTCTCAAGACCCTATTCTACAATATCAAGACAAGAACTAAATTCTTTGTGGAACGAGTATGACAAATATTATATTAGGGATATGTTTGATTTGCTAAAAAGAAGAAAAAAAAAAATGAGGGATATAACATATTATAAAATAATTTGTTCCTTATTTGATTTTTTAAATTAAGCTGAGCAATCCATAAAAATTTAGTATGTGTTTGGAAACACGGTGAAAAACCAACAAAGTCACTTTTCTACCATAAAAGCTACTCACAATAGCTTCAAGGAAAAACGCTTCAAGAGAAAATTGTTGTGGATCCAAACACATGCTTAATCAAAGAATAGCAAAATGTCATTTTTCATGGAACGAAATTTTGTCGAGAGCACTAAAATATAAAAAGACCACAAGCTCAACCCTTGCCCCTTATCTCGCTCTACCCCTCATCGCCATCGTCGCTACCACTGTCATTGTTACTAACACTGCCACCACAATCGTCGTCATTGCCACCACCACCACTATAGTCACCGCCTTATCGTTTTAAGAATATCCCAGTGGTTGTTGCTATGGCTACAAAGGGTATTCGTAGTATATTTATTCTGCTTGTGTTGTGCTTTAAACTCCAAACAATAGACTGAAAGATTGTGTCGTGACTCAACTGCTTGTGTTGTATTGTTCTGCTTGACTCAAAATCCTCAAAATCACTTGAAGAGGCAAAATTTGGACAATCCCTAATAAACATTTGTGAAGTTGATGGATTTGTATCATTTGGAGAGTATTCTTGAAAAAACCTTTCAGTTTTTGTGAATCTTCTCTGCTAATTTCAAACCATCATCATCACCATACAATTTCACATAACAATATTCAACAAATTGTAATTTATATCGAGGATCTAAAATAACAGCAAATGGAAGAACAATATTGTAGGAGATCCAATATTTGTCAAACTTTTTCATTCTTCTAGCTATGCAACAAATTTGATTTTCATATTTAAACTCATCTTGAAAAAAGCAAGCTGCTTAATTAATTTTAAGTTGAATCTGTTAGGAAAAAATAGCGAAGAATCGATGGTTGTGCCGTGGATGAACCACTGCCTTGAAAGCAAGATTCCGGCAGACCTTAGGTGCAATCTGACATTCCGGTTTACTCCCCAAGGTTAACACAACAACTCTTGAACTCGTGCACTAAAGGTCAAGAGTAATGGAGTTTAAACAACACAATTGCCCAAATTATAACTAAGTGAATAGAGGGAGGAAATAAAAAAATCTTGATTGAGATTAGAAAAACTCTTCTCTACTGATTTTCACCATAGCTAATATATATATCCAGGAACTTTTGTGAAAAAGTGCTCGAGGTATTTGCTATTCAGCATCTTAAAAAAAATGCCCATCAATATGCCATTCATTTGTTCATCAAACCAAAATATTCTATAATGTTTTCTGCTTGAAAGAAAACGTTGATAATACCCATTAAAAGTTTAACTTTTAACTTTAAAACTATTTTAATAGTCTTTAAAGTAATTGATTTGAATATAAATGCCAAAAATAATGTTCAAATAATAATAATAATATAATAATAATAATAATAATAATATAATATTTTATTACTTAATGCCATTATATCAACAATCTCCCACTAATGGCAAGCAAGTAGCAAAAAGAATAATCTGGTCAAAGAAAATTATTAATGTTTTAGGGTTAATATCCTGAGGAATTGAATTAACATATAGTGAAGTGAGGCAACAATTATCCAAGAAGTGAATTACTCTTGAACTAAATGGACTTAGTTAAGACCCCTACAACACGTATTGTACCTTTGAACTTGTGTAAACTCCGCGATAAAAAACAACACAAATATATACACATTATAGAAGCCATCTCAAGTACCTTGGGTTTCTCATGAGTGTTTTAGAAAGATTGCCTAAGTCTTTCATAGAAGACGGCTTCTACATTCTCACTCACGTAGGTAGATACATCAAGTGTGTCTCTCTATCACCACCCAAAAAATAGGCTATGTATCTATTAAGAGTTTTATAACTCAACCTCACAATAAACATTATCACAATAAACATCTATAGATACATCAAGTGCGTCTCTATAGTACCACCCAAATCAAGGGCTATGTATCTATTATCAACAAGCATTACCACACGCCATAGGGACGTAAATGTAATGCATATGAGTAATCATATGGCTTCGTTTGACCAACAAAAGGGTATCCACCATATTTTCCTCAACTCAAGGCTTGAGTCTCATCCCCCTCAATGAATCCAAGACTCCTTTTCTTGGAATATCCTTTCATAAGAGGATCAAATATATTTCTTTCACTTCTTCCATACACAATTTTAATCAATTGTCTAACACCATTATGTCTAACATTTATATGCCTTCTCTGTAGACATTAATGTTAGCTACTCCAATTGCAGTTATGAGCCGCAAAAACACGAGTGCTTAAGGTCTTTCCCATAAAAATATGTTTGTTATTAAACTTCTTAACCAGTCAGCATCTTGACCTGCTTACTCAAGAGCAATGAACTCGGATTTCATAATAGAATGTGCAATAAAGTTTGTTTCTCAAATTTCTAAATAATATCTCCAGCTAGAATAAGACCACATGGGAAGTTAGATGGAGACTATTCACATTCCAAATTCATAGCATATTGTAACATTCGCCCAAATAGTTTACATAATAATTCAACCATAAAATAATTCAACAATTTACCTTACAAGCTTGATCAACTTTGCACATCCAAAAACATTTATCACAATCATATAATTCATATCAACCTAAATCCACAACATCATAGTAGTGCTTTATAATCAAAATGTCCATCTCACTTTATAATCAATAAATCACAATTCAATAATCACATACTCAACTTGAACATATCTCATCAAGTCATTACAAACATCATTATATATATATATATATAAGTATAAATTTCGATTTTCGTAGTAGTATAACTTTCTTCAAGTATTTAGGCTTTATGACTAACAAAGTGCAACATATGACACATGTCTTTATGTTAGTAGTGCCATAGATGATCACATAATTGATCAAAATATATAACAAAACCCATCTACTCATTTTCTAAAGTAAATAAATTAGTATTCAAGCTAGGCCATGTATGGTGCCACTCCTCAAGTCATGTCCTTCTATATCTCAATTTTTTTCCAATAACAAATATTTTTATATCATTTTACTCGTTTACATTTCATCTAAGATTACTTATTAGCATGCTTAAATATTTTTAAGTTCAAATGTTAAGTTGTGAAACGCCTAGAGCGTTTCCCCCACAATGCAAGAGTAACAACTTAACATATATATATATATATATATATATATATATATATATATATATATATATATATATATATATATATATATATATATATATATATATATTATATATATATATAAATTTTACAAGCAGATGATTGGAAATTCTAACCAACTTCAAGGCACACAAAATTTCAGTCAAGTAAAAAACATGCAATTTAGAACTCAACTCTCACAAGTCACTGAACCATATTTACTACTCCCTCCGATCCATAATATAAGAAACAAAAACCTAAAACACAAAGACCAAGGAAATGTATTGGAATGCGTTAATTGTAATTAATACTCTTATAAATTTACAAAAACACCCCTTCTAATTAATTTTAATTAATATTTGATAGCCTATAATTAATGACAATAATTAATAAGGACAATGTTGAAAATTGGCATTTAATATATGTGAAAGTTGATGCATGTTTATTATATTTTGGACCAAGAAAAAAGATTCATTTGTTTCTTATATTATGGACCGGAGGGAGTAATTCAAACATTCATACTTATGACCAATTACAACCACATGCACACACAGATCTTCCTAGCACACATGTTCATGAATGAAACTCTTAAAATTCAAAAAAGCATAAGAAAGTCAATCAAAGATATTCATGAATTTATAAAATTAAGAGAAAACACCTCAATGCTCAGCTTTTGAAAATCGCCAAACCTCCACTAATTTGGTGAAGTCGTAGATTCAGTGCCGCCTAAGGTGTGCATGCTATTTTACTAATACGATACCCACCAACCTCAAATGGATTGAGAGTCTTCCCCTACATTTCTTGCGCCTTTGGATGATGTGCAGCCATCGATCAAAGTTTATTGCTTTTAAATTATTAGGAAAGAATCGATGGTTGTGCCGTGTACGAACCACTGCCTTAAAATTAAGCAAGATTCCGGCAGACCCCAGGAGCAATCTGACATTCCGGTTTGCTCCCCAGGGTTAACACAACAACTCTTGAACTCGTACACTCAAGGTCAAGAGTAATGGAGTTTACACAACACAATTGCCCAAATTATAACTAAGTGAATAGAGGGAGGAAATCAGAAAATCTTGACTTAGATTAGAAAAACTCTTCTCTACTGATTTTCACCATAGCTAATATATATATCCAGGAACTTTTGTGAAAAAGTGCTCGAGGTATTTGCTATTCAGCATCTTAAAAAAATGTCCATCAATATGCCATTCATTTGTTCATCAAACCAAGCTATTCTATAACGTTTTCTGCTTGAAAGAAAACGTTGATACCCATTAAAAGTTTAACTTTTAACTTTAAAACTATTTTAATAGTCTTTAAAGTAATTGATTTGAATATAAATGCCAAAAATAATGTTCAAATAATAATAGTAATAATAATAAATAAAAAAATTATTACTTGATGCCATGATACCAACAGAATCCTCCATACATCATAAAAATATAAGTTGAGGATAAGTGCGGCCGGAAAAAGAGTAGTTATATTATAAAATGGCTTCAAAAACTCTGGTATTCTTTCTACCTCAGCCCACCCTTCTTGATAGACAACTATCAAAATAGGGATGAATATTTTAAGGTGCATGAATAGTTCCATAAACTTATGACACTCTTAATTAGCATAAGATATACAAAATCCCATTGTCCCCGAAGGATAGGCCAGTTGGTATGGGTTGGAAAATGAAGGAGTTTTAAGTAGGAGGTGTAGGGCTTGATCCCTGCCACTAACAAATCCCCCTCCCCCTAACATATTAACGACTAACAATTTGCCTATAAAAAAGAAAATATGGAATCCCATCTCATGCACGTATTGACGAACTTGCTAACAAATCACATATGATAGTTATTCCTGACATTTTTTGGTGGTGGATTGTTCAGTAAGATAACTATCAGAACTCGGGCTAGCTATGATTCGTTGATTCTCTTCCATGTATCACTGCAGTCCAAAGGAGGATATAGCGTTTCCTTGCATTGTTTTGGGCCAGCAAACCATTTCTTAACCCAAAAATAAATAAAAATGAGACAATGCCTAATTTTTGAAACTGTCTATATATATATATATTTCGTATAATGGGAGGTCGAAAACCTTAACCGAAAAGTATTTTTCAATCTTGACTTTGAGCATGGAAATGATGGATAACTGACTCCAACGAACCAGACCTTTACCTAAATAGTAAGAAATTATGGATGATCCCTGCAAGTAATAAACATGTTTTCCCTGCAAATTCTTCCAAGTCCTCCCCGAATTGGCTTTAACAATCATCAAGGAGAAACTCATAGAACCATAGAAACACTCTTTGGTTAGTATGGGAAGCAAAACTAAGAGGAATGAAAACTAGCAGTGTATCAGTGCATGTATTATATCCATATTCATTGCCAAAATTAATTTCTGACATTTCATTTCCCTTCTGAAATAGTTCTGAGAGAATGCCAAATATCTATTGTTGGGCCTCAAGCTGGGATGTCCATTCTGCCCCCGAGTAGACCAAAAAAGAAAAATGCCTGATGAAGAAGGCTCTTGGATACCTTGTTTTTAAGCTACAGCAGTTATTAGATTGCTTAGAATTTCCCTCACTAAACCATATTCTCAATCCTGAGTCATGGCTCCACGACCTTTAGAAATTAGCTGCAGCCAATCTCACAGTTGATACATCAAAGCAGACTTGAGTGGTATTATTTTCTCTTGTAATTCTTTGATGCTCAACCAAATTGACATGAATAACCAAAATTAACCAAAATCAAAGGCAATTTATATAGATATAGGCACTGGCACTTTGTAATGAATTGTAAAGCACTATCCAAGCTCACAGTTGACTCATTTTAGCAGATATAAAGACATTAATTTAAAAGATTTCCTCACAAACTTCTTTACATGAATAACCAAAACCAGCCAAAATCAAACTTGTGCCAAATCAACACCAATGAAGATGCCAACCATTAGCAAATCCAAATTGTAATTCATCACTGTAGGTGCTGAAGTTGATCTAAGGATGCAAAGAAAAAATTCCTAAAAATGTGAGAATAAGAAAAAGTTGCAATGGCTATGAAAGTTATCATGGTAGTTCTATTCCAGCCAGCATTAATGCAGCATCAATCATACATTCCTTCTTCTATTAACTTGGAAGCATCTAAAGAACAATAATCTAATACAATCCCAACAATAACAAAACATTGAAACATTCACAAAGAAAAGCATACAATAGAAATTGGAAAGAATAATTCAGAATTTAACAATAATCGAATCCACAAACTCTTCTAGGAAGCTTTATATTGCTGAACTAGTTGAAGGACAGAACAAAGTGATTGAAGTAAAGAGAGAAGAAGGAGTAGAATTCCAGCAATGGAAGCAGCAGCCTGCCAAGGAGTGTTGCCATAATCACGTCTCAAAGTCGCCCTCAACTTATGGAAAGGATCTCTACAAAAGCATTCAAGTCTTGGCAGAGATGAAAGTACTGGGAATTGAAATTCAAATGGGTAATATTTTTCCAAAGACCATTATACAGGTTAGCCACAGAATCACTATCTCCTAGCCAGTTAACCAATATTTCATTTTTAACCAGCACATCCACATCTCTGCTTGTGTTTATAAGGAAGTCCAAAACAGCAACATAATCAGTAATGTAAGATTCATAAGGGTAGTGGCATTGCTCCAAAGCCACAAGATTTCGAAACAAAATCTCAGTCCCATCCTCCACCCTGAATTGTGGGATTTCAAGAACCCCTCCTGAAAATCTCAAGTCTAGGAAACATTTAGTTTCAGAAGTATTCACTTTAAACCTCACTCCTGCTTCTAGCAACTCAGTAGCACTCTGAAGATGATGTACCACTGAATCTTTCCTGGGAGGTCGATTTTCCAAAGGTTGTTGCAAGTAAAAAATTCTAAGCAGATCAGTGAAGTGTCTTATACTAACCTTATCAGTAGCTAAGTTGCATCTTTTGTAATATGCAAAATAATCAAAAGTAAGCTCAAGAAATGAAGGGATGTTGTTGGCATTACGAGAAGTAAAGGCTCGATTAAAGAGGTTGTCAAGAACAAAAAAGGGAAGCTGGTTCTCAAGTAACAACAAATCTAATCTGATTTTAGAGGTCAGCCAAGGTTTTAAAAGGAAAGCATCATCCTCTGACCAGTCATCATAATAGAATCTCCAAAAAAGCTCAATTATGAAACCAGAATCTACGAAGATCAGCTTGACAAGTTCCTCCTTTGAAAGCCCGAGGGTGTCGGCATAAGATCGACGAATAGTGGGTTCAGCCTCTTCCAGATAGGTAATGAAAGTGTCCAAAATTTGATCAGTTCGTTGGAGGAAGTTCTTGCAATATATAAGCTTGTGGGGTTGCATCATGTTTTGAAGGCTAGGATGGTTGTGGTGGAAGGGACCAATAGAAACAACCTTTGGGGTATAGGCATCTTGGTTGAGTTTGCGAATATCATAGGGTACCCTGTAGATGCAACTGTCACTACTTACGGGTGACTCTGCACTTTCCAGCATCGCTTTAATGTCGTTCACAACATCCTCGTGCTTCATGTTTCTCTTCTAAGTAACAGTAACTTCTTCTTTCTCTAATGATGAGTGATGAAGATGAAGCGAACAACAGATCCTCAACCACAAACGACGTCGTTGAAAAAGATTGAATGGAATGCTTTGTTAGACAGTGTAGCTGGTATTTTAGAACTGTTTCCGCTTTCCGTGACGAGGATACAATTTTGACTTTGGGAGCCAATTATTATCTTATCTTATCTATATAAATTCTGCATAATGCCTACTGTTCACGACACGTGTCAACTTATCATAGGCCTGACAAAAGAATTCATGGACCAATTATCTATCCGGTCCATTCACAGTAAAATCCATCCAATCCATCCAATAATAAAAAAAAATACTAAATGAATTGGATGGGTTAGATTGTTTTTATTAATGGATGGTTAATGATCCATCTGATATATTTTTTAATCCATTGGATCAAACAAAAAAAAAGAAATGGATCATTTATGATCCATTCAAAAAAATTTTTTTTGTCCAAACTGAAACGGTTTTCATGAATCACAGCCCAAGGTATTCCTTTCTTCTTTCTTCCTAGTTCCTACCAATAGTTTTGTGTAGTTCCCTAAAGTTTCGGTTCAAAGAGCATAGGAGATTTGGCACATGGGTCAAACTAAGATCTTCATATATAAAGTTGTTTGTGTTTCTTTGATTTATTATGAATGTAATAATGATTTCGGTCATGGTCAACACATTCTCATTACTTCCCATATTTTACAAAGCAAACTCAACCACGTTAGATCCGTAACTTCAAATATTTCCTCCATTTCTTTCCTTTTTTTTCTATTCAATTTTTTTTTAAAATTCTATCTTTTATATTTGCTTAAATGAGAGATTACTACTATTAGTTGACATACTATGCTGTTAGTGAGCCTAAAATTTCCTAATTTCTTCTTAAGGTGGCTTAGTCTAAAATTTATGCATTCAATTAAGGTCCTAAAAATTCTAGAGAAAGAAAAAATATTTAATATTTTTTTAGTAGAGTAGATAAAATATTTAGTATCTAAAAATTGTTAAAATAAAATTTTGGTGTAAAAAATACTTTTAAATGGATGGGTTGGATATCCATCCATATAAAAATGACTAATGGATGGTTTTATTAAACGGATCATGGATGGATTGGATTTTTTAAATATATTTTTAATGGATCGAAATTGATTGATGGATTATTTTGGTCCGATCCATTGCAATCCGAATCAAAATTCATCCGATCCATCCATTTGCCACCCTATTCTCACGTCATGAATGAGCCAAGTGTGTGTGTATAAGGGTCTTAGTGGCATTTGATATCTAAGGGTCTTATTGGATTTCATGTAGCAGTCACACAATCTGTTATGCACATTTTTTTATATACTTGTGTTTCTTTTGATAAAAAGGATTTCTTTGTTTATTTCATTTCCCGAGTTTTTAGTGATACAGATGCAAATGCTCTTTAGAACTTGGCCATTTTTTGGGGACATTTCTATTTGGATTGGGCTAACTTAGTTTTGTGGCTGTTGGAAGTATTTAGTGCTATGCCATTCTGGTTTGGTATCTCTATCTCATTGGAGTTATTCCCGTAAGTAGCTGATTACTTATTGTTTTGGACATAGGATTATAGCTACTGGTCCTGAAGTTGAAAAGGAAGTGTCAAGAATATTCTGTACTTCTATTGGGTCACTTTGAAATAATAAAATAAAATAAATTATAGATGAAAGCATCAGTGCACTGTTAAACAAATATATATATATATATATATATATATAGAACCATTATTTAAAAAGGTGTCTTTTTTCTCTCTCAAGGGATAGCATTTTAGTCTTAACAATTTAAGTTTCGACTCAAATTGATTTTGTTTTTCATCCATGTGTTTGGCCTTACAAACCTTTTTATTCATCCTCATAAACAGGTTGCATAGCTGAAATCTCTTTGCTTTGTCTTCATAATAATTTTTTACGAGAATTTATGGAATCGAAAAAGGCACGACTGTTAAGAAGGCTCAAAAGGGCATGTAGAAGTAAAAAGAATGTTGCCTTTGGAGAAAATAGCAACCCAGTCATACACAATGATCTTCCTAATCATGGAGAACTGATGAATAAATATCCATTAAAGTATGTCTCTAATCATTGTCCAAGTTTAATGAATGACAACAATCAAACTCAATCTAAAGGTATTCCTTTTATTTCTGTCATTAAATATTATTTAGCATTATAGCTCATGTCAATATGCTTCTATGCTTTGTTGAAATGATACATTACATTTGTCAAGGTAAACAAATCTTCCAAGCATCTCAATGCAACATCTTGTACTCTCATCCTGAGGAAACTGTTGTCCTCAATGATATCACCAATTGTGTCCGGAATTTGGCTGTTGATTTTAATGAAGCTCGATCCACAGGTTTGTTACATACCCATTCATTGATTATTATTTTGTCATTTGTTTTAGTGCATTAATGCTTCAGTTCTTAAAAATACCTGCCCGTGTCAAAATGGAAAAACTTGATTCTTGATAATAATAATAATAATAATAATAGGTAATGAAGTTATTGTTTTATGCTTTGCATAAATAAATTATTGATCTTATCATCGTACTTTATATTGTTTAAATTGATTTCACTACTAATGTTCCACTTCTAAGTTTTATAGCTTGCATATGTTTCCCTGACTTTAACATATTCATGTTTTGTCAAGCTAAACATATGAAGTCTTGCACTAGCAGTTGAAGATTTCAGTAATATGAAGGCCACTTCCTCTATTAGTTGTTGACTAACTGCAGTTCCAAGCAAGTGTTGCAGTTGATTTCAAATAGCGTCTTATTACTAATATAGAACTACATTTTGCAGTTGTCTAAAAAGTTATTTTGTTTTCCTTAAATTACATGTCACCTTATTTGCACTTAAATTCTACTTTGTTGTAGAAGGTACTCTTAACTATGTTGTGTAATTCATGTGTGGGGGTCTAATATTTGCTATTGGTACAAATTACTGATTTCTGAGTTATGATCCCGTTTTTTGAATTAATTCTTCAATTTCATACTAACTGATAAAATGTGTATTTAATTGCATTGCAATAATGTTTCTATTCCTAACATTTGCTTGGCCTCATTTTATTATGTAATCTCGTCTCCACGTAATGAAGGTTTTGACACATTTTTAATTTTTTTTTTTTTTACCAAACATATTTTCAATGTCTAAAACAAGTAGTCTCTTCTAATATACATTGTTTAATTTTATCAGACCCGTGCTTAGCGCGGGTACCTTGACTAGTAGTATATATTAAAACTCAATGACTTTTTACTGTTCATTCCACGTGTCAATTTACTATTTTTTTCTTATAAGTTCAAATTGTGATAAATTAAAAGAAGGTTCAAAAGTTGTGAGTATGGCTGAGGGAGAAAAGGGAGGTGCTAGTGTCCATCCCCCTCCAAAACCGCCGGATGGAGGAGGGGTGGATACTGGTTCTAAGATATCTTTTCGGGATAAATTGATGGGTACACAAGAGCCTTTGCCAAGAAGAGAGAAAGTTGATCTTCTGGCAAATAAGATGTTCAAGATTGAGTGGGATAATGGAGACAGGTTGAAGCCACGGTGCTATATCAAAGAAGATGTTTTACAGGAGCTTTGGAAGCCATGGAAGGATGCTGTCTTCGTGAAATTGTTAGGGAAATCTATTGGATACCTGGCAATGCGCGACAGGCTTAGGGCAGTATGGAAACCGACAGGAGGCATGGATATGGTTGATATAGGGCATGGGTTTTTCATGGTGTAGTTCGACCTTGAGGCAGATAGAGAAAAGGTGATTTGTGGGGGTCCCTGGATGATCTTTGACCACTGTGTTGCGGTAAGGCCATGGGAGCCAGACTTTGTAGCATCGGAGGTAAAAATAAACAAGATCTTGGTGTGGATTAGATTTCCAGGTCTTGCAATGGAATATTATGATGAAAGTGTGCTCTTAGCACTAGCAACCGTGGTTGGTGTCCCAATAAGGGTAGATATCAGGACAGTTGATGCTTCAAGAGGAAAGTTTGCAAGGGTTTGTGTTGAGTTAGATCTTGAGAAGCCAGTGGTGGGTAAATTCTGGTTCAGAAACAGATGGTTTAACGTAGAATATGAGGGGTTGCACTTGCTTTGTAAAAAGTGTGGTCGTTTTGGGCATATTGGAAAGAACTGTTCCTTTGTGTCAGAAGCTGCTAACACCACATCCCAGGAGGACGGTGCGGCGGAAATTGGTGGCGGAGTGGCGGCGAAAGCACCAGTGGCAGCATCAGGAAACCCTAAACCTAATGATACAGCTGGCAAATCCGAAGATCAAGGATGGGGTGAGTTGCATGGGGAGTGGATTGAGGTTAGGAAAGGCAAAAATCTCGCATGTGGGACAAGGAAATCTGGTGGAGAAACGTTTAAGCCATGGGGTCCAGTCCGTTATAATAATAAGCATGATAATAGGCAGAATATCTTCAATCCATTTAATGGGTATGATAATAGAGAGATACTGGGGAATGCAGATAAGGAAGTTGCGGGTGTCGTTTTTAAAACTGGCACCAATCATGATATTAATGATAAGATATGGGTGAGGAAAAAAAGGCCCAGGGGAGAGAATAAACAGGCCGATAATATGGGGATGGAAAGTCAACCGAATTTTGTGAATAATAGCCTAATAAGGAAAGGCAGGGACACCGTAAAATTCCATGGGGAGCCAAGCACTGGAGCTATAGTGGGCCCAAGGAGAGAGAACAACCTAGGGAACAAAATTGTGGGCATGGAAAAGAACATGGATAGGCCAACCAACCAACAGTATCTACGTGACCATGGCATCCTTACGGCCATGCACGTAGAGATGGTTTCTCCTAACCATTTGCGCCTGCTTGATGAGCCAGATCCACCTAACCTTAATCCTGAACCAGATGCAGTAGGGAGGTCAAATGAGGTGTTGGGCATGGATGAGGAAAGTGATGAAGAGGAAAGTCCCATTTACTCTTCGCGATGTAATTTTTTGGAGTACTTGAGTAATCTGAGAAGAACTATTGTTTTGCCATGGGTCATGCTAGGTGACTTTAATGACATTGTGATACCATCTGAGCAGCAGGGTGGTGTTTTTTCCCAAATGCGAGCTGCTAGATTTGCACAAATGATGAATAACTGTAACATGCTTGACCTGGATTTCTTTGGTTCTAAATTTACATGGCAAAAGAATTGTAGGGGGAACATGTTGGTGTCAAAAAGGTTGGACAGAGGTTTATGTGATGATAGTTGGAGGTTGCGGTTTCAAGAAGCCACTGTGGAACACCTGGTTAGATGCCATTCAGACCATAATCCTTTGCTTTTGAGATGTAGCAATATTACGTCTTCTAGCCAAGGGAGGCCGTTTCGTTTTCTTGCTGCTTGGTGCACTCACAAGGATTATCCTGCTGTTGTTTCAGATGCATGGGAGCAGTCACCAGGGAATGTGGTAAATGCTCTCAACTATGTTTCTAAGGGCTCTCTTGTCTTTAATAAAGAAGTTTTTGGAAACATTCTTAATAAAAAGAGAGAGCTTGAGGCTAGATTGCGAGGAATTCAGCGAGCTTTGGAAGGAATTGACTCAGCTAACCTAATTCGCTTACAAAAAGAGCTCTTAGGGGAGTATGAGTCAGTTCTCTTTCAAGAGGAGTCTCTATGGTTCCAAAAATCGAGAGAGAAGTGGATTAAGTTTGGGAGCCGTAACACTTCTTTCTTTCATGCACAAACAGTCATAAGGAGAAAGAGGAATAAAATTCATGGAATTCATTTTCCTAATGGAGATTGGTGCACAGATCAAGCGACTCTTCAAGAGGAAGCAGTTAATTTTTTCAAGAAATTATTTTGCTCCACTGAAAACTTGTGTATGCAGAATCATGGGGAGATCCATAGCCCTCTTGGAGAGGCAGATAGACTGGAGTTACTCAAGCCAGTAACGATGAAGGAGGACTCATGAGTATGAAATCCTACAAAGCACCTGGCCCAGATGGTTTCCAACCAATATTCTTTAAAATGTATTGGGAGAAGGTAGGACATAAGGTTTGGCAGTTTGTCAGAAATGCTTTTAACACTGGTAGTTTTGATATTAGGGCAGCCGAGACCCTTCTAGTCTTGATCCCTAAGGGCGACCACCCAACATCTTTTAGGGATTTTAGACCTATTACCTTGTGCAATGTCGTCCATAAGCTTATCTCCAAGGTACTGGTGAATAGATTGAGGCCTTGCTTGGAGAGAATTGTCCCCTTGCAAAGCAGTTTTATTCCAGGGAGAAGCACGAAAGATAATGCAATCATTTTCCAGGAAATTGTTCACCATTATGTCTAACATTTATATGCCTTCTCTGTAGACATTAATGTTAGCTACTCCAATTGCAGTTATGAGCCGCAAAAACACGAGTGCTTAAGGTCTTTCCCATAAAAATATGTTTGTTATTAAACTTCTTAACCAGTCAGCATCTTGACCTGCTTACTCAAGAGCAATGAACTTAGATTTCATAATAGAATGTGCAATAAAGTTTGTTTCTCAAATTTCTAAATAATATCTCCAGCTAGAATAAGACCACATGGGAAGTTAGATGGAGACTATTCACATTCCAAATTCATAGCATATTGTAACATTAGCCCAAATAGTTTGCATAATAATTCAACCATAAAATAATTCAACAATTTACCTTACAAGCTTGATCAACTTTGCACATCCAAAAACATTTATCACAATCATATAATTCATATCAACCTAAATCCACAACATCATAGTAGTGCTTTATAATCAAAATGTCCATCTCACTTTATAATCAATAAATCACAATTCAATAATCACATACTCAACTTGAACATATCTCATCAAGTCATTACAAACATCATTATATATATAAGTATAAATTTCGATTTTCGTAGTAGTATAACTTTCTTCAAGTATTTAGGCTTTATGACTAACAAAGTGCAACATATGACACATGTCTTTATGTTAGTAGTGCCTGTGATGATCACATAATTGATCAAAATATATAACAAAACCCATCTACTCATTTTCTAAAGTAAATAAATTAATATTCAAGCTAGGCCATGCATGGTGCCACTCCTCAAGTCATGTCCTTCTATATCTCTTTTTTTTTTTTCCAATAACAAATATTTTTATATCATTTTACTAGTTTACATTTCATCTAAAATTACTTATTAGCATGCTTAAATATTTTTAAGTTCAAATGTTAAGTTGTGAAACGCCTAGAGCGTTTCCCCTACAATGTAAGAGTAACAACTTAATATATATATATATATAAATTTTACAAGCAGATGATTGGAAATTCCAACCAACTTCAAGGCACACAAAATTTCAGTCAAGTAAAAAACATGCAATTTAGAACTCAACTCTCACAAGTCACTGAACCATATTTACTACTCCCTCCGATCCATAATATAAGAAACAAAAACCTAAAACACAAAGATCAAGGAAATGTATTGGAAGGCGTTAATTGTAATTAATACTCTTATAAATTTACAAAAACACCCCTTCTAATTAATTTTAATTAATATTTGATAGCCTATAATTAATGACAATAATTAATAAGGACAATGTTGAAAATTAGCATTTAATATATGTGAAAATTGATGCATGTTTATTATATTTTGGACCAAGAAAAAAGACTCATTTGTTTATTATATTGTGGACCGGAGGGAGTAATTCAAACATTCATACTTATAACCAATTACAACCACATGCACACACAAATCTTCCAAGCACACATGTTCATGAATTAAACTCTTAAAATTCAAAAAAGCATAAGAAAGTCAATCAAAGATATTCATGAATTTATAAAATTAAGAGAAAACACCTCAATGCTCAGCTTTTGAAAATCGCCAAACCTCCACTAATTTGGTGAAGTCGTAGATTCAGTGCCGCCTAAGGTGTGCATGCTATTTTACTAATACGATACCCACCAACCTCAAATGGATTGAGAGTCTTCCCTTACATTTCTTGCGCCTTTGGATGATGTGCAGCTATCGATTAAAGTTTCTTGTTTTTAAATTATTAGGAAAAATAGGAAAGAATCGATGGCTGTGCCGTGTACGAACCACTGCCTTAAAATTAAGTAAGATTCTGGCAGACCTCAGGTGCAATTCGACATTCCGGTTTGCTCCCCAGGGTTAACACAACAACTCTTGAACTCGTGCACTCAAGGTCAAGAGTAATGGAGTTTACAAACACAATTGCCCAAATTATAACTAAGTGAATAGAGGGAGGAAATCAGAAAATCTTGACTGAGATTAGAAAAACTCTTCTCTACTGATTTTCACCATAGCTAATATATATATCTAAGAAATTTTGTGAAAAAGTGCTCGAGGTATTTGCTATTCAACATCTTAAAAAAATGTCCATCAATATGCCATTCATTTGTTCATCAAACTAAACTATTCTATAACGTTTTCTGCTTGAAAGAAAACGTTGATACCCATTAAAAGTTTAACTTTTAACTTTAAAACTATTTTAATAGTCTTTAAAGTAATTGATTTGAATATAAATGCCAAAAATAATGTTCAAATAATAATAGTAATAATAAATAAAAAAAATATTTTATTACTTGATGCCTTGATACCAATAGAATCCTCCATACATCATAAAAATATAAGTTGAGGATAAGTGCGGCTTGAAAAAGAGTAGTTATATTATAAAATGGCTTCAAAAACTCGGGTATTCTTTCTACCTCAGCCCACCCTTCTTGATAGACAACTATCAAAATAGGGTTGAATATTTTAAGGTGCATGAATAGTTCCATAAACTTATGACACTCTTAATTAGCATAAGATATACGGAATCTCATTGTCTCCGAAGGATAGCCCAGTTGGTATGGGTTGGAAAATGAATGAGTTTTAAGTAGGAGGTATAGGGCTCGATCCCTGCCAGTAACAAATCCCCCTCCCCCTAACATATTAACCACTAACAATTTGCCTATAAAAAAGAAAATATGGAATCCCATCTCATGACACGTATTGACGAACTTGCTAACAAATCACATATGATAGTTGTTCCTGACATTTTTGGGTGGTGGATTGTTCAGTAAGATAACTATCAGAACTCGGGCTAGCTATGATTCGTTGATTCTCTTCCATGTATCACTGCAGTCCAAAGGAGGATATAGCGTTTCCTTGCATTGTTTTGGGCCAGCAAACCATTTCTTAACCCAAAAATAAATAAAAATGAGACAATGCCTAATTTTTGAAACTGTCTATATATATATATATTTCGTATAATGGGAGGTCGAAAACCTTAACCGAAAAGTATTTTTCAATCTTGACTTTGAGCATGGAAATGATGGAAAACTGACTCCAACGAACCAGACCTTTACCTAAATAAGAAATTATGGATGATCCCTGCAAGTAATAAACATGTTTTCCCTGCAAATTCTTTTAAGTCCTCCCCGAATTGGCTTTAACAATCATCAAGGAGAAACCCATAGAAACACTCTTTGGTCAGTATAGGAAGCAAAACTAAGAGGAATGAAAACTAGCAGTGTATCAGTGCATGTATTATATCCATATTCATTGCCAAAATTAATTTCTGACATTTCATTTCCCTTCTGAAATAGTTCTGAGAGAATGCCAAATATCTATTGTTGGGCCTCAAGCTGGGATGTCCATTCTGCCCCCGAGTAGACCAAAAAAGAAAAATACCTGATGAAGAAGGCTCTTGGATACCTTGTTTTTAAGCTACAGCAGTTATTAGATTGCTTAGAATTGTAAAGCACTATCCAAGCTCACAGTTGACTCATTTTAGCAGATATAAAGACATTAATTTTAAATATTTCCTCACAAACTTCTTTACATGAATAACCAAAACCAGCCAAAATCAAACTTGTGCCAAATCAACACCAATGAAGATGCTGACCATTAGCAAATCCAAATTGTAATTTTACCACTGTAAGTGCTGAAGTTGATCTAAGGATGCAAAAAAATATTCCTAAAAATGTAAGAATAGGAAAAAGTTGCAATGGCTATGAAAGATATCATGGTAGTTCTATTCCAGCCGGCATTAATGCAGCATCAATCATACGTTCCTTCTTCTATTAACTTGGAAGCATCTAAAGAACAATAATCTAATACAATCCACAATCCCAACAATAACAAAACATTGAAACTTTCACAAAGAAAAGCATACCGTAGAAATGGGAAAGAATAATTCAGAACTTAACAATAATGGAATCCACAAACTCTTCTAGGAAGCATTATATTGCTGTACTAGTTGAAGGACAGAACAAAGAGATTGAAGTAAAGAGAGAAGAAGGAGTACAATTCCAGCAATGGAAGCAGCAGCCTGCCAAGGAGTGTTGCCATAATCACGTCTCAAAGTCGCCCTCAATTTATGGAAAGGATCTCCACAAAAAGCATTCAAGTCTCGGCAGAGATGAGAGTACTGGGAACTGAAATTCGAAAGGGTAACATTTTCCCCAAGACTATTATACAGGTTAGCCACAGAATCACTATCTCCTAGCCAGTTAACCAGTATTCCATTTTTAACCAGCACATCCACATCTCTGCTTGTGTTTATGAGGAAGTCCAAAACAGCAACATAGGCAGTAATGTAAGATTCATCAGGGTCGTGACATTGCTCCAAAGCCACGAGATTTCGAAACAAAATCTCAGTCCGATCCTCCACCATGAATTGTGGGATTTCAAGAACACCTCCTGAAAACCTCAAGTCTAGCAAGCAGCTAGTTTTAGTATTCACTTTAAACCTCACTCCTGCTTCTAGCAACTCAGTAGCAGTCGGAAGATGTAACACTGACTCATCTATCCTGCGAGGTCGGTTTTCCAAATCTATCCTGGGAGGTCGTTTTCCCAAAGGTTGTTGTAAGTAAAAAATTCTAAGCAGATCAGTGAAGTGTCTTATACTAACCTTATCAGGAGATACGTACTTGCATCTATTGTAATATGCAAAATAAGCAAAAGTAAGCACAAGAAATGAAGGGATGTTGTTGGCATTGCGAGAGGTAAAGGCTCGATTAAAGAGGTTGTCAAGAACAAAAAAGGGAAGCTGGTTCTCAAGTAACAACAAATCTAAACTTATTTTAGAGGTCAACCAAGATTTTAAAAGGAAATCTTCATCCTTTGACCAATAGGATCTCCAAAAAAGCTCAATTATGAAACCAGAATCTACGAAGATGAGCTTGACAAGTTCCTCCTTTGAAAGCTCGAGGGTGTCGGCATAAGATCGACGAATAGTGGGTTCAGCCTCTTCCAGATAGGTAATGAAAGTTTCCAAAGTTTGATCAGTTCGTTGGAGGAAGTTGTTGCAATATAGTAGCTTGTGGGGTTGCATCATGTTTTGAAGGCTGGGATGGTGGTGGTGGAAGGGACCAATAGAAACAAACTTTGGGGTATAAGCATCTTGGTTGTGTTTGCGAATATCATAGGGTACCCTGTAGATGCAATTGTCACTACTTATGGGTGACTTTGCACTCCCCAGCATCGCTTTAATATCGTTCACGACATCCTCGTGCTTCATGTTTCTCTTCTAAGTAACAGTAACTTCTTCTTTCTCTTATGATGAGTGATGATGAAGATGAAGATGAAGAGAGCAACAGTTTGATGGGTTGTGGTACAGATACAAAATACACTAGCTGCTTAAAAAGAATGAAGGAAATGCTGTGTTAAGACAGTGCAGTTGGTAGGTATAGCATGATTAATGATATTTGCACACCTGGACACTAGCTGCTTATCGCTTCCGCATCCAGAACCACAAACCACGTCGTTGAAAAAGAATGAAGGAAATGCTGTGTTAAGACAGTGCAGTTGGTAGGTATAGCATGATTAATGATATTTGCACACATGTACACTAGCTGCTTATCGCTTCCGCATCCACAACCACAAACCACGTCGTTGAAAAAGAATGAAGGAAATGCTGTGTTAAGACAGTGCAGTTGGTAGGTATAGCATGATTAATGATATTTGCACACATGTACACTAGCTGCTTATCGCTTCCGCATCCACAACCACAAACCACGTCGTTGAAAAAGAATGAAGGAAATGCTGTGTTAAGACAGTGCAGTTGGTAGGTATAGCATGATTAATGATATTTGCACACATGTACACTAGCTGCTTATCGCTTCCGCATCCACAACCACAACCACAAACCACGTCGTTGAAAAAGAATGAAGGAAATGCTGTGTTAAGACAGTGCAGTTGGTAGGTATAGCATGATTAATGATATTTGCACACCTGGTGTCAAACCTAGGTGGACAACTTAATTAATCATATATAAATTTTTGGTTAATTTAGATCATTATATGATTAATGGGTTATATGAAGCTTATTTTCTATAATCATGTAAATATTTGATTAATCACATGCAAATATCTAGTTAGTTCAGTTCTTTATATGATTAATGGGTCATCATGAATTTACCAAATATTTACACGTGATTAACCATATAATGAACTGAATTAACCAAATATTTGTACCGATTAATCAATGTGTCAACTTTGGATGTCAATTTTGGGTGTCCAGAAATCATTACTCGTACAGTATTTTAGATCTGTTTCCACTTTCCGTGACGAGGATACAATTTTGACTTCGGTAGCCAATTATTATTTCATCAAAAACTAAGTTTTGATTTGATGAATTTGATAATAATTACTAATTTACATCTCAGCAGAACGAAAAATAATAATGATAATTAAAAAATGTTTTCACAGAAGCTGCATATTGGGACTTATGTTTTTTCATTTGCTATATTTAGATATTTTTGCCCTTTGTTTTAAGTATTTAAAATTTTTATTTAAAATATTATTTAAGATATGTAAATACATATTTTAAGATCGATACATGACTATTATAACTTTTATACATGTTAGATAATAATTTGATTGTTTATGTAAAATATGCCTAAAAATTACTCTGACTTGACACTCAAAAACTATTGTAAAAACGGAGAACTTCTTAGGTGGCAGCATACCATATCACATTATCTCTTAGACAGAATATTTAGTAGTTGATATGTATCCAGGTTTTTTTTTTTTCAGATCTTTTTTTTAAAGATCGGTCCATTCGTCATGTGTGTTCCACAATCTTATATATGTTTAAATTTTTTTTTTATGATCAAAATAAATTAATTAAATGGAAATAAGGGGTACCCAACCCTTGAACATTACAGAAGGAAAACAAATGAGACATTAAGCTATGCCACACCCAAAACAGCAGGTTCCTCAGGCAACAACACCACCAAACCAGAAAAATATGAAACATCAACCTATGTTTAATATTGAATAAATGAAGTTATTACGGTCAGGACCGACCCAAAAGCGAGAGAGACCTAAAGCAAATTTTGAGTGATCCTTTTTTATTTTAAGTGAGAAAGTATACTTGGAACAAAATTATTTTTTAGGTTGGGCTTTTCAGCATACATGACCTTTTTGATTCATAAAAACTAAGAGTAAATAATTTTTTCTTAGTGGGTCGAAAGCTAGGGCTTTAGTAGCTTCACCCTTGAGCCGACCCTGATTACGGTAACCAAGAATTACTCTGCAACACGGACACGCTTGTATTTTCTACTAGAGTAAATGACCCGTGCCATGCACGGGGAATATGTTATTTTTGTAGCATTTTATCGAAAAATATGTGATTGTTGATTTCACATTTTTTGTTTAAAATTTTGTTGGGGGAATTATACATCTCAAATTATTGATTTAGGAGGTTAATTATGTAGAAATATTAAGAAAAAAAATTTGTTATGTAAAATATAAAAGATAAATCCTTATATAAGTTTAATTATAAGATATTTTTAAATCTATTTGATTTATAAACATTCTCTCTTAAAAAATTATTTTTTTTTATTCTTTTCCCTGCAAGTTAACTATTATTAGAGATTATATTTATCTATCATATTTTGTCTTTTCTCTTCATAATATATTTGATTTATTTAACCTCTTATCCCCATGCAGGTGAACTATTTCTAGAAAATATACTTATATATCATATTATTAATTTATTTTCTTTTAAAAGTCTATTTAATTTATTTATCTTTATTTTCCATGCAAGTTAACCATTTATAGAACATTTATATATTTATCATTTTCTTCTCTCTTTAAAATCTATTTGATTTATTTCTTCTCTTTTCCCGTGGAAGTTAACCAATTTTAGAAAATATTTTTATCTATCATAATATATTTCTTCATCTCACTTGAAAATCTATTTGATTTATTTCTCTCCTTTGCCCGGTGCAAATTAACCATTTTTAAAAAATATATTCTATTGTATCATTTTTTTTTTCTCTCTTGAAAATATTTTTGATTTATTTTTACTCTTTATCTGATAAATTAAACCATTTTTAGAAAATGTATTTTTCTATCATTTTTTTTCTACTCTCTTAAATATATATTTGATATATTTCTCCCTTTGCCTTGTGCAAGTTAACCATTATTTATAAAATATATTTTTGTATTATATTATTTTTATTCTCTCTTGCAAATCTATTGTACTTTTTATTTTCTCTTGAAAATCTATTTGATTTATTTCTCCTCTTTCCCTATGCAAATTAATCATTTTTGAAAAAATATATTTATCTATCATATTATTATATGTATTATTTCTCGAAAAACTATTTGATTTATTTCTCATATTCTCCTGTGCATGTTAACCATTTTATAAAATATATTTATATATCATATTATAAATTTTATTTTCTATTGAAAATTTATTTGATTTATTTCTTATCTTTCCAATGTAAGTTAACCATTTTTAGAAAATATATTTATCTATAATATTATTTTAAAAAGGAGTATTAATTGATTTGTGCCCCTGAGTTTTATTATTGGATTTGCATTAAATGGTGCTTTTCTAAGAGGATGACAAATAACATAGAATTCAATGAGGTTATTCCTAAATGTATATACTATAGATAGATAGATTTTATAAAATATATTTATACATCATATTATTAATTTTATTTTCTATTGAAAATTTATTTGATTTATTCGTTCTATTTCCGATGTAAGTTGACCATTTTTAGAAAATATATTTATCTATAATATTATTTTTAAAAATATTATTAATTGATTTAAATAATATTATTAATTGATTTTTGCCCTTGAGTTTTACCATTGGATTTGCATTAAATAATGTTTTTCTAAGAGGATGACATATGGCATAGAATTCAATAAGGTTATTCCTAAATGTATATAGTATAGATATAGATGTATATAGTATAGATTTTATAAAATATATTTATATATTTATTAATTTTATTTTCTCTTAAAAATTTATTTGATTTATTCCTTCTTTTTCCGATGTAAGTTAACCATTTGTAGAAAATATATTTATCTATAATATTATTTTTAAAAATATTATTAATTGATTTAAATAATATTATTAATTGATTTGTGCCCTTGAGTTTTATTATTGGATTTGCATTATATAATGTTTTTCTAAGATGATGACACATGGCATAGAATTTAATGAGGTTATTCCTAATATATATATAGTATAGATAGATTTTATAAAATATATTTATATATTTATTAATTTTATTTTCTTTTAAAATTTATTTGATTTATTCCTTCTCTTCCCGATGTAAGTTAACCATTTTTAGAAAATATATTTATCTATAATATTATTTTTAAAAATATTATTAATTGATTTAAATAATAATATTAATTGATTTGTGCCCTTGAGTTTTATTATTGGATTTGCATTAGATGATGTTTTTCTAAGATGATGACACATGGCATAGAATTTAATGAAGTTATTCCTAAATGTATATAATATAGATAGATAGATATAGATATAGATATAGATTTATTCCTTCTCTTTCTGATGTAAGTCAACCATTTTTAGAAATATATTTATCTATAATATTATTTTTAGAATATTATTAATTGATTTAAATAATATTATTAATTGATTTGTGCCCTTGAGTTTTATTATTGGATTTGCATTAGATGATGTTTTTCTAAGATGATGACACATGGCATAGAATTTAATGAGGTTATTCCTAAATGTATATAGTATAGATATATTTTATAAAATATATTTATATATTTATTAATTTTATTTTTTCTTGAAAATTTATTTGATTTATTCCTTCTCTTCCTGATGTAAGTTAACCATTTTTAGAAAATATATTTATCTATAATATTATTAATTGATTTAAATAATATTATTAATTGATTTGTGCCCTTGAGTTTTATTATTAGATTTGTGTTAGATGATGTTTTTCTAAGATGATGACACATGGCATAGAATTTAATGAGATTATTCCTAAATGTATATATAAAAAATGAAGAAAAATAAAAATACGGTCGGAATTACAGCAACAAAAGAGAATGATTTCATCTTCTTCTTTGTGTTCTTCGGAAAAAATGAAAAGAGAAGGGACCCATACCTTTTGATTCGAGACGATGCTGTGGAAAAAAGAAAGAGAATTAGATGTATTAATTTTCAAAACCTTGTAGTGATATTCGAAGAGATGATAGTCATTACCTGATATGAGAGATAACCGAATGAGCAAGGAGAAGAGATGGTCTTCAAAGAACCTGATAGGAAAAGAAATTAAGAGAATAAGCAAAAACATGACAAATACATTTAAAAAAGAGAGATTGCAACCATATCATGAGTGAATGCCATTTAGAAGAATTTGTAGCAAATGATAGAATAAAGAACCAAATTATAAATTCTGTAGCATGTGAATTGTTTTGTAACATGGTAGTTTGATATATATCATGCAAATGCGTAGTTAATGCCCTGCCAATCTTGATGCAATATTATGATTGATTGTCCAAGATATGAAACCGTAAAAGAAGGATATAAAAACATAAGGCTTGAATAGCCTTTTAATTATAATTAGCCAAATAAATTGGTATTAAACCAAATTTATATTTCGAATGGCATAATCTACCTTAATTGAAGAAATTTAATTTACCTTAATCGTTGTACTTGCTGATGAGTGATAAATATCATTAATATTCTCATTCAAAAGCAATCAAAATGATTATATATCATTATCATTCAAAATATAAAAGGGTAACACCTAATAAATGACCAATAATCAAATGAGTGTGTTTCATATCAAATTTAGATATCAAGTGGTTTAAAATAAAACGTTATTTTTTTTTTTTGACGCATAAAATAAAACGTTGATTGATAACCACAAACTTGGATATTGCTACAATTTCATATTTTGGTTTAAACTAAAATATTCAAATTCGGATATTTTTCTTTATGA
Organism: Echinosophora koreensis; assembly: GCA_035048595.1. Lineage (NCBI taxonomy): Eukaryota > Viridiplantae > Streptophyta > Magnoliopsida > Fabales > Fabaceae > Echinosophora > Echinosophora koreensis. The sequence continues at coordinate 6,656,351 of JAPCYP010000001.1, read as the reverse complement.
TTATAGTTTGAAAATTTTATTGGAAGGATAGGAAGCAGATTTGAATTTGAGCTCATTCAATTGAATTATTGCGAAATCAATAATCATAAAGTGGGATATTTTTCTACCTAATTATAGTTTGAAAATTTAATTGGAAGGTTATAAGACATATTTGAATTTGAACTCATTATTTATTGGACATAGCTCATTCATATCAAATCGAATTATTCTGAAATCAATAATCATAAGTTCGGATTTTTTTGGCTGATTATAGGTTGAAAATTTTATTGGAAGGTTATGATTGTATTAATTGTTTAGATTTTATAATTTATTGTTTATTTATTGTTTATAATTTTATTAATAATTTTTTTAATTAATACATAAAAGTCTAGTCACCTCCATTACTTGTATTAGATTGAAGGAGAGCACGACACCTAAGCGAAATTTGGAGGGAATGCTTGTGGTTATGCCACATGTGAAAAGGGGAGGCTCCTATAAATTACACATGGAGGTTGCCAATTTGAGAAAGTTCACAAATGTATTATACTAGTGTTTTTGACCCGTGCAATACACGGGTTAAAACAATTTTAATATAATATTTATATAATTTAGAATTAAAGTATTCTTTTATATATAATTATTCATTGTAAGTATACACATTTATGTTATCTATACTCTTTTTTTTTTTTTACATAAAAATGACTTGTATACAACATATCCCTCGAGTTAATTGTGTTCACTATTGTTTATCCTTCAAAAATCAAATTTTCATCACTTTATCTTCTATGCTCCTACAATCTTTTGTTCATGCACACCATGCGATGCAAGATATTATAGAACTCATTTTCACCCTTCAAATATTTTGATATGCCTTTGTTCTTTATTTTGGTTAAAAAAAGTTTGCAGCATACCTAAGATATGCGCCATTGAATAACATATTAACGCAGCCTCTAAGAAGTCATAAGTCATTCGATAATTTATCCAATAAAAACCATAAAAACTTAAAAGATTAAAAATACATAAATTTAAAAGGGAATGATTCACAAGAAAGTAAAATAATAACATATGTTGAAGCAAGTCATAAAATGTTAGTATCTCCTCGATTAAGAGTTTGCAAGTCAAGTCTCTTTGTTTACTATATATATGGAGAAATTTTCCATTGAGAATACACACAAACCAAAAGCAAGTCTATCTTGATTATCAGAGAAAACATCATATATAATTTTACTTTAAAGAACACATCAAATTTTTTTTTTGAGAGAAAATTTAAAGAACATATCATTAGAATTAAAAAATACAATAAACTCAAAATTGAAGTGGTTTGAAAATGTACAAATTACAATTACAATGAAATGTTTGTATCTGCCACGACCTTGTTTGTGTAATTACCATAAGTCTAATTCTATAATCACCTAAAAAAAAGTAATTTGATCCTTTCTTTATTTATTTCTTTTTCTGTGTATATCACTTTCTATCCAAGGGGAAATCCAAATGACTTGTGCCATTCATCGAGTATATATTGTTTCCGAACTTATTTAAAATATTTTAGGTTTTAAAAACATAAGAATTTTTAATAATTTGTATTAGGAATTAAGAATCGTCTACAAACAATTATAATAAAATTGATTTATTTCTTAGGCGAAATTGAGAATAAAAACTCATTGTACAGGACGTATATACATATTAATTTAATAGTACATATTTTAATATCTCTCAATTAAAAAAATATTTTGTATTTATATATTTTTTGGTATAATAAATTTCTTATACGACATATCAGATATTATTATTAAGTTCAATTAACTAATCAATAGATTAAAAGAAGAAATATTTAATTTTAATGTTTGAAATCTAATTACATTAGAATTAGAATGTAGACAGAAATAATTTTTTTTTGAATGGTCTAACGTTATTTTTAAATAAAATTATTAATTGTATTACTATTGTAATATATTATTTGACTAAATTATTAGTGGAACATTCTAAAATTAATTACTAAACCAATTGCATCCAAATAAGTATAATTAACATTTAGTTTATCTCATTGTTAATTTTTTAAATTAAAATCATTATATTGATTCTACATAAATAAGTATATAAATAACAAATTAAAAACATGCTTCAAATCCTAATAGTATTTTAAATCAAAATTGTTATCGCCATTAATATTGGATCGTTGTAAAATTCGTATACTAATCTTTAAAATATTGGGACATATTATAAAGTATAAATTTAGTAAGAGCCAGTTTGGAAAATGCTACTGTTCCATTTCACACCTCCGTTTGCCCAACGCTCATATTTTTTCCTTTTGATGGTCGGGGGACGCGTTTGTTATATGTTGCTCTATTTAGTTTTGCTGATATTAATAGCAACAAACAATGAATTTGGAACTGTGCTATGGAAAAATCAAAAAAGAGCAAGAGAATTAGAAGGTTCAAATTTTTAGAACTTTGTAATGATAAAGAATGAAGCAGAGATAGCTTTCGAGGAGATGAGAGTCATTACCCGAGATGAGAGATAATCAAATGACCAGGGAATAGAGTTGGTCTTCAAAGAACCTGAGAGGGAAAAAATTAAGAGAATCAGCAAAGAGAGTGGAAATGAAGAGAAGGGAGCGCTTTACCTTTTTCCTTGTTCTCCGATTGGTGGCAGGTGGTGGCCTCTTGGTGGAGAAAGAGATGTGGAGAGATAAAAAGATATGGTGGTATCGAATGAGTAGGAATTAGAGATGGTCTTCGCAGAATCTGAGAGGAAAAAAAAACAAGAGTATGAGCAAAGAGGATGGAAATAAAGAAGAGAATGGAGCATTACCCTTTTCCTTGTTTTCCGGTTGGTGGTGGCAGGTGGAGGCCTCAAGTGTGGAGAGAGGGAGAGATGCAGAGAAGTAAAAAGGCACAGTGTTCTTCGATAGAATAGTGCAGAGGGGTAGTGAGAAGCACGGAGGAGAAGGAAAAGAAAGGGTTTAAAATATACAGAGAGAGAATGCATCTAGAGTGGTTTATAATTGGACAATAATTGTTCCACAAAATTTTTTAGGTAAATTATTATTTTTATTTTGAAATTCGAAATTGATTCTAAATTCAAGTTATTATTATTACTCTTCTGAAATTCGAAATTGATTCTACATATTTTTTGTGTTTATACTTTCTAAAATTGTTTACTCTCTTATTATTATTTTGATTTTTGATTTTTCCCACCCAACAAAAAGTGATTTTATTAATGAAATTTATTACTAATTGCTTTCTTAATGTTACTGGTCATTAATGTCATTATTTCGAATTGCTTCCAAATTGATTCTGATTGGAGTCATCATAATGGTTTGTTTGCAAATGAACGTGAGGACGACACCTAAGCGAAAATTGGAGGGAAGCATTCTGGTGAAGCCAAGTGGAATAAAATTGCTTGAGGAATTGCTCTAGAGAATGACACATGGAGGTTACCACTTTGAGATTATTCACAAATGTATTATATATAGATATAGATATAGATATAGAATATAGAATATAGAATATAGATATAGATATAGATTTGATAATCGACCCAACGAGGTGATTTAAAATGCGATTATATAAAAAGAGTAAATGAGCAACTTAATCTCTGAAACTACTTGTAATTTAGTCTCTAATTAATTACATGTACGAGTTACTCATGCATATAACTAACTTTAGTAACTAAATTATAAGTAGAGAATAATTTAATCCTATGCACAAAATTGGGCTAGTACTATTCATAAAAAAAAAATGGGGCTAGTACCTATGCAATTGCAACATCATTATTATTTATAACTGTTCCCACCAGATCTGGACAAGGCCCAAATCACCTTCGCCCAACAGCCCAAAACACTTCATTCCTACAACCCAAGAACTAGATGAAGCCAAGTACCCAAATACACAGACGAGACATGAGATCTTGGACCCACATTAATGAACTGAGGCCCAAGCACTCACTATCGAGACAGAGAAGTCTACCCCCTCTTGTCGGAAATGGATTCCCTACGATCACTCTATGATTGCACTCTTTGACTGCAAGGAGATCTTGATCAATAATTTAATTTTATGTATCATAAATATATTGATATAAAAATAGATATATGAAATCCTGACAAAAAATTAAGCTAAATGTGTGAATGCGTGGATTCATTGACTGCAGGGAATCCGGATCCGGAGGAAGTCACGTAGGATACCCTTGCAACAAGTGACACAACTATAAAAGGGAGAATGACCTGCGTATCCCGCTAACCAATTGAGACCCACATGGAGTAACTGAAACACACCCTCCTGACCACCCCAAGGGCTATAAAACCACATCCATGGCGCTTAGATAGGGGACTACTTAAAGCTATTACACACAGTGGAAAATTCCCATTCCGCTACAGCAGAACAATAACATTGGATTTTAGCAGCCATCTCCAAAACTAGCATCATGCCTAATAGTTGAAAAGAGATGAAAACTTCATAAGAATTGGGATCTTAATAAAGCCAATCATCTGACAATCGATCATACTAAATAAGTTGCTAAACTGTGTATATTTTACCCTTCTACAGATCAACAAGCTCAAGTAGTAAGAATATTGTAAAACGAAAAAGTAAGTAATTCTTGCAAAAACGAACTGTATGTTTCGAAATGAATTTGGGAGGAATGCGTACAATTTGAACTTGATAATACGAGAATCACTTATTTGAGCTTAGACTTTGATGAGTTCTGAAGAGGTTTAGCAGTGGATCGGACAGGGACTGATCTAACAACCTTCTTCACATCATACTTTACAGATGAGAAGGCGCATATCAAGGCAATCACGATTGTTGGGTAGACATACACAGCTTTTGAAGGATCAGAATTTACTGGCTTTCCTAAAATCCCTTCTTTGACCAGTCCCCAAATTATAAGAAGGCTCCCAAACATGCTCATTCTCCCGGGTTTTAGAAGACCCACAAGTGCTCCTGCCACTGTGAAGTAGCTTCCCGCAAGAACCTGGTAAACAATTGATGCATGTCAAGATGAAAAGTATGAATAGAAACAAAGAAACAAAAACCTGATGAACAATGGGATCATGTTCAACAATGAAATTAATAGGAAAATCAACAGCGACTTTCTATAGGGCAGATGATGGTATATCAAATAGCAAATCGCATAACAAGAACAATTATGGAGCCCATTTTGTGTAACTTTTAGAAATTGATGCCTCTTTAATTTATCACAGATTATTCTCATTTGCTTGAGTTTTTGTTTCCCTTGAAAAATATTGCATTGGCAAGTAAAACTCGAATTTCATTAAGTTATTGACATAGAAAAGACTTCAACCATTTCAAAAGCATAGTTGTTAGAATTGCACGACTCAATTCAAATTCCACGATTTGATACAATTCACCAAGCCAGTAATTTGTATCATGTAGTTCACAGATGGCTCTGAATCGTGGATGTATCATACGAATTGGGACAATTCCATATCTCTGATACAATTCACATGATTCTCCAATTTGGTGATCTTTTCTTTTGTGCCTTTTTTTCCACCAATATTCTCAACAAAGAATTAGAAGAGCTTAGAGGCATAATAAAAATAAAAATAAACTAACTGGGTGACTGCCTGACTGGGACTGAGCATTCACGCAAACCAGTATTCACGCTGAGGCAATCACTTTGTTTTAGTTCTTCTGGTGTAGAGTGTTCAAGCAGTCACTCTGTTTTGTTGTTATAGTGTATAGACAGTTCACGCAGTCACTCTGTACACTCCTAAGGCTAAGAAGGGGAAGAAGGGTGTGGAAATATAAGTTTATATTTATGTGTTTCTGAATTGTACGATACATTATAATTCATGATTCAATAATTGAATAAGCAATTCTCGAATGATATAATTCACGATTTGGCAAATGAGACCAAGCTGAGGCTCCATGTGGATAAGATCTATGCAATGGAACTGGAAGACTTAACTCGGACAAGAGCTGACAACTAAAGAGAACGAGAAGAAGCCACACCCAACACAGGAAAAGAGGGGGGTGTTAAGGCAATTTAAGAGACATCAATTATCAAAACACAAAAGGTGTATGATCAATTAAAATTGCCTAACCTCCAGGCGTTGAAGATCAGTTACTGCAGAAGCTTCTTTTGCATTGGTTAAGTTATATAAGTTCAACAAATTATCCCATTTTGGAACAGTCAAGTTGTGGATGAGGCCATTTACAGCAGCCCCTGGGTATAGAAGGGCCTTGACAACAGGAACAGGAAAGATCTCACTTGCAATTAACTGTGATGATGTAACATGCAAAGGCGTTGTACACACACCAGATCTGCAAGTCACCCTGCAAATGTAACAAAAAATTGGTTAAATCTCAAATGTGCTAGATGATACAACCTATAGTATAATTTTAACTACAACATAAAAATATAGAATATATAGCATAAACCCGAAAGATACACATGTAATAATATAGTATGAAGTAAGATGTAAGCTAAAGTGGTAGCATGTATGACCCATGTTTCATGGGTTCATGCGAAGCACATGCCATGGTGATATCCAAATCAACCTTGGTGAAAGCCACAATGTTTCTATTACAACATTTTTGGCAGGGTGAACATGTATAATGATAGTGATAGTGATAATAAGCTCTTACATTATTTTAAGTGGAGAGGTAGTTAACATAATTAATTATGATTTCAAAGTTGAAACTATGGAATGGAAGCCATCAAATATTGATCTCTGTGGTTTTTCCTCTTTTCCTTCTTTCTATATTCCCCCAAAATCCTAACCACAGTTCAACAAATTGAACAACCATAGAGGAGGCTTATACTTGGCATAAATTCCCATGAAGTTTTTGAAGATTCATAAGGAACAAGTCAACGTGTTCGGAGGAGTTGAGAGTAGGTACCTGAAAAGAGGGATCTGAAAGATGATGAGGACGAAGAAGATGCGAGCAGCTATCGTAGATATATTCTTTGTCCATCGCTTCGGTGATGAAGGAGGAGAAGAAGAAGATGGTGATGGTGATGGTGATGGTGATTTCGATTTCGACGCTACCGTGGAATTTGCCATGGAATGGAATTGAATTACAGTGACTGGGAGAGGCCCGATCTGATGTTTCTCAATGTAGTGGAATCTACCACCACCACCACCGGCCTACCTTAACAATACTTTAAAAAAAAAAAATTTCCTTAAGTATATTTTATACTTTAACAAATTTAAATAAGTTCCTTTCGAAAAAGAAAAAAAAAAAAGAAGAACAAATTTAAATAAGTTTTTAGTAGTGAAAATTTTGGGAATTCAATTACAGAATTTTATAATTAGTGACGAATTAATTTAATAATTAATTTTATAAATTTTGATTCCCCGTGTTACAATTTCACCTATTAGATCCCCAAGGATTCCCTCCCTCTTATTACAATCAAGTCCCTATATTACTGTGTCATCCAACTTTTAATACACAAGTAGCCTACGTGATATAATGTGACTGATTTGACACTTAGTGAGGTAAATGTCAATGTATGGTTCAAATGCACTTTTCTTTTTGTTTGTAATCTGATTGGATCGACAAACTACGGCCTCCTATGACATTACACTAATCCAATCTCACTTTTCATTATAATCATTATCATCTAGAGAGATGTCGTCCCCACTATCAAGAAAAGTGACATCAATAAGTGTCAAATCAATCACACATGTGTCACGTTGACGACTAGCATTAAAAATTAGATGACACAGGGATAGAAAGACCTGATTGTAACAGGAGATACCTATGGATCTAATTAACGCAATTGAAACATGTGAAAACATAATTATTCAATCACGAGACCTTGAGACCAAAAGTATGATTAGGTCTTAAAATTAGTAAACTATAAAAACATTTTTAAAAAAAATAAAAAAATGATAAAGACAAAAAATTAATTTAATATGCATTTTTTAATACTTTATTCATGATAAATTTCATAGTGAAAATGATTATGCACAAACCATTCTGCTTGGGAAATTAAATAAACAAGTGTTCCACAATTTATTTTAGAACAAATATTATGGCATTGTGTCTAGGGATGACAAATAGTGTTTTACCCAATGAATAACCTAAAAAGTTACTTGTGATGGATAAGGTAAGTATTCGTTTAATGGGTATGGATACAGGAATGAGTGACTATTCACAAAATTTAATGAGTATGAGTGCATATATGATTACTCTAGTACTCACCCCGCTTAATACTCATATATATAGATATTTAATTATTTAATATATATATATAGTTATAATATATTAAATTTAAAAGTTAATTACTTTTCTTATCCTTCATTCCTTCCTACATTCTATGTTTCTATCATTCAACTTTTCTTCATGCAACCTATTCTCCTCTATGCCACAGTCATTAGTCGTCACCAAGGACCTTTGTGTTTCAGACTTAGATATATCATGATGTGTATATGTAATGCGAGAACATGCTAGAATAATTTATCTTATTATATACTATCATGATATTTGAGATTTGTTTATATATATATAATTTTTCATATGATATATATTTCTTGTATGGTTTGCCTTTAATAAATGCTCTTTTTTATTTATTGATTTTGCATAGTTTATTAAAATAATATTGGTATGAGTATTTAGGTACTTGTAAGGATACATATATGAAAGCTCCCACCCACACAAGTATAGATATGAGCGCAGATATTATTTTAAAAAAAAATGCTAATGAGTGCCCTAAGGACATTGATTAAGGAACCAACAAAAGAAATTTTTATTAGAAAATGATGCATTCAATATTTTGATAAGTGTTATTTTTAGTTTTCTAATGAAAACTTGCTTTTATTGGTATTCCTAGCCATAATGGCAGGCGCAAGTGTCACTCCACCCCCATGTTTTTTTAAAAAAATATGACTACTTTAAATGTTTTTATTTTCCCCCTAATTGTTGATTTATTTGCACTCATGCCACTACATCTTCTCTCTTTCTTTCTTCATCTCACTTTCAAACCACTTGTCTAATGACCTATATTGAGAGATGTGTGAGATGTGTTCAATAACATTGACAATGAGATGATCATTCAACGATTTCAAAACATGAAATCATGTGGAGAAAATTTATGAGATATGTAATTTATTTGATTAAATATATTAAAATTTGGTTAAATTAATCTGAAGGTCCCTGAACCATTTGAGAATTTTCAAATAGGTCCTTATACTTTAAAAGTTTGTAATTGGGTCTTCGAACAAAGAAAATTTGTAATTAGATTCTTCATATACTTTCTCGTTATAGTTTTGATAAATACATGTTAAGTGACCCATCCACTCGTCTTTGTGGGTCTTTGAACTTTTTGAAAAAAATCCTAATAGGTCCCTATACTTTTTAGGAAAATTCAAATAGGTCCATATACTTTTGGAACACTAATGAAATCTTAACAACAAAGTATATGAAGGACTTAATTACAAAATTTTATGTGTTCAGAGACCCAATTACAAAATTAAGTACAGAGACTTATTTGAATGTTTAATTAAATCATTAAATTTTTATGATTTTAACATTTATGTCTTTATCTTCATATGTATGATAATAATAATTATTTTTATTTTTTGAAAATAAATTGCCCCCACTGCTCAATGTCTTGAATTCGCCACTGTTTAACCAATTTCCCCAAGGCATTCGTTTGCCAGACCTGCGATTATTGGGATGAGTACTCCTGCCCATTGTCATCATAATTGTGTTATTGTTGTTTTAAGGCTAGATTATACTTTCGGTCATTTATCTTTATTTTAGGTTTTGATTAGGCCCATATTTATTTTTTGTTTCAATTTGGCCCCTATGTTGTCAAAGTTACACCGATTTGGTCCTTTCCGTTAGATTTGCACTAATGGCGTTATGTTTCTGCACATCAATCGTCGAAAACCACCACCCATTGCCAGAATCTCGTTGGCATTTGAGTTTAGAAAGAGAAACTTCATTTTCCCTTTTTCTCTCTTCTTCCTCCCTCCGTCACACAATTCTAGAGAGAGAGAGAGAGAGAGCACCAATACACACAATTTCTCCCCCCTCTCTCTGATTCTGATTCTTCAATGGCATTCCATCCACAACCCCAACAACAAGAAGGTGGTGGTAGTGCCACCGAAGCCGTACAAGAAGAAGACATTAACATCGACATTCACACCACATGAGGCACACTAATTCAGTACCTCCCACTCGATCACCTCTACTCCGCCATGTCACCCTGCCGCCTCATCGCAAGTGCTTCCTCCAACGTTATGTCAAAGAAGGTCAAGGCTCGTAAGTTAAACAACCCACTACCTCATTTCCCTAAAACTCAAAACGACGTCGTTGTCGTCGTACCCTCGCTCGATCATCCCAACAACAACACCAACAACGAGAAGAAGACACTGACGACTACGACGATGCCATTTAACGCTCCCAAGCCACATGTTATTCATGTTTACTCTCGTCGTCGCAAGAGGAACTTGCAACATTTGTCGAAAACAACGTCATTTTATGAGCCCCTCATGGATATTCGGGTCGAGTTCGGTTCGACAGTTTTGGAAAATGGGGATTCTGAGAGGAGGTTGATGAGGAGAGGAATATTGGGAGCATAATGCTGGAGATATTGGGAGTGAATTTAGGCGCATTGGGTGAGTTCGATGGTCCTCAATTAGTGCAACAAAGACAAAGAGGAAGAAGAAGAAACAATAGTAGCAGCTCTGAGAATTATGAGAGAGAGAATGGGAGGAAGAAGGAAGGAGGGAGTGAGGAAGAGAAGGAAAACCTAGATTCCGGCGAGATTTTGGTGAGGGATGGTGGTTTCCGGTGACTAACGATGGAAACCTAACGCCGTTAGTGCAAATCTAACGGAAATGACTAGATTGGTGTAACTTTGACAACATAAGGGACCAAATTGAAACAAAAGTTAAAAAAGGGACCAAATCGAAATATAAAATAAAGATAAAGGATAAAAGTATAATGCTTAATTGTATTTTTGGTCCCCGAGGTATTACGATTGTGCAATTTTGGTCCCTTTGGTTTCAATTGCGACAAATAGGTCCCCCGAGTATTACGATTGTGCAATTATAGCCCCCTAGGTCCCAATTACGCCAATTGGGTTCCCCATATATCATGATTGTGCAATTTTAGTCCCTCGGGTATCACGATTATGCAATTTTTAAAGCTAGTAGCATACATGGCACATGTGAGACTGATCTGACACTTAGTGAGGCCAGCTTGATATCTTACATGACATTCTTATGCGACATTGTTGACACCTTACACACTTTTGATCACGTGTATGTCACGTGAGCATAGGGATCTAATGTTTCTATGCATAGGACTTTTCTAAGATCGGTCCCAAGTTAGTGCCAAGTGTGCTGCCTAGGCTACTGGCTTTAAAAATTGCACTAATATGATATTTGTGAGATCAAAATTGCACAATCGTGATACTTGGGGACCCAATTGGCGTAATTGAACCAGGGAATCAAAATTGTACAATCGTGATATGTCAGGGACACAATTGGCGCAATTAAAACTTAAGGGATCAAAATCGCACAATCACGATATTTGGAGGAGCAAAAGTACACTTAAGCCAAAGTATAATCTAGCCTTGTTTTAAATTTAGTTTTGTTTTTATTATAAATCTGAAAACCCTGACTGAAAAGATAAACCCAAAGAACGATGGCCGTGGCTCCATCTTCTGCATCTGTTGCGGTTCGATGTGAAGGGTTCCTGGGAGTGGGAGGGCGCTCTGTTCCCGCCCCCACTACTCTCCCTTTACAACGCAAACCTGTTTTCTGCTGTTCCCTCTTTCTCTCCTCTCGCGCTCGCAACCTATCCTCTTCGATTCTCGCCGCGTCTTCTTCCAGAAACAAAAACAAGGTTCTTCATTCATTCCTTTCATTCTCTTTTCAATCTCATTTCTATATTAATAATGCATTATTTATGCTTATTCCTATGCAAAGTTCAGGAAAACTACGACCGCTTCTTTGTTTCGGATTTCGAGTATATTATATTACTTCCTGAATTTATTATCAAATTACATGTTCCCCTGCGTTCTCTGTGTTTTCCACCTTTATGCTGTTTTTGGTTGGTTTCAAAATACGAAATTAAAATGAACGAATGAAATCGATGTAGAGTAGAGAATCTTGCTAGCATTTAGCTTTATAGTAAGGTTTTATAATTCATATTGTGTCTAAATGTATCATCTGGAATTGGAAACAAGTTAGAAAGGAAAAGAAGAGAACAAAGACGTATGTGTCTGACTCTGATCATATATATGCTTTGTCTTGTACAGAAAAAATCGTCTCGTAATAATGTTACGGAGGGGGATGATGATGAGGAGGAGGAGGAGGATGCTTTTGAGGTTCTCTTCAAGCTACTTGAAGAAGATCTCAAGAACGATGATTCGTCAAAAGATGGTAGCAATGATGAGATGGCTGAAGAAGATGATAGCAATGATGAGATAACTGAAGAAGACCTTGCCGTATTTGTTGATGAGTTAGAAAATGCACTGGGGAAGTATGACACTGAAATATTGGACTCGGATACAAGTGATACAGAAACTGGTAGTGATCAAGAGGATGATAAGGATGATGGGGATGAAACACCACTGAAGCTTAGAAATTGGCAACTGAAGAAATTGGCTAAAGCTTTAAAAACTGGCCGCCGAAAAACAAGTGTAAGTGTCTTACTCATATATTTTACGAATTTAATTTAGGCAAACTTGTTTTTGCACTTGTTGCAATCACCTTTTCCTTATCTTTTTCTTTGTTCCAATTTTAAATTTTTTTACACTATTATTTATATTCTGAATGGATAACGAATGAAAATTATCTTTATGTCTTTTGGACCATACTAGTTATTATTACAGAGGATCTCTGGTTGATTTGCAAACACCTTACCTTCAACTTGGATTTTATTTTGTTTCTTTTTTCCTCCAAAAGTTGAGATTAGGAACTTGGGATGGATTTTTTGTTAAGGGTCTATTTGGGAGTTGGGAGGAGAAGGGAAGACTTATAGCTAATATTTTCATTATATGAGAGTAGAGTATTATAAAAATCAAATTTGCCTTCCAAAACCCTCCAAAGTACTATCTCAATTCATTTTTTGAGTCCCCTAAATTGGGGGGGTTTTAGTCCAATGAAGAAAAATAATCCCTCATACAAGGTGAATAACTATTTTCCTTTGTTCTTCCCTTTCCTCCTCCCTTTCACATCAAATCCCTTCCCTCCCCTCCCAACTCCCAAACAGACCTTAAGGGATGCAATTTTGAAGGTAGTCATTATGTGTTCAAATGATCAAGAAAGGAAGAAGGGGTGTGGGGAAAGGAGTTAAAACCTTTGTAGTGTCCATGTCATGCATACTTAGGCCTGAAAGACCAATGCCAGGTCGGTCTCTAATATTAACTTCTGGACTCTGTTCTGGAGATTCATCTTCTTTTTTCGTTTCTTGTATTATTGCAGATAAAAAACCTTGCTGCCGATCTTTGTCTTGATAGGGCTCTTGTTCTTGAATTGCTTCGCAACCCTCCTCCAAATCTTCTAATGATGAGTTTATCATTACCTGATGAACCCACAACAACGGTAACATCACTTGAAACTAAATCCAGAGAGATTGTTCATGAAGAAACAAGTATGGATCGTGCGGAATCTGGGCCCAAGGCTAAAGTTCCTGTTCATGACATGCAACATAGATGGTCTGCTCAAAAGAGATTGAAAAAATCCCAGGTCTACACTATGGAAAAAGTTTATAGGAGAACAAAACGGCCCACTGTAAGTAAAGTTTGCCGTCCTTCAGGATAACGAGTTTTATGATAGAATATCATCCATAACTAACTATTAAAATGTTCATCAGCTTATTATACCTGATTTTCTGATCTAATTTAATTCAATTTTCTCTTCTAAGAGCAATACCCTGTTGAATCAGAAGTGGTGTTGCAGAAACTTAAAATAATGCATGGTTGTAGTCTTGTACTAGTATTCCGGTTTTAAGCAAAACAATAAAGATGCATTTGTCTATGTTTCATGATTATGTGTTGGAAAATTCCATGAGATATACTGCAATTGCCAGAATGAAGGTCAAGCAATGAGGGAGATATTTCATGTTATCTGAAATAGATAGTTAGAGACTTCAAGAGAATGAGGGAGATTAAATAATTTAAGTCATCATTAAACACTTCATATGCACGAGTTCTTATATCTATATGCCTCCAAACAAAACTAAAAAAGAAAAGAACCCTACTCAAACCAAACTGCTGTGCTTTCCATCTAAGTAATATGATATCTTGCATTTTGTAGTGGCAAACACGAGTCTTGCTAGTTCTTGTGATTATGTTACCATTTTCCTTAAAGCAGAATTAAATAACTTCAATATCTGTCTGCGTTGAATCACAATGCAGAATGCAATGATCAGTAGTATCGTGCATGTAACCAGCATTCCTCGAAAAAGAGTTGTTAAGTGGTTCGAAGACAAGCGTGCTGAGGAGGGAGTTCCAGATCATCGTATTCCTTACCAGCGCTCTGCTCCTGAAACTGCATGAATATTTTATCATCTTTGATTTGTTTCTTAATGATGTAAACTATGTGAGATTGTTATAATTGTATTATTGTATGGAAAACTATGTTTCACCAATCCTGGTCTTGCTTTTGGGGCGAGTTATGTAAATTATTCCCCAATCATTTATAACCACCGCCCTTGGTCCACCATTACTCGTCGTCACAAGGTGGTTCTCTAGTTTTATTTGGTACAGAAGAGTGTATTGATCAAATTGTCAATAATCAAAATATAATTTAATCTTAAGCTTTACGCAATGTTGCAAAAGACAAAATGATCCATCCACCCAATTATATTAACACCTTGACTTGCAAAAGTTGTCGGCAAAGCCACACCATCTCTTCTCAGACAAGATCACAAGATGATAATCAATAAACGTGCATCTTATATTGTTAAAATATTTTTAGTTTTGTTGTATAATCGATTCGTTATGAGGGATGTGTTTAGTCCCACATCGCTTAGAGATATGGTCAAAGTAGTGCTTATAAAGTTTGAGCAATCCTCATCTTACAAGCTAGCTTTTAGGGTTGAGTTAGGCCCAAGCCCAAAAATCTAAGATGGTATTAGAGCCTTTCTTAGATCCGTTGTTAGGTTGCCTGCATTATCTATGCTCCAAGTCCATTAGGCTTGGGCGTGAGGAGGTGTGTTGGAAATCCGCCTTAATTGCGGTTCGCCGCCTGTCGCCTTAATTGCAGCAAGTTTGGGTTGTCTTCATTGCAGCCTCTAGCACCTTCATTGTGCTAAGTATGAGGGGTATGTTTAGTCCCACGTCGTCTAGAGATATGATCAAAGTAGTGCATATAAAGCTTCGACAATCCTCACCTTATAAGCTAGCTTTTAGGGTTGAGTTAGGCTCAAGCCCAAAAATCTAAGAACTATTTTGAGAGATTACTTGATCTTATGGCTTGGTCTTGGTGACAACAGATTTTTAATTGGAAATGTAATTATCACAAATATTAAATTCAGACTAACTCCAATGATTGTTCTTAAATGTGACTATAATTTTTTTTTTTTTTATATCAATGTCATGTAGAAAAGCAATGTCATGGGCCATGTGATTAGGAGTATTCAAGAGATATTCCCTGTGAAAAGCTAATTAGACTAGCTCGGAGTTCTGAAAATCAAACCTGATCTCTCTTTGCATCTGGTTATGGTAATATTTTAAGTTGCTGATTATATAATATTTAAATACTTCCCCCCCCAAAAATTAGAGATATATTATAAAATTTATTGACTTAAATTCATATATTCTGCATAAATTAATACCTGGCTCATGAGTACCCCTAAATGAGATACATGTGGTCAAGTATTATTTATTTTGAGGAAATATTAAGATGCTAATATAAATTATATGAATATTATCAATATATATATATATATATATATATATAACTTGTTGTGATGTATATAATTTGAAGTATTAATTTTTTTTTGTTTACTAGGGTATATTCTGCGCGCAATTACGGAGACTAATACCTCGAGATACTGGACGATATTTAAGGGTTGACATTTCCCAACCAGGTTTTCTCCATACGCAAGAGTTAGGGATCGAACACCTGACCACTTGCTTAAGGTCCACAAACTCGTTACCACTTGGACCAACCATATGTTGGTATAATTTGCATTATTATGATCATATCTAAGTTGAAAATGTCATTTTTTTTTAACTATGTTAGCTCCATTTTGAATTTAATCTAGAGTGTAGTTCATTATAGGAAACTGATAAATGATGTTTTACCTGTAGTTTTGCTGAAGTATTCATTCACAACCTTATTATACCTTTTTGTTACAAGCAAACATTCTATTCTATGATAAATTAAAGCTAGTTTCTTTTTCCAAATTAAAGCTAGTCATTTTGAATGGGGACGTTCAGATAGTAGATTTTCTCCTACATGAATTAATTAATGTTAATTATTCATAAGAGTTTTGTATCAAAAGTCATTTTTCAGACATCAGCTTTAATCGACAAAAATGATATTTGAACACCAGAATTTGACACCAGAATGTGATACCATGGTAATTCAGTATATTGGTTGGTTAACTCACTTTTGATACTATTGGTTGATTAACCAACCAATATACTGAATTAACCATGGCGTCAAATTCTGGTGTCAAATTCTGGTGTTCAAATATCATCACTCTTAATTAACTCTATCAAAATATCCACCGGAATTATTATTCAAGGAAAATTGACAGAACGGCGTTGGTTGTAACGGTTCACTTATAATATACGAGTGTGAACGAGGGCATACTCGTAATTTTGATCAATGAATCGCGTGGCACTGGCACTGGCACCGACAGGATGTGGAAAGCAAACCGGAGTATCCGGTGATTCGTAGGACAGCCTGGCACTATTTCTGGAAATATTCGGCAAGAGAATCTCTTGTCTCATTCTCATCCGAACCCTATTGACACGTGTTCACACGTGATTGGGTCATTCCAAAATTTAGGTGAGCTCAATAGTTTAGGAACGGCACTGGCAACCAGTCCATCCGGTAAAATAATAAACATAAAAGGTTCATAAAAACAGACAGAGATGACAGAAGTAGTGAGTGTGCTAGCTGGAGCAGGGAGAGAGAGAAAGAGAGAGAAAATGGCGTGTTGAATGGGTGAAGATTTTAAGGCTTTGATTCGAGTTATTGTCTCCAAATCTGAACTCCATTCCATTGATCTTTATCGCTTTCAGTGAAGAAGATGGAAGCAACTGCTGGAATGGTTGCTGGGTCGCATAAAAAGAACCAGCTTGTTCGGATTCGACACGATTCTTCCGACAGTGGGGTTTGTGTTTTTTTTTTCTCCTACCCTTTTAAGGATATACCACTCTTCATAACAATGTTGCTTTTCTTGTTGTTTCCCAGCTGTCAAATTTGGTTTTTTATTATTATTTGTAATTGAGAATGGGTTGTGACTTGTGAGTAGTAGCGATCAGGTTGAATTTTCTGCATCAGATTCCGTTTTGGGTCTATGGATTTCTTCTTAGATCTGATGAGTTTTTGTGGGACTCAGCTTGATCTTCAATTTTGACTTAAATTGATGTGGATAGGGTTAAACTCTAACTAGGTGATATGATGATACTGTGCAGCCTAAACCCTTGAAGAATTTGAATGGCCAAATCTGCCAAATATGTGGTGATACTGTTGGATTAGCTGCCACAGGGGATGTCTTTGTTGCTTGCAATGAGTGTGCCTTCCCTGTTTGTCGTCCTTGTTATGAATATGAGCGAAAGGATGGCAACCAGTCTTGCCCCCAGTGCAAGACTAGATACAAAAGGCACAGAGGTTAGCTTGTGAATTTATGTTCTTTTTAGTTTTTGGTCTGATCTTGTATCTTGATTATGAAATGAACAAGATGAATCTGGATTTTAGGGAGTCCTCGAGTGGAGGGTGATGAGGATGAGGATGATGTTGATGATCTAGAGAATGAGTTCAATTATGCCCAAGGAAATGTCAAGGCAAGGAGGCAGTGGGAAGAAGATGCTGACCTCTCCTCATCTTCTAGGCGTGATCCTCAACAGCCAATTCCCCTTCTCACCAATGGCCAGCCGGTAATTTATTAAAGTCTCTCTTATTTCTCACTGTAGTTGCTGTATATAGATCTTACTTTAGATTTTGTCTGCATATTTGGGCGTGTGTTTGTGTGCACGCGTGTAAGAGAGAGAGGAAGAGAGGGAGTCAGAAGGGGGGATGAACAAAGCAAGGAGTTCGTACTACATTTTGTTTCTAATTTTAAATTGTTTCCTGAACCATTGATCTCTCTATCACTTACTCTTGTTACTTATGAAATGTGTTCAGCTGTCTTTAGTCTTTATATTTGTTCCTATGTAAGAGTGCATTACATGAAATAATGCATAGATTTACTTGTGTCTTTCATTGACTTCCAGTTGGAATAATCCTCTGCTCATATTTGATACTTCGTTTTGCAATACTGTTCACTAATTGTCTCTTTATATGGTCAGATGTCTGGTGAGATTCCATGTGCAACACCTGATACTCAGTCTGTACGAACTACATCCGGTCCTTTGGGCCCATCTGAAAAAGTTCACTCACTTCCCTATATTGATCCGAGGCAACCAGGTATAGAGTTAACTATAAGTGGCACTACAATATAATATTTCATGGTTATTATGAATTTTCAATTGACTGTATCTTTGTTATTACAGTTCCCGTTAGAATTGTGGATCCATCAAAGGACTTGAATTCTTATGGTCTGGGAAATGTTGACTGGAAAGAAAGGGTTGAAGGTTGGAAACAAAAGCAGGAGAAAAATATGGGACCGATGCCTGGTAGATACAATGATGGGAAAGGTGGAGACATTGAAGGGACCGGTTCTAATGGAGAAGAACTTCAAATGTAAGCCACTTATGCCATTTTGACTGATGTTTAATGACTAGATATTCATTGTTGGGAAGTATTGCAGCAATCTTTGCTTATTTAGGTTAATCATGAAATTATTTTTCTTTAAATTGCATTCAAAGTCTTTAGAGGTAACTTGCATTTTAAATTGGTTTTTCTTTCCTTGTTATAGGTTGTTAGTTACTTGTGATTGTACTATATCATTTTGCCATTTTTTGTTTAGAACTCTAGAACTATTTATTTTTCTATTAAATTCATAACTAACAGGCAGAATATAGAAGCTTTCAATACCTATGCACTTTGAATTCCATTCATTTTACCATATGTTAAATAGCTGTTTGGTTTTGTTCTCGACAGGGTTGATGATGCTCGACAGCCTTTAAGTCGTGTGGTGCCTATTCCTTCATCTCAGCTGACCCCTTACCGTGTTGTTATCGTACTCCGGCTGATTATTCTTGGCTTCTTCTTACAATACCGTGTAACTCACCCTGTGAAAGATGCATACCCATTGTGGCTCACATCAGTTATTTGTGAGATTTGGTTTGCCATGTCCTGGATCTTGGATCAGTTTCCAAAATGGTCTCCCATTAATCGTGAGACTTATCTTGACAGGCTTGCTTTAAGGTCTGGATTGCTCATTTTATCCATGTTTTGTTGGGCTTGGCATTTGGGTTTAACTATGGCGTGTCATTTCTATTTCACTAATCTTAGTTTGTCTTGTTTAGATATGATCGTGAAGGAGAACCATCGCAGTTGGCTCCTGTTGATATTTTTGTTAGTACAGTGGATCCCCTCAAAGAGCCTCCTCTTGTAACTGCAAACACTGTTTTGTCTATACTTTCTGTTGATTACCCTGTCGACAAGGTTTCCTGCTATGTATCAGATGATGGTTCAGCTATGTTGACCTTTGAAGCCCTTTCAGAAACAGCTGAGTTTGCAAAGAAGTGGGTTCCCTTTTGCAAAAAGCACAATATTGAGCCAAGAGCCCCTGAGTTTTATTTTGCCCAGAAGATTGATTACTTAAAGGACAAGATTCAACCTTCTTTTGTAAAGGAGCGGCGAGCAATGAAGGTTGTCCTTGAGGCATCTAATTTCCATTTCCAATTTAATATTTATATCTAGACAGCATGTTTAACATACCAACTACCAACAAATCATACTTTTCTAGTACTTAACCATACAAAATCTTCTATGCTCCCCCTGACCTGTATTTGGGTACATGAATGTAGAAAACTAAATATAGATAATTTTGCTTAACAGAGAGAATATGAAGAATTCAAAATACGGATCAATGCCCTTGTAGCCAAAGCGCAGAAGGTGCCAGAAGAAGGTTGGACAATGCAAGATGGAACTCCTTGGCCTGGAAATAATCCTAGGGATCATCCTGGAATGATTCAGGTTTTACCATTTTCTCCAAATTGCACATATAATCTATTCCCTTTGTCTGCTATATTTTCAAGTTAATTGTAATGATTTGTTGTATGCAGGTGTTTTTAGGTCATAGTGGAGGGCTTGATACAGATGGAAATGAGCTGCCTAGACTTGTTTATGTTTCTCGTGAGAAGCGACCGGGCTTCCAACATCACAAGAAGGCTGGAGCTATGAATGCTTTGGTTTGTCATGCTGAAGCTTCTTATTTTCTTTGTTTTATGGTTTTACCTGGTGTATATCTTTTCTAATAGCTGTGTATTGTTTTGCTCTTATCGAGTCTATGGTTTTTATTTAGTTGTAGGTTTTGTTCATCAGCTTATATGTCAAAAAACTGATTATATATGGAAAATAACCTACAAATGATACTGTGATTCAACTGTGAGTAAAATTTTCTAAAACTGCTTTAGGATGTTAATCATGTTGCTAGTTCATCATGTAGATTTTGTATTTGAGTTAGTCGGGCAAATTGTTCTTCCTTCCTGCAAACCAATCAGGCATTTCCTTTCTGTATCATGGTTGGGTATGATGGCTGTATGTTTGTTTTTAACCAGAAAGATATGGTGTGAGCATATCTAACAACGGTTTGTCTTGTGTGATGTAGATTCGAGTTTCTGCTGTCTTGACCAATGGTGCATATCTTTTGAATGTCGATTGTGACCACTATTTCAATAATAGCAAAGCTCTTAAAGAAGCCATGTGTTTCATGATGGATCCTGTCCTTGGAAAGAAGACATGCTATGTACAATTCCCTCAGAGGTTTGATGGCATTGATTTACATGATCGATATGCCAATCGTAATATTGTGTTCTTTGATGTAGGTCTCATTTTATTTTGTTTGGTTGCAACAAAGAAATTCCTTTCATTATTCTCCACGGTTTTGGCTAAATTTCATTTCTTGTTGTACCTATCAGATCAACTTGAAAGGCCAAGATGGTGTTCAGGGCCCAGTCTATGTGGGAACTGGTTGCTGTTTCAATAGGCAGGCTTTGTATGGTTATGATCCTGTTTTGAGTGAGGAAGATTTGGAGCCTAACATTATTGTGAAGAGTTGTTGTGGTTCTAGAAAGAAGGGAAGGGGTGGCAAGAAGTACGGTGACAAGAAGAGGGCAGTTAAAAGAACTGAATCTACCATGCCTATCTTTAATATGGATGACATAGAGGAAGGTGTTGAAGGTATGCTATTATGAAAATCTTTCTCCCAACTCTTATTGACAGTTGCTTATGCATGTAAAATTTCGTATGTTGAGTTTCATGTAATTTCATTTTACTCCTTATCCCACTGATCGACCTCACAAGTAATTCACTCTAATTTGCTATGGTTTGTCTGCCTGATTTGTATACATAATTGTCTGACAGATGAGATGGCAATGTCTTATCCTAGATGATATTTAATGTATTCTTTTGCAGGTTATGATGATGAAAGGACACTTCTTATGTCTCAAAAGAGCTTAGAGAAGCGTTTTGGTCAGTCTCCAGTTTTTATTGCTGCCACCTCCATGGAACAGGGCGGAATTCCACCTACAACCAACCCTGCAACTCTTCTTAAGGAAGCAATCCATGTTATCAGCTGTGGCTATGAAGACAAGACAGAATGGGGCAAAGAGGTGAGCATGTCTATTTATCATTTTGCTTTTGATTCCCGTCCTCAGGTCCTCTGCTATAAAGAAATATGATATGTGAGATCAATGAGTAGCTTGTTTTAGTTTATTAACTAAACATTTTCTGACTTCACCAGATTGGATGGATCTATGGTTCTGTGACTGAAGATATCTTGACTGGGTTTAAGATGCATGCTCGTGGTTGGATTTCCATCTATTGCATGCCACCTCGCCCTGCATTTAAGGGTTCTGCTCCCATCAATCTTTCCGACCGTCTCAATCAGGTGCTTCGGTGGGCCTTGGGTTCAATTGAGATCTTCCTAAGCAGGCATTGTCCCTTGTGGTATGGCTACAATGGGAGGTTGAAGCATCTGCAGAGACTTGCTTATATTAACACCATTGTCTACCCAGTTACCTCAATCCCATTGATTGCTTACTGTGTGCTTCCTGCATTTTGTCTTCTCACAAATAAATTTATTATTCCGGAGGTAAGTAATTTCTTTTATCTCATTTTTGTTGATAAATTTATAATTTCTAATGTGGTTTGATTGTCAAACTGAGCTTTCTAAATCAATGAAAATCCGATAACATTTGGTTAATTTTATGCAGATAAGTAATTTTGCCAGCATGTGGTTCATTCTCCTCTTCGTCTCCATTTTCGCTACTTCAATTCTCGAGCTTAGGTGGAGTGGAGTCGGTATAGAAGACTGGTGGAGGAACGAACAGTTCTGGGTTATCGGCGGGACATCCGCTCATCTTTTCGCAGTGTTCCAAGGGCTGCTAAAAGTTCTTGCCGGGATCGATACAAATTTTACTGTCACTTCAAAGGCATCTGATGAAGATGGGGACTTTGCCGAGCTTTATGTGTTTAAATGGACATCACTTCTTATCCCTCCTACTACAGTGCTTATTGTGAACTTGATAGGGATTGTGGCTGGGGTGTCATATGCCATAAACAGTGGTTACCAGTCTTGGGGTCCATTATTTGGGAAGCTGTTCTTTGCTATCTGGGTCATTGCCCATTTATACCCATTCTTGAAGGGTCTGTTGGGTAGGCAAAACCGTACCCCAACCATTGTTATTGTTTGGTCCATTCTCCTTGCCTCTATATTCTCCTTGCTGTGGGTGAGGATTGACCCCTTCACCACTGACTCAGGCAAAGCATCCAATGGTCAATGTGGCATCAACTGTTAGTTCAAGTTTGCTGTCATGTATATAGAGAGAATTCAGTCTTATCTCAAAGTTGTATGGAGGACTGACCCCTCTATGCTTAAAAAATATGGAGGGAAGAAAAACCTTTTATAGCATTCATGTTGTGTATTGGTTATTTATTTTTCTTTTACGTGTTCATTTTTTGTACCTTACAAGTTACAAAAATACTTATGTTGGGATGTACGTCGGTGTTACATTTTTTGTCCACATAGTATAAATTATTTTATGACAATAATTTAATGAAAGCAAACATGTTGCTGTGTGCTGTTTGGTTCCTTTGTGTGTCCTCTTTGTTGTCCTCTTTCGGCAAGAACCCAAAACTAACAATATAGAAATTCATAATAATTATTAACTCGAGTTGTTCATAATCTGAATGTTACGCAATTATCTTGAACTCAGGTTGAAATAGTGCTGGGGAGTCGTTGATGCCTTTTTACTAAAGGTGTTGTAGATTTACATATTTACGAGTCACATTTCCTTAAGGAGATGTGTCATGTCACTAGCATTAATCCTGGATTATGATGAGCAGCATACCTATTAATAGGAATTTAGCTTATTCATACTTTTCTGCTAACTTCAGGCACACCAGTAATAAATGTGAGAGGAATACTTTAGTAGCTTGCTGCCATCACGATGTTTATAAGACTATGCTAAGTTTTCTTAATTTAAAATAAATCAAAATTAAAATGAAAAACTTATTTTGAAAAACGGTAATCCATGCTAACAGGCATTTCAAAAGTCTGGATAGAGAACATTATTCATTTTTATATTTGAACTCGTAAAGAAAATTATAGGAATTTGAAGAATACAACCTGGTGTTATTCAATATTCATATTTTGTGTTCAAGATTACTTATAGCCTGTGTAATGAGCCCAAATGGTAAAAGTGCCACTGTGGCAACAAAGTCAGCAGAAACGGATGGTTTTGGACAGCTGGCTCAAGAATTTGTTGAGGATCCGGGAATCCAGGAATTAAGAAGGAGCCAAAGGAAACGCACAACAAACCTTAGGCTCAGGGATTTTGTGTGACAAATCCGTATAAGAGTGAGAAAAGGGGAATGAGAGTGGTGTGCAATATGATGTAAATGATTCCCTCTATCTGTACCTTCTTGTCTTCTTCTGCTGAACCTTTTCCTATTTCCCTATTTTCTTCGTACTTCTAAATCAGTGTACTCTTCCTTCTTAGGCCATATCCTGGAAGTGACATAGTCTCTATAGCAGACAAATAATACAGTACACTTTGGTCCTATTATACTTTGGTATTCTTGCTTGACTATTATAATATACTTGAACAGTAGCTCATGACAAATTGGTGCTTTCATCAACACCATGGCAGATAACACACGTATGAAAGAAATGCAAGCTCAGCTCACTCGTCTCACTGAGATCTTGGAGAATAAGGATGCTGAGTATGCCACACGAGCTAGCCTGGCTGAAGCTGCTTCCCATGCCCGTTTAGAAAGAATTGAGGCAGCCATGGAGGCTCTGACACAAACTACAAGACTCTCCTACATCTTCCCATGGTGTGACGAACTCATACAAGCAGCCATTTCAGGTCAGAAATGTGAAGTTGGACTTTCCCAGGTTTGATGGAAAACACCCTTTGGAATGGATATTTAAAGCGGAACAATTCTTTGACTACTATGCTACACCTGATTCAGAGAGGTTGACCATTGCTGCTGTACATTTAGATCAGGAAGTCATTCCTTGGTTTCAAATGATGCAAAGGTCCAACCCATTCCAGTCATGGAAAGCTTTTACTAGAGCTATTGAACTTGATTTTGGCCCCTCGGTTTTTGATTGTCCACGAGCCACACTGTTTAAACTGATGCAAACTGGATCTGTAACTGATTATTATATGGAGTTCACCTCTCTTTCTAATAGAGTGTATGGATTGAGCCCGGATGCATTACTTGATTGTTTTATCAGTGGCCTGCAGGACACTATCCGCAGAGATGTTATGGCACAAAGTCCTATTAACCTGCTCAAAGCTGTGGCTCTGGCCAAGCTGTTTGAGGAAAAGTACCAGCCACCACCTAAACCACCTTACCCAAACACTTCATACAAAACCAGTACCAACACTACCTTCCACTATAACAAACCTTTAGGATCACACACCTCCAATCCTAGTCTCCAACAAACCAAGCCTAACCTGCCACCCCTCTTACCAACACCAAATGCCAAGCCCTTTAGCCAAACCCCAAAACCAACCAATATCAAAAGAATATCCCCTGCTGAAATGCAAGTTCGAAAGGACAAAGGCCTATGCTATTACTGTGATGAGAAGTTCTCTTTTACCCATAGATGCCCAAATAAACACCTACTACTTTTACAAGTTGATGAGGACATTCCAAATGAACCCGAGCCTGACCCCCCCGATCCTACCCAAACCGAAACTGCAGGTCCTCAAATGGAGCTGCATCTGTCTTTGAATGCCATAACCGGAGCTAATGGTGTGGGCACAATTAAGTTTACAGGTTACATTGGGGAGATTAAAATCCAAATATTGTTGGATGGTGGCAGCTCTGATAATTTCTTGCACCCAAGGCTTGCACATTTTCTTAATCTACCTATTGAACCAGCACCTTGCTTCGAAGTTCTTGTTGGTAATGGGCACACTTTAGCAGCTGAAGGACAAGTCAAGGAATTGGCTGTCAAAGTCCAAGGCCATGAACTGCACCTACCTGTGTATTTATTACCAGTGGTAGGAGCTGATCTTATACTTGGTGCCACTTGGCTTGCAACTCTTGGTCCTCACGTAACTGACTATGCATCACTAATTCTGAAATTCTATCTTAATGGCCAATTCATAACACTGCATGGGGAGAAACCTGTTTTACCTGCACAAGCTCAATTCCACCATATCAGAAGATTGCAGCATACCAAAGCTATCTCTGAAATGTTTGCAATCCATTTGGCCGACTCTGATTCCCCTCAAGATCAAGTACTGGAGCTGCCTGACAACTTACCACCTGAACTGGCCACATTATTATTCACTTACCAAACAGTTTTCAGTAAACCAGCAGGCCTACCACCATCCCGACAACAGAATCATGCCATAACCTTGGTGGAAGGGTCCAATCCGGTCAAGGTTAAACCTTATCGTTACCCTCATAGTCAGAAGGAGCAAATTGAAATCATGGTTCAAGAGATGTTACAGCAAGGTATAATCCAACCTAGCACAAGTCCTTTCTCTTCACCAATTTTGTTGGTTAAAAAAAAAGATGGCACTTGGCGTTTTTGCACTGATTATAGGGCCTTAAATGCAATTACTGTTAAAGATAGTTTTCCCATGCCTACTGTAGATGAATTACTTGATGAATTGTTTGGTGCTAAATACTTCTCTAAGTTGGATCTTAGGTCAGGTTTCCATCAAATTCTGGTTAAACCAGAGGATCGCCATAAGACAGCCTTCAGGACACATCATGGCCATTATGAGTGGCTAGTCATGCCTTTTGGCCTTACTAACGCACCAGCAACATTCCAATGCCTCATGAATCACGTATTTCAGGAAGCTCTAAGGAAATTTGTCTTGGTTTTCTTCGATGACATCTTGATATACAGCCCTACATGGCATGAACACTTGCAGCATTTAGAAATTGTCCTCTCCACATTGCAGCAACAGGTTCTGTTTGTGAAGCTCTCTAAATGCTCCTTCGGGTTACCCGTGGTAGATTACCTGGGACACACTATTTCCGGACAGGGAGTTGCAATGGATAAGCAGAAAATCCAAGACGTGTTAGCATGGCCTACTCCAACTAATGTCAAGCAATTGCGGGGCTTCTTAGGCTTGACCGGATACTATAGAAGATTTATCAAGTCATATGCTTCTGTGGCAGTACCACTTACTAATCTTTTGAAAAAAGAGGCATTCTCTTGGAATGAGGCAGCAGCTGTTTCATTCGCCCAACTGAAGCAGGCCATTACATCAGCACCAGTCTTAGCACTCCCCAATTTTCAACAGCCATTTATACTCGAGACTGATGCCTCTGGAGTAGGAATAGGCGCTGTGCTCAGCCAAAATGGTCATCCTATAGCATTCTTCTAAAAAAAGTTGGCTCCAAGGATGCAAAAGCAATCTGCTTATGCAAGGGAATTCCTAGCAATCACTCAAGCCTTGGCTAAGTTCAGGCACTACTTACTTGGTCACAAATTTATCATTCGAACTGACCAAAAAAGTCTCAAGAGCTTGATGGATCAGCCCCTACATACCCCGGAACAGCAGGCTTGGCTGCACAAGTTTATAGGATATGATTTTACTATTGAGTACAAGCCTGGCAAGGAGAACCTTGCCGCGGATGCACTGTCCAGACTTTTCCTGATCGCATGGTCTGAACCTCAGAATCAATTCTTACAAGACCTGCGGGTAGAGCTCAGTAAGAATGAGCACTTGAGCACCATTCTCAATCAGTGTCAACAATCCTCCACTGCAGAACCATATTACTCAGTAAAGGAAGGGCTGTTGTATTGGAAAGGTAGATTAGTAATACCATCTCCAAGCTCACCCCAAGACAAAGTTCTGACTGAGTATCACAGCTCTCCAATTGGTGGCCATGCGGGTGTGGCTAGAACTCTTGCTAGGATCACGTCTCAATTCTATTGGCCTAACATGAAAAATGACATTAAGCAATACTTCCCAAACTGCTCCATTTGCCAACAAGCTAAATCGGTCAACAAATTGCCTGCAGGTTTGCTTCAGCCATTGCCAATACCCCACCAAGTGTGGGATGACATTGCCATGGACTTCATAACTGGGCTGCCAATTTCTTTTGGTTACACTGTGATTATGGTGGTGGTAGATAGGCTATCTAAGTATGGCCACTTCATGGCTCTCAAATCAGATTACTCAAGCAAAAGTGTAGCTGAAACATTCATGGCCAATATTGTGAAATTGCATGGTATGCCGAAATCTATTGTCTCCGATAGAGACAAGGTTTTTACCAGCAGGTTTTGGCAACATCTATTTCAGCTCCAAGGTACTACACTTGCCATGAGTTCGGCTTACCATCCACAATCAGATGGCCAAGCAGAGGCTTTAAACAAATGTCTTGAAATGTACTTGAGATGCTTTACTTTCAACAACCCCAAGCAGTGGTTCAAATCCTTGTCATGGGCTGAGTACTGGTACAATACCTCATTCCAGATGAGCTTAGGCATGACGCCTTTCAAAGCTCTTTATGGGAGGGACCCTCCTACACTAACCCGCTATAACTCCAATCCCTCTGATACAGCAGACTTGCAGGAACAATTACTGAACAGAGACATGCTACTCTCTCAATTGAAACACAATTTAATGAGAGCTCAACAGGTTATGAAAAGCCAAGCTGATAAAAAGCGAAGGGATGTGCAGTTGGCCATTGGGGACTTGGTACTAGTCAAGCTACAGCCCTATCGACAAGCATCTGCAGCTTTAAGGAAGAATCAAAAGCTGGGTATGAGATATTTTGGGCCATTTCCAATTGTTGCCAAGGTGGGTGCAGTTGCCTACAGACTTCAACTCCCCGAGACAGCAAAAATCCACCCCGTGTTTCACGTGTCTCAGTTGAAACCCTTTAGAAGACTAGTCACTGACACTTACATGCCTCTACCCTTGTTAACTACTGAATGGGGCCCTATTTTGCAACCCGAGACAGTCATAGGCAGTAGAACTATCATCAAAGGTACTGCCCACATACCTCAGGTCTTGGTAAAATGGACGGACTGTGATGCATCTGAGGCCACTTGGGAAGACAAAAGTGATATGCAGCTGCATTACCCCAATTTCAACCTTGAGGACAAGGTTGATTTTAAAGGGGAAGGTATTGTAATGAGCCCAAATGGTAAAAGTGCCACTGTGGCAACAAAGTCAGCAGAAACGGATGGTTTTGGACAGATTGCTCAAGAATTTGTTGAGGATCCGGGAATCCAGGAATTAAGAAGGAGCCAAAGGAAACACACAACAAACCTTAGGCTCAGGGATTTTGTGTGACAAATCCGTATAAGAGTGAGAAAAGGGGAATGAGAGTGGTGTGCAATATGATGTAAATGATTCCCTCTATCTGTACCTTCTTGTCTTCTTCTGCTGAACCTTTTCCTATTTCCCTATTTTCTTCGTACTTCTAAATCAGTGTACTCTTCCTTCTTAGGCCATATCCTGGAAGTGACATAGTCTCTATAGCAGACAAATAATACAGTACACTTTGGTCCTATTATACTTTGGTATTCTTGCTTGACTATTATAATATACTTGAACAGTAGCTCATAACAGCCTGCTATTGGGAACTTTCGTGTGTTAATTCTCATTTAACAAGAAAAGAAAAAGAAATTTCTTTAACTGTCAATATACGAGTGAATCTTTGAGTTCCTGCATATGCTAAGAAAAAGAATGAAATTCACTTCATTAGAAAATGAACTTGTTTACCAATGGGAGATTAGTAGAATTAATTCCCTAAAAGAGCTAATTAAGATGGGTTCCGAACTAAAAAGAAAAAAGAAAAAAGAAAAAAAGAAAATGAGCTCATTTGTATCAGCCTAGGATGGGAGATTAGTATTAGAGTTAATTCCCTAGAAGAACAATATTACAAGAATAGTTGACTTTAATCTTAAATAGGAGCAGTTAAGAGTTAAGAGACGAGAATGCCAAGACACTATAAAATGCCCAGTGGCAACATATATAAACGAAAAACCAAAACTGTTATTTCATTCCCAAAATGCTTATAAATGTGAGTTGTGGCAATTAAAAAAAATAAAAACCCAGTAATGTAAGAGAAATCCAAAATAAGTTAAGCGAACATGCAAAAAATAGAGTATGCAGTTGTGCCTCTTAACTTCAGAAAAAAAACCAGCACTTGACTCATCCTACTCTTCCTCATCATCATCTACCAGTATCCTCTTGCATGCTTCATAGCACATAAAAGATATTCCAGCTGCTGGCACCAACTTCATGCAACTTGGTCCCAACCCTCTATATAAACCCTGCACCCCTTCTTGTTCTAGTATGCTTGAAAGTGCATGAATCACATTTCTGTAAACCTGCCTTCCACTCAGAGCTCCCACTTGCATGTGCTTCCGAGCTACCTCAAGTGGAAAGGTTGCAGTGCTTGAAATAGCGCCAGCTGCTGATCCAATCAAAAGGGTTTCGATGTTGCCGATCTTCTCTTGTTTAAAAATTTTCCGGTATGCTTTCCGTAAAGTGTCATAGGCAAAGTAATTTGTAGCAGAATATGGGATGACTCCGATAAGACTGGGTGCGAGGCCTCTGTAAAGCTCTGCAGGACCCTCTTCTCGAATAATTTTCAAGAATGCATCAAGCAGACCATCATAAACACCTCTCTGAAAATTTATTAATCAAGCTTAAGTATTCCCTTTTATTTTTAGGTAGGATGTTAAAAAATAAATGTTGGAAAGTGAATTTCTATATACATACCTGAATAGTTAGTCGAGTCTTGAGTAACTCAAGAGGATATGTGCATATAGTTGAACTCACTCCAGCACAGGCACCTGCAATCAATGATGCAGGAATAGGGAGTTTGGGTTGCTCCCCAGGCTTTGCTGAAAGGTTCTTGTTAACTGTATCGTAAGCAAATAGCTGCAGAAACAGGTGAAAATATAATAAGATACATAAAAACTACTGTATAGATTGGATTACTGTCTGATATATTAGATAACTATTTCACATTTAGAAGCATGAATTTCCAACAAAACATTGACAAGTGCAAGAACAAAGAGGCTGTTATTATTCTCTATGCAAAATCAGATAGTATCCACGATGGTTCGTTGTATGCACAAGGACCGATCTGAGAAGGAAGTGTGAGGCTACCATTATGAGTTTATGTTTCTCTCTGGAAGCGTGTAAAAAAACTATATTGAATGCAAAAAACGGGATCTTGTATGATGTATGTGGTTTCGTACTCTATCATTGAATCAGCCCTAAGGAAGCTCATCATGCTAGGTTAACTTGGAGTGAAATCACTTGCCATAAAGAAATTTTTTCCTCAAGACACTAGATAACTGTTTAAGGGGCACCTTGCACAACAGTTAAAGTTGTTGTCATGTGACAAGGAGATCACAGGTTCGAGTCGTGGAATCAGCCTCTTGCAAATGCAAGATAAGGCTGCTTAATATAGGCCCACCTATCACTAAATCAGCTTTAAGGAAGCTCATCATGCTAGGTGTCCTGACGCAATGATTAAAGTTGTTGTCATGTGACAAGGAAATCACAGGTGCAAGCCGTGGAATCAGCCTCCTGCAAATGCAAGACAAGGCTGCTTACTAGAAGCCCACCTATCACTGAATCAGCTTTAAGGAAGCTCATCATGCTAGGTTAACTTGGAGTGAAGTCACTTGCCATAAAGAATTCTTTTTCCTGAAGACACTAGATAACTGTTTGGTTTTCAAAACTTGACTGGACTGGCTGGAGGAATGGTTCCCAGTTTTATCGGTCCAACCGGCCGCTCCAGTCTAGTTTTGAAAACTATGCTAACAACCATAGTCATCAAAAAGCATACTAACTAACTGGCATCTGCATAACTGCTAAACATCTAGACTCATGCCCATAAATGGAGGTGGAGGCCTCACCAAGATTACCCTTGGAAATGAAGTTCATTTGATTACATGGTTTGGCCGACTTAATAGAAACTGAATAAGTAAAATAATAGGCAGAAAATTGTAAAACTTGGGTTAAAGCATAATTGCATAATGACCTAACTTGAAGGGTCTGTGAACAGAACCCACTACTAACTAAATCTGAAAACATTCTCACAGAAAAAGGTTTGAGGACAAAATTAAATAAACAACCAATCAAGATGTATTGTACTTCTGTTCAATGATGACCTTTGACATCTTCTATCATAACTAATCAGCAATCACTAACTCAATTTCTCTCTCTTCGTGTAAAAACAACGAATTAATTGTTTCTTTGGCATGCAAAAGGAGGTCAAAGACCAAGAAAATGATACAGAAACTAATATAGGAAAAGCTTTTCCCGCCAAGTCATCAAGCTGAGTCTGACACAGTCCGTTGGAAGAGCTTGATGGAGTTGATACCAAAGGATTCTTGAGAGAACAGAGATAGCCAACACTATGTTTGGACTGGTGGTATGGGTAGGAATGGATTGGAAAGCAATGGAATGGGCTTGGGTATCATTGTTTGGTTTTTGAAATTTAGGATGGAATGGAATGGTATAGCGTGGGCGTGGCACCCATTGCATCCTATTCCATCCTAAACCTCGCCTTTTCTACCCCCCAATCTGGGGAAATGGGATGGAATGGAATGGCATAGGAACAAAAAGCTTATAATTCTGGTCATTCCATTCCACTAAGTTTCCAAACAATGGATTGGAAAATTTTCAATCTATCAGTAAATATCAAAACAAATGGTATGGAAAGTTTATGTCTTTCCATTCCATTTCACCCACCATTAAGTATCCAAACATAAGTATGACGAAGCTTCACAGTTCAACAACATTGTTACCTTGGGATGCTGTGAATGGCTCTAACAAACCGATTACAAGGGTGGTACACCCATGTTCAATCATCTCTGAAGCAATCAGAGAATTATCTTGATGTATTGAATTGATTGTAACACTTAAAAGCTCATTTTAACTCCTCGTATCAAGCAACTGTATACAACAAAAAGTATTAAGTTCAACAATTCCAAGGAACTCTCTAAAACCATTAGAAGATTTTGGGATTGGGATATAAATCTTTTCGTGGCCCTTCAAAAAACACTTAGAAACTATGGTGTCGTGGCATACCTGGCCAATAAATCACTCATCAAATTATAGTTGCCAGACCATAGACTCCAAATTGATGAATACAACATCAAAAAAGAAATCAAAGAATCATAGCTCAAGTCATCAACTATCGAGTATAAAATACGGATATATGAAACAAAAGGGTTGGAAATCATGTATATATTACCTCAATGGCCTTGCTAGGTGCAACCCGAATGACATTAACAAGATTACCCCTAAACAAACCCTTCCATCCATCAGTCTTCATAATATCGTGGAAGATCTCAGTGGTAGAATGGCCACTAGTACCAACCATCAAATGAGTCCTTATAGTCTCCAAGGGCGCCACGGCAGTGCGGGACACAGCCCCAGCAATAGCACCACTAAACAACCTCCTAAGGGAAGGGTTCCTAATCTTAATTTTGAGCTTAAGGCCACCCTTTTTGTTCTTATTCTTAACCCTTTCCTCTTCCTCCACCTCTGGTGGAACCCCAACAATCTGAACTTTACCCTCAGATTTAACATACTTGAAATACAACTCATTGAAGGTAACTTTCAGATTCAAGCCACCATCATTACTACCATTGTTGTTAGGGGAATCAGAAGGGTTGTTGGGTTGAACACCACCACCAAACCCCATCCCCATTTGGCCGACGCTGGCAAACAAGCCTCCTGGATGATAATACCCTTCATCATTCCCACTCCATTGTGACCCCAAATTGCAGACAGAGAAAAACCCATCTCTTTTGTCGTCGAATACTTGAATTCCCTTCCTACCCATCAACCAAAAACACAACTTTGTGAATTCTAATGTGATAAAGATTGCTTTTTTGCAAAAAAAAATTATCTGGGGTTGAATGAATAATACACAAATCTATCTGGCACTCATGGTTTCAGGGTCATTCTGTGACAAAGGGTATCATGAAAAGAAGAAGATGGTAGTTGCAGAGAGAGGTGGGTGAATGCGTGTGTGTGTCCCTCTCCAATCTGAGGATGTTGGGTCTAACGTTATATATATCGCAATCGAAGTAGAATGGTTTTGTTTGCTTAGTTGCAACAGCTGCCGCTTGGTGAGTCGAGGAGTTAGGTATTAATATTATTCACTCTCTCCACCTTGCGTTGCTATGCCACTCACCAAAACCTCCTGTTTCATATTTTATTATTTTACACAGAAGAAAATAATCAAAAATAAAATTTAATGAAAGAGATCGCGTTTTGACGTCGTTTGACTTCTTTCCTTCTGCTGTTTCTCACATTCATGTCGTTTGCATTGATTTCTTATATTATTGACTTTTTGTTATTATCAAGTGAATTTTATTTTTAATTTTTGGATTTAATCTGGATATACCAGTTTTTTATACTGTTGTCAATGAATCGTAATTTTTTATTATTAAAAATATATGATTCTTATCATAATTATCACTCCAATCATGATTTTTCATTAATTGTCAATATAAAATCTTTGTGAAAATAGTGTATCATTAATTTTTTCCCTTCACATACACTCTTAGAATGGAAAAAGGTATCAGGAAGATTTGATTTCAAAACTTTGTTGCCCTGTCTTGTGTTCGAGGTAAAATAGATAATGATAAGGAATTATATAAATTATATTCAAATGACAAAATTACCCCCTATATTAGAATTTTATATATATATATATATATATATTTACAAAATTAACTTTTGATTACCATTAATGGAAGAATAAGCTATACATGAGTAGTAAAGTCGGAAAAGGTGAAGCTTTTCATGATATAACTCACAAATTCGCTTTGATATCGCGTGAAAAGTGTGGCAGCCACATCACCACCTCGCCGGAGCTCAATTGCTACAACTGCACCACCACCTCGTCGGAGCTCCACCATTATAGTTGCACCACCACCTCGTCAAAGTCATAATGTTGTCATCGTCTTACAAAGTAGAACTTAAAGGGTCATGGTTAGTAACGGTTAGATGGGGAAAAAAACTATCCTATCATGCTTGTTTCTAACCCAACTCCCCCATACGATAAGAGTTTTAACTAATGATCATGATAAAATAAGTAAATTGATGAGCTTAACATATCTTGTTGGCTCATCAAACCACAGATTAACAGAGGACACGATAGTTTATCTTATCCGGTAACAAATTTATTTTTACAAAATTAACTTTTGATTACCGTTAATGGAAGACTAAGCTATACATGAGTAGTAAAGTCGGAAAAGGTGAAGCTTTTCATGATATAACCCACAAATTCGCTTTAATATCGCGTGAAAAGTGTGGCAGCCACATCACCACCTCGCTGGAGCTCCATTGTTACAACTACACCACCACCTCGTCGGAGCTCCACCATTATAGTCGCACCACCACCTCGTCAAAGTCATAATGTTGTCATCATCTTACAAAATAGAACTTAGAGGGTCATGGTTTGTAACGGTTAGATGGGGGAAAAAACTATCCCATCATGCTTGTTTCTAACCCAACTCCCCCATACGATAAGAGTTTTAACTAATGATCATGATAAAATACGTAAATTAATGAGCTTAACATATCTTGTTGGCTCATCAAACCACATATTAACAGAGGACACGATAGTTTATCTTATCCAGTAACAAATTTATTTTTATCAAAATACTATATTAACCATGGTAAAAGACATTTTCTATCTTGTTTAAGTGTAACACCAGTATGACAAGATTGCCAAAACATTGGAGGCTAAGTTTGTCACTGTCTAATATAGCAACTGGGCTGTTTGGGTGATGGCTCCTTTTCTTCCGAGGTTGGGGAATCGTTTTTTGTTAATGGTGGTATTAGTAGTGTGGAGGTGGCTTTGATCAGCTTGGTTTGGCTTATTGTAAACATAATACTGTTCTGCTTTTGATCAGTATTTAATTTACATTTATTTGGTTCTCTTGGTTCTACTATCCTTGTATTCGGGATGTGTATCCTTTATATTCTAAAAGAATATATTTTTGCTTAAAAAAAAAAAAAAAAAAACTGGGTCGTTTGTATTAGAATTTCTGACCTTTTTTTTGTTTTAATGTTTCTTCTCCCTAGTTAACAAATAAGAACCATTAACCGACAGTCAAGCTGAAGCTCTTGCTTTCTACTGCGGAATTCAAATGTAGTGGAAACTTTTTGGGTACAGTGCTCTGCCGTCATCAATCATGTGGCATGTGATATTTGTGAGTTTCTTGGGCCGCCAATGTTAACATATACTCCCTCGGGTAACGGCTTAACTGTAATTTTCGCATGATCTGGTATCTTGGTATCCCTTTCAGTTTCAAGGACAATCGAATTCAGGCCTCCTTGGCCCAGAAACTTCTCGTGAAACAGGCCCAAACCTCAAATGCGGATGCTGATGAGCCCAAACAAACACAAGATAACAAAGGAGGTCCAAGACTTACGGGACGATGAGAAAAGGAAGTAAATGTAGAGATGAAGAAGCCCAACTGACCTAATTGGATCCCAAGTTCAAGTAATCTTCAAATAAACATGGTATCATTAGAATTTAGAGCTAAGGTTCTTAAATGATTGACAAACAGCTTTTTAGGGTCATTTGTTTAGGCTTTTAAAAAAAGTGATTCTAAGATACTCCATAAAAGTACTCTTTTAAGAAGCTAAAAAAATATAGCTTCTCATAAAAGTTGAATTTCAGTTTTTTTTAGCATCTATTTTTAATAAAAGCCCAATCAAACAAAACATGCAAATATTAGAAATTATTTTTTTATAAAAATAAAATCATTTGTTTTATGAAGAAGCCTAAAAAAGAGGTCTTTAATGACATTTATCATGGTCAAAACCAACAATATAAAATTAATTATAAAACAATTATATTGGTTTTTTATTTTATTTTTCAGAATATCCTCTCACCCAACCGGTGAGAGACTAACTCTCAAGATATCATCGAGTGTCAAAACAAGGATCCCTTCCATTTAGTGAACCAAAATATTTCATTTTTTAACCCAATTTCTAGATTTATTTTGTTAATAAAATGCACCAATTAATATAGAACAACACTTGAATGACTGTTTTGTCCCGTTTCGATATGTATATCAAACACTACCTAAAGAATTCTTTAAATCCCGTTCCAACCAAAAATCTATAAACTTTCAAGGGACAAGACTTTTCTAAAATGAATGTGCTTCTAAAGTGAGTAAGTAGTAGTGTTTTCTCTGTTGTTTTAATAAAATACATAGAGATTAGACTCACTAAATGACGTAGGCCAGTGTTATTGGTTCAACCGGAAACCGAACCCTTGACAGTTCGATCAACCAATCAGATCAAATATGCCATCACATTGACGTTGAACCGGTAACTCGGTGGCGGTTCAACCTAGCGGTCCAAATGCTATGTGTCGTCCAACTCACTCGCACACTGTCCAAGGTATTTCACTTTCCATGTCATGAACTACCTTCCTTTAATTTTTTCAAAATAAATCCAAAATTACCTTGGTAGGAATCGTTCCCAGTCCTCTTACCTTTGAGCATTATATTTTGACATCATATATATTTAAAAAAAAAAAAAGTTTTAAAAAACATCATATAGTGTCTCTATTTTAATTTTCAAGAAACATAACTCTATTTTTAATTAACATTGGGTGCTGCAGTACATAGAATTGAATGTAAGCAACCACCTATTACCAGTAGATAGTGGAGTTCATGAACGAAAAGGGCTTTGCTTTCTCATATTCCATTATAAGACCTGAGTCGACCGTTATTTTACACATTGACATGGGTTTGAAACTCCCTTTCAAAGCGTCACGCTCTAATTTCTCATTAAAAAATTAATCTTGGACATAGTGAATCCCACATGATAACACAAAAATAAAAAATAAAAAATCGCGTTCACACATACACAGGTCATGTGTCGTATCATACCATTATCCTGTATGCAAGTTTAGCACTAAGCTGAGTCAAATGGGATTAGATGCGACGAACTGAAAACTCTCAGCCATAAGAGTGCCATAAAGCTCATCAAGAAGTTCTCCATAATCAAATTAGTTTTAGAATTTTGTTATTTGCACATCTATATTTATACACTATTTTTATATTTTACTCTTTTGGAAAAATAAAGATGAATAAATATATGTCAGAATATGTAATTTTTTATTATTTCTAAAATATAATACAAGGATATATAGTATAATAAAAGTGATATATGGAAGCAATATTATTAAAATCTTAAGTATGAACATGATCACATGATTTGTATTCCTAGAAGTAATGATTAATTTTTTTAATATTAAAACAACGTGATAAATGTGAAAAGCTTGACAAGGAAGATAGCAGCCTGATGGTTATAAATTGAGAACGCGTGGGATGTAGCATCAAGCAAAATATATCCTTGGCTGCAATAATCATGAAGCTCTTTCCCTTTGCAATCTTGTCATTCCTGTTGCTCAAACAAGTGAGCCTAGTTCTTGGAGACGTTGGTACTGCTTCTTCTTATGGACCCCCATATATACGTAAGTGGAAAATTCACTTCTTGCTCCAATTTAGATATACTATATCTAGAATTCTCTAATTTAAATATCTAATATTTTTTAATATCCTATATCTTTTATTGTTTTTATGCATACATATTTCAAAAATATATTAAAGGCAGCATATAATATCACTATTTTAAACATTAAGAGTAACATAAATACAAATTACATGTATTACAAAGTGCAAAGATACAATGTACACTATATTCCCTTTAGAAAAAATTCCTCTCTATTTGAGTGTAAAGCCGAAGAATAAGAATGTATTCACATTTTCGAGATATCAAATATACATTTTAACTAATGAAGAGTAAGTTTTACTTCACAGTACTTAAATTTATTTTAAAGGAGGCTTATCGATTTCTATACGTATGAGAGACGATCGGTTTTAGTTTGCTAAATTCTTTCTCCTAATTGTTTGCTTATCATCTTGGTGCAGCTACTGCTTGTGATGGTAATAGGGCAGATCAGTTTCCTCCGGGAAATCTGTTTGTAGCTGTGAATGAAGGGTTGTGGGATAACGGGGCAGCCTGTGGAAGGCGATACAGAATAAGGTGCGTGAGTGGAAACCATAGGCCATGCAAGGGTGGTAGTATCGACGTTAAGGTGGTTGATTTCTGTCCAAGGTCGTCATGTCCCAACACCATCATTATGTCAAAAGATGCTTTTGCAGCCATCTCACGCTTCAGCAATGCAAAAATCAATATTGAATATACCCAGTAAGCGTGTGTCTGCATTCGTGTATACATCTTTTATCTCCTCTATCATCCAATATTCCAATATATTAATTAATTCCATTGTTGATTCTTTCAGGATATGACATTCAGAGACGCCACTTTTCATGTACTGCTATAATAATTACACTGCTTCATCAAGGAAGATGCTGATTTTTAACAGATAATAACTGCAAGTGTAACCAAGTATATGGTCCTTGATTGAATATTCAATATCGTGTAGTCAATAGATTTCTCTGCTGTTTAGCAGCAAGCAAGATTTGAAAAATTCCTGTATGGTAACAAGTATACAATTAATGGGTTAGAGTACTCCTTATGCTTATACTGATATTAATACCAGTTGTTTGCTTATAAAAAAACAAATGTATTTTAGGCACAATCATACAATGGAGTGGATCGGACCCCATAATAAAATAATTTTGACCTGTGTTTTAAAATGATAAATAAACTCTAGTCTATTGCATCGGTGCCCATGTCATTGACACTGTTGAAAAGCAAATTAAAATAGCATTACTAATAAATAATCTGGTAAAATATGCCTGAATGGCTACAATACAATTTGTAAGTTGTAATTAACAGGTATTGCACTGCGCAACAACAATGTTTATATAACACTACAAAACAAGCGTGAGTGCAATAAATGGATTTATGTATCGGTGCCCATGTCATTGCACTGTTGCATTTAGATTAGTCTCTGTCAATACCAATTTTCCACTAGGCTTTATGTACTTAATTAGCGAACTGAGAAGTGTAGAAAGAACTAAATGGCATTGAATAAAATTATACAATAAAAAAAATTCATTAGAAAGAGCTAGCAGAGTCCAAAATATCAAAAAAGGATCGGAGAACATATCTTAACTCGAAATTTTAGTGCAATAGATTTATAAGTCCAAACACTTATAAATTCTTATTTTGTCCATTTACAAAGTAAATACCGTGGGACTTGAATCTTTCATTTGAATTCCTAATGGATTGTAAGATTGTCATTGTGGGAATGAAATTCGAAGAAGGTTGCTTCTTGTAGCACAAAGACATCTCTAGTGCTTTTTAATGGAATCGTATTGCTTTAATGTGCAAAAGTTCGCCTCTCTTTTCGCATACTGTTTGATCATCGTGTGGAAGCTTGGGGATGCAAGCAAGGCTATGTAAGACAAACTCTTTATACCTCTAGTGCACAAATGTCACGTAAAATAAGCAAATCAATTATGCACAACAATTTCATTGGCCCAAAACTTGCCATATGGGTAGAGCTGGGTACGCGGACCCGTCCGGTCCGTTTGAGTCCGGTCCGCATAAGTCCGTACTAAAACGGACCGGACTTAATAGTCCGCATGTTAAATGGACTCGTGAAAACAGAGTCCGCGTCCGGTCCGCAAAGTCCACGGACTAAACGGACTGTCCGCGGACTCTGCTGTTTTTTTTTTTTAAATTTTTTTATTTTACATATCAATCATCAAAAAAAAAATAATGCCTTATGTTAAAAAGCAAACCAAATAAACATTAAATCCAAACAAGAACAGGGACCATTAAAGTGTAACCAACAAAGATCACAAACCACAAGTTTAGTACAAAATACCAACGAAATGTGAAATGCAAAATAAAGAACAAAAACAACAATATTACAAGTTTGAAATTAAAGCTACATCATGTTGACATCAATCATCAATAACAACTTTCGTCTTTCCCTTTGATTTAGCAAGCTCCTCCTTTGCCTCAATCAAATCATCTTCATCTTCTTGTTTTCCTACAATTCACAAGGCATAATTCACAAGTAAGAATTTGTTTAAAAAGCAAAATAATTCAATGCAAAGCATTCTATTTCTATACATAAAGGAATTCTATATTTACCTTCCACATCAAATCCTAACAACCAATTTCTTGTGCATATCAAGGCTTGCACATTTTTGGGAAGGAGAGAACTTCGAAATTTATTGAGAACACGAGAACCAATACTGAATGCCGATTCCGATGCCACGGTTGTTATTTGAATGCTTAAGATATCACTAGCCATCAAAGCAAGATTTGGAAACCTATATTTGTTCTCCTTCCAATATTGCAAGATATCAAGATTTGGATGGTATGTTGAGGAAAGGTTTTGCTCCTCCAAATAAGTATCCAATTCAGACTTACCCACATCCTTCTTATTTTGACTCTCATATTTTACATACTCCTACATTATTTCAAAGTAACAACAAATAAAGAATGAGAAATTAAACATAAAAAATAATGAATAATGAATAAATAAAAGAATGAAATATACTTACATTCATAATAGCCAATTGTGATTGGTCTATATTAGCAAATCCACTACTGCTAGTTGGAAGACATTGCTTATCTTGTAGTGAACTTTCAGCTAAACCAACATTGTGAGGTGTCTCTTTGAAAGACCTTTTGACATACTCATAAAATAGAGTTTGCAACTTGTGCTTGACAACTTTCAACTTAGCTTGACAAGAAATTGAATCAACACCAAGGTTTGAATAACAAAACTCCAAAAATGAGAACTTATAGCGAGGATCAAGAACGGTTCCATATGCAAGCACAACACTATAATCACTCCAATATTTGTCAAACTTCCCTTGCATCGAAGTTGTCATATCCCTAA
Organism: Echinosophora koreensis; assembly: GCA_035048595.1. Lineage (NCBI taxonomy): Eukaryota > Viridiplantae > Streptophyta > Magnoliopsida > Fabales > Fabaceae > Echinosophora > Echinosophora koreensis. Next base: position 6,614,767 of record JAPCYP010000001.1, on the reverse strand, counting down.
TTACCTCATCTTCACTTGTCTTATTTTCAAGCAACAAACATTCAATCCTCCACACATGAAAGAAATACAAGTTAGATGTCGGATAAGAGGAACCGGATATCAAATTTGTGATCACATAGAATGGACGTAAAAATTCACAAATCTTTTCTCCTCTAGACCATTCTTCATTAGTAGGGTAATACTTATAGTTCCTATCCTCAAAAGCAAGATCTTCAAAAGCACGACGATATGCAAGAGCACTTTCAAGCATCATAAAGGTGGAGTTCCACCTAGTAGAGACATCCAAACGAAGGCCCATCTTGGTCTCAATGTTACCAAGTCTTTTAACATAACTTTTAAAAGCAATCATTCTTCCCTCCGACCCCTTTACATACTTGATGCTTTCTCTAATCTTATGTATAGCCTCACTAGCAACTTTCAAGCCATCTTGAACTATAATATTTAGGATATGAGCACAACATCGAATATGAAAAAAATCACCACCACATAACAAGCCATCACTTTGCATAAGAAGTCTATCTTTCAACAACCCTTGCATGCTACCACAAGAAGATGCATTATCCAAAGTCAATGAAAATATTTTTTTCTCAATCCCTCACTCTTCCAAGAAACCATAAACAGTCTTGGCCAATTCACGACCGGAATGTGGAGGGGGGAAATGAGAAAAATTTAGAATTTTGCTGTTAAGCTTCCAATTTTCATCCACAAAATGGGCAGTCAATGAAATGTAGCCCTCAGTGGTACAGGAAGTCCATACATCAGATGTCAAGTTTATTCTACTTGGAACTTTGGATAGCACATCTTTCATTTTTTCCTTTTCAGCCTCATACATATTAATGACATCATTTGTGGCAGCACGTCTAGAGGGAATCTTAGCTTCAGGATTCAAATATTTAAATAGTTCTCTAACCCTCCTATATTCCACAAAAGAGAATGGAAGGTCATGTTCTATGATAGCCATGGAAATCATCTCACGTACAACTTTAAAATCAACTTTTCTACTTTTTAATTTTCCGTTATGATCAAGCATAAGTTTACCAATCTCGGTATTAGCAAATCCTTTTGGAATCTTCTCACAAGTGAGTCGATGACGCTGTAAAGTTGAAGTTCCGTATTTATTACCACCACTAACCAAGGCTTTCTTACATGCCTTGCATTGACTCCTCTCCTTCCCATCACTTCCCAAAGGCAGTTTGTCAAAAAAATCCCATACATCAGATCTTTGCTTTCTAGCCCTCTTTTTTGGTATTCTTGGTTCATTTAATCCATCTCCATCTCCATCATTATCCTCATCACTAATTAGGTCTACTCTTTCAGGTTCAATTTCAGCCACATTATCAATTTCAGTTTCAATTATGGCAGATGCAGAGCAATCCATTACAATAACTCTAGCAAACAAGTATCACTGAAAATGGCAAATTGAAACAAAATAAAGATTTAAAATCAAACAATAAATATCAAAACAATCATGGTTCTACAGAGAGTGGACTGATTAATCAAACACTGTATTCTCACTTCAGATATACTTCAGTATTTTGATAAATCTCTAGTACTACCCGTGCTTCTTTTTCAATTCTTAATCATATTTTGATCTTTCTAGAGCAATCAAAAACTGATTAATCAAACTGCTCCTACCCGTGCTTCTTTTTCAATTCTACAGGGTCTCATGATATCATTCCACATGACCACATCATCTATAGCCCTCATTCAAGTGAAAGAAAAAAAAATTAAAGAAAGAAAACGTGATCAAACTCTAATGTGTACATTGTTAGTCTGTCATTATCTAACCACATTATCTAGAGCCATCATTATCTAACCACAATATGATCTTTCTACAGAAGTGAACTCAGAGAAGAGAAGAGAAGTGCAACCTGAGAGGCGAGAAGGGAGACCGAGGAGCTCAGCAGGCCAGCGATGGGTGAGTGAGGAAGGATGACGGCGGCGCTGTAGAAGGGTGAGGCGCAGCGCTGAGAAGTTCCACCTGCGAAGACAGAGAGGTGCGAACTCGAGGAATGTGGAGGGCCGGCGAAAGGTGAGTGAGGAAGGGTGACGGCGGCGCTGTAGAAGGGAGACGAGCTGCCGCGCTGTAGAAGGGAGAGGAGCTGCCGCGCTTAGAAGTGAGAAGAGAAGAATGAGGACGGGGGCGCTGTGCGACTGCAGTGCTGAGTGAGTGTCTGAGTGATGAGTAGTTTAGGGTTAGAGATGGGTGAGTGAGTGGTGAGTAGTTTTGGGTTGGGCTTCACCTTTTTTTTGTTGGCCCAGTAGGTGTAAATTTTTTAAAAAAAAAAACGTCCAGTCCGCGGACTGGTCCGCGAATCCGCGGACTGAGTCCGTTAAGCCCGCGGGCTAAACGGACCGGACTTAAAAAGCCCGCATTTTTTTGGACTCATTTTTTAGGGTGTCCAAGTCCGCATGGACGGCGGGTTTAACGGACTGTCCGCGGACCCGAGTCCAAATACCCACCTCTACACATGGGTGGTGCAGAGGGTGGTGCACCTTAGCCCAAACCTCTCTTCACTTACATTATCAAAGCCACAAAATGGCAGCAGTCCAAGAGTGCTAGTTGGTAATTATGGCCTCATCATAGATGGGAAATTTAATGCTTTCACAGATTTCAGTATTTCAAACCACATATTGCAGAAATCAAGTACCATTTGCTAAGGGTACTGGTATCAGAACATGTTAGCAAATATTGAATATTCAAATGTTTTCTCTGCTTAGCTTGTTTATTTAATTCATGAACATGCTGGAAACAATGGATGTACTAATATCATCACCAGATTTGAATGATCAAATTTGATTCAGTCAGCTCTACCAAGAAAAGAGATTACTCATTCAAGATAATGGGTTTTGACAGTAATCACACCAAGATGAGGCTTAAGCCACCACTGGGTCAAACTCATTTATGGCAAGGTCTTGACCAGTTATATTCAGTTAAAGTGGGTGTCTTATATATCTATTCATATTTAATAATGGGTCGTCGCAAACTTCAGTTCAATATCCATACGGGTACATCCACCACTAAGTTCTACATCATGCAAGCATGAATTGAGTATATCAAAGCACGCCAGTTAGCACAAAAGAGAAAGTGGGAGGGAACTCGTCAACAAGAAGGGCATTCATACGAGCGAGCGCAGCCCATGTTTGCTGGATTATATTGATTCTTAGAATAACCATATCCTATAGTTAGTGGTAAACTGTTAAGTCTCAAGGGATGCTAGCAAGTAGCAAGCACAATATGCTAAGAATTAAGACCCAATGTAAGGTATAAGAAATATACCTCACCGAAACTAGGAGAAATACTAAAATAAGAGACTGTATAGAGTATAAGTTTTCCTTCAATTTTCTTCTTGATGATTCACTCATTGCATTGGATTACATATATAGCAATCTAGTAACCAACTAGCTAACAAATTCTATGATAGTGACTCATCATAATTCTAGATCATTCCTAAATGATGTGACTTATTATTATTCTAGAACCTTCTAATAAAAGTGCATTATCATACCTAAGAGGGCTAATACTAATTGGGCTTAGTATTTGGGAAATTGGATCCATTGTCATTTTCTGGGTCATAATATCTATTTTTGGGTCATAACACATAATCATTCTCTAAAGTTATGACGACGGCAAACAATAATTCAATTTGTAAACATTAACATACAAAGCATGAGAGGATCCAATTTGTATTATTCCAATTCTCTGGAAATATTTTATGCAAAATAGTGCGAGAGTCAAACTTGTGATATCACGCACACCACTCTTTATTTATACATGCATTTAATATATTTGTTTTAATTTAATATATAATGTGCAAAAATAGTGAATCACATTCATATGCAAACGCACTATTTTTTTTTTTTTACATCTAAAGTTCACATTGGAGGAAGATACATCCGCTTGTAAGGCTATGGAATACCACTACCTTGGACGATGATTTATAGTAAAATTTACATACCGCCTACCAATAAAGAAAATCTGAAAATCGAACTAACCATAGTGAATATGGGCAGAAGGCTTGACTAAATATGTTAACCCATATTGATATATGCAACACAATATTTAAATTAATGATATATTCTTAGTACTAAAAAAAAATTAAAAGAGTAAATACGCTACTTTCTTAATTTAGTTCACTTTCAAACCTATCACGAGTAATAAATGATATATATTTATTTATTTATTTGGGTCTTAAACTAATTGCTCCCACAAACTTTTTTTTTTTTAATCACTCCCACAAATTTATGTCAAAAGTAGTTGTTCGAAAAATTTCTCCTAGAAAAAATAATTCGGGATTGCACAAGTAGAACAACATAGTATCATTGTTGCCACCATTACTAGTGTTATCGCTGCTACACCTCCATCACCACCACCGTCACTTCCACCAACATTATTGATTGCCATCGCTTCCACCTCCACCACCACCCCAAGCGTCATGGTGCTGCTACTACAGCTGATTCTAGGAAATTGAATTTAAAATCATATAATTCTAACTCTAATTCTTTGCAAAACATAAACATAAAATTACAATTTTGAGCCAATTCTAATCCTATCATACTTGGAATCGGAATTAAAATTCTGAAAATTACATGAGTGAAATAGACCCTCACATTTTGTGCCAAAGGTAAGTTTCATTTGGAGGAAACACTGATATGGACAGAAGGACAAGGACAAGAGACTCCACAGCCGCCCTTAAAATGCTAAGACCATAAACTTTTTCTAGAAGGGCCGTGCTAAAATCTCTCATTTCTTTACCAACCAATATTATTCCTTATTATACGTTCTCTCTGTTTACATACCAGAATGAGGTCATTGAAAATTTGTATCATACTCTAATAGAACATACCACTATCATATAAAGAAAAGAAGTGCATCAAATCTGTGATATTGGCTACATGTGTCCTATGATCCTTTATACGTACTTGCTTCAATGGATCCTCTTTGGTCTGCATACGAAATGTGAAATTGCTAAATTTAGGAATAATACTATCACACTATGTACTGCTTTCATACATTTACTCAAAATTGCCATGCTGCGAAAATAAACCAAGATTAGAGAGATTGTACTGGTGACAAGATGATTGGAGCATCAAATGTATACGTAGCATTTCCAGATCAATTAGCCTGTTGAAAGGGGCAATTCTTTAATCCTCCAACAGCTAAGTTGAGGATGGATGCTCCATGAAGTGTAACAGGCTACAACCAGTCTCCAAGTAAACATTTTATTATTAAAAAATAATTTTAAATTTTTTTTATTATAAAAAAACCAATTTTTTTTTTGTAGATCTGAAACTGACCCTTCTTCTACCTCCAACCTCCGCCGCCCCCTCTCTTACACTTAAACTACAAACCAAGATGAAGAAGCTAATTGAGAAAATGCATCAAATAATTGTACACTAATCCTCCACAGTAATGAATCTTGAATCTCTCTTTAATATGCATCAAGTATGGTTTTGTTTCTCTTCCTCTGACTCAGTTACCCAGGAGGTGCTCCCGCTTTTCACTTGCTTCATAAAGATCCAGGGATTGTGATATTTCATTTTAATTTTTCTTAAACAAATTTAGCCTAAATCTTGTTAGTGGATTTCACTCTGATTCTCATTTTGTTAAGCCTAAATGCTATTAACCCTGGCAATCGACATAGCTTGGGGAAAACATTGGTCCAAATCGTTCTGTGCCAATGACCATGTTCTTGACGTAATCGGTGAAGCCGGGCAGTCGATGTGGGCATAGTGGTGGTTCTCAGTCCTGTACTCGATGATGGCGGTGTAGACGGTGGTGACACGGGCGCGTTCCTCTGGTGCGGCGTCGATCTCGTCATATTTCTTAGGGGCGGTGTTGATGGTGGTGACCGGGGCGCGTTCCTCCCGTGCGGCATCGATCTCGTCGTATTTCTTGCGGGTGGAGTTGTCGAGGGCGGCGAGAGAGGGGGTGAGGGTGGTTTTGAAGTTGGTGAGAAGGGTGATGGCAGAATCCTTGAAGGACGACGGTGGCCACCACCGTACCGTCGACGACATGCCATCCACTCAATATCACAGACCTTCTCTCTGCTACTAAAACAAAATTTTGTGGAGTTAAAATATAAAACTAATAAAATCAATATGACTTGTCAAACAGGTTTTCAGTAAATGATCATAGCCCTCCAATTAAATATACATATATCAACGGTTAAAAGTATTGAGTGGATCCATCCTCCCATATAGGGAGTGAGGATTGAAGACGGAGCCTGTTGGGGAAAGCTATAGAAATTAATTTACTTATTTGGCCTTTGTAGATAGATATATTTGTGATCATAGATATAAAAGGTTATACCCTGTTCAGCAATAAAGTTGATAGCTACCGATAACCGCAAGCTATTAATTAATTTTCCCTTTACCTGGGATCATGAATGAGCATGTCCCAGGCATAAGTCCGTGGATGTGTTGAATGATCGTTGAATTGAACCAACTCCAGGGGTAGGAGAATTGAGTCCGGGACAAATTAATGTGGTGTTTGAGCATATATACTTCATAAAAAATAAAACTATGCTTTCGCTGTCAGCTATAACTGGATCCAATTAATGTGGATTTGGTAGGTGTTGACAATGTGAACGATTTAATACCATCGACCAATTATAAATTATCATATCAAGTTATCATATCGATAAAAATATTTGATTCAAATCATATAGAGGATGATTTGTGCATAATTTTTTTTACACTAACAATATATCAAAATAATCATGTATAGTAATTCTAAAAGATGTTTAGATTATCGTTTAACAATGTATAATCACAGAATAAAAATATTTAACTTACACAATAACATATACTACTGATTAATGATTTAAAAATATTTACTCTCAATACATTAAAATTAAACTCATAAACTTCATTAAAACAAAACTATGCTTTCGTTATCAGCTACAGCTATTGCTTGATTCAACAGATACAAACAATAGAATGCCTTCAATTACTTGTATTGATCACCTGGATAATAAAACAAGCGGTGCCCTCAATTTCTCATATTGCTGATTGCCGACACACAAGGAGGGACAAAAACTACGAGTGTGATATGTGACTTAATTAGTTCCAAAAGAAATATAATAGATTCTGTAGATAAGACATAGAGCACACTTACCTGGATCACATTGTGTGATGGGACACGATATTAAAGATATTTAGTAGTTCAATCACTAAGTAGTCCGTTTCAGTTTTTTGGACAATCTTTTTTGAATTAGATTTCCAGACAGGAAAGGGAACAGATGTTCATTTGAAAACGAAATATAAGTGGACGTGCCGTGTCCCCATCTATTCTAACTTGGAATATAGCACTTTTTTCCTACTATGAAAATAAAACAGAACCACACACACAGCGCGAAAAAAACCAGTGATAAGATCAACAACAGGCATTGAAAATATAGAGTTATACACACCAGGTGCAACTTCAGGCGTCCATTTCATAATCGTTAAGATAATGTGTTCTCAACATCAAATTTGGTTTATATCAATCTCAATGTCTTGACTCTTGAATTATTGTTCAAATAAAAAACAGATGAATCATAATTCTCCCATATGTATGAGTCTATTAGATGCATTATTGATAGCATTTGAATATTCATATGGCCAACTTTTACCATGATTTTGGCTAGTCAGTGACATGTGCATATGCTTTGTGCCTGTGTCAGCTGAAACCGCATGCTATGCAGCAGGGCAGGTATTTACTTAGCTATATTTATAACTTTCATTCTATCATAAAATGAAATATATTTTGAAGGTTAAAATTTGATGCAATTGTCATGAAACTGCATACGATCTGCAGTCTATCATTAAGTGTGTAGAATGAAGAACCATATAAAAAATTGAAGGGGATGAGTATTATTCACGAGATCAATAAGTCAGCAATTCAAAACCAAGATGACATGAAAAAGGGATGCAGTAAACAGAAAAAATGTGAGTAGAAGTGTCCCCTAAGTCTTGGCCAATCAAACCTAAGATGGATTCAAGATCTCATTCGTTTTACATAGACTTAGAGTGACAGATAAAATTTGTCAGACATAACCAAAGATGTTGCTTAATTAGCCTTTAACACCAGGTATAGCTTAGCTAATATGATAGATGGTAAATCCCAAATTCACAACAAGAGAAATGTATTATGAATAAATAAACATTTAAACTCATAAATTGAGTTCCTACAATAACATAACATTCAAAATATAAATAAAGGATTCGATTTTGGGGCTTTCTTCTTTTTTTCTTTATTATTTCAGAGTATCCCACCCCAGAGGTGAAATACTCTTACTTGACTAAAACATAATTGATCCCTGATAATACTAAAGAACTAGCCACGGCCACTAATAGAAACATGAAGATCTAGAAAAACATACCAATTCAATTCATCTTTGCCTGCACAGAGTTTGCTCTTCCTTCTGGTTTTATTTCCCATCACATTTCACCATTTTTCATTGTTTGAAAATTAGTTTCGCTATGTCGAAATTGAAATCAATTCTTATTCTGCTGCTCATTCCTCTTCCCCATTCCATCTCCCTCCCTCTCCTCCAGCAACCTCCCGGACTCCTCATCAGCCTGCGCGGTCTTCTTCTGCGCTTCCTTGGCCTTAAGCGCCTGCAATTTCGAGTGATTGTAATAAGCCACACCCAGGAACGCAAGGCCATACCCAAACAAATTGATAGGGGTGACAGTATCCTTAATCACGGACCAAGAGAACGCGATCAACAACCAATCCTTCACCACCCCAGCAACATTCATCGTCAAAGCCGAGGTCTTCCCCACAAGCAAAAACACAGCGAGGTTCAACGCGAAAGCGCAGAGGGAATTAGTCCCAAAAATGACAAAATCAAAGTGAAAACTGGAAGTCTCCTTCAACACAGGGTACTCGACGAAGATCCAAGGCACCGACAGGAACACCAAACAACACGGCGCAACATAGTACAAGGAAGTAATAGGATTCAAAGAGATCCCTTTGGAGGTGAGCAGGATTTGAATCATGACCAACCTGGTGGCCTCGAAGGCGACGGCGCCGAGCTGGAGGATGACGCCCCAGGTGTCGAAACGGGCTTCGCCGTAAGCGGCGACGGCGACGCCGAGGGAGATGGAGAGCATGTTGAACATGGTGTCGTTTTTGTAGGATTCTTTCCGGAAGAGGACGCCGATGGAGTAGACGGCGACGGGCATGAGGGCCTTGAGCATCTGGATGAAGGAGACGGAGAGGTAGATGTAGGCGGAGTTGGAGAGCCAGAGGGAGAGGGAGTAGAGGGCGCCGATGGGGAGGACGGAGGAGAGGTAGAGGTCACGTGACATGGAGACGGGCTCGACGAGGCGGAAGACGCGGATGAGGAGGAAGGCGAGGAAGGCGCAGAAGGACATGTGGATCATGGTGAGGGAGATTGGGAATGGCCAGTTGTACATCTTCTTGTCCAGGATGTATTTGTTGTACACGATTACCGTGAAGGAGAGGAAGATCCATATGGCTACGTAGGTGTACGACAGTATGATCTTTTTCAGAACACCCTCGCTCACAGATCCACCTTTTCCCATTGAGTTCGATGAATGAACAAGAACAAGAGATGATGAACAATGAAGAAGAGAGAGTGAGAGAGAGAGAGCAGTGATGATGGATTTGAGTGAATGGTGGATTTGATGCGGTCAAAACTGAAACACAACAACTGGGGGAGTGGGAACTCTACAACTGTTGAAGATTTACTAAACAAATGTCATCAACTCATTCTATGCACAACACATTTGTCCATCCACCTACTTCTTATCTAAAATTTTACCGAATTGGTAGCTACACAATATCAGTTTTTTTATATGTATAAGGATCATTTTAATAATTTATTATATATAGGGACCAAATTGAGAATTCATATTAAATATAGGGACCAAGATATTAATTTAACCTTTTTCCATTCACCTGCTTCTTATCTATGTCATTTTTATTTTTATTAAAATGTGTGTTTGTTATCTTACTTGTCATATGTTATTATATTGTCAAAATAGATAGAATGATCATATATATTTATTTTGTTTTTATATTGGCCTTATAAGTTTTATATTTTTAAATTGGTCCTACATGACACATTACGTTCCATTTCCACATTAGTCATTTTCATCAATTTCGACCTTACGGAGTCAGATCAAAAGCCACGTGTCAGATTAAGATGATAGCCACGTCAGATCAAAACTGGCGGCGTTAGTTCAAAATTGATGGAAAGAACTAACGTGAAAACAGAAAGTAACGTGTAGGACCGATTTGAAAAATAAAAAACTGATAGGACCAATATGAAAAATAAAATAAACATATAGGACCAACTTACCCATTTTGCCTATTATATATCATAAAATCAAATAATCAAATGATATTTCTAAGGATATTACTAACCAGTGTCCTAAAAACATCGGTTAAGGAATCTATAAAAAGCAAGTTTTTCTTGACACGTTAAGTATTTATGTTATCAAAATATTAAATGCATCACTTTCCAATGAAAACATACTACTTTTGGTTTCTTAACTAATGTCAAAGCCCTTAGGGCACTATCGTAAGAGTGGGAATATGCTAGGCCGAGTTAGGCCCTGACATGTCTGGGACTGGCCTGCGTTCCAATCATGATGCCCGAGCTTGACCTATTAGCCTGATATAGGCCAATTTTAAGGATCGAGTCTGGCCTACTTCAAAGCCTGCTTGGCCTGAAAGCCTATTCAAAAACTAACTTATCAACAAGACCTTTAAATATGCATTCTTCTATAAATATGTCATAGCCTTCACAAATTAATAAATAGGCAAATAAGTCACTGCATTTAAATAGGTCAATAAGCCTTCACTTTCAAATAATATAAATAATATATTATAGTATTATAATATATCATATTATACGTAAATATTTATGTGTGTGTTAAATAGGTCAGCCTGGTAGGCCTATTAGGCTTGGCCTCTTTAGCTATATAGCCTTTTTAAAAAGTCTTGACCTGATCTTTTTACTAAATAGGGTAGGCCGGGTTAAGCCTTAAATAGGTTAGGCAATATACCCCCGACGAGCCGTCTGACCTATTCCTACCCCTAGGCACTGGTTAGCATTATCTTATTTCTAAATGAGTTTTCGTAACGAGTGCCCTATGAACATTATTTAAGGATTTAAAGCAAGGTAATTTTTCATTGAAAAACTAAGTATATATATCTCTTCTCAATGCATTGATTACACCATTTCTTATAACAACTCACTTTTTTAAATTCCTTAAACGATGTTCTTAGGGCACTCGTTAGCATTTTGTTTTTCTAAATAAGTAAATATCATTCTCTGGTGATGTTTTTTTTACACGATCTCTAGTAATGTTTTTAATTACTAAAAAAAGCAAAATATAAAATATTCTAAATGTTTGTAACGTATTGACTGTATTTATATTTGGTATTTGATGTTTTCTTTATTAAACAGGATATATGAGAACTGTTAAAACTTAAAAGGATGTTTGAATGTTTTCAGAAGATAGAGTCAAACTCAATGTGTGACAGTGTGAGATTCTTTAAAATATGACATCTATAATATATGATAAATTGATAGTGTACCTGTTTGTTTAAGATTTTGCACCCTCAAATTTCCGTTTCCTTCCATTTAATCATTTTTGCAACACAAATTTTTGTTTGGATAAAAAACATGGCAAGTAAAAGTGTGTTGAGGTGAATCTAAAATTGATTTTAGTAGAAGTTGATGAGTAGTAGCTTTCAGGTTTGCGTTTTAAACGGAAAACAAATTTTTACCTTACTGTCCTCATCTTCTCTGTGCTCTCTCCCGCTCAAGCGATGGATTTGCGTCTTCTCATCATTTCTTTTCATCTCATCTACGTTTCGTTATCAGCAGAAGCGATCCTTGAATCACAAAACTTGTGGCTTAGAGTTATGGATTTGACGAGGTGTATCCCAAGCTTCTAATTTAGTATTATACGTATGTATCACATTATGCCTTGTGCAATTAATTTTAAATAAATTAACCGATGGCTTAGCATGTAAATAACATCTAAAAGAATTAAATGACGATTTTCTCTCTGTAGCTAGAAATAAAATTAGTGGTTGGACAATTCACAATTCAAATTTATTTTTTAAATTTGTTTAATTGAATTTAAGATATGAACTACTCCCTCCGATCCACAATGTAAGCAAAAATTTCCAAATTTTTTGGTCCAAAATATAAGTAAATTTTAACTACTTTCTTCTCATTTAATGAAGTTATTCTCAAAATACCCTTCATTTAATATAAATTTTGTTTTCCAATGACTGCTTTTATTCTCAATAACACAAGCTTAATAAATAAGAGGAAGGGTAATTTAGATAACAAACTTAATTTTTTATTCCCAATGACTCTTTTAAATGAGATCAACAAACTATCTTAATATATGTGTCCCATTTAATTTTTGCTTACAATAGAGACCGGAGGGAGTATCTGATCTTCTTCCAATGATTCCAACTTGACAATCCTGGTCCAACATTATGCGCAGCCCAGGAAGGATGATGGATATGCACAAACAAAATCAGTGGCATGTCAAGTTGTGAATGACTGAGAGCCGCGTTTGGGTAAATAACTTAATTAAGAGCTTATCACATAAGACCTTATCGTATGAGAGCTTATGTCATAAGAGCTTATGAAGAAAGGGGTAGGAGAGGATTCGAAGGGGGAAAACACGGAGGGGTCATAAGCACTTGTTAAAATTCCATAAGCTTGTTCCAGTGACTTATGAAAATAAGTCAAAAACTCCTTATGGGATGACATAAATTACTTTTATAAGCTCTGGCAAACACATTGCATAAGAGCTTATGTCATCAGATAAGTCAAAAGGAGCTTAAATAAGCTCTTCCAAACGCCACCTGAATGTCATAAGTATGAGGAAAGCCCTTATTGTTTGACTAATTTTGCTTTCAAAGTACTCCTTGTTGGCTCAATTATAAATAAAATTAACTAATTTCATACTTATTAAGGAAGTTAGTTAATTTAGTTTAATTGTCTTGATTTTTGTATAAAGATGAGTTATAATTATTAAACTATCATTTAATTGTCTCGGGGGTGTGAAATGCTCTTGAAAAAGTAAAAGGATAATTGATTGGATTGATTAATTTTCTTTATTTTTTTTGAATACTGACATTAAATAGAATTGAATGGAGTTGGTTGGATTTTGCTTATATTTGAACGATTTGTCTAACATGTGCAATCTAACATGTGCAATATTGCACATGTTAAGGAATCAAGAAATAGAAATGTTTCATTGGAAAGAGTAGCATTTAGACTTTCAAAAAACTGATTACATAACTTTCAATACAATATTTCTATATTTGATTCCTTAACATGTGTAATATTGTACTCACAGGTTAGAAAAATCCATATTTGAACCCACAAAATGATGATACTTTTCTTCCTTCTTATAATTGAGTATAGAGGGAGTACTAACCTTCAAAGGGATGATGGCGAACGTGTTTGCCACTTCAAGTTCAATGGCGCAAATGTTGGGATGAACTCAAGTGTGCCGCGTAGCTTGTTTCCATTTGCTGATAACCTTCTTAATTTCCACCATTAATTGCATCGTTTACTTCAACACTAATGGTAATGGTGATGCCCGTCTGCCCGAGCCTCAAGCTGCTTGAATTCTCTGATAATTTTACAGTTTTTCAATCAATCAATAATAATTCAACTATTACTCCGTTTTCTTTGCCAAACTTCATTTATTAATTCCGTTGATGCCGTCGTGTGTTTGTTTATCTGCGGCAATATTTTGTCGTCAGTGTTAGGTGAAGATGGCCCATCTTTTCTTTGGGGGTGGGGTGGGGCTTCCACGAAAGGCCATTCTTTTTCAATTGAGATTTATGTCCATGGCTCCATTCTCCACTTTTGACATTGACATCGTACCGTACCAGATGCCACATAGGTTGTTGAGTTGGCCTTTCAACTCGGCATATGCCTTCTAAAAAAATAAAAATAAAAGTTTACTTGAAATCTAGTATTTCCTTTAAGGCAAATTCTATCGTACCCACGTTAATTCAATGGGTTTTGAAACATTTATTTTTTATCCAATAGATGAATGATCTACCATTTAATGAATTTAGATCAAACATTTTTTTATTTAAACATAAAAACTTTCACTTATTTCAACTGAGTCCTTAACTAATTAAATATTTTTTCTAATTCAAATTAAAAATTCTTATTAATTTAATTTTAATTTTAATTTTAATAAATCAGGGTAAGTTTTTTTTTTCTTTTTTTTTCTTTTGAAAAACAAATCCCACAATCCACCTTCTTTTCCATCTCTTGTTAAAAAAATCTTATGATAATTGACAAACCAATCCTCTATTTTAGCGTGGTTGTGTTCTATTGATTAGGGGTTTCTATGATCTTTATTTCATTTTATGCCCTACCCTGTGTGTAAATTGTGAGACACTGAAATGAAAGAGAAGATGAAAAAGAGGTTGGGATGGAAGTAGTGGTTATATGACTAAATTACAATAACAAAAAATTTGACTACTATTTAATAAAAAAGGAAGAGATAATGAAAAGAAGGTGAATTATTGGGCCATGAAAAACTGTTCCAAAACCCCTGTTTTTTCATGGGTACCATAGCAGTTCCCTTTCTTTAATGCTATGTTTGGGATGATGGAATGAAATGATTAGTAATAAAAAAGATTGGTTAGAAAGTATTAACTCATTGTTTGAGAGTTTATTAAGTAGGGTTTTTCTATCATGTGCAACTTTGCACAGGTTAAGAAACCCAAAAATAGTAACTATTTGTTGGAAAACTAAGCATTTCAGTTTTGAAAATATAAAATACACAAGATCCCATATAACTTTACTCTTTTGAGTTGCTTAACATGTGCAAAATTGCATAGGATAGAAAAACCCTATTAAGTACTCCCTCTGGTCCACAATGTAAGCAAAAATTTCCAAATTTTTTGGTTCAAAATATAAGCAAATTTCAACTACTTCCATCATATTTAATGAAGTTATTCTCAAAATACCCTTCATTTAATACAAATTTAGTTTTCCAATGACTCCTTTTATTCTCAACAACACAAGCTTAATAAATAAGAGGAAGGGTAATTTAGGTAACAAACTTAATTTTTTTATTCCCAATGACTCTTTTAAATGAGATTAACTAACTATCTTAATATGTGTGTCCCATTTAATTTTTGCTTACAATAGAGACCGGAGGGAGTAATGAAGTAAGATGATTTAGGATGATAACCCAAACCACTATATCCAACCTAAACCTCCAATCTTTATACCCTTCAAATTGGTGGTTTGATTCACTTATTAAACTTTCAAACAATAAAGTAACATACTTTTAATTATCCACTTCACTCCATTACTAATCACTTTACTCAGGGACGTGTGTGAGGCAAAGCAACTAAAGCATTTGCTTTAGCCCCCACATTCACTTGATCATTGACCCTTTGTAATTTTATATATTATATAAAGGCCCAAAAATCTAACATGTAATAAATATATCAAAACATGACAAAGCTCCAACAATAACATGTACGTGGGAGAGGTTTTATTTAAGCATCAAGTAACAACATGACTTTCTGACCCAAGCTGGTAGCAAGTGCTATAATTATATGACCCAATAGTCTTAATATATATATTTTTTTTAATAGGAAGCTCTTAATACTTATTAGTGTCTGGAGTCAAATTTCGGTGAAGTAAAAAATGATTGCAATTGAAAATGTTTATTCCTTTTGTCTAAGAAGATTAAGCATTTATACCCTTGGATAAAAATCAATTGCACATTGGATTTTGTTAATAACAATGAATTGAAATTAATAAAGTAACTGCTAGTTATTTTCTATATAAACAAAAAAAATTTAAAACAATCTAATAGGTCTATCATAGATCCCAAAGTGTCTGGACACGACCCTAACTTTACTCCATCTCCTTCGAAACTCCTAAATATTATAGCCTAAGTTAAAACTCCTTCATTTGCATCCCTACTTTGATGCTGTTGGGGGTCACATGAGTTGGGTCAATTTCGTTAGGGCTCCAATAATTGCCTAATTGGGCGCAGCCACCCTTCAATTCATGAGTCCAACATCTTCTAGAAATGAAAAACTAACAAACAAACAAATAGTACTCAAATAGCACAATGATTGATGCAAATCCTCCGGACCAACAGAACAATACACACTCATTCCGGTCAGAGAAAATGAATAAGCAACACCCACGGGCACAGACTGGGAATGGAGAAGATATAATTGATGAATGATGGGTCCAACAAAATTTATTAAAGGCTTCTATTTCTTTGTATGATGAGATGAATGCATTATGATTATCAAAATTTATTAGAATAATCAAAATTATAAGATTAATATCTGCAGTATTTTTAAGCAGTCATTTGAATATACATTAAATTTTAATCTTAATCATTTACAGGTGATTTTATGATTAGTCTGTAGTCTGTAGACTGACAAGGTCAGCAACTTCTACAATATTTTTTTTTTTGCCTATAAAAAAAACAACTTTCTACATTTTTGTTTTGGACAAAATGACTAAAATTTTATTTCGGGCCATTAATTTTTTGTGCTATACCATCTTTTGTTCTTGATCAATAAAAAAAACGTATTTTAAATTTTTAATAGTTCGGGTTGAGCCTAGACTAATTTGTGATCACTCGAACAAATCCGAGCAGAGCTTAATAGTTCTTAACCATGAAAGCTTTGGGTCGGGCATTATTGAAAACTCTATAAATCATTAAGTGGTGTGTTTCTCTGTTTAGCATTATTTGTATTAAAAACAACAAATAGAAGCAACTCAACAATAACAGGCGTTTGTAGTCCAACGGTTAGGATAATTGCCTTCCAAGCAATAGACCCGGGTTCGACTCCCGGCAAACGCAGTTTAACAAAATGAAAGGACTTAACGCCAAAATAAACGTTGTTTTTTTTTTTACATCAATTTCTTGCTCAAAAACCCTCATCTATAGATGTACATGAATGTCACTAGCACTGCAGATGCAGATTAAACATAACATGTTTTTTTAGCTGCATATGGATTAATGCTGATCATACACAATAGAAATGTCCTCCGATGATGTTGTGGATGCTTGAAGCCGTATTGCACCTCTAGAGACAAAGTCTGTAGTTGATGCAGAACAAGAAACTGCTACATAAACTCCAGCAGGTCTCATTCCTGGTAATTCCATTAAAGGCTCATTTGGGTTCTGGAATATGTGCACCACTTTTCTCATCCTTGGCCTTACCATAGAATCAGGATGCAAACATGCCAGCCCAACCATCAATGCCCTTTTAGCTTCTTCCTCATCAAATTGGTTTTCAAGTAGTTTGTCAACACACTCAATCAATGCATTTTGAGCATGCAAATTCCATACATAATCTACCAAACTATTCTCTTCTATGATACATTTTGACCTTCTCCCACATATGACTTCAAGTACCACCATGCCAAAGCTATACACATCTGACTCAGGTGTGGCCTTCCCTGTAAAGCCTACTTCTGGGGCCAAATATCCTGGAGTTCCAGCTACATCTGTTGTTACTGATTCTTCATTTTTCAGTAATCTTGCTAGCCCAAAATCGCCTAAATGAGTGGTGTAATCGGAATCCAGCATAACGTTGTTAGGCTTGACGTCTCTATGAACCACAGGGTTTCCACACTCTTCATGAAGGTAAAGTAATGCTGATGCCAATCCTGTTAATATCTTGTGCCTGGCTTGCCAGTTGAGAATGTCCTTGCCTATGAAACGGTCAAGGCTTCCGTTTTGCATGTAATCATAAACCAAGAGAAGTTGTTTACCTTCATGGCACCAGCCTTGGAGCTGCACTAAGTTCTTGTGCCTAAGACGCCCTATGGTACATATTTCAGCCAAGAACTCTCTTTCACCTAGTGTACACAACCAAAGAAAGAAACGAAAACAAACAAAAAGGTCAAGAACAAAGATAACCAAATAGTGAGCTAAGTGCATGTTTGGTTTATCGTTAAGAAACTGCAAACATATGTTTGAGGTAAAGTATCTATAAAGTTCCTTTAGACCCACCCCAAACGTACGTTTGCAACGGTAAACCAAACAGAACGTTACATTTGCAACGGTACGTAAACCAAACATAGAGTTTTTTTTTTTTTTTTTGGCATTATGGAAGATGTGATAAATAAGGTGGAACTATTATAAGTTGCCTCAAAAGGGAAACAATGGTCCAATGGATACTTGGAGAAATTCTTGTTAAGTGTTAAAGTCTTACATTGGTTGATTATATGATTGAAAAATCATTCATAATGACTTGGGTAACACTTCCTCCATGAGTTAGCTTCTGAGTATAGTTAGCCTCAATTATTCTAATATGATATCAGAGCCTATCATGATACTAAGTTACCTGCATAGGTTTCGTGCAGGCTTCATTTTCTACATCATTTTTTTTACGAGCAACCAGAACATACCTTGTGTAGAGGTTGCTGAAATCTTCTTTACTGCTACAATTTTTGTTGTGGTTTTTGTAGAGTCTGATATGATGATGCCTTTATAAACACTACCAAATCCACCTCTACCCAAAAGATTTTCTTTGCTGAAGTTGCATGTAGCCTTTGAAAGTTGTTTGTAAGTGAACATCTTGGGGATATCTGCAGCAGTCCTTGATAGGCTTTCTATATCATCCTTCTTGTTACCCCCCTCATATCCTTTCTTCCAAGCATCCCAAATAAAAGAAACTATGGTTATTGACACAAGAAGAAAAACTGGTATCACAATTAACAATGTGGTCTTCATGGTAACAACTTTACTGGGTTTAATAGAAAGATTAGGCAGTGGCACTGATGTGAATACCCAATTGAGGATATGATGGCTTTCAGGGAAAGTCTTGCCAGTGGAAGCTGTGAAACCAACATAAACAGAGCTTGGAATTATATCAAGAAGGGTAATTGAATGGTTAAGAACACTCTTTAACTGGCTGTCAGTGTATCCCACAGAGACAAAAATCATGTTAGTCCATCCATTATAGTCAATTTTAACCTCAATGTCTCTTCCACTCTTGAGGTCAATGCCAGTGCTATTGAGACTCTGAGAAGCAACTGGATTTATGAGACTTGTTGTGTCTATACCCATGTGGTTTCCATCTGGATCAAACTCATTCATGTAAGTGTCCATCTCCACAGCTATTTGTCGAAAATCACCACCTACACAGTACCAATTTGAGTTCAGTTAACGGCAATTGGGACATGGAATTCTTTTGTTTGATTATTGGAATGTTCTTGCTTGTTTGATGATATGTGCCTGTGTGCATTTGAAAATTTTGTTCAATTAACAGATTCAAAATCCAAATTCCTGGGGTAGTGGTGGTTAGAAACAGAGGACTCTGAATTAGTATATTCTCCTCAACATATTAGTTTACCAATAATAATTGATACAGAACACGAGTTAATATCAGGCAGAGGTGGTAAAATCAGAATAAAAGTGTATAAAATGAAATTAAATTTTGGAAACGATGTTATGTAAGTTGATGTGTATGTAAGTAGGTCGAAGATATGCTGTCTTAATTTGTTGTATCATATCATGTCCCTACCAATACTATTTTGTCACATATTTTACTTTTTTAAAGTTGCATAAATTTTAACTGATGTGGCAAAATGATATTGATGAGGATAGTGTATGGTATGCAACATATCATTGCTCGTGTAAGTGACATTATTCTTAGTTACCTTGTGTGGACCGATCAAATAGGCCAAGATATGAGCCATAGCTCCCATTTGGTGAGGGCCTATTATCTGATGCAAATACCAGTGCCATTCCATCACCCGAGCCGGTTGAATTTGTAAAGGGAGTGATCCTAATAGTGAAGGTGGTAGATATAATTGCTGGCCAAACATGCACAGGATGAGGGTACAGAACCCGACCTATTTTGTTCTCTGTGGAAAATGGTAAACTTGAATTACTTTCTTGTGGGTCTGGGGTGAGACTTAAATACCCATTGCCCGCAGAAGCTGACCCCATACATAGCAGTTCACCATTGCTACAACTTTCAGGGTTGAAAGAAATAAAGGTGAAAGTGTTGGTGTCAACCACAGTGCTTGTACCATTTTGGAATAGCAAGGTAAAGAGAAGCAGAAGCACATACATGGTTGCGATGATGCTGATGAGAGCTTGCTTAATAAAAGCAAGTCAGTGATATAACCTATTTATGGTGTGCATGTGGTGGTAAGCAAGAGTTTTTACCTTTTGAATTCTTAAGGAAACATTTTGGATGAGGAGAGAGTAGCATTCTACGTTTTGTTTGTGTTTGGCTCATGTTTCAACTGAGAAGCAAATGCTAGTTCTTGACTTATTAGAGCGTTTGGTAGGGGTCATATAAAGAGACAAAGATGAGTGAAAACAGCTAAGGGAAAACATGTCCCAATATGAGAACAACAGTTTAACCGTATCTGCACCATGAAGCAAGAGTCAAATCGTTTTTTTGCCTTACTGAATAGTGGTTCCATCTAGATACACTTTGATCATTAGTTATTTTACTAATTATTTACACATTAATTGATATATACAATCATCACATAAATATATGATTAAATGTAAATGATGTGATCAATGGGTATGACTCAGTTGGTTGTGCAGACTAAGCTTATGAGGGAGGACCTGAGTTCGACTCTCACAAAATATATCCTTAGGGAGGGGCCAAGATTTTTAAATGTGACTAAGCATCCGAGCAAAGATTAGTTCTATGGCAGGTTCAAAGAATCTAAACTTGTGGTGAACCATTAGAAAGCAGAAAGTCCTAATTACGAAAAATGTAAATGGTGTGAGAAAAATATGTAGAGCTTGTTTATGAAATATTAAATTTTTTACTTTCAGTTGTTTTTTGTGCAATAAGTTGTTTTGGGAATAATTTTTATCTTTGGGTAAGGAGCTTATTTTTTAAAAATGTTTTTTTTTTAAGAAAAAAATTGTTTATGTCATCTATTTTGTTTTAACTTAAGATTGTTGTGATTTGATTATTTTTCATTCTCAAAACTTGTTTCCCTGTTTACCCCTACAAAACTAACTTCTAAACAAATATTTTTAAATTATACAAATAACTTCATACCCTTTTTTGGTAGTTTACTATATAAAAATGATTTTTTCCACCACTCAAATAAAATAGATTATCTTAAAATCGTTATTCAGCAAATAGACCCAAACAAAAACAGATTTATTTTGATTATAATTGATTATCACAATAATCGATTCAGTATAATATTTTTTTTTTCAACTTTCTCAAATACACTTGTACTAGTACACTTTTCTTCTTGTACCCAATTAGCTGCATAATGAGACCAAGTTGCTTGGGCCTTGGGGAAATTTTTATTTAGGGTGCTGCGTTTTACACCATATTTTTTTCTAATACATATCAAAATTATTAAAAACATTTAATATCCCAAAATACCCTCATCTCCTTCCCTCTCCTCCATATTTGTCTTTCTTCTTCTTCCTCTTCTAAGAGAAATATAAATGCGATAAAAAATAAAATATGAAATAATTATAATTTTAAATAATAAAAATATTTTCAGGAAATTATATTAATCAAATAAAATAAAAATATAAACAAATTGATTGCTTTGATTTTTTAATAAGTTTAAAAGGAACCAAATGAGTGTGGCTGAGTTGGTTGTGCAGTCTAAGCTCATGGAGAAGACTTTGGTTCGAATTCAGCAGAACACATCATATATAGGTGATGGACGAATAACCTTAATTGTGACTAAGCATTCGAGCGAATATTAGTCCCATAGCGAGTCCAGGGGATCTAAGCTTGTGGGAAATACTACGTGAACCTATTGGAGAGTCCAATACCCTAATTACAATAGGTTCTAACAAAGAATAAGTTTATAACGAAGATAAAAATTATAATCACACATTTATAGGAGTTGAAAGACATTAGTTATTAGGGTGTGATTCAAAATTTTTAGAAGTACATAGACCTCTTTAAAAACTTTCAAGATATAAGTACACTTGAAAATTTAGTAACACAAAATATAAGTACTTTTAAAATAATTTAATTTATAATTAATTTAGACTCCAAAGTTTTCGATATTGAGCTTACTATTTACAAAAATTTGGTGAATTGCAATTAAAAAAGGTAGAAAAATAATTAAACAACTATTCAAAACACTAACAAAAAAATTTAGTGAATTGCAATTAAAAAAGGTAGAAATATTGTGTTGATTATTATGTACTAAGAGAATATTCAAATATGAACAACAACATTATGACAAGTATTTTTAATGTATCAATCAATGACATTTCTTGGTTGCTTATCAAAATAAATATATAAAAAATGACATTTCTTGTTTATCATTTATTATTATTTTTAAAGTGACATTTTTTTTATGTTAATCTTATTCGTCTTTATTTTTGTAGTTATTTTGAACAGTGACTTTTTACACTCAACTAGATGTTGTACCCGTGCGATGCACGGACGCATTACATTTAATTATTTTACAATATTGTGGATTTTTAATTTTAATAAATAACAAATCAAAAGAGCAATAAATAATCATTTGTGAAGTACTCGAAATGAAATATCATCCCATGGTATTTTCTTTATACTTCTAAATTTGAAAATTCTGATATCATTAAATGTTGTGCGATGCACAAACGTATTATGTGTGATTATTTTACATTGTTTTCCATTTTTTTTTAATGTTAAAAATAACAAATTAAAAGAGTAATGATAAATATTTGTGCATTATTTGAAATGAAAAATCATC
The DNA here is from genome assembly GCA_035048595.1 of Echinosophora koreensis. Taxonomy (NCBI): domain Eukaryota; kingdom Viridiplantae; phylum Streptophyta; class Magnoliopsida; order Fabales; family Fabaceae; genus Echinosophora; species Echinosophora koreensis. The sequence goes on along the minus strand of JAPCYP010000001.1, from coordinate 6,592,058 downwards.
GCATTATTTTTATTTGGGACTTTTAAATGTGTAAATTTTCATATCATTAAAAGTTTTAAAATTTTATATTGAAACTATCATTCATACATTTAAGTATGGAAAGCTAACATTAGAAAAGAAACATGAATATTGTGAGATACAACATCAAAGGCGATGCATTGGAGATACACATGGTGGTCGAAAATCGAGACGTGGTCATGGATGGATGATGATTCGAGATGAGAGATGAAGTCAATGAAGCTAGCAGATGACAACGTTTATGGTGGACTGGTGGAGACATCTATTATGTTAATTGTTTTGTTCAACCCGATCACCTAACTTTTAGTTGTGTCAAGATAGTCTTTTATGTTGACAAACGTTAAAATCACCGACCTTTTCATTAATTTCCATCTAACATTGTCACGACTTTTATTAAAACTCAATAAAAACATTTTTCCCTCTCTATTCTCTTCTTATTTTTTGGGCATCATACTATAATAATGATTCTGTAATTATGAATTTTATTCATTATATCGACATTGGGAAATTTAGTGCTATTTAATAGTTTAAGTCATTTGATTAAATGACATTTGAAAAATTTAATAACAATTTTCAATTACAAGTACCAAATTAAAGAAAAAAAAATTTTGGGTTGAGAGAAGTCATTTAATTTTACTATACAACATATCTTCTTCCAACCCGTAGGAGATCAAGTTCTCAATCTCCAATCCAAACCATTCCTCTATCAGTCCCACCGTAAAAACTTGGAAAGTATACTAATTTAAACTCCTGCCTATAAACTTATCTTTTTCTTCTATAATTGTAGACTACTTTATATTCTCTATTTCTTCACTCTTTATTTCTTTCCATCACATTGGTCACGTCATAAGTAAATAGAATCAGAGATTGTTTGGATCAGAATTTAACAATTAAAATATTCATGTATAGAAAACAATGTAAAACATACTATAATCAAATATAGTCAACATAGAGCCTCCTAGCTGAGCTTTTAGGTTTGGGATCAAAGAATTTGCTGCCCCCACAAACAATAATTCTTGGGTTTTTATATTAATCCATGTGTCTTCCAAACATTAAAAAAAAAAAATGGTTCGTTTGAGCCATGTTTCACATATTCTATATAATAGATAGACAATGAAATGAATAGACGCTTATCAAACCAAGGCATTAAAGATAAGAATTTAAAGAGAATAAATTAATAGGTAAAACTTCAGCATTTATGGTTGGATTAAAATAAATAAATTGGGCAAAAAGAAAACAGCAATGTGAATTCTCTTTTTTACCCTTATTTTCGGTGGGAAAATGCTAAAGCCAATAGTTATTTCAAGTGATTTTACAATTTTACCCCAGTCACCACCTTCCTTTTAATAACAAAGATATTATTTCTTATTATTTCATTATTAATTCAAATAAAGATTTTTCTATTCAAATTCATTTTTTATTTTGTTATTTATTCAAAAAGTGAATTTTCTTATTCTAATTAATCTCTTATTCTTTATTTTTATTGTTTTATTATTTCAAACAGTGAATTTTACCAACATGTGATTGGTCCAAGTGGTAACGAGCTTGGGCCTTTTTAAGCAAGTGGTCAGGGGTTCAATCCCTGGCTCTTGCGTATGGAGAATTTCCTCCTAGTGGCATCTTATTTATTTTATTATTATTTGGAAAGTTACATTTTTAAGTTATATTTACTATTATTTATTATTCTTTTAAATATTTTTGTCATTAATTATATTCTTTAACTATTTTATTCTTATATTCAATTTCATTATCATTTCTAAAAAGGAATTTTTATGTTCGATTTAATATTATATTATTTTATGACTGTTTCAAACACCGGATTCTCTTTAGTTTCGTCTTTAATTATTTCATTATTATCATAGTAATTTATGTTTTTCTGATCACTTAAGTTTCATTTTTCCCATAAAAAAATTTCCTAGGGTGTGTATCCCACACATAGGAATGACAATGGATAGGATTTTTGGATAGAGTGTTATATAATTACTCATCCTCATACCTGTGTTTTAAAAAAATACTAATAATTGAACTCATACTCGTGTGGATAGCAACTTTAATACTTGTGTCATTACATAAGTACTGATACTCTCACCCACCACCCGCAATTTAATTGATTATGATAAATACCCACGTGATGCTTTCAAATTGTGTGAGAATAATAGAGATAATAGGAGAAGTGTTGCTTTCAAATTCCTTTTAATAAGTCACTCCACATAGATTTTTCATATATGATTAGGTATGTAAAAACGAGCAAAATTAAAAAAACATATCTCCTTTGATATATTCAAAAGTCAAACTATAAAAGAATTTATAACATATGGGGAACAACTTACATATAACATATATGAGCCAACCCGTTTAACTCGTCCTTTTTGGTAGGGCGGGTTACACTTTTCAACCCACCAACCCGTCCTGACCCATCCCGCCAAGAGGGCGGGGCAGTTGCCCTGTCGGGCCAACTTACACTTTTTAAAATTCTTTTTTTTTATATATATTAATTTAGATATTTTATTTAGGCCTACATAGACATAATCATGCTTTTATCTATATTATTATTATATTTATGATGTTTAAAATTTGTAACAATAGTCGAATATTATTAATAGAATTCGAATAAATAATAAACAATAAACATTTTTTCCAATATTATAATAGTAAAATCGTATTAAAAAGAAATTATTCACACAAGCAGGGCGAGATGTGATTTTTAAGTGAGAACATGATTAATTTAAACATATTTTAGCTAGGGACTTAAATATTTATTTATTTATTGTTTTAATTTTTGGCGGACCAACCCATTAACCCATCGTTAAACGGGGTGGGGGTTGATTTTGAACCCACTTATAACATTCAACCCGCCCGCCCCGTTTTAAGTGGGTTGGCGATGGGGCGGGGCAAGTTAACCTGTTTTGCCATCCCTATGTGGATGCTTTAAAACATGATAAGAATTTGTACTGTAAAATATATATATATATATATAAAATTCACTTAACCCATGTTTATTTTTTAATTTAATATTCTTATGTGTGTGAGGTGGGAGGGGGGGTAGGTTGGGGTACAAGAGTACATACTCATACTACCTATACCCAATTACCCATACACATACTCGTCAAACGGGTAATATACCCTACCCATCATGATAACTTTTCCCGATTATCTATTGGGTCCTTAACGAGTAATATATCCTACCCATCATGATAATTTTTCCCGGTTATCTATTGGGTCTAATGGTGTAGAAACTAATTCATCAAAATACTTGATGATATTGAAGGGCTGATTTCTCTCATTTAGGTTTTCTTCATATATAAGAATCGGAGATCGAATCTCTAGCAGCTTGCTTAAAGGGCCTGAGCCTGTTATTACTCGGACCAACAACATGTTAATTTCCTATAGATTATTTTAAAGCGTAACTTTTCATGCTTAGATTTATTTTAATATTTCCCATGTTTTTATTTTATTTCAAAAAGTAAAGATTTACTCAGTTTCATATGAAAACCTTATTATCATTCCTGACAATAATTTTCAGTAAATTCTACTTCTCAGTCTTTTATAAATATTTTAAATATGGTTTTTACAATCAATTTTTTCTTTTGTTATTTAATTATTATTTTAGAATTTAAATAATGAATTTTTTTTTGGGTTAAATCTATCTCCTATTATTTTATTATTTCGAAACAAAAAATCTTCGGATATATATTATTTTTATTTTATCATTGCTCTAAATAATAAAGGAAACTACTTATGAGATATCGAAGATCATCAAGGAGAAGTTCGAGGTTTCATGGCCCACATGGACTTCAATAGATGGTGACGTGAGGGACATGTGGTACAGAGAGTTTAAGGTAAATTAAAATTTAGTTACTTGCATTATAAATATTTTGAATTATTATTATTATATATGTTATGTTTGTCTAATATTTACGTAACTCATGCAGAAAGCGTTTATATGGGACCCACGTGATGAGAATTTGATCAGGAAGGGTTTTGATCATAGGGGTGCTTGCATTATGAAAAATGCAATGAGCAGGTTGAGGAGGGGGACAGATCAGGGGAAGTGGATGGAACCTGAAGTGCTACAGGGACTGCAACAACATTGGGCCGGTGAGGATTTTCAAAAGAGGAGTGCTATCGACAAACAGAATCGGGCAAAGGATAGTGGAGCATCAGCCTACACCGGAGGGTCGGTCGGGGCAGGAGACCATTTTGAGAGGATGGTATGTACTGTAGTTTATTTTAATTTATTTTCTATTTAATATTTTTTTTTGTGACTTATGAATTGCTAATTTATTTTAATTTGCAGACTCAGTAGTTTGCCCGACCCCCTACAGCTTATGAGCTCCTCGAAAAAACAAAGAAGCTTAAGTCAGGAGAATGGGTGAATGATAAGGCAAAAAACATTTCTGTGAGTATAAAATGGAAAACTTATTTAAAAATTAATTAGTTTAATTATGTTCGACTTATTATTTGTTAATAATTGTTAATAATACTATAATAAATTTTATTTTGCAGGAAAAATATGATCATGCCCTAGCGGATGCTCATACACGTGCCTCGCAGGAGGGTGATTCTTCTAGTCAGGAGCAGCACTCTCCAGCCTCTGTTGATTCGAATGCCATATTTTTGGAGGTTGTTGGAGGTAAAAATAAGAAGGGGCACGTGTATGGGCTTGGACAGTTGGGCAGCCATTATGTAGCCATGACGTCCCGCTCGTCTGGAGACACTAGCATGGCGAGCGTTCCTCCAGAGGTCGTAGAGCAGATGCAGCATCGTATTACACGACTGACTGAGGAGCTCGCCGAGAAGGATGCTAGGCAGAAGACCTTGGAGGCCGAGATTGGTGAGCTTAGAGGCACCACTGGATACATCTTGTCTCACTTGCATCTTCAGCCGCCTCCACCACCACCATCACCGCCTGCTGCAGAGGACGAGGAGGAGGATGTCGACGCTGATGCACAGCAGGACAATGACCCACCTCCGTCATGATCTTTATTATTATACTGTTACATTTTCGTTGACTATATTAGTACTTTTTGTGGGTGTTTCTTTATGTCATGAATTTTACTTGCATGGATGGTATAATACTTTTATTAAGTTGGGTTACAATTTTATGAGTGAAAGTACTTTTATTTATTTGTGTAACAATTTTATTTAAATGCAATTTTAATTTTTGTTTACATATTATTATCAGGGTTAATTATAATATTAAAACATTAATTAATTGATTTATATATATATATATAAAAAAATTAGCGACCGAAATAGCCACCAATAAATCGGTCGCTAAACATGCCAACATTAAGTGCAATTTAGCGACCGAATTAGCTACTAAGTATTCGGTCGCTATTTTGGTCGCCTTGAGCAAGCGACCAACTCGTCAGCCACTAAAATAGCGACCGAATATTCGGTCGCTAAACAGCGACCGACAGAAAAATCGGTCGCTAATTGGTTTGCGACTAGGGTTTTAGCGACCGTGGAAAATCGGTCGCTGATTCGGTCGCTATTACTGATAGCGACCGATTTTCATGTAATAGCGACCGATTTTGTCGGTCGCTAAACGACTGTTTTTTTGTAGTGCGAACAATGTAATGGACAACATTCAAGATTTGGATTAAAAAAAGTGGCAGCAAGTGAACAGTAAAATTGAGTAGCAAAGTGAATAGTAAATAATACATAGTTTTATTATAAGTATAGATATTTTATTGTGCCACACCTCCATATTACCCTTTGGGTATCATTCCACTATAAAATACACTAATGTATTTTATCAAACAGAGCAACAAAACGAAGAAGGATTATATGTGTACTGTGTCTAAATATATATATGGGTAACTATGGCTTGTGGCTTTATTTTTATTATTATTATTATTTCTCTCTGGGTGGTCAAATTTATTCTCGACGTTCATACTTGCGAGCCCAGATGTGTTTCCCATTGATCCGAAACTTTGCAATGTGTTTCCCATTCAGAATCCGATCAATTATTTCCACATCATGCAGAACCATTGTAGCAAACAACACTTGATCACTCATAATCCCATTCCCCATATTAATAACCTTGATACAATCCCCATAGCTGCTTGTAAACATATGCCTTACCTCCTCTTCTGTCACAGGGAATCCCCTTGAAAACGTTAGGAACATAGTTTTGTCATCATCTGTAACATCATCGGATGTTGCCTTGTCAATCCATATCCTCGTATCAAACAAATCCAGTTCCTCAAAACTTTTGGGTGGTATTGTGAAGGTACCAAATAATGGGTGAGGAAAACCAGGTACAACCATAGGTCTATAACGACTAGGTTGTGATTGTGATGTGTTGACACTAACCAAAACACTCTGCAAAATATCAGTAAAAATTCGAGCACAAATTTTGTTGAGAACATTCTTAATACCAGTTACAGCAGTGAACCTCTTTTGACGAAAGAAGTGAAGAGAGATATCTTTCTGCATTAAGGTTGATGTTAGAGGTAATCCACCACTGGCTGGGATGCGAATGTTTTCTAACTCCAAGCACCTCAAGCAAGAAACAGCTTCAATTGCAAGAGCATTGATTAATGGGTCAGAGAGACCAATCATTTTTGAAATGATATTATGGTTACCAATGCTTTCAAGCCAAAGCCACAATGCCATGACAAGAAGGGATTGTGCTGGGTCACGAGCTAGTCTCGTGACAAGGCAAAAGAAGACTTCACGGTCGATTCTGTGAAATTGGTGCAGCTCTTTCACTGAAATGGGAGCCATTGTGGCTAGGGATGAGCTAGGAGGTGAGAAACAATACGAGAAGATTGATTATATTATGAGAACAAAAAAAGCTAATTACGAGCAAGTTAAATAAAATAAAATAAAAGATGCCCCAAATTTGGTAAAATTAAGCCATTATCCCCCCTGATTAAATATATTAATTGTTTCAAAGAATGAATTCTGTTTTATTTTATTTTTTATTATAGAAAATCAAGAAGACATTAAATATATTTTTTATGACTCTATCCTTATTTATTGATATATTTTTTTAAGTAAAATAAGTGAGCAGGTAATTTAATCATATAATTACTTTTATAATTTTTTTTAAAATATTATATATTTTTAAATTGTTGTGTAAAAACTTTAAATGTTAACTATTTTGAAATAGATAAAGTATTTTTATTGGATCTTGCCTACAAGCATTGAATAAAAATAATTAATAATTAATTAATTCAAATATAAAATTTATAAAATCCTATTATATTAAATGCTTTACTTTTGAATTAGTGATTTCTATTTATTGATTGTTTAACAAATTTCATTTAGGGTAGCATTATCCCAAATTTGAGAATTTGTGTTTTAAGTTTAATAAAATTAAAGGGATTAATTATTAGAGATACCTTAAATGACTTCCCAACTTTATTAATATTTGTTTTTAAATTCATTGCCTTATTCATATGGTCAATTTTTTTTTATGAAGGTTTAGTGTGAGTGGAGTTTTTCCTCGTATACGACTTTTAAGGTAATTATGATAAAAGTTAAATATTTTTAATGATGTGTCAATTTATGAACAATTGATAGTGCAAAAAAAATTTACACTGATTATAATACATACCAATTAAATTATCATACACAAAAGAGAGAATGATGAATGCATAGTATTTCCTTTGAATTCACCTACACAAAAGAGAGAATGGTGAATGCATCGTATTTCCTTTGAATTCACCTACAAAGGGAGAGACTCGGTATCTGTAAAAGTTTTTATAAGAAGTACTAGTAATTACTAATATGATTGAATGCATAGAATTTATTTATAGTGTACATTAAATGCATAGAGTTTGTGATATAATAATAATAATAATAATAATAATAATAATAATAATAATAATAATAATAATAATAATAATAATAATAATAAAATTTTCATACAAAATCATTAATAACATAAATTTTTTTTAACCATGGCATAGGTACGAAGTATCCACCATCGTTAGTAGTGACTAATCTCCATCGGAGAACTTATTGGGCACACAAGGTAGGTTCTCCTCCCCCCAACCAGGTTTTCTCCATACACAAGAGTCAGGATTCGAACCTCCCTGACCACTTGCTTAAAGTGCTCAAATCCCTTACCACTTGGACCAACCATATGTTGGTTATTAATAATATAATTTAACGCATGAGTAAAAGTGTTGATAAAAAATTAAATAAAAGTTGTAATAAACATATAACAATTTGGAATTAATTTTTAGCATTTTATTTATCTATATTTTAGATTTTTTATTAAAAATTATATTAATTTAACTTACTCAAAATTATAGTTACTAAAAATTGTTTTAAATACAAATTATAGAACCAAGTGGTTGAGTGCAAGTGGTTAACACACTGCTACTTAATGACGAATTGTTCGGGCTCTGCTCGAGTTCGATCCTTGGGTATGCAACAATCCTTGGCCAGGCTTACTAACTGCACGGTCGACTCGGAGATTAGTTCCATAGCGGGTCTAAAGGATCTAAGCCGTGGGGATACTTCGAGGGCTCACTCGGTCCCAAGGAGTAATTAGGGTGAGTACCAAACCAAAAAAATTTTTTTACAAATTATAGAATATTATCCTTGATAAAATAATCAATAGTTAAATAATAGGACATGTATTAACAAGTTATATTATTCTTTTTAAAAACTATTACATAACATGGTTCAAAAAAATAAAAAACTATTGTGTTGACAACAACATGACTCGAATTAATTAGTGATGCCAGGATTTTAAATTTCGAAATCATTATTTGAAGATATTTTTATTTAGCTATCAGTCTATCACCCTCGGTCTAAAGTTGCATGAGCAGTTAATAAAAAAATTCAACTCATCATAAGAATTGGATTAAAAAGAAAGGGTTTTATTAGTACTCTTAAAACGTGCAACCCTCAAATAACCTCCGCCATGTCCTTCCTTAATACCCCACATATATCCTCAAACAACTCCTCCGATTTCTCCTCCCTCTCTCGGATCCTCAAAACTCCAATTAGATCTGATTCAACTTGTTTTCTGTAGAGTTATAAGATTGATGAGTTGGTTTAGAGAAAGAAAATATGATTTGGACTGATAAGGAAGTTATAGGTTAAACTCCCTTCACTAATATAACATATTAATTACTAATATTTTTGTCTATAAAATTAAATTTAACTTGTTCTCCTCCAAGAAAACCAACGGCGGCAAACGTTAATGTGCTACGCCATTAATGATATATGGTAAAAATTTTGATTAACAAATTCTCAACATCAAAACTGACACAAGTATGGACCGTACACTATCAAATAAAACATAGTCAGTGTCAAATAAGTGAAATAACATGCTTTGATATTTTGATTCTCATATTTTTTGCTTCAATAGACGAAAAGAAAGTTTTTTGCCACCCAATTAAGTCAACAACATAGGACCAACAAAACAAAAACAAAAAACTTATGCTGTTTACCGAATAAATGAAAAATTGTCAGTGGTCTGTACTCCAAGTAGGGTGTTTGACAATTTTCCAAACGTTAGAATGGGGTGTTTATTAAGTATTGAATTTTGGGAGGTGCTTATAGAAGCATCGGTACTTAAAGAAAAAGATTTGTCAATTTGTTGATGAAATGTAAGGATATGAGGTCATTGGTGGATCCTATTTAATATATTTTTTAAGGTGATAGATTGAAGAGATAGCATGCTTAAATTGTAAAAAGTAAAAATAAGTGATACGTAAGGGTGCGACTCACTTAAGATCCCATAAAAGTAAAAATGTGGGCTGCTAGGTTCGAGATCTCTTAGACCATCTGCAACGCGGGGTGTTTATAGGTTTCCTCTTAATAAGCAACGGTTCTTATTCAGTTCGTGTCGTTGGAGTGCATTTCCCAAAAGTTGCTTGTGAAGATCATTTATCCCATTTTGGTGTATTACACCCTGTCCCCACCAATAATATCCTGCCATATATTCTTTTTTTTTAATATTACATAAAATTTTAACTTATGTGGCAAGATATTACTGGTTGGGACATGATGTGATACTAATACACCAAAATGAGTAAGATGATCTATATCCGTGAAGCACATGTGCTTAACTAAGCATTGGTTCCTATCCTTCCAGGTGGGCCAACATTACATTTTTTTTTTAAATAAAAAAAGCTAGGATAGAGAATAATTATGACTGAATAAATAAATTATTGATGAAATGTAAATATGTGGGGTCACTGGTGGGGTTCATTTAGTAATATTTTTTGGAGGTGATGCGTTGTAGAGATGATGTGCTTAAGTGGTAAAAAGTAAAAATGAGTAATATGTAAACTCGAAACCCGTGTAAGAACACCAGAAGTAAAAATATGAGGTGCTGAGTTGTTAGGTGCTTGTGAAGCACCATTTCTTAAATGGAGATGTGTGCTCGATTTAGTAAAATTGTTGATGAAATGTGGTTACTTGTGGGGTCCATTTAGCAATAAAATATAAAGTTGCTGAGTTGGAGAGATGAATTGTTTAAGTTGTAAAAAGTAAATATGAGTAATTTGTAATGATGAGACCCACGTGAGATGTGTAATAAGTAAAAAAGGGAGGTGCAGAGTTGGAGATGTTCTTAACTCGGGGTCTTGCTTATTTAGCATCGGTGATATAAGCACTCATCGATGCGCACCTTTTTTGAACAGATGCTTATGAAGCAGAGGTTCTAAAATAAGCACCGCTTTTTTATAATTTTGTGTGGGTCAGCTTTGCGTTTTTTAAATAAAAAAAATGAGTTTGTCGTTGAAAAAAAAAACATGGGGGGTCACTAGTGGGATCCATTTAGTACATTTTTTGGACGTGCTGAGTTGGAGAAATGAAATGCTTAAGTTGTAAAAAATAAAAATGAGTGATGTGTAAACGCGAGACTTACTCAAAAACCCCAAATAGTATAAATATGAGGTACTTGGCTGTGAATGCTCTTATTCTCCTATTCTAAGCTTGTACCTCCATAAGTCCAATGTAAGTTATAATTAAAAAAAATAAAAGAAAAAAATAAAAAGAAATGATAGAGTTCTAACTTCTAAGACATAGCCTATAAAATGTGGCTGGTAGGTTGGGCCAGGCCAACACATGAATTTGCAAGTTTTGACCAAACTCAACCTATAAAATACAAGTTAAGTTGAGTTCACAAGTTGGGTCTAGTAGCTGGTTTGAAAATTGTCAACTAGTAATGAGTCTACTGACACCAACCCAAGCAAATATTCTTTAGTTGGTCATTTGCGATTTTGGTCTCTAAAGTTTTTTTCGTGCACATTTGGTCATTCTATTTTAACAATATTACAAATTTGGTCTTTCTGTCAATGTCTGTAAAATTTTCAATGATCAACATAGAAGAAGCACTCCTCTAAGTACAGAGAACAACTGTTCTAAGCGCATATAACATCTTTTTGAGCTTTTGTGGTAAAGGATCATGTGGTGAAACCAAAAAAGGTGTAGAGAGGAAGCACTGGATCATGTTGAATTAGAGATGCGGAGGAGGGAGAACCTCAACCAGAGGTTGTGTATGCTTCGAGGAGTGGTTCCTATATATTGATCATTGAAAAATTTGATAGACAATGGACAGATGGACCACATTTGCAACATTGAAAAAATAGGAGATCAAATGTGTATGAAAAAAAACTTTTGGAACCAAAATCACACATGACCAATAGTAAGGGGACCAAAACTGCAATTAAGCTTATTTTTTAATAGAAGTCATTCCGTCATGATAACATCTCATATTTATTTCCCATTTTTTTTTATTTTTTTATTTTTTGTAGTGTCAATTACGTTCAGGTGGGGGCATTAGTTCAGGTGTGGGCATTAGTATCACAATGAGAATAGGACCATGGAAATAGAGATGAGAAATGATGAAGACTACCTTAAAAAGTTTGAGAATGAAATAATTATTATGCCTATATGTGATGATGTGGTTTGTTGTTTATGGATTATATACAGGAGTTGTTAGCTTACTCTGATTTATTTCATATTTATGTTAAATTAGTAAGACTGGTCGTGTTTATTCAGCTTGTTTGGACTTACTCTGTACATGTAAAACTAGTTAGGAGACTTTTTTTAGTTTATTTGGGACATGAATTGTTTTTAATTAAAATGTGCTATGTGTTTTATTTGTATTTCACTATTCATTTTGGAGAAACAATCGATAATTTAACCCAACACTACCCACTCACTCAATCCAACCCACTTTTGAGTGAGTTTGTTTGGGTTGAGATGAAAGGAAAAAATCCTTCTATCCAATTAATCAAATTCACTATTTGACAAGTAGGTCATGTCAAAAAGTATCACAAAACTTCCCCTAAATAACAATATATATTACTTTTCCCAGTGATCAATTTCAACTTTATTATTCTTTTCCTTTTTGGTTACATTTATTCTTCTAAATTTGATGAACAACTTAGAGTGGGTGTAATACTGTTAAAAGTTCCTTGGACATTTGAACAAAAAGTAGTAGCATTTTTAGCAGGATCAGCAGAGGTTATGTTGATTTGGCTCATCGTGATATTCGAACAATACTTAGCCCCACAATCCAATGATATTGCTCTATCCTTAGCACTAGTTCCTTCAATATCGTAGTATGTAACATCACTCACCTTTATCCCTCCTTCCTGCAATATTATTATTCAAACATACAGCAACAGTAAAATTAGTTGCATAAAGTACATACAAAATAGATTTGCTTAACGAAGAAAAAGAAAACTCACATTTTGTGTTAAGAGGCCATAATGCTGGTCGATTATTATAGGATAAGATGTGTTTCTAAATTTGATATGTTCAAATGAGATTTTTCTTACGTATCCATTTCCTTCCTGCACAAATGGGAAAAAAATGTCAATAAAAATAATATAATTTTTTTACACTTTGTTTGGAACTATAAAATTAGTATTCCCTCAAAATTAGAGAAAGTGAAGAAATCAGTTATATTTATATATCAACATGCATATTAGTGATACACACAGAGTATGTTACAGGTTATGTGAAGAGTGAAGACATCACCACAGGCCATGTCTTGATTCTGGCCCCATTTGTAGCCCCGTTGATGCTGCAGTTCCATACGTGTATCTCTTCCGCTGTGTCATTTCCTCGCAGACTCCCAATACTGTATTAATGTACATAATAAATCAATCGGGTTACTCAAGTATATTCACATTAACAAAAGGACAAGATTTAGTACGATTTCGTATGTACATTAGGTGTTGTTTTTAAATGACAATAAGACATGTGTATACTTATCAATGAAAACATAACATGTTGTTACACATGTCTTATTGTCATTTGAAAATATACCTATAGAATTGTACCTAAGTTTTGTGATTTGTCCTTAACAAAATTAGGAGAATGCTAAGGAATTAAAGAAGAGAAAAAAAAAATCATTGGGAGGTGTTACATTTGATTTTTTAAGAAGTGATAAACTTGATTTTTTTACTGATAACTTCTTTTGTATTCCTTAAACCAGTACCTAAGCCACTGGTTAATATGACTCAAAAAATATATAGATGAAGGAATATTTGACAAATTGCATGATGATTACCTTATGCCATGACCTGGTCCACATTCAATGTGGTGAATTCTCAAATATGAACAACCAGCTTTAATAGCAATGCAGTCGTCACCTATCATAGAATAATGCATGCGACCAATTTAGTGAACTGGCCTAATTATAATTAATTAATTTAATTAACAAACCTAGTAAATTCAGATAAATAAATATATATGTAATTGTGATTATAATTAAAAGAAAAGATAAGAGCTAGTGTTGGACTCACCAACACCAATGAAAGACTTAGATATTTCGACTTGGCTTGAGTATGAGATGTCAATTCCATCGGTATTAGGACTGTCTCTTGGTGAAGTTATATTAAGATGCAATAAAGTAACACCGTTGCATGCTAACAAATGTATGTGTCCTCCTGGGCCATTTATCTGTTTGATTCCAAGCACTTTAAGATCATTGCATGAATCAAATGTTAGGGCCTGCAAAGTGCACATTAGATGTTTAAAAATTTAAACCGTAAGCTTCTGTGTAATTTATAGAGAAAAACAGAGAGAAAATTTTTATATGTATATAGAGTTTAATTGTTATACACTGTCAATATAAAGAATTTTACACTGTTAACCAATCAAAAATCATGATATAAATGACTTTAAAGATATTAGGATAAAAGTCAACCATTTTTAATCATGTGTTAGTTTTTGATTGGTTGACAGTGTAAAAAATCTTTACACTGTTAATTCATACCATTTAAATCCATGTATATAATCGGTATAAAATGTGCATGTGTATATATTTCTACATTTATTTTAGCGGAGCTTTACATACACAAAAATTGAAAACACAAACCACACAAACAAAAAAAATCAGCTGTTGATGATAGGAGATAACTAGTATTAGTTCCTGTAAATCAAAATTAGTTTTCTGTTAGTTTAGTTAGCTAGCTACAACTGTAACCGAATCTGTACAAGAAGGATCAATATACAATTTTGTTCATTTTTTTTCCTCGATAAATAAAACATTTCTTTTAAAGCTTCTACCTTAAGCAATAAGCATCACAAGTGATCACTCTTCTCACCTTCTAAAAAGGGTTGGAAAGGAACACTCTATATGTGCTCAAAACTAGAAGAAGAAGAATAAATCACTGTTCTTAATATAAACACCACACAACCTTACAAAATTCCGGAGCCCCCAGGACAAAAAACTAACCTTACACTACCCTAAATGTAAATTTAAAACACCACTCCCTTAACCGAATCAGCATATACAAACACCACATATTACAATCAAAGTATATAAAACCATACAATTCATTCATTCATGATATATCATAATAACTAGAGAGAAAATATATGGTGTGAACAAAAAATATATATGATTAGAATTTGATTTGTGTGTAAACATTGCTTGTGTATGTATATATAATTATATATCATTACCGATATATTATTAATTTTAAGAACCTCATCATGCACACAGTTTATTTGGAATTTTATAGGAAAATTGGGGGGCAGGGGGAGTTGGATAAAAGAAAATGTGACCCCTCTACATCGATATGTTGTAGTTTCGTTAGTAGTTCTTTCCTTTCATCTTTCCTTCTTATTTTATAATTTTATATCCAATAACAAAAATATATGCAAACATCGGAGAAGGGTTGTTAATTAACCGTAGGAATAAGACCAACTGATCGTGATAGTGAACTGTCTATTCCAGATGCCTGCAAAATTAAGTGCATTTTGTTAGAAGATATGATTATAACTTTCTTGTACTTTTTTTTTATTTATAAATTAAGTGCATTTTGTTTAGAAATTAAGAACTAATTACTTCTGTAAGCACGTCTTTTTTGTTCCACCATTCTGAACCTTGGCCATCTATTACTCCAGTTCCATTTAAACTTAGACCATTCACCTCATTGAAAACAATCCAGGTCCAACTATTGTTTACATCGCCTTTCCATTCACTTTTCTGAGGAGCTAGGATGGTTCCCAATATCTGAATCACCGAACCAAATGATTAAATAACTGATAAAAAAATTATGAAAGCAAATGCAATAAGAAATATAAATTGATTAATTAGAATAACAAGTAAATAATCTATAATAAGCACTGGTTATCTTCTTATAACTTTCCTCTCTATTTGAAAAAAAAAAAGAGCCACCTTATATATATATTATAACTAAAAAATTGTTAAATACACCTGAAAGTATAGCTTGCTAACGTATACCTTCTAGAAAATGGGTAGGTATACGTTAGTATATATATATATATACACGTGCACATATGTACGTGTGAGAGAGAGATTAACCTGCACATTAATGTTATTGGACTTGCAGGGACCCTTAAAATTCGTAGGTTGTAACTTGAATGAATGTCCCTCTGGTACAAGAAGCGTGGGATCAGTACTGTTTCCAGTTGCTCCACATGCATCATTCCATGCTCTTAGAAAGGCCTACCGAAAAACCAAAAAAAGAAAATCAACATCTAACACGTACAATTGTTCAATTGAACAGAAAAAATTAATATATATATATATGTATGTATATGCAGCTATACAAAGAATGACATACTTCAGAATCATCAGTTTGACCATCCCCTTTGGCACCATAACTAAGCACATCGAAAGTACTTTGGCCTTGTCCAACCCATAAGGTGGATGAAGCAGTACAGAAGATCAATAAGCTAACTACAAGAAGGCCCTGCATAGATAATAGATAATAGATAATAGAAAGAAAAAAAAATGAATTTGATGTAAGGTTATAGATATAGCTGCAAAAGGTCTATTATCTATCTATATATAAATATATAGAGATATGATGTATTGACGATCCATTGACATCATGTACTCATATAAATACTATGTATCATTTTTTGAACAATAAGATTTTAGGTATTTAAAAATGGTATATAGTAAAAGTAATTATATTTAGTTTTAATTATTCTCCCCAGATAAGTTTAAGTCATTATATTAAATTAATTAAAATCTAATATAAGTAAAAATCGACACCAATATGAAAATGTGGTTCTAGGAAAGTTGAGAATGGAAATTGGTATTTTAATGTGTTTCCCAGTAATTTTAATAGATTAAAGTTAATGAGATGTCTGAATTTTTTTTGATATGCTTATATATCACTAAATGAATTGCAAAACTTTTTAAATCTAAATTAAACTCTTCGTATCAATCTTCACCTATATAAACATGTCAAATTTAATATGAAAATCACTTAATATTTATTAATTGAGTTTCTCCTATAGATCGATGCTCAGGATATATTTCCTTTATGACATTTTTTTTTTGACAAAACAGTCTTATTATCTTTTTTCATCGAGCATATACAGTTTGATATCTTAGTTCAAAATTTTGTCCGAAATAATTTTAAAGTTCAATTTCTATGTACTATCAGTATAAAGAAATAGACATCCAATAATATATTGACAAATCAATTCGATTTATGAACAATAAGATTTTAGGTTTTTAAAAATGGTATATAGTAAAAGTAATTCGATTTAGTTTTAATTATTCTCTCCAGATAAGTTTAAGTCATTATATTAAATTAATTAAAATCTAATATAAGTAAAAATGGACACCAATATGACAATGTGGTTCTAGGAAAGTTGATAATGGAAATTGGTATTTTAATGTGTTTCCCAGTAATTTTAATAGATTAAAGTTAATGAGATGTCTGAATTGTTACATAATATGCTTATATCACTAGATGAATTGCAAAACTTTTTAAATCTAAATTAAACTCTTCGTATCAATCTTCACCTATATAAACATGTCAAATTTAATATGAAAATCACTTAATATTTATTAATTTTCTCCTATAGATCGATGCTCAGGATATATTTCCTTTATGACAATTTTTTTTTTTTGACAAAACAGTCTTTTTCCTCTTTTTTCATCGAGCATATACAGTTTGATATCTTAGTTCAAAATTTTGTCCGAAATAATTTTAAAGTTCAATTTCTATGTACTGTCAGTATAAAGAAGTAGACATCAATAATATATTGACAAATCAATTCGATTTATGAACAATAAGATTTTAGGTATTTAAAAATGGTATATATAAAAGTAATTCGATTTAGTTTTAATTATTCTCTCCAGATAAGTTTAAGTCATTATATTAAATCAATTAAAATCTAATATAAGTAAAAATGGACACCAATATGACAATGTGGTTCTAGGAAAGTTGATAATGGAAATTGGTATTTTAATGTGTTTCCCAGTAATTTTAATAGATTAAAGTTAATGAGATGTCTGAATTGTTACATAATATGCTTACATATCACTAGATGAATTGCAAAACTTTTTAAATCTAAATTAAACTCTTCGTATCAATCTTCACCTATATAAACATGTCAAATTTAATGTGAAAATCACTTAGTAATTATTAATTGAGTTTCTCCTATAGATCGATACTCAGGATATATTTCCTTAATGACATTTTTTTTTTTTTACAAAACAGTCTTTTTCCTCTTTTTTCATCGAGCATATACAGTTTGATATCTTAGTTCAAAATTTTGTCCGAAATAATTTTAAAGTTCAATTTCTATGCACTGTCAGTATAAAAAAGTAGACATCCAATAATATATTGACAAATCAGTTCGATTTATGAACAATAAGATTTTAGGTATTTAAAAATGGTATATAGTAAAATTAATTCGATTTAGTTTTAATTATTCTCTCCAGATAAGTTTAAGTCATTATATTAAATTAATTAAAATCTAATATAAGTAAAAATCGACACCAATATGAAAATGTGGTTCTAGGAAAGTTGAGAATGGAAATTGGTATTTTAATGTGTTGCCAAGTAATTGAATAGATTAAAGTTAATGAGATGTCTGAATTGTTACATAATATGCTTATATATCAATAAATGAATTGCAAAACTTTTTAAATCTAAATTAAGCTCTTCTTATCAATCTTCACCTATGTAAACATGTCAAATTTAATATGAAAATCCACTTAATATTTATTAATTGAGTTTCTCCTATAGATCGATGCTCAGGATATATTTCCTTTTTGTTTTCTGTTTTCTGTTTTTTGTTTTTTGTTTTTTGACAAAATAGGATATATTTCCTTAGGCTTAATTGCACTTTTGGTCCCCCAGGTTTGACATATGCGCGATTTTGGTCCCCAAAGTTTCAATTGCGCGAATTGGGTCCCCAACGTTTCACTGCCGTTACAATCAAGTCCTTCCGTCCACCTTCCATCCAAAAACTAACAGTTGACCCGTTTGACTCCTAACTGGCGCGCTGACATGGCAAAATTTGGTGGACCTCACCCAACATTAACATTTTAATTTTAACATTTAAACATTAAAAGTGTTTTATTAAAATAAAAAAACCCTAGGTTAGAGTACACATATCAAACAAGTAGAAGAGAGGTGAAAGGTCAAGTGTGCAATCTCAATCGTTCGTCCCAGTGGATTTGTTTACCATTTCTGAAGTTTGGAGGAAGCTTTATTGGGGACAAAACCAGTAAGGGACCACATTGTAGCAGGGGAATCTCACGCTTGCACCACGATGGACTCGAGTCAGAGAGGGGACAACTCATATGGCAAAGAGGACCCACGATTTTGGGGTGGTGAGAAACTACCTGACAACTATAGATCCAGGTAAGCCATTGATTTGTGTTGTTATCACCATCTTTTTGTACTTTACAGTTTTGTACTATTAGGGTTTTTGCTTTATGCTGATAGGGTTTGGTTGGTTGGGTATTGAACATTGGTTTAGGGTTTAGGTAGGTGTATTAAATAATGGGTTTTGATTCAATGTTATTTTCCATATAGGCCTACTGTGGAACACAAAATATTACTTCGATTCCATCATGGTGGATTGTTTCTTAGTGACCCAGTCGAATATATAAGGGGACAGCTGTATGAGTTTAAAGATAGGTTGGACATTGATCAAATTTCATCAATTGAGTTGGGCAAAATTTTGAAGCATATTGGTTATGCATCCTACAAGTGTCTGTGGTACAAGCATCCTGAGAAAGACTTGGCCACTGGTCTAAAGGAACTCACCAATGACCAACATGTTATTCAATTCATTGAAGATGTGAAGGGGCATGAAATAATTGATTTGTATGTGGAGCATCTAATTGACACCCCAGTGGTTGTAGTTGCAGCAAGTAAGAGTTCAGACTCTGATGTGCAAGTAGTGGAGGATCCACCAGAACATGAAGTTCATGGGGAGCAAGAAGATGCAGCTGATAGTCAGGATGAGGACTATAATGGGCAGGCTGTGGAGGATGAGGAGGATGCAGACAGTGAGATTTCTTTAGATGACAGTGACTATGATGAAGAGTGGGCTTGGACTAGTGCTCTTCCTGAGGAAACAGTGAATGCATGTGGTTCACAGCAACCAAGAGGTCCACAAGTAGAAGAAGGTGTTGAGGGTTTTTTTTTGGGGGGGCTGCCACATCATCAAGGAACCCAGAGCCAACTACAGCTGCTGATTTTGAGGATGAAGATGGTGATTCAGATGACCTAGACAGCCCAGCATCAAGTGAAGAGGAAGGGACAGGATCAAAGAGGTTTCCCAAGTTCAAACTGTCTGATGACACACCGGTTATTTTTCAAGTAGGGCAGATATTTACATCTGCTGATCTTGTGAGAGCAGCTGTGAAGGAGTATGCTTTGCAGGCCAAATACCATGAAGAATACTTTGTGGGCTGCTGCTAGAGCAAACACCATGCCCGAGTTTAGCAGGGCTATATAACACATAAAAACCATGAGTGAAGATGCTTGGAGAGACATGTGTGAAGTGCCTCCTTCTATGTGGACAAGGGCAGCATACAGCACCCAAACATTTTGTGATTTGCAAGTCAACAACATGTGTGAAGCATTCAATAGGGCTATACTAGAGTACAGGGATAAGCCTATCATTTCACTTGTCGAGGGACTGAAATTTTACATGACTGAGAGGATAGTTAAGCTGAGAGATTTGATGTTGAGGTATAGGGGTAACATTTGTCCAATGATACAACAAAAGTTAGAAAAGATTAAGAGGGAATCTGAGGGATGGGCTCCACATTGGTCTGGGGATGCAGGGTATGCTTTGTTTAAGGTAGAGAACAACATTGACAAGTATGTTGTCAATTTAGCTGAAAAAACTTGTTCATCCAAGAGATGGGATTTATCTGGAATCCCTTGTGCACATGCAGTTGCTTGTATGTGGTCTAACAACCAAAATCCTGAAGATTTTGTTAATTCATGTTACAGGTGCAATTCATCTTTTTAAATGTCTATCTTAATGCACATTTAAACATGTACTAATGGCTGTCTGGTCATTTGCAGAAAATCAACTTTTCTTGCTACATATGACCACATAATCCTGCCTAGTAATGGACCAAAGCTATGGCCCATTGTTGATGCTGAACCAATCAATCCACCATACATGAGAAGGGCACCAGGTAGACCAAAAAAACAGAGAAGAAAGGCTAATGATGAACCCAGAAACCCTCACAGACTTAGGAGGAGTCAAGTTACAGTTAGGTGCAGGAGGTGTGGCACTTTGGGGCACAATTCCAGGTCATGTGGAGGGAAGATAGCAGCTGATAGGGTTATCCCACCAGGAGGAAATAAGGTATATAATACATTGCCCCCTTTTAGTGACTTTTCAAATTATGCTGATCAATAACCTATGCATTTTGGTTGACAGACACACACAAACTGACAATATCCAGACCAAGGGACAAGTCAAGCACAGTCAGGGGTTCATCAGGTAAGTCAAGCACAGTCAGAGGTTCATCAGGCCAGTCAAGCTGAGGTTCACAATGCAACCCAATCCAATGCAGGCCAGTCCAATGCAGGCCAAGTTGAGATGCAGCAAGGGGGAGGAACGAGACCATACAAGCTGAGGGTGAAAAGGAAAGCAACAGAGCCAATGGACACACAAGAGTCTGGAAACTAGGGATTGTAGTTTGTTGTTGTTTTTTTTTTTTTTGGGTAGTAGCAGCAAGCTGCATTACTATGTTAAGTTATTTTCATTTCAGACAATTTGCATTTTGGTGGTTATTTTGGTAGTTGGTGCAGCAGGTGATACCTTCCACTTTGCTTGGTTTTGGTTTGTACCAACCAATTGAGACTTCAGTCTGGTTGAATGGTTATGCAAGTTATGACATATGGTTTGTGTTTTAATTAGTTGAATGGTTATGGTTGTTTAATTGAATGGTTATAGTTATGGCTATGCAACCTTTTTCCTGCTCTTTAAAGACTCTGTATTCATAAACCAGACCAATACATTAAGTCTAAACTCTGCCTCATTTCAGACAATAGAAAACTAACTTCATTTCATTTCATAAACACAAAAGATTACATTAAGTCTAAACTCTGCCACCAAATTGACTTGTGACAGAGCATTACATTAGCATTAAAATACATTAGGAGCAATAAATTAACATTAACATCAAAATACTGTCAGTTGCACAATCACTCCCACCCTAACCCTAACCCATCCTAATCCTACTTTGTTACAATCACAGCAACAAGGACAACGACAAGAACAACAATCACACACCCAAGGATCACGAGCCCTGCCACTAATTTTGTCTCCCTAATCTTCATTGCATCATTACTGCTCCGAAGAACCCTAATGAGCTTCTTAACACATTCATTGACCTCTAGGTCATACCACTTGAAGTAGCCACATCCTCTATCGTGTGGAACCTAAGCAAATCAGAAGATTAGGTTAGACAAAGGTGCAATGGAAGCAATGTTAACCTTATAGGGACTATTTACGAAACCATAGACTTACCTTGTAACGAAAACAGCCATAAAACCTTCGACCTGGATTCATGTATGTCCAAGAGGTTACCAATGGGGCTTCGTGACCACAGTAGCATAAAAGGCGCATTTTCTTGGAGGCGCTTGAAGTTGTTGCAGAAGAATACTCACTCGAATCTCCCATTTCAGTGCCTCGACAAGATGAAGATGAAGAAGAACTGGAGCAATGGGGGTATCGAGCAGCAGCAGAAGACTGGTTTTGGTAATTTGGGGGTGAATTCGTGCCCTAATTCAAGGGGGATGGAGGTCACGTGAGGGACATGTGCAACAATTTTGCCATGTCAGCGTGTCAGTTAGGAGTCAAACTGGTCAACCGTTAGTTTTTGGATGGAAGGTGGACGGAAGGACTTGATTGTAACGGCAGTGAAACGTTGGGGACCCAATTCGCGCAATTGAAACTTTGGGGACTAAAATCGCACATATGTCAAACCTGGGGGACCAAAAGTGCAATTAAGCCATTTCCTTATGAATCTTATTCCTCTTTTTTCATCGAGCATATACAGTTTGATATCTTAGTTCAAAATTTTGTCTGAAATAATTTTAAATTTCAACTCCTATGCACTGTCAGTATAAAGAATTAGACATCCAATAATATCTTGACAAATCAACATTATAATCATTTCTCTCTTAATAAAAGCACACATGTAAAAAATTTAGTGAATGTCAGTATAAAATTTTTTACATTGACAATACATACTATTTTATTCCATCATTTTATTAAATATTTTACATTTGTCACATTACAAATTAAAAAAAAAATTCAAATCTAACAAAAGAAAACAAAATCAATTTATATAAATCGTCAATGTAAAAGTTTTTAATTTTTATACCATTAAACAATTATTGTATTATCATGTGATTAAAAATATTCGACTATTATAAAAACTACTTAAAATTTCATACACATGTCAATATATAATTTATTAATTTATTTATATTATAAAGAATAAGCCTTCAGTCAATTTTTGGGCTTTACCGAGGGATTCCTTCAGACATTGTTGTAAAATTAACTTTTATATCAAAGATAATTGGTAAGTAAAATCATCCTTGACAAAAAACTCCCAATATCCAATATTTCTTTTTATTTCTTGAAATGTTTGGACGATTGTATACTAAAAAAATTTATATAAGAATTTAACATAGAATTAAATATTATGGAAACATGTAACAGCTCGTGCGTGGGTACAAAACTAGTAGATTACAGCTCGACAATTGTTTGGTGGGACTTCAACCAATTTGACGGAAAGACCATCATCCCAACTCCCAACAGCACAAAAATCACCGAAGGGAAACAAAAATCGATATGCATGCCTCGAAATAAAACCTCAGCAGTAATAAAAAGAGTCTTTCTATTTCTAATTCCTTAACCAATATCCTAAGAACACTGACTTTAAATTATCAACTAACAATTGTAGAACAATGGCAGCTGAGTAAATTCAAAACTTATAATTTTGGCAGTTATAGAGCTAGCATATGTTTTTCATCAACAAGGACAACACTCACAAAAGCCATCTTTCCCTAGTTCCACCAATAACAATTGTACTTGCGAATCATCTAACAATATCAATATCACCAGAACACGCTTGCATTGCGATATAATTCAACGTAACAAAGCCAAACATAATGCTCTGCATCCAACCTATTTTTGTTTGAAATTTGAATGCAAAAACCTTGCCTCAGATCTTCTATTTAATGATAGAACACAACTAAATCAAAGGCCGTACGTACGTCTCATGCAACAACATCAAAGTCCCAATAAGTCTAAACAGGATCATGAAAACAGTAAATTCAATACAAAATACATTTAATGAAAACCCATAAATTCATAAGCCATCATACTGCAACAACATCTAACACCAAACAACCCTTCCACGGTTAAATGGCCTCGATTGTCTGTAAAACAAGGATTCAGCATCAGCATGGCAAATCATCTGCTGCACTGATCAAAAACCGTTGTGTTGTGTGTAACCAGGAGTTGCAATAAATCTGCAAGAGCTACTCTTCCATCCAAGCAGTGCTTTTTGCCCCGAAATAACATCTACTATGATGGCACTGCGAAAAGAAAAACATAAAAAACAAGGAAACCATGTCAGAAACTTAACATCTTTGGTGCAAAATATTATTTTTTTAAAAAGAACCAAGGCCTCAAAAAGAAAGAAACAAAGATCAATGGCAATAAAAAAAATGACTATCTAAAACTGATAATCTTACACATGTCAAATACAAGGAACGCTCTAAAAACATTTGAGGGACAATTTGTTAGGACAGCAGAGTCATCAGATGAGGGGCCCTGTGCCATGAGGGTATACTATAGGAAGAGGTTTAGGAAGCCTAAAGCCTAGAGAGAGTATTGATTGTAATATAGTTAGTTACAAGTTACAGTTTGTTGTAATAGCTGTAGCAAGCTGAGTCAGCAGTTAGTTAGAAGGCAGTTGCTTGCCTTGCCTATAAATAAAGGCTTCTGTAACTGAGATAAGAGCTTTTGGATCATTTGTAAAGTTCCGACTGAGAGTGCTCTGTGTGAAGGGGAGTGCCCCTTGAGTAGTGCTACTTCCATAGTGCTATTTCCATTCTTTCTTTCGATATAGTTGTTCAGAGGTGAAATCATCTCAGTTTTCTACTTTTCTCTGCCATTTTCTATCGTTTTCCCTGTTATTATTCTTGAATCTCTGTGGATTCCTAACACAATTCATGGAAGTTATTTAAAGAAAATTTCCAATTAATTGTAAAACTTTAAGGGGCCCAGGAAAAAACATTGGGGTTTAAATAACTGAACAAAACACTGAACAAAACACAATTCAGCGAAGTAAATATTTGGAAAGGACAAACAATTCAGAGCAAACATAAATCTAAATTTTATGTTTAAGAAAGACATGCTAAAGCAACTTTAAGAAGCAAGATTCAAGAATTTTAGAATAAATTCAATAAAAATCACATAAAACTTTGACACAAAAATAACTATATCAATGCTTAAAAAAGTTTTTTTTTTTTTAATGTTAAAAAAAGTTTAACAGACACCAAAAGAAGCCTGCAAAATGCTGCAGAATGGTTGTATCACCAAACAGTGCAGTCTATAAAATGAAATACAGAAGACAATACTAAATGGCATACCCTTGACTCAACCTGGTACGCAAATATCAACATCACATGAATCTTCGAAAAAATAATAACTAATTGAATGGGTAAAATAAGTTTTTTTTTTTTGTTGAAAAAAAACACAAGCCACAGACACCAAAAGAAGTCTGCAAAGTGAATGCATAGCCAAACACTGCAGTCTACAAAAGATGGAGTACAGAAGACAATACTAGGAGGTATACCATCGACTCAATCTGTGGGCATGTGAATAGCATGCTGAAGCAAAAATCCAATGCATGATAATAGCGCTATATAAAACAATCTAAAATAACCATAACATGAACTAAAATCAATGGATGAAAAATGACATACTGTAGGTAGAGGTATCAATCTGCTCAGGGAGCTGCTTTATATCAACCTCAAACCTTGACTGGACCTGAAATAGACACCAGACCTAATTAGAAACGCTAATAGACCCAACATCAAAACAATGTCAACAAATGAAGTTTCATACATTGTTGAGAACATCAACATCGGTGGAACATGAAACAAATGTGATTGCAAGGCCTTTGGTGCCAAATCTTCCAGCTCGGCCAACCTGTATATGATTCACCCCCAGGACTCAGATGACTGCAAATTAGGATTGTGCATAAAAACTAACTGAAAGATGGAACTAAAAAAAGATCTTATCCAATCATACCCTGTGCAAATATGTGTCTGCAGAATCAGGCATGTCATAGTTTATAACAATGTTGACACGTTCAATGTCAATTCCCCTACCAACCAAATCTGTGGCTACAAGAATCCTTGTGTGCCCCTCCTTAAAACCTTTATAACGCTTTAACCTACAAATGAAATACATCAAGATCATACACAAAGTCACCGGTTCATAACCAACTTTACCACAATCTAGTTACGTTGAGATCAAAAGACATGAAAAAAACAGCTACTCCATCAACCCATTTTAATCGAATCACTTTAATGGCAAAACAGAAAAAAGAAACTACTATCAGCAAACTGTGCAAATGGTAGACAGGGAGGTTCAAAGGGAAGCACCACCCTCCTCCACCTTCATTATTCATTTAATAAATCAAAAGTTCAAAAGATGAATCAAAGGCCCTTGCTAATGGTCTAGTTCATCACAAACCTCAGTTTTCAACATTGGGATGATTGAACAAAATCAATTAACCCCTTCAATTCCATTCAGAACTCCCAACTTACATAACTCGATAGTCCCAAAATCTCACACAACTGCAGTGTTTTCTTCCTTCTCAAGTAAGTATTCAAGATACAATACATGATACATCTGATATAAATAATATATTGAAACATACAATCACCAAAGTCACATCAACACTTCACTGCAGATACCCACATACAATCCCACAGACATGCAAATCAACTTCTCTGCAACAATATCCTAGACTAGATACTACAAATCATATATAATCCCAATGGCATAACTGTATGATCAAACCAAATTTCAACCTTCAACCAAAAAGAAAATCAACCTCATAATGTCCTTTTCAGACAGCCCAATACTATTATGCACATGATCATAGCAGTTAATCGTGCCATTTAGCAGCAATATAGCAACATTGCAGTGCAGAGCGGCCTCTAGCCACTCCAGAAACTGGCCGAGATGGCCTATCATAGCCCATTTCACGGTTACTGCGGCCACTACATCAACAAGGAAGCCATCTAAAACATTTTCATGTCAGTACACTCCATTTCCGACCAGCCCAACCCACTAATTGGTAGACCCACCTCATTTCCAGGCTCCAGCCACATCCAACCCTCTTCTGGCAGCCCCACCCACCTTGTACCTCACTGCTATGTCTTCCTGTGTTGACTTTTCACTTTTTGTTTTGTTTTCATATCTTTATCATCCTTTCGTGTTTTATACTATATACATACAGAATGCTCAAAAAAAATAAAAAAAAAAGGTACTAAAATATCCATGGCATATTCATAATTCATAATAAAAAGTGAGTAAACAACAAAATAGAAAGACAAGGGCAAAAATGTCCAGAAAATACAGAACAGATGCAGAGCACTAGGAACAGGCCAGAAAACAATAGCTCGTGGCCAGAAACTCGCTGGAGAAATCCAACAATGAAAACCTGATGGAGCACAAGACAGAGAACTGACAGCACGCTGAGTGAGAATTGAGATGAGAGGATATGGTACTAAGGATTTTTCCCAAACCCTATTAAAAGTACTTTATTTTATCCACAAACCCTAAATTACACCCACAAAAGTGCCTCTCAATTATGGGTATTTCGCCCATTTCCCAATTGCAGCCCAGGTGCGGGTGGAAAAGCTGTGACACCTCTATAGCAACCACAAACTTCATGGCACCGAAACGCTCCGCAACACCTCAAGAATAGCAGTGACCGGCCACTACACACGGACCGTGACGCCCCTCCCCGATAGGGCTGCTATGGTATGCTATTAATTACCCCGGTTACGCTACAAGATAATTAAATAATTTCTGTAATAAAAATTGACAATAGATCAAAAGTTCAAAACAAACAAGGAACATACGTAACAAAATCAGTAAAACCAAAATTACAGACAACTGAATCATCAGTTACCCATGAATGAAAATAAAGTTCCTCAGCATCCACTCATAAAACAAATCTTTCTTCGTGGGACACACCAGAGTGAAGATGGAAAGAACATACATAACATAATCAACAAAAGAAATTACAAAAGACAGAACCATCAATTTCACAAGAATGAAAATAAAGCTCCTCAGCATCCACTCATAAAACAAATCTTTCTTCCTGGAACATGCCAGAGTGAATGCATATA
The DNA here is from genome assembly GCA_035048595.1 of Echinosophora koreensis. Taxonomy (NCBI): domain Eukaryota; kingdom Viridiplantae; phylum Streptophyta; class Magnoliopsida; order Fabales; family Fabaceae; genus Echinosophora; species Echinosophora koreensis. The sequence continues at coordinate 6,563,895 of JAPCYP010000001.1, read as the reverse complement.
AAACAAACCAGTCATGAGGAACATACATAACAAAATCAGTAAAAACAAAATTGCAGACAACTGAATCATCAAGTACACACAAATGGAAATAAAGTTCCTCAACATCCACTCATAAAACAAATCTTTCTTCCTGGAACATGCCAGAGTGAATGCATATAAAACAAACCAGTCATGAGGAGCATACATAACAAAATCAGTAAAAACAAAATTGCAGACAACTGAATCATCAAGTACACACAAATGGAAATAAAGTTCCTCAGCATCCACTCATAAAACAAACCTTTCTTCCTGGGACATGCCAGAGTGAATGCATATTGACGGAAAGTTGCACTCCACAAGTAGTTTGTCCAGCTCAGCAGCTCTACTAACACTTTTCACAAAGATAACAACTTGGTTGAAGTCCAGGGCATCAAGAAGATCATTCAACTTCCGGTTTTTCTCCTCCTCTTTCAATTTGATGTAGTGCTGCCATGTCAGTCATCAATGTATCAATGTAAGACATACATCTCACAAATTATTCAAAAGAAAGGAAAGAGAATTAAAAAATAAATATCTTGCAAAAGGCCTAGTGGCCTACCTGCACAAGTCCATGAAGGGTCAACTTGGCCTCGTCATCAACATAAATTTCCATTGGCTGAAAGGAACAATGTCACAGTAAATCATATTAGGGGCCTTCCTCAAGCTAATGGAATCCAGAACGAAATGAATGATGGATGCAGATTCCTTGAATCACAGTTCTGGTCCATCAGTTTTGTCGCCTTGCAGAAACTTTTTCTATGTCACGCCAGACAAGTGCCACTGACACTCGACACCGCACTCAAGAACACTGGCAGCAACAAATCCAGAACACACTAACAACCCTGCCCCTCTTCAAACAAAAAAGAATACCCAGTGTTGTAAAACCCCATGCCTAAGGCAAAGTCTAATTTATTAGAGAGAAAACAAATTTCCAACGTTAACCAAAAGAGAGAAAGAAAAGTGGCTATGGCTACAGTCAGGAGCATTACTAAAACAATCACATCCAAATCTTCTAGCTCAAGCGACAGCCAACCACACTCCACTCAACCAGCTGGATGTTTCCGTAAGACTTGGATGAATAAAAAGAAAAATACAACCAGAATCCCCATCAAAATTAAATTATTGATGAAACCACAGCATTCTAAATATCTAAAAGGCTCACAGGGAATGCAGGCATTATGAAAAGAGACTTCAAATTCAAGTAGTACTAGCCATGAGACATTACATCTTGCATAAATTTTTTGCAGACTGGGCGAATTTCCTTGCTGAGTGTTGCTGAAAACATCATAACTTGCTTATCATGGGGAGTCATCTTGAAAATGTCTTGCACGTCTTTCCTCATGTCTTCAGAAAGCACAGCAAGAACAATAAACACCATATGGACAGTACAAGAAGTCCAAAATTAAAATTCAACTCAGAATAATGATATTCAGTAATTAAACGTACCCAGTGATTCCAGCATCTTATCGCACTCATCTAAAATGAAATGCCTCACATTCTTCAAAGAAAGGTCCTTGTCCCTAGCCAATGCTAATATTCTTCCAGGTGTACCAACAACAATATGAGGGCATTCATTTCTCAACAGATCCTTATGAACTTTAATGCTGACCCCACCATAAAAGACAGCAACCTTCAGATCAGGCAAGTAGGTGCTAAACCTCTCAAACTCGTGGCATATCTACATGGAATAGATAGCACAGATATCTCAAATCAGAAGCAACTAAAATATCAAGTTGCATAAGCTTTCATATGTTGAAACCTAATAAAATACCTGGTATGCTAATTCTCTTGTGTGACACAGAACAAGTGCAGAAACTTGGCCTGGAACGGGATCAATCTGCTGCAAAGATGACAGAACAAAGACGGCAGTTTTTCCCATTCCGGATTTAGCTTGACAAATAACATCCATTCCAAGGATTGCTTGAGGTATGCACTCGTGTTGCACTGATGATGAAGCAAATAAAACAGGGCCGAAGGAACCAGTGGTAAGTAAAATAAACCTTTCTGACGCTTTTCAATTTGATTTGATAGCGTTACCAAAGCATGTTAGTTCTCCAAAAACAAGATTGCGATAAAAGTATTACCTGTAAAATAAGTGTTAAATAAAGGTGTAAGTTCAGTTGAGTTTCTATGTCTGAAAATAAATGCAATTTCGCAATAAGATGAATTAGCCAAGTATTCAGCTAAACCCCACAAACCCAATTTTTCAAAAGAAAAAAAGCATGAAATTTTTTAATTTTAAAAGGAAAACAACCAGTATATTTCAAAACAATTAGTCAAATATATTACATAGAAATTTAGAACCCCCAAAAGAGTATAAATAAGGATGAAGATGGTTTGCTTGCCTTCAGAAGGATGCTCAAATCCCGAGTCCACAATAGCCCGAAGAAGCTCTGGCTTCAGAAGAAAGTCTCTGAATCCTGAACTATGAATTCCAACATAGCCCCTGCAAACAAACAAAAAAGAGATTAATTACTTAATAAAAAAATTGCAGATTGATATGTTAACTCAGCATATACTATGTTCACTTTGCAATTGTAAGAGTAAACAAATGATAGAAAAAAGAGAAAGAAGTAGAAGCGAGAACTAACTTTTTGGTAGCTTCACCGTTGACTTTAGCTCCAACGGAGTCGGGGGCCTTGTCTTCTTCCTCCTCGTAGTCGAGAAGCTCTTCCTCGTATCCTTCGTCCTTTGTTTCTCCCATTATCTGCGAATCAATCACTCTCTCAATTAAACCTAATCGATGAATAGAGCGAGAGAGAGAGAGAGAGAGAGAGAGAGAGATTTCTAGGGTTTCAGAGGAGGAGGAGTATAGTACCTGCGAGGTGAAGAACAGAGGAAGGTGAGGGTGGGGGAATGGGGTTAGGGTTAGGGTTTCAAAAGAGTCTGCAAAGTAAATTTGTTAGATGAGATCAAATAATTTGGGGGAAAATTAAATTAAACTTTGAGTGAGAGTGAACGAGCGAGTGACAATTGGGCTGCGGTTTTGAGGGCCAATTTATAGAAAGCCGCAACCGCCAACAATTTTTTTATCCTCCAGATATTTATAAAACAGACAAAAAATATAATATATATATATATATTTTTTTTTTTAATTTTTTTTTTCCCCCTCACGAAAGCTCGTAAGTGATAAGAGGTCTTATATTTTGTCAAAAAATAAAATAAAAAAGGTTAAAGTAATGTTTTGGTCCCTATACGTGACACTGATTTTCAATTTGGTCCCTATACGTAAAAAGTTATCAATTTGGTCCCTATACGTGACACTGGTTTTCAATTTGGTCCCTATACGTAAAAAGTTATCAATTTGGTCCCTATACGTGATACTGGTTTTCAATTTGGTCCTCACCGCTAATTGGTCCCGATATAAGAGGACCAAATTACAAATTATTGTCACATGTAGGGACCAATTCAACAAAAAAAAATTGAAATCGGTCCCTACATGTGACAATTATTTTCAATTTGATCTCTACATGTGATAATAATTTGCAATTTGGTCACTCTTATATAGGAACCAATTAGCAGTGAGGACCAAATTGAAAACCAGTGTCACGTATTGAGACCAAATTGATAATCAGTATCACGTATAGGGACCAAATTGAAAATCAGCATCACGTATAGGGACTAAATTGATAACTTTTTATGTATAGGGACCAAATTGAAAATCAGTGTCACGTATAGGGACCAAATTGATAACTTTTTACGTATAGGGACCAAATTGAAAATCAGTATCACGTATAGGGACCAAAACATTACTTTAACCAATAAAAAAAAGAGTCTTATATTTTGAGGCCTGGGACTGTCAACCAATTAGAAATCATGGTATGTGTGACTTTTAAGTTAGTTATTAGGATAAGAGTCAAACAATTTAGCTTATAAGTGTGTTTGGGAAAGCTAGAAAAAAAAAGATTATGTTGATAATCGATTTTTGTGATAATCAATTATAATCAGAATCTGTTTTTGTTTGGGTTTGTTTGCTGAAAAGTGATTATAAGATAATCTATTTCGTTTGGATAGTATAAAAAAATCACTCTTACATAGTAAATTACGAAAAAGGGTATGAAGTTATTTTTTTATATTAATAATATTTATGTTTTTTTAACATTACAACTTGTTAAAATATTACTTTTTTAACAAAAAAATTTAAAAAACAAGTATAAATAAATAATGAATATTAAATAAATAAATAAATAATACAATATGTGACACCAACCTCAGTCTATGTTCCATACGATATAAAAAAGGAAAAGGGAAAGCTGTTGGGGGTAGGGGGCATGAACGTAAACTGAGCGTATGTGTAGGAAACAATCATAACCTGAAATAAGTAAACAGTCCTCGTATGAAAACAGCTGAAAGTGGGGTAAAAAAGATTTGTTTTTAAAATAATTTTTTTTCCAAACATAATAATTATTTCATAAAATAACTTAATCATCTAAAAACAGAATGGGAAAGAATTAATCTTTCCCAAACAAGCTCTATGTAGTAATTTCTGATTGGTTGACTGTGTAAAAAATCTTTACACTAATAGTACATACCGATTAAATCCTATACATGAAATAATTCATGTGTTTAGAAACTGTTGAGCTTATTAAAAAGGCAGATATGAGATTATATAGTTACGCTTTTGTTATAAGGGCTCGTTTGGTGGTCAGGATAAGAGAGACATGATAGTATAAGTTATGATATCCTGTCTGAAATTGTTGTTTGGTGAGCCAGCAGGATAGGATAAGTCTATCATGTCGCCTATTATATCCTATCCATCTAGTTAAAATTTTATCCTGAGGGGGGAGATGGGTTAGAACTCAACAGAATAGGATAAGGTGATTTAAAGTATAATAAAGTATAAAAATATTTTATATATAAAATAATTAAAGTATAATAAAATATAATATGGTTAAAAAAAAGTATAATAAAACATAAAATAAAAAAAATATTAATAATTAATTTTAAATTTTTTTTTTTTGTCACAAGGCTAATTTTATTAATTTAATTTTATCACAAGGACAATTTTGTCTTTTTATATATATAAACTCAAAAAATGAAAATTATAAAAAAAAAACTTAAATCTAATAAAATATGAAAACATTTAGAACAAAAACGAAAATTTTAAAATTCATACTAAAATTACAATGTTATCCAGTTGGTTATCTAGTGGACACCAAACGTCGGATAGGATAACAGTTTATCCTACTTATATCATATCCTACTTCTATTATATTCTCTTATCCTATCCGCCCTGTATCATATCCTAATCACCAAACGAACCCTAAGTGTCACCAGGTTTCTCTTTCAAAAGGATTGACAAGCTAAAATTAAGCATGTGTTGTGAGTGGATAACTACATAGCTGATTTCCTTGCCAATGCAGGTCCCAAGAACCGTCATTCATGTCTGATCTTCGAGAACCCGCCTTAAGAGATTGCTCATTTGTTATTAGCCGACTCCATGGCTGTTGTTAATTTTGTTATGTTGTAGTCTTTTGTGTTTCTTTGCCTTTTTTCTACCAAAAAATCCAAAGGGACAAATAAATCTATATCTACATCTACAATTTATTTTGTATCATTTGTCTATATTTATATAATTTAATAGGTCTTTATCAGAAAGTTTTTTCTTTAAATCTTCTTTGACTTGTAGCATTTGTTCTTTGTGCTACAAATCAAATATGGACGAAGAAGTTTTTTTTTTTTTTTTTTGGAAGGAATGCACCAAGAAGTTGGACATACAAATATTGGAATGTTCATGTTTTTTTAGGAACATCTGGCAATTATATACTTTTGGATCAACGTAAAAATGTAAAGCTTGTCTTCAATGCCATTTTTTGTGTTTGATATTAAAGCTTGGTTTTCCTAGGTGTATGAATAAATTAAATGATCTTTTTACCTATTGCATTCCTTTTGGCAACAAAATGGGGAGTTTGAGAAAGAGGTTACGAAGTTCAGTGATGGCTTTATAAGTTCCATATCTTATCTTTGGGTATGTTTTTTTTCCCTTGTCTTTCCAAGCTCACCATTGAATTTTTTTTAACTTTTATATCAACAGGGCAATGGTCGAGATGTCAAATATATCGAAGATGCTACTACATGTGACATTTAATGGAGTTGAAAAGCCGTGTAATCACATCTTTAAACATCACTAAAAAATCCATTTAGCATATGGTGTGGAATGCTACAAACAACAAGGTGATCCAGAAGGTTACCAATAATGTTAGAGGCATTGTTTTTGAAAGATTGTGTTTTCTTTTATCATTTCGTGATCCTTTTTCTTTTTCATTTACAACCCAATGAAGGAAAGACACCATGGACCCTGAGGAGGACCTAGCCTTGAGATGTGGAGCCGGAGACTCCTAAGATTCAGAACATTGGGTCCTCGAGTTGTACCAAACGAGCTTGACTGAAATAGAACCGAGCAAGATTCTTCTCAACTTCAAAACAAGGAAAGCCTACATCACGTCATACGAGAGAACCTTCTGGAGGAACTGTTAGCACGTGAAATCAAAGGGAGGCATTCGCAACAGATGGCGTGAGAAGATGACGCATCCACACGTTGCGTTGAGTGACCTGGATCCCATAAGGCATAACCACCCCGTGCCTTTCAGGTTTGCCTAAAGGCTATAAAATGACCCTTCTGGCTCTAGAAGAAGGCAGAATAATCATCCGTACTCAATACCCACATACACTAAAGTTGTATTTGTTACATATTATTTTATAAAAATAATATAATTTTATAAAAATAATAAATATTTTTATAATTTAATTGGGAAAAACAAAGTTTTTTGTTGGTTAAATTTTATTTAGTGTCCTTATAAAATGAAGTAAGTGGGCTTTTAAAGCTTGCTAACGGCCCTACTATTTACCAGCCCTCATTCAAAGCGGGCCCAGTTGGGCTGAAGCTAATGCATCAATCCTGATATTCTGATAACATGCCTTGAACATAAATGAATCTCATTTCATGCTATCATGCTTGTCAGAGTCAAAGGAAGAAAAATATCTGACTAATATCTCAAATTCTCCTATGTTTCATTTCTACATCCAAATAATATACTCAACCCCTACACCTATGGCTATAACTTCTGGAGAGAGAGAAAAAATCAATTACGAACCTTACTTCCTCTCACCTTTTCATTAAATTTTTTTACTAAAAAAAAGTATAAGAGGAGGTGTAGTAATAAAATTTATACAAATTCTTAAACAATCATTCATTCCCTGAGCGTCAGTGTCCAACAGCACCAGAATATCTATCTCAACCGCTTCATTCTTGAACCAATTATTCTTGTTATCCTCAAAGTTATCTCCCAATGGTCCCTGCTTTGTGCCTAACACCTCAAAGTGCTTCTTTCAGAACTACACCAGCACCAGGTCACTATCCCCTCGGGGCCTATATATGTGTGTGGGTTGTGTCATCTTATTTTATTCGTGGTTTTATGCTAAGCTATTTGTGTATTCAAACTGTAGAATGTTCATGTATTGGTTCAGAAAGCCAAACAAATCAAAAGCATATCACAGTCAGTTCTGTGTTTCAAGGTCCTCCCACTGCTAAATATCGAGTTATCATTGTTAAGGTACATTTATGCTCATAACTCTAATTTAAAAAAGTGTCTTCCTTAAGCATTTAATTGGAAAATAAGTTTCAAAATGATTTGAGGTAGGTAGTTATGTTTATATTACCCAAGTACTAAATTACTAATCAGATTCTATTCATGTAGGCTGCAAAAGGCAACCAAAACACAAAACCCAATAGTGTGATTTGTGCTGATTGTGATGGAAATGGTAAGTAGATGCAATGTTTTTTTTTTTTCCAGTTACTTTTCCCCTGGTATAGTAGATGCTAATTATTGTTTTTGAACATAATGGAAATGGATTTGTGGTAATCATGTGATTCTGTTTGTGGAACACCTCCTAGATCAACTAATCAAATCAAGCCAAAAGATGCTATAAAAAGACTTGTGCTATAAGGTTTCAGGAGGCAGTAGTTATATGAGAATTGGATGTTGTTACTTGTTCCTATTCAAACTCAATTGACATATTATATTTGGTTAGGAAGACAAAAAGAAGAGAAAATATCTGCAATTTGAACCTTTTTTTGTTGTTGTGTGATCAACAGGAGCTGTTCTCTGCTCTCAATGCAAAGGTAGTGGGGTGAACTCTGTTGATATTTTCAACGGACAGTTTAAAGCTGGTGACTCATGTTGGCTTTGCGGGTACCTAAACAAACCATTTTGTTCTATCACATTCTATTTTGGTTGCATTCTTAAATCTAAGTTTCTAATACAATGAAGCTAGCATTATTTTGGCATATGCTTGTCAAGAACAATCGTTTGTTTTCCTATTTGTCTTACTATCAAATTTTTTTTCCAGGGGCAGGAAGGAGATGTTATGTGGGAATTGCAATGGAGCTGGCTTTGTTGGTGGCTTCTTGAGCACCTATGATCAGTAGGAATCCAATAACTACCTGAATGAATTCAGTACTTGTAGAGCCATACAAATATGCATATATCTTTTGGGGCTTCAAATACTTTCACATTGTAAATTTTATGTGTGGTAATTCTCAGTTCACTTGTATTGTTTGAATCCCAATTCATCTATCCATTACATGCTTAATAGAATGACAGAATATCAGAGTAGGATCTAAACTAGAAACATGAGATGGAGAGTCAGCACCTATCATGTGTGATGTGTTATTTCCAGTGTGATTTGGCTTCTTGATCTGGAGCAACCATATATAAAAACATAAGGAGATGGAGACTCAACAACTATCCCATGTTATTCCCAGGATCTGTTTGGCTGCTTTCTCATAAGCTGTTATTTTCTTTCAATCCTCTTGCAAAGCCTAGTTGTGCAGAGGAGGTAATCAGAACATGTTCACAGTTGAGCTTCCACCCCCATTCTCTCCCAAGGTACACAGTGCTGATAAAGTTAGTGTTAGTTTGGTAAACTTGTTCATCATGTTTTTTATTTCAGTAAGTTCTTTGGGAACCTGCATCAGTGTCTCTTTGTTTTCATTCCCGGTCATTGGACCAGACCCATCTTCCTCAAAATCCTCTAATTGATAGGATGGCATGAAGGCCCATTGTTGGTGAAAAGAGCATTATAATCACCTCACTCCTTTATGTTGGGGTAATATCTCATGTCCTTCAATCGTTTTGGAAACACCTTATCTCCTTCAATCTTCAATCTTTTGGGAATTACACATCCCTTCTTTCGGTCCTGCATAAATATTAATAATTGAAAAAGCATAAAACCAAATCAACACAAGGTTTAACTTTAACATGGTTGCACTCAACTCAATAGAGGGATTGAAAATGTTTTGTGTTTGCCAAGGGAATGTTTAAATTGGAATATTTCTTAATATTCTGACAGAAAATATGCCAATATGTATAGGTTTCACCTCCCCCGGGTGGTCCTCTATAATACTCTGTATTCAATTATAGTTTGCACACCCCAAATTTCAATTTGAGGTGTCTAAATTTAGTTTCGTTTACAAATAACATGTTCAGTAAAATTACAAGTTTTTATCCAAAGATACAGCATTAAAGACTAATATGCATTAGTACTATTAATCAAGACAGCAAGCATCAAGCACTAAAAGAGTGGCACAATCTTGTAGCCGGATTTGCTCTAATCACTTCTTCAACAACACACCATGTGTAATAAAAAAGGGAGATTTGTACCTGCATAAGGGAAGCTACAAGGGGATGTTGTCTCATGAGAAGCTAAACATCCAAGTAAAGGTAAGAGAGAAAGGTACAAGAATGTGTGTACGTATAGCATATAAATCAGTCACGCGTGACACTCAGGTGAGTGACACATACTCACACCAAGGCACTCCTTTATAGTTTATACAGCACAAGAGAAGAATCAGAAGATTAAAGCTCCAACCTCATTAAAGCATAAGGAAAGCAGATAGAAATTATATCTTGATCAAGGAAATTCACTAATTATTATGATCATTGAGTCAATTTCCTAAAAGGGCAGCTCTAGTTGAAACAGGCTCATATCAGATATCTCATAACCAGGAACAACCTCAACTTTGTTAGTCCGCATGTTAGCAACAAAAATGCCATCAACATAAGAACATAAATACACAATGTCCCCATCATAGGTATGGAAACCTCCTACACGCTTAAAATGATTACCACAAAACTTTGCAGGAAGATTTGTGGAGAGAATGGTCCTGTGCAGCAAATGCCATTGACAACCATCTTTCAGTTACCAAACTCTCACATCATCAGGCCCCATATCAGCAATTCTCAGACTCCCACATGAGTGTCCAAGATATCCAAAGCTAATTATATTCATAAGGTTAGTGTGTTGAGGATAATATATGATAGGCATAGCAAAGTTCTTGGCAAAAGGATCACACACAAAAATACAAGTACTACCCATGAAATATACCCTTCCTTCAAAGGGTATCCCAAGGAGGCCATGAAGTGCAAAAGCAAAACCGTGTTGGCAAAACACAAAGGCTAGTCCCCATTCCCCTATCTCAGAAAAGAAACACTCCACTTTAAACTCATATTTTGTTCTTCTAAAGGATTCAATAAGCACCACCCGAAACCTGCCATCAGGATTGGAAACAAAGCCAACAGCATATAAATAACCCTCACGCGTAGCCGGCGAAGGAGGTATGTAGGTGCATTCCTTGGTTATAGGATCATAGATGTAGTAGCAATGACCAGTTGTGTATCTTTCGGTGCTGCACAAAAGAAGACTATTAGAACAGCCACATAGGTTGCCTCTTATGAGCATATCTTGAGACGGAAGAAGAAGAAGCGAAGGAGGAGGTGTGTTGAGGAAGCAAGAGAGCATGAGGTGATGGGGTGAAAGGAAAATGAACAAGGCCTTGAAGAGGGAGTGTTGGTGAGAGATGCATAGGCCATGGAAGGAAGGACTTGAGATCAAACCAAACCAGCGCTTGGAGACACGTACATTTGCATTGAGTAGCTGACTTGAAAGGAAGTCGACTCAATATTTCTGCTAACACATCATCTGATAAATGGTTGATATTAGCCAGAGACATAGACAACACAGTACTCATTCAAAAGAGAGAGAAGAAAGTTTAGTTGGCTAAGGGTATGTTTGGGAGGATGGGGTGGGGTGGTTATTAATGGAGTGGGGTGGTATAGAAGGCTTCACCCATTGTTTGGGAATTTATTTATTAATGGAGTGGAATGGTTTAGGATGGTAACGCAAACCACTCCATCCTATCCAAACCCCCAATTTTTATACCCTCCAAATTTGGGGGTTTGGGATTTCCACTCAAACTTCCAAACGGTGGAGTGGTATATTTTTACCACTCCACCCTAGTCCACCCTAAATCACTCAATTACTAACCACTCCACTCCATCCTCTCCAAAACTCCCAAATATAACCTAAAGCTTAATTATTCATGTATTAGTGTAATATATGTTCAAGTCTGGTATTTAAAATTGACTAAAAAATAGGAAGTCCAGTTTGTTGGAAAAGTAATTCAAATTTCCAAATATTAAATCAAGTGAGTGATTATAATGTATAGTAAATTGTTATGTTAGTGGAATTCAATGTTTTGATTTATGGGGAGACTATATTCATCTTTTAAAAAAGGAGATGGATATTTTCAAGAGCCTTGAAAATGTGAGAATTAAATGGTTATCTCTGTTAGACCCAATTGCCATATAAATCTCAGTTTGGGCCCAAGGTCAACAATCAATGTCTTTTCATATAGGAGAATTTGTGCTGGAAATAAAAACATCCACACCTCTTCCATAACACTACTGTGTTAGACAAGAAGAGTCACAATACCTTTTCTTCCAGCTCTCATAGGCTTCCAGTCAGGATGTGGATTTGATGCAACTTAAAATGAGATTAATTAGGCCGTTCACAATAGTTTTAGTGACTCATTTATATAGCACATTGCAAAGGGATATGACCCTAAACCGGTTGACATATTTGGAGCTGTCTACTTTAGGAACCAACAGTACCAGGGTCTTATTGACATCATCACTCATGAGTTGATTTGATTCTGTCAAGCATTGAAAACAAACTCCACCACCTCTTTTTTTACAATATCCTAATGGGATTGTTAAAAGAATGCAGGCAAACCTCAGAGAAAAGGTCTATGTAGAATTGTCTAGTTATTCTCCTTAGCTCATCTTGATCTTCAATCTATGATCCATCTTGAGATCGTAAAGCTATAACTTTATTCTTTTGTTCCTTCTTCAGGTGACCATTTCAGTGTGATGGAATTTGGTATTCCTTCCTATCACCCTCAACAACCCAAGTGGATCTAGAGTCTAGACTTTTTGTAACGAGTGTAATTCCTCTAGTTCCAAAATTTCTTCACAGCAAGTTATGCTCAAGTCTATCTATAAACTTGTTTCTAACATAATCCAAAATTCTGTTTTTCCTTCTAAATATAAAATCCAACAGTATTTATATCTATGAAAGTGCCTCACAAAGTTAAGGTGTTCTTATGGCAAGTGTGCCGAGATTGTCTTCCTGTCCGTTCCAGATTGCAAGCTAAGGGAGTTTCTTGTCCAGCCAGTTGCCTATTTTGTGCGAGAGGCTTGGAGAACCTATGGCATGTTCTCTTGGACTGTCCGTGTATTCAAAAGTGTTGGGAGGATGCCAATCTCTGGCGCCACATGGAGCCTTTGTTGGTCGTGGCGGAGAGTGTTTCAGAGTTTGTTTTCAAGCTCTGCAGTATTTTAAATGGTGAGCAAAGGGAGCGTTTTGCAATGCTGCTCTGGAGCATTTGGAGGCATCGTAACATCAAGCTATGGGATAATAAGGAGGAAGAAATATCTCAAGTTATTTTCAGAGCATCTCAAACTTTGGAGGAGTGGAAGTCGGCAAGAGTTTCCCATGAGGTCCCAGTGCAGTTGCAATCTATGAGCACTACTTGGGTCAGTCCACCTAGAGGATGGTTGAAGTGCAATATTGATGCGGCATTCTTCAAAGACCAGAACCTGACTTCATATGGTTGTTGCTTGAGAGATGAGCAGGGAACCTTTGAGCTTGTCATGACGGGTTGGTATAGTCCTTTGGTGTGTGTTAAAGAAGGTGAGGCTGCTGCCTTCTTAGCCGCAATGGAGTGGGTTTTGGGGATGGGAAAGGACAAAGTGATTTTTGAGATTGATAGTAAAATTGTTGCTGATGCTGTTAGGTCTTCTAAGCATATTGCTGTTGGTGATTTAATTATGCACTGTAGAGCATACCTTAGTTCTAGTTTGAATCTCAGGGTTGAGTTTGTTAGGAGACAAGACAATGTTGTTGCTCATAGTCTTGCTAGGATGGCAACTAGATATCCTAGTCTTCATGTTTCTGATATTATCCCTTCTTGTATTGTTGATTTTATTGCTAGTGAAATGAAATAAGTCCTTTTCAGTCAAAAAAAAAAAAAAAACAATTCTATATCTATCTATATCTATACAATCGTATAACCCACAATTCACTGCAGCACACTAACACAATAGGAGTGAGCTACGTGTCAGATTCTTTTTTGCCCCCCTTTTTTTCTTGAACTTTCTTTTTATTTTGGGGGCGCAGACCCATTTTCCTTATGAAACAATGAAAGAAGAGGAACAGTAAAAAAAAATGAAACAAAATGAAGGGACCGTAGATAGAGAAAAGAGGTGCGTGGGAATAAGAGATAGAGCTATCCATATTCTTGGCAGGGCCTTGACCCCCCTAATTTATTATTATTATTATTATTATTATTATTTAACTAAAAAAATATTCATTCATTTAAATTGATAAAATACATCGAAAACAACACAAATTCAACATCATTAAAAATCGAAAAGGAGAATCCGCGAACAAACTCACAACACCCAGGTTAATAGCATAACACGGCAAAATGCCTACAAATGTGACAAAATCAAAGTGACCGAATAGCCATGCCCCCGGATCTGTAACGTTGACGCTCAAGTCTTGACTGGATCTGTAATAGATCGAAACTGATCTGTCAATTTGAACCAAACGAACACCGCAACAAGACGGGAAACCAAACGACGCCGCAACAAGACGACGAACAAAACACCGCCGCACGCAGACGACGAAAACACGGAAAAACACGAAAGAAAACCCAGATCTATGTGGAACAACCACTTATTTAGATAAAATGCGAGAAAAAACGATGTAGATGGGTGATTCCAGGCCAAAAGATAGCCCAAAACCATTCCCTTCCTATGGATAGGAAGAAGGAAAATAGGAGTAGAGGGAAGGTTGAGAGAGAGGCGATTCTAGGTTGGAATTTCCCCCCCTAAATTTTTAAAATTTCAGAAATTATTAATAGTATAAATTTATTAATTTTATGTCATTGACTAGTAAAAAATACAAAAACAAAAATATATTTTTTTGTATAGAGTGATAACTCTTACTCTCAGACTTTCTGACTATAAAGCATTCTTTTTTAGTTATAAATATAGTTAAAACTATATTTGAAATAACCAAAGTGAACACAAGAAAGGGGGGGTTGAATTGTGTTTACCAACTTTTTCGGTTACTTAAAAAGATTTTCGCAGGCACAGCAAGAAGGTTTGATTAAGAGAGGATTAGACGAGTGAAACGTCTAATATTAAAACAGAATAGCACACACAAACCAAGAAGGTTAAAAAGAGTTTGATAACCACAGTATTAACTCCCCAAGTTAAAAAGCTAAGACTGAAATAATACTCAAGCAAATTAAAAGATAAGGGAGTAGAAATATCACTCAAGAGATTTATACTGGTTCACCCCAAAATCCACAGGGCTACGTCCAGTTTCTTGGCAGCACCAAGTTTCCACTATAACTGAGTAAATTACAGTACAAGTATTCTTTGCACACCTAGCCTCTGCAGGCTCAACACTCAAACAAGTATTCTTTTCTCACCTAGCCTCTTCAGGCTCAAAAACAGTAAAAGATAAAAGGTTTGTGTAGTTAATACAACTTGCAAGTCTTTCAGATCACACTCAGAGAGTGGAGTAAATATGAAGTATGAAAGACTGCGAATTTATATCTAATGATTGAATATGTATTCAATGAAGGAATGAAGAAGTTAATGAAGAGAGTAAATGCTTCTGTGCAGAGTTCTTTTGATATTCAACTTCTTAGCTTCATCTTCTTTGTTTGATCTATATAAAGGCTTCAATCAAGAGATCCGTTTTGACACAGCTTCAAAAAAAGTGTTTGCATCTGACTTGAGCTTTCTGAGACACCATTTAATGCCAAAGAGTCGTTCTGAGTATTCATTAAATGCTTGAAAACATTGGGCATTGTCAAGAGTGTCCAAGAGTACACTTTAAACTGAACAGCTGTTCTTTTCAGAGTATATGGCAGCAGGCTTCTTGTACTTGTTGCAGAGAGCTTTCCTTTTTCAGTGCAACATCAGTTTACTTTGCATAAAGTACTTTTTACTTTGTACTAGAATAGGCAAAAGGTTACTGCAGTGGTGCAGAGATAGCGTGTTTATTCCTTAAAACCTTGAAACAACGTTCTTTATTCTTTGTCCTTCGAGCTATTGTCCATAGGTCTTCGAGATCCTTAAGGATGGCCTATAATTTTGAATATGGTGACTTGGACTTGATTTCTGACATACTGACTTGGTGTCAGCAATGAGAATTTTTAGACGGGTGGAAGTCATCCAAAAACTTAGACGGGTGAAAGCTTGTTCCAAAGTTAGACGGGTGAAAGCTTGTTCCAAAGTTAGACGGGTGAAAGCTTAGCTGAGCCAAACTTAGACGCATGCTTCTTGCCACGTCATCAACTGAGCTTAGTCTTTCTTGAGCGTTGACTTTCTTTGATTAATTTTCTAGACGAGTGAAACTTAGACGAGTCACTGCTGAGCTTCTACTAAAAAATAGACGGGTGAAATTTAGACGAGTGACTTCAAGTCTATTTTCCTGCACACTTATCAAATATATCAGTAATTTCTTTTGGTTCAATATTACCATACTTGAACTATTTGGAATCATCAAAACATAGAGGATTTACACTTTGAATGTGTTTTAGACTTATGAGGTCTCAACATTCTCCCCCTTTTTGATGATGACAAATATCTTTTCTGATTTTATTGAACATCAAAAAGAAACAGTAGAAATTTCTAAACAGATATAATTGATCAGGGTATGTTAAGCTCCCCCTTAGTTTATGCACTAAGACAGATATCAGAACAACATGATATTAGAAAGAATAACATACATAAAATCATGAAAACTTAATTATATTTCCTCCCCCTTTTGGCATCAATCAAACAGAAAAAAAAATCATATAAGATAAATTGCCAAATGAAAAGCTCATTTCATTTAATCAAAGTCATGAAGGATTACAAGTGATAGACATCACTGACTTAGTACATTGCATGACTCAACAAAGAAATGAAAAAGAAAGATTTCTAAACACTAAGAGCTAGGACCTCCTTGGCTTTTGAAGAAAGCTTCCATCATTTGCTGCATTGCTTGCTGCTGAGCCAGCATCTGAGCTTGAAATGCAGTCTGTTGAGCAATTGCTTCATCCTGTCTTTGAATGACAGTCTGCAAACTTGCAGCCATTTCATCCAGTCTCTGATGTACAGCAGGATCAAATGCAACAACTGGAGCAGTGGAATCTGTAGTGGCCAGAGAAGTTCCAGAGGCTGATGGACAAGGAGGAGGGGTAGGAGGTAACTCTTCAACAATAATATCATCCTCAGGGTGAGGATCTAGAAACACATTTGTTGACAGAGTGGTTTCAAAATCATTATTAGGGTAGAATTCTTTTAAAAAGGCATGAATTCTGTCATGATGTAGAGGGGAATCTATGATAGATAGAAGAAACTCATAAGATCTCCTAATGAGATTTATGTGGGTAAAAGGGGCAGTTTCAGGAAAGTTTAGGACAGAGAAGGGGAATATCATGAAAAAGGGAGGGAGAAAGTAAATAGAGGGTGAGACGGAGTAGAGAGCATAGGCTTGGCTACCTCTAGTGGGAATGTCTGCCTTCTCTTCTTCTGTCAACCCAGAACTGCAGCCACCCTTAGAGAACATCTTCTCTTTGAATTTCAGCTTCTGATCAGTTCTCTTGATAAGGGAGAACTTCTGATCCAATGGCAGGGATATTGTCTTCTGCTTTCCTTTCAACACCATTGAGTCAGGCATTACTCATATGGCAGTAGAGGGCTTCATGAAGATGTGATGATTAAATAGCCATTTTCCTACTGGCTTCTGTAACCTTTCCAGCCTCACAATCTGCCTTTCAGCTTCCAGAGAAGCAATCATGTCCAGAGTCTTGCCATCAAGGTAAGAGGGACAGAGATCATCTGTTACAGAGAAGGATGTGGTTCTGGAGGATGAGTTGTAGGGTGGTAAAGTGGCTAAGGGGAGAGAGTTGTGTCTGGTTTCAGAGAATAAGTCTGGAAAGACTGTTCTCAGAGGCACTTGGCATTGGTTTGAGATATGGTCAGGGATTGGTGATTGTGGTGAGGGTGGTGAAATAGGGTTGTCAAAATACTCAAAGTCATTGATATCCTCAGTTTGAGGAATATCAGAATGGTGAGATATTTGTGGTGAGGGTGGAGCAGGTGAGTGAGTATCAGACATGTGAGGTTATGATGTGGTAGGGTTAGGTTCAGAAGAGTGATGGTTAGGTGATGTATGTGGTGTGGAAATTTTTGGTGATGGAGGGGGTGTTGGAATTTTTGGTGATGGAGGGGGTGTAGGTGATTTGTGTGGTGGTGTAGGCATTCTTTGAGGTGAAGGTTGTGGAGTTGGAACTGTGGTGGTAGAAGGTTCTGTTTCCTAAGGTGGAGGGGATGAATCTTTCTGAGGTGAAGATGATGGTGATGGAGATGAAGAGGGAGGCAAGACAAGTTTTCTCTTTGTAATAGTTGTCCTCTTCTTTTTAGGGATCACAGTCTCTTCTGATTGAGACTCCCCCTCAGCTTGTACTGTCCTCTTTCTCTTGAATACCTTGGTAATCTTAGGTACAGCAGCTTCCTCAGAAACAACAGCAGCAGCAGGTTCAACAACCTGAGTAGACTCTTCAGTCTCAGCAGTTTCAGTAGAGGTTTTTGTAATATTCCTCTTCTTCCTCTGAAGCTGATCACTAATTTCCTCAGCTGGTTCCTCAACCACTTCAGATTTAACACCAGGAATGGAAACAGTTGCTTCCATCTGAGCAGAGATTTCAGCATTGCCATCCAGAGTAGGGTTCAGGTTCATCTTCATTAAGGCCAGGGTTTTTGTGGTAATCTCAGTACAGAGATCAGCAGAAACAGCCCTTCTTAAATCCAACTTACAAGCCCTGAAGATTCTAGTCATAACCATTCCAAAAGGATAATCTTTATCTTTTCCCTTTACTGCTTTCTCCATATGAATAAAGATTAGATCAGTTATGTCTATCTTTATTCTTTGGACAAGATGGAATAGGGCAAACTTTTCAAGCAAATTGACATGGTTTCTAGACCCAGTCCTAGGCATTACACAGTTTATAAGTAAAACATGTAAAAACCTTGCCTTGGGGGTCAGATACTTGGAGTCCATGTTGTCAGGGTTTGCAGTCCCATAGAGTACCAAATTTACATTAGCTTCCCCTTGATCCTTCATCCAGTCTTTGTAATGCCCAGCTCCTTCCCTAGGGCATCTTGTTACTTCAGCGAGTAACTCGTGAGTGATGAAGATATGATCCTCACCAACATCCCCAGAAATCATGTGGGTAGTGGTGTCCTTGGTGATCTTCGCTGTAGTCCAGAAATCCCTAACAAGAGCAGGGAAGACAAGTTCTTGCAGTTGGAAGAATGGTAACCATCCAGCATGGTTAAGTTCTGGGAGTACGTCCAAACCTTTGGTTCTGAGTTCATCAAAGTTTGGAACTCTTCCAGGGAGCACCTTCTTCAACTCAGTAACAGATATCTTAGTCTTCTCAGATAGCGTCTCAAGGAGGCTTTTGGGTGCCATTGATTTGAGAGAAGAGATTAGGGTTTGACAGAGAAGGTTTCGTGAAGGTGAAGACGAAGAGAGCTTAGAGAGAGAGTTTGTAAGCAAGGAACTTTTGAGTGGGTAGTTTTTGAAAAGACACGGGTTTATGCTAAAAAACGCCTGAGTGCTTTTTGCATTGGGAAAGAGGAAAGAGAGTGTTGCCATAAATGACAAACAATCAATTTCAAACAAAATATAATAAAGTATTTAAGAAAAGAAGGGAAAGTGCAATGTACGTGTCTCAGTCAGAATTTAGCACTGAGTGCTTTTAGCCACGTCATTAGATGCTTGGCTAAATTAGACGAGTTGAGTAATCATAGAGAATATAGACAAGTAACATTTATTCAGGTACATTATGCATGTTAAGATTTCTTCTTATAAAAACAAATCTGTCTTCCCTTAAAGGTTTGGTAAAAATGTCTGCCCACTGATAATCAGTGTTTACAAACTTAATTTCAAAAACACCTTTTTGAACATAGTCTCTAATGAAATGATGCTTTATTTCTATATGCTTTGCTCTAGAATGCTGTATTGGATTTTTAGACAGATTAATAGCACTAGTATTATCACACCAAACAGGTATATTATGCTCAATCATTGAATAATCTTCAAGTTGATATTTTACCCAGAGTAGTTGTGAACAACAACCAGCTGCAGATATATATTCAGCTTCTGCAGTTGATAGAGCAATGGTGCTTTGCCTTTTGCTTGACCAAGAGATCATATTTGTTCCAATGAAGTGACATCCTCCACTGGTGCTTTTTCTATCAATTCTGTCTCCAGCAAAATCAGCATCACAAAATCCAGCTAACCTGAAATCTTCAGATTTCTTATATAATAGACCAAGGTTAGTGGTTCCAATTAAATATCTGAAAATTCTTTTGACAGCTTTATAATGAGATTCCTTAGGGTCAGATTGAAATCTAGCACAAAGACAGACACTGAATTGAATATCAGGTCTGCTAGCAGTTAAATATAGCAGAGATCCAATCATACCTCGGTAGACAGTTTGATCTACCTTTTTACCTTCCTCATCCTTGTTTAGAACAACCGTTGGATGCATAGGAGTACTCATAGGCTTTGAATTTTCCATTTTGTACTTTTTCAGAAGCTCCTTGGTGTACTTCTGTTGATGGATATAGATTCCATCATTTGACTGTTTTATTTGAAGACCAAGGAAGAACTTCAATTCTCCCATCATGCTCATTTCAAATTCATTCTGCATCAACTCAGAGAACTCTTTGCAGAGCTTTTCATTAGTAGCACCAAATATACTATCATCAACATAGATCTGTACTATTATAAAGTCTTTTCTTGAGCATTTCTTGAAAAGTGTAGTGTCTACTTTTCCTCTAATGAAGTTATTTTCCATTAGATATGTGCTTAATCTATCATACCAAGCTCTAGGAGCTTGTTTGAGTCCATATAAAGCTTTCTTAAGCTTATAGACATGGTGAGGATTTTCAGGGTCCTCAAAACCTGGAGGTTGCTTGACATAAACTTCCTCCTCAATTATTCCATTTAGAAATGCACTTTTAACATCCATTTGATAAAGAGTCATATCATGTTGTGCGGCATATGACATGAGAATCCTAATTGCTTCTAGTCTAGCTACAGGAGCAAAAGTTTCAGTGAAATCAATACCTTCCTGTTGATTGTAACCTTGAGCAACTAGTCTTGCCTTGTTCCTTACCACTTTTCCATCTTCATCTAGTTTGTTTCTAAACACCCATCTGGTTCCAATAATGGTTTTCTCTTTGGGTTTAGAAACTAGTGTCCAGACATCATTCCTTTTGAACTGATTTAGCTCTTCTTGCATGGCTAGAATCCAGCTTTCATCTTGCAGAGCTTCTTCAATCTTTTTAGGTTCCAAATCTGATATGAAGGCCATGTTGTTGTTTTCATTGAAGGCAGATCTGGTTCTAACTCCTTGAGATGGACTTCCAATGATGAGATCTTCTGGATGATAGGTCTTGAATTTCCAATCTTTCTTCAGAGTCTGAGTTTCAGACTTATCAGCATCAGTCTGTATTTCAGATACGTCTACTTTTGACTTGTCTGAAGGTTCTTCTACTGTAGGATTGAGTTCAATACCTGCAACATCATCTTCTAGATCTGATAGTTCCCTATCAGTCTTCAAACCATCATTAAACTTTACATGAATTGATTCTTCTACAACAGAAGTTCTAGAATTGAAAATTCTAAAAGCTTTAGACATTTCAGAATAACCGATAAATATTCCTTTATCTACTTTAGAATCAAATTTACCAAGATGATCTTTTGTATTGAGAATATAACATTCACAACCAAATGCATGAAAATATGATATGTTGGGTTTTGTCTTTCCACAATTCATAAGGAGTCTTATTTAGAATAGGCCTAATCAGTATTCTGTTTTGTACATAACAAGCAGTGTTAATGGCTTCTGCCCAGAAGTACTTAGGAAGATTATTTTCATTAAGCATTGTTCTTCCCATCTCTTGAAGAGATCTGTTCTTTCTCTCAACTACTCCATTTTGTTGTGGAGTTCTAGGTGCAGAGAAATTGTGAGAAATACCATTTTCCTCACAGAACAGTTTGAACTGCTCATTTTCAAATTCTCCTCCATGATCACTTCTTATAGCAGAGATACAAAAACCTTGCTCATTTTGTACTCTTTTACTGAATACTGAAAATGCCTTATAAGATTCATCCTTGTGGGTTAAGAAGAGTACCCATGTAAATCTAGAATAGTCATCAACTATGACAAAACCATATTTCTTTCCACCTAGGCTAGCTACACTAACTGGTCCAAACAGATCCATGTGTAACAGTTGCAAAGGTCTAGAGGATGTGACTTCTTTCTTGGATTTGAAACTTGATTTTACTTGTTTACCTCTCTGACATGCATCACACAAAATATCTTTCTTCAAAGAAATGTCAGGCAATCCTCTCACAAGGTTATGCTTTTTCAATTTTGAAATTTGCTTCATACTAACATGTCCTAATTTCTTATGCCACAGCCATTTTTCATCCTCTTTAGACATAAAGCATGTTACACTTTGATCTGAAAGTTCAGTCATGTCAATCTTATACAGATTGTTTTGCCTTTTAGCAGAAAAGAGGGTTTTTCCATTACAGTCATTGACCATGCATGCATCCTTAGAAAAAGATACAGAAAGTCCACTGTCACATAATTGACTTATGCTAAGCAGATTATGTTTTAATCCTTTCACAAATAACACATCATGAATAATAGGTAAGGGAGGTTTACCACCAATTTTACCTAAACCAGCAACTTTTCCTTTCTGGTTGCCACCAAAAGTTACATGTCCACCTTTCTTAGGTTGGAGGTCTAGGAACATAGACCTTTCGCCTGTCATGTGTCGCGAGCATCCACTGTCCAGATACCATGACAGGTGTTTGCTTTGTTCTGTTGAGAATGTCTGCAACAGGAATGATCATGACCTTAGGTACCCATATTTTCTTGGGTCCTTTTTTGTTAGTGTGAGGAGTCTGTAAAGACTTGCTTCTCTTTTTGTGAATACACTTAGACATGATATGTCCAGCTTTTCCACAGTAGGAACATATAGATTTAACAGCTATATTTGAAAACTTTGTTGATCCTTTATGATGTTCTTGATTGGAATATCCTATACCTTCTTTGTTAAGGGAGTGCCTCTGACTTCCTAAGAGTTTAGTCAGATTATCTCTACCATTAACAAACTTGGCAAGATCTGAGGTGAGCTCTTCTACTTTCTGTTGAAGTTTAGTTACTTCTTCAGATGGTAGAGTTTCAACTAAGATCTCAACTTCAGACTTTTCAGTCTTAAGTTTACTATTCTCTTCTGCTAACTTTTCACACTCTAGAGATTTCTGTGTGTACTCATTAGAGAGTTTAGCATACTGTCTCTTGAGGGATCTAAAAGCTTTAGATATATAGTTGGATTCTTCCAAAAGTTCATCATAGGCATCATTCAATTTTTCAAGTTCAGAATGTACCTCAGTTTCTGATTCTGAATCTGTATCAGCCATAAGACAGAGGTTTGCTTCAAGCTCCTCTCCTTCACTTTCAGTGGAGCTTTCATCAAGATCTTCCCAAGTAGCCATCATTCCTTTCTTTTTCTTGTTGAAGCATTTCTTGGAAGATTGCTTTTTGAGTTGAGGGCATTCTGCCTTGATGTAACCAGGCTTTTTACATTCATAGCATACAATGACATTTCTGTCATTAGATCCACCATCCTTGTTGTGCTTGTCTTTGTTGAAGCGCCTGAAGGGTTTGTCTTTTCTGAAGTTTCTTTTCTTCCATAGCTTCTTCATTTTTCTGGTGAAGAGAGACAGTTCATCATCTTCATCATCTGAGTCATCCTCATTTGATTCTCCAGATTCTTCTGAAGATTCATCTGCTTTGAGAGCTTTTGAACTTGCTCCCTTAGATGACTTCTTGTCAGCTTTGAGTGCAATGGACTTGTTTTTCTTTCCATTGTTCTCTTCAATCAGTTCTTGTTCATGAATCTGAAGAGTCCCAAGAAGCTCATCAAGCTTCATTGTTGTTAGATCCTTGGCCTGAGACACAGCAGTTACAAGTGGTCTCCATTGTTTTGGAAGACTTCTGAGAATCTTTTGAATGTGTTCCTCAGTCTTGTAAATTTTTCCCAGAGATTTCAATCCATTGGTTATGGTTTGAAACCTTCCATACATTTGGCCAATAGTTTCACCTTCCTCCATTTTGAACAGCTCATACTTTCTGACAAGCATGCTGACTTTTGTTTCTTTGACTTTGCTAGTTCCTTCATGAGCAATAGCTAGTGAGTCCCACATTTCTTTTGCAGACTCACAAGCACAGACTTTTTCAAATTCTTCTCTGCTCAGAGCACACATGATTGCATATCTAGCTTTGGCATTAAGCTGCCACTTTGTTCTTTGATCAGTGGTCATGTTTGCTTTAGGAACTTCCTCTCCTTTGTCATCTTTAGGGACAAAAGGACCTTCATCAATGATATCCCAAAGATCAGAGTTAGTGGATTGTAAAAACCACTTCATCTTTTCTTTCCAGTAGATGTAGTCCTCTCCATTGAAGAAAGGAGGTCTCGACATTGAGGATCCTTCTCCAGCATGGTTCTTGCTTCCACTGGTTTCTCCTGCCATCTCCAAGATCTTTTCCTCTACACTGTTAAGTGCTCAACCCAGAGGCTGAGCTCTGACACCAACTGAAATAACCAAAGTGAACACAAGAAAGGGGGGGTTGAATTGTATTTACCAACTTTTTCGGTTACTTAAAAAGATTTTCGCAGGCACAGCAAGAAGGTTTGATTAAGAGAGGATTAGACGAGTGAAACGTCTAATATTAAAACAGAATAGCACACACAAACCAAGAAGGTTAAAAAGAGTTTGATAACCACAGTATTAACTCCCCAAGTTAAAAAGCTAAGACTGAAATAATACTCAAGCAAATTAAAAGATAAGGGAGTAGAAATATCACTCAAGAGATTTATACTGGTTCACCCCAAAATCCACAGGGCTACGTCCAGTTTCTTGGCAGCACCAAGTTTCCACTATAACTGAGTAAATTACAGTACGAGTATTCTTTGCACACCTAGCCTCTGCAGGCTCAACACTCAAACAAGTATTCTTTTCTCACCTAGCCTCTTCAGGCTCAAAAACAGTAAGAGATAAAAGGTTTGTGTAGTTAATACAACTTGCAAGTCTTTCAGATCACACTCAGAGAGTGGAGTAAATATGAAGTATGAAAGACTGCGAATTTATATCTAATGATTGAATATGTATTCAATGAAGGAATGAAGAAGTTAATGAAGAGAGTAAATGCTTCTGTGCAGAGTTCTTTTGATATTCAACTTCTTAGCTTCATCTTCTTTGTTTGATCTATATAAAGGCTTCAATCAAGAGATCCGTTTTGAAACAGCTTCAAAAAAAGTGTTTGCATCTGACTTGAGCTTTCTGAGACACCATTTAATGCCAAAGAGTCGTTCTGAGTATTCATTAAATGCTTGAAAACATTGGGCATTGTCAAGAGTGTCCAAGAGTACACTTTAAACTGAACAGCTGTTCTTTTCAGAGTATATGGTAGCAGGCTTCTTGTACTTGTTGCAGAGAGCTTTCCTTTTTCAGTGCAACATCAGTTTACTTTGCATAAAGTACTTTTTACTTTGTACTAGAATAGGCAAAAGGTTACTGCAGTGGTGCAGAGATAGCGTGTTTATTCCTTAAAACCTTGAAACAACGTTCTTTATTCTTTGTCCTTCGAGCTATTGTCCATAGGTCTTCGAGATCCTTAAGGATGGCCTATAATTTTGAATATGGTGACTTGGACTTGATTTCTGACATACTGACTTGGTGTCAGCAATGAGAATTTTTAGACGGGTGGAAGTCATCCAAAAACTTAGACGGGTGAAAGCTTGTTCCAAAGTTAGACGGGTGAAAGCTTGTTCCAAAGTTAGACGGGTGAAAGCTTGTTCCAAAGTTAGACGGGTGAAAGCTTAACTGAGCCAAACTTAGACGCATGCTTCTTGCCACGTCATCAACTGAGCTTAGTCTTTCTTGAGCGTTGACTTTCTGTGATTAATTTTCTAGACGAGTGAAACTTAGACGAGTCACTGCTGAGCTTCTACTAAAAAATAGACGGGTGAAATTTAGACGAGTGACTTCAAGTCTATTTTCCTGCACACTTATCAAATATATCAGTAATTTCTTTTGGTTCAATATTACCATACTTGAACTATTTGGAATCATCAAAACATAGAGGATTTACACTTTGAATGTGTTTTAGACTTATGAGGTCTCAACAATATTTTGTAACAAGATGGAAGATGAATTTTTAATTGACTGTCTGACAGTATACATTGAAAATAAAATTGCTCAAAAGTTTAGTGTAAATTTAACTATAATTGATTTTTATGACATGATTTTTTTGTATTATTTTATTATTTACTTTCTAAAATTTATATATTTTGTTGTTTTAAAATGTTTTCAGAGCAGTAAAGGTAAATGTTTTGGGAAGTCAAACACAACAATCTTTGAATGGACATAGATAGGGGCAAAAGCTATTCATATTCTTAGGAGGGCCTTGGTCCCCTAAATTTTTAATTTTTTTGAAATTATTAATAGTGTAAATAAACAAAAGTATATTTTTTGTATAGAGTGATAACTCTTATTCTCACACTTTCTGATTGTAGATCAATTTTTTTTTTGATTCTCATAGAGCATTCTTTTTTAGTTATGAATATAGTTAAAACTATATTCTCTCACAAGATGGAAGATGAATTTCTAATTGATTGTCTAATAGTATACATTGAAAATAAAATTACTGACAATTTTAGCATAGATTTAGCTATAAATGATTTTTATGACATGTAAGAAAAAATGTCTCATGTTTTGATAGATTATTAATATAATTAACATTTTGAAACATTTTGTTTGAAATTTTGTGCATATATATTTGTTGGTAAAGGCTATGGTGCACCACCCACCAAAGTAATGCATGAGTGCACCACCCACAAAAGTGGTGCACGGGTGCACCGCTCAAGTGATGAAATTTGGACCATCTAGATTGTCACTTGGGCAATTTCACTTTTCAACATTTTTTTCATTTGGTCAAGAAGTATATGTATTATGTATTTGCAACAAAAGGTGTTGGATTTTCGTATTTGCATAATTTTTTTTATTTTTTTTTATTTAATATAAAAAAAGTAAAAATACTTTTTTGTTTTGACAAGTTGTTTTATGCATTTATTATTATTATTATTATTATTATTATTATTATTATTATTATTATTATTTAATAAAAAAAATAAAAATACTTTTCATCTTGCATAGTTTATCGAAAATTATTTACCTTGATATGATAAATTTTTAACCTCTTACTAATTCCAAAATGATTATTCTATTTCTTACTAAATTATTTTTATTTGTGTTCATTGAATTATTTTTTCTTGCACTATTTTCCTAATGCATACTATTTTTACTTTGTTATATTAAATAATAATAAAATAAATGCATCCAACAATATTTTCAAACAAAAGTGTTTTCACTTTTTATATTAAATAATAATAATAATAATAATTATTATTATTATTATTATTATTGGTGTTTATGCAAATACGAAAATACAACATAATAGTGCAGGTCACGTGTCAAGCTATGGATATTATCATATTCTTTTATTATTTACTCTCTAAAATTTATATATTTTGTTGTTTTAAAATGTTTTCAGACCAATAAAGATACAATGTTTTGGGAGTTAAATACGACAATATTCGAATGAACATAAATAGAGTTGTTCATATTCTTAGGAGTGCCTTGGCCCCACCTAAATTTTTAAAATTTCTGAAATTATTAATAGTATAAATTTATTAATTTTATGTCATTGACTGGCACAAAATACAAAAATAAAAGAATATTTTTTTGTATAGAGTGATAACTCTTATTATCACCATTGCTGACTATGGAGCATTCTTTTTTAGTTATGAATATAGTTAAAACTATATTTTGTAACAAGATGGTTGATTGTATGACAGTATACATTGAAAATAAAATTGCTAAAAGGTCTAGTGTAGATTTAACTATAAATGATTTTTATGATATGTAAGAAAAATGTTTCGTGTTTTGATAGATATCACTAATATAATTAACATTTTAGAACATATAATGATGGATATTTTGTTTTAAATTTTGTGCATATATATTTTTGGTGAAGGCTATGATGTACCACCTAAGTGGTCAAATCTGGACCATTCAGATTGCCACTTGGGTAGTTTTACTTTTCGACACTTTTTCGTTTGGTCAAGAAATCTGTGTATTATGTATTTGCAATAAAAGGTGTTATATTTTCGTAATTGCATAAATTTTTTTTTTTTTTTATTTAATATAAAAAAGTAAAAATACTTTTTTTGACAACTTGTTGGATACATTTATTTTATTATTATTATTTAATATAAAAAAGTAAAAACACCTTGCATAGTTTGTCGAAAATGATTTATCTGAATATGATAATTTTTTAACTTCTTATTAATTCAAAAATGTTTATTCTATTTCTTACTAAATAATTTTTATTTGTGTTTGCTAATTATTTATTATTGCACTATTTTCCTAAGGCATACTAGAAAGTGTTTGTATTTTTTTATGGAGTTGTGCAGCATGTGAAATGATAAAGCCAACTATCCCCACATAAACAAAAAATATTCTTTTATTTTTGTATTTTGGACTAGTCAATGACATAAAATTAATAAATTTATACTATTAAGAATTTCAGAAATTTTAAAAATTTAGGGGGGCCAAGGTCCTCCTAAAAATATGAATAGCTCTACCTCTATTTGTATCCATTCAAAGATTGTCGTGTTTGATTCCCAAAACATCGTGCCTTTACCATTTTGTAAATATTTTAAAACAACAAAATATATAAATTTTACAAAGTAAATAATAAAATATTACAAAAATTCCATAGCTTAACATGTGGCTTACACTCTTGTGCTACATTAAAATCAGCATTTCCCCTTATTAATTACTATAGACATAAATCTATTATCTTTATATCTTTATCTTTATCTTTATCTTTATCTTTATATATATATAAGGAAGAAAGTCTAGGGTTTCTTTAGGGTTTGTTAGGGATAATTTGGTAAATTTAAGGAATAAATAGGGATAATTTTGTGAATTCAAGGATGAAGGTCTAAGGTTTCCATTTAATTATTAATTTTGTAAATTTAAGAAATGAAGAAGGTCTAGGGTTTCTTTAGGGTTTATTAGGGATAATTTTGTAAATTTAAGGAAGAAGGTCTAAGGTTTCAATAATTTAGTAAATTTAATGAAGAAGGTCTAAGGTTTTTCCCTAGCCTTCATATATTCTATTGTTGCAAAAAGTGGCGTGAACAAAAAATAATACCTTATATTGATTAAATAAATAGGTTTAAAAACAAAATTTCAAATTATTCCCAAGAATGTTAAGAAAGATTCCCAGCAATTTAATTATCAACCAAACATGTTTGACAAAATACCCGGTAATATCATTCCTGGTAATAGTATTCTCGGGTATATGATTCCTGAGAATATAATTCTAAAGCTTGAAACAAACGTCAGGAAGTCAAACACGGCAGTAGAGAGGTGTCATGTTTCTCTTTACAAAGGGTTATGGTTGGCATACCGTAGCACATCATGGAAGGAATAGTGGAGCCTCTACAAAGTGTTCAATTGTTTTATTCAATTTATAATTCTTTTGTTTTTTTAAAATTATTTTTTCTATCACCATTTTCTCTATATTCCCCTCACCTCTTTCTCTCCACATTCCTTTTGCGAAGAACAAAACCCTAAAATTCCTTCTCTCTCTTCAATGTCGAAGATGATCTACCCGTTAAGCGCTCTCTTACCTTTTCAAGCTAAACAAATCTATTCTCAAATCCCTCTTCGCACCTCACCAATGGCTCACCTTCATCGTCCTCATTCATCAATGCCATTTTTATTTGGATATACAAGATGAAATGTGAACTTAACTAAGTGAATATCATCATTATGTGATACCACATACTTTGTGAATCCTAAGTTTTTCCCTGCATTAAGAAGTAGAGTACCATCTTTATTGAGAATAACATGTAGAATATACATGAAGATGATATAGTGACTAGAAAGCTTAATTAATCTATAGTTTGATTAAAAAAAAAAAACTTATCCATAGGATCTTTAGAATAACATATAGGACTTGACTTAGTTCCTATAACACAAAAGTTAAGCAACATAGTAAATAAAACTACTCAAAATTTTCAATTAAGACCTAGATCTGTTCTGTAAATGCTCACTTTAATTTCAAAATCTTTTTTGTTTTTTGGTTAATTGAGAGCAATGCTCCTCTATAATTATATAATGTAGAAAACTCTTTAGGAACAGTTCTTTTTGATGCAGTACTATGCATGTATACAACACTATGCTATTGTACTATGTGGATAACTAGATTTTTATAGATGTAAATGCATTTTATAGAGTAAAATGTAGAACTGAAAAGTCAAATGCATTTTATTTTCTTTTTCTTTTTACTTTTAAGACCATGTTCTACATCTATCTCTACTTTGAGATATATTGTATTTCTTATATTACTTATAACTTGCACATGTTACTTTGCTCTATATATGTTCATAATTATTAAATGTGTTTGCGTTTGAAGTCTAATTTCATAATTAAATTTACTTAACCCTTTGCAGTGGTAATAGGGATTGACCAAGCCCAATCAGATTTTATTCCCTATATTGAACTGCAATTGTCTTTTAATATCTATTACTTCCTATTAAAAATTGGAAAGGATGTATATAAAAATTGTAATTCAAAAGGAACTATATATAGAAAATTATTGTACATTTTAGCATGTTGTTAAAACTTCAAACTAATGGCTTTTTTCCTCTCCTTTTCTGGATAGGATGTGGATGGTAGCAATATCTTTATCTTTATATTTATATATATTAAAAAGGAAGAAAGTCTAGGGTTTCTTTAGGGTTTGTTAGGGATAATTTGGTAAATTTAAGGAATAAATAGGGATAATTTTGTGAATTCAAGGAAAAAGGTCTAAGGTTTCAATTAAATAATTAATTTTGTAAATTTAAGAAATGAAGAAGGTCTAGGGTTTCTTTAGGGTTTATTAGGGATAATTTTGTAAATTTAAGGAAGAAGGTCTAAGGTTTCAATAATTTAGTAAATTTAATGAAGAAGGTCTAAGGTTTTTCCCTAGCCTTCCAAATTCAGCAGAAATACAATAAAAATCATTTAAAAATAATCACTTATGACCTTTCATATATTCTATTCTTGCAAAAAGTAGCGTGAACAAAAAAATAATACCTTATATTGATTAAATAAATAGGTTTAAAAACCAATTTCAAATTCATTAAATGGGTTTCTTTAGGGTTTGTTAGGCGGTCTAGGGTTTCAATTAAATAAATAATTTTGTAAATTTAAGAAAGGAAGAAAGTCTAGGGTTTCTTTAGGGTTTATTAGGGATAATTTTCTAAATTTAAGGAAGAAGGTCTAAGGTTTTTCCCTAGCCTTCCAAATTCAGCAGAAATACAATAAAAATCATTTAAAAACTAATCACTTATGACCTTTCATATATTCTATTCTTGCAAAAAGTGGTGTGAACAAAAAAATAATACCTTATATTGATTATTTTTATATTGCTTTAAATACTGACTATTTAAAAACCAAATTCAAATTCATTAAATGTTTTCGATTTTATTTATATTGATTAATATTGTGGTCATTAAAATAATAATCGTTCCAAAATGAATGGTATTATTGTAAAAAAAAAAGGGTATGTTGCCTTTGCCTTTTTAATCAGCATTTTAATTGGCCCTTTAATACAATCAATATGCCCCAATTTTTCTAATGTCATCGAAAAAATAGCAAGATATTCTTTCTTGATTCATTCCATTCAAAAGTTTAATTTAAATAACATCGCATTAAATGACTTTGGCCAATTCGAAATGGAATGGAAATTGATGTAAAAAGATGGCATCTTAGGTAGGACACCTTCTCCCTCCATGCAAGCAAGCCTATCTATTCCCAAATATTTTTTTTTTATTTCGATCTACTTCAAGGAGTATCCCAACGTCAACCTGAGATGGGGACTAATCTCCTGCGGGAGTTTGTTCGGCACCTCGATGGGTGACATCCCTCCCAGTTGAAGTTTTTACCATACATAAGGATGTCTGCTACGCATTGGGACTATTAGATGATGACAAAGAATATGTTGATGGGATCTTAGAATCAAGTCACTGGGGAACATCACATTTTTTTAGAAGACTATTTGTAACACTTTTGTTATCCAATCAACTCACCAGACCAGAATATGTTTGGAACGAGACATGGAAACATTTGGGCGACGACATCTTGCAAAGGCAAAGATTGCTTCTTCAAATTGAAGGTAAATATAGACATTTATTAATACCTAAATTTTCCAACATGTATATAGCACGTAACAAAAAAAAATGTTATTACTAAAATTACCAATCTTTTCCAAAATTGATAACAGATCTGGTTCTCACGGATCAAGAATTGCAAAATATGACACTGGCAGAAGTAGAGAGATTGTTGCGAACAAACAACAAGAGTCTGGCTGATTTCCCGACAATGCCGCAGCCAAACATGTCTTTTTTATCAGAAACACATAATAGGCTATTTTATGATGAACTTAATTACGACAGGGAGTCTTTGACAAATGAACACATTCAGTTGCTCTTTCAAATGACTTCTCAAGAAAGGAATATATATGATACAATAATGGACACGGTAGCAGCCAATCGTGGGGGGATGTTTTTCCTCCACGGATATGGTGGAACCGGGAAAACATTCATTTGGAGGACTATCGCGGCAGGTACAAGATCAAAGGGAGAAATTGTACTGGCGGTGGCATCAAGTGGAATAGCAGCACTACTAATGCCTGGTGGCAGGACGGCGCATTCAAGGTTTGCATTCCAATAAACGTGAACGAGGATTCTACCTGCAATATCAAGCAAGGCAGCCCATTGGCACAATTGATAATTAAGGCCAAACTTATTATATGTGATGAGGCTCCGATGACTCACAAGCATTGCTTCGAAGCAGTTGACAGACCATTCAGGGATATACTGCGATTCAACAATCCAAACAGCTTGAATCTCCCATTTGGGGGAAAGGTGATAATTCTTGGTGGTGATTTCAGACAAATTCTACATGTTATACCGAAGGGTACAAGACAAGATATCGTCCGTGCCAGCATTAATGCATCATACCTATGGCAATATTGTCAAGTCCTAACCTTGACTAAAAATATGAGACTTCAAAGTGGGATTTCAGAGTCTAATGTTGATGATGTCAAGAATTTCTCCGAGTGGTTGTTAGGAATTGGTGATGGAAAAATTGGAGAAACGAATGACAACGATGGAGAAATCGAAATACCGGATGATCTCCTCATAAAAAATACAGGTGAGCCGCTAGCTTCTATTGGAAACATCGTTTATCCATCGTTCTTGGAAAACATAAGTGACACAACATTCTTCCAACACAGGGCAATTTTAGCACCAAGAAATGAAATGGTTGACATGTTGAATGATTACATGATGTCTTTGGTTCCAGGAGATGATAAGACTTATCTTAGTTCTGACACTCCTTGCACTGTGAATGGAGATATTGATACAATGGATGCTGTTCATACAACCGAGTTCCTTAACACAATTAACTCAACTGGCCTTCCAAAACATAAGTTAAAGCTTAAGATTGGAGTTCCGATAATGTTGCTGAGAAATATAGACCAGTCATCAGGATTAGGCAATGGTACTTGACTAATAATAACTCAAATGGGAAGCTATGTCTTGGAAGGAAAAGTCATCTCGGGAAGCAACAGTGGCCAAAAGGTATTTATTCCAAGATTGACACTCACACCTTCTGATAACAGGATTCCATTCAAATTTCAACGGAGGCAATTCCTAATCGCGGTTTCTTTTGCAATGACTGTAAATAAAAGTCAGGGACAGTCGCTAAAACAAGTAGGAATTTATCTGCCGCAGCCAGTTTTCTCACATGGACAGCTGTATGTCGCAATGTCAAGAGTTACCTCACGTGGTGGATTGAAGATACTAATATATGACCACGAAGGGCAACATAAAAACACTACTACAAATGTGGTGTATAAAGAAGTCTATCAGAATCTAATATAGGTTAGGTACCCAAAAATATTTTGATTTATAAGTTTTTAATGTGTAAATAATTCGAGCTTATTAGTTTGCTTTCACTATTACAGGGGCTTCGCAAACCTATGTTACATGTCAAATGCAAACCATCGAGAAGGTTTTCCTTTTTAACAATGTGAATTTCTAAATTCATGTCACGATAATTATTTCAATCATTTAGCTACATATGCTTCTAAGAGCATGTTTGGGAAAACTTATTTTTTCCCCAAACAGCTGTTTTGACTCCTTTCAGTTGTTTTACAAATAATTTTTTGTGTTTGGGTTTTTAGTTGGAAATAATAAAAAGCTTTTTAACCTCCAAAAACACTGTTTTATAATAAGTAGGTTCATAGGACTGTTTTCCCTTCCAGCGTTTTTCCTTCCTGCACTGTTGAACTTTTCCTCTCTCCAAGGTATGCTTTTTTCTTCCTCAAGCAAAAGTTACGTACTTTTAAGCTCATATATAAATTTTTTTAATATAAAAGTGATTATTTTTACACCACCCAAACGAAATAGATTATCTTAAAATTACTTTTCAGCAAACATACCCAAACAAAAACAGATTCTGATTATAATCGATTATCACAATAATCGATTATTTGAAAACAGATTATCAGCATAATCTTTTTTTTCCAGCTTTCCCAAACATAATCTAATTCTAAATTCCATCGAAAGATCATTCTTCCACAATTCTTTTAATAACCTAACTACCTAATCATTTTATTATGTAAACATTTTCGCAAACACAATAAAGACTGACAAAACTATTAACTCATAACATCGTAATATCCCGTGCATCGCACGGGCATCGGTTCTAGTTTAAAATAAAATAAAAAAGGACATGGATGTAGGAGGAAAAAAAAAAGCAAGGAAAACCCATGTGCTATGTGCTGACAAGTGTCCCTCGCTACAGTAAAAATGAGGTTCCGCTATTACAATATTATAGATTATAGATGTAGCCACCCCTAACAAAGAGTGAGCAACAACATGAAGTTTCTTCCTATCAAATTCTACCAAAGAGTTATTAACATAAGATGATAAAAGACTCCTGCAATTTGAAATAACAGCCCTATAATTAGCTTAGTCCTCTTGAAGGAGACCCATGACTTCCTCCTTTTGCACCTGGAGTCTGGGAGAGTAACTATAACACTTAGCTTTGAAGAAATGTCCTCCCTCATCACCTAAATTGTAACTGAAGTCGATGCTTCGAACTATCTGCAAGAAAGGCTCAATGTACAGCCAATTATCCCCAACTTTATTTGCATAAATTAAAATTCCAAAAGTAAAAAAGAAAAAAAATGATAAAACGTGTCTGGCCAATAACACTGAATGAGGTATCTGTAGATAGGACTGCACGTAGGTTACCCAGGTCTCGACAGTTCAAACTAAGGATATTCATGGCCCCTGACAGGCCTGAGAACCAGAGCCTCCCAATAAAAAATGGTCTTCAGAATTTGGGGAAAAAGATAAGAGAAATGATAGTCTACATTACTGTTCACATGCCCAGAAGTTTAATGCATGGCTTGGTTACCATCACTGGCAAGCCGCCGCTTTTCTCATGGCTTAGGTCCAAGTCACCAACACTTGCTGCAATCACACGGGGATAGAGGTTGCTGTTAAAATTGCTATTAGGAGCCAATATTCTCCCCTTTATTGTTCCTGATATCTCGTACGTTGGATTTGTAACCTGCATGATATCTCTCCCATTTATTTGGCCCACCAAATCCTCTCATCCCTTAAATCCAATATTCAAATCATTAGCAGGATTTGAAACTGCCATATAGGGAATATTTGCATAGGAATCCCCCTACCAATCCTCCAGCCCCATTATTACTACCCAAAACTGCCGAAGACGAGATATTCTCATGGGATACGTTATCAGTATTCAAATTTCGGTTTCCATGATTTTAGCCTACATTTACTCCCTTCTAATGATTCTGTTCCACCATCTCCTCCTTGCCTTCCTCGCACAGCCACCGGCTTCCCTGCCCACCGCCTTGCCGCCTCTGCTCCGCCCAAAGCTCTATGTCGGCCTTATGGAAAAATTGAAATAAAAGGAGACCTGGAGAGGCTTCTGTGGTCACCACCCTTTTCACCGCCACACAACCTTCCTCCCTCACCCCAAAGCTAAACCCTTCCTCCTCATCACCATCAACGGGTAAGCCTCCCATGTTCACCTTCCTGTCTGCTATAGCCAAAACCACAGAAAACAAGACCCAGAAATCCCGTCTCACCAAGGAGAGAAAAAAAACCAAGACATCTCATAGAGGAGAGAAGAATCCAAGACATCTCACAGAGGAGCGAAGACTAACAACTTGATAATAATACAAAGTTAAACAACTCAACTTGCCCCCATAAGAGAAATAGGGAACGAGGTTGGAATCTTCGTTGATTCACTCCTATTGGGAGGAATCAAGGGTTTAAATAAAACTCTGCTTAATCAATCGAATAAGACTCTATTGGACTTACTAGACCCACAAAGCTAATTAGGGTAGGTATTAGGGTGAGTTATCAAAACAAAACAAAAATAAAAAGTTAGACAACTTAATTTTGATTGGTGCATAGATGAAAATAGTACGAGAGAAGAAACATAACATGCGAGTGAGTGGAAAAGGTAAAGCAGCTGGAGATAGCGACAAAGCACACACTGGCATTGCCTTTCTTCTCTCCTACTTTGTTGTAAACTTGTTGAAGAAGGGAAGCGACTAGCAAGTGAGTACACTGACTTGACTCACTCCACTAGCCACTCAATTTCTTCATCTTCCATCCTCACTCATCTCATACACACAACCAACCAGGTCCCTTTCCATTTTCTCTCTCTCTCATTTTTATTTTCTTTAATATATCATGATATTATGTGAATTTATTTAACATATTTATTTTTTATAATCAAAGGGTATCGTGAGATTGCGCGATTGGTGGTGATACATCGGGGAGTAACTTGATCGAGCAAAATCCTCTCTCCAGTTTAGTCCGGTTACTGGGTAAGCATTTTATATTGATTGTTCGTAATGGGTTTTTTTGTTTTGTTCTTATTCTTATGCTTTTGCGGAATTTGGTACCTGATTGTGTTTTCATGGTATCAATTTGTTTCTGTATGTTTACCTTTCTTAGTTCATATATTCTGAAGTGGGGAAAGAAAGGAGAGGGGGTTGGGTGGGATATATGTGGTGATTGTCTCTGATGAAGAAGAAGATTTCATCAAAGAAGAAAATCAATTTGTAGAATTGTTACTCATAATTTTTTTATTTATTTATTGTAAAAAGAAAAAATGATCAAAATTTAAATTCCTTTCTTGCTTTGTGTGTCTGTGTCTGTTTCCCTGTGTCTCTTTCTTTCAATATTCGTGCTATGTTTGATGACTGATCTGTTGTGTTTTTCTTTGCATGAATTTCTCGTTCCAAAGATGATATATATGATTTAGGTTTCCCACACCTCTTTTTTAATCCTAGGTATATTAAACTGTGTAATTTTGCAGGCTATTTGAGAAAATGGACTTGCAACAAAGTGAAAAGGATCCTGTGGTTACTCAAATTAGCATCGGTGGATTTGACAGTGAGATCAAAGCAAATGATCTTGTGACATACTTGGAAGATAAAGTTGGACTTGTATACAGGTGTCGGTTGAAAACTTCTTGGACACCTCCAGAGTCTTATCCAGAATTCAATATCATTAATACTGCACAGATCCCAAGAACAGATGACTATAAGAAGGTGGAGCCCCATGCTTTTGTGCACTTTGCATTGCCGGAATCTGCAACTGCGGCCCTCAATGCTGCAGGTCGTTGTGATCTATCCTGGAAGAATCAACAATTAAAGGTTAGCTGTGGGCCTGAAAATCCATACTTTTTGAACCAGAGGAGGAGAACTACAACTCCTTTTAAGCTGTCTGATGTAATTGTTGAAATTGGGACTTTGGTTAGCCCAAACGATTATTTTGTTGCTTGGAGAGGACCTGATAGAGGAGGAAAATTTCTTGTGGATCCATTTGATGACACGTGCAAACTTTGTTTCAACAGAGACACTGCATTCTCATTCAAAGGAATTGTGAAAAAAGCAGTAATAAAGTGTGATTTTCAGGTGGGATTCTTGGTTAGAGACATACATGAGATCAGGCGATATGATGATTCATCATATCGTGTTGTTTTATTACGTTTGGCTTCATCACCTTTGGTTTGGTACAGAACTGCCGATGATGATATTGAAGAATCAGTTCCATTTGATTTGTTGGATGATGATGATCCTTGGATTAGGACTACTGATTTTACACCTACCGGGGCCATTGGACGATGCAATTTTTATAGAATCTCAATCCCACCTCGCCATGGTGCAAAACTGATGAAGGCCATGCAATACCTGACAGGCCGGAGAGTTCAAGAGATTCCACTTAAACGACCGCTTAGGATACTGGACGAACCTGATTTTGGGGTGCCCATGTCAGATCCCTTCTTCTGTATTCACTATCAGAAGGACATTACTTTTGACATAATGTTCTTGGTCAATGCAGTTATACACAAAGGTATATTCAACCAGTACAAATTATCAGATAGTTTTTTTGAATTGCTGAGAAATCGGCCTATGGATGTCAATGTGGCTTCCCTGAAGCACTTATGTTCTTACAAGAATCCAGTGTTTGATCCAGTTAGGAGGCTAAAACTGGTCCAAGAATGGCTGCTTAGAAATCCAAAACTTTATCAGAGCTCTAAACAGTTAGATGCTATTGTTGAGGTTAGAAGACTGGCAATCACTCCGACTAAAGCTTATTGTATACCATCGGAAGTTGAATTGTCCAACAGGGTTCTCAGAAGATTCAAGGGAGTTTCAGATCGTTTCTTGAGGGTCACCTTTATGGATGAAGGTATGCAGACAATTAATAATAATGCTCTTAACTACTATGTTGCTCCTATTGTGAAGAAAATCACATCGAACTCCTTTCCACAGAAGACAAAAATATATAAAAGGGTGAAGACTATCTTGGAGGAGGGATTTCACTTGTGTGGCCGAAAATATTCATTTTTGGCCTTTTCATCCAATCAACTTAGAGATCGTTCTGCTTGGTTTTTTGCTGAAGAAAGCAACATATCTTGTGATAAAATAAGAAGTTGGATGGGTAGATTTAATCAGACAAATGTTGCCAAGTGTGCTGCTAGGATGGGACAATGCTTCTCATCTACTTATGCAACGGTGGAAGTTGCAGCAAATGAAGTCAACTCCAAGTTGCCTGATGTTGAGAGGAATAATTATGTTTTCTCTGATGGTATTGGTATTATCTCTCCTGATCTTGCAAGTGAAGTTGCAGAAAAATTGAAATTAGACAATGTACCCTCTGCCTATCAGATCAGGTATGCTGGTTTTAAAGGGGTCGTAGCTTCTTGGCCTGCTGAAGGGGAAAAGTTCCGACTTTCTTTAAGGCGTAGCATGAACAAATTTGATTCTACCCATACTATCTTGGAGATTTGTGCTTGGACCAGATTTCAGCCCGGTTTTCTTAATAGGCAGATTATAACATTGCTTTCAGCATTGGATGTGTCTGATGAAATATTTTGGAAAATGCAGGAGGTCATGATTTCAAGGTTAAATCAAATGCTTGTGGATGCAGATGTTGCCTTTGATATTCTCACCAAATCTTGTGCTGAGCATGGAAATGCTGCAGCAATAATGTTAAGTTGTGGCTTCAGTCCACAAACAGAACCTCATCTTAGAGGTATGTTAACTTCTGTACGTGCTGCACAACTTTGGGGCCTTAGAGAAAAGTCTAGGATTTTTGTACCATCTGGGCGATGGTTGATGGGCGTCTTCGATGAGTTGGGTGCTCTTGAACATGGGCAGTGCTTTATTCAAGTGTCTACTCCTTCACTTGAAAATTGTTTCTCAAAGCATGGTTCAAGATTTTCAGAGACTAAGAACCTGCAAATAGTTAAAGGTTTTGTGGTTATCGCAAAAAATCCTTGTCTTCATCCAGGCGATGTAAGAGTTTTGGAGGCAGTTGATGCTCCTGGTTTACATCACTTATACGACTGTCTTGTCTTCCCTCAAAAGGGTGATAGACCCCATACAAATGAAGCTTCTGGAAGTGACCTTGATGGGGATCTATATTTTGTCACATGGGATGAAAATCTAATACCGCCTAGTAAGAGGAGCTGGATACCCATGGATTATTCTCCACCTGAAACCAGAAATAAACGTTCAGTCAATATTCGGGTATGTAAGTTTTGGTTGTTATCTATGAAGTTCCTTGTTAATCTAGGATTTCATATTGGGTAGATATTTTTCTGATCTAAAACAAAATTTTGAATATGCTAGGAACCATTTCTAGACATATAATTATAGAGTTGACTGAGTCATATGTTGCAAGTGTGTTTCTTGCACACATCCTGCATGCTGTCCTTTAACTTATCTTGATATACAAATATCTTGTGCCATTTTTCCTTATTGACTGTTTGTCTGATGAAAATGAGTCAGCAATTTAAAGTTGTTTTGTCTTTCACACTGCAGGACATCATAGAGTTTTTTGCCAAAAATATGGTTAATGAGAATTTGGGTGCAATCTGCAATGCACATGTGGTCCATGCTGATTCCAGTGACTACGGTGCCTTGGATGAGAAATGCCTAACCTTGGCTGAGCTAGCAGCCACTGCTGTTGATTTTCCAAAGACCGGGAAGCTTGTCACTATGCCTGCTGATCTGAAACCGAAACTATACCCTGATTTCATGGAGAAAGAGAAGCACCGGTCTTACAAGTCCAAGAAAATCCTGGGTAGACTTTACCGGCGTATCAAAGATGCTTATGATGAAGATATTGATGCTGCTGATTTGAACTATATGACAGGTGATGTACCTTATGATATTGATCTCGAGGTTCCAGGATCTGATGATTTTATTGATGATGCATGGGAGCAAAAGTGCTCTTATGATGGCCAGTTGAGTGGACTGCTAGGGCAATACAATGTGAAAAGAGAAGAAGAAGTTGTCACTGGACAGATCTGGTCTATGCCCAAATACAACAGCAGGAAGCAAGGGGAACTTAAGGAGAGGCTCAAGCAGTCCTATAGTGCTCTGAAAAAAGAATTTAGGCAAACCTTTGAGAAATTGAATTCAGATGTGGGAGAATTAAGTGATGAAGAAAAAAATTTGCTGTATGAGAAGAAAGCTTCAGCCTGGTATCAGGTGACATATCATCCTAAATGGGTGAAAAAGTCCCTTGATCTGCTATTTAAATCAGCAGAGGACCTAGAGCCAGATAGTTTGGGAAATATGGTGATGCTGAGTTTTCCTTGGATTGCAGTTGATTACCTTGCTCGCACTAAGATAAGGCATAGCGGATTTGGAAATTCTGATTCAACTAAGCCAGTTGATTCTCTAGCAAAGTACCTATCTGAAAGGTTATAATTCTGTTGTGCTTGACCTCGGCTGCAAGGCCACTCTGCCATTTTCATATTTGAAAGTGAACTCTTGTTTAATTTCCCTAGTAAATTGGTTTTCTTTTGGTGTTTGTAACTAGGCTTATTTCCAGCTTTTGTTCCCTAGCCAGGAACTGCCTTCCTTTTGAGACATCTGATTGTAATCAATTACATTTTATACATGGCTTATATTTTCTACCAGCCCTGTTCTGTGTTGTGTGTGATTATGTAGATGACAGGAAGTAGAATTTTTTGGAACTTATTCTACCGGTCTTATTGATATTGAATTCAGAGTGAGAGCAAGGTTTGCTCTGTTACAAAGTACAGAAATGAAAGAATAGGTTCAAGCACCCTCCCTCCAGATAATTCTAGAGTATCTGGTCTCTCCCTCACAACTCTCTACTTTCTTCAATTCCTCCTTACTTTCTCTCCTTTTTATTCATTTCAGTCTACAACTGTTTTTAAGTTCCAGCCCAATCTCTTAACTACTCACAAGGGTAGTTAAGTCAGTTAGCTGACTCATCTAACTTCTGAGTCCCACATCCCCTGCCAACGTCCCTATGTCTCCTCTGGTAGACCTTCTTAATCGGAGGTCTGCTATCAGAATCACACTTAACCAACTTTTCTCTATCCATTCACCATGTCTTAAGATCTCCCCTTTAACTGAAAATAAAATAAAAATAAGGCTGAATTGTGATTGTGATTAAGCTCTATTTTTTAACCTACTTAAATTCTCGTTTTGAACCATGCTTGTGAAAGTTCAATGGTTACCACCATGATAGGATTTGCAAGTTTGTACTTAGCCCATGTTCCTAAGTGGACTGATTCAACATTATGTTGTCTCTCTGGGTTCTATTACTTTTTGAAATCACGTAAATTGCACCTGACAAGATTTAATAGATGCCGTGGGCATGGGAATAACATTTCATAGGACATGGAAAAAATTAAAAATGCATAGGACATGGAGTAGGCAGTGTGCATGCTTATAACATTTCGTACCGGCAGCCACTTAGAATTGAAACCCAGTCAGTTGCCTTAACAGAATCGGAGGTTTGATTCTTGCTCTATTGTTCCAAGAAAGATTCTTTAGAACCCTTCTGTTACACCTTTCAAGACAAATTTATTTGGAGGATTTTATAGTTTAGCTTGCACCTCTTACATCTTGACTTTAATCTCATTAGAATTTATCTGCACAAACTATACATATAGTCCAAGAACTTGCATGATTATCTTGAGATATACATCATAGTAAAAAAAAAAAAAGAACTTTTATATCCTCCCACTGGACAGCCCTCAATTTTAAAAAGCTAAAGGAGAAATATAGGGAATAAGAAAAGAATAAATGATTGAATGATCCATTGAGGAAGAATTTTCCTCCTCCTGGTATACGAAATAATCACTAGATAGTAAATAGTTGGTGGCTTTGGGACCTCCTCCTATTTGTGGACTAATCATGGAATCACAGCCTAATCTTTAGGAGCAAGTTATCAGCACATAGAAAACGGTCATTAATTAGTCTCTTTTTAATTAAGGAAAACGGGTTAATTAGTAAAAGCCTACATGGTTTGGTAGCTGCTGTTCTTGAAGAAAAACCCACCTCTTCCAGTTGAGAAACATCACTATTCAATTTGCAGATTGTTAAAGAGTTTCATACATGTTGATGTACGGCTACCAACTGAACATGTGTGAAATTAATTCTTCAATAAATAGTAAGAGTTCCCCACATAAGTACATAGAGAAAGACCTTGTTAAGGTGACCTGTACTGTACCATTTCCACAAGTATAAATTAAGGAAGTTAATGTAGACTGTAGCAATGATATCTACATCAAAGTCCTCTTCACATGATTTCTGCACTTGAAATTTAACCCTAAATGATAAAAAATTCCTTGTCTTACTGATGGCAACAGTATGTACAATTTTGCTCCTTGATGCATGGAGCATTTAATGATCGGCCAGCTACTTGTGTAATCTCTTCCTTTATGTCAATTTCTTCTTTATGGTATTGTAGACTTCGTGGCATCTAAGCTTGCTTACTTCTAAATCTAATAAATGTAGGCCACATGCTTTGATGCTAGGAAACCAGTAGCTTCCATTCATTTTGGCATTTGGAAAAGCTCCAGAGCCAGTCCATTTTAGTTCAGCT
Organism: Echinosophora koreensis; assembly: GCA_035048595.1. NCBI lineage: Eukaryota > Viridiplantae > Streptophyta > Magnoliopsida > Fabales > Fabaceae > Echinosophora > Echinosophora koreensis. Next base: position 6,520,756 of record JAPCYP010000001.1, on the reverse strand, counting down.
TTGATTTATGATAAATCACCACAACTGGTGTAAGAGACTTTGGAGAAGAAAACAAATGGAGTTTAATCTGGCATGTGATCCTCATAGTTGAAAAACTCTGTTATGCTGAGAGTGTCTTTATTTTCGTAGTGGAAAGTTTCTGGTTATATAAATTTTCATTAATGAACTTGTACAAAGTAAAAACTATACATGTGATTGCAGATGAAGTAGTTTAAAGTAATCTTCAACTACCCAAGAGGTGTGGTCCAAGTGGCTAGTAGCTTGGTCCCTTTAACCATATCTCCAGGGTTCGAATCTTGGTGATGGGAATAGAGCTGCATCTGTGGGTAGAGGAGTTGTCCCTTAAGTGGTACTTTACATCCTCGGGTGATTAGTCCTATGACTACCGGCTGTGGGGATACCATGAGTTTCATCCCGGACCTAAAAAAAAAAAAAAAGTAATCTTCAACTTAATCTTTTTCTTTTCTTGTGATATATGGACAGGATTGGAGGATGGCAAATGGAAATCTTCATTTAATTGTCATTTAGAGATGAGAGAAAGGATAAATATTTTTTTTGTTTCCCAGAGAGACCGGAGTATCCTGAGACAAATCTTCAAATACTATCAGGCGCTTACCCCTTCAAATAGTATTTTTTTTCCATATACAGGAATCCAGGGATAAAGAATTTTGTATATCCCAGGATGATAATCTATATGGGATGATAATCTTCCTCACTCTACATTTGAGCTGAGAACTATAAATTATGTCAGCTGCCTATTCTTAAGGGATCTTTGTGTTTTCTTCTTGATTCTTATGCCTGGATATTCAACATTCCTTACCCCTGAGGCTTGGTTTAGCATTTTTGGGACGATATAATCTATCTCAGCAAAAGAGAGGGGAGAGAGGAAAGAGCTTGAATAGGGCCACATTTAGTAAGTTTTAATTGGTTTAGTGCATGTAGAAAGAGAACAGAACTACAGAAGTATCTTAGTGAGTATATACTATTCCTGTGGGTGGGTGGATGATTTAAAAGGCAGTGCAAATCATCTTCTGCCATATGTCCATAAATGAGATATTTTGACAGATATGAAAATGATGTATGTTTAATTTGCACATTGAACTGAAAAAATCCAATGAACTTAACAAATTCTATATGATGTGACTTAGATATTTTAAAATGTCATATAAGCTGTCATTTTATTTTTTTGCTGGCTCTGTAAGTAAAATACTTGCACATCATATCCAATCAAATATTTTTACATGAAACTCAAAACTCGTCCTTTCTGATTAGTTAAAGGACAGTATCCAAAGCAAATTTGCTTGTATTACCTTAGAGGTGATATGTACTGAGGAAGACTTGTGTTACACACGCATAAGCTCTTCCTGACAGACTCCTTTGGACCCCGTTATCGTGGACTCATTTGCTGACTCATTCATTATTTCATATTTATAGAAAAAATTTCTCTCATTTATTGTTCCAGAAGGGATTTGTGAATATAAAGTCTATGTATGTATGTATCATTTTCATTGTGGATCTTAAATTTGATTTGTTAGAACTTAATGTTCAGTTTATGCACGACAAGCTATGCGTCATGCTGCTTTCATATGGATGAAGAAAAGGTGCATATTGGCAGTAGAAAATAGAAATCTTGATGATTATTCCAACAGAGGTAAGATGATGTGGTCCACCGAAGGTGACTACTTAATAACGGGGAAAGAGTTATAAATGCAGTGACAAAGAGGGAAATTAGTAAGCCCCACATATTAATAACAACTAAAGATAAGAAACAAGAAAGAGGTTAGTAACATGGATTTGGAAAAATGTCATGGAACTCCCATAAAAGTACTTCAACTTTAGGAACACCATAAGCAGAAAAGCAGAATGGTGAAGGAAAATAAACATCAGGATCAGGAGATGTATTGAGGTTCTCTCTATCATAGAATTCAGATGGCAGTTTGAAGAAAAGGAAAAGAAAGCAGTATACTTAGCAACTTTCTTACCAATTATTGCTTCAATTATGAATCAGTGATCACTTCCAATTGATAAAATTAACCCCTAATTAACTGTTCTTTTCCTATTAGGCCATATCTACAAGAGTATGATATCTGAGGCTTGTTCTTTTCCAAGAGCTGCTTGTTAATTCAAAACAATAGTTAAAATTGACAGATTAAAGTTTCCATGCTTGCCAATCATAATATTACATAGTGTATTAGATATTAAGTAACTATCAAAGGCCAATATCAGAGTGGCCATTATCAGCAATAAACAGCATTTTTACAGAAGACAAAAGTAAATGAAAAAGATAGCAAAAAATGGACATGCCATTTCAAGAACTTTGACATGGAAAGTCCATTTTCTCATCATGCTGGGGATTACTTGAACTTGAGCCACAAGGATAGTTCCAATTAAGAAGCTCTTCAATCATCTGCATAGCAACTCTATCCTCTTCTTCTACACCATCTCCAACATTATCACCACCACCAGTGTGTGGCAACCCTGCTGTCAAAGTGGACACACCCTCTGTCTGTTTCTTCCCAAGCTCTACCCTCATGACCCAATTAGAGTCAGAACGTGGCCCTGCTCCTTTTTGCCACACTCCAATGTGAGAATTGTCAGCATCTAGCCTCAGACAAGTGAGGGATGGAGAAGGGTCTTTGCAGCACTTCCTGAGCTTTGTGCTGAGGAGCTCTGACAGTGCCTTGGGTGATAAGAAAGAGTCATCACAAGGGGTGGCATCTTCAGCTTGATTCTTTGATGTAGGGAAATTGGTCTTTGCATTTTGACCATTCATCAAAATGGCTGCTTGGTCATATGCCCTTGCTGCAGCCTCTGCTGTCTCAAATGTGCCTAGCCACACCCTCCTCTTCCTGCACACACACACACACACACAACAAGTATATAGAGACACAGAGATCATAATTCAGAGTCCAGCAAGATCAAATGTTCTTAATTAGTATATGTCCCAAATCATGCATATATGGGTACGGATTCTCTCTAGCCGCTGGACCATCTAGCCAACATTTTTGTACGGCCAACAGATATCCTAATGCCAAAATACATGCATCTTCACATATAAAAATGTTGGCTGGATGGTTTAGCAGCCGCAAGAGAATCCAAATTTTGCGGATATAGTGCCTAGAAATAATCTAAAATATATGAAAAAGAGAAAGAGTGAGGAAGAGAAAGGGGAATAAAAGTTTATATAAATGTGGCTAGAACTTTGGTAATAATAAAATAATATACATATGTATATATGTATACATGTGTATAATGATGAAAGGAACAGCATTGTATAGGTAGCATTAGTTTAGAGTTTAATGAACATATTACAGTAATGGGTGACGAATTTCTGACACCCAGGAGCCCCACTGGCGTTGCCTGACTCCTCTGAACTTCTTTGCATGTACCATGCTTTTTGTTTTGGTGCAAGTGAATATAACGTGTGGTGTGGTGTGGTGTGGGGTTTAGAGAGGGAAAGAAAATGAAAAATAAGAAGCAACTAAAAAAGAAATAAGAGTTGCAGATTGGTTGCAGAGAAGTACGAGTGGAGATGAAGGGAATTAATAGTAGGGGGGGGTTTGAGGTTCGTACAAATATACAACTGTCAAATGTGCTAAGACTTTTTTTCTTTTTTCTTTTTTCTTTTTCCTGAGTCTGTGAATGTGATGCTGTTAACAAAATTTATATGGGGTGTCGGTGGATTGGACGGAAAGTGGAATTGAAACAGTGCACATGCAATAAAAGTTTCACCTGCACAAGTTTGATAAAATCAATCCATAGCTTCTTAACAACTCAATTAAATGAGCAGCAGGTAGCCACAAATATATGTTACACAAAACAAGCTGTGCTCCAAATTTTGAAAGATTAAATAAATTTTTTTTTCTCTTGAATTTGCATCCACATGTGTTCTGCATGGAATGTGAAAAAGGGTGTATTCAAGTTTTATTGACAATCCTACACTAATTGCTTCGGTAATAAGTTGAGATCAAGGGTTGAGTAATGTGAAGAGCGCATAAAAGTTCCTTGACTTCCTTCCTTCTTATCATGTGAAATCAAAATAATAAGAGAATTACACTCTTCTGTCCTGTAAACATACAAAATATGACTGTTTATTCACATACGACATATAATACATCAGTTCCAATTTTTTTTTTTTTTGGTGTAAACATCAGTACCAATTTTATATACCATAATATCTAATTATATTCACGTTCAACAAAATATACTATACAGGTGTTATATATGGGATACTAAATATATATATACATATATATATATATTAGTATTTTTACAGGGGTTAATGCTATCGTCCACTCTACCCTAAAAAATATAATAAATGCTCAAGCCACTGGATGAAACCCAAGTTTTCAGATTATGTGAGATTTAAATTAGATTTAAAAAAAAAAAAATTTGATCCTGTGATGTAGGGACTAGAGCACATGATGTAGCAGGGCCCTTTTCATAGTACTTTAATGAATATAACTTTTAGGTTAAATTAATTTGAAGGTGTTGAAAAATCTCAAATAGATTCATATACTTTAAAAAATTATAATTAATGTGTCATTTGAATACTTAGAAAATTTGTAACCGGTCCCCCCATACACTTTTCTATTATGATTTTGTTAAGTATCCGTTAAGTGGTCTATCTACTCGTATTTGTGCGTTCTTGAATTTTTCGAAAAAATTTAAATAGGTTCTATACTTTTAATTAGGAAAATTAAAATAAGTCTTTGTATATTTTAGAACCCTAAAGAAATAGTGTATGAAGGGCCCAATTACAAATTTTCGATGTGTTCAAAAACCCAATTATAAATTTTTAAAGTATAGGGGCCTATTTGAAAATTTCCAGATAGTCTAAGGACTTACATTTTAATTAAACCTAACATTTATGTACAATCATGAAGCTTTTTACTTTTTGTTTCTAAGTGTGTTTGGATTAATTGAGAAAATTTATTATTTCCACAATCGATTATATGCAATAATCGATTATAATATAACCAATTTTATGTTTAGATTTTTTTTTAAAGGTTATGTTTAGATGAGTTTGTTAAAAAACAATTTTAATAAATTAAAAAAAAAGTATCAAGTTATTTATATAATTTAATAATATTTTTTCATAATTAATTTTACCAGGATGAAATCAGAAGAATGTTATTAGTTTCAAAATAAATTAACAAATTTTAAATAAGTTTCAAATTTTTACATTCTTTAACAACATTTTTTTCCTTAAAAAAAAATTTATTAACATGCTCAGTATAGTTGCATAATCTAAATCAAAATTCAAAAGTCGACTTAGTTAAAAAGTTGGGTTACCGGGTCAATATAATTTTATGGTGGGTCAAATAATTGAACTGAAAAATCGAAACAAAGAAAGAAATATTTTTAAAAATTATTATATAAAAAACTAATTGATATGGACAATACTATATTAAAAATATACTACATAATGATCCAAAAAAAGATATATTGCATAAAAATATTATATGAGAAAAATACTTCCCAACAAGTGGAGATAATGTTCCTCAAAAAAAAAAAACAGTGGAGATAATAATGTAAATAAAAATTATTGAGAATAATGAGCACCCAAAAAAAAATTGAGGATAATACTCAATAGAAGCATATAGTTTAGTGGTAGAGTATACTCAATGACGAAGAAAGAATCTTTAGGAATATTATTTAATAATTTAATTCCATAAAAAAAATGCACTTTTAAAGTTATAATTTTTTTAAAAATTATAAATGGGCCAATCCGAATCATCTTGTACAATTGTCAGGCCAGAGTCTGAATCGCGAATCTGCCGTTTTAAGAATGAAATAACTAAATGAAGGTAAAAATGGAAATGTACTATTTAATGTATACTTTGATGTAAACATGGTGTATATTGTTATTATAAATACTAATGAGTGCCTAAAATGTATATTGTTTAAGGAATATAAAAAAGTAAGGTTGCTATGGAAAGTGGTGTAATCAATACATTAAGAATGGATATACTTAATTTTTTGATAAATAATTATTTTAATTTGATTTTTTAAACAATACCCTTTAAGTTCTCGATAGCAAAACCGTATTATTTTTACTTCATCAATTTAATTCTTGGAAATTCTGAAACAAATTATATAAATGAATTCTTTAAAAAAAATTATATAAACTAATCAAATCCAAGGCAATTTCACTTAATAATGGATGTTTATTTGCTATAAGGATCAGAATTTTTTATTACATAAATAATGGATGTTTATAAAATTTAAAAATAAAATTATATATATATATATATATATAAAATATTTAAAGGTACTAATGATATATACACAATTAATTTAAGTAGAATGTAAAATTATCGATTAAAAGAGAAAGTATTTATATCTGAAAAGAAGTGGCATAATTAATTTAAAAATTAAAAATTTTAAAAAGAATTAAGAAAAAAACGTGTCATTAACTCATTCTTCAAATAAATGAAAAAAATATTTAAGTTATGTATAAAAAATGAATGTAAAAAAGCATAATTTATATTTGAAGAAGTTTTAGAATATTATATATGAAATACTTGTTTTTTTAGTATTTTTATTTATCATAATAGACAAATAATAACAATTAGTATTTAAATAATTTTAAAAAAGCAATAATTTGAATAAAATATAAATCAATTAATTAAAACTATTTGTCATGAAAGAAAAAATAAATGAAAATAAGTAAATGATAAATGAATTTGGTAGTTAATTAGCATATTTAAAATGTTTTAAAAATTAAATATTAAAAAATCGTGCTTGATGGAGGTGAAGCCATGTGGCTTAATACTCTAATTTAATACAGATAGATTTATATGAATTGGTTGTATTAGTATGTTTGAAATTAGTAGTAAACAATTCGGAATAAAAAAAATTGGAAATTGGTAATAGATAATTAGTAAATAATCTAAAAAATGGTATTAGTAATTAGAAATATTTATTATTAAAAGAATAAGAATTACATGAAAAAAAATTATCATATTATTAATATGCTAGCCCCTTTGATTTTTTTTTTAACAAAACTTTAGGTGAGATGGGTCCCAGGGGCTCACCAGGGCCAAAGCATGCCTCACCACTCAAAGAACGCTTACAGAGGTACTCACGATTACCCACTACCGAGGTCCTCACATTGGCAATGAGATTTGAACTCACGACCTCATAGGTTATGAACTGTATCCTTACCAACTGGACTAACCTTCGTTGGCCTAGTCTCTTTGATTTTAATAATGTTCCTACTTGTATCTCTTATCTCCTTATTAAAGAAATGCCATAAGTTGGCTTTATTAAAAAAAAGAAAAAAAAGAATTACATGAAAAAATAAGTAACAAATTTGTTAATTATAACACTTAATTAGTCGATTTGAAAATATATTTAAAAGTAAATAAAAAAAAAATTTATCCAATGTAGATGATATCACGCGAATGACATATTGAGGAGGAGGAGAATGATTGGGATGACTCAGGTTGATGAATGAGAACTCTACTTAAGGATATAAGGATGATGATTAACATAGTTAGCTGACTTTCTTATCCTCCTTCTACGTGTGGCTTAGGGCAAATTGAGACCCTCTGTGTACACAAGAAAGTACTCGAGACTTTGTGTGATGCATGGAACATTGACTTCGTCATTTCATTTTATTTATGCGTTAGTGGCATGAAATGTTCAGTGAAGAAATGTAGGCCAAAGTCGCAGTTTGTTGAGAATTGTTGACTATTTATTTGCGCAGACACAGCCAGATGTCTCTTCATCACTCGACCTTTTGGTCCGTCAATTTATTGGTGGGACAAAATTTTAATGTCCGGCTATTTTTATTTTCTTGTCATCTAATTTTAAAAATAACTGTAAAAAAAATTAAAAAAATATTGAAAATTTCAATGATAATGATAATAATTACTTAAGATTTGAAAATAACTGTTTATTTTAAAAATATACTGACACACATCCTAGCAATATGATATGAGGCCCTTTCCACTTACTGTTGTTGCAATATTTTGATAAGGGCATGGGAGACTTAAAAAATTGCGTATGAGCCAAGAATAATAAATAAAAAATATTGTAAATTTCTTATAGATGTGATATTATTAATATGATCATTGTTTTTTGAACATTAAAATAGAATCACCATATCGTGTTTATTTACTTTTTTTTCCATATATTTTTGTTCCTACATGGGGCGAATAGTATTCTGCCCATATAGGATCCATCATGTTGGATATTAGAAATAGAAAGATGAATATTATGCAAAGTGAGAATCACGCTTTGATGACAAAAGACAGATTGTGAGATCTTGGGCTTAGAAATGGCAAACATGATCATTTAATATCTTCTTGGACAATGAAGATAGGAAGAATTCTAGCAAGAGGCCATTACAAGAATTTTCGCTATTTCCCAGGGTTTTTGCCCTGGGAAAATCACAAAATTCGTGGAAAAATACACATTTCTCACAGATTACCCACGAATCCAGATACGTCGAATAACAGGGTGTCGAAAACGATTTCCCACGACATACAAGGACTTTATGTCACTCGGTATATGGAAGGCTTATAAAAGCTAGGTTTAGCAAGAGATCTGGACAGGTTAAAGAGGTTGAAATCGACCCATCGAGGCACATCATATGTCTTTGAGCTTTGTAGTTGTTGTGTGAACAATTTTTTAAATGTATGTATAAAAAATAAAAATATATATAATGTCAAATATGATGTTTGAAATCTATGGATAATTTTAGTTTTGTACTGCACTACATGATGGGGTTGTGTAGTGATGGTCAATTCCTCCCCATGTGGTTCCAGGTACGAAACAAAGGAATGAGTACCTATAAGATGAGGTGAGCAGGGATAGAAATATTACTTGTACCTTTGGATATTCATGGATAAAACACGGAACGGGTTGATGATATGGATACATTTATGGGTATCCATGAATAAAATAATTCGATTTTTTTACCCGTTCATTAATGGGGAGGTGGGAGATATTATAGTATCGATACTCACGAATACCCGCTACATATATATATGGGTTTGGGTACTCCTTCTACCCGCTTCATATATATAATTTTTGTTTATAAAAAAAAAACGAATACCCGCTACATGAAATTGCAAAAACGCCCCTATATATACATATCAAAATGCTTTAAAATAAAATGATGCCTTTGAATTGTGTTAAAAACTTATTTTGTTTAGACTTGTGGAACTAAATATACTAAAATTAACTTCTTTATTTATGTGTTGATTAAAGTACTAAGTTAGGTTTTCCTTTTGCAATTTCTAACATTTTTCTAAAGTTGTTATATTTTAACTAATTAGTATCCATGGATACCCACAGATATAGATGGATATTAATAAATCTATTTAAAACCCGCATGAATATAGGCCATGTACGAGTAGGATATTCATCCAGCGGGGGGACTACCTGTGCCCGCCCTGCCCCATTTTCATCCCTAGAGGTGAGGTTATGAGAAATTGAATGAGATTAGCTTCATACCATGCACTTTGTATTGGCTTTTATATGGTGGCTATACCCCTTTTATGATCCTTTAGGCTAAGTGGAATTCTTCCACCTAAGGGAGCTAAACTCGCACGAGTCTTGCAACAAGAGGTGAGATAGTTGTGGAACGAGTGTATTATCGAGCATATAATGCAAATTAAGGGTTTCAATTCTGGATGTGTTTAGAAGAACTTATTTGAATTTTATGAGAATAACTTACGAAAATAAATTTATGTAAATAATTTATGAAAATGAATTATGATATTCATATAACCTCATTTTAGCTTATTGCAATTAGCTTGTTAGAAAAGCTTAAGAAAATAAATTATTTTTCAGCTTATTTGAAAAAAATTATCAACTAAGCACTTATTAAAGTAGTTTATCCAAAAACACTCTTACTCTGCATGTGCTAAGCTATTATGGTGGAGCAGATCCTAGTTTGGCTCCATCCGAATACTGAGTCGATCATATTGAATTGCTAGATCTAAAACAATTTTCATATTTTACCAGAAAATTATATAATGCTTACACTAGTTTGATTTAATGTTTATACATCGAGTTGAGGTAAGAACATACTGTTGGAAAATTTATTTAATATTTATTTCAAAATAATTTGTTTTGAAAGGTTTTAAATTTCTCTTTTATTGTCATTTATTACATTTAATTTTGTGTAACATTTCCGTTAATAATTTGATTTAATTTTATTATCTTTGAATGCTTTTTATTGCTTTGTCCTCCATATTAAAATATTTCTGTTATTATCTTTAATTATGTTTTATTTCTTCTTAATACCTTCTAATTATTGTAACCGTATATTTCTTTAATCAGCCATGCTCTCTAGCTTTTAAATAGCAGGTTTTCCAAAGACAATGAGAAGAGGTTCTTATGTGGTCAAGGGAGTTTTTATCAAGGGAGAGAAAAATACTTTTTGGATCTATTAACATACATTTTCTTGAGCAAGAGTTCATGAAGAACAATTGGCAGACTTTCACTTCTATTTTCATGTCGTGTTGGAATTTTCATTTGAAAAGAAAGTTCTTCTATTTTCTTGTTTTCAATGTATAAGAATATGTGTAGGAGTTGATATCATTCTTGCTGTTCTGGCACCCAGAATAATATAGTTATTCTGGAAGAGTCTGTTAAATCCTGGGGGAGTTTCGCAATTTGATTGACACAATTATTTGTGGGTGGGCGAAATAATCCTTAAGGACAGTGTCCTTTGACACGTCTCAGACTATAAACATTTTATCAAAGTTCTTCTTATTTTCCTCTATTTATTTTATTTATCTATTTTATTTATTCTATTCATTACTTTTACAACAATCTTAAGGATTATTTCTATAGGAAAAATCATAGCAAATTTTTTTTTGTGCGAAGGGCTTGTTTTTTTTTTTTTTTTTACGTTTTTGTATACATTTTTTTTTCTGCCAGTTTTTTCTCTCCCAATGTTACTCATATTAGATCACATTGTGCAAAACTTTTGGGGTTGATTCATATGATTATTTTTGTAAAAGATATTTATTTTGATGCTTTGAATTATTGGTGCAATCTTATATGTAATAAGACACACTTGCCTCTTCATTTTCTAACTACGTTATCTACTTCAGTTTTGGAATCCACCGTAGTTTTGTTTCTTTAAAAAAAAAAAAATTTATTCTTTTGCCATCTTTGTTCCTCTCTTTTTAGTGTTCAGTTCTTTTTGTCTTTTATCCGTGGGATTTGGACCATTAAACTACATATATGTTGTTGCACTCACCCGTATTTGTTGTCCAAGCAACTTTGGTAAATATTGCAGATTTACTTGCACTCGACATGCTCTTGAAGCTAATTAATTGATCAACAAAGAGTTAAAGTGTGGGTGACTTTCTGATGTGTCAAAGTTTCTCTGCCCTTCCAGAAATAGGTGCCTAATGCTTTATAGATGGGAAGCGTATTCTGGTAATATTTTTCTTATATAACATGCTGGTCTTGGTTCATATTGGTCAAGTTGAATTATGGAGCATTTCTTATTATAAATATAAGTCATTTGGATTGAGCATAAAAAAAAAATGAATTTGGATAGTGGTAATTTATATTAGGTGTCCGTATATGCATTTCTTTTGCAAATGAATTAACAACGTGGGTTACAGATCTTGATAATTGTGTTGCAGTTGCTATTGCATATAAAAGTATTTGCATATGTGATTCATGTCTTTGCCGTTTCTGGTTTATAAGGTTAAATACATTTTTTTTTTTATATATCTATTTAAAATATTTGAGTTGATTTGAATCAAATCTGTTTATTATGTTTCTATGTTTCTCTTTTGGGAATTCTGAAATATTTTTGTTACTCATGTTAATTATGTTGGGAGACCTCAAGAAAGTGATAGATTTGTGATTCTGAAGTGCGATGCTTTGGTTTTTTATGAGTATAATGTTGAGTCTTTAATTGTGCAAGATTTCCTTGAATGTTGTTCTCACGGAATTGGAGACATCTTATAGAATGTGATACTGCAGAATATTTGTCAAGCATCTTGAAAAGCTTCTCAAAGTGATTCTTTGCAGTGAACCTCATCAGTTACTTACAATATATATTTTGTTCTCGTCATCATCTATTAGTGGAACATCTCCAATCTCGTGAAGTAACTCAATATGGTTTTAAAAAAAAAAAAAAAAGGCAAATGAGGTATTAGGTATTGTCTCATTTGATGACAAACTCAGGTGCTATGCTACCAAACAATAGACAAAGGTGAGCCTTGTTGAAAGAGTTTCTCAACTGTTTAACATGTTCCTTTTGATTTTGACCTTTTGATCTCCATATGATAAAACTGAACTCATAAAACTTTGTTGACGAGAAAAGTTGTCGTTTGTGTGTGTTGCTCCTTTAAATTTAAATATACATGCTCTATATATTTAAAGAAGAGGCTTAGTGTTCGCATACGTGTGGCCAAGTTAGCAAGATAAGAAATTGAACTCTTAATGTCATTTGGCTTATTTGACATTCCACCATGGAGGCCAAAATTGTGTTTACGCAAGCTAGCTAAAATTGTTTGAAGGTATTAATTATTGTTATTTTATTATTATGAGCTATCCATGTGTATTTTACATGATGTATATGATAGAATTATATGGTTTATCTTTTTGGATGAGGATAGCTAGATGAGCATGATTGTTTTTGCAGAATTTATATTGAGGCAATTGCAAACTTGGAGTACATTCTCCTTTTGAACATTTCTTTTTCTAATTACATTGGTTATTGGCAAAGCGATATTGTTAGTGCGATGGTAAAGGTGAGAATTTCAAATTCTCAATTTTATTGCCTCGCCGGAGTCTTATTCTGACAAGTTTTGATAAGAGGTGTTATCGATAAATTGGCGTCGTATGTGTAAGTGATTTTTGGGACTGTCATTGAAAATAATGTGTGATATTATGACCAGTGGGGGGTTGTAACTTGTAAAGTCATGTGATTATGCATTTCAATGCATGTGTATGAAGAACAGTGTTAATCCTCTTAAGGCCAAAGGCAAACTTGGTCGTGGAGATGATATAATTGTTGGAATCATTCTCGGACTATTCTTGTAGCAAATAAAAAGATGGATGGTAGACTGTGGGGCTACCAAGCATATTTGTGTAAACAAATATGTTTTATGCCTCCTACAAATTTGTGGGGGATGAACTGGATTTCCCACTGTATTGAAAATGCAGTGCTGTTAAACTGAATTTTAGATTTAAAGATGATGTGTTCACCATTTGTGGTGATTATACTTAGAGATCAGCCAATCAAAAATTTATTGTAAAATCTACAATGGGGTTAGAGTTTATACTCTGAAATTGGCTGATAATGAGGCTGAGTGGTTGGAAAACTTCTTAGCAAATATTTTATGTGAGTTAAATTAACTCTTTATGTGTTTATATATTGTGATTGCCAAGTGGCAAAATGAATATATTTTATGAACATACGTATGTGTTACAATTCCGGAAAGTAGCTACTGAATGATGAGGCCTGATTATTGTGGAGGTCAAAATTGAATTTGACCGACTTGCTCACAGAGCCCAAAACTGCTAGTGAGTAAAACATCGAGGGGAATATGGGACTTAAGCCAATGTGAAATTAACGGTGATGGTAACCCAACCTTTGTGATTGGAGATCCCATGAAGAAGGTTCATATGGGTAAAAACAAGTCACTTGTTAGTTCTGCTAGCACAAATAATTTTGTCCCTTCCTATGGTGTGAGAAGTGTTAGACTGCATTTATTGAGGGATAAGCTGAAAGCTTTTAATGAATTTCATATCCCGTATGGGTGGTGTATGAAGTGCAGCATACACTTGATGAAATCACCTATATGAGTGTCAAGTGGGGCCGCTTGTATGAGATTGTGGCATAATCTCTAGAGCACTCATGAATTGCCAGGCGCGCGCATGGCCGAAAGGCGTAAAACAGCGTAATAGCAAGAATTGTGGGGGTGTAGTGTGATTGGTAGACCTCTATCATACACCAAAGTGTTTTGGTTCATAGAAGTTTACTTCACCGACTCACTTGTGTGATAAGTCTTATCAGTCTAGGTCTGGTTCATAGTCCAAAAGACACCAGATTCGATGCACTAACATCCATGTGATCAACTCTGAGTATTATTATTATTTTTTTCACAAATTATTTTGAAATATGTGGGGGATTGTTGGAAAATTTATTTAATATTTATTTCAAAATAATTTGTTTTGAAAGGTTTTAAATTTCTCTTTTATTGTCATTTATTACATTTAATTTTGTGTAACATTTCCGTTAATAATTTGATTTAATTTTATTATCTTTGAATGCTTTTTATTGCTTTGTCCTCCATATTAAAATATTTCTGTTATTATCTTTAATTATGTTTTATTTCTTCTTAATACCTGCTAATTATTGTAACCGTATATTTCTTTAATCAGCCATGCTCTCTAGCTTTTAAATAGCAGGTTTTCCAAAGACAATGAGAAGAGGTTCTTATGTGGTCAAGGGAGTTTTTATCAAGGGAGAGAAAAATACTTTTTGGATCTATTAACATACATTTTCTTGAGCAAGAGTTCATGAAGAACAATTGGCAGACTTTCACTTCTATTTTCATGTCGTGTTGGAATTTTCATTTGAAAAGAAAGTTCTTCTATTTTCTTGTTTTCAATGTATAAGAATATGTGTAGGAGTTGATATCATTCTTGCTGTTCTGGCACCCAGAATAATATAGTTATTCTGGAAGAGTCTGTTAAATCCTGGGGGAGTTTCGCAATTTGATTGACACAATTATTTGTGGGTGGGCGAAATAATCCTTAAGGACAGTGTCCTTTGACACGTCTCAGACTATAAACATTTTATCAAAGTTCTTCTTATTTTCCTCTATTTATTTTATTTATCTATTTTATTTATTCTATTCATTACTTTTACAACACATACATGATTGAAACAATTTTCAATTAATTGTATGCGCTTGCAATATTAAAAACAATAACCCTATATATGTAATTTCACTACTAATTCAAGGTAATGGTAACTTGGGTCACGGACAACCCACCTACCGTGGCTAAACGGGCTCCTAGTCCATTCCAAGTAAGCAAGTGCTCCTTACAATCCAAGGAGGGAATCGATTCTGGATTATATTCTCCTATGACACTTCTCTTTAATTTCTTGAAACAAAATACATCCTTGATTCTCTTTTCATTTCATGTCTCTCTCCATATATATACATTATTATCAACTTAAAGACCTTTATTTCCATGTGTTTTTACATTTACTCAAGAAAGAGTTCCCTGCCTTTTCCAGCCATTTCTAAATTATCTCCTACAATTTGTTAAAAATCGAATTGTATTTCAGTAACTTTAATTACCCTCTATGGTTATGATACACATCATACTATCATAGCATAGGAGGGGAGAAGTATAAAGTGTAAAACAAAATGCCTCAACTGCTACATGGGACGCTTAAGGTAACCATTTTTGAAGTCGATAGGCTACAAACCGGATGTAATTTGGATTTCTGCACGAAGGTAAATTGATTAAAACTCTCTCTTGTAATAATCATTAACATAGTGTTTGGTTGGAGGGGTTTGGAGGGGAGGGGAGGGATTTTTTTTAAATTTGTGTGTTTGGTTCACTTTTAAGAGGGGAGGGGAGGGGAGGGGAGCAAAATCCCTCCTTAAGTGAGTTTTGCCTCCCCTCCAATAATGGGGGGATTTGGAGGGGAGGGGAGGGATTTTAAAATATAACCTATGTATTGACTAAAATATCCCTACTTATTTATTTTAAAATAAATAATTATAAGGGTTTAAGAGTAAATTTGTTTTAAAATCCCTCCCCTCCCCTCCTGAACCAAACATGAAAGTGTTGCCTCTCCTCCCCTCCCCTTCCCTCCTCCCAACCAAACACAATAGCTAGTTAAAACTCCTTCCCTCCCCTCCTTTGAACCAAACACACCCTAAGGGAAAAGGGGGGAAATTAATGGGTTGCTTGCTAGTTGCTATACATATCCATAGAATTAGAATGGAATAGTCCGTACATTAAAGCATTAAATTATTAATGTAGAAGTCTAATAACTTATGCAGTTATGTTGGTAATTTTATCAAGGCAAAATTATTTTGTTGGTCCTTGAACTATTTAGGAATCTTTTATTAGGTTCTTAAACTTTAAAAGTTTGTAATTGAATCCCTAAACTTATAAATTTTGTAATTGAGTCTCTCTTACACATCTTCATTATGATTATGTTAAGTCTCTGCTAAGTGATCCATCTATTCGTGTATTTGTGGATCCCTAAACTTTTTGAGAAAATTCAAATATGTCCTATACTTTTTAGAAAATTTCAAATAGGTCTATATGTTTTTTTTTTTTTGGGAACTCTAACAGAATCCTAGCAGAGATATATGTATAAGGGATTTAATTATAATTTTTTATAAGTTTAGGGACCTAATTACAATTTTTTAAAATTTAGGAACATATTTAAAAATTCCCAAATAATTTAGAGATCAACAGAGTAATTAAACCTTTTATCAAATAAGAGAATGAAACACGAATTGCTAAGTTCTAATCATTAATGGTTTCCCTAAGCTTTTCTATATATCCTCTTTAAAAGAAGTTAAAGAACATGTAACTTTCAACCTACCTAGTATTACAATTACAAGGGCAGTGCAAAATTAAAATAGATGATAAAATAATTGCAGTTAGGCCATTAGAGCTTTCTGATCTTTATTGTTTGATGATTTAAAGCTTTTTCGGATATTGGACCCAACTAGGCCTGCCAGTATTTTGTTTTTTTTTTCAAAATGATGAGAGTTTGGATAGTTTGTATTTGAAAATTTTAGCAAAATTTGCTGAAAACATTTTTCTGGCCATGGCTACTTAAAAGTTACCCAATCTCACACATTCAGTTAAAAAGGAACTATTAATTTGAGCACTAATACATTATACACATATGTATCGTAAATACTTCTCTTTTTCCTCTTTCCTCTCTCATTTTCTTGATCTGAGTAGTCTGGATAGTTTTTTTCCCGTTTTGAAGTGCATATCTTATGATGTTCTCTCTCTTTTTTTTTTTTTTGACAATCATATCTTATGATGTTCTTGTCTAAGAAGGTAAAAGATAATAATATATTTAGACACGATAACATATTAACATTTTCAAATTTCATCAAATGTCCAAATAACTTTTTCCAAATATTTTCTACTAATTAACCAAACCAACATAACCTTAAGTTTTAAGATATTTTTTTAGTTTACTATCGCTGCACTGCTATACCTCTCCCATCCTTTTTAGTCCAATTCTTCTTTCAAATAAACAAAGCTCACTTTATTTCACATTTCTTTTGACAACTTGTTGGAATAAAAGTCTCTACTGAGTAGCCATGTATATAGCTTTTGAAATAAGTTTTGTCATAAAGTCAGCAGATGCTATCAAGAACTGTTAGTTATTCTAACAAAAGCCACCTTTTGTTAATCAGCATTGTGTATAACTTCTTGTTAGGCATGACTAGTGACTACTTATATATCTCAATTCTCAGATGCTATATAACAATACTTTCTTTTTAAGTGGAAATTATAACATGTTTAAGCCCTTCTTATCCTGTTTTCTTCTTGAAAATTTTGCAACAAAGGGCACAACGCACAAGGGGAAGAGATTTCTAGCCCAAGTCAAGGGTTGTCTGCTGTGCCGGCCTGAGGTATCTTAACCAACCTTTTTAACTTGCAGTTATGTTATTCACACATCACTTTGCACGCTGTAGTGGTGTAAAAAATTTAATGTACAAATGGTTTTTCCCTTAACTTTTCATAGTTGGCCACGTTATAGTTTGTCGGAAGTATCACATCGTCCGCCTCAAATTTTGAGATGCAATTTATATTCCTGTTGGACAACTCTACTTGACACCAATTGATTTTAGGATGGAATCTAATACAGTTCTTTCACTTTTGTACATGACATGCTTCATTTTCTATACCTGTATCTGAAATTTTATTTTCTGACTCTTGACATGTAACAATTTCGTGAAGATTGTTGGGACAAGACTCTATGCAACAGTTGATTTAGACAAGGCAAGGGTAGGACGGACCAGAATGATAGGAAATCAACCCTCCAACCCCAAGTGGAAGGAGACTTTTGAAATATATTGTGCTCACAAGATCACAAACATTGTATTCACTGTGAAAGATGATAATCCAATTGGAGCAACTCTAATTGGAAGGGCTTATGTCCCTGCTGAGCTACTTCTCAAGGGCCCCATAATTGAAAGATGGTTTGAGATATTAGATGAAGAAGACCATCGTCCTATACCAGGTGGCTCTAAAATTCGTGTCACTGTGCAATTCTCTAGTGTTACCAAATGGTCTGAGGGGATAAGGATGCCATTTGATGGTGTTCCTCGTACATTTTTCACTCAAAGACAAGGTTGTAGTGTTACCTTATACCAAGATGCTCATGTCCCTCATGACTCTTATTTCCCTTTGATTTCACTATCTGGAGCAAAATACTATGAGCCTAGAAGATGTTGGGAAGACATTTTCAATGCCATTATAGAAGCAAAACACTTTGTTTACATGACTGGTTGGTCCTTTTACACTGAAATAACCTTAGTTAGGGACCCAGGGAAGTCAACAATCACTCTTGGGGATCTGCTCAAGATGAAAGCTGACGAAGGTGTTAGTGTTCTTATGCTTGTTTGGGCTGACAGAACTTCTGTTCCAGACTTGAAAAAAGATGGCTTGATGGCAACCCATGATCAAGAAACTGAACAATACTTTAGAAACACAAATGTGCATTGTGTTTTGTGCCCGCGTAATCCTGATAATGGAAGAAGCATAGTTCAAGGTTTTGAGATTTCAACAATGTTCACTCATCACCAAAAGACTATAGTTGTTGACGGCCAAGTTGCTATTGAAGGATCTCAGAAGCGAGGGGTGGTAAGTTTTATAGGTGGGATTGATCTTTGTGATGGGAGATATGATACTCAGGAACATCCTCTTTTCTCAACTCTGAATACAGTCCATCATGATGATTTCCATCAGCCGAATTTCCCCGGAGCTTCTATCAAGAAAGGCGGTCCAAGAGAGCCATGGCATGACATTCACTGCAAGCTGGAAGGACCAGTTGCATGGGATGTGTTGTACAATTTTGAGCAAAGGTGGGAGAAGCAAGTAGGGAAGCAATTCCTATTCTCACTTGAAAAGCTTGACACAATTCTGGTTCACCCTTATGATGTAATGAAATCAGAAGAAGATAGGGACACATGGAGTGTTCAATTGTTCAGGTCCATAGATGGTGGTGCAGTTTATGGCTTCCCTCATGCCCCAGATGAGGTTGCTGCATTAGGCCTTGTTAGTGGGAAAGATAACAGCATTGACAGAAGTATTCAGGATGCTTATATAAATGCAATTAGGAGAGCAAAGAATTTCATCTACATTGAGAATCAGTATTTCCTAGGGAGTTCATATGGTTGGAAAGCATCTGATATAAAAGTTGAGGATATTGGTGCTTTGCATCTTATACCAAAGGAGTTGTCATTGAAGATTGTTAGCAAGATTGAAGCAGGACAGAGGTTTGCTGTCTACATTGTCATCCCAATGTGGCCAGAAGGTGTACCTGAAAGTGCTTCAGTTCAGGCAATACTAGATTGGCAAAGGAGGACCATGGAGATGATGTATTCTGACATTGCTAAGGCCATACAGAATATGGGAATTGAAGCACACCCTAGGGATTATTTGACATTTTTTTGCCTTGGCAAGAGGGAGCCTAAGATACAAGGAGAATATACTCCTCTAGAGGAACCAGAGCCTGACAGTGACTACAGGAGAGCACAAAATACTAGGAGATTCATGATCTATGTTCATTCCAAGATGATGATAGGTAAGAGAATAATGAATCCTTTATCTGATATGTTCTATAGTCTAAACAATACCATGAATCTATGTTGTCATGCATTTTCATTATGGCCACTCAAACTATTATATATTTATTTCACGTATATAACATTGATTGCAGGCACCATGTTAAAAATATTTAAATTCAACTTTATACATTTTAAATAATGATTTGGGTGAATATGTCTAACTAAAAATTTCCCTTGATTATATATTTTCATTGTAATTTATTCAAACACTGATTAATTAATTAGACTATAATAACATATGTGGCTTGCTTTGGTTCCTATAGTGGATGATGAATACATAATCATTGGTTTCTGCCAACATCAACCAGAGATCAATGGATGGTGGAAGGGACACAGAGATTGCAATGGGTGCATTCCAACCGCATCATCTAGCATCACGCGGCCCACAAAGACCAAGAGCCCACATATATGGGTTCAGGAGAGCATTATGGTACGAGCATCTAGGGGATCCGCATGATGAGGTGTTCGACGAGCCAGAAAGTAAAGAGTGTGTGAATTTTGTGAACCATCTTGCTGAGAGGAACTGGGAGTTATATTCCAATGATACATTTGATAAAAATGCACGATTGCACCACCTCTTGCGTTACCCTATAGAAGTAGCCAATGATGGAAGTATAACAACATTGCCAGGGTTTGAATTTTTTCCTGACACCAAGGCTAGGGTTCTTGGCACAAAAACTGATTACCTCCCTCCAATCCTTACCACCTAGCTACCACACTGCTTGCTTATCACATAACCCCTCATTTATGTATAATTAAACAAAATATTAAGGGCAATATATTTTGTATATTAAAAAAAAAAAAAAAAAGCTTGAAATCGAGTTCGTTTTTACATGTAAAATTCTCCTATAGTATTGATCAGATGGGCCGTGCCCCAGGAGATCTAAGTAATGCTGTATTTTCATAATAAATCATTTTAACAACATCTAAAAATATTAATTTTTAAGACAGAAAAAATAGAAGTATCGAAAAGGTGTTTAGGTTTGTCTGCTCTTGTGTTGTTCTTATATTCAGTTAATATACTTTGATTAATAAATTCCACGTTAACTTTATGGATTAAAGTAGTATATATGTATTGTCATCGTAGAAAATTTTACACTAACATTTACTAACATTATAACATGTATGTTTTTAATAGGGGTGTAACGAGTCGATTTGGTTCGGACATTTAATTATAATCAATGTTGGACGTATACATCTCAATATTGCATTATTATTTTCTTTTTTCAGAACATGAAAATTTATTGTCTTTAAATTTTAACATTCAAATATGAGGTGTAGCATAAATGCCAGTTTAATGCAGGAAAATTATTTTCTTTTGAAGGCCAAATGAAATTTGAACTTGAAAACATTCCTTTTGAACATTTTATGACCAGCTCAATCATCCCCTTGTTTCGTGCTATAGACGACACATAGGACATGGACATGCTGAGAGAACGACATATGGAGAGAACTACATTCTATTTTGTATATATAATAGATAATAGATAACTAACAGAGAGAAGAAATAATAATAATAATAATAATAATGTTGATTTGTTAAGATATTATTGGATGTTAGTGTAAAAATCTTTACAATAACAGTATATAGAAATTAAACTCTTTGATAAATATTAATTAAAAAATACCAACGAGAACAAATCTAATGCCCTTTGATATTTTAAAGGTGGTTGAAACACGAGTATTTTCCATAATTATTGCAATGTTTATGATATTGCTCTCTATTAAAAAATAATATGTTCTATCCAAAAATAATATAATATGTTATATGTAATAGTTCATCAATAAAATATATATATATATATATATATAAAATAATTATTGTGCATGTTATATTTTTATTGAAAAGTAGTTCTACATGGACTTAATTAACAAATTGCACCTAATTTTTATCTTTTTATAAATGGATCTAGCAAATTTATAAAATAAATTTATATTTATCTCCATTCTACACTTAAAAAAACACAGAAAAAAATTCATTTACTGAAATTACATCTTCTTTATTTAGAAAGGTTAACACTTCTTTAAAGTAAATTTATCCTTATAGTAAGTAAATATATATTCATCCACCAAAAAAAGTAAATATATATTCACCTTTGATTTAATATAAAATACATTATAATTGTAATACACTAAAACTTAATAGTGAATACATTCTTATTTATTTACTTTAGAGATACATGCACCTTTAAAAAAATTAAGACTTAATTACACTTTTAGTCCCCCGATTTTTTTTCGAGAACATTTGGTCCTTCAATTTTCTAAAAGTTGTAATCTAACATAATAGTCTTATGTGGCATGCTCGTTGGCATTTATTTAATTAAAATATTAATATACTTAATAATTAATTAGTAAAAAAAATTTAAAATTTTTTTGACTAATTCCTGTGTAAATGTGTATGCCCCTTCTTCCTTTGTGAATAGCTCCACCGGTGCGGTATGGCTATCAGTGGCGACAACACATCTAGCAGAAGAACCAAGGGCGCAAAGTGAAAGGGAAAGAAATCTCATTAGCTAAACCGCTCGTGTCCTCAAAACCTAATCTCTCTAATCCCCAATCCCTTTTGTCTTTCACTGAAAGGCAACTTCAACCCGAGATGGATATAAGTTTTTTCAAAATAATTTTATGATATGTTTGTGTTTTCAAATGAAATGGTTTCCTATTTGTCTTTATCTTTTATGTCCCTTTGCAAAAATGCTGGACGTGCAATCAAAAGATCATTTGTTTGGTGGCAAAATGCTTTGATCATGGATTGCTATGTGTGCTGACCAAGCACCGAACCACTGACCAATCTAAGAAAATGCAATGTTTCATCTACGGGTAACAACAATGACACCATATATACTGGTCTGAATGCAAGGGAAAATGAAATAACATATCCATGGCAAGTTTTCTTCTAAAATGAAAAGAAGAACATGGTCGAACACTGGACTGAAAATCTTCTTCCATATTGGGAGAGTTGAGCACCCATTGGATTTGGACCTCTCTATTTGACCAGTAGTATCCTCCATCTTCGAATCCTACATGTGCCTCATCAGACATCAACTGCACACACTGAGTCTCGAGATCTATGTCAGTTTTTATTGTTTAATTAATTAATTATATTAATATCTAATTAAATAAATGTCACCTAGCATCTTACATGGCAAATTGTTAGCCACGTAGGACTATTCTGTTAGATTAATGACAATCGAATGATATAGGGACTAAAATTACAACTTTTAGAAAATTGGAATATCAAATGTAATCGGAAAAAAATTGAGGGATCAAAATCGCACATGTATTATGTAGTTGGGGGATTATAAGTGTAATTACGCAAAAAATTAATTAAAAAGCTATTCCCTAACACAATTAAGTGAATTAACCATTTTAAAATGTGTCGGAATTGACTCATTTAATCAACCTTTCCCTCATATAATATTTGCACAACTTAGAACAAGGAATGCCCTACCCTACTCTTTGAAGGGAGTTGGTCCTACGACTAGCTTATTTCATTCTTTATAATTTAGACACGTATGTCTTTCTTTAGAGGGAATAAATTTCAAACAAAATATTCATCAAATTTTTTATTACTTAGAAGTTGAAATAGAAATAGGATATCCAATGGTAACTTGGGCCTCTCTAGCAGAATATCTCTTCCTTGAAAGTGAGGAGTGGAATTGATTCTAGCTTATATTTTTCACATACACATCTCTTACTTGAGAGTAAAGGCAAAATATGTATCATATTCCTTTTCTTTCTTTCTTTTTTTGGATTCTCTGTATCATACTATCTATCTCTAGGGGTGGGGTAACTCGAGTGGTTAGAACTAAGGATTTAAGGTGTTGGAGATCCAAGATTTAATCTATATATATATATATATATATATATATAGACAAAGCGATAAAAAAATTAAAAACTAACATACTAACAGTTGCACACACACACACATATATATATATTCTCTATCTCAATGCCTAATTACCCATGTCCGGTCTCCTCATATAAGTGTATCCACATCAAACCAATGCCTTCAAAAGAATAGTACTCCCGTCAAAATTCCCCCTCCTTAAACATTTCCAGGTACGCACATTTACTACATGAAAATTTCCCTTTTGCATATTGATTCTGGTCATTCCAATATTAACCTGCTACATGTGTTGTGCAAACTGAAAACTATGTATCTTTCAATATATATATGTAACACACGATTTTTTGCAGCCAAGAGAGGGAGAAACATAAAGTATAAACATGATGTTGCATTTACTGCACGGGAGACTCGATGTGACTATATACGAGGCCGATAAGTTACAAACTCATCCATGCAATTTCAATCTCTGCAGCAAGGTGCCTTAATCGAAAATTCTCCCGTTTTAATCCTTAGTCATTATCATTAAGAGCTACTCTCCCTCGACTCAATTATAAGCAAAAAAAAAATCTATTTTTTATGGACTCAAATATAAGCAAAAGTCAATCAATTCAACTCTATTTAATGTCAGTGTTTTAAAAGTCAAGATAATCAACCAATCCAACCAATTCACTTTTTACTTTTCCAAGAGCATTGCACACTCCCGATACAATTAAGGAGTAGTTTAATAATTGTAACTCATTTTTTAATAAATCAAGATAATTAAACTAAATTAACTAACTTCCTTAATAAGTGTGAAGTTAATTAATTTTGTTTATAATTGAGTCCGGAAGAAGTAATAAGTATGAGAAAAGTTCCAAGCACGTCTCTTGCATTGTGTTTAAAGTCTCACTTTCTATATTTCAATTTGATTTGATGAGTGGACAAGTACACGAGTCATTAAAGAGAAAAAAAGGCTTAAATATATTTTTGTCCATGAAAATAAATTACTTTCTGGATTTTGGTTCCTTTAAATTATTCTGATTGATTTTGGTCATTTAGTTTTTATTTCTTTTTTAATCTTTGCTGCCAATTGTTTTCATATTGATTACATAGCAAAAAGAGGCATTAACATGTTGCATTAGTAAGTGGAAACTCCATGTGTCACAAAATCACACAAGGGAAGGACATTAAAGGCATAGACTAAAACGAAAAAACAAAATTTCAGAAATCAAAATCAATAATTTTGAAGTGATCAAAATATAAAAAGAGTTATATTTTTGGGGGGCAAACATATTCAAGCTTATATTAAAATAAATTCAGCTGATAGTATGTTGGTATATACAAAATTCAAAGTTACTTTTCATCTCTGGTCATAAGTTTTGTCCTGTAAATGTATATAATTTTATGATATTTCTTGCAATCTTTTCTTAAAATTGACATCAAATAGATGAACTATTATATCTCCCAATTCATCTGAATTTAACTTCATTATTTAATTTTTATTCTATAGAATCTTATCCAAACTCTTCTTATTCTATGTTTCTGCTCATTTCTCGGTTTCAAATTTTGTTAACAAGGGTAAAAGTAGAAGATTGGGGAAGAAAATTCTTGCCCACCTCAAGAGTTGTTTGGTGTGCCAATGCCAGCCCGAGGTATCTTAATTCTTGACTTATCTCTATTTTGCTTCAACCTATTTAACATTTTATTTTATTTCCAGATGGACCAATTTAGTTATGTAAAGTAAGCAACATATATGTTTCATTTTCTCTATATACATGTGAAATTTCCTTCAAAGTACTAATTCTTAACATGCAAAAACGTTAATCAGGTTATTGGGATGGGTCTCTATGTAACAATTGGTTTATTTAAGGTAAGGGTTGGGCAGACAAGAATGGTAAAAGATCAACCCTCCAACCCCAAGTGGAATGAGACCTTTCACATTTACTCTGCCTATGAGATCTCCAACATTGTATTCACTGTCAAACAAGTTGACTCTGTTGGGACAACTCTAATTGGAAAAGCTTATATACCTGTTGGGCTAGTTATAAAGAACAACATAGTAGATACATGGGCTCAGATATTAGATAAGCACCTTAATCCTATACCAGGTGACTCTAAAATCCATGTTAAAATCCAATATTTTGATGTTAAGAATGACATTAACTGGTCTCAAGGAATAAAGAGTCCACAGATTCAAGGAGTTCCCCACACCTTCTTCAATAAAAAAAGTGGTTGCAAAGTTACTTTATACCAAGATGCACATGTACCAGATGGACCAAGGATCCCATTGTCTGGAGGAAAATATTTTCAGTCTGGGAGATGCTGGGAGGATATTTACAAAGCCATTTTGGATGCTAAACACTTCATTTACATAATTGGGTGGTCTGTGTATACTGAAATAACATTAGTTAGAGACCCTAAGAGTGGTGGGTCAAGAATCACCCTTGGGGAGCTGCTCAAGAAAAAAGCCAATGAAGGTGTTAGTGTTCTTGTGCTTATTTGGGATGATAGGAATTCGGCAATAGGCCTGGTAAAAGCTGGCTCGAACCATAATCAAGAAACTGAACAATACTTTAGAAACACAAATGTGCATTGTGTTTTGTGCCCACGTAATCCTGATAATGGAAAAAGCAAAGTACAAGGTTTTAAGGTTTCAACAATGTTCACTCATCACCAAAAGACTATAGTTGTTGACAGCCAAGTTGTTGGTGCTGGTGGACCATGGCAGAAGCGAACCATTGTAAGTTTCCTGGGTGGGATTGATTTGTGTGATGGGAGATATGATACTCAGGAACATCCTCTTTTCTCAACTCTGAATACAATCCATCATGGTGATTTCCATCAGCCAAATTTCCCGGGGGCTTCTATCAAGAAAGGTGGTCCAAGAGAGCCATGGCATGACATTCACTGCAAGCTAGAAGGACCAGTTGCTTGGGATGTCTTGTACAACTTTCAGCAAAGGTGGGAGAAGCAGGTTGGGAAGGAGTTCCTACTAGTCCCTTCTAGCAAGCTTGATGAAATTCTTATCCCTCAATCCATTGTAGCAACAACTGATGAAAATGAGACATGGGATGTTCAAGTGTTCAGATCCATTGATGGTACTGCTGCTTCTAGCTTCCCCCAAGACCCAGAAGAAGCTGCTGAAAAAGGTCTTGTTAGTGGGAAAGATAACATCATTGACAGAAGCATTCAGGATGCTTATATAGATGCTATTCAATGTGCAAAGGATTTCATCTATATTGAGAATCAGTATTTCCTTGGGAGTTCATATGGTTGGCATATATCTGATATAGAAGTTGAGGATATTGGTGCTTTGCATCTTATACCAAAGGAGTTGTCATTGAAGATTGTTAGCAAGATTGAAGCAGGACAGAGGTTTGCTGTCTACATTGTCATCCCAATGTGGCCAGAAGGTGTACCTGAAAGTGCTTCAGTTCAGGCAATACTAGACTGGCAAAGGAGGACAATGCAGATGATGTATGCTGACATTGCTAAGGCGATACAGAATATGAGAATTAAAGCTCACCCTAGAGATTATTTGACATTTTTTTGCCTTGGCAAGAGGGAGCCTGAGGTAGAAGGAGAATATACTCCTCCAGAGATACCAGAGCTCGACAGTGACCTTAGGAGAGCACAAAATGCTAGGAGGTTCATGATCCATGTTCATTCCAAGATGATGATAGGTAAGAAATCAATGAATCCTTTAACTGATATGTTCTATTCTAAACAATACTACTACCATGAATCTATGTTGTCACACATTTTCATTATATGAGCAATCAATGGGGACTCAAAACTATTATTTATTTCACATTTATAAGTTTGATTTTAGGCATGCACCATGTTAAAAATATCGAAAATGCTGCATAGTACGAGATGATATTTGTGCTACAGTAAAGTTATTTTGACACTAGATTTGGGACACCACCAGCAACATCTGCAATGGCATTTTTGCAATTTGGACCATTTAAAAAAAAAAAATTATTTAGCTTTTTTGAGTACTAACATATTTAGTCATTAATCATATAATGAACTGAAATTAATCAAATATTTGCACGTGATTAACCAAATATTTTGCATGATTGTTGAAAATAATTGTAAGCTTCAGGATGACCCATTAACCATATAATGAACTGAATTAACCAAATATTTGCACTGGATTAACCATATATTTACATGTTTGTAAAAAATGATTGTAAGCTTCAGGATGACCGATTAACCATATATTGAACTGAATTAACCAAATATTTGCACGTGATTAACCAAATATTTACATGGCTGTGGAAAATGATTGTACGCTTCAGGATGACCTATTAACCATATAATGAACTGAATTAACCAAATATTTATACGGGATTAACCAAATATTTACATGGTTGTGGAAAATGATTGCAAGTTTCAGGATGATCCATTAACCATATAATGAACTGAATTAACCAAATATTTACATGTGATTAACCAAATATTTACACATAATTACAAAAAATGTTTGTACTAAAAAAAGCTAAATATTTCTTTAAAAAAAAAGTGGTCAAAATTATGAAAATGCCACTACAACAATATGCTACACTGGTGCTACAGTGCCAATGTCAAAAGTGGGTATCGCTGGTGGGTGTCAAAAAATTATTTCTGTTTGTGCTTTGCAGTTTGTTTGGTAGGTGTTAAAAGATGTTTTCTCTCTCTTCCTAATTTAAGGACCAATATTGATTTTGATTGGTGCACAGGAACTACATTGAAATTTGTATGTGACAACTGTCGTACCAAATAGCAATATTCTAATATATATATATATATATATATTTTGATAACATATTCTAAAAATATTTAACTTTAACTTCATACATTTTAAATAATGATTTGGGTGAGCATGTCTAACTAAGAATTTCTCTCTCTCTCTCTCTCTCTTTTTTATAAGCAACTAAGAATTTCTCGATTACATTTGTTCCTTCAAATTTATTTAAAGGTTTTGCTAACGAGTGTCCTGAGGGTCTGTTTGTGAGTTTGGGAGGGGACGGGAGGGAAAGGGAAAGCTTTGAAAATAAAAAGGGGGAAAGGGATGGGGGAAGGGAAGATAACCTTCAAAAATCCTCCTCTAGTTCAATTGTTTAGTATCCTCATTTCCCCAATCCATTTCCCCCTTGCTTTCTTTCAAAGCATTCTCTTCCCCTCCCCTCTAAAACTCATAAACAAGCCCTAAGAGAATTGGTTAAGAAACTCATAAAAGAAAAATTTGTATTGAAAAACTAAGTGTTACACTTTTCAAAATACAAAATATACTATTTTCCATACAAATTTTCCTTTCATGGTTCTTTAAACAATACCCTAAGTACACTTGTTAGCATTCTCCTTTATTTAAACATTGATTAATTAGTTAGACTATAACATATGTGGCTTGCTTTGGTTCCTACAGTGGATGATGAATACATAATCATTGGTTCTGCCAACATCAACCAGAGATCAATGGATGGTGGAAGGGACACAGAGATTGCAATGGGTGCATTCCAACCGCATCATCTAGTATCACGCGGCCCACAAAGACCAAGAGGCCACATATATGGGTTCAGGAGAGCATTATGGTACGAGCATCTAGGGGATCCGCATGATGAGGTGTTCGACGAGCCAGAAAGTAAAGAGTGTGTGAATTTTGTGAACGATCTTGCTGAGAGGAACTGGAAGTTATATTCCAATGATACATTTGATAAAAATGCACAATTGCACCACCTCTTGCGTTACCCTATAGAAGTAGCCAATGATGGAAGTATAACAACATTGCCAGGGTTTGAATTTTTTCCTGACACCAAGGCTAGGGTTCTTGGCACAAAAACTGATTACCTCCCTCCAATCCTTACCACCTAGCTCCCACACTGCATGCTCATCACATAACCCCTCATTCATGTATAATTAAACAAAAGAGAATGCTAACAAAGGCTTAGGATATTGTTTAAGGAATCAATAAGTGAAATTCTTATGGGAAATGATATATTTAACATTATGAAATACTTAGTTTTCCAATATAGATTTTTCTTTTATAGGTTTCTTAACTAATATTTTTAGGACACTCATTAGCAAGATCCTTAAATAAAATATTAAGGGCAATATATTTTGTATATAAAATAAAGTTTGAAATCGATGGAGTTCGTTTTGACATGTAAAATTCTCATATAGTATTAATCAAATGGGTCGTGCCCCAGGTGATATAAGTAATACTGTATTTTCATAATAAATCATTTTAACAACATCATAATTATTTTAATAAAAATATTAATTTTTAATAACAGCAAAAAATAGAATCGAAAAGGTATTTGGGTTTGTCTTCTCTCCTGTTCTTATGTTCAGTTAATATACTTCCGCTAATATTTATAAAAATTTCACATTAACTTTATGGATTAATGTAATATGTATTGTCAATATACTATTAATATAAAAAATTTTACAGTGATATTTTGACATGTTTGTTTTTGATTTAATGATTGAGAGAGAAATAACAAAAACAGAAAGATGGTCAAAATATCATTGAATGTCGATGTGAAACTTTTTTATATTGTCAGTGACTCAGTACATAGAAATTAAACTTAAAATAATAGAACATTTTTATAAGGATTAAAGTAGTATATATTGTTAGTGTAAAAAGTTTTACAATATCAATGTGTGGTTGGTCCAAGTGGTAAGGGACTTGGACACCTTAAGCAAATGGTCAGGGGTTCGAATCCTGACTTTTGTGCATGGAGAAAACCTGGTTGGGAGGGGAGAACCCACCTTGTGTGCCTAACAGGTTCACCGATGGAGATTAGTCACTGCTAACGGTGGTAGATACTTCGTACCTATATCATGGTTATTAAAAAAAAATTACACTGATATTCACTGACATTTTGACATGTGTGTTTTTTATTTTATTTTAATAACTAATAGATAAAAATATTAAATGGTGATGATCAAAACCGCATACTAGCAATAATGCTGGACTAAAAGTGAAAATAAGTTTGTTTAAACCATGTTTTGACGTTGAGGAGGAGAGACTATGGATAAGGATAGATACGCTAAAGGATAGGGTACTAAAATACTTATCCTCATACATGTATTTACTCCCTCCGGTCTCTATTGTAAGCAAAAATTAAATGGGACACATATATTAAGATAGTTAGTTGATCTCATTTAAAAGGGTCATTGGGAATAAAAAATTAAGTTTGTTACCTAAATTACCCTTCCTCATATTTATTAAGCTTGTGTTATTGAGAATAAAAGGAGTCATTGGAAAACAAAATTTGTATTAAATGAAGGGTATTTTGAGAATAACTTCATTAAATGAGAAGAAAGTAGTTGAAATTTGCTTATATTTTGGACCAAAAAATTTGGAAATTTTTGCTTATATTGTGGACCGGAGGGAGTATATATATATATTCATGTGGGTAGCAACTTACACCTTTAGGGATGGTAATGTGTAAGGTATTATAACACCCGTCCTCATACCCGTGTTTGAAAAAATTACTCATATTCGAACCCAAACCCACATGGATAGCAACATTAGTACTCATACCCGTACCCTCTGGGTACCTAAGCACCGTTCCCGCACCCGTTACCCGCACTTTAACCCTGAAAAAGCAATAAATAACAAAAGAAACATTATAACAATTAAAAAACTATTCAAACATCTTTTAAATCTACTCATAAAACATTACAAATCAAAATATTTAAATAAATAAAAACATCCAAAATGGAATTATAGATGCAACTAGGTTTAGAAAGTTAAGAATCTTTAGATTAATTTTGATTTTAAATTTTGTATTATAGTTAAAATTATATATATTAGTAATATAAATAAATAAATATATACATATACATATGTGCGGGTTCGGGTGCTGTGCGGGGCGAGGTGGGTACCATAGTACCCGTACCTGGACCCTTATTGATTGTGTGGGTAATTACCCTACCCATCATAGGTACTTTTTGCGGGTACCCAATGAATAGGGTACAAATTGTCATCCCTACATACCTTTACCCGTTGGGTACTTAAGTACTCATACCCACACTTTAGCTAACTATAGAAAATCAATAAATAAAATATATTATTAAAAATGTAAAACATATCCAAGTTTGAAGTAAAAAGTCTTTCATACAAAATATCCAATATTTCCCGAAATATTGAGTAAATATTATTATTAATCTCTAGAACAACACATTCATAATGAGAATGCAAGAAAAGTTGAATGGAGAAAGTATATTGTATTTTTTTTTTTTTTACAAAAAGTTTAGATTAGGGCAGGGACCTACCCCGTGCAAGGTCAGAGCTAACCACCAACCTCTAGACAGATTTCCGGTGGGATTACGGATCGTCTGTCCCAGCCCATAACCCAAGTCCGCTTTGGATAAGCTATAATACGAGGGGAAGCGGGACTCGAACCCACGACCTGACTAGCAGGACAGCGAGATCTTACCAGCTGATCCACCCTAAGGGGACTGAGAAAGTATATTGTAAAAGTGTGAATGAGACAAAAAGGGGGGGGGAAAAGTAAGGGAAAAGACAACAAAAATTTAAAGCAAAACTTCATAACCCCTCTCCTAAACTATAACCCTTTTTGCAAATAAGCACCATGAACTATTAATTCATCCCAATTAATTATTAAACTCTAATAATTAATGAAATTGACCCTTATGTTAACCCATTGTTAAATCATTAACAGTGATTGAATCCTGTCATCCATTTTCTTAAATCTCAACCGTTAATTTTTTATATCTTATAATTATTTGTTTCTACAATTCCACAAAATTTTAAATTTTGTTTTTGTTTTTGTTTTTTTAAGAAAAGTATGCCAAAAAAACTGAGAAAAAGCTCCAGCACTCCTTCTCTTTGTGCGTTTCTTTCACTTCCATGTTTTTTGATTCTCCATCCTGCTTCTTCTTCTGGTTCGTTTTTCTGGCTTTCACCTTCCTCCCAGACGTCACTCGAAAACCCAAATATTACCCATCACAAACCATATGGCAAAGAAAAGCTCAAGTGAAGGCCGATACTTGTTCATGATATCCAGTACAGTGCAAATTAAATTACATTTTCAAATTTCAACAGAAAAAGAAATTGTGTGGTTAGATAGAATGAACTTGTTATCTAATTACATTCGAATATATGACTATGGTGAGAGTCAGAAAAACGCACGAAGAGCGCGAGAAAGAGTGTGATAGTTTTTGACTTTTTTCTCAATTTTTTTGGCTTTTTTTAAAAAAACAAAATGGTTATAAAATTACAACAAATATAAATAAAAAATAATCAGTGAGATTGAAGAAAGAATGGATTACTAGATTCAATCATCGTTAGTGATTTAATTGTGGGTCAATAAAAGAATCAATTTTACTAATTTTTAGAGTTCGAGGATTAATTAAAAAGAATCAATAGATGATGACACCTGTATGCTCTTTTCCCAAAAAGCAATAATACTCGTTAAATTTTATGGGTAATTCTTCGCCAGTAAGGATTCATAAAACGGACATTTACCCTATCCTAATTTTTGCGACTACCAGTTGCCTAAAATATCCATTGCTAATCCTATGAGATACCGAAAAAGTGTACCTAATAACATAACAAACTTGTTGATTCTGTCCCAATATCTTTTTTCTTCTCAGGAGTCAAAATGCTAGATTTTTGTTCCCATTTCTTTTCTTAGTTTGTAACTTCTGAGGCTTATCAAAAAAAAAAAAAAAGTTTGTAACTTCTGAGAACTTCTCAATTTTTTGTATGTTTTAAAATTGTCCATGCAGGTGCAGTGTATTGAATTATCCAGTGGATTTAGATTTTTAGGTGACAGATCTCTGCTTTTAATTCTGTGAATGCATCTCTGCAGATATGTTCCACCTTGGCTCTGTCGAATTCTCGCCTGCATGGGGTGAGTCCTTTCTTGCCTCTCTTTGCTTGGTCCCATAGGGCACAAAAAGATTGAATTTTTCTTATCAATATTACTTTTATAGTGCTACCCAACTTGACTAGACCAGAAAGGAAATCACTTCAATAGTTTTTTTTTTTTTAAATTTAATTTTAGTTTACTCAGATTCCGAGTGAGTTTTGGGCTTTTCTCTAAGAAGTTAATGGAAGAAAACGAACTCAAAAATTGGGTAATGGGAGATCCAAAACTCGTTGCCTTACTTCAGGTGATGAGGTATTGCTGATTCTGTAGTTTTGAAATTTCAGAAAAATTAGAAATTTGGTATTTTTATATTGCTTTGCCTCTTCTGAGCTTTCTGGGTAAGCTTAGGTCTTTCTCTGTAGTTTGTAATACCTTTTTAGTCATATTTAGGAATCTTTGCTTGTACTTTCTTGCTTTCTAAGCAAGCATGAGATCTGGTGAACAGTGTAACCTGATGTGTCTTTATTGTTTGTCATTCTTTGCTTGGATTCCTCAGAAACTGGTACCATGATACATAGAATTTTGCTGCCTGCCTCTCTAGGATTTCATAGGAGCTATGTATTCTAGGTGTTGCTTGTTAACTCAATTGGGAAGATGCTTTGGGACGAAACCCTGCTGTTCATTTTTACTGTTTTGCGGTGCTTGTTTTCGCCTTCTCTTGCTTTCTGCCCTGGAAAAGTTAAAGCCCAAATGCAAGGGGCTTTTCAGTGTAAGGAGGAATTATTTCATACTGAATATATTTGAGGAAATTTATTGTTAACAAACTGAATACATTTTCTGTCCATTTTATAAGTGGGTATCTTTCTGCATAATGTCATTGATTTTTTGGCTGAAAAAGTTGAAATAAAAGGCTAGGGATTTGTTTTTGAGCATCTCTCAAGGGTGTAATTGTGAACTTGGTTTTGTAATTCTGACCTCTTGTGCCTGGAGTAACCTTTATTGATTATATCTAGCCTTCAATGTGCATTTTTTGTTGATTCCAATCTATACCAGGTGCCTTTATCTTTTCCATATTTTGCTCCTGAGTCCATTCATGTTACTTGACATGTTTTCTGTTTATCTATATTTATTTGCAGGAATAGCTGTCATAGATAGTTTATAATCTTTAACTGAAATCTAAAACATGAGCTTGATGGTTTAATCAAATAATACGGTAATGAAGACCTCAAAGTTACAATTGGGGGTGTAACTTAATATGCTGGTTAACATTACTGCAGTCTGCAACAGAAAAAACTAAAGTCAGAAACCTGTTATTTTATCATGCAATGGAGAAAGACACAAGTTACAGAGGAAAGTTCATATTTGTTCAATGTGCTAATTAACCTCAGATGAGTCTCCAACACAAATATCATAGAACCCAAAATAATTAATAGCGAACATAAAAAAAAAAAAGTAGACTATAATAATTGGTACCTGCCGTTCTTTATTATTAATGCTTAACTTCTTTTAATTCAAGCTGTTTAGCTTAATATAATCAATGGTTGGTTTTAATCATGCATGTGGTTGAACCGGCTTTGTAACAGAGCAGAGGTTGTTTTGGATGCTTCACAAAACCTCCTGTAATTATTTCAATGGACGAGCCATCTAAGGGACTTAGAACTCAAGGCCAAGCAGTGAAGAAAGATAACGGATCAGATGATGTCTGGAGCAGCAGCACTTCTCAAATGGACCATTGTGCAGCTGTGTCCCGGAGAAGCATCTCATCAATTGGCATATCAAACCATCCTTCTGATCCTCAAAGTAGTGCTGGCATTCAGATTGATCCTCCGGAATTTGTCAATCACGGTAAGTCTGCTATTATATGTCGGTTTATCTATTTTCTGTTGGCTCATGTGTTTGTCTCATACTTTATGGAAGGGTGCTTGTAATCTTGTATCTTCCTGGTAACCATGCTGGACTTATACCTACTCTGCTAAGTGTCAAGTATCTTAATATTATCATGAAAATTTTCAAATTAAACTCCTTGACCCTCGAGGGACAGTTAAAGTTCAACTGCCTTGAAAAAGCTTGAATGGCACACCTTTTTAATGCTGGTTCTGCAATGCAGCTGGCCAGCTGCCTCTTTATATTTGTTAGAAGATATAAGGTTGTTAGTCTTAGTGTTAGTGGGTTTGGGCTTGTACACCTGAGTATTGCTATAAATAAGATTACTAGGTTATGGAATTGTATCACATCTTCAACCATCAATAATATTTTCATTGTTGTTATTTAGCCCTTTTTTCTCTGATACGTACCAGAATCACAAAAACAGAAATAGAAGAATAATTGAATAAAAGGGAAGAACTGATGTATGTATTATTTAATTAAAAGAGAGAATTACAGGAGAAGAGTATTCCCACTGCCACAGAGCAAAGCTGTAGAGAGCTAATGCTCTCTACCCATTACTAACCAAATGATTTTCCAAAAGATACCTCATTGTTCTCCCCTCTTCCCTATATAACAGAATCATCTTTCTCTCTCTTACCCTAACAGAAACAGTGGGCCTTTCTCAATTGGGCCTACGGTATAGATAAGGAACCTATCATTCTCCCTTTCTTTCTCTAAGCCTAAACCCTTTATTCTTCAACAATACTTCTACTTTCCCTTTCATTCTCTTATTGACAGAAGGAGGAGAAAATGACACTCTTCCCTCAGGCAAAGTGGTTATGCAACCACTGGATGTTAACCACTGGATGTCTTATTGTCTTATTATCTTATTATATCACACTTTTCTCTTGCATCTTTTCTTGTCAACTGTAATTTCTTTCATCTTGGTGTAGTCACTTCAATTACATGTAATTACTATTTATGGAACTTACAGTCAAAAACTAGTTTTCAGGATTTTCTTTGATGTGCATATATTATTTTATTTTCATTTTATAGGATATTTCACTAATGTATATTTTACATTTTCTTGCATATCTATCAAACTGGTTGTTTTAACGACATAAAAGTTTGATGTATGCAGGTCTTCTTCTCTGGAACCAGACAAGGCAACAATGGGTTGGACATAGAAGGCCTGAGAGTCACACACAAGTTGGCGAACCCAGAATAAGGTAACTACATATATAAGCATTCTGCAGGAAGCCTTCAATGTTGAGTAGTAAATTGAACATGCTGCAGAGGCAAATATAGTATTCCCTCACTGCAAGAAGCACCTGTCTATGCTGACAGAACTGTTGCATGATTTTTGCATTGATCATTTGTGAGGCTCTAATTCTTGAGTTTAATGTTTCACAGTTGGAATGCCACCTACGAGACTTTAATTGGGACCAACAAGCCTTTTCCTCAGCCCATTCCTCTGAGAGTAAGTTCTTAAATACTAACTTGGTTCTTTATATGCTGATATTCTAGTATAATGGAATAAGTACATTATTACATGCCCCTAACTGATTATAATATTATACATGACAGGAAATGGTTGAATTTCTTGTTGATATTTGGGAGCTAGAGGGTATGTGTGACTGAGCAGGTCAGCAGGCAAAATAGACTTTTTTTTTTGCTTCCTTAGATTTTGCAGGAGAGGGGAGGTGATGGAGAACTTGTTCATCCTCCTACTGGATAGTTGTAAATGGTGTAACTCTTAATTAAGTGTTTTATTTTATCTTTCAGAGACGTCCTTTCTACATGAAGTTGATTTCGTTAAGTTGTTGTATATTTCTTCCTAGTTTTCTACTGAGCAGCAGTGCAGCACCGTTGAGGAAATTTCCCTCTGGTTTGTGGTTAATTGTTTCTAAAACTGAAAATAGATCAAACAATAGCAATGGTATTCAAGCGTGGATTCCAGATCAAACATATATTCAATTTGTTTTAAAGATCTTTCACTTTTAGTTACATTAATGGAGACTAAAACTTAACTCAGAAATGAAAGCATCAATTCTCAAACAAGTCATAAGAGTGAAACTGGGTAACAAATACAGAAAAGGATCTTAGATAATTCATATGATTATTTGTATTCATTAACAAATTGCAAAGCACAAATTTTTCTTATACAGCCTGATGAAAATAGAGCTACACTACTACATCAAAAGTGGCAAGCCACCATAATTTTTCATAAGGACACTACAAATCTACAATAGATCATAGGAACTAGCCTTCAAATAATCTCTAAACCATATATTACTCCTTTGAACTCAGCCATGTCTGTATATTCCTCGTCAGAGTCAGATTGTGGAGTAAAATAGGCATCTTTGAGCTTGAAAAATGTCTAGAGAGTTAGCAGCAGACTATCCGAACCAGCTGTATGACTCTTTCTAGCAACACGATAGACATTCAAAGAGTTGGCTAATTTCTCCAAGCCACCGTATAGGCCATTGTAGAACATCATCATATGCTTCATATCATATACATCTTCTCCGAAAAAATAAGAGACAAGTAAATTAAAGGAATCAATATCTGACGGCAATTCTTTAGCAGTTAGAATCTTTATCAGATATCCAAAGTCATAATAACCATGGAAGGTAACCCACATGTTACACCTATTGAACAATAATCCCGAACTAAAAAGCAGCTTCCTAAATTCCTCAGATGAGATACCCTCTACTATGTTCTTGACAAAGTCAATTCCTTGTTGTAGGAGATGAATAGCATCAGGATTACAAGGGTCATATTCAATGTCGAAGTCCATGAAATTAAATTCCCATACATATCAAGACTTGGATCAGGCAAGTTGCCAACATCATCAGACAATGTCAGACCCATCTGAATGATGTTCATTGCATCAACGTTCGCTTTCATTACCTAGTTGTGGGCAGGAGGAATCTTTGAGTAGTGGCACTTCTCTTTATACTCGTATATAAATCCAGGGAACTCTGTGTCAAAGGTTATATGATAGTAGCAAGGGAGAATATGACGAATGATAGCAAACTCAAACTTCAACTTTAAAGCCCAGACCTCACGAACCACAACTGGTTTTGAAGCCATGCTTAATACTACGATCCTTCTTCTCAAGAAAATGTGTTTTTTCCTTTGTCTCTCAAGTAGTGTGTTTCTTCTAATATTGATGCCACAAGGTGAGCTTCCTATTTATAGTGTTCGATATGCAGCAGATAAAGTTATTATCAGATATCAAATTACGATTTTTTTTTGGGAACAAATATCAGATTAGGTTTGTTACTTCATATATAAGAAGTGATCTTATATATATATATATGAGTGGGGATCCGTTGACACCAGGTGTAAGTTTTTTGACTTACACCAAATCTGGATCGTTGAAATTGGTTAATCTGATGGCTCAAGATATTCCAATTAATAAAATTTAAATTTTTTTAAAAAAATCACGTGCCTTTTTTTATTTCCCTCACAAGCCCCGTTCTTCGTGGTTGACAAAGAAAAGCATCCATCCAAACTCAACAGCCCCCGTTCTTCTCAGGCTGTTCAACAGAAAAGAACTGCCCCTCCCTTTTTAAAAAAAAAAAAATTTTTGCCTAAGCTATAAACCTGCAACGTTTCTTTGATCGGAAAAACCTGCAATGCTTACCTTGGTGCATAAATGGTATCTACTTTATATTGATAGTTAAGCAATCCCTGTTATGAATTCTAAGTAGTGATGGACTTTTTTTTAAGAAAAAAAAAATAGAACGATGAACAGATTAAATCTATGAATGTGCATCCCATATGAGAGATGTTTGTGCTTTCTGTCATGGTATCATTGTTCATGTCAAGGGAAGTTTTGGTTGTTCTTCGACATGTATGCGCATAGGATTTCATTCCAAGAATCAGCGACTCCAGGTATGCGTATATTGATAGAATTTCAATCCACCGTCAGGTACGAAGAAAGGGGGTTGGTGCGGGAAATAAAGGAGAAGAAAAGGCACGTGAATTTTTTTTATTAATTTCTTAAAATTTTTTAATTGAAATATGTTGAGCCATCAGATTAATCAATTTGAACGCTCCAGATTTGGTGTAAGTCAAATGACTTATACCTGGTGTCAACGGATCCCCACTCTATATATATATATATATATATATATATTATTTTTTTGAAGAAATCTTATATCATATTTGGTTTGCTAGTTATTAATCTATCAAAGGTGATAACCTGTTACCTCTATGGCTATCTATCTATATCTTAAATATTTATCTAAAACTGATGCAACAATTAAAACTTAATCTTTATATACAATTATATCCATCTATATATTAAAACCAAAAGCATAAAAGAAGACATCATCACGAGAAATTATGCAAATCATAATTAATTAATAAAAAATAATGTTAATAAAACTAAATTTTGAATTTATTAGAAACAATTCAGCGATAGGAAAGACACTGTCAAATAATAGCTTAATATTACTGATTTTTTAATGACAAATAGGTTTTATTACACTCCAAGAAAAACAAATTTAACAATTAAGTCGTCATTGTTTCTTTAGCACGAGTTAATTGAAATTAATTTTGGAAAAATTTAGAGAAAATATCATTTGAATGAAAATTATAGACATCTCTGATTTTATTTATCAACATTTTTATTTGATTTTGGTCTATGCTTGGTAAAATCTAACCGATAACGGATAAACTAGCTAACTGATAGCTGAGAGCGGTTAAATTAACTGGTAATTGTAATGAATAACTACTTGGATTTGAAGTGTCTGGTACAATTAGTTGTTGAAATGGTTGATAAATATAAAATAAATATTTTTATATTTTTATATAAATTCTATTTATATATATGTTATTTATTTTAAAAATAATTATCACTTTTAATACTTTAACTTATTTTTAATTATTTACCATCTCAAAAATTAAAATATTATTTTTAATTTTAGTTATTTTCATTAAATAAATGAGTCAATATAAATAAAATGAAAATGACATTTGATATGATTTTTATATAAATTTAATTTTTTATAGACAAAAATATATTCTATAATATTTTTTATCCAAAATATATATCTAGTTAGTGAAATTGGTCTTTGATTATATATTATTTTAATTAAATTAAATTTCATATTATTTAGGGATTAGGATTTTTTTTATTTTATTTATGAGAGGACAAATAAAAAATTTAACTAAAATACTAAGGATAAAAATAAGAGAAAAAACAATAAGCTGTAATATCAAATACTACATCAAGTAGTGTATGAAAAAACGCTATAAGCTAATAACATAAGGTTGTTTATCAACACCTCCACTAGTTTATCTACTATAAGCTAGTAGTTTGATCTTGTCAAACAAAACTTTTATTTTAATTGGTTTTATTTCAATTTTGATCATTTTATCTTTTTGCTTTGATCATCGTTTTATTCAGATTTGCAAATATGATCTACAGATTATGAAAATTTTGGATTAAAATGAATCATTATCGATAATTTTATATACCTATATATTTATAGCAAAGGTATAAAAGAAAAGTAACATATGTCATCAAGAGAAATTATATGCCAACAAAACTAAAATTTTGAATTTCTTAGGAACAAATAAATACAGGGTAGGATAATGCTATTTATTAATAGTTTAATATTATTATCTTTTTAAATAAAAATCATGCTTTATTACAATTCAAGAAAAATAATTGTAGCAAGTATGTCATCTTTGTTATTTTTTGATGCAATTTAATTCGTTTTATGTACATTACTTTTTGTTTTCGTTATCATTTTATTTAGGCTCTGATTGATGAAACTAATTGATAGCTAAAGAACTTATAACATATAACATATAAACTAGCTGTTAGCAGCTAGAAGATAAGATAATTAATTGGATTTGAAGTATTTGATAAAATTAGCGGTTGAATGAATAGATAAATATAAAATAACATATAAAAGGATATGTTTATATATTCTTTTATATAAATAATATATTTACATACATAATATATATATATATATATATATATATGTTATTTATTTTAATAATTATCACTTTTATTAATTTAATTTATTTTAAATTATTTATCATCTCAAAAATTAAAATATTTATTTTTAGTTTAAACTATTTTTATTAAATAAAATAAGATAATAAAAATAGAATGATTTGTTGACATGATTCTTTTTTTTTTTTTTTGAAGCAAGAAACTCAATGCATTTCATTAATAATCAAATGAGCAATACATGGTGGAATATGATAAAAAACTTGGTGGCTAGCTAAAGAAGACATCGCCTTAGCTAAAGTATGGGCTATGTCATTGGCTTGCCTCCT
Source organism: Echinosophora koreensis (assembly GCA_035048595.1). Classification (NCBI taxonomy): domain Eukaryota; kingdom Viridiplantae; phylum Streptophyta; class Magnoliopsida; order Fabales; family Fabaceae; genus Echinosophora; species Echinosophora koreensis. The sequence goes on along the minus strand of JAPCYP010000001.1, from coordinate 6,479,075 downwards.
AACAAAACTTACACCAAAGTTTGTAAAATTCATAAAATTGTCTTGGCATGCCTTTATGATAAGGCCAAACTCCGAAGCATCTTCCACAAAAGAATTAACTCCGTTAACCACCACTTGAGAGTCAAGTTCAAAGATTACTTGATTAGAGCTAAGATCCATAGATTGAACCCACTGGAGAGGTTTGAAGAGACCCATTGCTTCACCCTCACGAACTGGCAAACAGAAGGGAACAAAATCAGACTTGGCAATAACAAACTCACCTTTATCATCCCTAATGCACATTCCAAAAGTTGTTTTTCCGGAAGATGAATTGAAACTAGCATCCACATTACATTTTAAAACACCCAAACTAGGAGATGACCAAGAAACATTGGAAACATCTTCCACACGAGTAGTTGTAGCATGACGATGGACGTTAGCTAATTTCAAATCCTGTAGGAATGAGTTTGCATGGTGGACTATAGATATGGCAGAGGGTGTTTTATTATCCCAAAGCTTCTCATTTCTAGCATTCCACAAGCTCCACATAGTCATAGCCAAGGACTCCCTTTTATCAATTGAGAGAGAACCCAAAGCTTTGAAAAATAAGTCTGGGAAAGAATCTTCAGTAAGAATGAGAGGTGCCAAGGTACTCCACAAATTTTGTTGAGTACAGCAAGATTAACTAATAGGACAAGTAATGAACAAGTGCCAAGGATTCTCCATTTCATTATCACAAACAACACAAGAATAGGGGCATAAAATACCTTTTTTCTGGAATTGGACTCTAGAAGGTAAACAATCACGGCAAGCTCTCCATAAGAAAATTTTAACACTTGGTGGAACTTTTAGCTTCCAAAGAAGAGACCAATCCCCCATTACTTGCAAATGAGTGCAATCCAACAAGGTGGATAGAGCAAGATGATAAGCGGATTTAACTGGGGAAAAAAAAAACCATTCTCCATGGCCTTCCATATGATGCGGTCATGAGACACAAACTCACTCAAATGGGTATTTAAAACATGCTTGGCCAAATTATCAGGAAGCAAGTTCCTAACACGGATTTCATCCCAGAATTTGTTGTCCTCAATCCAAAGGTCTCTAATCATGAGATTGCTAGCTTCAGGAGGTAGAGAATTTGGGCGCTAAAGTGAAGACCCATCATGCAGGCATGATGAGTCCCATAGGGGAATGGTGCTGTTTGGCCCAACTTGCCCCCTTTATACCTTCTCTAATTAAAACTTGTGATGACCAAAGACTCCTCCAGGCATAGGATGGATTATAACCCAAAGTAGCGTCAAGAAAATTACCTTGTGAAAAATATTTGGCTTTGAAAATTCTAGTCACAAGAGCCTGAGGATCAACCAAGAATTTCAAAGCTTGCTTACCTAGCATGGCAAGATTAAAGACATGGAAATTCCTAAAACCAAAACCACCCCAGTGCTTTGGCATCGATAGCTTATCCCATGAGAGCCATTTTATCCCTTTTGAATCACTACTTGCCGAGCCCCACCAGAAAGAGTTTAACATCTTTTGAATATCATCACTAAGAGAGGGAGGAATAAGATACATGCTCATACAGTAAGCAGGAATTGCTTGAGCAACAGATTTTATTAGCACCTCCCTACCAGCCATAGAAAGCATTTTTCCCTTCCATGAACTCACTTTTTTCCAAATATGATCTTTAATATAATTAAAGATTTCCTTCTTATTCCTACCGATGAGAGATGAGACACCCAAATATTTCCCTACATCAAGCTGCTCATTAACACCAACCAAATTGGCAAGCTCAGAACGCACATTGGGAGGAACATTCCTGGAGAATAAAAGCGCTGATTTATTCAAGTTAATTGCCTAGCCAAAAGCATTCTCATATAGTTGCAACAGCTCCTTAATATGCCGCAATTCATTTTCATTAGCACACATAAAAAGAAAACTGTCATCTACAAAAAATAGGTGTGTGATGATAGGGGCTCTTCTGCAAATTTTAACACCATGAATATGACCATGATTAACTGCATTCTTTATAAGAGATGACATACCTTCCGTACAAAGAATATAGAGGTAAGGAGATAAGGGTCACCCTGGCGAAGGCCACGACCAGTAGAAATAACACGTAGAAATAACACGCCTCTTCATATTCATAAGAACCGAGTCGTGGACAGAAGAAACACACATCATCATCCAGTGGACCCATCGGGGATGAAAACCCAACTTGAGCATAATTGCCTTCAAATAATTCCAGCTCACACGGTATAGGCCTTACTAATATCCAGTTTCAAAGCTGCATCACCAATAGCTCCATTATTCTTGCATTTCATATAATGGATAATCTCAGTTGCTATAAGAGCATTATCAACTATGGACCTACCGGAAACGAAAGCAGATTGTTCTTCTAAAATACATTTGTTAATAACCTGGGCAAACCTGTTTGCAAGAGTCTTAGAGAGAATTTTATAGATGACATTACAAAGAGAAATAGGCCTAAGATCACGCATAGAATCAGGCTGGTCACACTTTGGGATAAGAGCAATGTTGGTGTTATTAATATTTTGGGGGAGAACACCATCCATGAGCCAACTCCGGCAAGCAAGAATAACATCACTACCACATAAATTCTAGAAATTCTGATAAAAGGCAGCATTTAGACCATCAGGACCAGAAGATTTATCAGGATGCATATCCAGAATAGCCTTGCGAGAATCATCATCCGAAAAAGGAGCCAGAAGTGTGTCATTATCAGCATCAAACAATTTTTGTTGGACATGAGAAGTTACTAAGTCCACATCATTATGCTCTCCTGTAAACAAGGAATTAAAATAATCTTTGCTAACCTGCATAAGCCTGATTGCGAGTTAACTAGGTTACAATGATCATCAACTAATTTATCAATAAGATTAACTTTCTTTCTAGAAGAGGCAGAAGCATGAAAAAATTTTGTGTTACAATCACCTCCTTTAAGCCAATGGGATTTTGCCCGTTGCCGCCAAAAGATCTCCTCCTAGACTAGCAACTTTGCTAACCTTTTGCGCAAAGCAGCAAAATGATTAAGAGATGCTCTATCATTTTTATCTCTCAAGGCTTCCATCTTCTTTTTGCAAGCAACAATATCGGAACGAAAATTTGGCCCAAGCTTGCGGCTCCAATCTTTCAACCCAGCAGTACAATGCGAAATCTTGTCCTCAATGCCACTAGAAAGAGGGCTCATCCAGCTGCCTGAAACAACATCCTCAATACCATCCTCCAAAAGCCAATGATTTTCAAACTTAAACCACTTCCTAGAGGGGAATAGAATACAGTTTTCATTTGAAAGAATGATAGGATTGTGGTCTGACATACAAGCTAAACCATTAACAAGTTTAGCCCCCGGGAATAAGTTCCACCACGCCATGTTAACCATAGCTCTATCTAGCCTCTCCTCAAGAATAACGTCAGAATCTCTTGTACGAAACCAAGTAAACCGGTACCCCTCGAGAGGAATATCTGAAAGCTCGCAGTCCAAAATTGTGTTTCTGAACCCATCAATCATCCATTGTGGACGCTCCACCCTACCCCGCTTCTCCTCATGGGCTAAGAGATCATTAAAATCACCTATAATACACCACGGGAGGTCAGAAAGACCAGTCAGAGAGCGAATAATGCTTCAAGAATCATGCCTTCTACTATTTTACAGGCACCCCTAGAAGCCAGTAAGGCGCCACTTCCCTCTATCCTCATCATCAATTTCCAGATCAATGAAATTGTTAGCAAATCTTGAAACTTGAATTTTAATAGGGTCCCTCCACATAACAGCCAAGCCACCTCCTCTCCCTACACAATCCACACTAAAACAACAAGAAAAACCCAATTTCACCTTCACTTCTTCCACTTTCCTTCTATTAACTAAAGTCTCACAAAGGAATAAAATATCTGGTTTGTGAGTTCCGGTAACATCTTTGAGAGATGAAACTGCACGCAGGTTACCCAGGCCTCGGCAGTTCCAACTTAATGTAATCATTATTCCCGGCAGGCCTGGAAACCAGGCCCTGTAGTTAAAATATGTTTCGAGTTAACAACTGATATTGGTGCCCCTTCCTGAGTTGGCCCATCCGAGTTTGCATGGCCATGTACATAATCTGAACTTGCACGGCTTCTTTTCCTTATTTGTGGGTCCCCTTGATTTTCAAAAAAGCCACCCAATCCTTGACTATTAATTGGCTCATGATTAGCCATAATAACATATGACATATTTGATCCACCAATCCCTACATTGTTGCGATTTGGAGTCGTAACAGTCTTATCATTATTGCCATGATTGACCAAATCTGTTGGGCCACGGTTATCTTTCTCCTCAGCGTCATGTTCTGCATGAAAATCGGGATGATAACAGTTACGCAAATCCTCAGCTCCTGCGTCCTGAGAACGACTCCCTTCACTCCTCTGCCCGCGGCTGCTTCCTCTACCACCAGCCCTCCTTGTTTCCGTCCTGATTTCGGTCCCCCACCCCCTAACACCATCATCATCCTCACACCGCAACAGCTGTTCACAATATTGTTCAGTATGGCCAATAATACCACACACAAAACAGAAAATTCCCAGCCTCTCATATTTGAAATGGACCATCCTCCACTCTCCTCCAGGCTTCTTCACCTTCTTCTCCTTCTTCAAGGGAACTCGGACGTCTATTCTCACCCTGATACGCATGAAAGACCTCCAAATGCCAGTGTTATTATTTTTATCATACTCCATAAACTCACCAATAAAGTTTCCAAGTGCTTTGCCCACCACTGATGACATAAAGCCCACTGGTAGATCATTAACTTGAACCCACATCGGGATATAGTTCAGGGGGATGTTACTCAGAACATCACCTGGATGGACACGCCCAAGGCAAATCATATAGTTATCGAACCACCAAGGACCTCCATCAAGCACCCTCATCATATCAAATTTGTGGTAGAACTGGATCATGAGAATTCCACCATCAACCTCTTTGATCTCCACTTTCCTGGCTGGTCTCCAGACTTCCGTCATGCGTTCTATCATAGCTTTCACACGCAGGCTTCTATCCATAAAAAATCTCCCTAACAAACATAAATTCAGATCTGCCTCTCTTTCTTGGTCCCTTTCTGCATCAAAAACAAACCCTCCATCCTCCTCATCCAACAAAGACAGTCCCTCCATGTCTCTCTCCATTAGGAATTCTTGGTTATACGCTAGAAAAGGAAGAAAAAGAAAAAGAAACGTATACTCTCAGAGGGAAAGAAAGGAAGAGCTCTCACAGGGAGAGAGATTTATGTCGTTTCTTAATACATTGAATATCAACAGTGTTTTACATGATTCTTTTATAAATTCCTTTTTTTAAAAGAAAAATATATTCTCAATTATTTTTTATCCTAAACATGTATCTAGTTAGGGATGGAGATGGTATTAATTTAAATAAAAAAGATAAAATAAATAAAATTAAACATAAATAAATTTTAAAATATAATACAAAAAAATTAAATAAAACCAAACATAGTCAAATAATAAAAGTAAGGTAGTATCGTAAGGCCATTGTAGTATAAGGATTCAAGAAGGTTTGAATCGGCATAGGGGTGTTCGCGGATCGGTTTTGATAAATAGTCTCATAGACAAACCATCCGCTACACATGGAATGCTATGTTAATTACATGCTGAATGCTATGTTAATTTGCTTCAACCGCTGGAAGCTTCTGTTCTCGGTGCTGATATTTAACTTTAAGAACTGATGTTGTCGAGAACTGGCACTCAAGACATATTATCACTGCTTAATCAAATACTCCCTCCGGACTCAATTATAAACATAATTAATTAATTTCACACTTATTAAAGAAATTAGTTAATTTAGTTTAATTGTCTTGATTTATGTAAAAATAAATTGAGTTATAATTTCTAAATTACCCTTTAATTATCGCGGGAGTGTGTAATGTCATTGGAAAAGTGAAAAGTGAATTGGTTAGATTGATTAATTTATTGATTTTTGGAATAATGACATTAAATAGAGTGAGTTAGTTGGATTTTACTTATATTCGAGTCCACAAAATATAGGTACTTTTTTGCTTATAATTTTGTACAGAGGGAGTATTGATTATTTGGGTCTTGCTAACGAGTGCCCTAAGGACGTTGGTCAACGAACCCACAAAAGGAAAGTTTGCATTAAAAAACTAAGTACTGTAACACTTTTAAATATATTAAATATGTGTGTGTTGGGATGAATGTTTGACAAACGTGATTTTAGATAAAATTGATTTTATAGAATTGATTTCAAATACAAATGAATTTGAAGTAAAGTGATTTACGTTTTTTTTTTAAGCAAGTTTGATGTAAAATTTAATGTAATTTTTCAATAAAAAAACAGAAGCTACTCCAAGCTGCTTCTGATGGAATCAATTCTGGATGCAAAATTGGTTCTCCGATTGTGACCAAACACCTCTTTTTTTATATTAAAATCATGTTTGACATATGTAAAAGCACTTCTGATGTGTTTAGAAGTGAAACTATATGCACAGTACATCATTTTTCAGACAAATTTTCTTTTTTTGATTCTTTAAACAATATCCTAAGGCACTTATTGACATTCTCCTAATTATTTTAACTCTTGTGTAAAGGCAAACCGCTAAGGTAACCTGCAACACTTTTTTTCTTCTTCTTCTTTTCTTTTTTAATTAAAGTTAAATTATTTAAAACCCTTAATAACAAAGAAGGAAATGAAAAAAGGATTTAGAATCATGAAAATGAAATGCTGCCATCAAGAAACAGTTTTGGTACTTGAACCATTTTTTTATATTAATTTCGAATATATTTTTTAGATACAATGCTACTACCCGACTCCAGTACCAAAGTTCCAAGGAATTAGAATACTGGCAAAGTTACCTCAAGAAGAGGCACATGGCACTTGACTTCTAGTTAAGAGTGATTTCAAAATTCTGAGGTTTTCTCTTGTTAGATAGATAAGAGCCAATGCCAAGAGAAGATAAAATTCCAAGAAAAAGGGCCGCCTTATGCGTTTTGTTTTGCCATGTCTCTTTACAATTACAATTTATTTTTTTTATTTTATTTTTTTTTGCTTTTGTTTCCCTCATATATATATGGGTACTCTCCTTTAATATACTTATTGCTTATAAAATAAAATAAAAACATCGTAGCATTCATATGTGATATATGTCACCATATTCTCTTGTTGATTATTTTCAATAAACAACAACGAGACTTATCCCACTAGGTGATTGTTTCAAAGCGTTGAACTAAAGATCGTTACAGGGTGTGTTGGATAAAGTTATTCGTAAAATAAATTATTTAGATAATCATTTTTATATAATTAATTATAGTAAGATCAGTTTTATGTTTGAAAATATTAGTTGAAAGGTAAATTTAAAATAAATTATTTTATTTGAATTCAATAAAAAAATTTATTTTTTTATTAAATTTAAAGAGATTTGTAATAATTTAACAAATAATTTATTTAACGTTGAGATAAAGTAAAATAATTTCTAAGAACTGTATTTTTAATGCTCAAAATTGAGCTTATTAAAAAAAAACTGTTTTTGTGCAAAAAATTTGTAGAATAGCTTAAGCTTTTGTGTATCTACCCAACATACATTTTTGTTTGCACTCGCCCAACATATATTATTACAAAAGAAAAGATTTTGTTTAATGTTTAAAATGCTGCTTATCAAAATCTAAACCAAAAACACTAACACTGTATTTGGTTTTATGGAAAAAAAAAAAAAAAGGAAGTAAGGAAGGAAAATGAGGTTTTCCCTCCTGTGGTTCACAAAGAAAAAAAGGAAGGAAAGAATAAATTGTGTGGGTCGCACTAAAAATTTGTTTTCCTCCCGATTTGGGAAGAAAGCCCGAGGAAAATCACAAGTCTGGATGCAAATGACTTATATAACCCCTGATTACCTCACTCTCATATGTTTTCAAAAATGGTTTCTCTTCATCATTTCTCTATCCACAATCACAATCTTACACTATGTAAAAACAGGTCATAATTTATATTTAAACTTTTTTATATAATGACCCTTAACTACATAATCTAAGGATATTCATATTGGATGAAGAGGATTCATAATTTCATATTTAATGTTTTCTTCTCTCTTTTTTTGACAAAACAAAAGTTAAGCTATTTCATTAATAATGGAGAATGCAATATATCCGGTAACATCATCACAAATTTGGAGAATAGTAATATATGTAGTCACCCCTAACAAAAAGTAAGTAACTACTTGGACTTTCCTCCTATCAAACTCTACCGAAGAGTTGTTAACATATAATAACATAAGACTCCTGCAATTTGAAATAACAGCCCTATAATTAGCCTGGTCCTCTTGAAGCAGGCATAGGACTTCCTCTTTTTGCACAATGAGTCTGGGAGAGTAACTATAAAATTTAGCTTTGAAGAAATATCCTCCTTTATCATGTAAGGTGTGACCGAAGTCTATAATTCGAACTACCTACAAGAAAGGGTCAATGCACAACCAATTATCCTCAACTGTATTTGCATAAACTAAAAAATTCCAAAAGTAAAAAGAAGAAACGATAAAACGTGTCTGGCTTTAAATAAGGTATTTGTAGATAGAAACTGCATGCAGGTTATCCAGGCCTCGACAGTTCCAGCTAATAATTTTCAATTTTTTTTAATATCGGTAATTTAATTTGAGAAATGATGAAGAAATATGTATTTTTGATAAATAATTTTTATTTTGATATTGTTGCCTTGCCATCTTCTTCTGCCAATGCCCGATACTTAAAAAAATGTAGTTTTGAACCAAGAATTTCTGTGTGCACTGATAATGACTTTATGTCGTGTCGCATGACGTTGAGAAATATAGGTTGAAATTGAATTGTCTAACGTATTTTCTTACCTTGTCAGAGTCAGAGACGTACAGAAGCAACGTACGCAGATCAATGTTGGTTCACAGGCAACAAGCGGCGAAGATAACAGAAGAGTGAGACAGAGTTAATCGCATAAATATTTTTAAATTTGAATAAAACATAAATTGAAAAATATTTAAAATTAATAAATGTACACAATTAAAATAATAAAAAATAATTGATTTTTATATTAAATCTGGAAATACTAAATTAAAAAAAAATTGTTGATGAATTAGGCTAGATTGATGAATTTTAGAAATGAAATAAAATTATTGATTTCACGATAGGGAATAAAATGAAAAACTTTAAGCAAAAATTAAATACTTTTTTTTAAAGGAAAAAAAATTAAACACTTAGTGCATTAAAAAGTTTAAATTAATTAATTTTATTTATTTATTATTTTTAATATAAAATTCATTAGTAAATTCTTAAAATTATATAAGTTTTATATTAGGGATAAAAAAATTTAAACAAATATGAAAATACTTAACATATTAACTTGTAAAAGAATTCCGTAAAAAAAACTTTTAAAAGAATTAATTTTATGGAAAAATATATAATATAATTGTAAAATATGCTATTGCCTTATGTGATTGTGGAAAATGTTGACTTAAAATAATATAAAATAAAAACATAATTAATTAGAGTGTAAATGAAATATGTTAAATCTAACTAATATAAAAAATTAAGTAACACGATTAAATAGAGCATATAAAAAATGAATAATGCAATTAATTAAAGTATATAAAAATAAATAATGCAATTAATATAATTTTAAAAAAATTATAAAAAAGTTATACTTAATGTACATGAAATCATATGGTTCAATGAGGATGAGAGTGGGTAAAGAGTGTGTCTAACATAGTAGTGTTCAGGATCAGACCTGTCCTACTAAGAGTGTGTTTGGGAAAGCTGAAAAAAAAAAGATTATGCTGATAATCAATTTTTGTATAATCGATTATTGTGATAATCGATTATAATCAGAATCTGTTTTTGTTTGGGTTTGTTTGCTGAAAAGCGATTTTAAGATAATCTATTTCGTTTGGGTGGCGCAAAAAAAATCACTTTTATATAATAAATTACGAAAAAGGGTAAAGAGTTATTTGTATAATTTAATAATATTTGTTTAGAAGGTAGTTTTATAGGGGTAAACAAGGAAGAGAGTTTTGAGAATGAAAAATAATCAAATCACAATAATCTTAAGCTAGAAAAAACTAGATGGCATAAAATAACATTTTTTTCCCTAAAAAAAGCTTTTTTATAAATTTAAGCAAAATGCCAAACATAATAGATTATCTATGAAACAGCTTTTAAGCTAAAAAACAACTGAAACCAGGGAAAATAATCTTTCCCAAACATACTCTAACTCGTCCTGTCCCGAAACTAACTCGAGTTCAAAAACTTTGGATCATCCTAAGTCGGTCTAGTGTTTCATATTCTTTAAAATTTATACTTTTTCCCCTCACAGATAGGTATATATGTAATAAGACTTTTTGACTTAGAGTATGTTTGGGAAAGATTATTTTCCCTGGTTTCAGCTGTTTTTTAGCTTAAAAGCTGTTTCATAGATAATCTATTATGTTTGGCATTTTGCTTAAATTTATAAAAAAGCTTTTTTTAGGAAAAAAAAGCTGTTTTATGCCATCTAGTTTTTTATAGCTTAAGATTATTGTGATTTGATTATTTTTCATTCTCAAAACTCTCTTCCCTGTTTACCCCTATAAAACTACATTCTAAACAAATATTATTAAATTATACAAATAACTCCATACCCTTTTTGGTAATTTATTATATAAAAGTGATTTTTTTTTAACCACCCAAACGAAATAGATTATCTTAAAATCGTTTTTCAGCAAACAGTCCCAAACAAAAATAGATTCTGATTATAATCGATTATCACAATAATCGATTATACAAAAATTGATTATCAGCATAATCTTTTTTTTCCAGCTTTCCCAAACACACTCTTAATCAATAACATTTTACATAATATAATTATATATTTATATTGGTCCTATTTGTTTTATAATATATATTGTAAAAAACATATTTTAAGTTAGTTTTTTACTCCTTTAATTCTATGATTCAGCTTTGTATTGTTGAAATTTGTATATCATATAAACATATCAGGTTGACCCGATCTTGTCTCATATATTATCTGGTCATGATTAAGTCATGTTTGAGGCTAAACAAATGATCATACTAAAATATCGAGTTGGGTTGTGATCAAAATAATTAAACTCATCCCAACATATCTCGTGAGCATCCTTACACTAGATTTGGTTAAAGAGAAAAGCAGGGAAAAGACAAAGAGAGGAGAAAAAGAGAGAAGAAAAACGACTTTCTCCCATTTTAATTTTGATCGGAAGAAGAAGGGAGTGAGCTTTTTTTATTAAAAAAAAAAAAACAAAGGAACTCATTCTATTATTACTTTAAATTATTACGTAAGGATATTTATATCATTTCACAAACATGCCTTTTCTTTTCTTTCACTTTATGCCTAATCAAACAAGAGGAAATAAAATTTTTAACTTTTTTCCTTATATTTTCTCTTTTATCAAACAACTAAACAATCATCTTATATTCTACTCTTTTTCTTTTCTTCTCCTTTCTTTCCTCCTATTTTTTCTTTCGTAAACCAAACAGATCTTAGTCTCACATTCAAGACTAAGGGCTAAAGTTTAATATACAGATTAAAATCTTATATTATCTTAAATGTACTAGTCTAAAAATTAAATATGAATTATGTTAATTAAAAAGGTTACATATATAACATTAAAATTTAGAAATATTATCTTTTATAAAAACATTCTGGTAAATGCTAACAAGCACTAAAGAATCTAGAAAGATAAATTTGTATCGGAATGATGACAAAATTCAGGGGCTTGGGCAGCACAAAATTTTTGTCCCCTGTTTGATTTGAAAAGTGGTTAGGGAACATGACAAAAAGGGGGTGAGGAACATGACAACAACCCAAAATTTTATCCCCAACCAAATCATGGGACAACTTTTTACCCCATGGACAGATTATAAAAAAAAAGAAAAAATTATCCTTACATCTCTCTCCCCCTCTCCCTCCCTCCCTCTCTCTCTCTCGCCCCCTCCCCCCACCCCATGTTAACGTTATTTAATTATTTTCAAACGTTAACGTTATATATAATACATATTAATAATATATAATATTATTATGATAGTAATGATATACCATCATATTTACTATATATTATAAATATATATTTTATATTGTCTAATACTTAGATATGTTAATAATATATATTAATATATAATAATATATATTACAACGAGTATCATAGTAAAATTAATATTATTTTATTTGTGATGTTCATTATCTATCAAACGATGTACATGACAAAAAGTTATCCTATAACTCAAGGGTTGTACTGTGCTGTTTTGCTTGTTATGTTATGTGCCTTAATGCGTATCAAACGCACCCTAAGTGTTTTATTCAATTTTCTAACAAAAACTTACCCTTTTTGTAATTCCTTAACTAGGGGAACATTAGTTAGTAATATCCAAACTTTCTATTTTTTAATTCGTTAACATTGTCTCCTTATTTATTCAACAATAGCAACCAACAAGTGGGAAAGCACTTATAATGACTAAAGACAAGAGTGTGAAAGTGAAAATTGTTGAATCGTAGTGGGCTTGTGGCGTCCAAATTAGACCTAATTAAACGCTGAATAACCAAGTCACCATAAAGATTAATCATATTTCATGGTTTACACGTGTAATCATCAAGATAATATTTGTGGAGTCAAAAAAAAAAAAATCAAGATAATATTTGAGGTGGCCAAGAGCATGGTAATGTTTGGGTCCAGTTAATCATGGCCAAGATCATTGTTTTGATCAGAATTAACAACGGGTTTAGAGCTTGTTTGGTGTAGAATAAGAGCTTATTTGTTTAGGTAATTTTCAAAATAAATGTTTTTTTATTAAAATAAAGACTCATAAAAAAAGGTGTACGAAGCAAATTCAAAATAAGCTTAAACTATATGAATAAACTAATGTTACTTTTATTTTCCATAATAATTCTCTCATGTAATACAAAAAAATGAATAAATATAAATGTATAAAAAATTAAAATAACATCTAGTTATTATCAAATAACAAAAAAGAGATGAAGATTTAAGAATTTGTTAATCGCTTATGTGCATGTATTTTCCACGGAAAAAAATAAAAAGTGAAATGCTTATGGCCAATTCCAGAATCAACATTGAACGGGATAAGATTGGGTCTGGTCCCAGTACCATAACCTTATCATTCATAATCACCACATAGCTCCTTTTGAAAAAGAAAAAAAACAACAACAATATTATCAAAGAGGATGAATGGTTTGCAACACTACACATAGTCCATGGCTCTCATTAATCAATTCATCTATGTAATATGAATGTTGCATTATTGATTTTCCCGTGGACAAGAAAGAAAGTCCTTTAAAACAGAAAGACTTTAATACATTTCCTCTAAGGCTCTAACTCTAACCCAGTGGGGTAGCCCCTATCCTTTGGTTACGCTTCAGTTATCAAAGAAAATACTCCTTTATAATAAATTTAATTTTAAAGTGAACAGGTGAAATTTATTTATTATTATTTTGATAAAATATATATAAAAAAAATTAATTGCTCATTTTAATTTAGAAATAAATCCATTTTAGATGAGTTTTTTCTTATGTTACCCTATCATAGTTCGTGCAACCAACATTTTCAGTCATATGGCTATAAATGAGCAGAGCTATTCGTGAACTATTCTGGCTCGACTTGTTAAATACTTGATATAAAACATCATTTTTTTATTGGCAAATATTAGTAATTAGTGTGTTATGTTAATGGGGGAGTTGAACTTATGACCTCCTTATCATTCCAAACCTTATGTCCCTTCCCCAAACCAAACCATCCAACATTTTCAGTCATATGGTTGTAAATGAGCTGAGCTATTCGTGAACTATATATTCTGGCTCGACTTGTTAAATGCTTGATATAAAACATCGTTTTTTTATAGGCAAATGTTAGTAATTAATGTGTTATGTTAGTGGGCGAGTTTAACTCATAACCTCCTTATCACTCCAAACATTATGTCCTTCCCCCAAACCAACCCATCCACCCTATATCCCTCCCTCAAACCAACCCATCCACCTTATCACTCCTTATCATTTGTTTAATTAAATAAGCAAACTCAATTTGAGATTGAGTTCGATTAATTAAATGAGTCAATCTCAAACCTTACAGGCTCGAGATTCACAACTCATGAAAGCTCATATAAATATATATATATATATATATATATATATATATAATAAAAAATATAGATATCTTACTTTTTGCATAAAAACACTTTTGTATAGTTTTATATTTTTCCGAAAAATGTTTTTTTCGAGTTAAAGTGTATGGTTATATTTTTTTTAAATAAATAATAATAAATTAAAAAAATAAAAAATATTGTCTTTAGTTTCCCACTCATTTTTCCTTTTCCTTTGCCTCATAACTCGTAAGGGTTATTTCATTCCCAAGTCAAGTTTCCATATCGAAAGTTATGTCCCTCGTGTCAAGTTCCTACTTCCAAAAGGTTTTACTTTCTACGGGGCTACTCTTACATCCATTATGATGGTTCAAATTCATTTTTCACTCACTATTTCACATTCAAGTACGTCGTGCCACTCTCATCCAGGACCATTTCCATCTTTTTTAGTATGTTATAATTTTTTTCCAGTAATTTTTAAGGAGAATCTTCATAAATTTAAAAATAATTAAGTTATAAATGAGGTAAACAAACTAATCTCAAACTTTACTCTTTTTAAACAACTCAAACTCAAACTTTTAGTTAGGTTCGTTTACATATATGAGTCAAGCTTGAGCAACACATTTTTTTCACAATTCAAGCTCAAGCTTTAATTATTCAGCTCGGCTCGACTCGTTTACATCCCTAAATATCCTTTATTTGACTAAAAAAAATATTTTTATAATTTAAAATATATATATATATAATGACTGGTTTAATTCGGTTCTAACCACCGACTTTTGATCGTTTTTTTACCGGTTTTGAACTGGTTTGACCCGTTTTCACCAATTTTGAAACTAAGTAATTTTGGGATTCAATAAATCAAATACCTAGAGTGTGTTTGGGAAAGCTGAAAAAAAAAAGATTATGCTGATAATCAATTTTTGTATAATCGATTATTGTGATAATCGATTATAATCAGAATTCGTTTTTGTTTGGGTTTGTTTGCTGAAAAGCGATTTTAAGATAATCTATTTCGTTTGGGTGGCGCAAAAAAAATCACTTTTATATAATAAATTACGAAAAAGGGTATAGAGTTATTTGTATAATTTAATAATATTTGTTTAGAAGGTAGTTTTATAGGGGTAAACAAGGAAGAGAGTTTTGAGAATGAAAAACAATCAAATCACAATAATCTTAAGCTAGAAAAAACTATATGGCATAAAACAGCTTTTTTTCCCTAAAAAAAGCTTTTTTATAAATTTAAGCAAAATATCAAACATAATAGATTATCTATGAAACAGCTTTTAAGCTAAAAAACAGCTAAAACCAGGGAAAATAATCTTTCCCAAACATATTCCTAGTCGATTCCCGACGCAACCGATCGATCAAATTGACTCATCCGATTTTCAAAACAATGGTATTTCAAGTCGACGGATTGGAGAATTCTTAGCCTAAAAAGGGGTGAACGATAAAAAAAAATTAAGATTTGAATATATTTAACGGATGCATTGGAGAATAAAAACTGTTCAGCAAGCTGGTGATGATACGTTAGAAATAGTCAAATAGAGCAGGTACGTATAGTACACACTCCCAAATTTTGGATGAGTTGGCAGCATAATAAAAAGATATTGATTCCTAGGTCTAAGGTTATAATTTCATGAACAGGGAGATTGGGTTACGCGTTATAACTTATAAGTATATTATATTAATCCAAATGGACGACAAGCTTCAAGGAAAAGGAAAAAGGGAATCTCTTTCACTGTTTATATTATGTTATTATTATAATTAAGCCAAGCACAATGCATGTTTTAGGGGTGAGAGAAAGCATGATTGATAATTAAAGAGAAGCCTCAGTCAGGGGTCAAAATGATCGGTTGGATGCTGAAGGGCTCGCATAAAAACAAACGGTGATGGAAATCTTTACCTCAAAGCAATGAACCTGGAATTAATCTGACAAAGAACCCTTCAATACTTACATTATTACATCCCCTCTCGGCCTTTTTGTTTAAGTAATGTAATTTGGTTTCATAATTACGGAATTAATATGGTTTTAAAAATATTTATATAAGTGATGTTAGTCGTATCTGTCAGTTTTTTTTTTTTTGATAAACCAAAAGTATATTAGATTGAGTACAAGGGGTACCCGAACCACTATACAAAATAAACAAGAACAATGAAAGAACTAAGAACAAGAATGGGAAAACTGAAGATAAATCATCAACCATTAGCAGACATAGCTATAAGGTTGATAGATAGCTAAAGATCCCACCAAAGAACAGAGAAAAACTACAACAGAAAACCCATAACCAAAATAGTAGCTGCCTAAAGGCCAACAATGGCACAATACATATACAAGCAGCGCTAGCACCCATTAACCAATCAAATAAAGCACCACCTGCGTCCAGCCCACTCCAATCAGTACAGATCAACGAATTAATTGTGACCACAATGCATTATGCATGCCTTCGGGTTGATGCTCCAGTCTAGGAAAGAGTACCCTGCATCCTTGCACACACTTTTATACCAGCTCCATGCTCTAAATTTTAACAAGTCCACAACCTTCTCAAAGTCATTATTCACCTGATTGAATTTTATATCATTTCTATGTAGCCATAGAGTCCATATTGTAGCAAACCATAAACTCCTCCAAGCTTTTTTAAGCACTTTACCATTGATCAAGCCGATATGTTGCTGCAGCAAGTCCAAAATACTACCTGATAAAGCTGTTTGCAAACCAAAAGTTTCATAAACATTCATCCACACTGCATAAGAGAACTGACAGTAAATAAAAAGGTGCAAACTGGTTTCAGGTTCTTTGTTACAGAAACTGCACAATACTCCATTTGTTGTGATGATTCCCCTTCTCTGCAGGTTAATAGCCGTGGGAATTCTATCCAAGCTTGATCTCCAGCAGAATGCACTCACTTTTAGGGGAATTGGCTTACCCCACAGTAATTTGTATGGACTGTTTGTTTGCTGTCCCTCCACCTCAGTTATCAATTGGAAAGCTGTTTTTACGGAATATGTTGAATCTGCACAATGCTTCCAACACCAAGAATCAGCAGTATTTGCCTTCGGTTTTTTGTTCTCTAGAATTGCCATTAAGTTCTCCAGGCTTTCCTTTTCCCACACAAACAGAGATCTTCTCCACGGTAAATTCCAGCACCATGCTCCTTGATGCCAATATCCCATTTGTGCTACACTTGCTTCCTTAGTCAGGGAAATATTAAATAATCTAGTGAACATTGTTGACATAGATGTAGGAGCCGCCCATTTGTCATACCAGAAGGAAATTGACTCCCCATTCCCAATCAATCTAGTGCACCCACTTTCTAACCATCCCCCTCTGATAAGTTCTCCCCCCTCCTCCACCATCCCTAAATCACCCCACCACCTAGACCCTACACCACCCTCCAAGGTTTTTTGGGGCCATGAGACCCTCCATTTAGGAGGGGCACCATATCTCACTCTAAGAAGCCTAGACCAAAGGGGTTCTGTTTCTGTTAGATACCTCCATCTCCATTTTCCTAGGAGTGCTAAGTTAAAAGCACCGATATCTCTAATCCCAAGACCACCCTCCTCTCTTTTTGTACATACCGTTTCCCATTTGACCCAACAAATTTTTCTGCACTCCTCGCTACCCCCCCACAAGAACCTCCTCTGAATTTGAATTATTTGATTTATAATCTTTTTAGGAGCTTTATAGAAGGAAAGATAATATACCGGTAAACTTGAGAGGACCGCATTGATGAGGATGACTCTTCCACCGAAAGAGAGGAATTTGTTTCTCCAACCATGCAACCTTTTCTGTAGAGTATCTATCAAGGGTGACCAAGTAGATGACCTTCTAGGATTCGCCCCTACCAAGATTCCAAGAAACTTGAAAGGAATGCTACCAATCTTACAGTTGAGAATTTCAGCAGTGTTTTCCATAATCCCCTGGTTTGCCTTGATCCCAAATAACCCACTCTTGAAGAAGTTCACTTTCATACCTGCTGCCAACTCAAAGTTTCTCAAAATTCCTTTTAGGGCCCTTGCATTTGAAATAGACATCTCGCCCACCATTACCGTGTCATCCGCATATTGGATGTGGGAAATCCCTAGAGCTTGATCTCTACCCTCCAAGATGTACTCTTTATATATGTTCTTCTCCACCGCACTCCTAATCAAGCCATGTAAGCCCTCTGCCACGATTAGGAAAAGGAAAGGGGCCATGGGGTCACCCTGTCTAATTCCTTTTGACATTTTGAACTCTTGTGTTGGACTCCCATTTACAAGCACAGAAACAGTGGCGGAATCTAAACATGACAAAATCCATGCTCTCCATTTAGGGTGAAATCCCATTCTGCACATAACATAGTCTAGGAACTCCCAGCTTACCGAGTCAAAAGCCTTTTCAAAGTCTACTTTGAAAATCATGCATGGCTTGTTTTTCTTCTTTGCATAATCCATCAACTCATTTAGTACCACCACGCCGTCAAGTATGTTTCTTCCTTTCATAAAAGCACTTTGGTTTCCAGAGATAACTGAAGGCAGCACCCTCCCCAACCGCTCGGCAAGGATTTTAGTAAGAACCTTGTATATGCATCCAACCAGAGAGATAGGTCTATAGTCTTTCAGTGCTGTCGGATTTTCTTTTTTAGGAACCAGCGCTACAAAGGAGGCGTTACAGCCCCTAGCCAGCCTTGCATTCTTGTGGAAATCCCCCACCATTTTGCAGAAATCATCCCCCAAAGCATTCCAGAATTTTTTGATGAAACTGAAGTTGTAACCGTCAGGCCCCGGGCTCTTATTCCCTTCACAACCCCACACAGCACCTTTGATTTCTTCCGTTGAAAATTCTGCAATTAACATTGCGTTCTCTGAATCAGAAATTCTGTTGAAATGTACTCCATCCAAGGTCGGGCGCTCAAAGCTTGATTTGGTGAACAGGTTTTGAAAATGGTTGCACACTGTATCTTTAACCAAAGCCGGCTCCTCTAACCAAACCCCCTGCCACCACAGTCCGTGTATTGTATTTTCCCTAGATCTCCTATTGACACAAGCATGAAAGAAAGATGAATTGGAGTCACCTAGTTGCATCCATTTTAGCCTTGATCTCTGAAAATTGAATGAATCTTTGTTCTTGGACAGTTTCCAAAGGCTTTCAAAAGCTTCCTTTCTTCTCATAACATCACCAACTGAAAACGACCCAAGTTCCCCTTTATCATCCAGATATTTTATTTCATCAATCACCTTGTTGATTTCTTCATCTATGTTGCCAAAACAGTCTTTGTTCCATGCTTTCAGATCAAGTTTCAACTTCTTCAGCTTCTCTTTAAGAATGAAGGACCCCCAACCAACAACGTTGTATTCTGCCCATTTGTTTGTTACAAAAGATTCAAAATCTCTGTGTGATGCCCAGCAGTTCATTACCCTAAATGGCTTGCTGCCCCAGTTCTTTATGACTGACTTCAACAATATTGCACAGTGGTCCGAGACCGTTCTTTTCAAACCCCACTGTGAAAGATCGTTCCACTTGGCCAGCCATTCTTCAGATAGTAAGAATCTATCTAACCTGCTCATACAGGACCCTTTTGCTCTATGCCAAGTATATTTTCTTCCTATGAGTGGTAGGTCAATTAATTCCATGTCCTCGATGAATTCTTCAAATTCTACCATTTCCTGAGATGTTAATTGAGCAGCAGCTCCCTTCCTTTCAGTGATGCTTCGGATTGCATTGAAATCGCCCGCCAAGCACCAAGCAAAATTCAAGTTGTTTAGCCGTATAGCTTTCAGCTCCTCCCACATTACCCTTTTCCCTGCCAGGTTGCACGGAGCATATATGTTGAAAATGAAACAAGTTGTATTATCACTTCCCCAGATTCCTTTTACTCCCAAAAACCCACTTCCATTGAAGATTTCCTGTACCTGGAATATTTTCCTGTCCCACATACACAGCAGACCGCCTGCAGTCCCTACCGATTCCTTCAAACACCACTCTACATCTGTCCCTCCCCAAATTGATTGGCAGCAAAGTTGGTCAATGCTTTCCAACTTAGTCTCCTGGATGCATACAAAATCAAGTTTCTCTTTCTTAATTAGACTCCTAATATCACTCTTTTTAATTCTCCCCCCCAACCCTCTTACATTGTAAGAAGCCATCCTCATTAAGAAACTTTCACATCTCCTTCCTCAACGCCTCTGTTGCTTTGATTTCTGTCCCTCTCTTCCATTTCAACTAGCTGCTCGATAATCAGTTCTTCCTTGTTTTTTGTCACCAAACCCATTAGTTTTCCAGCCTCCCATATCTCATTAGCCTCTCTATATGCCTCGGCCCTAATTAAAGCCCTATTCTTGTTGATAATTTGGCTATCATCAGCGAGATTGCTAACCTGTGTGTGACCTGATAATAGATCGAAGTTTAACAGTGGTCTCTTTCCTTCAGCAATAGATGCTCTTCTAGCCACCTCCTTGGACAAATCACGAACCGATGCATCTGCATCTTGTATTTCATCGCTGACCCTGTTGCATGAATTGGATGAAATCGCGCGGTCACAACTTGTCTTTGACTGGGCGAGAGTTTGAAAATTCAGAGATCTAATCCTTCGTCTAGCCGGTTTGTTCACAAGCGGTGGTTCAATGATTTTACACCCAAGTGGCATGCTTTTCTTCCTCAACACGTCCTCACCTCGACCAGCTTCAGAGACCTCACTTGACACCAACCCCATCCTAAATTCAGCCCCCCCTTGGTCAAACGTCCGTGTCTTTGAGACAATTTCCCTCAAACCACCACTATGGGACAAGTGGATTTCTTCCAGCCCACTAAACCTTTGCCCAGCTTGCGAGGTTTCCTTGATGACTGAGGCCTTTTCTCCACCTCCTTTCTTTTGACCCAACGTTTTGGGCCCAACATTAGAGACTAAGGTTTGTGTCTCCATGTTGTAACTTTGGCCCAAACCAATTTGGCTCATACCACCTTGGAAACCTACCAACTTCCTCCCCCGGGCCCCACAGACTCCCAATCCTTCATGTTCTCTAGTTGGACTCTCGCTAATCACGTCACCCTTATCATCCCCAGTCTTGCAAGTACTGACGAGATCTAGTCCCTCCTTTTGAGCTGACATCGCCTTTTCCAGAAAGATGTTAGTCATATGGTTCCCTTTGTCTTGAGCCCCCCCCTCTGTATCTACATAGCATTGGGAAGTACCTAATTGTTGTGCTGATTTGACCTTCCCGAAATCATGGTTTGAAAATTCAAAATGCAAACGTTGAAGGTCCTCCGCCATTTCCGCCGGCGATAGCTCTGTTTCCGGCACCATCAGTAAGCTATTTCCATATGACTCGTCGTCAGAGGAGGAAGAACCGAACGATTTTTGGTATTTCCAATCTGACCAGAACCTATTTGTGATGTCACCGAAAGATTCCTCAAGCAAACGGATAGAATATGTCAGCTCATTTACTTTTACTTGTATCACCCTGTTGATAAATTCTGGCGCGGTTGTTGTAATGAGTGCTCTCCCAAAATCCAGCCTTGCTTTTTCTCTAGTAGAGTCATCAATGGAGATAAAGACCCCAATGATTTGAGACACCTGCTTGAAGAAATGTTCGCTCCAAACATGTGCAGGTGCTCCCAATATTTTCACCCAAACCGACCTATTTCTGGCCACTAAGGATGGATCCCATGGTCTTATTTCAGAGAACCATCTTGAGAACTTTTGCTTATTATTCTTCAGAGTTGTTTCGAAATCTTCTCCTTCGGGAGGACGTATCAATACCAAGTTCCCCCCCATTGAGGTTAAGGTTACTGAAAGAATACTTTCCAGCTGGAACTTCTTCTTTGCGCACCATATGCCTTCCAGGTCCTCCGTTATCCCCACGTAGCTCCCCTTTAGCCAACCCATTTCTTCTTCCGTTACAGTGAACTCAAATCCTGGCCACTGGTTCCTTAAAAACGTTGCCTTTCTGGTGTTTTTATGTGAGGCACCCTGCTGGATGGAAAGATTCCTCCCAGCTACCACAGCTTGCACATAACTTCCCCCGCCAACCCTATTTGTTTCTTTTTTTGCTACAGCATTGAATGCTCTGTCCTTAAGATTGGGGCCAACAACATTGTCACGCTTAAAGAACGGGAAGTTCACACGTAGTTTGTATGAGCCAATCCATAGAGAGTCCAGTTTCTCCACGAGCTCCTTCGGACGTTGGACATCCAAATATCTAACAAAACCAAACTTTTTTCCAAATTTGTCTCTTTTTTCAGGAACGCAAACATCAATAACACGTCCCCATTGTAAGAACAATTTCCAAAGATCCTCATGACTCATGCTTTCTGGATAGTTGGTGAAATAGAACGAGGTTGAACCCTTATAGAACTCTTTGTTGATTCCCTGACCTGCTTGAGGAAGACGTCTCGACCCCCTTTGAAAACCATAGTTTTGCGCCCTAGAGTACTGTCTGTCTTCTCTCATTGAAGTCCTCTTCCGTATCTGTCAGTTACATAATATATTTGAAAGTTGTATCCCTAATTTATGAAATATTTTTATATTCATAAAATTAGAAGAAAAAAACGATATATAAGGAAGTCGTATATAATACATACGCTTTCTATTTTTTATAATTTTTTCCCACAAATCGTATGGTACACATACGACTTCTGTTTATTAGGAAAAAAAAATTTAACAAGTCGTAAGGGTCACATATGCCTTCTTTATTGTATAATTTTTTTAAAATATTATGAAATCTGTCATATGGTGATAACACGACTCATTTTGTTTTTTTTTTATAAAGAACAATAGAAATATAAAATTAAAAATTGAAGTTTTTTATGGAATGAAATATAATTTTAAACAACTACAACATGAAATATAAAATAAAATAACTACAACATGAAATACAAAATTAAATAAGGCTAAATTATACTTTTGGTCCCTTATGTTTATTTTAGGTTTCAATTTAGTCCTTCTTTTATTTTTTTTTCAAAGTGGTCCTTTATTTTTCAAAGTTATATCGATGTGGTCACTCTTTTTTTTTTTTTTTGAAATGGTCCCTCATTTTACAAAAGTTAAATCAATGTGATCCCTTTTTTGTTCCAAAATGGTCCCTCCTTTATTTTATTTGTTTCGAAATGATCCCTCATTTTACAAAAGTTATATCGATTTAGTCCTTTTCATACCACATTTTAAACAGAAAAGACAACATTGATACCTAAAATAAAGATAAGAGACCAAAACAGAACAAAAAATAAAAGAGGGTCCAAATTAAAACATAATAATTTAACCATTAAATAACTCCAATAGAATTATAAAAATTACCCCCCCAAAAAAAAAAAGAATTAAAAAAAATGGTGGCAATGAGCTCCTGTGAATGACGCAAACCATATTCTACGGGAATAAGAAAAGAGAATTCGTATGTGACCCATATGGCTTTCATAGTTTTTTTTTTTAAAAATTATATAATAACGGAGTCATATATAACTCATACGAGACTTGTTAAAAAAAATTATAACCAATAGAAGCCGTATATATTTCATACGACTTGTGAATTTTTTTTTATAAAAAATGGAAGTCGTGTGTGTTATATGCGACTCCCTTATATATTGATTTTTTAAAAAAATTTATTAATACAAAAGTGTTTCATAAAAGAGAGATACGACTTTCATTTGCATTTCGTTAATGTCAAGTACGACTTACTCTAGTTGCGTAAAAACTTTAAAAATCACACTAATCCGGTAATTGTTCAACTAAATTACACTACTTAAGAGAAAAAGCCTCCCCTCTCCACTGAGAAAACCCAACCCCAGGTTCCTTGTACATAGCTACACCTAATATCAGGGAAAGAAAGTTAAGTAAATTCAATATGTATCAAATTATTTTATATATTAAGCTAATAAAAAAATATTTTCTACTACTTATTTTTCAATTTTTTGAGGTAAAAAAACAAGGTACATATATTTTTTTTAAAAAGTTTTACTATATCCTCCAACACAATTCCATATTAATCATTCTATCATAAGGGGGAAAAAAAACTCATGTAAGCTAGATCCACTACAAGAAATAAACGAATTACAGATGGCTTCTTTTTTATGGCCTCAACTCCGTCGATAATTCCAACAAAATTGGTCGTCAATAATGCAAATATTGGAAAGTCATAACATTAATTTATCGACGGATTGATCGTCAAAAATATTACCGACGGGCAATTCGAAGGTAATTTCATGGGAAATATATGATATAAAATGGCTTTAATAATAAAAATAATTAAGGACTAATTATAATTAGGTAAAAGAGAGGGAGTTTGGTAAAGTAAATACTAACACAAAGTAAAGTAAATACTAATTGATGGGTTAGCAGTTGAAAATGGATAAATATTCTAATAAACACGAATAATATTTCTGCTATAATAGTATTTTCTTATTCCTCTCACCATAGGAATAGAAAGTGTAAGTTAAGGAATAGAAATTGGTTTCATCGTCTCTCATTGAGGTAATTAAAGGCATCAAAGAATTATCTTTATCTCTAAAAATGGATAAAGGTAAGAAATATTTTTTCTATCATGATATTATAAGTGAGAATCATGAAATTCCCCAAGTTGGCGACTCAGTTTTCTATTGCGGTATGAACTTTAGAAAACTAACTTATACTTACCACTAAATAAAGATAATATTAAATAAAAACTAATACATTCAATATATTGAACATATAAAAATATTAATTTTTTTATTTAGTAAGTAGAGGATTGAGGAGGGATTTTTTTTTTTTTGACTAAAAAGGTATTCATTCATTCAAATTGGTAAAATACATCGAAAACAATACAAATCCAACATCGCTAAAAATCGAAAAGGATGAATTTGCGAACAAACTCACAGCACCCAGGTTAATAACATAACACGGCAAAATCAAAATACCTACAAAACTGACAAAATCAAAGTCACCGGAATACCCATGTCTCCGGATCTGTAATATTGACCCCCCAATTCTTGATCAAATCTGTGATGGATCGAAGCAGATCTGCCAATCTGAACCAAATGAACACCGCATCAAGACAGGAAACCAAACAACGCCTCACCAAGATGACGAACAACAATACCGTCGCACACATACGACGAAAAACACGAGGAAAAAAACAGATCTATATGAAAAACCACTTATTTAGATAAAAGAGGATAAAAAATGAAGTAAAGTAGTGATTCCAGACTAGAAAATAGCTCAAAACCACCCCCTCTAGTGGTGGTATGCAGCTGTGTGTAGAGAGAAGGGAGAGAGTTTGAAGTTATTGAGGAGGGATATTTAGAATCAACCTATTATTTTTTCACATATTTTACGATGATATTATTATTAAGTTTCACCGGCGTTTGAATTGTGTATTCTTTTCTTCAAATTGTATAGGTTGTATTTTTTTTCTTCAATAAATGATTAAATTATGAAAAGCAGAGCCCAATAGTATACATCAACTAGCAAGTGGATGTATAGTTTTTTTTTTTTTTTTGACAGGAGTAGATGTATAGTTCTTACTTCTCAGCAGTCCAGCTAAATTGTTCTGGCTTTGGCTTTGTGCTGCCCCTCAGTCACAGACCTCCTGTAATCATAGGTACACGTAATAACATCTGTCTTATTGAGCTAAAATGTCATACATACGTTCCCTTTATCCATGAAACTGAGGAAAAGTATATACTATATACATGTTGATGTATGTATTTGAAATCTGAATCTGAGGATCTACTTATGAGTTTGATTTTGGAAAGGGGATAAAAGAATCTTCTTTTTAATCTGTACGTGAATCTATATTTAAGTTTTTTTTAAATGAAAGAACAAAATGACAGATGATTATGTAATTTTTCAATAACCATTTATTCATTTTTATAAAATATTTTATAATTTATCTAATTTAAAATAAAAAAATAAGTCTTTATTTCCCTTTTCCTCCAAAACCCTCCATACAAATATACCTTAAAGAAAAGAACAAAAGAATGTACATTGATTTATTATATTTGGGGTGGATTTAACATACATAATTTATTTATTATAGTTGCTTAAAATGATTTTTAATTTTCATTTAAAATAATTACAGTTTAAATTTTTGGTATATTGAAATATTAATCTAATTAACGATAGACATTAAAATTTATTTCAATGAATCGAAATATTCGTGATAGAATTCATGATTAAATATTTAGATAAACAAGAATGAAAATTCTTTAGTTTAACTAAGAGTAAATCGTCAATTTGGTCCCTGAAATTGTGAGGTAGTATCAACTTGGTCCTTGAATTGAACAAAATAGCAAAAAGGTCCCTGAAATTGCAAAACGTTATTCAATTCGATCCCTCCGTTAACCCCAGTCTTTTAACGTCGTTAAAGTGGTTGATGTGGCACGTTAAGTGCCTCGGTGACACCCATGTAAGCATCCATGTAGCCTCCAAATCACAAAATGCAATTTAAGGGACCAAATCGATATTTTCAGGGATCAAATTGATACTCCTTTCTCTTTCTCCCTCTCCACCTTCTTCTCTAACTGGTCACCTCCCCTCTCTCTTTTCCATTTTCCCTTATGTTCCTCCACATTCCAAGTAACCACATTTCTGTCCGGCATTACATCAAACAGTGCATGTGCAACATTCAATTCACCAACCAAAACATACCCATCAATGATCGAGTTTCATGATACTGAATCCCGAGTCAACGTGGTGTCAAAAACCACCCTAGCAATTTCAATGTCCCCACAACAAGCATACATGTGAATCAAAGAATTTTGCACTTGCAACACAGAATCAACCCCATTCTTAAGGGCATGAGCATGGCATTTCCGACCAGATTGAATGCAACCCATTTTTGCACAGGAACCAATGAGTGGCACGAAAGTGTGGCTATTGGCAAAGAAAGGAACCTTGAAGGAGTGAAAGTAGAAAAGAATAGCTTGGTGAGGAACATGGTTGCAACAGTAAGCTTGAATGGGTATGTTGACAGAGAAGGTGTCGGAGAACATGACATGAGGTGTGAAGAAAGGACTGGAATAAGTCGGAGGGAGAGATTGTTGTGGTTGTGGTTGTTGTTGTTGTTGTTTTGCGTTCTTCAAAGGGGAATGAACAAGTGTTGGTGGAGATTGGGTGTGTTTGTTGTTGTGTAGTAGTGAGAAGCAGGTTGTTTCGCAAGTGAATAAGTTGTTCAGGATCTGAAGGTGGAGGAGAGGAAGGAGAAGAAAGGGAAGAGGGAGAAGAGAGAAGGGAGGTGGCCAACTAGAGAAGAAGGAGGAGAGGGAAAAAGAGAAAGGAGTATCGATCTGGTTCTTGAAAATTTTGATTTAGTCCTTGAAATTGCATTATGTGACATGGAAGACACATAGACGCTTACATGGGTGCCATCGAGGCAATTAACATGCCACGTCAACCACCTTAACGGCGTTAACAGACTAGACTTAACGGAGGGACTAAATTGAATATGTTTTGCAATTTCAGGACCTTTTTATTTCGTTCAATTCAGGGAACAAATTGATATTACCTCGTAGTTTCAGGGACCAAATTAATGATTTACCCCTTTAAATAAATATGAATAATTGTGAATAAATGAATTCATAAGCTCATACATGTTAAATCTATTTAGTTTATTTGTTTTTTTTTATATATAGGTATAGTATAAATTCCGTTAATTAGTTTCGATTCAGTATTACATTTTGAGTTATTTTTAGGGTCTATTTAGAATAGAAATTGAAATTAGAATTTTAATTTCAATTGTGATTTTGTTAGGAAAAAAATGGGATAGAAACGTAAATTCTATGTTTGGAATGTGCAAAAAAAAAAAAAAAGTTAGTATAAATTATAATTCTAAAATCTATAACTATATAACTATATATATATATATATATATATATATATATATATATATATATATATATTTTTGTGATGTTGGCAATTTGGGATGTAAATGGGGCGGGTGGATATGAGTCCTATATTTAGTATTTTAGTACTATAAGTCAAAACAAAAATAAGTTTTTAATTCAATTTAAAAGCATCATCTTATATATATATATATATGTATATATATGTATATGTATATATGTATGTATGTATGTACATGCATGCATGTATATGTATAAGTATGTACATGTATATGTATATATGGGTAATATTTTCATCCCTAGTGGCAGTGACAATGGCAACTTAACAGTAAGCTGTTGAAGGCAAGAGCGATGGTGAAATAAAACATATTAGAGTTATGATATTTTGACAACTAAAAGTTGTCCAACACTGTATATGTATACGACGAAACCTTTAAAATAATATTTTACACTATCTTTTCTTCTAATTCATTGGTCAAAATTTGTATATGTATATGGTGTCTTGTATTGTTGTCCAATTTAGTTATCAAAATATCATTTCTCAACATATTATTAGCATGGAATTGAACTTGGAATACCAATCCCAAAAGCTCATACATGCTAAAATACCCATTTTTTCATGGAATTGAACCTGGAATACCAATTATAAAGTGCACATGAAATAAAATAATTGAAATTGAGAGGGCCAAATTCCAAAACTCAATTCTAAGTTTATTTCCACCACCAAACCATATTATTAGGAGGATTAACAAATAAATTAAAAGTCTGTTTGGTTTATTTTCTATTTATTGTTTTCATTTCCTGATTTCAAGAATAATTATAAAATTATTATTTTGTCTTCATTATGTTTCCAGTTTTCAAACATTTGTATATGAAACAATGAAAACAAACAAAAAGTTGTTTCCAATGTTTCCTGTACAAACATTTGGAAACAGGAAATAAAATGAAGGCACTGTTTGGTTTGCCAAATCCGCTAGTGTTTAGTGGATAGCGTATAGCGGATGGAAAAGTAGCCCCGTTTGATAGTCGTTTCTAAAATTAGCGTATAACGTTTTTTCACTAGTGTATAGCGTTTTTCCCAGATGCTACTTGAAGTAGCGTTTGAGCTTATAGCGTATAGCGTTTCATTTTTTCTTCCATTTTTATCCCTACCATCTTAATTAAATTCCTCATTTATCCTTGATTATAAAATAAAATACTAATTATTGAACATAGTATATAAATAAGAATTAATTTTGCTATTTAGATTTATATTTAAGATAAAAAAAAGTGGAAAATATATTTTTATCTATAAAAAATAAAACTTATATAAAAATCAAATCAATATATAATTTTATTTTTATTATTCCATCTTATTTATTAAAAATAATTAAAACTAAATTAATATTAAAATTTAAAATTAATGATTGAATTTTTAAAACGATAAATAAATTTTTTTTGACGTGATAAACGATAAATAATTTAGAATAAAATAAATTATTATAAGTGATAATTATTTTAAAATAAATAATATATACATATAATTTACATAAAAAAAAATGCAAACACATCCTTTTATGTCATTTTACATTTATCAGCTAGTCCAACCACTAGTTTTACCAAACACTTCAAATCCAATCTGCTAGCTAATCAGCTATCCGCTATCAGCTAGCTTATCCGCTATCCACTAGTTTTTACCAAACAGAACAAAGTAATAATTTTGTATTTAATTTTATTGTAATTGTTCTCAAAATCAGGAAATGAAAACAGGAAACAAGAAGTAAACTAAACAGACCCTAAATATGCTCGTCTAATAATAATTTGTTTTGAATCTGACAAAAAAAAATCCAATCAAACATCTCACCAACCATGTTAGAAACACAAGCTCTTATGCCCTTTTTTTTTGTTTTTCATTTTTCTTTTTTATAGGCACAAGCTCTTTTTGGTCCTTATTCTTTTCATATGTAAATAGATAGTAATATACTAATATGTGAATAATTGTGAATAGATGAATTCATGAACTCATATATTTTAAATATCTTTAGATTTTTTAATTATTCATTTTTAAGCATAGTTTAAAGAATTTAATTTGACTTTTTTACCATATGAATCAATCACAAATCATTTTATATGTGACTTTTAAAGTAATTATGACAAGAATTCATTAAATTTGTAATAATGTGATAATTTTTTATTGGTTATTAGTGTAAAAAGTCTTTACATTAAAAGTACTTACCAAATATAAATGCTAATTTAAATACCATTAATTAGTTTCAATATTTAAGTTACTTTTAATGTATTTGAAACTTAAGGAGGAAGAAATTTTACATAGGAGGATGAACAAAATAAATGTGTTCATCTAATAATTGATTAGTTTTGACCTGTGGGGAAAAATTCCCTATTAAACATCTCCCCAAACAAGCTAGAAACACAAACTCTGTGGGAGGTGAAACTTTCCTTACCCAAACGCCCCTAGATTATCTCAGGAGCCAAAATAGGTAAGAAAATGAAAAAAATAATAATAATAAAAAGACTAGAAAAGAAAGAAAAAAAGAAAAAGAAAACCACTATGTGGTTTCTGGTATTGATTTGATGGGAGAATAATACAAAGAAACCCCACTTCCTATGCTCAGATACATTGCATTGGGAAGAACCCATTCAGTGTATTGTCATGAGACTCATGACCCGAATCTGTCTCCACTTGCAATAAAAGCTTCCCTTTGTTTTGTCAAACACTAACCAATTCGTTTTTTCTCTCTTTTTGCCCTACCTGATAGGGTTTCCAATCTTCCCCCCTTCTCTCATGCATTCCTGCTCTCAATACTCATACACCGCCGTTAAAGTCACAATCTTTATCTTCTTCGCTGCCTTTTTTGCTCTCTTTGGAGAGTTTTTTTCGTGGAGAACAGCACAGATTTGATCTCCCCGGCTTTTTTGAGCTGTGCCCATGTCTAAAGTTGTTGGCTTTACCGGTAATTTTCTTTTGATTTTTCATATGTTTGATCTGATTCGTGAGTCTAGCTGTTATATTATTGAATCAGTTAGGTGTGGAATTGAAGTTTTGATTCTTATATGTGGTTTTCTAATATTGTATATTTATTTTCTGGGTTGGTTTGATGAAGATTATTGTTTGCGTTTTGCATGAAAAATAAATTTTGTTGGTGGATCTGACGAGAGAGATGAACAGGTTCAGAGTCCCAAGTTTTATTTTAGATAGTGAAAAATTCAAGGTGGACTTGTTTTAAGAATTTTTTTATTTTTATTTTTTGGTTTTGTTTCAGTTGCTATTTGGTCTTTAGTGGAAAGTGGATCTTGTTTTCAGATCACTTAGAAGAAGGTTTTACTTTGATTAATTTATTTGTATACACCTGGGATCTGTAATTTCATTGAAAGTTGACCTGAGCCTGGTGATGGCTTCAGGGGATGCATAAGATTTCATAAACATATGTAGCTTCTGTTGTTTGTTCAAAATTTTCATTTGTAGAATAGATACTTCACATGGTTTTATTACTGGTGGAATTTTACTTGTTCTAATGATTTGTATATGCACAATTTTTTCTTTTCTGACCCTGCATATGTTTTGGTTCTCAGGTGGTGATGATTTTTTCCCTGGGGGCTCAATATATCCTAATCCCAAGGAAGCGAACCTCTTCTTGTCACTTGGCCCTCAAGTTGGTTTTTACTTTCCTCTTCCGAAGAGGTCTCGTGTCAGTGTTCCATTTGATCTCAATGGAGAATGGTTTGAGGCACTGAAGCCAAAGACATCGATTGAATCTTTGCCAGATGAATGTCTCTTTGAGATCCTTAGAAGGTTGCCTGCTGGCCAAGATAGGAGTGCATGTGCTTCAGTATCCAAACGCTGGCTTAAGCTTCTGAGCAACATTTGCAAGGATGAAATCTGCAGTAGCGAAAGTGCGAGAAATGAAAAGGAGGGTGATGATGAGGAATTTGGAGATGAAGGGTACCTCTCCCGAAGCTTGGAAGGAAAGAAGGTAACAGATGTTAGACTTGCTGCCATTGCAGTTGGGACAGCATCTCGAGGAGGGTTGGGAAAGCTTTCGATCCGTGGAAACAAGTCAGATTCTGGGGTGACTAATCTAGGTCTCAAGGCAGTTGCTTGTGGATGCCCTTCTCTAAAGTCCTTTTCTCTATGGAATGTTGCTACGATTGGTGATGAAGGCCTGATTGAGATTGCTAATGGGTGTCACCAGTTAGAGAAGCTTGACCTTTCCAATTGCCCCTCAATTTCTGACAAGGCTTTAATTGCAATTGCGAATAACTGCCCTAAACTTGCTGAGTTATCAATAGAATCATGTCCTAACATTGGTAATGAAGGTCTACAAGCTATTGGGAAGTGGTGTCCCAATCTGAGGTCCATATCAATCAAGGATTGTGCTGGTGTTGGCGACAAGGGAATTGCCAGCCTGTTATCTTCAACTTCTTTTGTTCTGACAAAGGTGAAACTTGAGTCGCTGATGGTTTCCGATATCTCTCTAGCTGTTATTGGTCATTATGGCATTTCAGTTACCGATCTCGTCCTTAATTGCCTCCCAAATGTCAGTGAGAAGGGATTCTGGATAATGGGTAACAGTCGTGGCCTGCAGAAACTAAAGTCACTCACAATTGGATCTTGCCAAGGAGTAACAGATATTGGGCTTGAAGCTATAGGAAAGGGTTGTCCAAATGTGAAAAACTTCCACCTTCGAAAGTGTCCATTTCTGTCAGACAATGGGTTGGTATCATTCACCAAGGCTGCTCCATCACTTGAGAACCTGCAATTGGAAGAGTGCCACAGGATTACCCAATTTGGGTTTTTTGGTCTCCTTTTTACCTGTGGTTCAAAATTGAAGGTTCTTACCCTGGTGAGCTGCTATGGGATCAAAGATCTGAACTTGAGATTGCCAGCAGTGCCTCCTTGTGAATCACTTTGGTCATTATCAATCCGCGACTGCCCTGAATTTGGTGATGCTGCCCTTGCTGTATTGGGAAAGCTGTGTCCTCGGCTTCAGAATGTTGAATTCAGTGGACTCGAGGGAATAACAGATGCAGGGTTTCTTCCACTGGTTGAGAGCTCTGAGGCTGGTCTAGCTAAAGTTAATCTCCGTGGTTGCGTAAATCTGACAGACAAAGTAGTTTCGGCCATGGCCAATCTGCATGGGTGGACTCTCGAGGTGCTAAACCTTGATGGTTGTAAAAAAATCAGTGATGCTAGCTTGATGGCAATTGCTAGCAATTGTCAATTGCTCTCTGATCTTGATGTTTCCAAGTGTGCAATCACTGATACTGGAATTGCCGCCCTTGCACGCGGGAACGTGCACAATCTGGAGATACTTTCTCTGTCAGGTTGTGCGTCGGTTTCAAACAAGAGCCTGCCTGCTTTGAAAAAACTGGGCCGTACCCTTGTGGGATTAAATATCCTGAATTGCAAAAGAATCAGCAGCAACTCAGTTGACAAGCTTATGGAACATCTCTGGACCTGTGATATCCTCTCCTGATCAGGAAGGTTTCTCAAACAGCTTTTATAGTCAGTGTTTCACAGTAGTGTTTTTGGGTCCATAGTATGGGTCTTGGTCATCCAGTACTCGGTTCTCTTTTTTCCAGAGCATACAGTTATTTAATCCTTATTTTTGCAGGTTTCCTATAATTGGAAATCTGTTCATGTTTTTGGGATCCTATTGATGGATGCCACTTTTTAAATGGCTATATGTCTCTGAGAACTTAGTTACCGGGTTCTGGAGTTAGGTATCTTTCTTTTTCTTTGAAGTGTTGGCACCTGATGTTTTTAGCTTTGCTTTGCATCGGTTTTGCCATCATGTTTGTCCTAGTTCCTGTTTCTTTACAGCAATATGTACTTAAGTTTGTCCAATGGTGTTTACCAAATGTTTCATGCATTTGAACTGTGTTCTATGCGTGAATGTTTGGGTCTCAGTTTTAGCCAAGGGGCATGTTGAAGATTCACTGTTGCAGTGTATGTGCTGTTGTTGTGATGGTTACTATTGGGAGAGTTCAGAGTTATGATGCCTTATCTTCTGGGGCTTTGGCCATGGCACCAAGTTATACAGGTGTGCCATGACAATCTTTTCTCTTTGGGAAGGGTTGTTTTTAACTACCAAGCCCAACTTTTTCAGGTTTCATATTTTTTGAACTCGTCAATTTAACTTCTATAGTGTAGTGATACTGATATTTGCCCTTTGTACTTTATGTTATGTATGTATGAAAAGTAATGAATAATACCTTTGTAGTCTCATTCCAAATTTCACCGGCCTTGAGATCTTTGTACTTGATTATACTTTATTCTAAGGTGTTTCAAGAATAATCTCATTCCTAATATGAAGGAAGCTCACAATATTATAAATAGGACTTTAGGGGCGAAACACGTTTTGCTGACAAACAGGATGATTAAGCGCTTGACCGGGTCTGCCTATGCTGACATCATTTATGTGATGATAATTCAATTCTATATTCATTCAATTACATTATGCAGTCAAAAAAAAAAAAATACATTATTTTATATTTGCTTAATTTTTATTATTTGATTATAATTCATGGACTAGAAATGGGCATTTCTTCTAAGTTCAGTTTATATTTATTTTTCAAGGAAAAAAACGAGGAGTGTATTTTTTGTCTCCATAGTTGTTTGCTTTGAAGCCCGGGATATTTATTACGACACGGGTACGATACGACATACCTATGGGGCTATGGGAAGTTTTTTGAAATTCAGGATACGATACGGTCGTGATACATTAAGAAAAATTTATAGAAAAGTATTTTATATAGATGCAGAATATTTATAAAGAAAGAAATATTGATCATTTATCTTAAGGGTTCGTTTGGTGGTCAGGATAGGATAATGGTGGATAGGATAAGAGAGCAGGATAGGAGTATGATAGGATATGAGCAGGATAAGTTATTATCTTATTTGACGTTTGGTGTCCACTTGATAATCAACTGGATAGTATTGTAATTTTAGTATGAATTTTAAAATTTTCGTTTTTTTTTCCCGAATGTTTTCTTATTTTATTAGATTTTAGGTTTTTTTTTTAATTTATAATTTTCATTTTATTAAGATTATATAAAAAGACAAAAATTGTCACTGTAATAAAATTACATCTAATATTTTAAATTTTTAAAATATTATTTAACTTAAATAATTTTTTGTATAATTTTAAATATTTATTTTTAGTTTTTACTTTACATATAATTAAATTATTAGAATATTTTTTATTTATTTTTCAGTTTTTAAAAATAATATAAAGTAACAAATTAGCCTTATGACAAAATAAAAAATAATTTTTAAATTTAATTATTAAGATTTTTATTATTTTATGTTTTATTATACCTTTTTTTGTAACCATAATATATTTTATTATATTTTATATATAAAATATTTTTATACTTTAGATCATCAAATCCTATCTTGTTGAGTTCTAACCCAGCTCCCCCCTCAGGATAGAATTTTAACTAGATGGGCAGGATAGGATAGGTGACAGGATTGGTTTATCATATCTTGCTGGCTCACCAAACAATTGTTTCAGACAGGATATGATAGCTTATCCTATCCTGTCTTTCTTATCCTAACCACCAAACGAGCCTTAAATGTATAACTACGATAATCACAATTTATAAAAAGATACATGTGATCATAATAACAAAAAAACACAGTCCTACCTATATCATAATATATTGTTTCCTCTATGTCAGAATATCAACAAAATCATCTTTAGTAGAACTCAAAATAAGTCTCGACTCTATACAATAGCCAACAATTAAAAAGCATCTTTACTCAATTAATATGTTTAATGCTAACTGATTCGGTCTTCTCTCCCTCTTTACCGTCATCTAGAAAAAGCATAGCTTCTAAGGGTGGTTCATCAAAAGATACATCTGCCAAAGGGATACTTCTTAGATACTTATTGAGAAGTATCCTAAAATTATCGGGTAAAAGATAATTTAAAAAATAAAATAAAAAAAGAGTATACTTCTTGGATACGTATCCAGAAGTATCCTACGAGTATCGGTATCGGATACTGATAAGACACGGATATGTTTACATTTTTGGAGTATCCGGGCTTCATAGGTTGTTTGAGAGTTTTGCTAATGAGTATTATAAGGGAACCGGTTAAAAAGAATGAAAAAAGATATTTTTTTATTAATTAAAATATATATATATATATCATTTTTTAATATATTGAATATATTATTTTTTAAATAAAAACTTGTGTTTTTTTGGGTCCAATAAAAACTAGTGTTTTAATTAAAACAGGAATCGAGGAAATTGTTACATAAAGTGAATTCTGCTGTATCAGCAAAAGGAAAAAAAATTTGAATTCTGCTGTAACTGGTTTGGTAAAACTTCAGTTATGTTATTGGAACACAATTTGGACACCATATGTGATATCGTATATATTTATCTTTATCTTTCACTTACTTTTTATTTTTTTTTATACACACATTTCATAAATACATAAAAAAAAAAAGGACACCATATGGTGTCCTTGTTTTTGTTTTCAAAAAATATTTAAGGTAAAACTTTGCATCAAATGATTCAATAGCACATGCAGGGGCGAAACTACCTTACTTATAGGTACGAAATGTAGTTTTTTTTTTTTTTTTTTAAATAGGTTCAGTCCCCTTTTAAACTTTTGTACATGCAAGTGATAGTATATTCAGACCCCATCCAGAATAATTGTAGATCCGCCCTTGGGCTCGGCACATGTGCTTCACATGCATTGTCATGTAGAGCAATTATTGATGCATCATTTTAAAAGTCTCCACTTGACAAAACACACGAAGTTTCCTTCAAATTTTGTAGCTAACAGCATGGGGCGGTTGGTCCCTTAATGATCTGAGACAGGCACAATAGGTTCAACCTGGAGGATAAAGCCCAGCTTGGGGCCACTAGGTAATATAATATATAAGCAAGGGAAATTTTATATATTTCTAATGCTATTTAGGGTGAGAATAAAATCAGGTAGTCCATTACAGATTAGGGATGCAATTTTTCTTCAGTTTGGAGATCTATGTGGAAATTATCCATCCGGAGCTCCGAATTCCGAGACCCATTTGAAGATGGGGACAAAATAGTTTCCCAAAATAACCTTCCCAACCGGAATCCAAACACACTTGTCTTAGTTAAGTACATGAGATTATTGCAGGATCTGTAGTCAGATATAAGCTGCTCTTACTCACTACGATTAAAGTGCATGACCCCCTAGGTCACATCTCACAAGACGTGTTACGTTAAGGATCACCTTCCATATAATAATTAAAGGTTAAAAAAAGGGGACAATTTGCGTATACAACTCTCTCCCTCTCAAGAAATTCGAATGTACTTTAAGATTATTATGTTTTGTCTACTAAAAACATGACATCTGAACAATATAATTATGTCTCCAGATTGAATTTAAAATATTTTAGTATAAAATTTAGATTAAATTTAAATTATTTGGAATACTCAAGAATTCCACTGCTCCGGGCATAATCCCCATAACTAGTGGCTGCAGGGTGAGCCATCACTAACACATTGTGGAACCCAAATCCTTTGTGTCAATGCTAAATTCATTGTTCCTTAAATTTCCGGAAGCGTTCCTAGCACATGCACAAACCGACCTACCTACAACAAGTAATCTAGGACATTTGACTCAACAAATACATCACTCATTTATTTATTTATTTACAGAAATGATTTATGGATACACATTCCCGACACTTTTTCCCCAAACACCGTAATTTTCATTTGTTAACTTACCGGACCTGGTAACAATTGGTATAATTATACGGTGTCCAACCCCTGATTTGTGTTCAAATAATGACACTGATTTATTGATGTTTTCATCAAATGTAGATGGATTTTCTCATGCTGTGCTATGACGTACGAATATCGAATGCTTGCAAACTACCAAATTACCAAAATCCCCCGTCATTAGCAGACGTATGCGACTTCCTCACCCTGAGCCCTGCTTATGCAAATATGGGAGTAACCGAATTAATTATTTTTTTTAATACGATAAAATAAAATTATATGAATGGCCTTTTCTTTTTCATGACTTCATCAGTTTTTTTTTTCTTTTTTTTTCTTTCTTTTTTTTTTATGAAGAAAAAAATGTTAAGAACACCTCTTTTGCACACTTCCTTCAACACACTCTTATTAGATAACTTTCACAAGAACCCCCTAAAAAGAAAATGCACTCATGTAATCTAATAGATTCTACATAAAATTCACCCAACTGTGTGGAAGAAAGTGTACAAAAAAGTATTACTAACACTTGATGGTAATACAAATGCAAAAATTCTTTATACAATTGAACAGTATAGCTTAAAATCGTACAAATCAGTAAAGCTTATTTTGGCAAATTTTAACATTGGTTTTAAAGTTTTGACACATTCCCATGGGCACAGCTCGAGAAAAAAAGAGAAAGAAAGCAATCTCCACATCACAGTTCAGATTCAAATAACGAGTATTGGGAAGGGAGAATGTCCATAAATATGTGTTTATAGGGTAGAGTGGGGGCAGATTGGATAAATCTTAGTGACAATAGAATTTGATGCATAACAAAGCAAATCTGTAACACAAGCATATGACTCATCAGAAGGGTGTCCACAACATAAAACAGCTTGTTTCATGTGACCATGCCAACTGTTTAACAAAGCAAGACCTGAACAAAATGTACTGGAACCACCGATGGCAAACATTCTCAAAATTTTCCCTGACATCCATCCACTAAACAGACAAATGCTGCATACCAAAATAACATCAACTAGAACAGCCTGGCAAATAGTTACATACATGATACATTGCTGCAAGGACAGAGAATCATAAGGACAAAACCAGCAAGCTTTGGGAGTAAACACATAAAAGAAACAATGCTGCTTGGACAAAATGACATCACAAACCATAATGCAAATCTGCATGCCTTCATTGTTAAATAATCTGTCATATGCTTCCGTAATATTCACGAGATGAATCAATTGCTCAGATAGTCGACATTTGGTTCTGTTCCTGCTGTTTGCTTAATGTTCTGCCGCTATGAGTTCTGGTACCAAGGCGATCTCTGGTTTCTCTTCAATGACTATATCACCATTCACACGAGATTCTGCTTCACTTGGCTTGTCTGAGGGAGCCATACTAAGAGGCAAAGGTTCACTTGTCTCATTAGGCAAAGTATTGTTCTCTTCAATGGCTGCAGCCATCTCAACTTTCTCTTCCCCTTTTGCATTGGACAAGGTGGCAACTTTAGTTGTCACAATAGATAAGGAGGTCTTTTCATCATCCACTGCCTTAGATGAAGTTGGTGCAGTTACTGAATCGGATGAACTGATTCTTTCAGTAAGTCGAGGAGGAAGAGATCTTCGCTGTGGCTTCTTCTGATGGACAGGACTAACTCCTTTAGTGGGTTTATTCTGAGACACTTTCTCGTCCAGACTTAAACGACCTTGTTGAGCACTGCTGCTAGCATTTCCTCCTGACGCTGGATGTGTTGAACTCTTCCTACGACCAAGCTTGGGAGATTTTGCTCTTGTAGTTGGTATCTATATTAGTAAGTCCAAAGGCTCAAGAATTTCAATTTCCAAATGACAAGACCAAACTTGCTAACTCAAAACAACATCAAGGAAAAGATCAATGATCAGATATCAGACATTTTTATTATTATTAAAAAAGATCAAAACTGTGTGCACAATGGCATGTTCAAATAAATATCAAGGCAAGGAACAAAACCTCAATTCACCAGTGAAAGAAAAACAGGGCTTTGACATTATAATTGAAAAACGAGATTTTTTTCAGGTCAACAAATTTAGTGCTCCCATGAAACCATCTTGCATTAGGTGATTTGGCCATGTGAGGAAACCATAAAAAGCCCTATAGGTGAAACCATTAAAAAAGGATTTAGGTTTAAATGACCAATCTGAAGACATGGTTTATGACATAGCAGAATGACGTTGTTTGATAGCCAAGCCCACATAGTGAGAAAAGGCTTTGTTGTTGTTGGTATGAAATCATATATTGGTACAAGTATAAAGTTTAAAAAACTGTTCAAGTCTAAGTAAAATCAGTTTAGATGCACCTCATCAGCTTATTCACCTATGGATATATAAGTAAACAAGCCATCTAGAACAACAAATTAAGAACTATAAAATATTTGCAATCGGACAGAACCTCAGAATCTCGTGGACTTAGTTTGGACAACTAACAAGACCACCTAAATTTTAAAAACCACAATATACTTGAAGTGAAAAACCAAATCTAAAGATTTCTCATGGAGATCGACGAAAGAAGGTACCACAAAAGTATATTCAATATTCTAAATGATAGTCTCCGCTTTTGTAAAATGAACCATCTGATTCATCAATTGAAATTGATATCATAATTAATGAACATTAATATAATATATGTAGTATTTTGAACTAATATGTATAATATAAAAAGGATTATCTTCTAGTTCACCTCCCTCCTAAAGTTTGTCCAAAACAACCTTGGAAATACAACTTCTGTCACCAATGTCGCAATTACATACTCACCCTCCATAATAAGCATTTCCTTCCATTTCTATATCCAGCATACCTAAACTTTTTGGTCACACAGCTAAACAATTTATGCATTAGCATTTAGCTAAAAAGAGCAAGCTAGGGGGGGAGTAATTAATGGCTACAAATGTATGTGAGTTTTATATAATGAGTGTAGACCAATCATTCTGTAATCACAGGGTTTTTAAGAACAAACAAGGCATATAATTAGATAGATGCTAATTGATGGAGGAAAATGGGAACAGTGAGAAGAAAGCTTCAATCAGCAGAGATTGCTCTTCCCAAATGTTTTCACTTTTCAGAAGATTGTTGCATGCTCTGAGCCTCTGACTCTCTGAAGCCACGCGAAAAATGGAGATGTCTGCACATCTATGCACTTGTGCATTCATATAGCAACAGAAATATGCCTTACATACTTCCCAGTTTAAAAAAATCTTTTACAGTAATTAGGCAAAGTACACATACAAGACTAGCATGCAATCAGACAGACAGGCAAATGTACCTTCTTTAACTCCACCCTAGGAGGAGGAGGCTCCTGGTAGAAGCTTGGCATTGGAGTTGCTTTAAATGCTAGAGTCTTCCTAAGCATTTTAATCTCGGCTTCTTGGGTCTCCTATAAATGGAGTGAAAGATCAATATGATTAGAAGGCAATATCTGCAAGTTATATTTTAGCGAAGATATCAAATATATATACCTTGGATTTTGCTTGCAGGTTATTCTCCTCCACTTCCTTTGCATGAATCTTTTCCTCAAGCTTCGAGTAGAACTGGCCACCAATGTAACAATAATTATTTTTTAACTTAAAGCTTATTCAAAAGAAACCATCAAACTAAGTCACCAACACAAAGATAGTAATCATTTTTTTACCTCTTTTCTTCTCTCAGCTCGCTCATTACACCTGAAACTGAATCCATAATTTGGAAGTGTCCCCACCTTGTGGGGTTTGGCATCTTGTGCAGTAGGACTTCAAAGTGGATTAAGGTAGAACCATAATCATACACAGTATCAACAAAGAAATTTCCTTTAGTAACCCATTCCACTTACAGAGGAAGAAACAACATCCAAACAGAAAAAAAAAACAAAACAAAAAACAAAAAAAGGATACGAAGAAGATTCTGCTTCTCCTTGAACATCATCAAGTGGCCCTTTCTTCAATGATCTTGGTTTAATCTTCTCCCTGTATCCAATAAATTACAGTCCGTCAGACAAATATTTAAGATGATCAATTCTTTATAAAATATTGTTTC
Source organism: Echinosophora koreensis (assembly GCA_035048595.1). Lineage (NCBI taxonomy): Eukaryota > Viridiplantae > Streptophyta > Magnoliopsida > Fabales > Fabaceae > Echinosophora > Echinosophora koreensis. Next base: position 6,437,425 of record JAPCYP010000001.1, on the reverse strand, counting down.
TTCAACTAAAATATGATGAAACATTCACAAATAAATGCAAAGCATTACACACATGGGTGCTTCAGAAGATGCTGCATCAGGCTTTCCAGGGTGCTGAGAGAAACAAAGTGTTAAGATGATCAGGAAAAGCCAAAGCTATAAATTTTATTACCGAAAACCAAAAAGACAAGAAGAAGAAACCAAGGAAACACAATTATCTGAATGCCTGTGTAATTTGTAAGCATGTGGTAAAGCAATCAAAGGTAACAACAGAGTTTACCTTGGATCGAGTCTGCTTGTCACTGAATGATTTGTTTTTAATAGGCTGTCTTGGGTGAGAGTTTAAAGCCAAAGTACCATTTGAAACAGCAGGTGATGCCTCCTCATCTTTTCCATCTTTGCTCCTTTTTACCAAACCTGAATGAATACCTTTGGGACTTGGGGGCTTTGCAATCTTATTCTTGACAGGACCCTTTTGTGCTCTTGATTCCACTGTTTGATCTATGATTTTGATATCCTCTTCCTGGTATCGAGCAAATACATGAAATTCAAGTAATATAAATTTCTTAACCAATCCAAGAAAAAAAGACCTCTCACCTTAGAAGTGGTCACATTGTTGCCATCCATGTTAACATTTGATCCTTCTTTGGTTTCTGCCATAGATGTGTTATCAGTTGCAGTGCTACCCGACTGGTTGAAAGTTTCAAGATTTCCATTCAGAGCAATAGTTTCTGCAATGTCAGTAACAATGGGGTCTACATCATTTGAAACAATACCATCATTTCCAAAATTAGATGGTTCTTCATGAACACCATTTTGGTGAACTGCTTCAAGCCCATCAGCAGGCGAAAGGTTACTTGGATCCATCATTCACACCAAGCTACAAGTTACATAGAAGCAATGAACTGCAGCTTAGAGTTAATTTAACACAAGACCACACAGAACAAATTATATGATAAAAATACAAACATGCCATTTCTAATTCTAAATCATGGGCATTAATCAATAATGTAGTGCACTTTAGTTGGACAAAAAGATGCATCTAATCTCCACTTCGTTGCCAAGTACATAGAGACAAATTGGGAAGAAGGAAATTCTTTCTCTTTTTTTTTTTTTTTGCTTGAATAATTATTATTTTTTTAAAAAAAAGTGGAAAGATGAGAGTACAAGACTCTCAGTCTTTAAATAACAGAGAGGGTTGATTAATTAAAAGCTCTAAATTGACTTGCTTCTGCAGCAAAGCAAGTTAAAAAAAGCACTTTGCTTTGAACTAACATCGAGAAAATACGATGAGTACTAAGCAAATCAGGGATAGTAAAACAAGCAAAACCAGTATGCTCCCATTTTCCATGTTTAACACTTTCATCCAACATTGATCTCCTCATACCAAAAATGAGGGACCAAAGCTCCATTTTGAGGCAGAATAACTATACAAAAATAAACAAATCAGTAAGAGATTACTACAATCTTACTCAAGTTGAGGATTTATCATTGCTACAAGAAATAAAAATGGGATTTTGATTCAAAATTATGAGTTATCAACAGTATAGGCAGAAACCCAAGTGAGATTAGAGAGTGAGATGGTTACCTGGGGTAATCGGAATGGCATCAAGAGGAGAAAAGCATTGTGGGGTGAGAGATCTGAGGGTGGGAGAAAAAGAGAGAATGGGGATGGAGGATCCGAGCCCGACCAACAAGATCCTAAAGATTCGAACTGTAGTAATAGTTATGCTGCTATTGCTGCTTGCTTGCTGATGATTTATCTTTTTCATGAATTAATATATTCTGAATTCAATATTTATTGTCAATAATATTTATATTATATTTCTTGAGTTTAATTGGTATGCACTGTCGGTTTACACTATAAATCAATCACAATCATGGAATGAATGACTTTCAAGGTGATTTGAATAAAAATAAAAATAAATCAATGATGTGACAATTTATTATTAGTTGACAGTGTAAAAAAACCTTTGCATTGATGGTATATACAAATCTATACTGTATACATTTAGAAATAACCTCATTGAATGTTATTCTATGTGTCAACCTATTAGCAAATTATCATTTAATGTGATTGTTAACTATTTGTGTCTCTAGCATTATGATTCATCATAATCGCTCTTTGCTTCATACAATACATTTTATGACCCATTTATATATTTTCACTTATATATTTTTTTTTATTTACTCACTTATAATTGCTTTAATCTCTTAACATAATTTATATTTTAATTATGATGAATATAAACAATTTTTTACTTTTGTAACTATTCAAGCTAATCTATACTGTATACATTTAGAAATAACTTCATTGAATGTTATTCTATGTGTCAACCTATTAGCAAATTATCATTTAATGTGATTGTTAACTATTTGTGTCTCTAGCATTATGATTCATCATAATTGCTCTTTGCTTCATACAATACATTTTATGACCCATTTATATATTTTCACTTATATTTTTTTTTTATTTACTCACTTATAATTGCTTTAATCTCTTAACATAATTTATATTTTAATTATGATGAATATAAACAATTTTTTACTTTTGTAACTATTCAAGCTAATTCTTCAATTATAGTTTGTTATCTTCAATTTAGTGATTAAAATATAACTACAGTCCTTTTTTTTTTAATAAAAATATAACTACATTCTTGATTCAATATAATTATACGATTTGTATATCTTATTAAAATAAGAATCATAATTTTGATCAATTTTTTAATAATATATTTTATTTTAAGTTTGAATTTTTTTAGTTTTTAAAACACCTTTGCTCTTTCTCTTACTATATTAGTAAATTTTAATAAACAAATACTGTTAGCAAGAAATCATCCTTTTATGTCGTTATTGTTTGTTGTTTATTAACTCATTTTTATAGAAGTAATAATTAAAAAAATCTCAATGATGCATGGGGTTAAAAGTTATATATTGGATTATAAATTTGAACTTTATATGATTAAAGCTTTAAATGTAAAATTTGGCATTCAAAATTTCAAATAGATAAATATGATTTGAAATATGAAAAGTTGCATCATATGATTGGGTTTAATAATGATAATATAATAATATAATATTATTATTTAAAAAAAATTAATAACAATAATAATAATAATAACAATAATAATAATAACAATAATAATTATTATTATTATTATTATTATTATCAAAATATCTTAAATTATAATTATCATTTTGTCATCTATGTGACAGAAGTAATTGTGTCCTTTAAAATTTTTACTAAAATTATTGTTGATGCGGACAAGAATTTTGAATTAAGTAATTTTAAGATGTTTTCAAATACTCGGGGTTATCGGAATAGCGATTAATAACTCTCTTCACATTTTACAATTTTATTGGAACCCTAATCTTTCTGGCATTGGTATTAATATGTGGCACGGGTCCATTAAAATACGAATTCAACAATTATATATTTAAAAATAAAATCCTAAAAATTAACATATTTCCCGCGCATGGCACGAGTCCATCAATCTAGTTAAACTCATATTTCTTATTCTTATTTGCATTATTATCTATGGTTGGGACGTTAATATTATTAATTTGTTACCGAATATTGTATTTGATTCAATATTATTTGATTTCATTGTCACATTTTTCAATTAATTAATTATTTATTTATTTATAATGAAAATATTTTTCCTTAACAGGGCAATATTTTCTATACGGTAATAATTTCTTTCTTTTTTTGTTGTTGTAGAAATTGGTGTAATCAATTTAAAACACAATAATGATATTGAAGAAACAATTTAAAATATTAACATGTCCAACAATTAATAAATAATTTTAAAATGTAGTAATGAAGAATGATATGGTGCATCATTTTACTCAGAATTTGATCATTATAAAAGTACTCAACTATTGTTTTTACAAGTTGATTTATTTTTCATAAATATGATTAATTGTGTTTCATTATTTATTGTTAATTATATTGTTAAAAAAAAATTGATACATAAAATATATTCAAACAAAACAGGTTTTTTGTGTAAAAAGAATAGTTAGAAAACAGCAATGTCAAATAGATGATGATTTTTTTTTTTTGACAATTAATAGATGATGAAATTGAGAATGACAAATTTTGAATTACAAATATCTATAAAAATAAAAAGTTGTACAATTTTTAAATTTATTTTATATATCCCTTTACTTAAAATTTTAAAAATAAAATAAAATATTTAATTTCTCGATTCTCTTTTTTGACGTAAATATGAAGTATATATTTTTAACCTTAAAAATATTTTTTTGATAGAAAAAGAAAAGAAAAGAAAATCTAAAACTAATTATATCCTCTAAATCATTATTTTTAATCAAATAATTTTTATTATATATTTTTATATTAAACGTACTTTATACTATTCTGTTCATTGCAATTAAATTAGCAATGATTATATATTTTTTTTAAACATCTTAACTGATTTACTAATAAATATATTTATGATTATCTCTATAATATATGTGAGGATAGATAGAAACGTTTCACAAAAGACTAAAATTTAGTGGTTTTCTTTTAATGTTGAATTGAAATGATGAAATCCAACTAAAATTTTTGAGTTTAATTGTTATATATTGATAGTGTAAAGTTTTTACACTGTCAATCATGATACTAACTTTTAAGGTAGTTAGAATAAAAGTCAAATTTTTTTACTAACATGACAATATAAGTGAATGTTTGTGTTAAAAGACTTTACACTAATGCATCGTCTGGTGGACAAGAAAGATAGAGGAAAGAAGCAAGGGGATAGAAATCACGCAATTCTGAAATGGTTCCACACTGTTTGGTTCCATAATATCAGGGAGAGAAGAGAAAAATATTGCAATGGGGCCCACGAAAAAGGCAAAAAGGTTTGCAATCTTAATTAGAAAAAGGCAAAAAAATATTTATTTATTTGTTTTTTAAATTATTAAATGAGGGTGTTTAAGTCATTTTACATGTATATTTTTTTCTTTCTCTCATTTTCTCTTCAAACAAACAACGAAACAAACCTCTCATTTTTTATTCTTTTTCTTTCCTTCCTCTTTCTTTCCTCTCACTTTCTTTCCTCTCATTTTCTTTCCTGCAACCAAACAAAGGGTAAGAATATAGCAAATAGGGAAACGAGGATAGTAAGGTAATTGAGACAACTGTGTAGGTCTCAAATTCTCATTCATTGTTATTTTCATTTCCGTCGAACGTTTTCAAAGTTATTTAATGATTATTTTATGGATTTAATTGGTATGTACTAACAGTGTAAAGATTTTTTATACTGTCAACTAATTAAAAATTGACACATCATTAAAAAAATTTTACTCTTATCCTAATTTCCTTAAAAGTCATCTATACCTTGAATTTTGATTGGTTGACAGTATAAAAAACTTTACACTGACAGTGTATATTAATTAAACTCTTATTTTATTATTTATTTATTTAATAAAACGCCAATAGTCTCTTCAATTTTTTTAGCTCTCGTTAGTTTTTCTCTTTTCCTCCGTATCTTCATACTTTTTTTTAAGTGAATTCTCAAAGGGGTATCTGATATCAATTTGTTGCTTTGTTATTAATATTTTTTAGCTCTTATTCTTTTTTCTCTTTTCCTCCATATCTTCATATTCTTTTGATGTATAAAAAAGTGTATTGTTAACCAATGTCCAGGAAATAAGAAATAGAAATATTTTGTTGAAAATCATAACTTAGAAATTTTTAATATATTATTGAACACTATATTTTTCAATACAAATTTTTTATATTTAACGAGGGTACTGATTAGTATTCCCAACAAGAAAAAAAAAATGCATAAACAAAGTATTGAGTGAGTAGATGACAAATCGAACAATTAGCGTATGCTGTTGGGAGCTGTAAGAAGCCAATAGCCTTCAACAACCCTTCTTCCTCTTCTTGGCATTGCTTCCAAACCACCATCCAGTCCACAGACCCTAGTCCTTATTTTGGTAGGTAATTGCACAAAATCTGAAATATAAGGTTTACTTACACGAAATACAAAAATTTAAAACATTAGTCTCAAAATTATTGGTTAATTGATGTGACAAACCAGCCATGCTCGTTTACTAGGTGGTTAAGCACTCTAATCAAGGCAGCTGGGTAAAAAATTAGTCAATGTTATTTGAATAAAATTAGTCATTAATTTATAATAACCTTAACAACCTACTAGTAATTATACCAGTACCTTGTACCCAAAAGACAATTATAGCAGCACCTATACTTTGGAGCTACTATGTGAAGTGTCAACAGCGACGTTATACTTGAATCTGTACTGATTCTTTTGTGGCTAGAATTTGAGCAATGCGTGGTTATTACACCATGAAAACTCTTTCCTTGCATTGCATGTAACCGATGCAACAATTTTAGTAGCAAGCCTGTGGACATATCATTTTTTCCTTTTTTTTTTTTTTTAGAGTATCCTCCGTACACAACGGCGGAGACTAATCTCACTAGTCAATTAAGATCACAAGGGTAGCAAAATTCTATATCAGGATTTTTAAGTTTTAACGTTGCTATATTCCCAAGGTTGGGATTCGAACTCGAGACCTCTAGTTAAGCTGGAAGAGATCCATATCATCTCATCCAAACATTCTTGGGTATCATTTTTTTCCTCATTTAGTTATCAGTGATGATTAAACATTACACAGGATCTTTATTTAAAAAAAAAAAATTTGCCTAAACACAATGCGGCAGGATGGTTGCGCACTCTAGAGAGAGAGCAAAACAAATGGATCACGCAGGCTAGGATGTGTTGGACCAACATCGTATTCAGTTGATATAAAATCACATCAATGCCTGGCTCCTAGTCCTCAATAGATGTAAATTTTTTTATAAGTCAACAACATACATTAATAGAAAGAAACAATAATTGAAACTTCAATACGATGTGGGTTTCATCTAAGTTCTATGTAAAATCTTACATTAATTATTGTAGGGCCAGTTAGGTCAGACAAGGTTTGGTTTAACCCAAATTAATTTGCTTTGCTTAATGGACAATAATTACCAGCATGGCAAGACAGATACTCCCTCCGGTCAACAATATAAAAAACAAAACCCTAAAATACACATATCAAGGAAATGCATTGGAATGAGTTAATTGTAATTAATACTCATATAAATTTACAAAAACATCCCTTCTAATTTTAATTAATATTCTGATGGCCTATAATTAATGACGATAATTAATAAGTGTAACATTAGAAATTAGCATTTAATAAATGTGCATATTGTTGTATGTTTCTTATATTTTGGAACAAAAAAATGGATCTATTTATTTCTTATGTTGTGGACGAGTATATTTCAAAGCCACAAGAGATAAGATTTGCGATTGTGCTAACTGCTAAACAAGGTTTCTGTCTGTCCACCTCTGGTTCGGATCTACTATCACTACCTGTGATCATGGACTGATTATAGCAGTCTTTTAACGAGAAAAAAAAATGCCTCAGTGACTTTTCATTATTAGATATATAGAGTAGATGCTTAATTTAGAAGGGGACGTAGGAATTCGAATGCAATAACTCAAAGTTAGAGTAAATGAATTTGTAATTCACTCCAATCTTTCATCCTTTTGTCACATTCAGTCGTTTGCAACTCGAATGTTTCTACACATCCTGCTAACAGCTAACCGACAAATTCATAGGTAAGGCTTTTTTTTTTCTTTCACAAATTAATTAAAGCACCCACGGATGATGGACCTCCCCACCTGCCTTTTTTAGAATTTAGATTTAATGTTTACCTTGTGTTATTGTGGGCAAGAAAGGTAACGTGCAACAAATAAAACCACCAATACAGTAAATAGGCACGAGAACATGTCATGTGGTCGATCAGTTAGATTTGCACATTTTGGAGCAGTTCTCAATATGATGAGTTTGGTTAACAGATAGATAAAGATTGGATAACTCATTAACCATCCATTAAGTGTCAATAATCAAGATTTTGTACAATATTAACCCAGTTGTCCGTTAACGAATTACTCATCTAGCATATGTATATCTATTAACCAAACTCAACATGCATTAAGCACGATTTTGAGAATTTGCTTGAGCTGTTCTTACCTCTTGATATCTTTCTTTTTCTCTTTTGTGTATTCCAAAATATATAAAAAATAATCGCCATAATTATTGAGAATCATCGTTATGGTTAGGAGCTGCCTAATTTAGGTGGGTTAAGGAGATAGTGGCTCCTTGCCTCCCTCGAATACTATTTTCTGCGTAGAAGAAACCATTGACCCCTATCCATATGCACCTAATAACCTAAATTTCTGTTGGTTTAATTTTCAAAATGCTATTTGTGCTTCAATAATCAAGTGGCCGGAGTTCAACCAATCTTTTTATTATCCTCATTTTTTACACTACAGTAAAATTTTCCCATAAAAATATAATGACCTTCCTGCATGCATACACTTCATAGGTTATGTTTAATGGGGAGTAGATCTTGATGTTCAAAAACATTTATATCCCCCAAAAAACATCATGGCAACTATACATAAACATTAGCAGCAAATCAATAAAAAATCAACTTGCCCCTTTTACAAGCTTTTCCACCTTACACCAGAATTCACCAGCTTAACATATGCATTTTTGAAATCTTCAAAGAACATATTCTCATTGTCTGCATATTGTTTAATCCATCTGTTCAACAAAATGAAGTTCTCTTAAGATATGCACATTGAAGTACACAGATAATTGGCAGAAACATGCATGTACATGCGGTGCACCAGGACATTCTTTGTCACGTGCAAGTGAATTTTTAGTCATTTAATAAAAAGACAAAAGATTCTTTTCAGAAGGTGGTTGTTTGCTTAAATGGATAAAAAGAATCAGAAATGAGCTCTAAGCCCAACATACAACTATATTGTAAGCATTCGAACAGGGGTTTGTGTTTGGCTGAGGATCAGGACCTTACTGGTAAAAGAGCGACAATTCGGATTTCAAATAGGAAAGGAGAGTTTAATGTGTAGTATTATGTGAAAACTGATATTCCATAGACAAGGAACTTGAACTATAGTGTCATAGACAAATCTAACTTGCCCATCACTGATTTGAAGTACACTTGTTAATTGTTATCCTAGGTATTGTTTTCAAATGGTGGGCTATTTGCATTAACTGTTATTTTCTAGAATCTTGAAAAATAATGAAACGAAATGCTTCTCATTTTTAATTGTTTTACCTATTCATATAAAATAATCTTAAAATTATTTAAAGAATTTTCCACTTTTTCTGTACTGAAACCTTAGTGCTTAGCAGAAAATGCAGTGAGGTCAATTTCATATTGAAGAAAAGCATAAGAGGTTGTTAAGAGATAAAGAACCTAAAGCATTCATCATCCTCAACAAGTGCATGATCTGAAGGAAGGCCAATCATACTCGACATACCACCTATATAAAAGAGAACCAGCATATGAGAATGATAATGAGAAGACCAATGTAATGAAAATGAGCATGCAATGCAATCATAGAGATTGATATCATCTATAATAGTTATAAACTTATAGTTTATAGGAAGACAAGTGATATCAAAGAAACTGAAAAACTTGATTGAAAACAATAAGATCCATAGCAGACTGGACATAAAATTGTGTAATAAGCCAATTGCTGAAGCCAGAGACGGCCTAACATGCTCTCATCTTACTTATTGTTTTTGTTAAACAAGCATTGATTCAGAAAAAATGGCTAGTGACAAGTTTAATTAAAATACCAAAGCAATCTTTTAAAATGAGCTTAGGTGAGTTGTTAACTTACCTGCAGATGTCCATGGCTTCTCCAAAAGAATCTTATAATATGAATTGTCAAAGGAAGTTGGGCTCCCAAAACCTTTACTTCCAATGGTGTGGGCTCCGGACAAAGCTACAAGTTCTTGCGTTCTGTGAAAGAGAGGTCAAATGGATAACAATATATATGCCAAATTGAAATTGGTTCTGGTAAAATATGCTGAAAATTCTATACCATATATCTCGCGTATGATCAATAATATTTTGGACAGTAAATCACTATTTGTCTTGCCTTGTTACTCTGGTTTGGAATTACAACTGTAATTAAGATATCAGATTCTGTATGTCTCTGTATATGTAAAGTTCTCAAGGTAAGTATGTACAATCGAACAGCTTTTAGAATGTATAGGTGCAAAAGTCTGAAAGAAGTATCAAATAAACAATACTTTCCTCCACTGATAATGGAAAATGCAGGCAATGAATCACCCTTACAGAACACAAATGCAAAGTAAAAGGGAATTTTCCTCATACTCACGAAAAGCCTTTTCTCTGAAAGCATTCCTTCAAACCAGAAGCATCGAGAGATTCCTCAGGAAGCCTCCCTTCAGGATCAGGCCCCCTATCATTGAAATGAATGGAAATAAATTGGAAGAAGACACAAACCAGGTTTTCATTGTTATGTGACAGCCAATGACTCAAATCCCCCAATGAGCTTTTTATCTTTCTGAAAAATGCTTATCATCCATTAGCAATAGCCTTAACATTATTGAAAAAGTGTTTAAATAATATTTTCAAAGAACTCAAACCACCAAGCTAGCATTTAACTGCTTGTTTGTCATCCTTAGGAGAAAAGGCATGTTGTCTGTCACATCAACTATACTAAATATAGACAATTAGCATCTTACAAAGAATCTAGCCTGCCAATAGAAACTTGGATTGGTGGACCTCCACATACTTCAACTGCTTCAGCTCCAGCCACAGCAATCATGTCCGCCCAAGATACTAATAAAGGTAAACTAAAATGTGTTGGCCTAGACCAAATCAACACTTACTATTAGTGGCAGTTACCGGATAAAACAAGGACCTGATTGGATGGCATCTGTCTGAGCCTTCGCCTTCTGCAGAACCTAAACAATATATCCACTGAGACATTAGCTTGCAGTTGTCTTCATGATTAAGAAATTTAAAGTACAGAAGATAAAACCATATTGAGTTCCTTCAAATAAGAGAAGATTGGAGGAGAGGGGGAAATGGACTGAGAAAAATAGTGAAACAAAGCATACCTTTACTGATTTTTTCAGGCCAGCATTTTCAGGTCTTTCAAGTTCATAGATTATAGAACCGTTCATACCACCTGCAACAACATGAACAGTGCAAAAAATATAACAACTCCATGGGACAAAAGTCACATGACACATTGACACTCACTATACATCTTGAAAAAACCATCACTACTTCACCAGCAAGGCTTTGTCTCTACAATAGCGATGATTAGTATTTTTCCTACAAGACTAAAAACTACTAATATAGAAGACTTTTAAAGATACCCCATATGAAAACAATTCAGATTTGGCTTGGGAGTGGTACATAGTTCAGTGCCATGTGCTTGATGCCAAATCGGATGATCAAGAAAGCATGTGGACTCGGTTGAAAGCTTAATCATATCACTTAAAAAGCCAACAAAATGGCACCCCAAGATGTGGTGTATTTACAAATTTAATCACTACCTAAAACTCAAGAATTTTTAACCTAGATAATTCCAGCCCTTTTGACGCAAGTATTTTACATCCGCTATACAAAACAGTCAAATGAGAGTATTTTTGAGAGATTATTATATACCTGTATTGTCATGTAATTGAAAGGTTCCTGCATCGTGGAAAACCAAACGAAGCAGACCTGCAGCCTTTGGTTTTGACAATACCTTCCTCACCTCTTGTTTGATGAGAAGATATTCCTTCGTACCTGGCCTTCAATCAATACATCAACCAACTACAATAAGTATATATGGTAATAAAACATCTAAACTTGACTACACACTGCATATATTATGATATGATAACAGGATGAAGCATTCAATCATACTAACGGCGTCGCATTGGCTGGGAGACAAGCCAAGATGTGAGTTAAGGGAAGAAGACATGGCAACGTGGCCAAGCATATAAGCCCTCTCCTTCTGCTACTTGAAACCACTACCTCTGTCACCATTCATGTAACGTTAATTAGCAGTTAGCACGACAACAACCCAATCCCAAAGCTTAAGGTTGTTGTTTGTTTCACTCACCTGAACAGCAAACAGCGTGGTCGTTGGGCTTCACCGTTGAACCAGATGGCCGTTGGAAGCTCAGCAGAGGAGGGTTACTCAGACTTGAGCTCATTATCTCTAACTAACGTCAACCACACGATCAAATCACTTCTTTTTGCTTTACCCTTTACGCCCCCTCCTTTCTTTTTAAATAATAAATTCCAATAATTAAACACTACTTATTATTATATTATTACAATATATAGCGTATACAAAATAATTTGTTTTGGAGTGGTCGAATAACCTTAACTGTGACTAAGCGGATATTAGTCGTGTAGTGGGTCTACAGGATATAAGCTTGTGGGATGCTCCATGAACCAATTGGTAAGTCAAAGACCCTAATTACGATAGATTCCAAACCAAAAAATATAGCATATATGTACCGAAAATACCTGAATTTCAATCCCAACAATATAGCCAACAACACACACACACAATCCCACTAGCCTCTTATCCACTTTCCATTCTCATTCGATCAAGGCATCAAAATGGAAAAACTCACATTAGGTTCAGGGCAAGGGACAGAAGCTCCCCCTAGCTCAGTAAGAAAGTGCTACAAACATTAGAAAGAGCAAAGGTACCCTGGAATGTAAAATGCTAGGTTGTGAGGACCTCCCTTTTCTGCTCACTCGTAAGGGGTCCGGACCCCACAAAAGGGGAGGTCGACTGAACCTCTCAGCCATTGGCAGGAATTTCGCCCGTACATACCTGCGATTTCCATTCAGTTTATTAAGAGGGGACTCGTTGAGAGTAGACTCCCTTAGGTTTTGTAACTCTCTCCTTCATTCCTTCCTTGCCTAGGAGCCGATCTTATTACTACAGAATCAATTTGATCAGTTAGAACTTGACCCGATTTTAGATGTGGTCCGTTTTTCGTTTGAGCTATACATACATTTTCACAAAGAAATTGTAAGAAAGAAGCCTTCCATCTTCAAATTTTACTTAAACAATCAACAAGCATTAGCTCTCCCTGAAAAGTACAATAGTAATTAATGAAGCCCTATATATATTGGATTGAAGTGCATATTGACATGGATAGCAATAGCAATATATATTACGAAATTTTTGTAACTTGAACAAATCCCTATACAAGAGTAACTATTCCTGAAAAGCTCCCCTTACATACCAATTGTCCTCAACATTACAACCCCTCCCCACCAAAAAAAGAACAGAGAAAAAAGAAAGGCACAGCTATTGTTATCTTGGACCTGAAAGGCGAACTGCAGAGAGATATGCATCACTATTACAGTCAGATGGGCCTGAAGAGGTGCCCCCTTCACTGGTGGACTTGAACACAGTTGAAAATAGGCGAGAGCCCATGAGAGAAGTAGTTGGAGGCTGAGTAACAGTAGAAAGACCCTCTAGCATTTGCACAACTTTGGTCATGGAAGGCCTCATAGCCATGTCTTCCTGTATGCACCACAATGCAACTTTGATAGCCGTATGCACCCTATCATCATTTTCATCTGTTCTCAACTTTGAATCAATAATATCTCTCAGCTTCCCTTCTTCCATCATCTTAAATGCATAAGTTGGGAAGTGGGATTTATCTGAAGTTTCACCAGGATCATAATTTTTCCTTCCTCCAATGATCTCTAGCAACACCATCCCATAGCTATACACATCACTCTTCTCCGATATAGCATAGTTTGTTATCCACTCTGGTGCAAGATACCCCCTAGTGCCCCTTAGTGTTGTAAAAACATTGCTTTGTTCTCTATTCATGAGCTTAGCCAAACCAAAATCTGAAACTTTGGCCATGAAGTGATCATCAAGAAGCACATTTTCTGGCTTGATGTCACAATGAACTATCTTTGAGTCACAATCTTCATGCAGGTAAGCAAGTCCTTTTGCTGTTCCAAGAGCTATATTAAACCTTGTATCCCAATCCAACCTGAATTGACCATTGTTTTTCTTGAATATCCATTTATCCAAGGAGCCATTAGCCATATACTCATAAGCAAGAAGCCTATGACTTCCTTCAGCACAGAATCCTCTAAGCCTGACCAAGTGGAGGTGATGAATGCTGCCAATGATGCTAACTTCAGCCCTGAACTCTTTCTTCCCTTGACCAATACCTTCTAACTTCTTCACAGCTAGTTGAGTTCCATCTGGTAGGACTCCTTTATAAACTGAGCCAAAACCCCCTTGCCCAAGCTTCACAGAGAAGTTATTAGTTGCAGTTTCTAGATCTTTGTAGCAGAAACGGATTGGCATACCAGTTAGATTCTCCAAGAAATTGTCCTCTTCTGAATTATCTCGAGGGGACTCAGGCAACTTTTGCTTTCTCTTGTAGTATCTAACTCCCACAAAGGAAAGACAAGAAATGACAAGCAATGTTACCATGACAATAATCACAACAACTATGGTGTGCTTCTTCTTGTTACCACTGCCCCCTTTGCCTGTGCCAGCTCCTGCATCACTTGAGACCTTAATGTAAGAAACAAAACCAGAATCAGTATTAGATTTCTCAAAGCTTCCTATACTGTCCAACAGAAAACAGTTCCCTGAACTTTTATGGAAGAACATGGCAAGACATGAGCAGTTTCCGCGGCAAGAAGTTTGGCAACCAGTCAAATCTGTTTTTGAGAAGGGTTGAAGAAATTGAAGTGCAAAGTAATTGAGTCCATCATCAGCTTTTAGAAGCTCAATGGAGTTTCTTGAGTTATCACAAGGAGAGACAAACCCTGGTTGGCAATTGGGGCTTGAGTTAAGAACAGAAGGGCAGCTACACTTTTGATCACCTGTGCATATGCTATATGGATCACAAGATTCTGGTGTGCCACAAGAACCCTGTGGTATTCTTGTTGGTGAAGCACCATTTGACCCTCCATTGTCAAGATTATAGAAAGTGATAAAACCATCATTTCCCAAAACTGCAATCCAAGTGGCATTTGTGCCTGGATCATCAGAGAAAATGAACTGCCACAACAAAGACTTGTTTTTATCATAGAACCTCCATGAGTTTCCACCAAGGGATGATGAAGCAACCACATCACCATCCTTATTGATGGTTTTCCGGTTATCCTTCTGCATAGTCCAATAAGGCTGTGGAGTATGGAAGTCAGCCGATAGAATTACAATGCCAGACTTGATCTCAAGAACAAAGGTCAAGTTGTTAGAGCTAGGTTCACTGATAAGTGTCATTCCTTCTGTGAAGTTCTGTGCTGGCAACAAGGTATCTGTTGGATGACTGAAACTCTGCCAAATTACTGAACTATTATCATTCCCTAGCAAAACCAAATTTCCAGTGTCCTGCAATTCCATTGTAGAAACTCCCTTGCCACTTGTATCTGTAGACCACACCACAGTTCCACCTTTCTGTAAGAAAGCATTACCCTTTTCATCAAACACAAAATTGTCAGAATTAGAAACAGGAAGTGCTCTATTTGCAGTCCAAACCACTGTGGAAGTAGCCATGTGGACAACTACCAGTAGAAACTGGGTGGTGTCATTTGCAGTGGTGATAAAGCCAAAGCCAAATTCTCCATTGTTTGACACAAGGAACTTGCCATCTTTGTCAATCCAATTCATTTGAGAACCTTTAAACCCAGGTGAGACCTTGCCAATAAATTGAACACCAGCCAAACAGACTTCACACAACACCACCAGGGTACCCATAACATGGAAAAAAGACCAATATTTTCCCATGGTTACTCAACAGCAAATTGCTATTTAAGGAGATCAAAGGTACAAGGAAGAAAAAAACTCTACAAGTTGTAAGATAGAGGTTGAAAAAGCAAATAACCTTCCTCACACACACAGGTTCAACATGAGTTTGGAATTTCCAACAAAACTAATCTGAAACTAACTACATACCTGCACCAGAGAAGACTGCTAGCAGTATAAGACCAAACAAGGAGAACAAATAAGAAAGAAAAAAAAGGGAGAGAAATATGGACACACCCAAATGAGGAAAAGTAAATATTAGATTGTCTAGAAAAAATTGACCAACTCAAAAAAACTACTTTATGAGTTGGAATCTGATGGGTCCTGATCTAACAGCTAATGGAATGGATACAGGTAACAGAAGTGAAAGGCTGAGAAGAACATGGAGATTAGAAATGGAATGGAAACTCTTGCTTTGGTTCGATCTGAAGAAGGCAGAAAAAGAGTGGGGCCACTTGAGGAAAAGGTCAACAAAGACTAATATGCAATTAAGGTACTCTTCATTTTGACCATGACAGTGAAAAAGGAGAGCAAGTTTGCAAAGCACGTGAAGAAGAAGTAAGGCAATGAATGATAGGGAATGAAGAGAAACCAGTGGATGTGAACTGTGAGGACAAAGGGTACCTCTCCTTGGCCTGACTTTTATCTAAATCTGTTTATACGTGGTTTTGCTTCTGTCATGATCATGGAACATGGTTTCATACTTGAGATCTGACTAAGGTTGTTTCCTCTGTCCTTTAGCATTTTTTAAGTTTTCAATATCAAAAGTTTTTCTACTGTTTGGCCAGTTTGGGTGATAATACCAGAAAAAATTATGCATACACGAATAGCTTTTGAGAAAATCACATGTTTTGCAAATATAGAGCCTTGTTATGATTTTTAAATATTAAACACTATTACGACAACTCATGCGAACATATTAATGATATTATACTAACCATTTTCTAAAATTACATGAGTTATTCAACATAAAAAAAGGTGATCCACCAAAAAACAAATACATGAGCTAAGCACCTAATTATTTTTTTAATACCTGGGTCTTATCATGTTGGACTTGATCTCTTATAGAGCCGTGGGTGGCCCCCTGGTGGAGGAAAGGAAGGGAGTGTGGGAAGGGGCAAGGGTGGGGATGATAAATGCACCCAGATACAATGGGTACTTGCAAAAATTAGAGGATTGATTTTTGTTTAGAGGATGGGGACACTTTATGATGTCCCCCCTTTTCTTTTAGTATATTTTCGAGAAGCATGTATAGAAAGAAGATAAAAAATAGGTGAGAGATGAAGATAAACGTATATAATATCATATACGGTGTCTAAAATTTGTGTTCAAATAATATATTATGAGCAATGAATAGGGATTTTATCTATTGAATGGGACATGACAATGAGCCTGGATAATTACACACAATTTCATGGAGATGGATGTTAAGTGTGATACTTACCCGTCTCGTCTCATGTTCGTATATCTAGTTAATATTTTTTATTTTGTATTATTGATATAATAATAGGATTTGGAATATTTTTGGAAATTATCTTTAGTTGAGTTAAACATTGTATTCTTTTATTAAAGTTATTTATTTTATTGATTTTTCATATTATTTTTAATATTAAAATAGGATCATTATTGGTTTACTAGTTTATATATTAAAACAAGACATATTAATGAAAGAACATATTATATTATAATATGTTTAATTAAAACACGTGTAATTAGGCGCAATCTAACATGCACCTTCATGTTACGGGTACACGATGCACCTTGCATAGAGATTCATTTTGCTAAAAAAACACATTCCGAAAAGAATTACCACCACTTATTGGCTGAATAGCTAAAAGTATTTAAAAACAAAAAAACAAAAACAAAAACAAAAGGCCCGTACACGAGATATGTTAGTCCCTTGTACTAGTTTTAATGTCATTTTAGTTACTTATGCGTTTCATTAACTATCTGTTTGGTCCGTCGGTAGTCCCATGTGGTTGTGATGAATTTTCACTATCGAAAACGAATGAAAAGTGAAAAAATTTATCAATTTTCAAGTATATGGATTTTAAAATTGTGCACATTAATTTATTCAGTTTTCATTGTTTTCCACGGTGGAATTTTGTTATAGGCCACACATGACTTTCAACTGGCCAAACAAGATGGTTAACAAGACACATAAGCAAGTAAACGGACATTTAACATGTCCTACATTTATAAATTTTAGATACTAAATGATTAATTTATTTTTTTCAAGGACTAAAAGTATGTTCATAATAGTTTTAGGGAACAAATTGGACATTTACTCATTAAAAAAATTGTAAAGTGTGAATTTGGCCCCTCAAAAGACTTGAGAGGTGGTATCTAGTTGGTTCTTCGTCTTGCACTCCGAGATGCGCGTCATACCTTCTGTAGTTGTGGATGTCGTTGACCCTAACGCCATCGACGGTTCCACCAGAAACTCCTTCACAATACACCACTGGGTTGTTCTATGTCTGAATGTGAAACATTAGAAGGAGAAAACAACTTTCCAAACTAGCTTGTTTTCTTTAATCGATTTTCATGGTTTCTGCCGGGCAAAAGGGAGGAGGGGAAATTCAGGAGGGGATCCATCATTAGTGGAAAGACCATTTCTGAACAACCAATTTTGAGGATTTTATAATTGTGTACATCCTTGGCATTTCCCTTCCCCTCTTTTATATTTTTTTCTTCTTTGTTTGCTTGGTTTTTGAATCAAAGAAAGCATTATGCAACTAATTTCAACCAAGACCTCTTTTTAGCAAAAGTCATCTGAATTAAGCAATGTCGGTTGATTCGAGCGGCTGAAACTTGGTCCCCCTTAGATAAAATCTTGGATTCAAAGGTTATGAATAGAAAATTTGGGAAAACTTTACCCTTTTATATGAGTATGCCTGATTTGACTCAAACTAATCGAAGTGTCATATAATTTCTGAATACTTAAACTCTAGACCCAAAAAAAGTAATTTGGAACAAACTCAAAACAAATTGCCTTTTATCTTAACCAAATAATAATGATTAATTGTACTATGACTATGGTAGAAAATGTTTAATAATTATACCAAACACCAAAGACGAGATCTGTATGTTATTATCATATGAAAAAAAAATTCTATTGTGACCTTTGTAATGAGTTTGAATTAATCATGGTGGCACAAGATAAAGAGAACTGTTTTGTTAGCCTTTTGAAAACTGCACGTGGTCTCTTGCCCTAACCCTTACGTTTTATCTTTTCCGGACTGGATTAATCCTTAAACTAATGGGGGTAATGGTATGGATTATGGAATCATCTCACTCGAATTGCCGAATTGGGGGTTTTGCGTATTTTTATTTTTATTTTACATATATATAATATATGTTCAATACCATAACCAATTAGTTAATTAATCTTGCCCTACAATTAACTGTATAGAGCCAAAGGATATTTCTAACTAATGACAAAACCCAAAGCCATGATTAAGATCCCAGAATTCAAATTCAGATAAAAAAGCACTGCATAATTAATCTACTTCAGATACATTTTAAAATATAAATTAAAGAGAAAAATGTCTAAAATAATTTAATTATATGATTAATCAAAATAAATTTGAGTTTAAATTAAAAAATTAAAAATAACTTGTGTCGTTATAGAGGGAGATTAAATTACTATCTAAGAAATGTATTCTAATTTCTGTCAAAAAAAAAAAAAGGAAATGTATTCTAATTTATTATATAAGAATGAATTTTATTCGAACACAAGGAAAAAAAAATCAAAAGATGTATTTGGTGTAGCAATTTTTCTTTTTTTCTTTTTTTTTTTGAAACAGGTGTAGCAATATTTAATAACCTATGATTAAGAGTTTTTTTTTTTAAATACTTTCATTATGAAAATTAATAAATTAATACATTGTTTACCTTTTTAATGAGGAATTTAATTTTCTGATCATAGAGTCAAGTGTTACTCTTAGGTTAATTTTTCAGTAAGTGAAACTTAATGATTTTTTAAATAAAATCCTTGAAGTAAAAAAAATTAGAATATCCAAATAAAAATTTAATAATTATTTTTTACAAAAATATATTTTATTTATGATTCATTATTTTGTAATCTAATAATTAAAATAAAAAAAAACATTTGTTTACTTAAGAACATCTTCAATGATGTAATTTGAGTTGCTTAGTTTTTTTTTATGGATCTCATTATGCCATCTCACTACTTTTTAATTTATACTACTTTGTGCAACTCTTCGCTTCAATATTTGTAAAACTCTAAAAGTTTATCGAATGGGTCTCAAATGTTACCTCACATCTTTATTTTTTATTTATTTTCTCTCTTTTCTATGATGCAACTCATTCAAGTTGCTTATCTTCTCTTTTTATGGATCACATTATGCCACATCATTCTTTTTTTAATTTATATTACTTTAAGTAACTTTGCACTCCAATTATATAAATTTGAAAATTTTACCAAATAGATCTCACATCTTTATTTACATTTATTTCCTCTGTTTTCTTTGATTTTTGGATTTTTATTAAAAAAAAACTAATTGTTTATAGAAGCAAGTACTATCCTTAAATGTAATGTCATCTTACTCCAACAGTGTAACCCAACAAGAATCAGATCTTATTTTTAAAATCTAATGAAACAAGTCTCATTGGAATTGCTCTAAATACAAATGTTGATGCTATCAATATTATACTCGTTGAAAAATTTAGGTTCGTATTAAATGAAATATAAATTGTTTGTTTAGATTTTTAACTCCATTTTTAAGTGACATTATTTTTTTAATGTATATCAAAAGATTACAAGAATTATTAAATTGTTGTATTTATAATGTATATACTGATAATAACAATAGAGTTGTGTTACCATGACACAACTTTTGACACACATACGGTTTACACCGTATGTGACGCGCAGGAGACATCACGGCACTGTGCAGTGCCGCACTGTGCGGCACTGTAGCTGCACTGTGCGGCACTGTAGCAGGTTTTTTTTTTTTTTTTTTTTTTTTTAAAATTTTAGTTTTTATTATAAAAAATAAAATTTTATTTATAAAAAAACCCATTCATCATATAATGAACTGAAGTCACCAGATATTTGTACATGATTCACCACTTAACGAAAAAATTTATTTCTAAAAAAAACCATTCACCAGATATTTGTACATGATTCACCAGATATTTGCACGTACTTAACTAAAAAATTTATTTCTAAAAAAAAAACGAAAAATTTTATTTCTAAAAAAAATCCATTCACCAGATAATGAACTGAATTCACCAGATATTTGAACATGATTCACCACTTAACGAAAAATTTTATTTCTAAAAAAAAACCCATTCACCAGATAATGAATTGAATTCACCAGATATTTGTACATGATTCACCAGATATTTGCACATACTTAACAAAAAAATTTATTTCAAAAAAATCCATTCACCAGATAATGAACTGAATTCACCAGATATTTGTACATGATTCACCACTTAACGAAAAATTTCATTTCTCAAAAAAACCCATTCACCAGATAATGAATTGAATTCACCAGATATTTGTATATGATTCACCAGATATTTGCACATACTTAACCAAAAAATTTATTTCTCAAAAAAATCCATTCACCATATAATGAACTGAATTCACCAGATATTTGTACATGATTCACCAGATAATTACACGTACTTAACCAAAAAATTTATTTATAAAAAAATAACAATAAAAAAAAACCAAAACTTTAAAAAAAAAAAAAAAAAAAAAAAAAAAAACGCTACAGTGCCGCACAGTGCAGCTACAGTGCCGCACTGTGCGGCACTATACGGTGTAGGTGTAGAATTTTGTGTCACCGAATCATTTCTGATAACAATATTTGTTTTTTTCTTTTTCTGTTTTTTTTCCCCGGAAAAGTGACTCCCCCACCATTTCAACTTGCATTGCGTTGCTTGCACAAACTTTGACGCTATCCTCACGTTCGTCCAACTCTGCAATATTTTTTTATTTAATTTCTCTTGATAATAAATACATCCTCCCCAGTCCCACCCTCCTTCCTCACCAGCCACCAGCTATCATTTATTATTATTGTTATTAAATCAAAGGGGGAAATTTTGCAAGTAACTAGTCACTCAACTAAGTCAACTTGTACAATGTAAATCATCCTTTTTTATTATTATAATAAAAATCATCCATTTTTTTTTTATTATACTACCAATCTTAACATTGCATGTGTCTAGCTATTTTTTTTTATAACCAAATGTTAGAGTTTTAGTATCTGTTATGTTAGTGAGGGAGTTGAACCTACGACCTCTACCTTATTACTCTAAATCCTATCTCATCCCCAAACCACCAAGCCACCTTATAACTCCCCAACTTGTCTAGCTACTTCTAGTAGTAAAATGAGAAATGTTAGTAAGACGCTCTGTAACATTTTATTTCTTATTAATTGAAATTCATGTGGATCCTATATAATTCAAGTGGGACTTACATAAATTAACGAGACTCATTTTTAAAATAATGATATTCATTTGAATTTTAACCCAATATATAGAGAATAGTATGTTAGAAATAAAGTGTTATATAGTGTGTTTGTAATATTACTATTTCCTTTTATGATTCCTCAACCAATGTTCTTAGGGCACTGGTTAGCTAGAACCTTATACAATTTATACTAGCTCTATACGTTATTAAGAAAGTTTTTATTGGTTAATGCGTACGTATGCATATGACATAGGTTATCCTAGTTTTTCTTTTTTGCTGAATAGGCTTCCTACATTTTGTTAATGCCAATTTCCTTAATTATGTTGTCCGGCATTGTGTTCTTGTTCTTGGGATGAATCATTAGTTCATTACAGCCATTTCTCGTTGACATTCATTTATTATTAAAACAAATTAAAATATCTTATAATTTGATTTTCTATCCAGTGTGTTTTCTATATATATGGAACAGAAGAGGAGGTGATGTTGGATCACTCAATTCGTCGACCCACAAAAATAACACTAAAAAAAGTAAGGAGGCACGACACCCTAGTTACCGAGAAAAGATGGGTGAAGGGGAAGAGGAGACAATGGCTATTTAAATGATTTTCTATATTCTTAACATATTGTTTTTTTTCTTTTTCCCCGGCAGATTTAAATACCTTTTAATTAATATCTCACAACACTCTTTTCAATGTGTAAGAGTTTAGTGAACATATGCGAAAGGATTATCAATTTATCATGATGTCCATGGCTTGTAGGCGATGGAGCAAGATGTCTGAAGTTCGGAAAGGATTGGAGGGATGGTGGAAGAGAGAACAATAGAAGCATCTGCAAATTATATTATTATTATTATCTTATGAGCATTTGCAAATTATGTTATAATTGGCAAATTTTTTTAAAAAAATTTAAAAAACCGATCACGAAGCAATATATTTTTTAATTATAATTTAAAGTCATAAGGTGCATCCAAAATCTACCACAACTGAGCATCTAAGTTTCAGCTGTAAACTGTAATGATGTGATGCTCATTTCTGCCATCCCTTACATACGCTTGCATTTTGGAACAAGAATTTAATTTAATTAGTGTTTATTATTAATGTAAAAAAATTACATTGTCAATTAATCATAGCTTATTTATTGTGTATGGAGAAAACCTGGTTGGGAGAGGTCAACCCTTGATTATCGCTCAGTACCTCGAGGAATTAGTCTCCGAAGTTACGCATGGAGGGTAGCGTGAGAAACAAAATAAAATAAAATTCATAGCTTATTTCATATTAAATTTTTAAAACTTTTATTATAAATATTTTAAAAGTCACACATAATATAATTAATGGATAATATAAAAAAATTTACATTAAAAATATAAGAAAATTAAACTCTTGGGAAAATGATGCAACATGCTTAGCAAAAGTATAAAGCAATGCGCATTTATTGAGACTGTGCTAATCAAAGTGATAACCAAAGTTACTATAATACTTATACTATGTAGTTAATAGGCAATAACAACTAGAAAAATCTCTCTTAATACTTAATAGCTTAATTATAGGGATACTGTGCACGCGAATGTCGCATATGCTAAGTCTGTTGAGTAAGTGGAATGACTAAATATATAACAGGTTATCGTTCATTATGCTGCAAATGTGGATGAATGAAGTCGGAGCCAATATTACCTAGACACATAGGTAAGCCCAGATCGATTTTCGTTAAGACAAGATCCCGTTTTCCTATCATTTGCTCAAATACCGAGATATTAGAATGATTCAGGCATTGATTGGATTTGGAAACCTAGATTCAAATTAACGTGTAATTATTTAACACGTGTTGGTTCAGGTGACTGAAGCTTGGTTTCTCTCAGGTAAGATCTCATATTCGAATTCAAACTTATACATTAAAGAAAAAGAAAAAAACACTGTGCAAGCTTTGGATTGGCCGGAATCAACCGTGACTTTCTGATATCAAAGGTCTAGACCAAAAAAAATGTAATTATTAAATTAATCAATGATTTAATTACCCAAATTAGTCTCATAACGGATCCGAATGATCTAAGCTTGTCGGAATATTCCGTAGATCCATTGAGGAGCCAAATACCCTAATTACGATGGGTTCCAAATCAAAAATATAATAAAATTAATCATTGATTTTATTTCATCATTTCTTTATTCATTTATTGCAAATATTGAAATAAATAATGATCTAGTAAATTTTTTAAAAAAGGTAGTTAAAATATTAAATTAAGCAATATTTTTTGGAATGAAATGGGAATCATTTACATGAAATGATGAAACTTGTTTGTTTGCCAGAGTATTAATCGAGATTCCGTAGTAAGTGAGTATACTATTTCAATAGTAACATAATTAAGTAGAATGCTAACAAGTGCCCTTAGGACAATATTTAAGGAACTAACAAAAAGAAAATTTATATGGGAAATGATGTATTTAACATTTTGAAGAGTGTAGTATTTAGTTTTTTAATACGAATTTTCCTTTTGTGAGTTTATTAACCAATGTCCTTATGGTACTCGTTAGTAAGGCTTGTAATAAACTATGTCTAGATTACATATCAACAGTTGTGCTTGTTAGTTGTTGAAAAATACTAGTAAAGATGGTTGGGGGTTTTCCGCTCATCCTGTAGTATTTCAACTTCAAACACTTAAACAATATTTGGAGTGTTTTGAAAGCCATTAATCACCTTTTCACTTTAAAGAATGTGTTAGGTTTGATAACTTTGCCAGCTTCGGAGATCCAACAAAGATAGTCTTTCACCCACACGCAAAAGTTTTTCTTTTTAAGAAAAAAAAAATTGTAGGCCAACATTGGTTCCACATTGTGTGATCATGTTGATTAGAGCCGCAGAGTATGCCACAATGTTGGGTATTTCCATCCTACCATAATGAGGTCAAAACGTAGCATAAGCTCTTCGGGTTGCCAAACTTCCAACCTAGCCCCGTTCTAAATTAAGCCCAAAAAGTCCAATTGTAACCTATATTATTATTGCTCTTAAAAGTTGAAGTTGAATAACATTGCTTAAACCATCATAACTTTTTTGATAAATAAAAACCATCATAATTTATTTTGCTTAGGATTTAATTGTTTTATAGTATACAAAGATTTGTTTTTTTACATTATCAATCAATCATAAATTGTCATATCATTAAAATTATTTGACTCTCACAATAATTAATTTAAAAAACACATATAGGATAATATGTTATTGGTTGGTAATATGAAAAATTTCACACTAACAACGTATCAAAATCAAACTCTTATGCTTAAACCTATGTGCAATAGCAATTCTAATAAGAGTTCCTTATCTAGTTTGTAATAAATAAGAATTGATTCTTATTAGGTAGCAACATTGGAGCACAATGACATAGCGTCCGATTGCAAGAATAGTTGCTCATATAAGCAACTGGTTCTAATAGAGGCACCCGATGATAACCCATGAAACTATAGAAAAGTTAGGCAACTTGTGACCAGGATCATTTCGATGAACTTTTTAGAGTTATATCATTAAAGTAGATAATTACTTAAAGTAGTATAAAGTAAAGGTGATGATGTGACATGATGAAGATTATAAAAAGAGAAGTTAAGCAATTTTAATAAATTGCACGGAAGATGGTCTAAGTACCAATCAGTAGCATTCTTAATGTTTATTGGGTCCTTTTCTTTCAGTAATATATTTTTTATTTTTTTTGAAACAATGTTATTGCAAGTAGTTAACAAACGTTTTTGTTGATGGCATGGTGTGGACTGACTACCTTATATCGTCTAGCGATTGTTGAACCATATTGGTCCCTTGACCGCTCACAGCCCAAACTAAGCCCAGAGAAAAGAAGTGGTGGGAAATCTGACGCAGATGACCAAAAGGGACAGACAAAATGTTTGCATAACAAATAATAACAAGGGTTAAATATGTTTATGTTACATATAAAATAGCAAAAACTCATTTTTAGTCCCTCAATTTTAAAACTACGTTTTTGATTCTTCAATTTTCAAAATAACTCATTTTTTATCTTGGATATTAACTCTATTTCATCCGGTCCTGATATGTCAAATGAAGTTCTACATCTCTTTTTTATGTCCCTTACTTTATAAATACTAGATGTGCTTTCACATAGCAATAGAGACGTGAAACTCCGTTTGACAAATTAGATCTAGATGACATTAGAGACTAAAAGTGAGCTATTTTAAAAATTGAGGGACCAAAAACATACATTTTGAAAATAAGGGATTAAAAACAAATTTTCACTATTTTACTGAAACCAAAAACATATTTAAGGTCATTATCATTGACATATACATTTTTATTAGAAAAATCTTATTCCATCTCATTCACTTCCCTCACTTTTGTTTGTAGTCTCTTCCTCGGTTCCTCCCATACTAGATTCCATAACTAAAATAGAATGATAAAAATAGAAACTTCTCAAAATTTTAAAAAAATGAGTTGTGATATTTGAACACAATTTTTTGATATCGTATGTGATATCATATATATTTATCTCTATTTCTCACTCATTTTTTTTTATTTTTTTTATATACATACTTTTCAAAAATACAAAAAAAAAAAAAAAAAAAAAGACACCAAATGATGTTCCATTTTGACATACTATAGGAACCATTGAGTTTGAGCCAATCTGCTCGAGGGTTTGGTGAGGGACAACCACCAGACAAGCACGAAGAAGGAGTGCCAGCATGTTGCCATGTTATTTCGTTCCGTGTATCCTTCGTGTCAGATTTGGTGGTCAAAATTTGACGAGTGGGCTCCTGCCAAAACATCCATGCCCAATAAGCTGCTGCCACATCAATTACACCGACTACCGAGTAAGAATCAGAATGAAAGATCACACGCCCAACCTGCTGAATGAAATGAATGAATCACGTTTCATTCAACACAGAATTTCAGTCCAGAACGTCCCTTCAGAAGCTTTTCCTCTTTTCCTTTCTTTTCTCATAAACCTTTGGTTTTATGTCAGAGAAAAACGAGGGATTTAAAATAGTTTATAAAGAATTTATTTAAATTTATCACCATAGACTTATATTATATATGAAAATAGTTTATAACATTCATATTATTATTTTTTTACATTATTTTAAATAAGCTTGCAAAACAAAATTGAAAATAAGTTTTTTTAGTTTACTTTAAAAAAAAACTTAAATAAGTACTTAATTAAAATATTTATCCAAACTTCCCTAAATTAATTTGAATTTCATCAATAAACAGTTGGATTATTATGAAAGAAACTTGATATAATTTAAGAGTTTAATTTGTGTACATTATCAGTATAAAGTTTTTTACACTGTCAGTGAATCAGAAATCAATATATGAATGACTTTTAAGGTAGTTAGGATACTAGTCAAAAATTTGTAATGATGTGTCAATTTTTAATTGGTTAACAGTGTAAAAAATCTTTACACTATCAATGTATACCAATTAAACTCATAAGGTAAACCGCTGCTCTTGAGCTAATTATATCACCTTATTTTATTTTGAGTTTTAAGTTTAACTAAACGATTACTGATTTAATGCCTATTTAATATATATTTAAAATATAAGAGCATCTTCAATGCAGGTTTTTAGGCTGAGTTCTTAGAGGTAAGAACAATTCTTATATAGAACCACCGTTGGAGATTGAGGAGTTGGGTTCTTCTATAAGAATAGTTCTCTCTATAAGAACTCAGTTCTTATGATTGATTGTAAAAGTACTAGTGTAGTTGTCCGTGCGGAACACACGGGCACTTATTAGATGATGTTTTTCCCTAATACTTATAACTGATTTCAATATAACAATAATCATTATAATATATTTTAAAATGTGAATTAATACTATAATGTACAACAATATAAATATGTTCTTTCAATTGCTAAAATTGATTACCTATAAGTATCTTTATCACAGTAAAGCTGAAATCATAAATTTCAACTTTCAATTAGTAGCTCTCCACAACTTCTTCCTTATCTATGAATTAAAATACAACAAACTATTATGACTTAAATAACCTAACTTTATAACAAAAGTCTAACATGTCTTTAGTTCCTTTAAAACAAACTAAAAAAGGAGATAAAAAAAATAAGTTAAGAACCCAAGTTGAGTTCTATCATTGGAGTAAAAATTAGTGAAGGTTCTTAAATCCTATGTGATATTGTAGGGCCTACTAAAAGAGATTTAAAAGCCTAATTTGGGTTCTAATATTGGAGATGCTCTAAATAAAATCAGTAAAAAAAAAAAACATAAATATCTATCACAAATTTACAATTGTATTAACTAATGGTTTGTCACTTGATTTGCCTTAAAAATTTAGTATATGATCATTTGGTGATTTAAAGGTTTTTTTTTTTTTTTTTGACTGGGGGTGATTTAAAGGTTAAATTGGTGAAAATTATATTTTTTTTTAATGTAACGAAGAAGAGAAAACCAATATAATACGAGTAAGCGTGTGTGCTGAGTGCTGACAAAATGGTGTAAACTGACCAATTCCCTCCGTCTCCAAGTGCGTTGTCCAGTCTCCACTCTCCACCTCTTTTGTTTATTTTTTTAATAAAAAAAAGCATAATATAATTTAATAATAAATATTATAAATTAAATGCAAAGGTAGCTGTCAGTGGCCAAATAAAGATTCATGGGAACGTTTCTATATTCCTACCTCTTTGCTCCATCCATGCCTTCTTCTTCATCTGATCAAACATAACATAACATCGAGCAACAACAACAACAAAAGGGGTCACGAAGATGAAGTACTGGGCACCAAGGTTGTCGGGTCAGACCAACAAAAAGCACGCTGTGAAGCTTAGCGAATTGAAGCTTGAACTAGGACTCTTTGGAGCCAACGTGGCTTCCAAAAACGACAAGGTGGCCATTGAGATTACAGGAACAGCTAGAAACAAAGGGAAACCTTCATCTTCTTCTTCTTATCCAACAACCACACCTCTCTCACTTCTTCCCTTTCATCGCACCCCAAAAGGAAGATGCACTCAAACCACTGCTCATAGATTCCTCAGCACCAAAGCACCCTCTCTCATATGGGACGCTAATGACCTCTGCGGTTTTCATCTCGTACTCAAAGATGGGGGTGCCTTCGACGTGGCATTCCATGTCTTATATGTAAGAACTTCTTGCTCTCTTTTGCTCCTAAGTCCTAACTTTATATCTTTTTATTTGTTTAGTATGTATCTTCATTGATGTATAAAAAATAAAATTGGTGATCTCAAAATGAAATGAAGGGAGAAGGTGCTGCAGGAGAATCCAAAGCTAAAATGGCGGTGGTCGGAAAAGTTCCCATGAGCGTTGACACGGCGGAGCTGCTGGGGGACATGAAGACGGAGTCCAAATCTCACCACAATCAAAGAAGGCTTCCAATTCAATTGAAGGTCAATGGTTTATTCATCGAGGCTACCCTTTCGGTATGCTCCAAGTTCCATTTTCCTCGTTTTTCTTTTTTATTAATTAATATAATTATAATACTATTAGTCTATCATACTGTAATTATATATTTTAATTGCTCTTAATTGGTCAAGCCCATTTCGTAAGCATATACAGCAAAGAAAAAGGAAAGCAATAACACCTAATTAGCTATTCCATTGAATTTTCTATGTATACATGGAGACAAACTCATAAAAACAAATTAGTATCACGTCCTTTATTGTTGTATCAACCCCTTGATTGCATATCGTTCCTGATGAGTGCCCTGAGTATCCCATAAACTTAGATGCTTTGATTCTATGGGACTAATTCCTGAGTCATCCGGTTTTCTACACATGAGATGAGTCACCTACCAAATGGATGACCCAAGAAATCGAACCTGAATTCTTTTCTTGGGGGAGTCACGTTACCAACTCTTCTAACACCAACATGATTTCAAACAATTAACCTTATTTGACCGTGATTATAGAAAATATACCTTTTTCCCCCCTTAAAAAGGTTCCTTGTTGGATAGACTATATCTTTTCCTTTTGAATGAACATGCTTGTCTGAAAAGCAAGGTGCAAACTTCAGCATGATTAATTTGTCACGATAATGGGTAATAATATATACTTTGTGACAGGTCTCTTTGAAGTTATTGAAGCTGAGGAATTCTCATGATGACTCGCATGGACCCTTTGAAAACTTGATCAAGTCAGAGAAGAAACGCGGGATTATAGGGAAAGTAAAGTTTTTGACAGAGAAAAATAATGGCAAACTTGACGTAGCGGATCAACAACCGAGTCCTTATGAATCGGATGGCTCCCCCGTGTTTGACTCAGATGACTCGTCCAATGAATCCACCACAAGTAGTGGCAGTAGCAGTAGCGGTAGAAGGATTCACAACATAGAGTCAAGACTTGAAAACGGGTCTGAGACGCTTACGAGTTTAGCTCAGACAAAGACCCGTTTGGACACAGTGCAGAGGAGTTGGTCACATGTGTCATGGAATAGAAGCTTCAAGAGTTGGAGCTTCAAAACAAACACTACTAAACAAGAAGCCTTAACCACCCATTCAGGTCCTTTCATCACGGTATGTTGCATCATCTTCTTTTCTTTCACTCCCCTACTGAACATATTTGATTAACTATTTCTCTATATCATGCAACCTTGCACATGTTAAAAATTAAAAATAAAAACTTTTTATTAAGAGTTTTGTATTCAATTCCTTAAAAGTTTAAGCATTATTCTTTCCAATACAATATTTTTATTTTTATTTTATTACTTAACATTGTAAAGTTATATAAGTTAGAAAAATCGATTGACTGTTGCAACCACTAACTATTAATTAACTAATGGTGTTGTCAACTTTTTGCAGAAATCACATGAACTTTCACCACAACAATTCCAAGACAACAATCACTGTGCAAGTAGATGGAAAATCAAGGAAATTTCAAGCAGAGATGGGCAAGCATGGGTTAAAACCAATGTGTTTTTTGCTTCCTTTGACCAAAGGAGTGAACAAGCCTCTGGTGAGAGTGCATGCACAGTATTAGTTGCACTCATAGCACACTGGCTCCATTCCAACATGAATCTTCCAACAAGACCTCAGTTTGACAACCTCATCACACAAGGTTCCTCTGAATGGAGAAGGCTGTGCAATACTGATTACTACTTAAAACGCTTCCCAGATAAGCATTTTGATCTGGAGACAGTCATAGAAGCCAATCTGAGACCTCTAATTGTTCTTCCTCAAAAATCTTATACGGGGTTTTTCTCCCCTGAGAAGTTCCAATGCTTGAAAGGAGCTATGTCCTTTGATGAGATATGGGATGAGATAAACAGCAATATGGATGATTACAAGCCAAGAGTTTACATAGTTAGTTGGAACGATCATTTCTTTGTTCTGAAGGTAGAAGCAGATGCTTACTATATCATTGACTCATTGGGTGAGAGACTTTTTGAAGGGTGCCAAGAGGCATTCATAATGAAGTTTGATGATTCGAGTGTGATGTATGGGAAATTAGACAAGGAAGAGGAGGCAGCTTCAAAGGGAAAAAGTGAGATATTTTGCCGTGGAAAAGAGTGCTGTAAAGAGTTCATTAAACGCTTTCTTGCTGCCATACCACTTGGGCAACTAGAGAAGGAGGAGAACAAAGGGAATGTTCCAAGTCCTTATCTTCACCGGCAACTGCAGATTGATTTCCATTATACCTCTTCATCATTACCCTCCTCTTCACCACCTTCTTCTTCTGATCTCTCGTCTCTCTTCTCGAGTGGACCTTTATTAGAAGCCTAATCATGTAATTACCATTAGTAGTATTAGTTTTTCAGTCTTGGGATTAGGAGTCTATTCACCTCTGCCTAGCAATTTTTGAACTTTGATGACTTGGCCTTTTAGCCGAAGGATGGTCTAATTTATAAACCTTGGGTGTGCCAAAATGTCTCCTCTGGCACACAAGGTGTGGACATCATGGACCATAGTAAACTTGCCTCTTAATTAAGACAACAAATTGTTGC
Source organism: Echinosophora koreensis (assembly GCA_035048595.1). Lineage (NCBI taxonomy): Eukaryota > Viridiplantae > Streptophyta > Magnoliopsida > Fabales > Fabaceae > Echinosophora > Echinosophora koreensis. The sequence continues at coordinate 6,405,405 of JAPCYP010000001.1, read as the reverse complement.
AGGAGTGTTTTTCCCCTTTTTTTAGAGAAAATTTACAATCAAGGTTGTCATAGCTCATTCTCAACAAACTATAAGGTTCAACAAATCTCAAATTAAGATTTAACAGTATGGGTATAAAGTTCCCTACACTATCGATCAATCACAAATCTCAAAACGACAAACTCATTTTAATGGAATTTTGTGCATTGGATAAGGTTAAAGTTTCGTAAAGTTTAAAAAAATTATTCCCGGGAATGTAAATATAGGAATCAAAGTTTTTCATGTTTGATACAAGTTTTGAAAAATCATTCCCAGAAATAAAAGATACTCTAGAATAAAATTAGTAAATGATGTGTGGTGTGAAGGTGGCAAATAAATATTCGTACGAATTTCATTCCTAAGAATATAGTTTACCCGAGAATAACACATTTCATGAAGCAAAAGCCACCAAAGATTCCCCGATTCATCCTCAGATAAATTCAGATTGAAGTTGTTATTTACATAACCTATGAGTACTGAAACATTGATGAGATGAAACACTGGAGTACATAACTGCCTAGCCGTTTCAAGAAGCATAATTCATAAATGTCTAGCTAGAAACCTCAATTTCTCAAGTTACTACCTAGTATATAAGGCTGCAAACAAATTCGTTGATCCTTTAAAATCTGAGTTCCACTATTGCATCACTACCATAGATTCATCCTTTTGAAGTTCCACTTTTTAATCCTTCTGGGAGTTCTGAATAACTAACTTGCTCTTCACTTCATTCTCCTGAACTCGATCATTTTCAAAACTAGGTGCTGGAATTGGAAGGGGGCCTAACCTCAACGATAGATCACATATGTTATTGCATGAGTTCTCAGGATCACCCTTCATACCATGCTGGGACTCGTCAAACTGAATGTGGTTCCCATAGTACAGGGGATAAACTGAAACTTTTGATGGTTGTTGATGTTCCAAGCACTGTTTTTTACTAGTTGAAGGAACATTCTCAGAAATACGCTGCAATTTTGTTGTGTGGTCCCTTCTACTAGCGTTGTGCACTGTGTCATGAGAAGCATTGGGAACCCCTTCAGTTCTGCGACTCAGATAACACCTTGGACTGTTGCGTTGACTCCTTGAAGCTTTTGTTAAGGTGCAGCCCAGATTCAGAGCAGCTGAATCATACCAAATGGAGAACGAAAGTCACCCGTACAAATATATAAAATAGATGTCCAACAATTTTCATCGATTCATTTTTTTTTTACTTGGTGAAAAAGCAAAAATTTTGCTACCTATGTTTGCATTAGTGAAAAAAATGATGGAATGTAAGTTATGATTGTTTGAATTTTTTGAATTACAATATAATGAAATGAAACTTGGTAGATTCCATACAATTACAACCATTTCCTCTATTGCTATGAGAGCCAAGTTATTATTTATTGATACAATTATAACTCTTATCATTCAGTTCATTTTGTCACAATAAGATGAATTTTTTTTTCTATTTCATCATAAATTATTCGATTAATGGTATAATGTTTTATTTCATTTCATCCTATTCCATCAATCTCTATCCAAACATATACCTAAAAATATGCTACCTTATCTAAGGTTATGTTTCGATGGATGAAATAGAGTGGGTCGTAATAAAGTGAAGTGGTAAAAAGACCCTAAACCTTTGCTTAGGGGTTTTCTTAACCGATAGAGTGGAATGATTAAGGATGAAAACACAAACCATTTCAATCCACTCAAACTCTTAAAACTTTCATACCCTGTTGGGAGGTTTGGGATGTAGTGCAGAATAAACAACTTCATTCATACCCTTTGTAATTCACCCCACTCTATTAATTACCATTATGAGTAGAATCTGGCTTCGTTCCCTCGATAAAACTTCTAAATAATGGAGTCCTTTCCAGAACATAGAGAAAAAACTAATCTGCAGCAGCAGTGCAGACCTAAACAATAATGGCGCAAATTTGATGTGAGAATTGAGTAAATACCTTCAATGCAAGGCTGCAAATACTCTCCAGTTTCGGTATGTTCATCACATCGAATTATTGTATCAATGGCGTCATTTGTTCTGTCCAGAAGTGTTGTAAGGTCCGTGTATTCGGCCTAGCCCAAGAATAAATATGCAAAGATTACATAAATGATAAATGAGTAGTTTACTTCTGTGGATCTAGGACTATTAATAAATTGTTTTCATCCTTGTATAATATTTCTCTTTCCAGCTCCTTAAGAAATAACTCTCAAACTATGTCTCTTTTCCTTTTATTTTTTTAATCAAAAATAGATGAGGGAACAAAGTTACCTCAGAATTGGCTTTAGAGTACATGATTTCTTCTACCCTGAGCACAACAACAGGGAGCTTCTCTTGGTACTCTTTATTCTTCTTAGTAGCACAGCCATGAATCTCATCCACAACCCTATTCAACAATAAAAAGCAATGATTAAGTGGGAAAACGAAGAAGACTATGTATATTGGTCAGAGTCAGAGAAGAAAGAGGGTGGACCTGAAAATTTCTTGAATGACAGTTCCTCTAATGGGTTGGTGTTTTTCACTGTGCCAAGCTCTTCTCACGCAATCATACGGCCTAGGGCCTGCCCTGCGCATCCTTGCTTGGGACTTATTGGAGAGAAACAGAGTGCTCTGTTTCATGAAGAGAAACAAACCCCAAACTCCAAAATGTGCCGGTGGTTGAGGGTAGGGTAGATTGTGCTTTAGTCTTTGATTTTTCTTAGTCCTCACTTCTCAACCTCCCTCCAAACATGAGCAGAAGAGAATGCTTCCCACATGTCAATAAATGCTTGGCATAGAAAACTTATATATAATTCCATGAGTATATTAGGTATTATTTTTTGAGTTTAATTGATATGTATTGTCAGTGTAAAATATTTTATATTGACGACCAATCAAATGCCATGATTTGATTGACTTTTTAGGTATCTAGGATAAGAATTAAACTTTTCTGATGATGTGTTAATTTCTTATTGGTTGACAGAGTAAAAAATCTTTACACTATTAGTGCATACCAATTAAATCCTTAATTTTTAATAGAAATTATGACATGTACAACAACTCATATGTATATTATGTTTTCATTGAAAAACTGTTGTATATATTATAATTATGTTGAAAAACAATGCCTAATGTATGTATGAAATTGTACGTTTTTGTCCTAAAGAACTTATAATTTATTGTATTATTTGTTGTGTAAAAAAAACTTATAATTAACTTCAGGTTGAGTAAATATAAAGTAATAGCATCACACTTAAATAAGTATATAAAAATGTTAGCAAATAACAATTATATAAAGATAAATATAGCTATGGAAAAAATTTGAGGTTTCAGTGAAATTGAAGAGTTTGGTTTGAGGTGTCCCCACTCATCCACATGCCTGCTTCCCCTAGCCCCAAGAGTCTTTTTAGTTGGTAGGGGTCTTGGTTTTTTGTCTTCCTCCATCGCCAAAGTAATCGCCGTTCACTTGTTGATGGTTTGACCTCTCATCATATCATCACTGTCGGTGATCCCAGGGCAACCCCAACCTCTACCCAAACTGTAAAGTGGAAAACGAGAAGGGTCCCTCATGCTTACTATGGATCAAGGATGATCAACCTTCCCCACTCCCAAGCTGCACTAGTACTCGCACACGTAAATTCTCAATTCAGGATCATATTATCACAACTTTTTTAATATCAACATTATTCCTCAGTTTACACCGTATAGATTTAATACGATATGTTTAAGAAATCTGGTTAACTTTAAAAAAAAATTCTTTTTATGAGAATAAAGTGATTTTTAAAGAAGTCAAAATTCTCACGCTTAATTTAAAAAGTTCTTAGATTATTTTGATATCAATCATATTCATTTTTTTATTTTACCCCTATAATACAAAATATTGAACAAATATTATCGAAGTATATAAATAATTTCATATATTTGTAATTTAGTGCATAAAAGTATATTCTTTTATATGATTTAAACGAGGCAGATTTTCATAAAACTATTTTTAACAAAGCATATTTAATTTAAACATAAAACTTATTTATTATAGTTGATTGTATGTATAATTGATTATTGAATGATAATCTTTTATTGGTAGTTCAAACACATACTTTTGTTTGGCATGAGAAAGAAAATGAAAAGAGAGAAGATGGAGAGAAAGAAACTAATTAAATAGAAACTGGTGAGAAAAGGGGGAGAAAAGTATAAGTTTTTGCCATATGGTCCGGTATCCTGAAACCCTAAATATAAATTTGGGGAAAGATGAATTCCAGGTCATATTCCACAATCGCATGTTAACGACTTGACAAAAATCTACTTTATAGACCTAATTGAAATTTTAATATAAGTTTAGAGAGCCAATTAAAAATATTTTTAGTTATATGACTTACTTGAAAATTCCCAAATAATTCCAGGATAAATTGAATAATTAATTTTTTTTTTTTTTTTGACAAACATGATATCTATCACGTTAAGGAAAAACATTGAGGTGAGTGTATTGGTTTGAGATTTTTAAAAGATTTTAAAAGACTTGTGGTATTAAATCAAGACTTTTAAGTAATCTAAATATGTCTGGTGGTATTCAATCAAGACAATCAGGATTTTTTGAACAAGCTATCCAAATCTAGTAGTATTCAATCAAGACTTTTTACAGGTAACAAAAAGTCATGTGGTATTCAAAAAATCCCGTTTTCGATGGATTGTTTTCTGAAGAGGATTTTGTATAACGTTTAATCACTTTTTAGTGATTTTTCAGTTAAAAAAAAGTCTTACCTTAACACATGAGTTTTATCAGGATTTTCAATCTTTATTTCTCTTTACCTTATGCCTTCACCTCTCTCTTTCCTCCCTCTCTCTCCTCCCTCCCTCCCGCCATCTCCATCCTTTCTCCCCCTTCTCTCTATCCCTCCCTCCCCCCTCTCTCTCTTCACAGTTGCCGTTCAACAAAATATTTCACTTTGCAGCCACTTGTATTCGTTCCAATATATTGTTCGGTGCTGAAGTTCTTTTGCCATGCTCTATTCCCGTGGGTGATGGAGGTGGTGTTGGGTGTGTGCGCCAAATACAAGCTTCATGTCTTAAATGTTTTATGTGCTGTAATCTAAGGTAGGTGTAAGGGGTCTTGCCATTTATTAGTGGTTGTGTTACATCTTTGGTTTCTTTTGTGCTGATTACTTTGTTTTTGGGTTCAGGTACTCCTGTACCTTGTTATTACTATTCTTTGCCTTTTAAAAAAAAAATTAAAGTAGCTTTTAAGAACCAAAAAAAGTTGGGTCAAACGTTACATAAGTATATATTAGAATTTGTTTGCAACACATTTATTTATGACACATCGAAATTATATATTCTTTACGACAAACATATCAATTACAAATATTAATTACAATAAGTAATAAAATTATAGAACACATTATTTGTGACATTATGAAAATAAAGTGGTTTTTATTGTTTTAAGTGAACAATTTTATTTTCCACTACATAAATACAATAACATGCGAACAAAACAAACTTATAATTTACTCTCTAATGTTGTAATTAGAGTTTATGTGTTTATTCACCACTTCTTCACCATGTATTCCTTTCAAATCTTATAATTCCATATAATCCTTGAAATTCTTATAAATTATTAAGATATAAATCTATTAAAATCCAAACTATAAAATTTTGATTATAACAGTCTTTAAAAAAATCTTAAATTTTATTACATTCCTATATAGTCATTTAAAATTCATAAAAAATATTTATGCTAAAATAATCTTTTAAAATCCTAATCTAATACACCTGAGTAAATATTTTATTTTTTATGTTCAACATCGAGTAAATTCAGATTAGTTAAAATCAATAAAACATCACTATACACTTCTACAATACTCGCACATGAAAAACGATAATCTTTATTGACTTCAACGGCGATAGCATTTTTTTTATTAAAATAAAAAATTACTTTATTTATATGGAATTAAATTAACTTAAATTTTTATATTTTAAATCTAATATATAAAATTTAGTTTAAAGAGTAAAATTATTTGTAAGGAATGTTTAGGAAAATTAAATAAAGAGTAAAATTATTTGTAAGGAATGTTTACGAAAATTAACATGAAGAAATCAGTCATAAATACCAATTATCATTCCGAATATTTAATTTCAAGATATAATATTATATTTCAAATGTTATTTTAAATAAAATATAATGTAATAAATAGAATGTTTTCTTAAACGATGATTTGACTGTAATTATATCAATTTTCAAATTATAAAGAGGAAAAATATTTGTAAGGAGTGTTTACGAAAATTAACTTTAAATCAGTCATGAATACCAATTAGTATTTCGAATATTTTATTTATAGATATAGTATTATATTCCAAATGTTATTTTAAATAAAATACGATGCATAAACAGATTAAAATGAGGTAAGGAAACAGATTAAATAAAATATAATGTGATAAATAGAATGATTGTATTATATTTGTTTACTAAAAATTCCAAATTAATTTTTAAAATCAGGTTTTATGTTCGGATCGCCAGGGTATATTAGATGCAAATATTTTTGCTATTTTAAAGGTGATTATTTTTAAGTTAAAACCCGCCACCAACATGTGGTTGGTCCAAGTGATAACTGGTTTGGGTTCCATAAACAAGTGGTTAGGGGGTTCGATCCCTGACTCTTGCGTATGAAGACCCTGGTTGGGAGAGGTCAACCCTTCAATACAGTATTCAGTCCAGTACCTCAAGGGATAAGGATTAGGGAAGATCGCTAGCCTCAATAAAAATTTATAATAAAATTTATATATCTTTTACAAATGGAAGAAACCTGAAATTTAATTCTAATAATAATTAAAATTAAAATTCAACATATGATTGATTGTGAATATATATATATATATGTGTGTGTGTGTGTGTGTGAATATATACTTATAATACATACAACTAATATATATAAATATAATTTATTTGTTTTAGTCATTTTATTTATCCTTATTTGGAATAGTTAAATTGAGCAAATTGAAACAATTTTTTTATATATATACAAATTGTATATATCGAATATGTTTCTAAATACACGTAACTTAAATCTAGTGTGACGTGTCAACCTGTCAAGCTCATGCAAAGTGATGAGATCAGCATGGCAGCCACGTGTTTAACAGAAGTGTCTAAACCTTGGCTTGAAGCGTAAGTGGGGCTTGTTCACTCAACCAAGAGTCAATAATTATCGTTGTTTTCATCATCATCATAATAACATAAAATGTTAGTCATTAGGAGGAAGACAAAAGTTTTGGTAGGATTTAATCAGGGAAAAAGTTTCTTCAAAATGAATTATTTTTAAATTACTTTATTGAATTAAAATAACCATATCCTTATTTTTAAATTTAGATAAGAGTTACCTAGGTAAAAAAGCGTGTGCAAACATAGGTATTATTTATAGCATGTAATCTTAGTGTGGATTGAAGTCAACTCAACGCAAAGCAAATCACAATTTTAGTGATTACGAGTTCTATTTCGGTCTCTCCAAAACTATATGCTGATGCTTCTCCCAGGTTATCGTGGCTGTCAATTTAGCATTATCATCCCAAACCTAAAACAAGAAAACTCTTTACATTCGCTACGCTACTTCAATCCTCTCCTACGCTCTTTTGTCTCAAGCAACGGCAATGCTATCGCCCAACCCACTCTCTCTTTTTTGTGCCATACTTTTATGCTTACCTTTGGCCATTGTATTCACCACCACCACCACCACCTCCACCGCCGCAATCAACCAAAACAACACCACCACCCCAACCCGCATCATTCTTGACAAACCAAACCTAAACGATATCAGAACCAGTTTCTTCAGCATAGGTAGCCCCAAACTCCAAGACCCCATCAACAAACAGTCACATGCAAATGTTACCGCGCCGCCACCACTCCCGGATGTTAGCGACGAGGACGAGGATGTTCTGTTCCGTGCTGCCGCACGTGCAAAGCGGAAAGCCACGTGGCCTAGAAAGATAGCTTTCATGTTCCTCACCACCACCCCACTCCCATTCGCGCCGCTATGGGAATCTTACTTCAACAAAACCCCACAAAACCTCTTCAATATTTACGTCCACGCCGACCCCACTTTCTCCTACCACCCACCCTTCTCCGGCGTCTTCTCCCACCGCCTCATCATTTCAAAACCCACCGCCAGATTCTCCCCCACTCTCACCTCCGCGGCGCGTCGCCTTCTCGCACGCGCCCTCATCCACGACCGCTCCAACTACATCTTCCTCCTCCTCTCTTCCTCATGCATCCCTCTCCACTCCTTCAACTTCACCTACCGCACCCTCATTAACTCCCGCAAGAGCTTCATCGAGATTCTCAAGAACGAGGCTGGAACCTACGATCGCTGGGCGGCGCGTGGGGAAGACGCGATGCTCCCGGAGGTGAAGTTGGAGAACTTTCGGATAGGGTCCCAGTTCTGGGCTTTGACACGTAAGCACGCGAGGATTGTTGTTAGTGACAAAAGGGTATGGTCCAAGTTCAAGTTGCCGTGCGTGCGTTTGGACACGTGCTACCCGGAGGAAAATTACTTCCCTACCCTTCTCGACAATGTGGACCCGAAGGGGTGCGTGCAGGCCACGCTCACGCACGTCGATTGGAGTGGGAGGGGGGATGGTCATCCTCGAACGTACAATGCGTCTAAAGTGGGCCCTGAGCTTATTCAGACTTTGAGGAGAGATAGGCCTAGGTACGGTGACGGTGACGGTGACGGAAAACGGCAACGGCGTGATCCGTTTTTGTTCGCGAGGAAATTCGCCGCGGACGCGCTACAACCGTTGATGGATATAGCTGACGGCGTTATCTTTAGGAATTAGGTTAGAACTTAGAATGATAATAGTGTTGATGGGCAAAATTGTAAAGATGCTACACGCGACAACGGTGTGAGGTGGATCTCTCATATTAGGATTTGTTTTGAGGTGTAATAAATATATATGGCCTAAAAAACTGGTAAATATATGTACCCACATAGCCAATGTACAGTAACAGAGGGAAAGCCGGAAAGGGAGTGTAATGCGTTGTAAACTTGTAAATAATGCCCACGCACATTGGGACATGCCGTTTCAAGTTTCTTGGGTGATTGCTAAGCAAACAATTCGGTTTAGACTTAACTTTAAAGTGAATAAAAATGTTAATAAGAAAGCATAAAATGCATTGAAATCTCAATCAATTTTAACTAATCAAAGATGGATATATTTTGACTTTCTTATTTTACATCTTTACTTACTTTAGAAGTGCTTTATAACAGCAAACGCAACTGTTTCGAATTTTTATAGTTCATCTAGTAGTTTTTCAGCTCCAGATTTTTTGTTTTCTTTTTAAACTTAGAATTCCAAATAAATACTACTATACGAGTTGTCAATTATTCTTTGTTTTCCTCTCTGACTATGAAAATGCATCAGGTCAAGCTGTCAATTATTCTAAATCAGCTCTCTTCTTTGGGAAAAATTTAGAGCAATCCTTATGCACTTCTATAGCTAATTCATTGGCGGTTTTCACAACCATTGGTGATGGAAAATATTTGGGATTGCCTTCTCTGGTAGGCAGAAGCAAAAAATCCATTTTCAGCTACTTGAAAGACCGAATTTGGAGAAAGTGCCAATCTTGGAGTGCAAAGTCCTTGTCAAAAGCTGGTAAGGAAATTTTAATTAAGTCGGTTGCTCAAGCAATTCCTTCCTATTGCATGAGTGCCTTCTTATTGCCTACATCCCTTGGGGAGGAGATTGAGAGAATGCTCAACTCTTTCTATTGGGGTTCAAAGAAGAATGGTAGTAGAAGCATAAATTGGTTAAAGTGGAGCAAGCTTACGAAGGAAAAGAATCAGGGTGGTCTTAACTTCCGAAATCTTGAAGCTTTTAATCTTGCTATGATTGGCAAGCAAGGATGGAAACTCTTAAATGACCCTAGCTCCCTACTTGCTCGTGTTCTCAAAGCTAGATACTTCCCTAGAAAGGGTTTCTTGGATGCTGGTTTAGGCCACAACCCAAGCTTTACGTGGAGGAGTATATGGAGTTCTCAATCCTTGATCAAGCTCGGTTATCGTTGGGTAATTGGAAATGGCCGTCATATTAATGTTTGGAAGGAATCTTGGCTTCGTGCCTCTAACAACTGTAAGCTATCCACTCCTATGATCCCTCATTTGTCTGAGCTCACAGTCCATGATCTCATTGCTCCCAATGGTTTTAATTGGAATAGAAGATTGCTAGAAGCTACTTTTAATGGTCCAGATGTTGACGCTATTTGTAGCATGCCTCTCTTTTTATGCAGCGGTGAGGACAAACGTGTCTGGAATCACACTTCAGATGGCCAATACAGTGTCAAATCTGCATACAAAATTTGCATGGAGGCTGGTCAGAATGAAGCGCAGAACAATGATAGCAGGAATTGGAGTGCTATTTGGAAGCTTGGAATTCCGCCCAGAATCAGGTCCTTTGCATGGAGGGCAGCACAAGATTGCTTACCTTGTAGGACAAACTTATCCTATCGTGGTGTGCCTTGTGACTTTTCTTGCCCAGTGTGTGAAGGTGAAATAGAAAACTCCTACCATCTTTTCTTCACCTGTGTTCACGCTGTTTTGGTGTGGAAGAAAGCAAACTTTTGGCAGCTTCTGGAAACACTTTTTCCCATCCATGACAGCTTTGTGTCTCTATTATTTGGGGTGTGTGATACGTTGAGAGGAGACAGGTTAGATCATTTTTTCATGATCCTTTGGAGCTTGTGGAAGTGTAGAAATGAGAAAGTTTGGGAAGACAAGGCCCCTCATGTTGGTCGTACACTCTCTCTTGCTCATGACACTAGGAGTGAATGGCTGTCCATGCAGCATCATAAGGCTCATTTCTTTCATTCTCAGCACAACTCCAGCGTTCCTTTACATGCTTGGGAAAAGCCTCCAGATGATTATTTAAAGTGCAATATTGATAGTGCCTTCTTCCATAATGGTTCAGTAGCTGGTTTTGGCATTTGTTTTAGAGACTCTTCAGGAACTTTTGTCTTGGCTAGATCAGCTACAATCCACTCCTCTTTATCTGTTCAAGAAGGTGAGGCTCTTGGCATTTTGGAGGCTTTGCAGCTTGCAACTTCTCTTGGCTTCCACAGAGTTATTTTTGAGTCAGATTGCAAGTTAGTTGTTGATGCTATTTCAAGCTATTCCAAGAATGGTACAGAGTTAGGGTAGATGTAATGACATTCTCTCTTCCAACATTGATTTTAAATTAGTGTTTATTAGGAGGCAAGTCAATAAGGTAGCTCATAAGGTTGCTAGGGCTTCCTTATCTCATACTAGCCCCCATATGTTCTATGAGGTTCCTATGTTCCTCAAACTTCTGATTTTGGATGAAATGAAATAAGCATCTTTCTCTTCAAAAAAAAAAAAAAAACTACTATACGAGTTAACTGGGTGCTAAAATTTTGTATCTACAGTTTTGAACACAAATATAATATAGTTGAAATTTTATGCCATGCTCATATTTTGCTGTTCATGCATGTTGTCCATTGCCTTGTAATCTTGTAATTTACGAATAAACAGAGATAATCCTCTCGGAGCCCACAGACCTGTTATAGATAGGCCAGAGGTGGTGAAAAGAAAACATGCAAAAGGAGTTTTTCTTGTTGGGTTGACTTGAAAAGCCCGATAATCTTTTTTATTCTCCCTAAAGATAAAAGGCCGACCCAATAGCAAGTCCAGGCGTTATAAATGCTATTCAAATGAACCGCACTCCCTGGCCCAAAAATTTAAACAAAATGAAACGATACAATCTCTCCCGCGGATTGCACCCAACAATCTTATGAGATTTGAAGTCAAAATCTTATGTAGTTTTTTTGTACTAAAGTCTTGTTAACGAGTGCCCTAAGGATATAGGTTGAGAAACCTATAAAAGAAAAGTTTGTATTGGAAAACGAAGTGTAACACTTTTCAAAATGTTAAATACATCATTTCCCATATAAATTTTCCTTTTCCAATTCCTTAAACAATGTCATAAGGGCATTCATTACCATTTTCCTTTGTATTAAGGGTCTTGCTATCAGATGAGATAACCATGTCCTAATTGTATTAGGACACTGATTAATGAATCGATAAAATGGTAGATTTTTTTGGGAAGCAAAGTCTTAAAGCTTTTAATACGTTAAATGCATCACTTTTCAATGTAAAGTTTCCTTTCTTAATTCCTTAACCCTTGTGACAATGGATAGCATTCTCTTGATTAGCATGTTAACTTTGAATAATATAATATGATATGATGAGAGTGAATAAAGCGTTGATTGGAGACAGGGAAACAAATGCGGAGGTGGGACAGATGACCTGCCCTCTCCCAAAACGGGCCAACAGAGTTGCAGTTGGCCTTTCAATATTTATCAGCTCAGCTGGTACAATAACCAGTGTCTAGTTTAGTTAAACAATACAAGTTTTAGGTCCCACTAGTTTGGAACTTGGACCTCACTCCACATTTTCTTTTGTAACTTTTTCCTTGTAAGGCCTAGTACAACTTTTTAGGGAGGTTCTTATATATGACTTCCTAACAGGGTTCGGCCTTGTACAACCAAACTTTATATTTTAGATAAGAATTGTTTGGTGTATATTATTTGGATGTATATCATCTCACATTTATATAAGATGGTAAAATTGAGATGTGAACATTCAAAAAGAATAAAATAAAATTAATTATAATGAAACTAGATGCAAATTGACGTGAATGTAATGTGTATAGATAATATTGTTACTTACGAAATTAACTCATAATAAGCCTCTCAGTACAGGAAGAAAAATGACAATAAAATAAAATAAAGTTGTCAAGTCATCGTCCAACCACTATTTTGCTGGTATTCACTAGTGGAGAGGTCGGTGTCATGTGAGTGGACAATAGAATAGGGGGAAAACTATCCTTCATCCGATTAATATAAAAACTTAATACATACGATTTTTTTTTAAATATCACTTTTTTATTTTTTATTCATACCAATACCACACTTTTTGAATTATATATTAAATTACCATAGTTTTTTCTATTGAGAGCTCGGGTTTCCATGAACCGACTTTTCAACTTGTTTTTTATTTTTTTGTCCAAAAAAAACCTGTTTTTTATTTTTATTATTCCATTTATTTTTAATATGAACATAATTAACAAATAGGTGGGAAGTTGGGGAATAAGTTGGGTTCCCCGACTTCTCAATATAGAAAAAAGCATGGTAGTTTAATATATAATTTGCAAAGTATGGTATTAATACAGGTGAAAAATAAAATGGTGATATATTAAAAAAAGAAATTTCCGTTTATGTTAATAAATATAAAGATTTCATGAAAATTTCAAAGACTTGTAATCATTTTCATTTTTTCTTTTATAAGATAGTCATTAGACTCAGACTGAAACAGAAACTAAGGTCAAGCCAGATTGGAATCACGTGCATGCAGGATCTGCATCATAAATTGCAACACCGCGCCACTGCCCAATGAACATCATCAACAAGCTACGGACAATGACAATCAACAATATAATAAATTATTATGCTGTGTATTAATTTTAATTTTAATATATGAAAGCATGAGCATGAGAGCATCGAGTGTGGTCAGATTCTTATTTTAAGTTTTTGAGCCATCAGTGTAAAGGAATGAGAAGTGGAGAATTTTTATCCCAAAAAAAAGAAGTGGAGAATTGTGGGGTCCGAGATTCCAAAAGTTTTCAATGAGTTATAGGGGGTCAAGGGACATGCATTGCGTATGGTGAGAATTTCCTCGATTCACTAACATGCATTTCGTAAGCCGGATATTTTGAATCATGATCCTACGGTTCATATTTTAAACTCGGCAAAATCAAATCTAAAAAATAACCTCAAAATGGAAATTGTCAGATCTTTATCCAACGATTTTGATCTACCGAATACAGTGAATGTTTAAAAATTTGACTGTACTATAGAGGGTGTCAACAATGAACTTAATAAAGTTGAATGCTAACCAAGATTTTTAGGCACCAGTTAAAGAGTGTTGAACTAAAGTTTTTAATGAGTTTTTACATATTTTTGTTTTCATAATCAGTTCCCTTATGACATTGGTTAGCATGATCCAGCAAAATTTCCCCCATTCATTCCTAATTACATAACAGGTAAATTGATATTTTTAATTTGGAGAATGCTAACAAGTGCCCTTAGAGTGTTGTTTAATACAAATTTTCCTTTTGTGGGTTCCTTAACCAATGTCTTTAGGGCACTCGTTAGCAAGACCCAATTAATTTTCATATTAAAAATTTAACTTATTACAGCTTAACCCTCCTTAGTTAATGCATCAAAGAAAAATCCTTCTAAATTAAAATACAATAATTCACAAAAGTTGGATGAGATGGAGCTTGACGCAAAATTTTATGGATCTATAGTATACGCAATATTTTTTTTATGCCCGATTTATGCAAAATTACCAAAGCAAAACTCCACAAAATGTGACAAGTATGATCTTTCTATTGAAATGGCAAGTTATCAAATCTATGCAGAAATTCCATTGGGTTCCTTCACTAGTGGGGCATGAATATCTTAATTGACTAGTGTTTGGCAACTGGCATCACCATCACAACGTTGTGTTTAAAATTATAATAAGCAGTGCATATCTGTAAGGTCATCGACTCGATGAAAAAAAATAAATAGATGGGAATCCTATGTCGTTCGTTAAAAAGGTGAACTTTCTGCGAACATGTGATTGGTCACTTATATACCTTAAACAAGTGGTTAGGAATTCGTATCCTGACTCTTGTATATGAAAAAAAAACTTGGTTGGAAAGGAAGAACCACCTTATGTGCCCAACAAGTTCTCCAACGAAAATTAATCACTATTAACGATGGTAGATACTTTGTACTATATCATGATAAAAAAAAAAAAAAAGGTGAAGTTTCCTGGTTGTCTCGTTCAGAGGCCGTTTTGTGGAGTCGACCAAAGAGCGATCTACTTGGGAAAGTAGGGATCAAGGAAAAAACAAAACTGACGGACAAATCCGTAGGTTGCTTACTTGTGCTTTGTAGCTTCCAGTCGTTTTCCTAAACCTTCAAATCCACAGTACATAATAGACTGTAGACCATTGTTGATCAATTTAGAGATAAGTATGAAGTTTACTTATGTGACGCATCCAAGCGTAACTTCACACAGCACCATCACCATGTTGACTAGTACAGTCCACCCTCCAATGGCTTGTTGAAACGATTTGGTCACCGGCTGTTTTGTCAAAATTTTTGTAAATTAAGTTCCACACAAATGTTAAATTATCAAAAGTTTAATTATGATATATTAATATAAATTTTTTTATATTATCAATCAATCACAAATCATCATATATATTATTTTTAAAATCATTATGATAAAAATCAAATATTCATAATAATATAACAATTTATAATTTTTGACAATTTTATTTTAATTAACTATCAATCGATACCAATTAAATCTTATTATCAATGTACTTGTTGAGTGATTGATTTCCATTTTGTTTCCTATACAAAGTAATGTAAATAAAAAACTTACTAAATTTTAAGCAATTTAAAAAAAAAAATTTAAGCAACTCTATAATAGTTGCACTAATTATTTCCGAAAAACTTACGACCACTTATAGCAGACTAAAACTGGAAAATGACACTACTAACTACTATGGTTAATTTTAGCATGCTACGTATAAAACTGTTTGCTACTATTACATAATCATGAATCACTAATGATATTTGAACACCCATTTGGGATACCTTTTCTAGACATCCTAGACACAATAGCAATTGTATAAATATAAGTGCACTATTAACACATACATTCTTAAGCAGGGATGGATCCAAAAATTTTGACTAGTGGGGACAAGATCATATATTCTGACTTGCTGAGTAGGATTGTAAAGCAATGGGACAATATAATTTTTTCAGTGGGGATAACAAAAAATTTTATCCAAATTTAATGTTAAAAAAAACTTGGTGGGGGCAGCTGCCCCCAATATATTGTGAATAGGTCCATCCATGTTCTTAAGTGTCCATTTTGGATATTCATATAACACACCTCATCATGAATTATCATGAAGCAATGCTGAATAGTTAGAAGGATTTCAATACGAAACCTCACTAATTGAGTTAGAGACCAATCAGATAAAAACGCATAGAAAATCACGACGAGGGCAATAATCTTGTAAATACAAAATGTGCCACCACACCCCCGTGGGTTACAAACTAGTTTGTTTTTGTATAAAAATTTCTCATGTCCAATCAAAAGCTTGAACAAAAGCTTGTGCCAAAAAAAAAAAAAAGCTTGAACAAAAGCTACATTACTGTATCCCCGAAAACAAATATTACCTACAGAGTACAATCACAAATGGGTTACCTATCGTTGATCCCACTATTGACAATTTTCACCAAAATAATATTTTCAGAATTCAAATTGAACAGATAAATTATGGGAACTGAAGAGTACGGGACGACCATATATGTTAATGCTGAGAGGACCCCAAACCAATACCTTGAATGCCACGGCAAATGTTACTTGTCATCTAATAATGGCACTTAGGAAAGATTAATGATCTAGTTAAATTCGGCAACGAAGGAAATAAGAAAACGAGAAAAATGACCAAATTGAATACTTGCTAGTTGCTAGTTTACTCCTTGATGTCAAACTCAGTAAGGGACTAATATATCTAACTCCAGCCCATGAGGAACCACTTCCTGAGCACTGTACTAGAGTTTAAGAACAAGCAGCCACGCTTGTTCCCACAAGACAATATGGAAATATCATTTGGCATAACCAATCAAGATCCTCAGCACCAAGATTTAATAAAATTTACATTAGTTAAGCGTTTGTTTTTGAGGAGCAAGAATCACTTAAAGTACAAAAATCGAGAAGAAAATGCTACAATTACAAAGACACATACATCACAATTGAGTTACACCTTCCCACCATCAAAACCCAACAAGAAATTGGTCTCTTCAACTCAGTCAGTCTCCTTAGCATCCCCAACGTACAAACGTGCAGATCTCAAGAATAATATGGCATCATTTAAAACAAATGAAAACGCTATGTCATAGGAAAAAAAAATTAAACGAAATAACCTATAGATACGAAATGGGTATCAATAAGGAGAATGGTAATACCCGGTCGGAGGTCCCATTCCATTGACTGGGGGCATTCCATAAGGCATCACTGGCATAGGACCTCCGGCATATCCATTGCCACTCAGTCTGGCCAAGCTAGATTGGCCTTGCATCCCATCCCTTGCATAATGCTGCCACACCTGCTGCTCCTGCACAAGCAACTGCTGCTTCTTTTCCATATCGGCCATTTGCACATAGGAGGGCGGCGGAACACTCAATGATGCTGCAAACGGATCCTGATTAACTGGCTGCACAGTTCCATCTGGGGCTGGGAGAGCTAAAACAGGTGTCGTGCTCTTTCCCGGTCCCGGCAATGCCACACTGCTTGCACTCCCTCCACTCAGTTGGGCAGTGCTGACATGCTGCCTCACCATTCCTTGATCATACATGCCAGTCAACAATAAGGGATCAAACCCACCACCTAGAGTTGCCTTCTGCCTTGATAAATTGCTAGCAGTCTCTACCAATGCTAATTCCCAATCAGCCTTCCCTGGTTCTGCTGCCGGAGTTTGCCAAGCAGAAGTCGCTTCCGGCTGCCCATTTGATGGGAAGGCTTCCCATGATCCATTTGCATTATTAGATGGTGCACCAGCAAAGAGTGCCAAAGCCAATCTATTACCCTGATTATCTGCAGTGTCTGCCTCATCTCTCAGATTCACCAAGTCCTCCGTAAATTGAGGCTGTGGCTTAGGCTCTGGCTCGGGTGGAGGAGGCGGGGCGTAATTCTCGGGTGGAGGCAATGCCTTGATTTCATTCATATCCGGTACAGGCTCCTCCTCTTCTTTTGCTGCCACCGGCGGAGCTTCCTCTTTCCTCTCTGGACTTTTTGGCCTCTTGGCCCTATCCCTCACAAACTCCTCCAGTGTCTCCAGCAACTTACTAGTAATCCTCTGAACCTCTGGATACTCCGACGATCTCGACACACCGGTATCCTTACACCAATTGTAGAAGGTAACCAGTTCATCGATCTGCTTCGCCGAACTGGCATAAGCATCAAAGGCCTTAACACAATCAGGGTACTCCATATCAAAGAATTTGTCAAGCAACACAGCAAGAACCTCACATATATCAGCATACAACTGAAAGCTCTCCTTGACAACAGGATACAACGCAATCAAAATCATCCTGCTATTCTTGGCCAACCCAGTTGGCCTACAAGCCAAGAACCGATCCAAAAGCCTCTGCAAATGACCCATCTTCCCGAAAATCCTCTCTGGCGCCATATCCCTCAAAGGAGTCACACTCACAATCCTTTTGTCTTCCTTTCCCACTGTACTTTCAGTCATATCACCAAACGACCTCGTCCTCCTCATCCCATTCCCATACGCACCGCTCTCCCCTCTGAATTCACCTCCATACTCATACTCATAAGGCCGCGCCGGCGGCGGCGACCTGAAATTATCTCTTCCCCCAAACCTATCATCGGCACTTCCACCTCCAACACTGCCACCACCACCAACGCTACCACTCTTCCTATCGAATAGCATCAACTCGAGGCGTTGATCAAGGTACATAGCATAGGTCCTAACAAAAGCAGAATGATCCCATGAACTAGAGTGAGCTTCATCCCTGAAATCAGACATATTGAGAAGCCTCGTTCCTCTTCTCGTTGCATACAATATCTCCTCCTGAAACATCGGGGGTCCCTCGTTCATCAACCTGTGAACCAGCATGAGCGCCTTCAGAGCCACGATCCAGTCGCGCGTCTTCCCCAAACGCTTCGACACCGCGGAGACACACGCGTGGATGTAGCCGCGCGAGTAGGACATGAGGTTCAGGATCTCGCGTATGTACTTCTCGCTCGCGGGATCGTCGTCGTGGCTCGTGGCCTTCACAATCGCCACCTCCAGGTCAGGTGCCATGTTGCTAGCTACCTTCGCTATTCCGATACTCGTCTGATCCTTCACCGCACCAATCGCTTTTCGGATCGTACTCGGAGCCATCTTCGATTCAGAAGCTTCTTCCTCTTCCGATTTAACGCTCTCACTCAGTGAGTCACCGACTCGAAGCTAGCGCTATGCTATGAATGAAAGTGAGGCCGTTAGGGTTTGAGTTAACAGATTTTCTTAAATTAGAAAACCATAATATGTAAGATGGATCCACGAAGCTTACCTCTCTATTCCTAGATCCGCGTTCTGACCCGAGAAAAAGGGTGTGGAGGCTCCGAGGCTCCGATTTGGAAGCTCTGGTTCTAGATTTATGGGTCAACTGAGGAGGAAAGAGGAAAGGAAGGTGAAGTAAGGGTCAAAAGGCATGAACCCTGTGATTGTACCTCAGATCTGTGGTAAATGGCAATGGCTATGAGAGAGAGAAAAAGAGCGCTAGAAGGTAGAGAAGGTAGGGGAACTGTGTCTGAAGAATGAAGGAAGGATGGGATTGTATGTGTTGGGGGTTTATTTTATTACTATGCGACGCGTACGGTTTACGGAGATGTGGACTTGTTTTCTCTCTGGGGAAAGTGATTTGGTTCTGATAGTTTCTGTTCAGATGTTGACACGTGGCGTGTTGTGGTGTGGTGACTGGAAGGGTCCCACTTGATGTGTGAATTATAGGCTGTTTGATTCGAACCCGTAGTCCAACATATCATCAAGGCGTCGGTGGGAGGTTAAATGGGGAATGCTTTGTATTTATGGAAAGCAACGAATGTGGGTAATTCGTTTGATGTGCTCCCCTTTTCTAGGAATTTTTCCTTTTCCCTCCTTATTTATTCTATTTTTCCCACTCATTATTGGCTTTCAAAAAGATGCTAGCAAGTTGACCCGTGTAGTATCAAAATGATTTGTAAATATATTAATATAATAATAAAATTTTATATATCAAATTCATTCTATGATGTTATTTCTTTTTCCTGTCAAATGTAGATAAAAAAAATCACCAAATCATGTTTTAAGGAAAAACAAATAATGATTTTCATATGAAATTAGAGGAAGTAGTTATGTCGATAATCTGATTACATATGATAAAATATAAATGTTATTAATATAAGGAACATGAATAAATTTAATCTCAAATAACATGTCAAACTCAATTTGGTTCGGCATATTGTAAAGATTCTAATGAAGTACATGAAATACTAATTTTGGAAGTCATAACAATAACAATAATAATATTTATGTATAGCAAAGTTGAGTGTAGCGATTACTTACTTAATCCATCTCAAAGTTAAATTGTATGAATCTCGTTACAATGATTTTAAGTAGACCTCCAAAGTGAGGTCCAGTAGCTTATTCTACCCATTCACTACATTTTTTTTTCTACTTTTCAATGTCTCACAATATTTATCACACTTTTCTTTAACATATTCCCTATTATTTGGATGAGTTTCATGTAAGACCAACCAAAACACATGGTCTCACGTGAAATCTACCAAATAATATAGGGTGTATTAAAAGTAGTGTGATAAATAATGTGATGCTAGTATTGCATTTAGAGAATTGCTACCAATATATTTTTTAACACATTCCCACATAAAATTTATGATCACACATGAAATCCATCCACTCATTACTGGCTTTCAAAAATATATGCTTTTGAATTAAAGAATTGCTAGCAATATACTTTTTCAATGTAGATGAAAAAAATATTTTTTGACAATTTTTTTATTGAATGGATTTAATGTGGATTTCATTAAATAAAGTGATTCTCTCATAAAATTCATAATACAAAATCTAATAATTGAGAGTGTGTTGCAGAGCATATTAAAAATAATATATTGGTAAAAATTCTCTTTGAAATATTTTTATTTCAAAATAAGTTTAATCTTAATATATTATTTCGACCAATCATAAATCAAAGTGTGATGATATGACAATTCATGGTGCATTTAATTTTAATTTTTATTTATTGTAACTGTAAAGATTTTTTATATAGTTAACCAACCATGAGTTATCCTATCATTAAAAACTTTGGTTTTTATAAATTATAATAATGATACTAAAAGTCAAGTATATAATAATTTATTATTGATTGATCATATAAAAATTTTCACATCGATATATCAAAATTAAATTTCTTCATGATTGATTTTTTTTTTTTGACGAAATTAATGATTGGTTGAGAATATATATATTTTTTTTGCGCAACATTGAAACCCTTTAAAATATTAGATTACACTTTACATTATCTTTCTTTTATTTTAAATCACAAATTTATAAAGGAACATGCATATATGAAAAAAAAAGTCATATATATATATAATATCAATGTAAAGAGTAAAAACTAACCATCAATTATATATTATTATAGGTTTAATTACACTTTTGGTCATCAACTATCAAGATTGTGCGATTTTGATCCTTCAGGTTTCGATTGTAACAATTAGGTCCCCAGGTATTATGATTGTGCAATTTTAGTCCCCGGGTTCCAATTACACTGATTAGGTCCCTCAAATATTACAAATGTACAATTTTGGTCCCCCCAAATATGATAATTATGTAATTTTAAATGTCAGTACCTATTGTGAAATGAGTTTATTTAATAAAATTTAAATTTATCTCCATCTTAATTTGATTATATTTATTAAAATTTAAAATAAATAAATAAATAATTTGGAGTCTAGTTTTCCTATTTCTATGTTTATGAAAGAAATTCGAAAATATAAAAAGCTCACTGGACGAAGGAAATGCATCTAGAATAGTTGACTCTGAATTCATGAGTTGTTGAATCATTAATCCAGCTCATGCTTTGAATGCTTTTTTGACCCTTGAACCGATGTCAAACGAGTTAAAATTGTTTCAGCAAGTTTGATGAAACAGTCTGATCTCATATTCAAGTAATTCAACCACGAAAAGGTAGACCTAATTTATAAGTTTGTTTGAACTTTGAACAGATTAAAATTATTTTAAATTATTTAATAAACAAGTTTATTTTATTAATTTAATTAAAGATATAAGTATTTATAGGACCTAGCAATTATATAGTCGGTCGCGTGGCCTAATGGATAAGGCGCTCGCCTCCGGAGCGGGAGACTGTGGGTTCGAGTCCCACCGTGATCGCGTTTTCATTATTATTTTAGAATTTTGCTCATAATGATAATGATTATTTATGAATCCAATGCAACTTAAAAATGGAGAGATCACATGTATCATCCACATTATGTTTGTGAGTTATTTTTTAGAGCGGAAGAGAATGAGAGGTTTTTTTCTCTCCTTTTGTGAGTTCTATTAATTAGAGAGAAATGTTCTGCGATATTTTAGTTAATTCTTCATTATCCTTCTCAATTCACTTTTTTCATTTAACTCCCATACAGGGAGAGGAATATACTCTTGTTCTCCTTCTTCCCCTTTCCTTCCCCTTTGATCCTTTTCCTTTCCCGCAAAACTCGCAAATAGGGCCTTAGATTCTGTCAGTAAAATTGATTACATTATTTATTATAAATATATCGTATTTTTTAAATGATATTCCTATGACACAATTTAAATAAGTGGGATAGGGAATGAAATATCATGTTGAGATAGATATCTCCATCCGTTAAAAAGATGGCAACCTTTTCATTTTGGATTTGTAACCGTAAGCATTCAATTTTCAATTCAGCGTCCAAAGAAAATTTAAAATGAATACTATTACTTTTCCATAAAGCTAATAGTTTCCCTTAACAGTAGCCCAGCCATATTTTTTCGATCTACTTCGAGGAATATTCTACCGTCAACCTGAGATGGGGATTAATCTTCTGCGGGAGTTTATTCGACACCTCGATGGGTGCTGAGATTTTTTTCATACCCAAGACTCGAACCCAAGACCTTGGTTAAGAAGCGAGAGGCCTTTAACCACTCATACTAACCTTAATTGGTAGTAACCCAGCCATATGAATTAGTCGAGAGCTCGCTCATGGAACATGCATAGGCAGACAAGGACCCAACTTGCCATTAATTAAGTAGCAGTTCAATAAGTAGTGCAGGAAGTGGCAGGAACATTTGCCATCCTTCTGGGGATGAAATCCTCCATTCTCCTTCGATGCAGGAGGCTCAAGAACAAGAACTCTACTAAGCCCGATTGCAATTTGATTGGGTTTAAAATGGATGTGCAATATCAAGTGCCATTGTATCATTAGCTGGACCTAACAAAGTTATCGAGTTTGTCATCTATTTAATTCAAAGACGAAACTATATTATACTATAAAGTAGTTCCATTAACATAGGAAAACGACCTTCATGTCAAAAAAAAAAAAAAAAAAAAAAGGGAAGAACTTATTCAAGGCTTTTAGTAGGAAATCAAGTCATCATAGGAAGAGACGAGTGTACTCTTTTTAAGTACTTCACATCATTTTGTCATGTGTCCTCTAGTAACTTACTCTGCAGACCAGAAAAATTTCTCAGTCCTGTATGAAAACCAATAAACCATGCATGACTAGCTTCAAATTTATACACATGACAGGGATTCTGGATCGCCACCGTTTTTTTAATAGGCAATTGATAATAACGAAAATATTTTCTTACCAGTTACCACATAGCAACACCCTTAGTAAAGTTCAACGTGTTTTAAATCAATCATACCATATTCATTTTCAGAAAGATTTTATAACTCAATTTAAAAACGAAAAATTAATTAACCTTCCTTTTGTTTTCCTTCCTAATAAAGCACCACCACACCGTCCAAACATACCCTAAGGAGAAAGCATTTCCTCCATTCCCTTCCTCTGCTGGCAACCAACTTAACTTAGTTGCAGATTGGATGAATCCACTTTTTAACTCCTGACTAATAAGAGCACGGGTAAACCTATAACGGGAGCGAGAGCGAAGAAGCAGAATCTTCTATGAATGTATTATAAGGATGACAATTGAGAAGGAGGATCTATAACGGGGGGTACATGCTCTGGATGACAAGTCAGAGAGCATATACTGCTACAGAATTGGAGCTGATTTTAAGGCCATCCGTGCTTAGCTTTCAGCACAAACAGGCAAGAAAAACCAAGAATGGACAAAAATAAATAGCTTAAGCAAAGTGCAATTCCACACTTTTTTTTAGGGCCGATGTTTAGTTTGTTTCTTGTTTCATGTTTTCATTTCCTAATTTATGCAATAATTACAGTAAAAATAATTATAAAAATATCATATTATTTTCATTTTACTGAAAACAACTTTTTGTTTGTTTTTATTTTCCTGGATAAATATTTGGAGATAGGAAACAAAATGAAAATAACGTAACAATTATACAATTATTTCGTTGCAATTATCTTTAAAATCAGGAAAATGAAAACATGAAACTAAAAATAAACCAAATAGCCCATTAGTTACCAAAAGTACAGAATCAGCTCCCTTAAATCACGAGGAAAGGCCAGCAGACATTTTAGTTTCTTTTGGTGACCTTTGAGCTTGGCATGGGAGGAATACTATCAACAGATAAGATGAACCTCACAACGTTGATTGGTTCATATTTTCTCCATGTCCGTCTTCATTCTGATAAGCCCCCGTCAACTACTTATTTATAGGTAGAATAGAGACTGCCTTGCAAATTACTTAACAAGTGCTATCTTAAATGATTTCTCTCAATTTGATGGTCATGGGCTAGTTTCAGCTTAGGTTAGATCCATAGATTGGTTCCATTTTATATAAATTAGAAAAGGTTATCTAGCAAATGTTGAAGGAGCAAAGTTTGATCAGGTTACTCGTAATTGAATTAACAATACAAAAATGTTAATTAAAGAATCAAAGTTTTTTTTGATAAGCAATTAAAGAATCAAAGTTGAAGCAAGTCATCTGTAATTTGATTTTTCATATTTTGCTTTTGCTCTCTACAACTTATTCAAACAAACACTTTTTACCGTAGCACCATAAACAAGACCAAAGTACAAAATTGTAAACTATCATGTAGTTTGATTTCCTTTTCTTAATATCGCCAAACGCCGCACCGAGGTAATGAAGGATCTGCAAAATAATCAGTAAGAACACGTTATTCTTTGGACACTTTACATTTTATTATAAAATGTAAATATCCCAAAACTAACCCCCCCCCCTCCCCCAAGTAATCAATTATCCTCAAATTTCTGTGGAACAAAGTAGTCAATGAAAGTTTGTATATAAAAAATATGTACATACTGCCATGGGACATGTCCAGCAAGCATCCAATCCCCTTGTTCGTTTTGAAAGGTGAGTGTATAACTCGCTCCAGCATCTTCCTCAAATTTTTTGTCTGCACATATGTTACATTTTGTAAAGACCAAAGCGTAAAAATCAAATCCACTAGATATAATGCACACAAGAAAAGGAAAAACAAATTGTAGCACTCTTCACTTACATTTAGCAAACATACTAATCAAGGTGTTTGTAAGAGTCTGATAAGAATCATAAAGCCTCAAATCAATCTTCCTTCCTATGGCCACCCCTTCCATATTAACCTTGACATACAAAGTGTTTGCTCCTCTACTTTGATTCTTATTGGCATGTATCCTATCGTTCCTGATCTGGCCTCCTGCAGGGTGTGGCTGCTGATGGAGTTCTTTCTTTCTCCATGATTTAATTGGTGGCCACCCCACCAATTGGTTTTCTTCTTCCCTCTCCCTGTATGCACATAAAAGGAAATTAAGATTCATGTTCTTTTAATTGCTTTTAGTTTGATATATATATATTTTTTAGATATATATGATCAAAGAGTATGGATTCAAGAATAACTTTAAGAAAATTACTCCAAATCTCCGCCATTTATTTCACTACAATTCAATGATCTATATTAATTCATTAAATAAGTCATATAACTTCCATTGGATTGTAATAAAATGAATGAGAGAGATTTAAAGTAATTCTTAATTTTAAAATTACTTTTGGAGTAGCTTGATTCAGCCGATGATCAAAATGTTCAATCAAATTACTAGTTAGTTTTAGAAGGGCAAATCAAACACATGGAAAACATAAAGTTGAAGACAACTTACTTGTCTGGTGTGTGAATGGTTTTGTGCATCTTTCCACTGCGATCATCTTCCTCGTTTGGCTGTCCGCTCCATACTAGTAAAGGCAAAGTTTTCAAAGAATGTTGTCCAAAGGACTCTTCAAAGCTACGCTTGTTTCTGACATGTTTTTTGCTTTCAGTACTGAAACCGGGTCTCCGTGATTCTAAACTTGCTTTCTGTGTTGATTTTACCAAGCCAGGGTTGTTAAGGTCGAATCCATCGATGGGATTGTGAGTGGGGAGAGGCAACTGTAACAGAAGCTCCATGTGGAATAAGCAGCAGCTAATTAGCTTATTATAGTGAATAGACAAAGGAGAATGAATATTTGTGTGTGTGTGTATATATATATATAGATTGCTGAAATTAAATGAGATTATTTGACCTTGCACGCATGTGTGAGTGAGGGAGAGCGATGAAAAGGACTAAGGGCATCCACATCCCAGCACCCCACTTTGGGGTTCTTAAATGGGTCCCACTATTACACATTATTCATTTTTATTTTTAATAACTTAAGCACCTCATCTCTTCATCCCAGCAACTCTTAAAATGTTCTTAAATGGACCCCACCAACAATCTCACATCCTTACAATTACAAAATTATATTATTTTTTAAATGACTCTCACATACTTTTCATTTATTCTTAATTAAAAAAAAAAAAAAAAGGACAGGGACCAAGCACAAGCACCGGTGCTTGTGCAAGATCTCTGCCTATTAAGCACCGAAGGAAGCATCACGTCCATCGCCTCCCAATTTTAAGCATCGGTGCTTAATAGGCTAAGAACCCCAATTTTCATACCGATGCGGATGGCCTAATGTCTTGCGGAACATAGATAGTTAGGGACAACATGGAAGTTGGGTCGGCTAAAAGACCAGCAGCATTATAAACTAGTTGCGGAACCAGAGCACCAACGTGCCACAGCCACTTTAATGGCTTTTCTTCACAATTGTGTTATCTCTACACTCAAATTCATACACCTACTCGTCGTTACACCTATTTATTTACTTTTTTTAAAGAAAAGAGAAAATCAAACCATCTTTAATTTTTTTTTTCACTTTCTCTCTCTTTTTCATCCAAAAATAAATATTAGAGAAGGTATATTTGCGTGATTTTGCATAATTATAGAGAAAATAGATTTGAACATTTTTAAAGTGTGTTACTCTTCATGGCTTTCAAATCTTTCATGATGTTTGTTATTTGTGTTCCCGTATTCTTTCATGATGTATGTGACTAAGCATGAAAGGAAAAATTAATGAATGATTGTATTGCTACATTCAAATGTCGTTCTTCCTCACCTAGTGACATGAGTTGGTTTATAAATAGAATCACTCACCCATGCAGAAATCAATCCAAATTTTCCTAAGTTTATGCACTCCAAATGACTTCATTTATTCCGTTGTGCGCAAGTAGAATTAAGAAAACTATTATTATGTAGATTGCCATTGATAATATTTTTTATGGTGAGGGTAAACCAAGTCAATGATCTTCTTTATATCCTAAGAGAATTTGCTATTACACCTTTTGCATCCAATCAAGATTTAGACTAATGGGGGCAAATCGATCTAAAGGTCTAGTATCAACACATGCCTTGTAGGTTCACTTTTTCTTTGATGTTGTGTTTTTTTTAAAGAACCATCACCACCATGACTTGAGTATCTAATCTTGCGAACGATATTCTAATTAATGAAAAGATTGATAAGAAAGTAACATGCAGAGATAAAATATTATTTATCAAACCAAATGACTTGTATATGACACGATTGATCATCTACCATTTTTTCGCTCTTTTAATAATGGAATCTAGCAAAACTCTGAATGTCAAAATCGTGTACTGCCACGGTTATTTCTAATGGAGAACTTGCATCAAACTCTGGACCCGCTAAATCACAAATTCTCTACTTGACCATGAGCAAAGACCTTCCAGAGACTAATTCATTTTTTACTTAAAAAAAAGAAAAGAAAAGGAAACCAGTAGTTCATGCACCTATTGGCTTTTGTTCCCTAATATATCCAACATGTCGGTTACTTGATGCCATTGAACGTGTATCATGATCCCAGAACTCACACGACTCTCGTGTCCACCGATGCACTTAGCTAGAAAATATTCGCTGCACATTGAATGAGTATTTAATTATAATAACATGCTTAATATCGACCACCACAGCGATGACATGCATAAGCCTATAAGGTAATCGGAAGAAATACTCCTATGCTCAAATCAATAGTAGATATATAGATGCATATAGGAGTAACATTTATAATGGTTCAAAATATTTGTGGTGCGCAAATTGACTTCCTGATATCTCAATAACAATTGTGGTGGCTTCTAAGTTCTATGTTAGGCAAGGTTTGGAGATCCCCAAGTGACCTGGACCGGGTTGGTCCTGGATCAGCCTAGAGGCTAGAACAATAACAATAATAATTAAATCCCCTAACTTAAGTAGTAATAATTAACTCCCCTAACTTAAGTAGCTCCTTTATATGTTTGGTTTTAAATTAAAGAAGTAATTGATAAGCCATAAGTGATGAATTAAAGTGATAAGCAGTTTAATCACCATAGAATAAGCACATAAGTTCAAATATCAATAAAGCAGTTGTCAACCAGGGGCGGAGGGAGGGGGGGACGAAGGGATGCCATGGCCCCCCTCCCCATGTTGTCATCTTATATATATATATAAATAAATAATAATTAACTCTTATAAAAAATGATTGGCTCAAATTTAATTAAAATAAGTACAATTTCAAACACTTAAATTATACTTTTTTAGAATTCTAAGATAGATACAATTGTTTACATTAAAAAAAGAAATTGATAAAAATAGACCACATATGATAATAGATGATTTTTTTACTCTATGAAATATCGTGTGTACAATTGAAGAAGTGAATGTTTTAGATATAAATCTATTTGAGTAATTTATATTATATTAAGTTATTATGAAATTTGTATCATATAATTTGTTTTTATATATTAGTTAATTTTTTATGAATTAAAGTAGTATATACTGTCAGTGTAAAAAGATTTACACTGACATCCGCTAACATTTTGACATGTGTGTTTTTATATGTTTGGTTTTAAATTAAAGAAGTAATTGATAAGCCATAAGTGATGAATTAAAGTGATAAGCAGTTTAATCACCATAGAATAAGCACATAAGTTCAAATATCAATAAAGCAGTTGTCAACAATTCAAATATGGGGTTGAATTGAACTTATATATAGAAATACCTCTGGTCGAAAAAACAATTAATTAGTAATGATTCTTTTTGTTGGCTTTGGTTTTATATTCCACTAATGACTTTACACCAAGGAATCTGCTCGACAAAGCATCCAACAACGTATCGTATAATTAGGTATGTGCTACAAAATACTAGCGTAGGTTTAGCAATACAGCACAAGGGAGTGCTGGTCCAAAGCTTGGCAAAGGGTAGACCTCGTGAAACCCACGTGATGGTGCAGTGCAGGTGGCAAATGATGCTATTCGCTCAACCCCGCACGACCATTGCCCATTGGAACCGATCGAGTTCTATCTACCTCTCGTGCGGTGAAGGTTCAAACTCAACTAGGTAGGACCTCAAAAGTATGATAGGTCTGATTCATTGTTGGCCCTTTAACTGGCATCGATGACTCCAACCACACCCCACAACTCACAATATCCAACAACTAGTTTAGAATGAGTCAGTTTTAAATAAAGGTTCGCGGCCGTAATTAGGATTTTACAACATTTTATTTTTGGAAGTCTTCGAAACTGAAACTTGTCCACAATTGTAACTGCATCATCCACAATTATTCACAATTATGATAAATGCAATCACAATCATCATCGCAACCGTAATTTAAAACCTTGAGAAGAACATTGAAAAAGGTAAGATGATAGCAATCCTACTCTTGTGAAATTATTTATTTATTTTAATTAAAATATACTCTAACAAGATGTCACTCTCGAATCTCAATGACCTAAAGAATGCGAAGCAAAGCAAGGTGCTGTTCTTAATTTTGACGGAGGGCCCACTGGAAGGAAATGATATGCATCAAAGCACTATGGTTTGAGTTCCCAAAGAAATCTTGTCTTTGCCTTTGATGAGAACCCTGGCCCATTTCTGTTCAAAGTGGTTGTAAAATTTAGTTTACCAAGTACATCCTTTTCAATCCAACCATATCGATATCCCTATGTTTAGTTGCCCCCAAAACATACACTTTATTAATTCTAATGCAGATAACTTTAGTTATCCTTATCACTTTGTCAAAAGTTTTGAGGAACTTTCGTAGTGGTTAAACTAGTCAAACAATTACTCCTTGTAAGTATCTATATATCTTTTTTTTCCTACTGGATCTATATATCTGATATGCCCTCAACTAGGCAAAGATGTTAGCAATCTGATCTTTTGAAACACGATCAGCTGATGCTGGAACTGAAAGCCCCCCTGATTGCCATGTTGTCCAGAACATTGACTTAGGTAAACTATAATTGAATTCTCAATATGTGTAGACATTAATTTTAATGTGCAAACCATGATTAGTTGGTTTAATTTCTCATAATAAGTCTTAACAACTTTATTTCTTGAGGGGACAAAGATAAGACATTGTTAATCTTTGTTTCACGACTTGTCCAACTAAACTGGTACACAATTTGTCACCGTTTTAGCTTTCTTAATTACTCCTATTATTGTTGCATGGTGAAATGGTGAATATATATGTTCTCACCGCTTTTACTAATCACAGTTGGATAGGATTTTTTTCATGCCCTTGTTGTCAATGGAAAGTCATCATTTTAGCTTTTAAAATGCCGATATTACAATATTTGATTATGAAATTTTATTGTTTTTCATCAAGGGTTAGGATTCCACGCTTTATGCTTTAAGTTTAAAGTACATCACGCATATTAGAAAAACCAAATTCACAATACTTGTAATTTAGGTCAATTCGAATTCTAAGCTGCTGGCGAGGGTAGCTTTCATTGAACTATGTTCCAAAGTTTTTCACAATATAATATATTTTTCTTCGTAAATGAGTGGTTATTATGTGAGCACTAGGGGTGGGAATAGGCCAGGCCGCTCGTCAGGGGCCTATGGCCTAGCCTATTTAAGGCCTAGCCTGGCCTGGCCTATTTAATAAAAAGGCTAAGCCTGAGCTTTTCAAAAAGCCTTTTTAGTTAAATAGGCCAGGCTTAAGCTTATAAAAAAGCCTTTCAAGCCTAGTAGGCCGGCCTACTTATATATATATATATATAATATTATTTTAACAATTTTATTTTAACAAAATATTATTATTTTAAGCAAACTGGGATTATTATTATTATTATTTTTAAAAATGATGCAATTTGGTCTTTATTTATAGAATGTTGGTTTGCTTCACATTTATACTTTGAGAGATGTGGGACTAACAAAGGCAATTGCCAACTCATGAAGAAGCCTTGGAAGGAGTTTCATTCAAGTAATCTGAAGAGGTTCTTGCATGCAATCATGCCCTTTGTGCCTGCTATATACTTATCAAAGACGACCATGAGAGGACTATGGACGTGCAATGTGGAGTTTCAGCCATACTTTGTTCTTGGTGATCAATGGGAATCGTTCAAGGAGTGGAGTGCATATGGTGCTGGAGTGCATATGGTGCGTAGAAGTCATGCCTTTTCAGATATAAGAGTTAGTCCCACATTGCTAAAAGTATATATATGAAGCAGACCATCATTCTATAAATAGAGAGCAAGTAGATGATTAAAGTATTGGGTGAGTAATGAGTAATTAAAATGGCCCATTGGGAACCTTACTATAAATTAAAATATTAAAATATAATTACAAAATATAATAGGCTCTTAAAAAGGCTAACAGGCCAGGCCAGGCTTTTTAAAAGGCCAGGTTAGGCTTAAAAAAAAGCCTTTAACAGGTAACAGGCCAGGCTTAGGCTTTTAATTTTTCAAACAGGCCAGGCCTATTTAATCAAAGCCTAGCCTGGACTGGCCTATTCCCACCCCTAGTGAGCACCTAGCCACCTCCTACTCACATTTCAATAATTAACATGCTGAGGCTCCGTATTTCGGAAGTCTATTACTGAAATCTGAATGGAGTGCCTGTAGAACAAATTTTGCTTTGTAAGCTTACTTTAATAATGTAGTTGAATATTTTTCAATAGTTAATATATATATATAGTTTAATTTCGATACACTGTTAATGTAATTTTTTTTTTTACTGTCAACAATCATAAATCATTTCATGTGTGACTTTTAAATTTGTTATGAAAAGACTTCAATTTTTTTAATGATACAAAAATTTATGAATGATTGAAAATTTTAAAAAATCTTTATACCTCATGCACATTAAATATTTTTTTGGTGTGAATATATTTATGTTCTTTAAAAGAAATATAAACAATAGAGTCTAGTGGTGGAAAACGAAATGGATCACAATTAAAAGCCCAAAGCCTGTTCAACAGAAAAGGTATAGCAGGCCAACGATTCCTGGTTGAAAAATAACACTCGGTGACAGGTCCAATTGACCCACTCAAGTATTCAACTGTGTTGGCCCAAAGTCGCAACCCAGATAATTTATAATGTGGGTGCTATTTTCTCTTCTGTTTTTTTTTCCCCGGTATATATCCACGCGTAACTGTGGAAACTAATCACTCTAGGTACTAACCGACATTGAAAGGCTAACCTCTCCTAATTAGGTTTTCTTCATACACAAGAGCTAAGTATCAAACCTCTAACCACTTGCTTAAGGAGCCCAAACTTGTTATCACTTATACCAATCACATGTTGGTTTTCTCTTTTCTTTTTTGATAAAGGGAAAGACACAATAAAAACTAAGAAATTGAATATATCTTGTCTGTCTCAAATCCTTTAACCGATATTTCTGAGCTAAATGCTTAAATTAAATCCGTTATATATTTTATTTTATTTTTAGTTAATTTAATTTGCACACATCTACCTGCAAGACTAGTTTAACACAAAAATATCTGATATTTCTATATATCAATTAACTAAATGTGACTTTTGGTGTATGGTGGAAGGTTCTTCTCTTTTCGGTATACATATTAACCAATTATTTTTAGTAAATTACAAACGTTTAGTAAATTTTCAATTGAAATTTTAAGGCTTTACTTTATTTTACTTTGAGTCATTATTGTATTTTATTATTTCTTGGTGCCAGTTATTTTTTCAAAAAAATTAAAATTTTCCAAGCCATTTTTTTTTTCTTAGACAGAGCCATTTGTTTGTTAAATGTTGAAATGTAAAGTAGCTAAAAAATAAAAATAAAAAAAAAAAACAATAATCTTCAACCATTTTATATATATTTTTAAAAAAAGAAAGTTGGAATTGGAAAGTGAAGAGAAATAGAAGGTGTTGAGGGCGCGTATTAACGGTTATTTAACATTTGTGATTTGTCTTTGACATGCTGAGCCTAACCGCCATCACCTCCTCCAAACCAAAACCCTCCCTTCCTTCCGTTCTTTCTTTCTCTCTTCAACAATCTCTTTCTCTTTCTCTGCGGAATCTTCCTGTCACACTTCCTAACCAAACCCTAACTCCAACTGCACACCACGTGTTTGTTAGTTGTTATGCACCAAGCATCTCTCTCTCTCTCTCTTCTCCCTAATTCCTTTCAAATTTCAATAAACACCACCATGCAATGCATGGCTTGTTTATTTGATGCAATTAATTTCATTTGAGAGGTTGTAGGTATGGGTGAGAGTAGGTTCATTGTGGAGGACGATTTTGTTTTTGCGTCTCAGGAGGAGACGCCCCTTCCTCCACAACCTCTCATCATGAAGAAGACGAATAGCGTTGCTTCCATCAACAGCTATAATAGGCTTCCTTCTCAACCCTTCACCCTCTCCGTTCTCAAATTGGACGCTTCTTTATTCTGTATTTCTCTTCTCTTTCTTCCTTTTTCTTATTTTCTTCATTCTTTCTTAAAAAATTCGGTGTTTAAGAAAATTAACAATATGTATTGTGATTCTTCTGAATTTCTTATCCCAAAAATGATACAAGTGTTTGTTTGCAGATGTTGAAGTTTCAAAGAACGCGACTGTTGCAGAACTCAAACAGGCGGTGGAGGCAGTTTTTAGTCACATGCCTCAGAAAATATCATGGTATGTGATGTGCATTACGGATTTTATATATGTTGATATTGAAGCGTGTAATTTTATTGATTTGATTTGTGATTTTGATAAGCCTATTGGTTGTTAGTTTTGCATTATTTTTTACTCTGTTGTGATTGAAACCATTGGATCCTTTTTGTTTTCATCATGTTATTCTCACGATTTTGTTTTGACTATGGAGAATTGGGAGGCAATATTGGATATTTTGTTATGAATTCATAATTTTATAATATACATGATGATATCGGAATTAGAACAAGTATGTGTTGGTTTTCAATACTTCAAGTTGGATATACGTAATTCTGCACTCTGTAGTTCCTATAGTGCCATAATCCTGGGGCTGATATTTTTTTCCCATTTCTTCGTGTAGGCCACTTGTTTGGGGGAAATTTTGCTTATGCTATGAAGGACAGAAGTTAGTTACAGATAAGGACTATATTAAGGATTATGGCATCAACGATGGTGACCAGGTTTGTGAATTTAAGTCTCATGAGATTTATTAAGAGCCAGCTTGATTTACACATGCAGATTTCGATGAAATATTTTGCCAAACTATCACACTTGATTTTTGAATTTGGATCCTCTAGAGTTATAGAATACACATTCATGATTCATTCAATATTTCAACTTCTCTAGCCCCTATACTCTTGTATTCCTTCTATCATGTATGTAAGTTGGGTCCAAATAAATCTTAAGTTAATAGTGTTATTAAAAATAAAGGTTGATTATAATTATAATCACATGAATGGTATGGTTTTAATGTGGGTATAATGCACGAATACAAATCACTTGTCTCAAAATAGTGTACCTCTTCTTGTACTATCCAATTAATTAGATTGTGTCATTTGGAAATTTATCATATTATTTATCATAAATGACATGGTACAATCTAATTGGGTAAGACAGAAAGTGAAACATCATCTTGAAACAGGTGGTCTCTATCCATAATGCACTCTACCTGTTACCTAAACCTTTTAGCTTATTCCTTATAATGTGCTGTAGTTGATGTCCACTGATCGGTAGTCATGATAATATTTTTTTTATCCGTGCAGCTTCGTTTCATACGCCATGATTCTAACATTAACAGTCAAAGAAAGCGGTTGAAGAAACGAGTTGTCAATTTGAAACAACACAGGAGGTGCGAGGTTTTCAATGTAACTACGCAAAATATTCAGCTTTACCAGCATGATTTAGGACCAACATTACTCTGTTTGCATTGTTGCACTGCTTGAGTCTTGGCCTTCGTGCTTGCCAATAGAAGTTAGCACATCAGCTCTATTCAGTATCTAGCTTATGATTATTACCTCATTTTTCATTATGCTGAATTGCTGCAATATAGAATTATAGATAGGCCATTTACTAAAGGAAATACGTGTCTTCCAAATGAATATAAGGAAAATTGGTTCTTCACGCGATAGATCTGTTTTGAAATTCACTTAAAATAACACATGAGCAGTACCTGCCCAGAAAATTATAGGAGGCTTTAACACTCATGACTGTTTCATTAGAACTTAATAATTTTCTTTGGAAGTGTATGGAACCCTTACTAATATGGTGGAATATTAATGGGAAATTGGAATTCTGCTTCATGCACATTGATATAATATTGTCCTCAAACAATTATTTACTAGCTGATTGATATTAATTGAAGGTGCAGGTCAGCGTCACAAGTGAATGCATACCAACAGATAGAACATAGTGATGATGACGACATTGGTTTAGATGACATAGACATAGAGAATGGGAAGATCCAGCATTGCAATGAAGAAGAAGAAGAAGATTGCGTTGGGAAGAACAGGTTTACAAGTGGCTTTTTGGGAGGGTTGTTCTCATACAGCCGGGTTGCTGTTGTTAGAAGGTCCAGAACTGAGGGTAGGAATTGTCCTTCGGTGATTGCCAGAGGTATACTGGACAGTTTTATGAACATTAGAAAGATGTTATGCTTTTGCAGGAGGCGGCACTACTCTCCCAGAGATACATGGAGAGAGTATTGATAGACTTTTCATTTTATTGATTTTTTTCTGTAGTATATACACACTGCTAATAGATTTTTCAACCGAGCTTTGGTTCTTTTAAGTGGTAGAGATGGTACAGCAATGTCTTTATCGGACAAAATATTCTTATATGCAACTTGAGCGTGAGAATTATGTTGCGGCATGCAGAGTTTCTTTTGGATAATAAGAAATCTTTAAACTAAATTTATTTTTAAAGCGACCAAGTAAGGATATTCCCTCTTATTTTTATTAAGTGCAAACAAATTTGAACTCACTGAATAATTTAAGAATAGATACAGTATTAGTTACTCACTTTACAAATAAACTCTCTTAAAGAAATAGCCTTTTTCTGTTTCTTTTTTTTATGTTCCTGTACAGAGCGATGGATGTGTTGGGAATTGTCAAGAAATTACGAGACTAAAGTTATTACACACCCACAATGTTTTGGTCTAATTAAAAAGGAATTTTTATTTTTATTTTTCAGAGTCGTGGATTAAAGGGAGGTAACATGGAAATTCAAAATATTTGGGCCTAGGAAGAATGAGCCGCGGAGGAACAATGGATCAAGGCCTGACCCAACTAGAAATGGAAAACTTTCTTTCAACATCTTTTGTCAGTGTCCAATCTCAACCTCATCCGTGATCACCAACAGTCACACAAATCACAACACACAAATCACAACCTCATCAATTTGTGTGGCAAAGAATCCAGATAGGGCTTCCCCTCAAATCCTCAATATTCAACCAACCATCCTCAGACACAGACTGAACAACACATTACAATTCACAAAGCTGGTGGCCATGGCCAACATGATTATGGCTTCCTCCAAATGCTTGATCCCAGCCTCCACCAGTTCCCCTTCCCCCACTCCTAGAATCCCCATTCTCCAAATCCAAAATTCACTCCCAACACTCAAATTCTCAATCTCAAAACCCCAACTCCTGTCCCTAATAATACCCTCCTCCACCACCCTCAGATCCCTTTCCATATTGGCAGCCACCTCAGTGGCCATGGCCCCACCCTCTTTGGCTGCAGAAATAGAGAAAGCTGCGCTCTTTGACTTCAACCTGACACTACCCATCATAATGGTGGAGTTTCTGCTCCTAATGGTGGCACTTGACAAGGTATGGTTCACCCCACTTGGGAAGTTCATGGACGAGAGGGACGCCGCCATCAGGGAGAAGCTGAACAGCGTGAAGGACACGTCGTCGGAGGTGAAGCAGCTGGAGGAGCAGGCGGCGGCGGTGATGAAGGCTGCGAGGGCGGAGATATCGGCGGCTCTGAATCAGATGAAGAAGGAGACGCAGGCGGAGGTGGAGCAGAAGATTGCAGAGGGTAGGAAGAAAGTGGAGGCAGAGTTGCAAGAGGCTTTGGGTAATCTGGAGAAGCAGAAGGAAGAGACCATTAAGTCCCTTGATTCCCAGATTGCTGCTCTTAGCCAAGAGATTGTTAACAAGGTCCTTCCTACTGCTTAGTTAACTTCTTTCTTCCTCCTAGCTATGTGTAAAGGATACCATTCTTCTACCTTTCTGTTGTTTTGGATTTCAAATGTGTTATGACAATAATTCAGACATGGATTTCTTTAGTTTCTTTAATTTGGTGTTTGTATTGTATGTATGTCTTGTCCTTATTTTTTTAATGAGACATAAGACTCAACATCAAAGTACTTGGTTCTCTACTTCTCTCATCGGTTAAGAAGGGATGACTCAATTCTCACATTCATGAAATCCCAACTCCCAAGTTCCAACTAGTCATTGCCAAAAAAGACAGTAACGTATTAAAAATTTCCTTGCCTCGTTTCCAAACAACAAACTCTTGTTTGACTCGTAATGCTTTTGGAATGCTTTAAAATCAATTTGAACATCTTTTATACAAGTTTGAGTAAAAGAAATACTACGGTAGTAGTTCCCAGTTCACCGTTAGAATTAGTTTTGTACTTGAGACTGGGATTTCCTATAATTGACACTACCTAAGTAGTACAATAAACGAAGCCAATATTTTGCATGGACAAAAATAATTGTTAGTTTTTGAGAGGAAAAAAATAATTATTCATAATCTGACACATGAAAGATCAAAGTTCCACAGAAATCTATGAAGCAGGGTTGATGTCCGTGTCAGTGTCGATACTCTCTATAGACCAAATAATCAATCGCTGCCGGCTGAAAGAATATAATTGGAAGAAACGATAGTAAGAAATAAGCATCAACCTTCCACAAAATTGTCGTAATTGGAATATTATGCAGGAAGCATACCATAGGTTAACAAAGTTTCTTGGGTAATTCAAATTTTTGACACTCTTGAATCTGTTGTGCTTGTACTGCTTAAGCTCTATATTAAAATTCATTTTTAAACCAACATGATGTGGCACAGTTGGTAGATAACTGGGCTTCTTAAGCATGTGGTCAGGGGTTCGATTCCTGGCTCATGCGTATGGAAGAGCATCTGTTGGGAGAGGTCAACCCCTTAAATGGATCTCAGTACCTCGAGGGATTAGTCTCTGACTCCCGGCCGGAGGATACCCTGGTTTACCAAAAAAAAAAAAAAAAAAATCATTTTTAAAGGGGTTATGCCAACCAATTCCGTGATATAACCATTTAATATCTATCTAATTATACCAGAATTTTTAACTATGTGACAAAATTGTTCATACATATATTACTTTTTATTTATTTTACTTTTTTTTTTATAGAAATGAATGCCCCCTCAAAAACTCGCAACAAAGCCGCTCTCAATAAAGTTGCTCTTATTATTATTTTTTAGACAGGGAGTTGCTCTTATTTAGCATATATTAAAAATCACAATTTTAAAACTTTTAAGAGTTTAACTGATATAGATGATTAGTGTAAAGGTTTTTTACACTGTCAACCAATAATAAATCATCACGTCATTGAAAATATTTGATTTTTATTCAAATCACCTTAAAAACTATTCATACCATGATTTTTGATTTATTAATAGTATAAAAAACTTTACATTCACATTATATATCAATTAAACGCAACTTTTAATATATAAACAATTTTTAATACACATTTTCTATATGTGATTACCCTTTTATTTTATTTTTTTCCCGTTTGTTTGTGTTTTGCCGGTCTTATTTTTTATCGATATCTGCAATTTTTGAGTAAACACCCAATTTGGTCCCTAAAATTGTGAAGTAGTATCAACTTAGTCCCTAAAATTATCGAAATTTCAAATTAGTCCCTGAAATTGTAAAACTATAATCAACTTAGTCCCTCCGTTGAAAAATGTAATGACTAAGTTAATTTTAAGTTTGTAGTTTCAATGACTTAATTGATATTAAGTGAGTAAAATGAAGAACTAAATTGATACTAACTTATCATTCAGGGACGTTTTTGGAATTTTGATAATTTTAAGGATAAAGCTGATACTACTTCACAATTACAGGGATCAATTTGGCTATTTACTTGATTTTTTTTTTCTCCAGAAAACGATATCTGCAACTTGGAAGTTGGAAGTTACGCTAAATAGTAGGAGAGCAATGCTATTAATACACTATTTTCAACATTCTCTGCGACACAATTTTTATTATTGGGTAAATTTTATGTGGAGTCATAAATGTTATGTGAGATACTCTATTTGGTGGGATCCACATGAAATCCATCTAATAATGTATTGAAGGGTATATTAAAAAAAAAAAGGAAAATGCTAACGAGTGCTAGGGATGGCAATTTGTACCCTACCCATTGGGTACCCACAAAAATTACTCACAATAGGTAGGGTAATTACCTGCATAATGGACTAGGATACGAGTAATTACCTGCAAATTTGAATGATTATGGGTGCGGATACTATGGTACCCACCCCGCCCTGCACCCGCACATATACATATGTATATATAATTACCTATATATATTTATTTATATTACTAATATATAATTTTAACTATAATACAAAATTTGAAACCAAAATTAATCTAAAGATTCTTAACTTTTCAAACCTAGTTGCATCTATAGTTTCTTTTTTGATGTTTTTATTTATTTAAATATTTTGAATTGTAATGTTTTATGTAGATTTAAAAGACATTTGAATCATTTTTTAATTGTTATAATGTTTCTTTTATTATTTATTGTTTTTTCACAGTTAAAATACAGGTAACGGGTGTGGGTACGAGTACTTAGGTACCCAGAGGGTACGGGTAGAGGCACTAAAGTTGCTACCCATGCCAGTATGAGCCCGGGTACGGGTAATTTTTTCAAACGTCGGTACGGGGACGAATACTATAATACCCTACCCAAGCCAAACCCTGCCCATTAACATCTCTAAGAAACCAAGAAAAGAAAATTTACATAGGGAATTGATCTATATAATATTTGAAAGGGTATTACTAACATTTCTTACAGTAAAATATATGACGTTAAAATCAGTGAGAGGATTACACACATATATTTACATTTATTTTTATATTTTTACATTTTTTGTACGCCTGTGTTTTTATTCTGCTATGTAAATAAAGACCTAACGAAATGTGAAAGGTGTTTATCAATATCATTATCTTTGAAATGCTTTTTTTATTTAAAAAACAAGAAAAAGATACATTAATCTCTAAAAAATATTAATTTAATTATATTCGATATTTTTTCAGTTTCAAAAGTTACACAGTGGGTGTAATTATTAATTAAGTCAAATTATGCAATTGGCACTCCAGTATTTGTTCAGTTCACTCCTCTTTTCAACTTTGTGTAAAGCTAGCTCTTTTCTCTATTCAGCGTCAGTTCTCTCACACTCACGCTAAGGTAATTTTCTCTTCTTTTTCTGATTAAACCCTTTTTTTTAGGTCTGGTCAGCTTCTGTTATTCTCACTTGATGTAAATTCGGTCCTCTTTTATTGTTTCTAATTTTCATATTTTCAACTCTGCTTGATTCTTCATCAAACAAGGGGTGGAGGTGGGGAATAATGTGTAAATTTACATGTTTTTTGGATTGTTGTTCTTTAGTTCTCAGAAGGTGAGTGAAGAGTTTGCATATGCTGATGGTAAATACTAGCTGTATAAGTGCATGAGTGAGTATATGCCACTGGATGCACGCAAGATTGAGACTCGGCAAAGGGAAATTATTCAATGAATTTCTGATTGCTTATAATAGTCTTTTGTCAACTTTATTTCCCCCTTTAACTCTGATGATGAAAAGACTCGAATTCGTGGCGACCCTTTATCTTTGCCTTCCATATTGGTTTCTTCTACTTTGCATCTACTTATAAGGACTGGATTGCATATTGAATGGTGCCGATCTTCATGTTTCAAAATCAAACATTGTGGAAAAGGAAAACGTACTCTCTCTTTTTATACCTTTTTTTTTTTTTTCCAGTTGTTGTCTGTTTTCAAGTGTCAAGTAACAAACTTACAATGAACTGTGAAAATGTTACTTTTCAGTTGCTACATCTGTAAATTGTATTGGGATTTGTTCAATTTGCTGAGTTTAATTTTTTTTTTTTTTTAATGAATGTTACAACTTCAGATTGAGGAATGGCTAAACAAGTTATTGCCACTCCACCAGCTCCTTCTGATTATGTAATCTTAGATGATGACGATGATTTTAGAAATGTCAAGGCCTCATCCAGCAACACGTATCCATGGATTGAACCTGAAATGTTGAAACTCAGACACAGAATCGGCCGGGGGCCCTTTGGGGATGTTTGGTTAGCAACTCATCATCAGTCAACTGAAGATTATGATGAGTGTCATGAGGTTGCTGCCAAGATGTTACCTCTGCTCAAAGAGAATAATATGAAGATTGTATTAGAGAAATTTCATGAATTATATTTTCCGTTGCAAGGAGTGGCTATGGCTTGCTGGCTACATGGAATTTCAGTTATAAATGGCAGGGTTAGACTTGGACCATGCATTTTGTTCACTACATGGGAGATCTTTAGCTTCCTATATGTGAGGCTTTGATATCTAGCTAATATATTTGTTTTATGCTGACAGATATGCATCATTATGAATTTTTATGAGGGTTCAATTGGTGACAAGATGGCTAGACTCAGAGAGGGGAGGATTTCACTTCCTGATGTTTTGAGGTGATGTGTTTTTCGTGTTTCTAGTGAAATATCTTTACTTGTATCTGTAGATAGCACAAAAGAGGAGGGGGAATAAACTTGTCAACACTAAACAGTAAGTGCGTTTTACTGGCTGCAGGTATGGTATCAGTCTGGCTCAAGGTATTCAAGAAGTTCACTCAAAAGGGATCCTAATTCTCAACCTTAAACCATTTAATGTGCTTCTCAATGATAGTGATCAAGCAATATTGGGAGATGTTGGTTTTCCTAATCTTCTGCTAGGTTCTTCATTCCTAAGCTCAGATATGCCTCCTCACAGGCTTGGAACTCCAAATTACATGGCTCCAGAACAATGGCAACCAGAAGTCAGAGGCCCTAGTTCCTTTGAGACAGACTCATGGGGATTTGGGTGCACCATAGTGGAAATGTTGACTGGTATTCAACCTTGGTATGGGCATCCTGTTGGTGAAATATACAAATCTGTTGTTGAAAAGCATGAAAAACCCTGTATTCCAAGTGGTCTTCCTCCTTCAATTGAGAATATCCTCAGTGGATGTTTTGAGTATGATTTAAGAAATCGTCCTTTAATGATAGATATTCTTACCGTCTTTAAAAGGTTTGTAAATTTTTCATATTTTTCTAGAAAGTTTCCATAACTAGGTTACATATTTGTCTATACCTTCACAAAGTTGTAATTCTGTTGGGTCTAGCTTATTTTACTTAGTTGTGTTCATTTTGAGAGGCTGATGTGTTGGAATAACTACCATGGACTCTCTCTCTCTCTCTCTCTTTCTCACACACACACAAACACAAACCATGCATTATTAACATGATGATGGATGACTTATTTTACGCTGATGTTGCAACTACTCCTTTTCCAGAATACTTTTGGAAAGATCTTTTGTAACCATTCAAGTTTTATCCGTAAGAGAATGAGAATTAGTCCAAAAGCACTAGACATTAATTGGGGAGTTACTAGAACAGAACTAGTTAGATGGGGTACTCATAGTGGTCTGCATATGTTAGTAAATGCTTATATGGGACACGAAAGGACAGTAGTTGTTTTTCAACTGGTTCAAGTTATATATATATATATATATATATATATATATATATATATATATATATATACTGTAATACTCCTTATTTATATTTGTATTTTGGAAAAAATTAGGATGACTATATTTCTTGATTTTTTTGTGTCTTTTATCTTGAATTGTCTTAATAAACATAGTATTGTTTAGATCAATCAATTAGTAATGCACACGACTGCATAACATGGTGAGATATTCAGTTGAGTTGAAAATGCAATAAGACAAAGCATTGCTGTATAATATCTAGCTGGTGATTTTGTCACTCGCACTTTTGTTAGCAAGCCCATTCATTGTAGCTAGCTTGTATCTTTTGAAGGCTTGACTGTGAACGCTGAAAATTTAATATGCTTAGCCAATTAGTTGAGAGTTAGTGAAACTTAGAAAGTGTTACACTTGCGCTTCCAAGTAATCTGGGATAATGTCTGTACTCTGTACCAAAAAGTATTTCAAAAAATAATCTTAAGAAAAGCCTGGAATTGTTTTTAACTAAGCATGGTTATATTTTCAGTTTTAATTTCTGTAACCTCGTGAAGAAATGAAAGATGTGTTGTTCAAATATTACTCTATATTTAATTTTAATTGTTCTGCCTCCTTTGCAGCTCACTGAATGAACTAGCCAATGATGAAGGATGGAGATATCTTGGAACTCTTACACTGAAATCAAGCAGCCCTGGCTACACAGAGTGGTTCCTCTCAAAGGATCATCTTAAGTTGGGTGACATGGTGCGATCTAGAAAGCCTTCCATTTCATGCAAACCTCAAAATATGGATGTCCCAGAAGGAACTGTTGTTGGTTTAGAACGTAATGCAGGTTATGGTTTTGTTTTAGTGAGGGTCCATGGTATCCATGACCCTATGAGGATTCATGCATCAACTCTTGAACGTGTCACTAATGGTTTGGCAGCTGGTGATTGGGTACGCTTGAAGGAAGAAGATGAGAATCACTCACCAGTGGGTATTCTTCATTCCATCAATCGTGACGGAAGAGTGGCTGTTGGATTTATTGGGTTGCAAACTCTATGGAAAGGAAATTCTTCAGAACTTGAAATGGCAGAACCTTACTGTGTAGGCCAGTTTGTTAGGCTGAAAGCCGATGTTTTGAGTCCTCGATTTGAATGGCCTCGGAAAAGGGGAGGAGCCTGGGCTACTGGTAAGATTTCATGGATCCTACCAAATGGATGCCTAGTTGTCAAATTCCCAGGGATGTTAACTTTTGGGGATGAGCCAAGCATCTACTTGACCGATCCCTCCGAAGTTGATGTGGTTAGTTTCAGGACTTGCCCGAGGATGATAGAGAAGTATCAACATGTAGAGGATCATCACTG
This sequence comes from Echinosophora koreensis, assembly GCA_035048595.1. NCBI lineage: Eukaryota > Viridiplantae > Streptophyta > Magnoliopsida > Fabales > Fabaceae > Echinosophora > Echinosophora koreensis. The sequence goes on along the minus strand of JAPCYP010000001.1, from coordinate 6,360,921 downwards.
GACAGTTAGACCTGTTCTATTTGCATTAGGCCTACTTACAGCTGTGAAAGTTGGGTTGTTTATTGGGAAGAAAATGGAGAGGAAAATGAATGCTAATGCAATGGACAGTGAAACTCAATATACAGATAACCATAATGCAGGGAACCCTATATGGAGATGTTCAGTAGCTAAAATCCTTTTCAGAGAAGGTGTTAACTTGCCCACTGGTCGGTAGCTTTACCCTTCTATCTCAATATACTTGGATAAGTAATGCATGTAAAGGTTATCATTCTGGACTAGTGATGGAATTCATCCAACTGTTTTATACCATACTGCAGTTTGATAAAACATCACTTGAGAATTGTAATCATACACAAATGCCAACAGGGCTAACTCTGAATGTAAATATTGTACATATGCTTCACAGGATTAGCCAACTTCGTTCATACTTAGTTTCCATGCAAATGCTATTAATAATGGACACTCTAGTCCTTGTTCGAGATATATGTTATGCATTGATTCTTGAAGCAATGTTTGTTTTCAGTTCTCTCGATTCCTCATCATGTTTCTTGTTATATGAGGTCTAATCTTGATTCCTGTGGTCTGGGAAGTATGTTTATTGTGATCCTGAATTAATTATTTATCATAATACATTTTAAAGATACAAATGTGATGCAAACTGGGGTAGTTTTTTTTTGGACAAGAAATTTCCTTGAAGACCATTCTTGATTCTTTGAACTTGATGCCACTTTTTCCAAACTAATTACGGGTGGGGGCTGAAGGGAGTCTACAGCATTTTCCTTGATGGAACAGAATCTTCTGACCACTTAAATTCATATTGGCTATGTTGGTGAGCTTTATATATATATAGTAAATAATTTGAAGTCCTAAAGCTTTACCATTGTACGTTTTTTTTGTTCATCGGTGAATATCAGAATACGAATGATGTTTGTGGAATTTATGTGATTTTCAGTCATTTCATGCATTAATAATATGATTGTAATGCATCATCTGCGAATTTAAGTACTAAAGAGCAAAGAGCAAATTAAGGTACATATTTTGAACAAGCGAAGCAGTTGCTAGGGTAGCCTAAAATATTTTTGCGTTGTACATATTTTGAGTATAGTCTTGAACAATTTCGGATGACAACAAAATATTGAGCTGCCTCAGTGGCTCTGTATGAATTGAATTGATTTTCCTGAAGGTAATTAAATTTAACGGCATCCATGTTATGATTTGTATTGTATACAATAAAACGTTACGTACAACTTTATTACCCCCTTCGGTCCACAATGTAAGCAAAAATTTCCAAATTTTTTAGTCTAAAATATAAGCAAATTTCAATTACTTTCTTATCATTTAATGAAGTTATTCTCAAAATACCCTCCATTTAATACAAATTTTGTTTTCCAATGACTCATTTTATTCTCAATAACACAAGCTTAATAAATAAGAGGAAGGGTAATTTAGGTAACAAACTTAATTTTTTATTCCCAATGACTCTTTTAAATGAGATCAACTAATTATCTTAATATGTGTGTCCCATTTAATTTTTGCTTACAATAGAGACCGGAGGGAGTAGTAATGAAGAAATAATTTATTAGATTTGATTCCAAGGGAGAGAAGTGATTAGCAAACTAAATCACCCTTTATTTTTTTTTATTACATATTAAACTACCCTGAAAATGATTCTCCAACAGTGTAGAAATAATTGTTCATTGCCTGGGGAATCTCCAGCCACCAGGCCAACATTTGTACGGGCCATGCACCGGCCTAAACTACCCCCCCCCCCTCCCTCTTTTTTTTTTATTCTTTCTGTCACATACTCACATTTGCTCCGTTTAAGGGCCCAAACTAACCTAAGTCTACCATTGCTCTCCCAAATTCCCATCTAATGTTGAGTTCTGGACATAAATTTACAATGCGTTTTGAATGTTTCTGACAAACACCGTAATTTGTAGGACCATACTGAATATGAAAGCTAAGATGTCTCTTTCATTGTTAATGACAAGCTGCTTTGAATCATGTTGTTCTATGATGGAAAGCTAACTAATATAGAGTTTAATTTTAATATGCTAAGCATAACGTTTTACAAATCACAATCAATACCATATTATTTAAAAGTCAAATATTTTTAATAATGCAATAATATATGATTAATTGTCAGTATAAAAGACTTAATATACATTGCTGCTTTTTTTTTTTTCTTCTCGATAAGTAATATACATCGCTATTACATCGCTGATTTGTTAGATAAGTATGAGGTGCTTCTCTCCTTGTGGGGCTTAGCACTCTTGTTGATATGAGTTAAGTCTTTATTTGCTCGTGCTTTGTCCACCCAACAGATTTTAAAGAAAAAGAACACTATGACATGATGGTAGAGATAGAGAAATAGATACAAAAACAAGAACGGGAAATATAAAACAATTAACAATGGGGCAAGGCTATGCTCATGTCCGAACAGGTATCTATTATTGTTTTTTTGGTAGAATGGATATCCACGAATATCCATTAAATTATTAAAGATACGGCTAAATTTCTTTATATCTCTCTAAAAATGTATTCTGCAGAACTTAAATTCAGAGTATTTCCTACAAACTCAACTTACGTAACCAAATGAGTCATTCCCATTAGATCATTAGTCCTAAATTTGAGTTGTTGACCAACATGGTGTGACACAGTTGGTAGATAATTGGGCTTCTTAAGCATGTGGTTAGGGATTCGATTCCTGACTCATGCATATGGAAGGACATCTGTTGGGAGAGGTCAACCTCTTGAATGGATCTCAGTACCTTGAGGGATTAGTCTCTGGCTCCCGGCCGGAGGATACTGGGTTCACAAAAAAAAAAAATTTGAGTTGTTGATCCAGAGCTTATTATATATTTTACAACAGTACCTACTTTTATTCATAAAGTGCTATATAAAATATCAAATTAGGGTGTACGAACAAATATTAGTAGTATGAACAAATCACTTCTTAATATGCAAAAATTCAAGTACGAGATCTCCATTTAGATCGTTATCTACACTTTTAAATTTTAAAATCCAACATGCGATTATAAAATTGTAAAATGGGTAGAAGAAGAAAATTTGATTAAAGCGAGGACATAAAAATTATTAAAATAAATAAGAAATCTTCAGATTATGATAGGATCTGTTAATGATGGATAATTATCATTAAACAAATGAAAGCAACAAGGGAGTATCCGTCAGGTTATGATTAGCCATAAAGTGTAAAATTAAAATACTGTTTGGTTGGTGTTAGGTGTAATAGAAGCTTAAGCTTATGATAGCCCCGTAGTACGAGGTCCACGCCTATATATATATATATATATATATAAAAGGGTATTTCTCTGGTACCCATTAAAATTGAAGGGTATCGATACCCATAATATGTGGACCATTAAAAAACTGATTAGTGTTTAAACTTTAAACAATAATCATGATTTATTATTTACGTGGCAAACTTTCTTTTATTGCAATATAGTTCTTACTAATTAATTTTTTTTAATTCATTTAAATCTAAATAACCAATTGTTGTAACCCTAACTCTTTTTTCCAATTAAAAGCGTTGACCCTTGTGTATTTTTTGTTAGCATTACAAAGACGGTAGCCAAAAGCTTCAGAAACTCTATGATTGAACTTTGCTCTCTCATTTAATTGATCTCAATCGAAGAGCAACAAAGAACCAAACTAAACTAGGGAAATAGCAAATGGACATAGCAATTAACAATTTAGCATGAATCACTCACAACAGAGCTAGAAACATAAGCAAGTGTTGTACCATGCAAGAAAACGAACGATGTTTCATGTAGGGGACTAAAACAGTATATAGAGCAACAATTAACAAAAACTTGAAAATTTTAACATGTAAATTTTTTATATCAACAGTTTTTTGTTGTTGTTTGTATCAGTAAGAAGACTGATAAATGATGCTAATCGGGTTGATAAATGAAGGTTCAAAGCCACAACTGAAATAAGGGTAGGTATTTGTCATCATAAAAAATTATCGATTTTTTTTTTTGTCATCAACAAAGTGGTCTAGGTAGGAAGGGTACCGGAACCCTCTATTCATTAAGGGTACCAGAGCAATCCCCTATATAAAATAGCAATCCGTAAGCAAAATCATGCACTCACAATACGTGGGGTCCCCGATCCTAAGAAGATCCAAAACCATCACATAATGATCCCTTTAAACCTAATATATATAAAACACGTGTAGCAGTATGATTGCATGATTATAACCAGTTACCATTCCAAGCACCGAATGACTTGTCACGATGGAATGGAAGATTAACGGTAGAATGGAAGTTCCCTTTAACCGCCACAGCTGTTTCCTGACTGGATTAACTCACTAGCTGATATGTCACTGTCTAAATCTTGGTCATATGATACGCCACTATATATCCGAACCAAACATTATTTACAGAAAATTGACAAACCCATTTGGGGAATTGAATATAAAAATCTTTATCAAAAAATTATTATCTTTGTTAAGACATGGCTCGAGTTGGAATTTGACCCATAACCATCTTTAAGATATGTGTCGATCATCTCTTATTAAGTTGTTACTACTAATATGAGTAATCGATTTCGGATCTTGTAACTGTCATCATCAATGATGCCCATAATCACTCATAAATGACTCATAATATCATGTAACAATCATCATCGCCTTATATATATCAGGTATGCCTTTAAGTATGAGGACCTCTTATAAACACTCGTAATACTAAGTACCAACTGGTTTGGACATCAGATATCCCTTCTTCATCAAGGAGTCATCGAGCATTCTCAACTCGACTGCCGACTTCTGAAGCCCATGCCATAACAATATTCAATGTATTTTTTTTTTTTACTGGAAACAATATTCAATGTATTAAAATTTTAAAAATTGTGATTTTTAATAAACTTTTTTCGTCCTTTGATTCGTTACTCACTATCCAAAATACTAACTGACAAGACCCTTATTTAAATAGACAAGGCATAGTCACTTTAGTTGCACTTTCCGAATTCCCTTAAATCAAACCTATATAAGTCATCATAAAGTAATATTTAGGTAAGTAACCACTTACTATCTAAGCTTGACAATTAACAAGATATATATGTTGAAAAGGACATAATTTGACTGATGTTATTAATTACAACCGAAATCCTAGCAAACCAAGTAACATTTTGGAAGGCATGGGTCTGTTTGTTTTTTTTTTTTTCTAATTTCCTGTTTTCGCTTTCTGTTTTGAAAAAAAATTATAAAATTGACACTTTTTTTCATTCTATTTCTTGTTTTAAAAAAATTTCACATAAAATATTAAAAACAGAAAAAATTATTTTCAGTGTTTTCTGTACAAATTTTTGAAAAAAAGAAATAAAATGAAAACAAGTGGACAATTTTATAATTATTTCTGAAAACAGAAAATGGAAACATAAAATTGGAAACAAAGAAACAGGCCCTAAATTAAACAAAATAAAATACCCGCAGATAAAAAAATAATTTAAGTAATATGTATAGTTCATGAATGAAATAAATAAAAATACTAACTTAGAATATAGCAAAAGAATAACAAAATTTTCCAAAAATAAAAAATAATTGATACACACAGCCACTGGTTTTTTTTTTTTGGGTAAGCAAATGATATATAGATAAGAGTACAAGGGGTACACACCCATATACAAGAGTAACCAAGTGATAGAACATTAAGTAGGACAAGCTATCAGTTCAACCAAGTCCTATGAAACCACTTGGTTGAGACCATAACTAAACCCACCACCAAAAATTATAGTAACAATCTGCCCCCCCTATACAGTATATGGAGCACCCAAAATCAAAAACAATCCAAAGAAGCTGTGTATAATAAGTGCAGCGTATAAAACATATTGAATTTGAGGCATTTTCTGATGCTGCAACAAATGTGCCTCAAACCCAAAATGCCGAAACTGCATCAGCTCCCTCACTCAATCCAAACACACAGCCACTAGTGACAGATAAGAATAAAACAACATATGCATTCTATCATTTAAAAAGAACTATCAGACATCTTTAGAGGTTATATCTATTTAAACTAACCATAAAATTAAGGTTAAATTACTTTGCAGGTCTACGAACTATTTAAATTTTTTTTTAAAGAGATTTCTATATTTTAAAAGTTTGTAATCGAGTTTTTGAATTTCTAAATAATTTATAATTGAGACCCTATATGGTATGAGACAACTTGCACGTAATCTAGAATTAAACCCTTGTATGGTATGAGACAACTTGCAAGCCTTTTATTTTGACAACTTGCAAGCCTTTGCTATTGTAGTGATCCAGTAGTTTTATTAACCTTCAACACAAACAAGTATCCTAGAATGAGCTTTATATGGTGTTCTAATTATAAGGTTGGTGCTACCCAATGGCCTAATTACAAATTACAAATTATTTACAGGTTCGAATATCAAATTACAAACGTTTAAAATATAAGAATTCAATTACAAATTATTTAGATGTTTGGAGAACCGATTACAATCTTTTTAAAGCTTAAGAACTTATTTAAAAATTATCAAATATTTTAGGGAGATGTAAAGTAACTAAATCTTAAATTAATCTGTGCTCATTTTTGTTTGTTTGTTACAATGCTTGTTTGTTCCACCGAATAAGCTGAAAGACTATACGACTAAGCATTACAATTTTTTAATTCAAATTAAATGCTACTTATATTTACTTACTTCTAATTCTAATATGTTGTTGATGATGTACCAAAAAATTATAATATGTTGGCCTGGTACCCTCAATAAGCAACGTTTTAAAACACTCTTTAATAAAATGTACCAGATTTCAACGAAAAGTTTCCTTTTCTAGATTCTTAGTGCATTGGTAAGTTTTCTCTGTTTTATTACCAGGATCTTGCTGACGAGTATCCTAAAAGTATTGTTTAAGTATTAGTACTTATTTATTGAAAAACTAATTAAATCTTTTTTTTTTAATGTATTGGATACATAACTTCTCATAAAAACTTGTTTTTTTAGACTTCTTACAAAATGTCCTTAGAACATTTGTTGGCATTTACCTTATTAATCTGATTGAAGTGATGCTATGGAGTAAAGATCTTCTCCATTTAGTCCTCTTCATTTACGTTCTATTTAGGAGAGAGATAGGTTTTTAATTATTTAATTTTTCTTAACTGATAAAAAAGTTTTGAAACATAAATATCTTCTTTGTATTTATTTCTCTCTTAGGTGATGTTTGGTATCCAAAATGTTTTATTCCCAGATAAACTATATTTCTGGGAATCATATTTTCGGGAAGATTTCTTTGTCACATTCACACTTAGGAATGGAGTTTTCTCAAGTTTTTAAATATCATTCACTAATTTTATTCCTGGAAATCTCTTGTACTTGGAAATAACTTTTTAAAACTTGTATTAAACATAAGAAACTTTTATTCTCATGTCAACATTCTCGGGAATATTTTTATAAAACTTGTACCAAATGTTAGGTTGAATCAAAGGGAAGTGAAGACCACAAAATGTAGAGATCTCTGCTGGATGCTATGGGAGGGAGGGGGAAGACAAGTAGGAGACAAGAGAATGATAGGCGTAAGGCGTTGGAATATGGGGAAGGATATTGTAATCTTGGTGATGTGATAGATGGTCTAAAGGTATTAATGATCATGTTATCATTTTTTACGGTACCCTCGCGTGCTCGTGAACAGTGTATCCGCTCGCTTACGTCAACAAAATCACAAAATCTAGTAAAAGGCTGCACCACCTCCTTTCCTGCGCGTCAACGGAACTCCTCCACTTATTACTAGACTAACAAATTTTGTATATGATTTTTATGTCAATTTTTTTAAATTTAATTAAATTTTTATAACTAAAATATTTTTTTTGAAAGGACTAAAAAATTTATTTTTGAAAATTATCTTTATGCAATAATATAAATAGAATGCCGTATTTATATAATTTTTTCTATAAATTTTATTTATGAGGGAACATATAAAGAATTTCTTTTAATTAATAAAAATAAAAATGAGATAAAAAGTAAATAAGATATAAAGCATGAGCTATAAGCTAAATAAAATAGCTTAAAAAAATATTATAAGCTGATGAAATAAATTTAGTTATCAAATATCTTTATTTTGGTCAAAAAATTTATAAACTAGCCAAATAAATTATAAATTAAATTATTAGATGTGTTAAATAGAATCTAAATTATATTGTCAGCACCTTCTTAATTATCGTAATATTTGTTCAATAAAAAAAATATAATTAATGTGCACTCTTTCCAACCCTTTTATCTGCCTTTAGATTTTTCTACATGCTAGTTTCAATGTTTCATGTGATTAAGTTTTTAGATCTAAAACATTTGGCATTCTCGAAAGTTACTTGATTATTTCAAGTGAGTCAATAACATCAATTTAAGAGGATAAAACTCTTCTGGTATTTTTTTTTTTCATTTACGAAATTCGAATTTAAGGTGACATTATTTTGATAATCATGAAAGTTGAGAAAAAAAAGTTTTTTTATATATTTGATACAAGAGATACAAAATCATTTCTAGGTATAAAAGATGCCAACGAATAATTTTTGGGAATAAAATTTAAAAATTTTATCACATGTGTGAGGATGAAAAAGAAATATTATTAAAAAATAAATACCCAAAAATATAATTTACTTGAAAATTAAATATTTCATGAGTTTTTTTTTACGCAAAACATTTCATGAGTTAAACGCTGTACTTGGACCAATAGATTTTGATAATATAATAATATGACTAAGTTACTCTTTCTTAAAAAATTGTAAAAGTTATTTAATTATTAATCATATAGAATTATATATTAGTTTAGTTGGAATAGTAAATAAATAATAATAAAGTTAAAAAATAATCAATACCTTCTTAATATTCTTTAATTATAAATAAATTAAATATTTGAGTTTTTTATAAAGATATATAAAGGGATATAGGAATTATATAATTACCTAAAACAATAATTTAATGAATTTTCCCTCTTCATTTTTTTTTGTCATATTTCCCACATAATATAATTTATGATTTAATATTTAAATGGTGTCAATTATGGATTTAATTATAATATATCATAATCGTAAAAGTTTCTTTTTTATGGACAACCGATTTTATATTATTAAATCATTAAAAAATATTTAGTTTTTATAATAACTAATTTAAAAGTCAATCATAAAGTAGTATATAATAATTAAATGATAATTTGAAAAAAATAAAATACACTTACATGATACCAAAACTAAACTTATATATTATTTATCACATTGTACGAAAACAAAATGTTATGTACCATAAGTAGGGGTGTAAACGAGTCGAGTCGAGCCGAGCCGAGCACTTCGAGCTTGAGTTTGGCTTGTGAAAAAAATGGGAAGCTCAAGCTTGGCTCATTTATTTAAACTAGCCTAACTAAAAGCTTGAGCTTGGCTTGTTACAAAAAAAGTAAAGTTTGAGCTTGGCTTGTGTTGCTCATTTATAACTCAACTATTTTTGCATTTATGAAAATTTTCCTTATAAAAAAACCATGCATAGTTCTATAATATGTAAATTTTGCATTTAGTATTTAATTAAGATTTTAACAAAAAAGAAACTTCAAAAGTAATTTTAACACTCATTAAAGTTTTACATATTTTCATAATGTAAATAACGAAAACTACTAAAATCCCCATCATCAATTTGTCGATAGAATAATCTACTTCAAAAACACTCATTAAAGTTTTACATATTTCCATAATGTAAATAACAAAAACTACTAAAATCCTAATCATCAATTTATCGGTAAAATAATCTCATTCAAAATGTTGTCCACTCGAGTGCATAAAAATACAAATGGTGCATTTTAGTGTGTTTTTATGTTACTTGTAGTTGTAGGTTAGTAACTTAGTATTATAGTAGGATACAAATGATTTTCTTTATATTAGAAATTTACGAGTAGGCGTTGGAAAAACTTTTCATTACGAAAATAACAAAAAAGTATTGGGAGTGAGTTTAACTATTGGACCCAAAAGATATTTGGACTACAATCAGGTGGGTTGGGACCCAACCATTAATTTTGAAAGTTTTAAGTTATGTGAAAGGAGAGTCCATCCATCAGCAATTCGTTAAGAAAGAGGAAGCAAATGAAAAACGAGGTAATATTAGTATATATAATAATTTAAAAATATATATATACGAGCTATTCGCGAGCCCTTAATGTCGAACCTATAAGATTTGGGCTTGGCTCATTTAAATAATTGAGCCCATCCTCAAGCTTGAGTTTGTTTATTTAATTAAACAAACGAGCCTCGTCGAGCATTTAACGAGCAGAGCTCGGGTAGTTCACGAATAGCTCAGCTTATTTACACTCCTAACCATAAGCGTTAATTTTTTTTTTATCAAAATAAATAAATAAATGGTATTATAAGAAAAATTTATTATAAGAATTTTCAAATTATAATTGGTATGTATATTAAAATGATATTGATATTTTTTAAATGATATTCTATTTTTATGTCAAATATCAATTATGTATTATACTAATTGTTTGGAAAAAATATATAATTCGTATGCAAATAACTTGATAAAAAAATTAAAATGTTAAGAAACTTTTGGGGTTAATTAATAATTTTTTAGTAAGAATGTTAAAATGATAAATGATATTTTTATTTCAATTACGCGTTTTCTGTTTATAAGTTAATCAAAAACGTATTATAATAACTTCCAAAATATAATTGGTATGTCAAATACTCCCTCCGTTCCTTTTCTATGGTAATTTTAGCTTTTTGTTGTTGTTCCAAAATAATGGATCTTTTATAAACTCAATGTATATTTGACAATTTTTTTTCATATATACCCTTATTATATAATTAAATTAAAATACATTGAAAACATACTAAACCTTCCCTACTTAAATTCAGTCATAAATGTTGCATGTTCCAAAACAAAAGTGGCACATATCAATGCATCTTACATTTGACCAAGGTACATAAATGCCTCTTTTCAAGGTACATAAATGACCAATGTTAGAATTTGTAAATAATTAATGATACTATAAATAAGGGTAATTTGGTACAAATGTTAATAAATTAATGCTTTCTTAATCTGTGTGTAGAAACCTTAAATTACCATAGAAAGGGAACGGAGGGAGTAACACTTATGTAATATAATATTTGTTTAAGGAAAAAAATATATGATTAGTATTTAATGCAATTCTTCTTGGTGCCTGTCTAGAGCAGGGGTACAATTGAGTTGAGCAAAGATGGATACACGAAATTGTAAATCAAAAAAGATTTACTTTTTTTTTTTTTTTTTGCATGTGAATGTAATCCAAAAAAGATGAATACATGAAACTAGATTTGTCCGGTGATGGAAAAAATTGTTTAAATTTGGCTCGTTTAAATAGATGATCCTGTCAATAGGAATTGACACATCTGATTAAGCCTTCTGCTCATATTAGTTGTGATTTGGGTTCGATTCCTAGATTTCTCTTATTGATAGGCAATATATAAATTTTACTATAAATCATCGTTGAAGTTGATGGTATTCTCTGACCTTGCAAGGGAGCGTGTCTTCCCCGATCTAAACTTTATTTTACCGAATGATTCAAATCTAACCATTTTTTGACTAGAGGGTTAATGGGAAGAGAAATGATAAATGAATACATTTTTGGTGTCCAACATTATATATATATATACATATTTATATTTGTTTATTATTTTTTCTCTCTCATCATATGTATTTAGCACTTAAAAACAACCCACTTGATATCCCAAAAATATGTTCATTTATCATTACTTTGATGGGAATATACCGTCAAAGATTAAAAAAAATAAAAAATGATAATCTAGCGTAATAAGCAAAATAAAAAAGTGAGCGCGTGATAGCGAAATAGCGTGGTGGTAGTGAGTAACGTCACAGCGAGCTCAAAGAAAACAAAGTATCCAGACTTTTCAAAGTTAAAAGCATTCGTTCGCTTCTTCCCACAGAAGAACACTTTCGGAGGGAAACTCACACACAGAGGAAGCTTTTTACTGATTACTGAACTGAACAAAATACAAAACACAAACCACAGAGAAAGAAAGATGTTCGCGGAAGAGAATGGTCTGAAGGGAGACCCAAGGCTCCCAGCCATCTCCCAAGCAATCAGAGTCGTCCCTCACTTCCCCAAACAAGGCAGTCTCTCTGTCTCTGTCTCTGCTCATTTTCATTCTTATTTGCAGTTTCTTATGGAAGGAAGGAACAGATCTCACATGCAATTGCAACTACATATATTGTGTTTCTGAGATAATGCAGGAATAATGTTTCAAGACATAACGACATTGCTGTTGGATCACAAGGCCTTCAAACACGCTGTCGACATATTTGTCGATCGTTACAGAGACATGCACATTTCTGTTGTGGCCGGTACTACTCCTCTTCCCTCATCTCTGCTCCTCCTACCTTTTTAAAAAGCATTTTTCGTACTCTTCTTCCTTGTTTTTTTTTTGGATTAAAGAAAAGTAAATACCTTTTTTTCTTTTTTAGAGAAAGAGATCCTATCTCGTTGTTGCTCTTTGTCTCCTCATTTTTTTTCATTTCCTCTGCCCCTATCTCCATCTTTTCCCCTTGTTTTTGAACAACTAGAGAGGTTGGTACCATTTGGGAACAATATTAATTGAAAGTCTCTGATTCTAATTCTTGATTGGTAATGGTTGTCATTCTAAGCAACGATGTTGCTTTAGGTGCTAATAATGTAATTGGATTATCACATTACTTGTAGGAATTGAAGCGAGGGGCTTCATGTTTGGTCCTTCAATTGCGTTGGGCATTGGTGCAAAGTTCGTTCCTTTACGCAAACCTCGCAAGCTGCCAGGTATGCTATGCCTCTCTCATGTGAAACTTGTAAGCACCAAAACAACAGAAGCTGAAAAATGAAAATGGGGTGGTCCTCTCTGAGTCAGTGGAAACACCTCCTCCTACTCTGGTTGTTCATTACTTAATGTTCTATCATTAATTACTAGTTGGTGTCTGTCACATCGCTCCAGCTTTGATAATACTGGCTGAAACAAATAAACTCAACCATTTTAACTTTTTAGTAAATTCAATATAGGTGAACTGGTTGAAATAAGCTTAAGGATCATATTGGTAATGTCGCTTAGCTTGTCTTATTATTGGTCTTCCTGATCTGCACTGAGCAATCTTATGAACCTATATATATGTTATTTGATTTACCCTGGTTTTCAAACTAAGCCATGGTTGCATTCAATTTGTGAGAACTGGGTAAAAGAAGCTTACTTCTATGTATACTAATCAATATTGCATGGATCACAATATCTTTTTGGATCTCACTCTTGCTTTTTATTTTTAATCTAATCTAATACAGGCCTAATTTGGGTAAGTTCTATGCTGGATTTTACAAAGATTCTAACTTGAAAAAGTGCGTATAGCAAACTGAAATAGTTTATTTTCAGGTTACTTTCACATACTAAATATCAAAGGCACCTGAGAATGTCTGCAAAAATAAAATAAAAAACCCTGAGAATAACCTGAAAGTCACTTTTGGGTCCAATAGCTATTTTCTTGATGTGTTTAAATTGCTGTAGCTTATAGCATCAAATAACTGTTAACAGGAACATTTGAGTTCAAAATCACACATGAAAACTGGTTAATAATCACTATTTCAAGCTAATATCTACATATCAAGTTATCAAAAGTGACAGGAAGTAAAGAAAGCCCAGTGTTAAGCTTATAGTATTCTCATTTTTGTTCCAATTTTAAAATTAAAATTGGTTCATGTACCACCAAAAAAAAAATTTGTTCCACCAAAATTAAATAAAATTGATACTTATCTCTTTGGTATAAATATAATCAAACTGATTATATATCAGGATCCAACCTGTTTTCCAAATCCCCTTCCCCTATAGATGCTGCCACACTTGTATATGCATATTCAGTTCATGCCTTAATTTGCTCCTGCTGATAGCTGAAATAAAATCCTAATTCAATTTCAAAAAATCTCGAGTTCTATAAGCTTTTTCGGCCTTTTAAGTTATGTTTATCTATTTAAAAGTACTAGTCTGGATGCTGAATTGGGCATTCACCTTATGCCTAAACTTTGACTTGCTTCATATTTAGGTGAAGTGATTTCAGAAAAATATGTTCTGGAATATGGAACTGACTGTTTGGAGCTGCATGTTGGCGCTGTCCAGCCCGGTGAACGAGCCATAGTTATTGATGATTTGGTGGCTACTGGTGGAACTCTGTCAGCAGCTATAAGGCTTCTAGGTGATTTGCTGCCTTCTTTGCTGGGTTTTTGTTTTGGTCTATGTTTTATTCTCCCTGCTTCTTGAATTCAATTATAGTTGTTTAATTTGTGTAGTCCCAAGTAAGCTAAATAGTTCTTTTCAACTTATTTTGCAGAACGTGTTGGTGCTGAAGTAGTGGAATGTGCTTGTGTGATTGGTGTGCCTGAGGCTGAGGTCAAGGTAATGACTAAACTTGTGCTTCTTGTAAGTCATGTTTGTTTTACCAGTTATCAGAAATTTTTATCTCGTTATTACTTCTCACATTGATAGCCTATTGGACTTCAAATTCATCTTATACATTATCAGTTTCTTGTGAATTTAGTTAAAATGAATTGATACTGTTGGCTCATCTCTCTGCTGGATAGATTTATGGTCTTGAGTGACCAATTTATATCCATTTAAAGGAAGTGCTTATGGTTAATTCAATATATTTTTTAGCTTCTAGATAATCGGGAAACAATGAGAAGGGACTTTTACAAACCAATATAACTATGCTAGTTTGTGGACTTCATGTCATTTTAATTGAGCCTGTCATTCAAAACTCTGTAATATTTCTTTTTTATTATTTATATTTTCTTGAAAGTTGAAATCATAGGAATGAAATGTAAATTAAATCTTCTCTTTCAGGGACAGTGCAGGCTTATCGGAAAGCCACTTTATGTCCTTGTGGAGCCTCGCGTGAAGTAGATAATTGTTTGAGGTACGCCACTATTTTTGAAAGAATGGTTGCATAATTGCATATAATGACCGTTCCCAGTAACTTTATTATTATTGTGCTAATATCCTTGTATATTATTATTTGATTTGTACTAGTTTGCCCACTATTAATCAAGCATGTAAATGTAAACATTCTAATGCAGATGTGATGTTAATTCTTCGGCTGACATACAAATTAAGGACGCTTCGTCTGATAAATCACAGGACATAATGTGATCTTTAAGTTTTGGGGCTTCTGGTTGTGGAGAGGCAATGGCAGTAGTGTTCGTTTTGAAATTAAACCTGTTCAGTTTTGATGTCTTTGGGAAAATTTCATAGCATCAGTATGATGAATGATTTGGCCTGAGTAAAAGGTCTTAGTCAATGCAGCTACTTGTCAAATATGCCACCAAGATCTATTTCCATATCGTCTATCTATCTATGTTATAATAATAGTAATAGTATTAGGTTTCAGATTTCTCCAATCTCCGCAATGCAAATTTCATTGAGGTTTTTATTCACATACTAATTGTTCTCATGATTTCGGGTATGTATTCTCAAAATATGATTTAAGTCACTAATAGTCTAATATTGCACTTTAGGGTAAGTTTTATTGAAGTAATAATTAATTGAAAATCATTTGTTTATAAATTAAAATAATGTCTACCAAAAAATAATATAAATAAAATAGAAAAAAAATGAAGGATTTATGCAATGGATTTAATTTGAAGGATTAAAGTAGTGTTCATGGTTAGTATAAATTTTTTTACAGTTACATCTGCAAACATTTTGAAAAGTGCTTTTATTTAAATAACCAAGAGAGAGAAATAACAATGACGTTGATTTGTAAGATATTGTTGGATGTTTGTGAATTAAAAAAAGAAATTAACATCTAATTTGAAACACAAACATTAATGACTGCCAAGATTTATTTATTTATTTATTTATTTGATAGAATGACTGCCAAGATGTTAATCTCTAATACTGCAAAGAAATCCTTTTTTTGGTACACTGGGGCCCATTAAATTTTCATAACATGCTTAAGAACTCAGCTATCTATCAAATTGTATTATGCTTTGTTGGTATCTCTCTTTTAATTTTAGATTATACTTGTTCAATTAACTACAAAAAATAAATTCTTGACAGGAACATGAATATAATTTTAAAGGGATGGATTTTTCTGACAAAATCTGACTTTATAGCCTCTCTTTTTTTCCCCAGTTTCAAGTCAAAAATTGTAAGAACTTAATATAAAAAGGAAGATTTGCTCACAAGTATAGCCACATAATTCGTCATCGTCAGTCCACAAATATAATTGTGCGAAAAGGTTGCGTAATACAACTTGGCACTCCCATGTCGAAAGGGAAACAATATCCCTTTAACAATGCTCGTTTTTTGCACATGTACAGCAAGATAAAGATAGGAGGGATGTTTGTTTTTTAAAAAATAGACATGAGGGAGGGACTCCAAGACAAAAATATATTAAGGGAGTCATTTTCCAGGAAAAAGCCTGTTTTACTTGACAATACGAACTATGCGATCTAACAAAAACCGAATTGCATTCTTGGGTCAGCGAAAAAATGTGCTCAAAACCCATGACAGCCATGGCCAATTGGCGCCATAAGATAACGGTGGATATTGTTTGGGCAACAATGTTTGTCTTAATTAATTTTAAGATTATTCTTATAATGCAGAGGAAGTCAATACCCTCTCAGCCAAAAGCAGAGAAGAAAAAGATAAAGGCAAGAACAAAAATAACTTTACCTTTAATAAGTTCCGCTTTTCATTATTTGACGTATAAGTTTACAAAAAATGTGGTGCAACGTAAAGGCTCGCATACGTGGAAATACACTAGGGGAGCTACTGCATTCAGTTTACGATTAACTCGCCAGGATAAAATTAACTCACCTATTAGGCACAGCAAATGATCATCCACCAGGAAGAACAAACATGGAAGAACAATATTTATATTGCCACTTCAATATATTTCTAAATACTTGTTACAGTTTCCATTGAAGGAGAATCATCATTTGCTGTCATGTCCGATTTGAGAGCATGCCGTGTAAAGCGGTTTGCCTGTTTTCTCAATCTAACATTGTCGATGAACAAATCTGCTATGATCTTTGTCAATTCATCATCACAGATTACACCGCCTTTTATGTCATTGGTTTTATCTACATTGGAAGCAACACTTCCATAGTCCTTCCCTAAGTTTTCTACCTGATCAAGATTAAGTAAAAATTAAGTAATTATGATGGGGTTTGCAGGATACAAGAGGTCATCTCTAAACATGTTGCATTTTAAATAAAGAGTAAAGACCCAAAATGGTCCCTCAAATTTTTCAAGTAGGACAATTTGGTCCCTGAAAAAAATAAAGGACAATTTGATCCCCCAAATTTCAAAACAGGGGACAATTTGATCCTTATGGAGGGACCAGAACGTCCCCCGTTATGAAATTTGGGGGACCAAATTGTCCCCCGTTTTGAAATTTGGGGGACCAAATTGTCCTTTATTTTTTTCAGGGACCAAACTGTCCTACTTGAAAAATTTGAGGGACTACTTTGGGTCTTCACTCTTAAATAAATAGTTACTTAACTCTGTAACCAGTAAAAGCATAGAAACCCACAAGAGAGATATAACTTGTACCTCTGCGAGTAAGATGTCAATTTGGTCATCAGGTAATGAAGATGAATTCATATTTGTCCGATCTCCATCTTCAGTAGGAAGATTGACATTGCACTCTTGAAGCTGGTTGAAAAGAAGCCTGCATTTCTGCAGCATTTTTCTTGAAGCATTTTCTGCTTGCTCCCTCTTCTCTCTTTCGTGTTGAAGAAGATTCTAAAAATACACAAGAGAAACACAAGCAAAGCATCATCATACATGTCATGCATTGTGGGTCGACAGCTTGATCCAAGTCCAAATATCAAACGAAATGAATATTACGGTAGAGTGGCGTGGAAACAATTGCTGCTAGATTATTTAAGCTTTCAAGATGGTGTACTGCTCATTACAAAAAACTTGGGAAAGGACAGGAAAACTGATTAACGCATAACATAATAAATACAATTCAAAATAAAAGGAAAGGAAAGTCTAGAACAATATCTGAAAGCAAGAACAGTCAAACGAAGAACATGTTTGTTTGTGCCCAAAAAAGATAAAGAATATATGTTAGACTTCTATTAATTTAGAATGAAAAGACAAGTAAATTGACAAAGCACAGTTTTTCGGAATAAAAACTTGACAAAACTATGAACTGTGTCAAGAGGTAGAACATCCTGCAAAATATGATATGTGCACTGTGCAGGCTGATAACCTACCTCAGCTTCACACTTTTCCTTCACCGCTTCCCTAAGCTCCTTCTTTAACTCTGTTTGGATATTACGGAGAGATTTGACCTCTTTAACCAGAACTTTAACATCTGCTTTGGATTTTGATTCTAGCTCTCCATACTGTTTTGACAAAATTTCCAGCTGCTCTTTAGCTGCATTTAAATTCTGTGACAATACGTCTTTCTGCTTAACAACTGACTCCGTCGTAGAATTCTGACTTGAATTTCCACCCTGGTATCATGTCATGAGCCATTATTGAATTCCATAGATCCTAAAAAGAGAAAGGCATAATATCTGTAAAGCAAATGTAAGAATGGCATACCATTTCAGACTTTAGTTTCATCTCCATTTCCAGTGACTTTCGTCGAAGTTCCTCCATATCCCACTGCATTTGGGTAAACCTTTCCCTCTCAATCAGAATAGCTTGCTGCAAGTTCTCCTTACTTTTTTGTTTGGTAGCTTCAAGTTCTCCTTCCAAATCCTTTACCTGGACAGATCCAATCAATTGTTGTCACATAAATAAAATCTATAAAAATCCAAGCATGTAAACATATCATGGCACATTTCCACATACTGTAGAGAGATATTTATCTTCGACTCAAATTGGCTCAAATCATTTTCAAGTAAAGATGAAACAAAATAAACTAATTTCCAAGGAAATGCATGTCGACCTGTCAAGTTATACCTTTGTTGCGAGAAAATCCTTTGCAGCTATTTCTTGATTTAATCTAACTATTAGGTCCTCCATATCAGTTTTAGCAGTGACTAGCCTTCGCTGCATAGTTAAAAGAATCCTGTTCAATTTATTGCGTTGATCTAGTGGAAGGACTACTTGAGCATCCCCAGTAAACCGCAACTCTCTGTGGCTCATAACATCTGCTGCTCTCGAAACTGAAGCACCTCCAGGAAAGTCAACAGAACCATCACCAGATGAATTTGGAATCCCAGAATTAGACATGTCACTACCTCGCATCGAGCTTCCTTCACTTCCAACACTCTCATTTGAAAGCATACGAACATGATCAATAACCTTAGCATGCTCAGGCTCAGAGAAAAGCTCCATGGCATTATTAGCTAGCAGTGAAGCATTATAAGAACTACCATTACTTTTATTTTTCTCTGCAACATAGTTGGCATGTCTGGCATTTACTTTATGCCTTGGAAGGCCTTCCAATTGCTCTAGAATAGTTTGACCCATAAACAAACCCTCATCGATGTTTGATATGCCATATTTCACCAACTTTTCTATTGGATTTGTCATATCTTCATCTAATGTTAGATCATCTGTGCCAACTTCAGAAATATCATCCTGTCCAATTCTTGGAGTTCCTAGTTCAGATGGTTCATATGCAGTATCACTACCATAATCTGAGGCAATAGATGAACTGCCAGGAGCCAATGATAAGCTTGAATGAACAGGTGATTGCACTGAATAAGCTCTATTATTAGAAACAGGATCTGTTTCTGAATTCTGCTGGCTTGCATCTTGGAATGCTGAGAAGTGATTCAATGAGGTACAAAATGTCAAAATTTGGTAAAGTTAACAATCAATTAGCATAAAACAGACAAAACTGACATGTAAGAGCCAAACTAAGCAAGACGCAAAAGACAATCACATACAAGATCTAGCAGCAGCTTCTAGTTCCAGAAATGATGCCACTGCAGCACATCTTGATATATCAATGTCAGACAATAGTTTTGTGATCCACTCCTCCAAAGAGCACCTTCTCTGTAGCAAAAGTAAATGTAAATGTCACTCAATCTAATTGTAATTGGAAAGATTTAATTGAAGCCGCCTGTCCAGTTGTCCATTTAGCAATGTTCTTAAAAATATAAACAATCTTGTTTAAGATTCAATTACTCAACCTTAACTACGAAAATAAAAAAATAAACATTAGTTGAATATTTAGAGAAAATTCTTACTAAGTAAATTATAATCTTCATACCTCCATAAATAAGGAGACACGGATGTAGTTTTTATCCATGTTTTTATGTCCCAGAAAGTCCATAAGTATCCTTATCCAATTCAAATATTTTTTAAACAACCAAATAAAATATTAGGTTGTACAGATAAATATTAACTCTACAAAAGTCCTTTATTATTTATTAAAACTAAAATTCATATTGAGAAGTTGTTCTAGTGGCAGTCATACCAAAAATTGGCAGTTCTTGTTGCTATGTTGAAAAAAGAGGACTAATTAAGAAGTTAAAGAGGGAATTCAATTAAAGGATTTGGTAAAAAAAAAAAAAAAAAAGTCTATGATGAACTATCATGTACAGAAATCCAGAAGCACAAAAAGAGATACTTTTGTGCTTATTAATATGTGTGTTTTACCAAAATAAATGTATATAATTTTTTTGGTAAATTCATTAATTGAATCCATTTTGGCCATTTTGGCAAGACAATGGCAGATATAAAGAAACAATGTTTTGTAATGGTGTTACTTAACTCAATAAAAATCTAAAAGGGGCATATGAGCCTTAGAAATAGATTGTGTACATGTGATTAAAAGCAACGAAACTGTCCATACCTTATCTAAATTTCTACAAGCTAGTAAACTTCAGTTGCTATGCATCTAGGCCAAGAATATTCCTATAAAACTTGTTATTAAATAGACTAAAATAAGGAAATTCAAGCACATGCTATATGCAGATCCACAATGCAAAAAATGCAACAACCGGTACTGTAATAAGTTAAGGCATTTCCAACCTCTTCCAACAAAGCTCGGCTTTTCAATCGCACGAGTCCCTTGGGTGGTGCTGGAGGGATATTTTTCCTGGTAAACTCCTTTTTAAGCTACAAAGACAGCATGTGGAAAAATATTCTCAAATCAGCTAGCCCAAACAAGCAGACACAAAATCCTTAACTAACTATCTATCTATCAAACACACAGAGACAGAGAGAGGTCAGACAGCATACAAATACATGGAAAAAGTAAGATGCAGTTGAAAAGACATAAACTTACATCGGCAAACAACTTTAGAAAATCATTGAACCTCCTTAGTACACCATGCAGCGTTGTAATCCCTTCTGGTGACTGTATACCAACTTGAACCCTGTAGAACTGTCCCTTAATAATGTTAGAAACGAATACTCACAAAGAAGCAACTATTCCACAATGTACTATACTGAACAGATTAAGGAAAATCTGTAAATAATTGTACCCTAAGACACCTCAGTTTAACTTTTCTAGAGGAAAAAATTGTTTCTTCACAGACATATGTGCTGGTTTGAGTTTACAATCATTTCATTTGAATGTAAACATTCGAATCCACTTTAGCATTTCTCACAATTAGTTCAATCCATCAGACATTGACAATATAGCACTGGATCTCATTAATTTTGACACACATTAAATACTGTTAGTTCTACAAACAACAGAAGGAAAGAACCATCTGGAAGCAGGTTGACTGACAATAGAGTATTAAGGGTGACAAAGTAACAAGTAAAATACAAGATGGCAGAGCAAATATGAGCGCAACAAGATGAGTCATTTAGTAAAACTGTCCTCTTTTATATGCAAAAGGAAAAGTGTCTCATCAAATAAAGAAGGCAAGTAAGGGATACAGAATTTGACCTTGGCAACAAATGCTGCAGAGTATGTTGTGGTTTACATGAACAAACTACCACTGGATAATTTACAGTAGTTAGACCATGCACAGTAAATAGAAAAGAGAGCAAGAATCAACTATGGTTCATCTTTCCAATCCAGAGCCATATTAAATCTATAGTATTATAAAGGAAAGTCCCAAGCTTTGAAAACATTATAATTAGGTCTCAAAGTTCACTATTAAGGTGAATTAACTCCTTCCTTCTCATGCATTTCTCTCACCGCATTTACATCCCCACATCTTCAATTTTATAGTCTCACTTACAAATCAAACCATTAAAACAAAGCTTTTAAGCCATGAGTTGCATAACATACTTCTAGTCCCAACTAATCCAAAACTGAAATATGGTACAAAATAACACCTTAATCTGATCATCAATAAAAATCGGATATTAATAAACTTTACCACTATAGGGTCTGAATTCCTTGATTTTGGAAGGAAGACCCAGGAAGGAACTGTAACACAATAACTCCAACCGGTACGATGATTGTGTGGCCATACTGTATCCCTCCCATTCTGTACAATACAGAAATGCACTTCTCAATTAGAAACACAAAAGCGATCCAACAAGATGGAACTCGTTCATTCAAAAATTGCTTGTGTGAATAAAAACTGTAATTTGATAAGAAACGAACCCATTTTCGAGGTGCAGGACTCCAATCCATGCCGAGAGGCAGTGGCGAAGTCCCATCGTGTCTGTGCTTCGGAGGACTTCGTCTCTGCATCATCTTCTTCTTCTTCTTCTTATTCTTCCTTTCAGCCTACAATTCCCTTTCTCTTTCTAAGACTTGAAGATCATATTATTGTTGTTATCATCAGAGCTCAGTAGAATTGAAATTGGAAATTAGAATTGGAATTAGGATTGGGATTGGGATTGAAGTGAGAGTGACGGCACGGCAGAGAACTAGGGTTTCGTCGATTGGATCGGGCAAGCTGGCATCTGTGCCGTTGCAGGCACGGCGGGCGGCGCACGTTAAGAGTGGAAGCGGCGACGTTGCTAAGAGAAGCCGCGAGCGCAGTGCAGGTGTATGTTGGCGTGTACACGTGTCTACTCCAATGAAAGCCAAACAAGTCTTGTGTTGTGCTCTCTCTATGCTATGGTCTATAGTGCGTTTGCTTTGGAGCTCTCTAATGAAACATTCACATCTAACTGTCTTCTTCCGTAATTGCAACTCAGCTTCAGGGAAAGCTCAACGCCCACTTTTTGTTTTTTCCCCTTTTCTTTGTTCTCTCAGATTCTTTTACGCGAAACGTTTGCGAAATGGGCCTGGGCTGGATCAAAGGGCTCCACCCTCCCTCTTTTTAATTGGGCTCCAATTGCCTTTTCTACTTTTCAGAATTTTATTCTAGTTATTGTTTGTCGGGGTTAATTATAACACAGTGTTGATGAGGATAGGATATGATAAGAGAGTTTGATATAATATGATATGATATGAGCATGATAAGTTGAGCTGGATAAAATAAGCAACAGGATAAGTTTATTATATCATGTTGGCTCACCAAACCACAAAATAACACATAACATGATAGTTTATCATATACTATCTGTCTTATTCTAACCTCCAAACGACCCCTAATTTTATTTGGGTGTTCAGGATTCTATATTTGGAAAAGTATAGTGGACTTCGATTAATCCGAGCTGAAACGAGACGACCTGTTTTAAGGGGGCAGGGTTCTCTTAGCATCTTTTTATCACGCACAATATTCAAACCCAAAATCTTGCTTAATGGGCACCAAACTCCTTGTCACTGAACCAATAGACATTATATAAACACTGTAAATCAATCATACATCATCATATATATGACTTCTAAGATGGTTATTACAAAAGTTAAAAATGTTTAATGATATGATAATCAATGATTAGTTGATAGTATAGAAAATTTAAAATGTAAGCACATTCTAATTAAATCTTTGATTTTTATTAACTCTTTTCTTAATTATACTAGCTATTGTTATATTTATTTTTTGCGATTTTTTTATGATCCTACTCAAACGATACAATATACGTAAGTGTATGGAGCCGTCAAACACTCTCTACAATCTACAAATCAAATCAAATAAACAGAAAACTTTGGGTTAAATTCAAAGTGGTTTATTTATGACTCACACGATGATTCACAAATGACAAAATTGTTGTTGTGGTCCAAACTCCAACAATATGAAAAGTGATTGATTTGCTTTGGGATCAATGGTATCCATTCTGAATTCCAGGACATGGAGTCACACATCGGCTTTCATAGTCACCATCCACTGCAAGACTGCCACTCCTAAGGTTCCTTTGATGGAGTTGGTGCTCAACTTCTAGCATAGATAACTTCTATTTCAGGGAGAGAAAAATCAGCGGACAGAAAGGAATGAAGTATTTTCCAAAAGATCTCATCAGCTTTTATTGTGAGGTTTTAAATTCAAACTTCCATGTAAACTTGTGCATCTTTAGGTAGAGTTAAATCCATATCCAAGGTCCAAAGTCGGTCCTTAAATTACATAGATCGACTTGCCTCTATCAAAATCAAACTCCAAGCTTGCTGGGGAGTGGGTCTATTCTAAAATCATTTAGGTCTTCCCTCTAACAAAGCCAAATCCATGCTTGAAAGTTACTATTCTAAAATCATTATTAACATTTTTTTGTGCAGCTTCTGTCAGTTAACATTATCAAGACACAACAATCAATACAAAGAAATTCTCAACCGTTAGCGGAAGTCTCAGTAACCATTAAAATAGTTGAATTCCTTACCTATGGCACAGAGGAAATTACAAGTTCTAAGTAGTAGTCAAGCTTAGAGAACTTTCCAGTACTGCTTGGACTCCCAAACTTTTTTTATGGTGAAGTTTTAAATTCAAATTTTCATATAAACTTATTTTTCCTGTAATTAGAGCTAACTCAATTGGGAGGCTCAAAGCCATTTCTTAAATTATGTAGGTCGACTTGCCTTTAATAAAGTCAAAGTCCATAACATTTTTCTTCAGTGTAACAAAAAGACATAAAGTCTGTCAACAGTTAGCGAGTGGTATATAGTAGTCAATCTCGGAGAACTTCCTAACATTGCTTGGACTCCGGAGTTTTTTTGTTTTTTTGTTTTTTTTTTTATTGTGAGGTTTTAAACTCAAATTTTCATATAAACTTATTTTTCTTTGGGTTGAGCTAACTCAATATTGGAGGCTCAAAGCGAATTCTTAAATTATGTAGGTCGACTTGCATTTAACAAATCAACCGTTAGCGAGTATCTCGGTAAGCATTTAAGATAGTTGAATTCCTTGTCTATGGCATAGATACTCAAACTTAGAGAACTTCCTAATACTGCTCAGACTCCTAAGCCTTTTTTTAAGGAACAAAACTAAATGACAATCAATAAAATCCTAAAGTTTTTAACATTCAACCACATAATTCAACCTTCTTGTATCGCTTAACCGTGTTACGCAAAATCGCAAACATGGACTACGTTGGTCCTGAATCGTTTACAATAGGCCCATTTCTAACAACCTTCTGACAAAAGAGGAGTGCTATTTAGTACGAAAATCAATTTGTATAAGGCGGTGCGAAACAACAAAACCACATTATAAGAAAGTGAACATGAAAATAACTGTTATTTTCATGTTCACTTTCTTATAATGTGGTTTTGTTGTTTCGCACCGCCTTATACAAGCCGAATGAGCTTCATGCCCGGACCCATACTAGGAAGGGTACTGGCGAGTTTGTAGATAAGCGCTCTAGACGCACTCAGGTGATTTACATGTCTTTTTATTGGTAATTATTTTTATTTTATATTTAGGAATTATGGTAATATCGTTTGATGATGTGCGTTATTGTTAATAACAGACGGAGTATGAGGTTAAGTTATCCCAGGTTCGGTCTCAGGCAGTCTCATCTTCCCCTACCACCACACTTGACTCAGAGGTGGAAGCCCGAATGGAGTTGCAGACATGGGTCAAGGTTGCTGGCGGCAAGAAAAAGGGTCGCATATACTGTATGGGAGACCTCGCCAGCAACTATCGACGCGGGTGCTCCAGCGTCTTCATTGAGCATCGTCCAGTAGGGCCCGCTAGTCTCAGGAGTCTACGGAGATGGTCGAGATGCGGTAGAGACTGGAATCTCAGGAGGAGAGGCATCAGCAGCTGGTGACATAGATGGCTGAGCGTGAGCGTCAGATTTTGGAGCAGATGCAGATGATGGCAGCTACATAGAGAGAGCTCTTGATGCGCCTAGGACCCAGCACCCCTCAGCCACAGTCGCAGCAGGACCAGCACCTTCACAGCACCCCTCAACCGCAATCGCCGTCATCCTAGCCGTCAACGTCCCAGCCCGAGGATCATCACCAAACCGATGATAAGGGGGACCAAGCCTTTATGGATTTGTTGCAGGGTTATAGAGATGACTATTAGTTTTTTTAGGATTAGATTTCATTTTGTATGACGTACGCACTCTTTGTCAAAACAATTTGTTTTTAGTTATGAATTTCATTTATCTTTTAAAATTATTATTCATTTATCATTTAAAATTATTATTGATTTATCATATTATAGTCTAAATTATAATTAACAAAAAATTACTAAAATTTATAAATAATTATGATTTTTATATTAAATATTAAATAATTAATAAAAATATAATAATTCATATTTTAAATAATTAATTAATAAAAAATAAATAAATTAAATTATTAATTTTTTTAAAAATATATTGCTATTTGTGATGGCTTGTGATTTGCAATGGCCAAGCCGTCACTACTGGAATTGTAATTTGCAAAGGCCAAGCCATCGCTAATGTATTGTGATGTGTGACGGAAAAAGCCATCACTAATGGTGAATTTTGGCGATGGAAGACGGCCACTTAAAAAAAGGTCAGAAACGGTTTGTGACGACTGCATATGTGACGGATCCGAAGTCATCACAAATCCGTCAGAAACACGTATTTTGCGACGGAATTTTGACATTTGCGATGGCCTTTGGCCTTCGCTAATACGAAATTTTCTTGTAGTGCTAATTTGAGGGAAATCATGATATCCCCCCAAAAAAAAAAAACAAAAACAAAAACAAAGGAGGAGTGTAGTAAGAAATTTCATTTTGTACTATTGATCATTACTCCATATAAAAAAAATAAGAACAAACAACATGCACGTAACACTACTTCCATTAACTTTACTGTGCGATTATTGTAATATAATATGAATTTGAAAACCGTTAAATATTGAGTATAAATAACTTAAATCTCAAAAAAGGAAATGTCAAGTAATTCCCCTTTTTTATTTTGCAAAACCAAAGCAAGATATGAGTTTGAATGCAACCATGGTATTTGTGTATTGTGTTATTTTATATCATTTATTTTCTATATAATAAAATATGAGAAATACATTTTCTAGAATGCATTTTTTCTTAAATAAGTATAAATACAAAGAAAGATATTAAAAAACGATGGGAAAATATCTTTTTAAATAAATATCTTTTCCTTTTTGAATAATACAATCTTAAAAAGTAACAACAGAGTCACAAGGCATGTCTCCTCCAATTGAGCCCGAGTACCTCTCACCACGCCACAATGCTTGCCTACAAAAAGAAAAAGAAATCATTTCTGTAGGGATGGCCAAATGTTTCTTTATAGTAATTATGCATAATATGGTTAATATAGTAATATAATATACACACATTGTTATTCTCACACGCAAAAACTGAGTAGAAAACTGATATAGTCCAAAAAATAAAATACACACATTCTCATTTATTTGTACTCCTTGCTGCATCGATAAAACAATTGTTATTAAAGAAAGGAAAAAACAGAAGAGTTTAAAAGAGGGAGGAGAAAAAAAAGACTAAAGGAGACATAAGGTGGAAAATATTATGCCTTGTGAGTTGTGACTCCAAGTTTGCTTGTACGTGTTAACAAGTGACAACGAGCGACACAGGTAAACATACAAGAATTTCTTTTACAGTTTTACTTCAGTGGAAAACAAAGCCTCCACTGTGCCTTCATCCTCAATAATTTTCACTTTTGTGCATCATGCCTCTGTGGTTTTTTTTTTTTTAACTCCTAAACTGGGCAATTCAACGTCCAACGATGCCTCAAAAAGATCTAAAAACACACCAACAGAATAGAGAAGGATCAAGGCAAAAAAATAAAAAATAAAATTATGGTCTCATTTAATTGCACCATGTCGAATAAATTTGTTGCGTGCATAAATCCACTGATATGTATGTCTCTGCATCAAGTGACTCATTTTCTTAGTCTGAGCAAAGAAACGAGATCAGAATTGCCACCGCATGCATGTTGTGAACCTTTTTTTGTAAAAGGAAGAAACAAAGATCAACACTTGTTTGTTAGTTCTATGCGATGAGCTATTTAAAAAAGATTGAAAATTTAGAAAGAAAAATGGAGAATAAAACATGGGCAGCTCAGAATATGTGGAGCGATTCAAAGACAAAGCACTGAAAGCAGATCATCTCATTGATTTTCCACAGCTTTCTTGAACTGTGATCATGAAAATTCTATTGCATGGGGGTGACTTCACAGAATCAAAAGACAGTTCAAGAAAGCTGTGGAATATCACCAAGATGACCATATTAAGATGGAATTATAACACCCTTCAGAACATTGATTTTCTAAGCATGGCAACAGGAGAGAGCAGGAGGGCATTGAAGCAGATGGGGATAGATTGTGCATTGCTCCTATATTTATATATGGGTTTTGCTATCCATGGGCCATGGCCAGAGTAATGGCTAAGGAATAAACAAAGGTTTTTTTTTTTTTTGAAAATTAAATATATTACTATTAAATGTTGTACTTCCCAATAAAAACTTATTTTTTTTTATTTCTTAGGTCAATAGTTAATAAAATTATCTACATATTTATATATAGTCATTAAGAAGGTTGAAAAGGAATAATAGTTTATTTATGAGACCATGTTAAAGTACTTATATATTTTTTTTTAAAAAAATTGACTTTTAAGGCATAAAAAAAGAAAAGCCCATTTTGATCACGGACAAAAATCATGGGGACGCTTTTAGTCCTTCAGAAAAGTTAATTAACCAAATAGTCCCTAACAATTACATAATAATAAAGACATGTTAATTAGTCCATTCTTCTACTTCCGTCAATACAACTTCATTAACTTGCTCAGGTCTCCCATTTTTTTTTGACTAAAAAGGATATTCATTTATTCAAATTGGTAAAATACATCAAAAACAACCCAAATTCAACATCGCTAAAAACCGAAAAGAATGAATCCGCGAACAAACTCACAGCACCCAGGTTAATAGCATAACATGGCAAAATGCCTACAAATGTGACAAAATCAAAGTGACCGGAATACCCATGCCTCCGGATCTGTAACGTTGACGCCCAAATCTTGATTGAATCTGTAATGGATCGAAGCTGATCTGCCAATCTGAACCAAACGAACACCGCAACAAGACGCGAAACCAAACGTCGTCGCAACAAGATGACAAACAAAACACCGCCGCACACAGATGACGAAAACACGGAAAAACACGAAAGAAAAACCAGATCTATGTGAAACAACAACTTATTTAGATAAAATGAGAGGAAAAAATGATGTAAAGGGGTGATTCCAGGTCAAAAGATGGCCCAAAACTACCCCTCCCGATGAATGAGGAAGAAGGAAAAGAGGAGTAGAGGGAATCTTGAGGCTTAGGTCTCCCGTTAAATTGCTTAGTTGGATCGTTAGTGTGGCTCTGATTTTCTAGTGTATAAATTGCTTAAAAAACTTAAAAACAATGGCCAAAACAACGTCGTTTCATGAAACACAAAAAACACAACTCCAATTTTACTAAGTGAAATGACTACGTTTTGGGGTTTACATTTTCTTCTTCCTCAACCCCTTCTTACGAACACTAACTCTATTACAAGTTCCTTCTTCTGCCATTTATATGTTGCAGCGGTTGGAGAAAATTATTTGGGTTATTTTCGCCTCCATTGCTGACTTGACGGGATGCAGAGCTTTGTAAGGTTATAAGTTGGAGAGGGAGCTGTTCAAATGTTGCAACCTTTAATGGTGGTGCTCCAAGAGAATGCTGCAAGTCTGCAACCCGTGTTTATTCATAAAAATAAAAGTTATATTCGCGTCAAATATGTATTATACTTAATTGCTTATACAGAATGTCAAAATCACTTGTAAGAAAATATTTTTTATATTCACTGTATATCATTATTGTTTGAGAGTAGCGTTAGAGATTAGGCGACTCTGAACCTGAGATAACAAGTAGAAAGACATTATTTTTCCCATCACAAATCTCTACGTGACGAGCCATTGAGTAAAAATATTGGTTCATAGTTCAGTTCACTAATCTGATCATTGTTGAATTGTGATTAAAATCACGACAAATATATATTTTTATTTTCCAATTAAAAAAAATAAATTGACATACTAATAAATAAATATAAATATTTTAATATATTTTTACATACTCATTACGTTAGGGGGCTTCAACTAGTTAAGTAATATAAGATTTTCAAAACTAAAATTCAAGCCCAAGCAGCTAGCCCAATGAAAACAATTTTGAACTTGTGTTATTTGAACATCGAATTTTAGACTCTATATATGTTTATCTCTATCTCTCAATTACTTTTTTATCTTCTTTGTATACACGCTTCTCGAAAATATACTCAAAAAACAAAAGGGATACCGTATGATATCCTCATTTTGTTCTACAACAATCATTCTTGTTATCATGGATATAATATAAGGTCTGTACCACGTATAAAAATATGGGTGTGTTATACGAATGTTATTTCATATATATTATCCAAATAACGAGACCATAAAAAATATACTTAAATCTATACTTTTGGACTTACCAATCAAATTAATATGGATTAGAAATAAACAACGATACTGATTAAGGCAAACAGGCTTGCTTAATTCGTAGTTTGAAAGACGCACGATATAAAAATAGATAGCACAAAGTATTTAGACAGACTCGCCAATAACAACGACAATAATTTCCACCAAAAAGACAAAATAACAACGATAATACAAAACACAATAATAGAAAAGCAAATATTAAAGTGGATGCATGACAAAGTTACAAGAGAAATTCTTAAATAGACACTAGACACTACTGCACTTGTGCCTATCTAAAAATTACTCCCATGCAAGACATTAATTAAGTACTTAATCTAATGTTTTGAATCCTTGGGACACTGGAAACCAGGAGGCACTGTTTTCTGACAAGCACTAAGAATCAAGCTGAGCGTGATTGGTACATTCAGGTTGATCCCAAGCACATTGGCCTTAATAGCAGTGCAGAGACAAAGTGCTGCTTCCAAATCAGCCAAACCCTTGATCAATGCGCAACAGTTGCTTGAAGGAGGGGTTCCAATAGTAACGTTAATGAGTCCTAAGAGGTCAACACATGCCCCTAGCTTTAAGGTGTTCTTGGGGCAGTGTGGGGTAGTAGGTGGGGTTGGTGTTGGTGGAGTAGGACAAGGTTTGGGTGTGGGTGGGGTTAGCTTTGGTGTTGGTGTTGGTGGAGTAGGAGAAGGAGAAGGCTTGGGAGTGGGAGGGGTTGGCTTTGGTGTTGGTGGAGTACTAGGACTAGGAGAAGGCTTGGGTGTGGGTGGGGGTGGGCATGAACCATTAGCCTCGGTGAATGTTGAGTGAGCAAGGAGAGAAAACATGACAAAAATGGTTGCAGTGAGTTTGTTGGAAGCCATGGCTAGCTAGGTTGCAAATGATAAACAGTAGCAATATGCTTTGAGTGATATGTTGAATGGAAGAGAGGTTGGATGGTTTTTTAAAGGCAAATCGTGAGGTGCATGTTGCAAATCTGATTGAGTGGAAGAGAGTGAAGAGTGTGATAACGTTTCCAGTTGGATCTTTTGTATGTTTGTGAAACAACGGGTTGCAATATTTGGTTGATAATGGCAGGCCATATAGGCATAGCTACTCGGATATTATTATATTCGATAGATTCAACTGTTTGTTAAGAATTGGAAAGTGCGTTTCCTCTTGAGTATTTCAAATTCAGTAAATAAGATGTGGAGTACGTTTACTTTATAGCACACTACAGGCTCTCATTCCACGGGAAGTGATAACATTTTCAAGGCTTATCATGAGAAGGCTAAAGAAACACAATTTCACATGTAGTTTATTCAACCCTGAAAAGGGCAGTTTTGGGCAAATTTTCTTAACTAGTGTAATTTGGTAATGAAATTACGTGAATGGTGTAGTTTTTAAAATAATTACGGAAGTGGGGTAAGTCGTAAGTAATAGTAACGAAATAAGACACAAAAGTCGTACACCCAGCTTACGATTCATTTTTAAATTCATAAAATAAAAAAATCAAGGGAGTCGTATGCATCTTATACGACTTGAATTTTTTATAATTTCTTTTGGCAAGTCGTGTATTACAATTACGACTTATAGTGTTTTTTACTTTTTTTTATATCACTTTTTCAACAAGTCGTATTTAACACTTACGACTTCTATATATATATATATTTTGAGTAAAGACTCAAAGTGATCGTTCAAATTTTTCGAGTAGCGCAGTTTGGTCAAAAAAAAAGTGGACAATTTGGTCCCCCAAATTTTAAAAACAGGGGACAATTCGGTCCCTCCGTAAGGACCAGATTGTCCCCCGTTTTAAAATTTCGGGGACCAAATTGTCATTTTATTTTTTTTTGGGGACTAAACTGGCTTACTCGAAAAATTTGAGGGACCACTTTGGGCATTTACCCTTTTTTTTTTGTTGAAAAATATCAAAGAAGTATGTCATAATAATGCCATATATACGACTCTAATGGATACTTTTTTTTAATTAATAAAGAAGTCGTGTGTGTGTATTACGACTTATTTAAAAAAATTAAATGAAAAAAATAAAAAAAATCTAACCCAAGTCGTAATTGTTGCTTACGACTTGCCAAAAAAATAAAATAAAAAAATCAAGTCGTAAAAGATGGTTACGACTCCCTTGTTTTTTATTTTATTTTATTAATATAAAAATGAATCGTGAGCAGGGTATACGACTTCTGTTTTGATTTCGTTATTACTACTTACGACTTACCCCACTTCCGTAAATATTTTAAAAAACTACACCATTCCCGTAATTATACTATCAAATTACACTAGTTACGTGAAAAAACCGCAGTTTTGGCTTATGTGCATTATGGGAAAAGTAAAAAATAAAAGGTTAAAATACCTTTTGGTCCTTTATCTTTTGGGTAAAATTTATTTTGGTCCTTAATCTTTAAAATGATTCATTTTAGTCCTTTATGTTTCAAAAGTGATCCAAAATGGTCTTTTCCGTAAGCTCTGTTACTTTTTCCGTTAATCATAGCCTACTTGAAAGGATCATTTTGGGTCACTTTTTAAAATATAAAGGACTAAAATGAATCTTTTTAATGGCCACGTCACCAGTTTCTAACGGAGTTTAGATGGAAGATGACGGAAAAGATAATTTTGGGTTACTTTTGAAACATAAAAGACTAAAATGAATCTTTTTAAAGATAAAGGACTAAAATAAATCTTATCCAAAAGATAAAGGACCAAAAATGTATTTTGGCCAAAATAAAAAGGATTAAAAAATGACTCCATTTATTTTTACTCATTGAGTTTTAAAAAAAATTGAAAGACACTTATGGATTTGTTGCAAGTTGCAACCTTCAACACGCTGCAATTTCTCTTCACTCTAGTCTATTACTCCTATATTACTAGTTTACTACCATTCCACGCCTTGGTCAATGGTCATTTCCCTTCCTTTAACTATCGAATCGATACCCCTGCGCGTCACTATACCTTACCCACACCAATTTATTTGTAAGTTATAATTAAATTTAAGCACAAAATGATTTTATATTGTCATGTATAGTAATTAAACTTATTCTATTTTTCCAATGATTTTCCAATAATTATATTATATATATATTTTTAGACTCAAATATAAGCAAAATCTAATCAACTCAACTCTATTTAATGTAAGTATTCAAAAAATCAAGAAAATTAACCAATCAAACCAATTCTCCCTTTACTTTTCCAAGAACAATACACAGTTCTGAGACAATTAAAGGGTAGTTTAGTAATTATAACTCATTTTTTTAATACATAAATCAAGATAATTAAACTACATTAACCATCTTTTTTAATAAGTATGGAATTAGTTATTTTTGCTTATAATTGAATCCGGAGGAAGTATTTCGTATTTTATCAGTGGTTTCCACTTTCCAGCCTATAAATGGCTTCATATTATGAAGTTGCTGTTTCAGATAATTAATTTGTCTTGTTTCATGAGCATTATCAAATCAACGTCATATTGTGAGCATCACCAGCAGTCAAGCACTTGCCTAATTGCCTCCATTCTACACGTCGCGGGCAGATCATAGCGAGGTCAGCATCCTTAGACGGTCCGAACCTCTTAAGTCCCAATCTTTGTTAGGATGGACAGATTTTTCACAACAAAAATCAACCCAAAATCAAACTAGGATACCTTAGTTAGAGTACTCTTTTCTTGTTTTGTCTTACTCAACACGATTATGCTTTTTAATAGTGTATCTTAGATGTCGTTAAAACCTTTTTTTTTTATAAGATAAAACTATATTAAATAGAGTACAAGGGTTACTCTTATCCATTTACAATATACATTTACATATCATAAGACTTCAATCTATACTTCCTATTTTACAAGATATAAGACAATAGACGCTCTTTGGGAAAATGTTAGTATTTCATTCATATAGAATGGGAAAATTTAATTTATGAAATTACGTCAATGCATTTTCGTTAGATTGATGAGTTTGTCTCGGGTCTAGCCTGGGTCGAATCGAACTTTACTCTAGCCCAAACATGTTTTGGTCCAACTAATGGGCTCAGACTTGCCCACACAGGGTGCCTATGGAGTATGGACCATGAAGAGGTCATTACGAAGGTCAATATCAATTGGGCTATGTCCAATTTGGACGGAAACAAAACATTTCCTAAAATTCATGGTTAAAACTAACAAACTTGTCTGCAATATTGCTCGGTTTGGTCCAACTAATACCATATATTTTATTTTGTATGGTAATTTGGTAAGCAGTAGGATTAAAACATGAAATTGTTGAACTACCAATAATCATATATTCATTTATGCTTTATGATTATTATCTGGGTGTTAAGATTAAAATCGTAGTTAATTCCCATACAACATGCGGACTACTAAATGCTTGTTTGTTTTAGATTTTGGGAGGTCCAAAATTGTTTGCTTATGATGAAAGTGGTTTTAGAATTCTAAAAGTGTTTGTTTTAAATTTTGCATTCAATAAAACCAATTCCGGGTTGGGTAGAATTGATTTTCAGAGAAGTAAATTTTTTTAACTTTTTCATTGAAAATAATGCATTCTAGGTATGGGGCTCACAAAATTCTTTACATTTACACCTCAAAAGTTATTTTACTTTATTATCCAAATAAAACCAAATGTTATAAACTCACTTTTAAAATATCATTATCAAACAGAAATCAATTTTTTCAACCTCATTTTTTTCAAAATCATCTTTTTCATAATTTAAAACAAACGTGCTCTCACTGGTTAGATACACACTGGCCATGATGCTCTCATCTCATACACCACCCAATTCAATGTGTGCCATCACTGCCATGTGTGTATCATCATTAATGATAACTTTAACCACACTATTTAATATGAAGTTTCTAAGACACTTAAGTGATTAACTATTAATTGATACAAGAGTTATCACAAAAATTAAATATAATGACTGAATTCATATAGTTTTTTTTTTTTTTTAAATTTTGATTTTAATCTCTATAATTTGAAAATCTAGTTTTAAGTCCTTATACTTTCAACGTATTAAGGAATCAGTGCCCATCGTTAATTACCTCTATAACTTGGTATATATTGGTTTGAGAGGACTAATGAATGCTAATATGAACTCACGCAACTAATGTGACACACATTTAACAGTGCAAAGTAGTGCTCTATGAGCATACAGGACATCTATCTGAAAAAAAAAACTATCGAATTATATGTATTTAAGACTTTTTATTCTTGTTCAGATTATGTTTTAATTGTTTAATTAACTAACAACTTATCAAATGGTTAGTAAAGTGATAGTAATATATTAATACCTGATAAGATGATGTAGAAAAAATATGACGTATTCTAGCTCTAGAGTATAATAAATAAATATGTTTATTGATCATCCCATCCGCCGCAGCTGAAGAAATGGTCCAGCTAGGGAATGGGGGAAACATATGCCAAACCTAATATCAACCTATGATCTATCAGGATACATCAAACGGTGGAAATGCGTATCGAGGTTGTAAATATCGTGAGAATCAATGCCACACGATCAATTCTATTCTATTCGTATAATATACTAACGCTAAAATGACGTGGCCGTATTGGAACAAAGGTTCCAGATCCTCCCATAAGGCATAAGCACGTGCGCTCGTAATCTGGCCCCAGGCTCGACCCAGGCCCAATCATATCATATCAAGTTCACGAATCCAACGGCCACAAAATGCGAAGATTAAGTAACACGCCGATCCTCTCGTGTATCCGAACACAACCAATAAAATGAAAGAAATAACTAAGAGAAGGCGCAAGATTGCTATCATGCGCCTCACAGTTACGAAGCGATAAAAGAAGAAGGCGCAAGATTACTATCATACGCCCTCCATTGTCCAAACCAAACCTCTCTTTCTTTCTCTCTCGAACCACATCCCTCTCTCTGCCTCCTTCGTCTTCGTCTCTGCGCTCTCTCGATTTCAACATTTTCATATAACTGAACCATAACACGAACACGAAGAAGATTAGAAGAATAACAGACTCCAAAACAATGAAGCACACTTCCTCGGAGGCAGTTTCCTCTCTATCTTCCGCACACGACCAATCAAACGCTGCCACATCATCACCGGCGCAATCGGACAAGTCCGCCCTAGTATCCTCCTCCTCCTCGTCGGCGGCCGCGGCGGAGGACCTCGCCATGGGGTCCAGAGACGGAGGAGGAGGCGCCGCCTCTCAGGAGACGGTGGTCGTCGATCGTCGCGGCGAGTACTCCGCCGTGTGCCGATGGACGGTGCAGAATTTTCCGAGAATAAAAGCTAGGGCACTGTGGAGCAAGTACTTCGAGGTTGGCGGTTACGATTGTCGCCTCCTCATATACCCTAAGGGTGATTCACAGGCTCTTCCAGGTTACATCTCAATCTATCTTCAAATCATGGACCCTCGCGGAACCTCATCTTCAAAATGGGACTGTTTCGCGAGCTATCGACTCGCAATCGTCAACGTCGCCGACGATTCCAAAACGATTCATCGCGATTCCTGGCACCGATTCTCCAGTAAGAAGAAATCGCACGGTTGGTGCGATTTCACCCCTTCCTCTACTGTTTTTGATCCCAAATTAGGTTACCTGTTTAATAATGATTCGGTTTTGATCACTGCTGATATTCTTATTCTCAATGAGTCTGTTAATTTCACTCGTGATAACAATGAGTTGCAATCGTCGACGTCGTCTTCGTCGTCCATGTCGTCTTCATCTGTGGTTGCGAGCCCCGTGTCTGATGTTTTGAGTGGGAAGTTTACTTGGAAAGTGCATAATTTCAGTTTATTCAAGGAGATGATCAAAACGCAGAAGATAATGAGCCCGGTTTTCCCTGCTGGGGAGTGTAATTTGAGGATTAGTGTGTACCAGAGCTCGGTGAATGGGGTTGAGTACCTGTCAATGTGTTTGGAAAGCAAGGATACTGATAAGACTGTGATGTTGTCTGATAGGAGTTGCTGGTGTTTGTTTAGAATGTCGGTATTGAACCAGAAGCCGGGTTCGAATCACATGCATAGAGACTCCTATGGGCGATTTGCAGCTGATAATAAGAGTGGTGACAACACTAGCTTGGGATGGAATGATTATATGAAGATGTCAGATTTTATTGGTCCTGATTCGGGGTTTCTGTTGGATGATACCGCAGTTTTTAGTACGTCATTTCATGTGATCAAGGAGTTTAGTAGTTTCTCCAAGAACGGGGCTGTCATTGCAGGGAGAAGTGGGAGTGGGGCAAGGAAGTCAGATGGCCATATTGGAAAGTTCACTTGGAGGATTGAGAATTTTACAAGGTTGAAGGATTTACTGAAGAAAAGGAAAATTACGGGTCTTTGCATCAAGAGCAGGAGGTTTCAGATTGGTAATCGGGACTGTCGTCTCATTGTTTATCCACGAGGTGTGCCATTTTCTTGCTCGACAACTCTTTTATCATTTTCTCTGTTTACCACTTGCTTAGGACTATAGTTAGCTATCAGAGATTTGCTGCCTTGTTAATTAAGTTAGTAACTCCATTATGTATGATCTTTTTAAAAGCATATTGGTCAATTCCTACCTATATTGATCAAATTGAAGGAGCATGCTTGTTGCTTGTTATATGCCTTTTTGGAACATTTCATCGAATTTGATATTTCATACTTGTGGTTTATGTATCTACTGATATCTAGTTGCTAAATCCACCATGAATATGAATGATAATCTTGATCTTGGTTCTCACTGCATGAATATAGTTTGGTCCTTACACCCAGGATTATTTTCATACACTGAAAAGGTGTTTAGGTTGTGATGGAAAAAGTAGTCTGATGAATTTTTCCATGGTTTTGATGCTATCAGGGCAGTCTCAACCACCATGCCACCTTTCAGTGTTTCTTGAAGTTACAGATTCAAGAAATACTTCCAGTGATTGGAGTTGTTTTGTTAGTCATCGTTTATCAGTTGTGAACCAGAGGATGGAGGATAAGTCTGTCACCAAGGAATCTCAGAACCGCTACTCCAAAGCTGCAAAAGATTGGGGCTGGCGTGAATTTGTGACACTAACAAGTCTCTTTGATCAAGATTCAGGTTTTCTTGTCCAGGATACTGTCATATTCTCAGCTGAAGTTCTTATATTGAAAGAGACATCAATCATGCAGGATTTTACTGATCATGATTCTGAGTTAAGCAGCAGTAGTTCCCTTATCGATAATTGTGGGAAAAGAAGTTCATTTACATGGAAAGTGGAGAATTTCCTGTCATTTAAGGAAATAATGGAGACTCGAAAGATCTTCAGTAAATTCTTTCTGGCTGGTGGATGTGAACTTCGGATTGGTAGGTGTTTTTTCACCAAGATATGTGCTGCTGCACTGTATCACTAGAAGTAGTAATTGCAAACTTTTACATTCTTGTTCTTTGATTCAAAGCTTATGATTACATGACACAGGTGTGTACGAGTCCTTTGACACCATATGTATTTATTTGGAGAGCGACCAGGCTGTTGGTAGTGATCCTGATAAAAACTTCTGGGTCAGATACAGGATGGCTGTTGTGAATCAAAAAAACCCGGCCAAGACAGTGTGGAAAGAATCTTCTATCTGTACAAAGACATGGAATAATTCTGTTTTGCAATTCATGAAGGTGTCTGATATGTTAGAAACAGATGCAGGGTTTCTTGTCCGTGACACTGTTGTTTTTGTGTGTGAAATATTGGATTGCTGCCCTTGGTTTGAGTTTTCAGACTTAGAGGTAAGATCTTACAGGATTGCCTAGTCTATATGATACCTTGTAGTATTGTACATGCAATTATTAATTGATAGATAATTAGATACCAAATGTTCTCTCTCTCCCCATTATTTCCGTGTCCTTCTGCTATCTATATTCTATAGGTTGACTCATTCTTGACTTTAGATATAAGACTTCCTGTATATGCATGGCTATTGGCCCTCTATACGACCGTGACCCTTCTGCTTTTGACGTGTCACTAATTTAAAATATGTTTTGCATCTAACTTATATTCTGTATGGTAAGATTGGAACAAGCTAGTTAGGAAATATGGCCTCTTCCTTGGAACTTTTGCTCGTTATCTGCTGAGAAGATGCATGGAACGAGCTGATAAGTGACTCACGAGTTACTGAAGCCGATTAATTTATCTCATATCTAATCCATATGATATAGCTATGATCATACGTTTCTTTTATTAAGAAAATAAATGACTTATGTTTCACCTCATAACCTGTCAATTGTCATATGTTTTGAAGTCAGGGTTTTTTGTTATGAATTTTATTACAGTTACTTGCTGTATTAAGTTCTTATTGCTCTTATATGAGGTTGCACTTGCCTCTTCTAATTTAGTCTTTAATTTATAGGTTTTGGCTTCAGAGGATGATCAGGATGCATTGACAACCGATCCTGATGAGCTCATCGACTCTGAAGAAAGTGAAGGAATAAGTGGAGATGAGGAAGATATTTTCAGAAATCTTCTCTCCAGAGCTGGATTTCATCTAACCTATGGTGATAATCCTTCACAGCCACAGGTTACTTTAAGAGAGAAACTTTTGATGGATGCTGGTGCAATTGCTGGGTTTTTGACTGGACTTCGGGTTTATCTTGACGATCCTGCCAAAGTGAAGCGTTTGCTTCTTCCTACCAAGCTCTCTGGTAGTTGTGATGGGAAGAAGGCCACCAAGGCTGATGAGTCTTCCCCAAGTTTGATGAATTTGCTAATGGGAGTTAAAGTCTTGCAGCAAGCAATCATTGATTTACTGTTGGATATAATGGTCGAGTGCTGTCAACCTTCTGAAGGGGGTCCTGTTGCTGAATCTGTTGATGCATGCTCAAAACCTTCTCCAGACGGCAGTGCTGCTGCTAGTCCTCTCGAATGTGATAGAGAAAATGGAGCAACAGTGTCGTCACAATTTTCTGTTAACGAGAGATTGGATTCTGTTGTTGAAGATAGCAGTAGTACATCTGCGGTACAGAGCTCTGATTTAAATGTTAATGGCATTCAGGATAAAGCTATTCCTGGACAGCCTACTTTTCCACCAGAAACATCTGCCACTGGTTCAGATAATACGTCCTTTCGGTCAAAGGTAGAAATTTTATTTGTAAGATGTGAATTTGTTAAATATATCTATGGTTTTAATTGTGTGACTTTGGAACTTCAGACCAAGTGGCCAGAACAGTCTGAGGAGCTCTTAGGTTTGATTGTAAACTCACTAAGAGCTTTGGATGGGGCTGTTCCGCAAGGCTGTCCGGAGCCAAGACGGCGACCCCAGTCTGCACAGAAAATTACTCTGGTGTTGGACAAGGCTCCCAAGCATTTGCAAGCAGACCTAGTTGCTCTAGTACCCAAATTAGTTGAGCATTCAGAACACCCACTAGCTGCATGTGCACTTCTTGAGCGACTTCAAAAGCCAGATGCAGAACCTGCTCTGCGAATACCTGTGAGATAGACTATCATTCTTTTCCACAATGCCTTATCTGAATTGTTTTATCATATACATGTAATGTGGTGGGAATGCAATCTTCAATCTTAGATATACTTTGGCTGCATTCCCACCACTACCAAAATGATGCTGAGTATGGTTGTATTGTTTTTCTTATACTGATAGCATTTTTATTTCTTAGGTTTTTGGGGCTCTTAGTCAACTGGAGTGTGGCAGTGAAGTGTGGGAACGCATTCTGTTTCAGTCATTTGAACTTTTGACAGACTCAAATGATGAACCCCTTGTTGCAACAATAGATTTTATATTCAAAGCGGCATCTCAATGTCAACACCTACCTGAAGCAGTAAGCTTGAATATTTTTGGAAATTGCCCCATGTTTCTTTAATATACTTGTGCCATCTTCCCCAAATGTTTTATGAAGCATTTACCCCCTTTATGTAGGTTAGGTCTGTTCGTGTCAGGCTGAAGAATCTAGCTCTTGAGGTGTCACCCTGTGTCCTTGACTTTTTGAGTAAGACTATAAATAGTTGGGGGGATGTTGCTGAAACCATACTTAGGGACATTGATTGTGACGATGATTATGGTGACAGTTGCTCAACTCTGCCATGTGGGGTTTTCTTATTTGGTGAACATGGCACATCTTCTACCGGGCTGCATGTGATTGATGAGCAGGCTTTTCGTGCTAGTCGTTATTTTTCTGATATTTATATACTATTTGA
Source organism: Echinosophora koreensis (assembly GCA_035048595.1). Classification (NCBI taxonomy): domain Eukaryota; kingdom Viridiplantae; phylum Streptophyta; class Magnoliopsida; order Fabales; family Fabaceae; genus Echinosophora; species Echinosophora koreensis. Next base: position 6,319,145 of record JAPCYP010000001.1, on the reverse strand, counting down.
GATGTTATCTATTCCTTGTCTTGCCATTGAAGCTTCCCAAACATTTGAGAGAGCTGTGGCTCGAGGCGCAATAGGTGCTCAGTCTGTAGCACTAGTATTGGAAAGTCGCCTTTCCCAAAGATTGAATGATAACGCCAGATATGTTTCTGAGAATTTTCAACATTCAGATAGTGTGGTGGAGGGAGATGCCGGTGAGCAATTGGGAGTTCAAAGGGATGATTTTACTTCAATTCTTGGACTTGCTGAAACTTTGGCCCTCTCTAGAGACCCATGCGTGAAAGAATTTGTGAAGTTGCTCTACACGATATTGTTTAGGTGGTACGCCAACGAATCTTATCGGGGGAGGATGCTGAAGAGGCTTGTTGACCGTGCCACCAGCACTACAGATAATGGCCGTGAAGTAGATTTTGATCTGGATATCTTGGTTAATTTGGTCTGTGAAGAGCAGGAGATTATTAGGCCTGTTTTGAGCATGATGCGTGAAGTTGCTGAACTCGCAAATGTTGATCGGGCTGCTCTATGGCACCAGTTATGTGCTAGTGAAGATGAAATTATTCGCATTCGTGAAGAAAGCAAAACTGAGATTTCCAATATGGCTAGGGAAAAAGCTACTATATCACAGAAGCTAAGTGAATCTGAGGCCACAAACAATCGTCTCAAGGTAATTCATGTCTTGGTTGATAATATACTGTGGTTATCTCATGTTGTTATCTACTGAAGAATTTAAGTCTGATGCATTTCATGGTTTGACAGTCTGAAATGAAGGCTGAGATGGATCGGTTTTCTCGGGAAAAGAAGGAGCTATCAGAACACGTTCAAGAAGTTGAGAGTCAGCTTGAGTGGCTTCGCTCAGAGCGGGATGATGAAATAGCAAAGCTGTCTGCAGAGAAGAAAGTTCTTCAGGACCGTTTATATGATGCTGAGACACAACTTTCTCAATTGAAATCTCGGAAACGTGATGAATTAAAGGTATTATAATATATAAGTTTTAATTTCTACTTTATTGAAAAGAAAAAAGGCACTTAGTTTTGCTAATGTTAAATTCCGCATCATACATATTACTTAGCTATATTGATCATGTTTACGTCTTTGATGAGGCTGCATATTTAATAGGAATTAGGAAGTTGTAGCATGATGTCTCAGATAATTTTGACTGTGACTTGGCATATATGCATGTTTGCTATGGTTTCCAAACTGCAAAGCATCTTTACTCTCAATTCTGGAAGAACTATAGCTTTTATACTAGTGCTTTGGAATCGAATTTTCTAGTATTGCCCTTGCATTTTTTTAGTCAACTCCTGAAGGAAGATGGTAGTCTTCTGTTTCTACCAAGTTTTTCAGCTGAATGCTGATGGGTCCCTCCTCTGTTTGAAAGGAGTCAATCTTTCTTAAATTCATTATTCTAATTAAATATTAATTCAACACAAATTGCTTGTGGGCTTGTGCTTTGTCCAAATTCAGGCCCTGAGTGCATGAATGGGCATGTTAGTGGTAATGGTATATAACTCATTCCCAGGCCTCCACTTTGTCGGTCCCTTGACTTGAATTGTAGCGAATATGCTATACAGCTCTCCTTCCGAGCCAGCCTTTGTTTCATCTATCGAGTTACTCTAAAAGAAAATAACATGATGAATTATTCTATCTTCTCAATTACTTGCTTATCATCGATCTTATTGGTGGATCTGAATCATCAACGAGTACTTGAAATAATACTGTAGAATAGATATTTATGTATTTTTAGACACGGCAGTCTCGAACATGGTGGGCCTAGGAAAGGGGCTCTGCTCCATTTTGGTTCAACATTGGTAATTAGTTTACCATGATGTGTCTTATGGGATCAAGTTCAAAATTAATGTCAATTTGTATTACGTACAGAAAGTAGTGAAGGAAAAAAATGCACTTGCTGAAAGATTGAAGAATGCTGAAGCTGCACGGAAGAGATTTGATGAAGAATTGAAAAGGTTTGCAACAGAAAACGTAACTCGGGAAGAAATCCGGCAATCACTTGAGGATGAAGTTCGTAGATTGACTCAAACAGTTGGGCAAACTGAGGGAGAAAAGCGGGAAAAGGAAGAGCAGGTTGCTCGGTGTGAAGCATATATTGATGGCATGGAATCAAAGTTGCAGGCCTGCCAGGTTTGTCTTGATGTTGACATTGTATTTTTCTGACCTTAGTTTTATAATTTGTCATTATTTACCGTCTTATATGTCTACATGACCAACTCATATGATGAGGTTAAACATATTTCAGTGGTGACGCTTCCCCTTTTGAACTACTTTGTGTGTGATATGCAATATATGCAATATTACCCGTTGTCTTTAATTTCAATGCTGGCTGCTGTTCTCGGATTATTAAGCAGGTTTTGTTGGGTAACCCCGAAATCATTATCAAGTGGATATAATTGATATGTGTATCCTGGACAGTCAAGAGAAATTTATCGAAAGCCTAGTCCTCCCTATTAAGACTCTACTATTGTCGTTTTTTCCTGAAGAACTCGAATGACAAGTTCTCCCCCATACACTTGAATTCCATTCCCTTCTGAGGTCCCCGTATTCTTTCCATCGTTCTGCGTTGGGCATTCATGTTAAACAGTCTGACAGATATTAGAGAACCAACCAGGAGGAATTTGCTTCTTGTATTTGAATGATCATCACTCATCGCAACCTTCTCTACCGTCATCTCCTCCTCCGACCAAGTGATCTTGCACCATCGGCCAACTAGATCTTATACCATGACATCATCCTTATCACCCTTCACCATGGAAGGAACCAAAATCTCAAGGAGATTCAAACCTTCACTCTAGTCTCGCTGTCACTAGGAAAACCCTAGCAGACACGAGATGCGAGGAAAGACCTACTTAAACAAACATCTTGCTAGATAAAAAAATAGAAAAGTGTTTTTATTATTAATGTTTAGAGGACCTTTGGCCTCAATGCTCGTCTGTTTTTTTTTTTCCCTCTTGTATTTGCAATATATAGGTTTTTACAATATTACTCCTGAGAGAAATATGGTTGATTAATGCCTTTGTTTTTCGTTTGCAGCAATATATTCACACACTTGAGGCCTCACTCCAGGAGGAAATGTCACGGCATGCCCCTCTATATGGTGCTGGACTGGAGGCTCTATCAATGAAAGAGTTGGAAACACTATCACGTATTCATGAAGAAGGGCTGAGGCAGATCCATGCCCTTCAGCAGCGTAAAGGGAGTCCTGCTGGGAGTCCTCTTGTGAGTCCCCATTCTATCTCACATAACCATGGATTATATCCTGCTGCGTCACCCCCAATGGCTGCGGGACTACCTCCCTCAATCATCCCAAATGGGGTAGGAATTCATAGCAACGGGCACGTGAATGGTGCAGTTGGACCCTGGTTTAATCACTCTTGAATGCTTGGGTCATAGGATGTTATTCTTTTTCAGTTATTTCTTTGGCATTTAGGCTGGTAGATCTGTTGGAGCGTGATGCTGGGTAAAGGAGTGAAAATTAGAAGGGTCGGGTGAAATTTTGCCTTACAATTATTAAGGAAGCGAATCCAATGGAACTATCAGTTGCAAATGCTATACTCATTTGCGCCAACTTCTTTTTGAGGGGAAAAAAATTTATTACAGGCTTTTTTTAAAGTTTACATAGTTATATGTTGCTATTGGCCGAAGTGGTTGAATCTATTTGATCCTGGCTCAAAGTGAAGTGCTGTAAGAAATCTTGATTCGTATAGTTTGAATAGGTAATCAGCAAACAAAATCCTTTCCCCCCTCATTTAAAAAATAAAAAAATAAAAAAATAAAAAAAATCCTTTTCCCTCTGATTACGCTCATATTGCAGATTATGCGTTTCAGGTATATATGCTTAAATATTCTTCATCGCTTATAGTCGCAGTTTCATGATCTAAATTCATTCGATTATATTGTAAACGGGAATTTATTATTGGGTTTTTCATTTTCTTGCATCTTTTTTTATTATTTTCTTCACATAATATCTCTTTACGGAATTGAATCAATCTCAGAGTAATGATTTACACCAAAAAAAAAAAAAAAGGTCTTTCGTGTTTCACATAATTTTATTACGATTGTTCATTTCTTTCCCCCGACTTTTTCCCTTGCCATCGATGGCCATCAAGTGGTCTTTCTCAGCTTGTGTAAGCAGCTTTTCCGAGATCTGTATACACAATTAAATACTATAAAAATGTGACATCATAAAAATGGTCTGCAAGGCGGTAAGTTTTATTGAAATTTTCAGAGTTTAATTTTTATACGTTTTCGGTGTTGTAAAATTTACAGTGACATCTAATATTTTAATTTTTAACGTTTCAAGAAAAAATGTGTCAACACCTATTGCCACTGGCCCACTGCCCTGGCCTTTCTTTCTTTATTTTAACATGTCAACACCGAAATTGATTGGTTAGATTTGAAATTAAATGTATCACAGTATTAGAAACATGTCTCTAAGAGTCTAATTTCAATTTTAATATACTACCTCCATTCTTTATTTTTGGTAATTTTAGTTATTTATTTTTTTTCAAAACAATGGGTGTTTTATAAACCCAATACATATTTGACCATTTTTTTCTATAATACCCTTATAATGGAATTAAATTAAAATGTCTTGAAAATACACAAAACCTTTCAAGTACATAAATGATTAGTGGAGTATGGAGTAAATGTAGTTGGAATTTATAAATAATTAATGATAGAAATAAGGGTATTTTGGTACAAATATAAATATATTAATGATTTTTTAATCTATGTGTACAAACCTTAAATTACCAAAGAAAAAAAACGAAGGGAGTAATTACTATTTACATTTATGTCTTTATCTTCACATGTATAATTATTATTATTATTATTATTATTAATTTTTTTTAACTAGATTGTTCCCAATGCTCCGGTCTTAGATCCACCACTGTTTGTCTCCATTCTTCACTCTGGACGCAGATCCCCTGTACCAAAATTCTTGTGCCAAATTCCTATCCCACCCAATAAACACACGCCATGTCATTTAATGAAAAATTTTACTTTTTAGAATTATTCTCGTAACACCTTCGTTATCTCCCCTTTGACGCCGTTAACATCTTTTAACCCTAGTGTTGGCTTTTTCCCTTTTGTAATATCTTCTCTCTCCACCCTTGTCGCATGACATCAAAAGAACCACTGTACTGCGTCAGAATTCAGAAGACAGTATTAATTCTAGTCAACAGTTTTTTGGCGCTATATGCGTCCCTGTCTCTACCTCACATACGGAAAGAGATCACCTGTCCTAAAATAATATTTCATTAATCCCTGTCCCACTCACTTATTTTGTATCATTTGGAAAATTAATTATATTATTTATTATAAATATATACTTTTTAAATGATATAGCACAATTTAAATGGATGGAACGGGGAATTTGACACCATTTGGGGACGGGTGATCTCCATCCTGGAATATGTTCCTTGTCTCCATTCTTTAGAGAAAATTTTGAAAATTTCATGTTTCTGAATAAGACAGTCCCATTAAAGATCTCTAAAGGCAAATATATTTTATCATCCCTGAAACACACTTCCCTTTCTAATAGTAAATAAAGATAGGACAAAACTTATATACAATTTTATATGTACATTAGGTGCTATTTTTCAATGATAATAAGACATATTTAACAACTGTTACACATATTATATTTTAATTGATGAACTGTTACACATGTCATATTACTATTAGAAAACAACACCCAATATACCTAAGGAATTGTGAGTCTTGTCCATAAAGATATGCATTTTAAAACCTTTAAAAGGGTGCCTTCTACTTTGCACCACCAAGAAAAATGGTGCAACCTTACACCATTTTGACTGTCCAATAAGAAGGTGCCACGTGGAAAAATATGTTTGACTGGTCGGAAAAGTGTTTCTTGGCCTATTATATCGTTTTGTATTGTATATGTATTGTATGTATTAGTACAACAGTCTTTGGGCAAATTGACCAAAGTAGTGTTGTTTTAGAAACTATTTTCCAGTTTAGGGTTGTTCTGAAACAATTTACCAATGGGGGGTCCTTTTGGCCACGTGTAATTTTTTATTTTTTTTCCCCTGACTGGTCAAAGGCGCCAGTCAGAGTGGCTCCTTTAAAGGCGCCACTCGGACTGGCGCCTACCATAAAAAAAAAAAAAAAAAAAAAACATATGACTGACCCTGCAGCGCCACGTGGCGCAAGCAGGGTTCCCCCCCTCCCCATCAGTTTGCCCCCCACCCCCAATCCCATTCTCCCCCAATCTCTATAAATACCGTAAAAAGAGTCCTCATTTTTCACACAGCAAAACCAAAATTTTTTCTTCAATAGGTATTGTTTATAAGGTAAGAATTTAAAATATCAAGTTATTATTTTTAATTTTAAATACTGATACAATATGCTATTATTTGATAGTTTAGTGAAGTTTAAATATTTATTAATATTATGCTAATATTGTAACTGTTATTGTTAAAATGTGGTGTTAGCTTGTTATTATTTTGTCTGCTCAGTATTAGTAGTAGTGGTTATGCTATGTTATTGTTATTATTATTGTTATTTTTAACACTGATGTTATTACTACAACTATTATTATTATTAATGTTGTCATCATCATTATCATCATCATCATCATTGTTAATATATTTCAGTATCATTGTTTCTGGTATTATTTATATTATTATCATCATCATCGTTATCATAATCAGTATTATTATTATTATTAGTATTACGACTACTATTAAAACAATATTGTTATTATCATCGTCATTATTATTATTATTATTATTATTATTATTATTTATTATTATTAGTACTATTTGATAATTTGTTATTATGTTAATTATTGTGGTGACTGTTATCAGCATAATATTTTCATTATTCTCCATATATATATATATATATATATATATATAAGCACTCACATAACAAAATATTTAATTTATGAAACAATATGCATAATATATATATCAAAACATCTGATTGATAGGCTAAATGGCTAGTAGCAACTAAACAATACTATATAATCACGTACATCACAACAAGAAGATGGGAATTACAACCCTCATCATTGCCTGGAAGTCAACCATAGTGTAAAATTGAATCCTATTTGGCATTAGCTCCTTGCACTCAGCCACCAAGTCCTTCATCAACTGTAAACAATATTTTGATTACAAGGACTTAGTGGCTCAGTGTAAGGAGCTAATGCCACATAGGATTCAGTTTTGCACTGCGGTTGACTACTGGGCAGGGATGTGGGTTGCAATTCCCAAGTTGTTGCGATGTACGTGATTATATAGTATTGTTCAGTTGCTACTAGCCATTTAGCCTATCAACCTGAGGTTTTGATATATATATTATGCATATTGTTTCATAAATTATATATTTGGTTATGCGAGTGCTTATATATATAGGGTTGTTCAAAAACTAATTAAAAATAAAAATTGAAAATATATGGCTTATCCCGTAATTTGTGACGAATTTTGTAGGGCATACGTCATGAGCAGGCTTGCAGTAGTTGTGTATTTCAATGGGAGAGTGTTTGATGGACTAGAAGGAATTACATTTGAAGGTGATCAAGTAACAATGCAGATAAAATTAGGAATCGGGTACGGGCACTTGAAGACAAAGATTCACTCGAAGTTGAGGCTGTCCCCAACTCAATCAGTTTCTAAAATTGTGACTAGATATATGACATGTGACAACCCGGTGAAATATATTCTGGTTGAAGTTGCTGATGATCGAGATGTGGAATGCATGTTGAATGGTTTTTGCCAAAATGCGCGCATGTCAACACTTGAGTTGTATGTTGATGTTAATGTTGCAGGCACTTCCAGATTCGCTGATGTTGGATCATATGGAGAGGACGAAGATGACGAAGATCAAGATTGGGCAAGCGAGATGGAGGTTGAGTCAGATGAAGATGATGACGAAGATGATATACCAACCAGTGGTTCGTCGGACACCGAGGAGGAGACTGAACAGGGTTCCAACATAGTTCTGTCGGCGGTGGCATCACCTGCAATTGCTGCATCGCCCATTTCGTCAAGAGTTCCAGGTGCAATCTTATTAATGTTATTATTATCGATTTTTAATAGCATGGTGGAAGATAATTAAAAATTGAATCATTTGTTACTCACTTATAGGTCAATCACACGGTGCATTCTTCAACACATCCCCGCATTATAATTATATAAATTGGGACTATCCCGACCACGAGGTAGAATTTGATGGCGTGGATGTTCCAGATTCATGGAAAGTCGGTCAGGAATTGTATGTTGGCTTACGCTTCGTTAGTAAAGAGGCTGTTCAAATGGCTGTTAAACATTATTCCATGAATGTTCATCAAGATTTCAAAGTTGTTGAATCTAAATCCACAGTTTACTATGTCAAGTGTTCAAATCATGCAGCGGGATGCCCATGGAGGTTGAGAGCTATCTTGTCGAAAAAGTCGTCGAAATGGGAGGTTACAAAGTGGGGCGGGCAGCATAATTGTGTGAATAAGATGTTGTCACAAGACCACACATAGCCTCGGAGTGCACCTTGCCTGCCAACCCATCGACGTGTCCGTCGCAAGTACCACCGCATATACTCGGATTGCTTAGTTAATAGACCAACCTGTGGCTCACAATGACAGATTACCTGCATGTGTCTATTATTCCAAAAGGTAATGTCCGGCGCCAACAAATGTTCCCAATTCTCAGCATCTTTGCCCTTGAGTGACAGATCATGGCGATTCGGCGGTTGGACAGGCTCACTGGGTATGGATTGTTTCATGCCGAATTGACGCATCACACGATCTGGTTGATGCCACTCCACGATGTTGAAGCAAATCAGGGGAAGAATAATCCTCCATAGGAACATCGCCTCGACGCAGACCTCAGGTAATGTATCGCTTTCCAGGTGGTCGTACGGACACCATATGATCTACAAACATTGGATAAAATAAATCAATTCACTACCATGAATACAATAGAAATTTGTAACTAATTAAATTCAATAGATTCCTGGCTTTAAACTAATTGGAATTTGATAATCACATCAGTCTGCTTCAATTTGTCAAATAAGTCACGATAAAACGTCAAGGAGTGCAGCTGTCTGGTATAAGTTTCACCTGACCGCCAGCTGTCATTGTTTAAAAATTAAATATCAGTTCAAGTATAAGTACAAACAATCATGAATTCAAATATTACATGTTGCTTACCGTGTACCATATGGGGTACCCTGAAGTCGTTGGTCAACAACGAGCATAGGAGCAATGGATGGCAGCCTTTCCCATGCCCATATTTGAACCAATGGCAGGAACCCACAGATCTCCTTTGCTTTATAATTTGTTGCCTTACACAACTCTCGGTATAAGTAACTCAAGACAGCCGAACCCCAGCTATACTGTCCTGCCACTTCAAAGTTCTCTAACAAGGGAAGATATCTCATTGACACATATCCATTGGAGTGATCCGGGAGCAACAGGTTACCTATCATCCTGAGTATATAAGCCCGTGTATATGCAACCCTCCACCAATCATTTTCCTCGTACAATGCGAAATTTCCGAAATTTTGTTCTAGCCACTTCAACTTTACTCTTGAACCTCTCATGTCAGCATCATCAGGAGCAATACCCAACTGGTTGGCGACATACTGCTTCCAATTTTTTTTTGTTGCACCGACAACCGCAGCACCATGAATGCGCAAGCCACAAATAATAGCAACATCCTGTAGTGTGATGGTGCATTCCCCAAACGGCATGTGAAATGTATGCGTCTCTGGCCTCCATCGCTCCACAAGTGCACTAATCAGATTGTGATCGAGCTGAGATAAATTTACTTGGGCCACCCCTAACAACCCTGCTGTTCGAAGAAAATCTGTGACAGAATCTGGGAGATCCAATACGGAAGGGTTAAACCCCAGACCACGACGAGGTCTAATTACCCGATCGGGTGACCCATTCCACACATATTGGGAAACATGTTTTTCTTGCATATACAATAATGATGTATCCACTGGGCCGGGGTTTACCAATCGTTGCCCCGATTGTGAGCTAGATGATGCCATGTTTTAACCTGACATTAAAGATTAATAGCATTAATTACAATAAAAAATAAATTATATTATTACTATTAAATATTTATTATAGTATATTAGTAGAATTACTGACATGTCACATATTAAGATTGATATAAATAAAAAGATCAAGTAGCAATTAAATAATAAGATAAAAAATTTTATTTTAAAGTTTCAAATTATTTAACTTCTCAACTACGCTCATTATAGTACTCGTAAAATATTTACCTTATAAAGTGCAGTGGAAGGAGAAACAATGAAGTATAAATTTATACAAAACACACGAGTGCAGAAATAAATTAAATATCAACATTTTAAAATTACACCGACAAATAATCACATAACTAATACCACTAAATTATTAACAGTAACAATGACTTTAAAATAAACATAATTATGTATGGCTTTCAAATACCAAGCAAAAAAAATATATACATATAAACAAGTGGCAAATAATAGTATAAGAGATATTGACAAAATAAAATACTAACAGTATAAATTTATACAAAAAAATAATCATCATGCATTATAGTACTCGTAAAATATTTACCTTATAAAATAAAACTGAAGATCTTACCAACCTTAAAGAAACACCAACAAAAAATTACACTGAAAACTCCAAACAAATTTATCAGAAAAGTAAGACAAGGAGGGGGTAAACAAATGTTACGTGTACTATGCTCATATAGTGCAGTGGAAGGAGAAACAATGAAGTATAAATTTATACAAAACACACGAGTGCAGAAATAAATTAAATATCAACATTTTAAAATTACACCGACAAATAATCACATAACTAATACCACTAAATTATTAACAGTAACAATGACTTTAAAATAAACATAATTATGTATGGCTTTCAAATACCAAGCAAAAAAAATATATACATATAAACAAGTGGCAAATAATAGTATAAGAGATATTGACAAAATAAAATACTAACAGTATAAATTTATACAAAAAAATAATCATCATGCATTATAGTACTCACAAAATTTTTACCTTATAAATTTTAACTGAATATCTTATTAACCTGAAAGAAACACCACAAAAAAAATTACACTAAAAAATCAAAACAAATTTTTCATCGAAGTAAAATCAGTGAGGGATAACAAAGAAAAAAAGACATTAGGAGGGGACGGTATGCCATTCATTGTATAGGGGTGCCCTTATATAGAGCAAGGAAGGAAAGGAAATCAGGGGGCGTGGGACACGGGTTGGGAACTATTGGGACACGGGTAGGGAAATATTGGGGGTGGGGGACAAATAATTGGGGAGGGGGGGAACCCTGCTGCGCCACGTGGCGCAAGCAGGGAAGGCGCCACTGCGCCTGGCGCCTTTAAAGGCGCCATCCGCAGTGGCGCCTTCCCTGCTTGCGCCACGTGGCGCTGCAGGGTCAGTCATATGTTTTTTTTTTTTTTTTTTTTTTATGGTAGGCGCCAGTCCGAGTGGCGCCTTTAAAGGAGCCACTCTGACTGGCGCCTTTGACCAGTCAGGGAAAAAAAAATAAAAAATTATACGTGGCCAAAAGGACCCCCCATTGGTAAATTGTTTCAGAACAACCCTAAACTGGAAAATAGTTTCTAAAACAACACTACTTTGGTCAATTTGCCCAGTCTTTGTCGTAGCAATTAATGAATGAGCTGTCATCTATATTTTTTTTGGTTTTTAAAGGGAATTTTACATCAGTGATATAATTTGGCTGTGAAATTATGTGAATGGGATAGATTTTAAAATAATTACACAACTGGGATACGCAGATACGAAATCAATACAAAAGTCGTCATCCCTACTGACGAACCACTTTTATATTTAAAAAAGTAAGGGAGTCGTATACATAACTTACGACTTAAATTTTTTATTATATTTTTACTGAAGTCGTAAATAATACTATCGACTTCAATCTTTTATTTTTTTAATTTTTGCTAGTCGTATGTAAAGCATACGACTTACTTACGACTTAAATTTTTTATTATATTTTTACTAAAGTCATAAATAATACATATGACTTCAATGTTTTTATTTTTTATTTTTTGCCATTCATTTTTTTTCCGGTACGACTTATGTCATGAATTGAAAGCCAGGGTATAAAATTAATTGTAAATGTAAATTAATATATCACCCAAATTAATATATCACCCAATGACAAAGTATTCACGTGTGAATTTTCAAAGATTGCCCAATAGCAAGCAATTTCACCCAATGTAAGAGGAGTTGGTATGGCTTTGGACTCTTGTAGGAAAGGTGGAAAGAATTTGCATCAACAGGTACGTAATGAAGAGAAGATGAAAGGACTTTCATTTATATAATGCAATATAATAATATTACTTAGAGAATATTCAACCGTAAACATGTGATTAGATAGAAAACTACTCAAGAAATAAGTCGCATGCTTTACATACGACTAGCAAAAATTAACAAAAATAAAAATTAAAGTCGTTAATGATATTTACGACTTCATTAAAAATATAATAAAAAATTTAAGTCGTAAGTTATGTATACGACTTTCTCACTTTTTTAAATATATGTGCCTCTTACGATTTATCCTAGTTGTGTAATTATTTTAAAATTTACCCCATTCACATAATTTCACAATCAAATTACACTACTGACGTAAAATTCCCTCATTTTTCTTTTAATAGAATAATGGTTTTAATTATTAAAATAAAACATTAAAAAATGAAAGGATTGCAGATTGCATTGTCTTCGTCCCCGTTTGCCGTCTTCATCCTCTGGTACATACCCAAGGCAGCAACCCGCAACGAAACAATGGTTTTCTTGTGTTTATCCAAAGGAATCTACAAGCAGGCACATTTTTTGTTTCGATTTGGATTAGCGCCGTGCTTCTCCGTTGAAGAAGTGGCTATAAAGAACGGAAATGGGTGGTAATGCGGCCGAAAATTGACACCGATTGAAGCTTATTGAACTCGGGATCTTTTGTATATTTTATGTTTGCATTGGCGAGTGATAGTTTCTTGAGTTGTATTATGTTTGATCTGGTACGGTTTTGAGTAAACTTGGATCTTCGAGATTCCAAGTGGAAGTAGTTGGGAAAGGGACGGGAAAAAAAAGAAAGAAGAGGTTTCTAGTGTAGAATCTGACATTTAAGATTTGGTGTTTGTTGTGCATCTGGATCTGGGTGAAGAATTAAAGAGGGGAAGGGGTATGAATGAAGGCATTGGTGTGAGTTGTGCAGGGAAGAAAGAGGTTAAAGTAAGAAAGAGAGAGAGGGTGACTGATAAAGGAAGGCACACAGTCATTCGTAGCTTTTTTGAATTTACGAATATACAAGGAAATACATATCATACATACATACAATTATACAAAAGGGATATAATGGACCATGAAATAAAATTTTGACCAATCAAACATATTATTCTACATGGCAGTTTTTAATTGGATGGTCATAATGGTGCAAGGTTGCACCACTTTTCTTGATGGTGCAACTTAGACAACACCATTTTAAAATATAACGTGTGGCAAGCTTTTGAATTCACTTGTTTCCTGATTGAAGGAGGAGGGGGGCACTATATAACATATAGTTAATTATGAATGGGGGTGGGGGGGATTACATATGCTATCTGAGTTCTAAATTTAATCTCCTTAGCCATATAGAGTGTAAGATCATGTGAAAGACATCATATCTCTTAGCCGGTTGATTCAGAGTAAAATGTCTCCTCACAGCCCTTACTCCCTGTTTGAGCTTCTGATACTTGTATTCTGGAATTGCACTAAGCACCTCTTTCAGCCTTGGAATATCCGAAACATCCACCTGCACAGAAAACGCCTCCCATCGCAGCACATCACTGAAGGGCAATACATAAGACTTTGATAGAATCACCGGAACGCATTCGGCATAAATTGACTCCACGATTCTGGGGCTAGCCACTTCATGCCCACTTGGACAAAGGCAGAAGTTGGAGTTGAGCATGAAGGAATAGTAGTCTAGGTCTTTTGGAAGGTACTCATAGACACGAATATCATTGTCTCTGTTTTTCCAGTGGTGGAGGAGGATGGGGCGGATTGGTCCATGCATACCACCAGCGAAGAAGGCAAGGTAGCGGCGCAGAGCGTTTTCTGGTGGGAGTGGAAGGAGTTTGGGGGATATTTCACCTCCAAAGAGGCGGATTTCTGGTAAAGCTACATCCTTTCGAGGATTGAAGCCTTCCGAAGTGTTGGCATTGCACAAGACCCGGATGGAGGTATTGTAGAGGAAAGGGTTACCCTTTGATGCATAAGGACCCTGCAGAAATATATAAGGGAAAACATAAACAGCTTGTTTTTTCAAATTTGCACTAAAGGAGTCATTTTAGCAACACAATGCATGCTTTGTGGTTCAATAGTATATGAACATTTTTTTAAGTACAAAATGCACCAGATGAGATTCGAGCACAGGACTATAGTATATGAACATTTTAACATAAAGAAACTTCAAGGGAAGCAAATGAATGCATCAACCTCTAATAACTTTTTTTACATGGACCAATATTAGTAAGTTAAATGTTATGTTAGTTTTTTTTATACTTTTGTCGGGGTCTGAACCCTGAACCTTACACCCTTAGTTCAAATCAGTTGAGCTATCAAACCCCCGCCAACCTCTAATAACTAAAAAGTGGGGAGGGAGAGGGTATAGAAAAGGGAATTGTGGAACAAACCCAATCGTGACAAGCAAGCATGAAGTGGTCGGCACCATGAGTTCTATTCCAGAAGGGGTACCTCGTAGATACAACTCTCACATAATCAGAGACAAAGTGCTTTAAAGGAGTAATGTCGTAAGAGGATGGCGTATAGAGGTACTTGACCATCCATGTCACACTAAATGGAAGAAAGTAAACGTGAGCGGCATTGGGGTCATTGGTCCTAAACCTGCCTTCCCCGTGTTCCATCTCGTGGAGGAACCTCCCTTCAATCGAGTATATGTCCTTGCAGGGGCCATCGTGAACAATCGGTAGGTCCCCTTCTGAGTATATGTACACCTTGAATATTTTCTCCATCTCCAAGTAGCTCCTGTAATAAAAAGCGGTCACTAACCATAAGAAACGACCAATTAACTTCTCTGCATTCTCCTTTTTCAAGAAAACTGAAATGTTCCTACAGAAATGATGGAACTACATGCTCGGGACATCAAAGTTATTAATGTTAGATGGTCAGGTACAGGGGCGGAGCTTTTAAGGGACATAGGGGAGCCTTGGCTCCCCCTAATATATTTTTTTTTTTACTTTCATTTCTTATACATAAAAAAAGTCCAACTAATGCCCAACATTTAATTACCCTTAAATCCTTCATGGCCAATCCACCTCTTTGGCACTAATTCCCTGCAGACCTTGGATGAACTCTTTTGTATCCTCTTACTGTGCATCAGCGTGATGTCCTTTCCATCATTGGGCATCTCCATCAATTACCTATTAGACTATTGACATTTCATATTTTTGTTTGTTAAATAATTGATTTTATTTTTTTTAGTTTGTTCTTGGATTAGATGTCCACCAATTTCTTTTTGTTGCTGCCTAGGTCAAAAGTTGCTATTTTGTTTTAGTTCATGATTTCTCTTATTTTCCCTCGTTCAGTGAGCCTCCTAGTATTGTTTTCTCATGCAAGGTGCTTCTGAATATTTTTGTTTCTCTTCTAAATTGGAACTCAACTAATGAGCTGGTTAGATTGAATTTTATTTTACATTAGTACTTACATTGGCTCCCCCGAACATTGGATTCAAGCTCCGCCACTGGTCAGGTAAATAGATTTAATAATTGATTGATAAAATTAAAATTAAGCTCTTTTTAGCACAGTACCGTAAAAAGTATTGGTTAATAAATTAAGTAAAGGTAAATTCAAATTGAAAAATTAAATACATCATTTCTTTTAAGGTTAATTGGCATGCACTAGTAGTTAAAGTTTTTTTTTAGTTTATTAATCAATCATAAATCATATGTGTGACTTTTAAAATAATTATGACAAGAGTCAAACATATTAATAAAAAAAGGAGTCAAATATTAATAATGTGATAATTTATATTTAGTTGATACTATAATTTTTTTTTTACATTGTACTTCAATTAAATATTTTTTAATGCATTTATTTATACATTATTATTCAATAAAATTTATCTTCTTTGGAATATATTTTTTTGTTAGGACTTCTTTGGAATCTTTAACCAGTAGTCAACATTGGTTATTATTTGTTTTGAAGTTATGTGAAATGATTTATATAAAAGTGTGCAATTATTAGTGTTATTTATTGATTAAGACAGCAAAATGTGAAAAATAATTTCATGGTTCAAACCCTAAATTTATGATTTTTAAAAAGATTTTATCTAATTAATTACCTAGTTAACTTAATTATGCTAGTAATTTGTTCATTTGATGTCTGGTTTAAAAATCTAAGATATTAATTATTTTTTCAACTCTGTTATTATCTTCTATTATCTTTCCTAGGACCTAAGTGCAATAAGAGAAAGCCTTAATCCAACAATAATTCCTTAGAGTATTCCACTCTAAGGTAATTTAGTTTATATTATACTTTTTATGATTGATATTATTTGATACCTTTTTTTTTTTTGACAAAAATTTGATAGCTTTCTTAGTCTTTGAAATACTTAATTACTCTGTTGGGAGGTTTAAGTGTTTTATAATAGGTTTAAAAATAGGAATTATTGAATAACAATATTTAGTATTTTAAAAAGATAGAGTACTTTTATACTTTTCACTCTATGTAATTTAGTTAAGAACTAAGAAGTATTAAGTACTTTTTAATCAGTATTAAAACACTCGTTACCAATGCAGTAAATATTATTTATTTTGTGCTTCCAACACTGTAATATTATTCCAATATTAGGTTTCCACTAAAAAAAGTAGTAATTAAAAGTAGTTTATGAGTTATGACTGTTTTTTTGTTCAGAATTATGAACACTTTCTTTAGTGAGATGAGAATGATGGGAATTTGGGGGTGACCACAAGGCAGTAGTAGCACACTAAATGGTCACTATAAAGTAGCACACAGCGCAGCAAAAGGTCCTTTTCACAGTTGTATAATTTTATTTTATTTTTGACCAACAGTTGTATAATTTTAATGACTATTTGTGGAACACGATAATATTTATTCGACCCACAAGGGCCACAACATGTATGATAATTATTGAATTCTGATTAGATAAAAAAAAATTATTTCCTATTATTAATTATTAAAGTTAATTAACTGATCAGAATTCATAACACATGATTATGTCATACTTTACTTTACTGGAACCACACTTGGCGCCCCCGAGCTAGCGTCCATTTCAAGAAAAGTGAAATTATGAATCAAACAGAAATGTCAAGGGGGGTGGGCTTATAAGCAAAGGTTGTGAACAAGCTTTTTAACGTTGATTTTTTGGTTTCCTTTTTAATGTTTATTTGAATAATTAATAAGATTATTATTATTATTACTCAAAAGATCAGAAAATAAGAAAAGAAAAGAAGTGGTAGAGATAGAAGTTAGTGTTACTGGTAAAATAAGCGCGGGTTACGATAAACAGCTCCGGCGGGAATGTCGTCGTTTTGTAGATTGCTTATCTGATCTGCTAATACCGCTCTTCGTAATCGCATCGATGCTCTTGCTCTCGCCAATCCTTCTTCTCGCTTTTCTTCTTTGCTCTTCCCTTTCCTTACTTTCCTCTGTTAACAGTTAACATATTCATTCATTCATTCATTCCAGATAATAATGCCATTCATATTAATTCTCAGACAAGTATATATATAGATACGGGAACAAATTAAAAAATACTATAAATGAACGACCGATGCTAACAAACTGTAAATCTAGCTAGCACAATTTCTATATAAGTGAGAGTAGAGATGCAGTTACGGCTACAGTAATGTTATTTGGATGAGCAACAGCAAGGAGTTGATCGATCTCCTTTCTTCGCGAATGATGAAGTGGAAGAGTGGAATATATGATCGGCTTCGAGTGATGAGTCAATCTCATCGACCGAAAGAACTGCCATGGAAGCACCGAAATGAGGATCGACACTAGAAACAAGAACAACAGCAAAATTGCAGCTGAAAGCATGTGTATGAGAAATCTCCATTTTATGATTGACAGAGGGAGAGAGTGAGAAAGGAAGTGATAGAGAGTTCAGAGAGAGGAACGAGATATCTCTGTTTCAGTTTTCTATCACAGTTTCATCAACTCGTGCAAGCTGCAATGACGGATTTGGCCCTATCTGTTAATCATTATCTCGCCCTTCCTAGCGGCTAAGCGAGTAACAACACACGTGATCCAACATATATAGTTTGTTATGAAGAAAGGCCATAACTTCCTTTCCCGCCAAAACTAGCAAGGGAGCTTCAATTTTTCCTCCGGAGGGAAATTCTTCGTTTTCTCTACGTCTCTTTAAATGGCAAGTTTCATGAATTTCGTTATTACATTTGGCAATCACTTCATGTGCTTTTGTTTTGACTTTAAAAAGAAAAAATGATTCTTCACAAATGTTTAGTAAAAAGCTTTTGTGAAAAAGTAAAAAACTAAAACATTGGACTTTTCTATAATCATATTGATTTAGTGGATGACTATCTTATCTTATATCCTATCTTATACTATCTTATAGTAAACTGTTTAAGATTAGGAGTCTACTATTTTGTTATAAATAGTAATAGTCAGTTTGTATTTGGGTATATTAATATGGGTGTTCATTGGTTCGGATCGACCCGACGAGCCTGAGAATCCGAACTGAACCAATTAAATTGGTTCTGATTTTTTTGGTATTCGGATCCAGACCAAACCAAATCCGATGATAATTAGTTCGGTTATCGAATTCAAGAATTCTGGATCCGAACCGAACCGAACCAATTACTATATTTATATATATATATATATATATATATTTCATATTTATTATATTTTAATATTTATATATATTTTGATATCTTTAATAGTGTAATATTTTTATATTTAATATATTTTATTATATATATATATATAATTTAATATTTTATATATTAAATATTTATATATTTTTTAATATTTAATATTTGTCACGTCCGAACTGAACCAAACCAACCTGTTCTTAATTGGTTTGGTTTGGATTCTCTGACCAAAAAATTGTAAATCCGAACCAAACCGAACTAATTGATTTTGATTGGTTCAGATTTGTTTTTCATGCAAATCCGAACCAAAGCGGCCCGTGAACACACCTAGGTACATACTTTGTCGTATTATCAATAACAAAGATTATAGCCAGTGAAGACCTAACATTTGATTCCTATTTTCGAAAGAACTAGCATTTGAATCTATATTTTCATTATCTTCATATTTCCTTTTACATTTATATAACATGTTATAAGCATGATCAAGTCTCTAACGATGTAGCAAAATCCTTTATGTTTTGTTTCGGGAAAACATGAGATTCTATCATGGAAGTGATGGGCTTAATCAGTTTAGATGTTCTACTGCAATAATTCTTCTTCTTCACAGTCTCTTTGGTTAATCTGATTCATGATTATGTTCTTTCTTATAACTTTGTTTTACATGTTAATTTTAGTATGAAAATCTTTTAGTGTTTCATCATCCAAAAGAATATCTTTGATATTCTTGAAAAACTCTGGAAGAATTTACGGTTCAAGCATCCCTGTAGAATTGCAGAAAATCAATGATTTTTATTGATAATCATTATATAAAGATCTGTGGCATAATTCTTGAAGAACTAGGCATTCGAATCGTGATCGAAAATTTAGAAGATCATTTGCTCTTATTATATTTTGAAACAAAGAAAAGTTATAGAAAAATCATACATACCTCTCAAATATGCTCCTGAAGTAGCAAGAGTGAAAAAAGTTACTCAATGGATTGAACTTCATTCTCAAAAATGAATTTTATGTATTATAGTTTTGGATACGACAACCGTCGTAATTATGAATATTGATTACCATTTATCATCTTGCTTTATGGTCTCCATATGATAATATATATCATATAAATAACATAACAATGAGATAAAGAAATATTGAATATGGTACTATTTTATATATTTTATGGCCAGAAGCCAAATAGTCATATGCATGCTTATTCCCAACTTGCAAATAGGTGTTTGCAAAAGCATTTAAAGATATAGATCATCTGTTCCATTTTAATGTCCTGTCTCTATTAATAATATCTTAATATATATTCTATCTTTTTATTATAATATAAATTTTTAAGTTATTTGACAAGATTTTATTTGCAGGAATAGAATACGATATACTAAAATAGAACAAATAATCTCTATCTGTGCGTATGATCCTTGGGTAAGCCCTCCTTGGGAGGGCTATATTCGTATCACTGGTATGGAAATTGAAATATCGGTTTAAAATTGTGCTCAAACTAGCATGACAGAAAAAAAAAAAAAAAGGTTAAAAAAGGAATCTAATGAGAAAGTAGAAGAAAGTATAGAATGAAATGGAAAGAAAAGCACATATCACTTTCTTCATTCTACAATACTCATCGGTTCAACAAGCATATGGATTTTTACTTCATCAATAATCAATGAATTAATACTTTTATTTGTCTATAGGACTTCTTAGTTTGATGTTTAACTACTGTTCTTTCAAAATTGTTATTATTAATTATTAACTTAAAAATTTAAAGACAAATATAAAAAATTATAAATATATCTTATTACTTATTTAAATTCTAAAAGATAAATACAAAATAAAAAATAAATAATTGTTAACATTATTTATTTTTATCTTAACTAAAGTAAAAATAAAAATTCACAAGCATACATATATAATGCTCAATCAAGAAGCTAATAAATAATAAAACAAATGAAACATTTAGAAGAATTTATGTAACTTTATCTTATTAATTAAATAATTAAAGATATAATCGGAAAATTTTATGAAAATAATTTATGATCATGAAATAAGCTAAAAGCGATGACAAGCTCTCAGTTGATAAATACTTGTTAAATAAATACTACCTCTTGTCCTTATTATAAGAGACAAATGGCTACTTTTTTTGGTCCAAAATATAAGAGACATGCAAGTATTTTGACATATATTAAATGCTCATTTCCAATTTTACCCTTATTTATAATAGGGTTTATATTTACGAGACAGTGCAACTTTCAATACAAGTAGGTTTGTTCATTAATTATTGAAGGGTTAAATTTGTAAATTTATATGAACATTAATTACAAATAGCTTATTTCAATGCATTTCCTTGGTCTGTGTGTTTTAGAGTTTTGCCTCTTATATATAGGACTAGAGGGAGTACTTAATTAAATTACTTAATACATCGAAATTCGGTTGTCTTATTAATTAATTATTTGATTAATTAATTAATTAATTAGTTGATTAATTAATTAATTGATTGATGCCCATAAACTTCTGGTTCTCGCTTGATTACCCGCCCGTATACCTTCTCAACTCAACGTAACTAACTCATCAACAGACACAAACGTACTCTCTCTCTCTCTCTCCGAGTGACCACTGACCAATGAACATTGGTGTGTTCCAACAAACATGGCGTGAAAACCATGCTTGAGCTCAACAACAACAACAACGAACGCGAAGCACATTCATAATTCGCAGTTTTCTTTTCGCGTTTGCTATAAGCCTACATCACTTTTAGTTAGTTTCCCTTGCGAAAATGGGATTCATCAGCGGCATGATCATTGGTATCGCCGTTGGTATCGGATTGATCGTCGCCTTTGCTCGTTACGAGAGCATCCGATCCAAGCGTCGCTCCGATTTGGTATAACCATTTTAATTATTTCTTCCATTCAATAATAATACCAATCTGTTTAGTTTTTCATGATATTAATTTTTCACCGTACGCATTGTGGATCTATTGTGAACGCTTTTAGGCAAAGACAATCGCAGCGTTTGCGAGGATGACGGTGGAGGATTCCAGAAAACTTCTGCCTCCGAAGTTCTATCCCTCATGGGTGGTTTTCACTCGTAGACAGAAGTTAAGTAGAAAGTTTTACTTACAGCACCTTCTATTTTGATCTGTGTTCTCTTCTGATATTATTTTGTTCATTTTCTGCAGTTAACTTGGCTTAATAGCCAACTCAATAAGATTTGGCCATACGTTAATGAGGTACTTATCAAGTTTGTTTTTATTCATTGGTTATTGAATTTATGGATTTTGATTCAATGTGGAAATGTAAATGTACTTTAGGCAGCTTCAGATTTGATAAGAAGCAATGTGGAACCCATTCTTGAACAATATAAGCCTATTATTTTGTCTTCTCTCACATTCTCCAAGTTGACCCTTGGCACTGTGGCTCCGCAATTTACAGGTTAGCTAGCTACATTGTTCTTTATTAAATTTGAATCTCATTACTATATGTTTTTTTATGTTTAATAGTTAAAGATGGTAATTGGTAGGTCAGTACTCATTAGTTAATAAGGTCAAAAACTAAAAATTCTATAACATTGAGAATTTAGCTCATGCTTATGGATTTCTTGTGTGTCTCATGGTACGTGATAACCAAGAAGTTAAACAGAGTGAACCCGATTGTTGTCGATTTATTAAGATGTTGGTCTTGTTGATCCCTGTAACATCATGCTGCTACTGAAATATGGTGCTGGTAATATCTAGGAATTTCAATTGTTGAAGAGGATAGTGGGCCTAATGGAGTGATTATGGAGTTTGAGATGCAGTGGGATGGTAACCCGAATATCGTTCTTGACATTAAAACCCGAGTTGGTGTTGTACTTCCTGTGCAGGTGATACACAAATCATTTTCCCCTCCCGACTATTCGCAAGCTGATATTTTTTAAATCTGTTATGCACTTTAAGTTGCCGCTAGTTTTGTGTGTTAATTTTAAATCTGAACTATCTGTCTAAGAGGAAGACAAAGCAAGCAACCGTTTTGACTGGTGAAGAGATTAAATTTATTTACGTTACTATACTTGATAGTCCTTCTCTGTTTTTTTTTATATCCTTTTATTCTTAAGAATAAGATGTGCCGTTCAGAGTAAATTTTATGCACCTGATTATGCCGTATTGGTAGTTTGTTTTTTGAATTTTATGCTATTGTCATCAATGAATAAATGCTTGGTAATGTACTTCTGGTCAACCTAAAAAGATATACTGGAGTACTAATTAAGTTTACCTTTACTGATCATTATCTAAATGTTCTCTCATAAGTAAAATTGTACGTTTTTCTTCTGTTTTTTTTCCTGAGAAAAAGATAAAATGAAATTATATTTGCAAATGAAGTGAACGCTGTCATGCCATTTCTGGTGAATATTAGCAACTTGCAACAACATAATTTGTGTAGACAAGTTTGTCTCCTTATGCTTGAGTTGAGAGAAGTGTATATTTCAGTGCACGTCTCTTTTTTCTAATACCAACATCTGAACATCTTCATTTAGGCTTCTGTCATCTTTATTAGCAAAAGATTTGAATACACTTCATCGATCAATAAGCTGGATTATGCAACTCTGTTTGTTTGTGGCATCATTAATCACTGTTTATGTCAACATTTATTTTTAAGTTATTCCTTATCATTCTGTTCTTCCTCTTTCCTGGCAACTTGTTTATATAGGTAAAAAATATTGGATTCACTGGGGTTTTCAGGTTGATCTTCAAACCATTAGTAAATGAGTTCCCTGCTTTTGGAGCTGTTTTATTTTCCTTGAGAGAAAAGGTGAGTTGTATTCACTTGTAACTCATGATTTTCTTGAGAAATTAAAAAAAAAAAAAAAACAAATTTCCTCGGCTCATGAAATATTTCAACATGTTGATGGATAATTTGCATGAATTATTTAATGATAGCTCCGCTCTTTGATGTCATGTAAATGGAAACAAACATAGCTTCAGGGAATGTTAGCAACATAATGCAGATTCATACTCACCACCATAGATATCTGTCAATGAGTTTGTTCAAATATGTTTAAACAGCAAAATCCAACTAATTTACATTTTTCTGATTTTTCTTGCCAACAGAAAGATCTGGATTTTACTCTTAAGGTTGTTGGTGGTGATTTATCCTCTCTACCAGGGATATCTGATGCTATAGAGGTATAAGCAAATTACATCCTTACTGTAATTTTACTATTACTTTTATTTAATGTGATATTAATTTGTAGATGCTAAGAATCATGCTATATTACCAAATAGAGAGATATACATATAATCTTTAGATGTAACTGGGTTTCCTAGTTGTGTAATTAACTAATAATCATGCATTATAATCCTTTGTTCCGTTTAATAATCTGTAAGCAATTTTGTGGTTTCACGAATTTCATGTTGAGAGTTACTTTTAATCATTGAAAACCTTTATTATTTATCCAATGCCACTCTTCCTTTTATTCCTTTTTCCATACTTTCGGAGGTCTCCAAATATGTTAGTTCTGAAACATCCCTGTAGATGTATATGTCCGAGTTGCAAAGGTTTGAGCAGAGGTTGCAATGTTGTCCAAGTGCATTGTAGTTTAAATCATGGAGAAGTAAACAATTACGAAATTTTTAGGCAGATTAATCCCACATTGCATTGAAAATAACTTTTAAACTCATGTAGCACTCTGCCGTAATAAATTCCTCTGTTATTTATTCAGGAAACAATTCGAGACGCCATTGAAGATTCTATAACTTGGCCAGTACGCAAAATTATACCAATTATACCAGGGGATTACAGGTAAGTAAAAGTTCATTCTCACTTTAATCTCTACGGAGGAAAAAAAAAATTATATTACTAGTTTCTATCCTCTCACAGTAACCTGGAGTTGAAACCGGTTGGAACACTAGATGTAAAACTAGTGCAAGCGAAGGATTTATCAAATAAGGATCTGATTGGGAAATCCGATCCGTTTGCTGTCCTATTTGTACGTCCGCTTCGTGACAGAACCAAAACCAGTAAAACAATGGTAAGGCAACCTTCCTTTCCATTGGAAGTTTCCTTTATTTTTATTTATTTATTATTGTGTGTGTGACTTATAATCCAACTGCTGGGCATTTTCAGAACAACCAGTTGAATCCAGTATGGAATGAGCACTTTGAGTTCACTATTGAAGATGCGTCTACGCAGCACTTGACCATAAGAATTTTTGATGATGAAGGCATTCAGGCTGCTCAGCTTATTGGATGTGCCCAAATGCCGCTAAAGGACCTTGAACCTGGTAAAGTCAAGGATGTATGGTTGAAACTGGTTAAGGATTTGGAGGTCCACAGAGATAACAAATATAGGGGTGAGGTGAGAATAACATCTTCGTAACATTCATCTAGCACTCTAGCTGAATAGCGGGTCGATGCCAATTGTCAATTTGTCTTGAAGTTGGGCCCGGTGGCTTGCGTAGAATATTAAACCAAGGTCCTTTCAAGTTTACCAAGTATATTAACTTATGGAGACTATATATCTGTCAAGTAAGTCCGGCGTGTGTTTGTGTGTGTCAAAATCAAATATGTAACAAATAAAGTAATCTAACTGTAGTAACTAGTAAGCATCAAACCTGGTCTGTCCTTCATTATATATGTCATTTTTATTGTTTGTCATCTTATAGTATCCT
Source organism: Echinosophora koreensis (assembly GCA_035048595.1). Classification (NCBI taxonomy): domain Eukaryota; kingdom Viridiplantae; phylum Streptophyta; class Magnoliopsida; order Fabales; family Fabaceae; genus Echinosophora; species Echinosophora koreensis. The sequence continues at coordinate 6,293,637 of JAPCYP010000001.1, read as the reverse complement.
ACTCCTGCATATTTATATAATAGCAGTTCATAAATCTTTTTGAGATCCTGCCATCTTCATATTATCATATATATAACTCACAGGTGCACTTGGAGCTCTTGTACTGCCCACTTGGAGATGATAAAAGCTTTAAGAACCCTTTTGAGCCTGATTACTCATTGACTACGTTTGAAAAGACCCTCAAGACTGGAGCTGATGAGGCAGAGGCAGAGAATCTTTCAAGGTCATCATCATCACGGAGGAGGAGCAACGTGATCGTGAGAGGCGTTTTATCTGTGACAGTTATTTCAGCTGAAGACTTGCCAGTAGTGGACTTTATGGGCAAGGCTGACCCGTATGTTGTCCTTACACTGAAAAAATCAGACAAAAAATTCAAAACTAGGGTAAGAGGAAATTTCTTGACGTTTCATTTGATACAGTAGAGTGTTTAATTTTCTCAACTAAAAAGTGTTTAATATTAATTTGGAAAGAGCAAGTTACGATAAGTTCAAATGATTAAGTATATTACCAACTTGAAGTCATTTTGAATTCAAATCAGTTAAAAAAGTACCAAAAAAAAATGTTTTGAATTTAGATACCAAACACTTTAATTATTAAGTTGATTACTCCATACCCAAACACCGATTTCTATATACCCATATTAAATAACAATTCATCTATTCTCAGGTTGTAAACGAATCCCTAAACCCAGTTTGGAATCAAACATTTGACTTTGTTGTGGAAGATGGCTTACATGAAATGTTAATTCTTGAAGTCTGGGATCATGATACGTTTGGGAAGGTAATGTATCTTGAACTTGCCTCTCGAAGTAGTATGTTTCTAAGTTTGGCCTTTGCAGAGCTGTTTGTTAGTTAACTTTCTTGGTTTTTATGAATAGAGCAACCTCCCTTAAATTTAAAAGCAAGAAAGCATTTGGCAATTTTCTAGCATCGCATTTTGCCTTTATTTCTTAGCATATACTCCCTTCGGTCCTTAATATAAAATATAAATATATACTTTTTTTGGTCCAAAATATAAGAAATATGCATCAACTTTCATACATATCAAATGCTAATTGCCAATATTACCCTCATTTATAATAGGGTTATTATTTACGAGATATATCAATTTTCTATACAAGTGAGTTTGTTCATTAATTAGAAGGGTTTTTTTTTGGAATTTTACATAAATATTAATTATAATTAGCTTATTTAAATGTATTTCTTTGGTATGTGTGTTTTAGAGTTTTGTTTCTTATATTAAGGAATGGAGGGAGTAATATTAGTATAGTATAAAGTCGTGGATAAGTTACAAGTGATCTAAATATTTAATTATTTTTCATGTTTAGTGCATTGATGATGTGCGGCTTCAGGAGTAAACTCGGATCTGGGATATATATATATTTTTTTTTTCCAGAGAAGGGATCTGGATAGAAAAAGGATACTTGCATATATTATATGAATTTTGTTGGCAAAACCCATAAATTATATTTTTTTTGCTTAATTTTCTATAATCAAAATATTGTGCATATATTTGTGTCTTATGTTGTTTGAGGTTATATGTTGTCTCCCCGACCCCTGGAGTCATCAGTTTGTCACTCAAATGAATATCAAATTGGGTGATTTCGGCCAATAATATGGATTTTTCAGGAGAAAATTGGAAGAGTGATCTTGACACTGACTAAGGTCATCTTAGAAGGGGAATATCAGGAAACTTTTCCTCTAGATGGAGCTAAATCTGGAAAGCTTGATTTGCATCTGAGGTGGACTCCGCAGCACAAGTACCGGGATCCTTAATAGACTTCGCAGTTGGCCCAACACAATCGAGCCATTTTGACAATTTGGATTTGTCTCACCTTTCTCTTTCTGGTTGATTATTGAAGCCCAAAAGATTTCAGTAGAAAATGACTACGGTATGAACACACGAAAGCATTACATTTGCGATGTTGTAAATGTATATATTATATTATATAGGATCTTAAATTTCATTATTAACAAAAACAAAACACAAGAATTTTAATTCAAGGTGGTCTTCCAAAATATTATTGAATTACATGTGTTAAAATTATTATTATTCACGCTCATGTCAAGGGTAAAGTATTTATGACAGAGAGCACTAATATTTTCTTGACATGTAAATCGTGACTAATACTCATTCTAGATATGATTTTGACAGGTTCAATTTCATTATTTATAAATTATTACTGTAGAATTCATCATTTCCCAGCTATTAATAATCTAAACTTTCGGGACTACGAATGTGGCGCCGTGCCAGCTAACTTACGTACGCGATTGAAAATGCCATCTCGTAAATATTCGCTGTAAATAGTTAAAGGCTGAGAAAGTGAGAAGTAACACAATAATAAGGTAGAGGAAGAAGGACCACTTTATGAAAAAGACGGGAAAAATGTTGTGGTTTGCTATTTACACGTCACGAAATTAATCTATTAGGTAGGTTTGATTTACAAAATATTTGATTTGAAAAGTAATCAGATAATCAGGGACATGACGAAAAAGGGATAATGGACAAGACAAAACCCAAAATTTTGTCTCCAACCAAATCATGAGACAACTTTTTATCCCATGGACAGACCACAAAAAAAAATATATATTCTTACACCCCTCTCTCTTTCAAAAAAGACAAAATTATCCTTACACCCCTCCCCCCTCCATCTCCCTCCCTCTCCCCTCTCTCTCGAAAGGTGTTGAGGGATGGGACAAAACCCAAAATTTTGTCCCCCACCAAATCATGTGATAACTTTTTGTCCCATGGACAGACAACCAAAAAAAGACAAAATTATCCGTACACCTCTCTCACAAAAAAGACAAAACTATCCTTATATCCCCCCTCCCCCTCCCCCTCCCCCTCCCCCTCTCGAATTTTTTCAAAGACGTAAATGTTATATATATATATATATATATATATATATATATAGATAAAACATTAGCATTATATAACACATATTAATAATATATATAATAGTATTATGATAGTAATAATATATTATCTTATATACTATATATTATAAAATATATTATATATTGCCTTATAGTTACATATATTAATAATATATATTAATAATATTATATATTAATATATAATAATATATATTATAAATAGTATCATAGTAAAATTAATATTATTTTACTTGTGCTGTCCAATATCTATCAAACGATGTATAGGACAAAAGGTTATACTATGACTTAAGGGATTATACTGTGCTGTTCTGCTTGTCCTGTATTATCATATGCATTAATGCGTATCAAACGCACACTTAGTATCTTACAAGGTTTTCATGACTCAAGCAAATCTAATGTCCAAAATTAATTATGTTGATAACTAAAGATTTAATAATAAAAAATAATGAACAAACATAAAACTCGATTGTTTTTTTTTAAAAAAAAAAAAAATCCGATTGTTGTATTTTACTATCAAATATTATAAGATGCTTGTATCAAATGAGTGTGACTCAGTTGAGTTGGTTTCGGAGATCAGTCCCATAATAGATCCAAAGAATCTAATCCTATGGGATACTTTATGGACTTACTAAAGAGCCAAAGCTCCTAATTATGGTGAATTAAGAAAAAAAATGTAAGATATATGTGTGTGGATGCCACACCATTTACTTTTTTTTTTATTGATTCATTTCATTTATTATTTTTTGGAGAATGTTAATGAGTACCCTGTTAGAAGTCCGAACACATTAATGGATTACACTCCAAAATCAATGATTCAAACTTATTAATTTTATTATCATTAATTATCATTAATCACTTAAATATTAGAGTACAAGTGGTTAAAATAACTAAAACCTTACCCAAAAAAATAACTAAAACATAAATTAAATATCACGGTAAAAATCCCATAAATAAATTTGTTAAAAATGGAATCATCATTATTAGAGGACAAAAAACAGGAATCGAAGGAAAGAAAACTTTTTAATGGCATACGTGGAATGGAATTGCAGGTCCCAATCCAATGAATAATTCCTAGTGAGGACCGGTTGTTGAATTTTGTTTCCCTTCTTCTTCCTCTGCAACACTCTTGTCTTTTGTCTTTCTTCCCTTCCCGCAATATTCTCTTCTACGCTTCCAAAAATCAAAAGAAGCTGAATTTCCATAGCCATGGATGAGGATGAACCACACAAGCAACGCGTCCTAACACTACTCAAAGCTCTCAAAGAAGCTTCCACAGATCTCAAACACACCAACCCCTTTTTCTTCCTCTTCAAAACCCACTCCAACGAAGCATCCATTCAAGCTTTTCTCGACCTCGAAACCAAAGCCGTTTCAATCTTCAAAACCCACCCAAACCTTCGCCACCTCTCCGATTCCCTCTCCACCCTCAGAACCCTAATCGAAAACCTCCACAAGTTCAAAGGCTTCGGATTCCGATCCCTCCTTCACCGCCAAATCACGAACTACAACATTTCCCACCTCGCACACTCTCCATCGAATCCGAAATCCAATGTTACCTCGACCTCGTAACAGTTCGAGATCTCGTGAAGACGCTGGAACAACATGGTGGCGGAAGAAGCAACGAGGAGGAACAGGTTAAGGCTCTGATCGAGTTTCAACAAAGGTTGTCTCAGGGTTTCGATTTGGACTTTCAAGAATTGATTTTGAAGGCTAAGGTTTTCAATATTCTAGAACGCACGTTGTTTGAGCCTTTGAGTTCGAAAAGGGTTCAAGAAGAAGCTGCTATGGGTATAGCGTGTTTGGTTAAGTTCAATAAGAACGTGTTTGTGGGGTTGGTGTTGATGGGTCCCACTATCAAGGCCTTGATAGCAATGGCTTCCAGTTGTTCTATAAGAGTTTTGTCGTCGCTTGTGAGCTTCATTAGAAGCCCTTTGGTGGATGAGATTTTGTGCAATGGAGAAATCCCAAGAATTGTTAGCTTTTTGTGTAGTGAAGATTTGTGTCTTCGTGTTGCGGCATTGGAGTGTGTTCTTGAAGTTGCTTATATTGGGAGAAGGGAAGTGATTGAAGCTATGCTTGAAGAGGGTTTGGTTAAGATACTCATGGACTTGCAAAGAAGGGAATCATGGGAAAGGGTCAAAAATGATGAGGATTTAGAGTTTCCTTTTAGTAGTTGTGTTTCAAGGTTTGCTATACAATTGGAAGTGGGGGAAGGTTTGAGCCAAGAGGAGAAAAGAGAGGTTAAATTGGAGGTATTGAAGATGGTGAAGGAGGCTTCTCAGTCAGATGCAGAGGCTGCCACCGTTAGTGCTGAGATACTTTGGGGTTCTTCACCTTGAAATCACTTTCCGGAAAGTTCAGTTTTTTGTTTACAATAAGCTGCTTGATTTTGGGGTTGATTTATCTATCACCCATAGTCATCATTTTGTGATGATGTCTGCGAGATGCTGACTCGTCCACTTGATGCTGTGAGGAGTTCCTCGTTTGCCAATGGTTTGGTTGGTTTGTTAGCGGATGAGGGCCACTTCATACTTTTGTAGCAGAGTAATTAAATAGTGCAAGTTACGCCACTTTTTTGGGTTGAGTGTATCTGTTTGGGACTTTAGATTTAGATTAGTCTTGAGCTTAGATGACTTGAAATAATTTGATTAATGTATAGATAAGAAAAGCGAGACAAAAAGGGGGACTTCAGTGGTAGTGTACTATACTGGATTGATTCTGGTATAAAAATCTGCAGATTATGCACATTACACTTTTTTAAGCTGATATTTGGAGACCTACTACCATCAAATTAAAAAAAAAAAAAAAAAAAAAAAACGTATTTTTTTGATAAGAAATGGAGAAAATTATAAGAACTTTGGTTTCGGGCATTAAAATCCCTCAAATCCTCTTGTAGTAGAACACTTAACAATGGGCAAGGCCCATTTACTAAAGATATTTGAAAGGACCCTGAATGGTCTTTTTGGACTAAAGCATGTGCACAGATCTTTGCATATGGTATGGGCTACCTCCACTTAGAGGTGGGCATGCGGACCTGTCCGGTCCGTTTAAATATGGTCCGTATAAGTCTGCACTTAAACGGATTGGGCATAATAGTCTGCATTATAAATGGACTTTGAAAAACAGAGTCCGCATCCGGTCCACATAGTCCGCGGACTAAACGGACTGTCCGTGGACTTTACACTATTTTTTCTCTGATCAACCCAAAATAGAAAAGCCACGAAGTTAGGGGTGTTCGCGGATTGGATTGGATCGGTTTTGAGCTAAAAAGTAATCCGATCCAATGATGAAAACAATGTGCAGTTTGGATTGGATCGGTTTGCTTCCTTGAAAAAATCCGATCCAATCCAATCCAATAAAATACGGTTTGGATTGGATTGGATAATTCGGTTTTTGTCATATTTTATTTTACCCTTATGTCAAGTGTCATTTCCACTTATTTAATAGTGGACAAAATATAATTTTCATTTAAGGGAGCTAGTCTAGGGTGTCAAATGCCTATTTTAATATATCTCTATACTAGAACAGTAGAACCTTTATTAAAACCGGCAACTATTTGTACCTTATTAACCGTTATTTGATTTGATGAAGACTGAGAAAACTGTTATAGAATTTTTGACAAAATATTGGGAGTTTGAGAAAAAATAGGTATTGATATTTTTTAACACGTTCTTTTATGTTAAATATTCTTTATGTTAATTCTCTATATCTACTCTCAGTCATCTTATTTTTTCTTTGAATCAGCTACAAATAAATTGTAGCTAATTATTTTTCAAATTACTTAATTGATTTCCTATTTTTCATATTTACTCAATCATATATATATATATATATATATATATATATATATATATATATATATATATATATATGTTATGCATCAAAACTTTTAGCAAACTATAGCTTCAATACATTAACATTTATTCTAAATAATATCATATATGTCATTCCAACAAAAATATTAAAGAGAATGACGGTCATAAAAGTATGAAAAATAATGTTTAAGTATGAGTAATACTATAATTTCAAAAATAATAGTATATATCTATAGTAGTTCAGTTTGGATTGGATTGGATTGGATGTCATTAGGGGATCCAAAATCCGATCCAATCCAATGAAAAATTTCGGTTTTTTCGGTTTTCGATTTGTTCGATCTTCGGTTTTTCGGTTCGGTTTTTGCGGTTTGAATCGGTTTGGATCGGTTGATGAACACCCTTACCACAAACGATCAAAGCAAGTCCACTATCGCATGATGCGATTGATAGTTCATTTCGTTGGGTAAAACTTGAAGTCTTGAACTACTGATCCAGGCACCGGTGTTATAATTAGATCCATTTGTAATTTGTTTCATAATACAACTCCGAGGCCAAAAAAAAAAGAGAGACCCAAAATGGAAACCATTACAAAATTCGTGTCACTCTTTGCTATCTGCCTAATGTTAATGAACCTGACAATGTTGAAGATGATGAAGAGTTGGAACGTATTGAGAAAATGATGAACTTGCGACCTGCGACCTTTAACTTGAGCGGCAGAAACCGTCGAGCAGAGCAAGGAGGAAACCGACGACCAAAGCAAGGAGGAAACCGTCGACTTGAGAGCCTGTGATGGTGATGTGACTGTGGGGAAACCCTCTGCAATGGCGAGCCAAGAATGGTGAGGTTGAGGAGGGTGAGTGGAGTGCGGCTGAGGAGGGTGAGTGGAGTGAGGGTAAGTGGACTTTAGGGTTATGGTATTAGGCACACTTGGGATGTCCTGTTTTTTGGACTGTTCTGGGCTGTCCCCCCCTTTTTTTGGCCCAACACATGTATTTTTTTTTAATAAAAAAAGCTGCACCAGTCCGCGGACGGGTCCGCGAATCCGCTGACTGAGTCCGTTTAACCCGCATGTTAAATGGACCGGACCCAAAAAGCCCGCATTTAAATGGACTCGTATTTTAGGGTGTCCAAGTCCTCACGGACTGCGGGTTAAACGGACAGTCCACGGACCCGAGTCCATATACCCACCTCTACCTCCACTATCCATCATATACCAAAAAGAAAATAAAACATTTTTTAAATATTATATTAAAACATAGTAAAGTAGATTATTGACTTTAAAAAGAAGAACCAATATTCCTATAGGAGATACTCTTATAAGACATTTGGTAGATGGATTATTTTTAGTTTATCAGGAATCCTAACTTTTTTTTTGGTTGAGAATATCATGAATCCTAACTTAGGAATCGTAAATCCTCATGTTTAATATACTTTTTTTTATTTAAATCACATTCCCAGGAACTATGATCCCCAGGAATATTTTTTTGGCTTGTTTCCCCAAAAAAACATTATAGGGAGGGGTGAGAATTCTAGCTTCCCATGGACATGGGAAATTTTTTATTATTTGAAAATATTATTATACCGTAGTTTCTCATAAACATTATTATTATTATTATTATTATTATTATTATTATTATTATTATTTATTATTATTGTATATAAATATTAAATAAATTTTTTACTATTAAATAATTATTATTATACAATTTTTCCTAATGTTATTAAAATATTATAACTATTTAAGAATAAAATTATTTTACAAAATAATAATTATATTATCATTAAAACAAAATATTGTGATATTTATATAATAATTAATAATTATTATAAATTATAAAAATGTAATTAATATTAGCAATTAATATATAATAAATAGTAATTATAAATTATAAAAAAATGTAATAAATATCAGCAATTAATATTGATAAATACTAATTAAAAATAATACTTGTAAATTAAAAAAAATATAAAAATAATAATTATAAATTTAGAAAAATAATTAATATTATTAATTAATATATAAAAAATATTTTTATAAAATATATAATTACTATTAAAAATTATAAAGTTCATGAAACCTTCCTTTAAATTATTTTAATGTTTAATATTTTTATAATATTTGTCATTTTTCATTTTCAATTAATTTATATTAATGACACTTTTGAAAATAATGTTAACATTCCCACAAAAGATGCCTTAAACCAAATAAGGAAATCAATATTTTTCAATTAACATTCTTAAGAATGTTTAGGTCTATCAAACATATTTTTAACATCTACAGGAATCATCGTTCACAGGAATCATCATTACCGGAACAAAAAAAAAAAGCCTATCTGCTAAATGTCCTCTCATGGAGAATCAAATACGGTGGGCGAGAATAGAGAATAAGAAGAAAAGTGATAGGACTATGGCGACGAAGGTGAAAATTTTATCCTATTATAATTGAGTTGATGTCATAGACAAATATGGTGTAAGTTTTTGGAATTAGAGAATCAAGAGGAAATATTTATCAGTTAAATGATCAAATTGAAACTTATAAATAAATTAGAGAAAAAAAAAAGTAATTTAACCAAAACATTTCTTTTACGGAGTTGCAATGCTGATAATTTGAACCGTAAAGAAATCAAATTCGTCTTCTATATTGATAGAGATTTGCCCTTATATTGGTCTTAATTCTTTAAAAAGAATAGCACTTGCACTAAAAATGTGCTGATGTGCATGACGTTTAAAATAGATAATAGATAATAATAATAAATACTTAAAAAAGTTGATTGGAAGTCTCCACTAGCTAGCTATCATAGTATTATTAGGAATCAAATCAAATGACATCTCATTGTGGTCTGCCTTTGCCAAATGCCAAATACCGTAATAATAGTATAGAAGGTGGGAGTGTGACAGCTTAGAAACAAAACACATTTATAATAATTAACTATATAAACTAAACTAAACAAACTTAATTTTAACATCTCTCTCTCTCAAGTCTCAACCTTTTCTGCGGTTGCAAGAAAACCCTCCTTCCACCCTCCACCGTCCACCCTCCTCCACGCTTTATTGCAGATCTCGCAGTTTGTTTTCTCTAACCCATCTGGGCATAGCATATCATAGTTTAATTCTTCTGTGATGGGTTGGAGATACACTGCTGGCTTGTTCCTCATAGCTACTGTCGTTGTTATTTGGGTAACCTCTGCCGAAGTTACTCAGGTAACCCCTTCCTTTTGCTTTATTTTAATTCTTTCTTATTCTAATTCTGATGCTTTTCAATTTTCTTCCCCTTTTATGTTTACTTTTTTTCTCTTTGACTTTCGTGTATCTATGCATATAAGCATATCTATGTTTTGGCTGCTTCCTGTTTCGTGTGGGAATTGTTTTCCCCCCTAGTATGGTTCATCCTTAGTACTAGTTGAATTGGGTTAATTGATTCTTGGTTTGTGCCCTGCCAATCACACAATCCAATTAGGATGCTGTTGTGCTGAGAGATTGATGCAAGTTCATGTTTTGACTTCATTTGACTTCATGTTGAAGCTACAAAGGTCAAAAAATGAAAAAAATTGTTTACAAAGGAGTTACAACTTACAAGACCTAGTGTAGGGAAGGGGAACGTAGGCTAAAGTGCTGCCAAAGGGGCTTAATTGGGACTCGATCCCGAATCAAGTAGTCTCATAAATTTGGGTACCACTAGAGATCAACCCTTTTATTGATATACCATTTCAAACTTCACAAATGAATCATGCGATCCTATGGTCGAGATCAATGTCCATTGGTGGAACAATTCATTCATATAGCTAACCCAAAAACATGCAAACATGTTGGCTTTGAATGAATGTGAACTGCATCTGTGTATCATATAATGTATCTCTGGAGACTTTCAGGGTGGTGCAATATGCATCGCCAGTTATATCTTGTGCTATTTGTTACATATGTCCACCTGAGGACCTATGAAGCACGGACACGGGACACAAACACTTAGATACAGAAAATGTCGAAAATATAGGACATAGGGACATGACACTATATATATGACTAAGTCTAATGAAATTAAATATCAGCAACATGACAAGATCTAAATAGAGAACGAGGATTTATATATTCACCTTTTCAAAACAACTTGCTAAGCTTTACATTTTTCTCTATGATAATGAGTCTCACAAAAAAAATTTACTAAGAGGCATTATTTTAAAATGAAAGCACTTTGTCTCTTTACAAAAAAAATCCAAAACAAGAAGATGAATTATATCTTTCACCTTCAAATTCATGTACAACCAAAAAATGATCTAGTCTATCTAAAACCTTTCTGAAATTTATTTTAAACAAAAGGAATTTTTTTGAATTTCTTTTTTAAATGAGTCACGGCCTTCAAGTGTCAAGCCATTTTGGGGTGTCGGCTTAATATCCGAGCCGTGTCTAGCGCATGGCCGGGTGAATAAAAAATAAAATTTAAATTGGACAAGTGATGAGGAGTGTCTGGCACGTTTGTACAAATGTCAGAGAAGTGCAGATGTCAGAAGTACGTCTGACACTCCGACACCTCAAGAAGGCTCAGTTTCTGTGCTTCATAGCTGAGGATGCTATGCTTGAAGATTTATATTGGCAATTGTTAGGTTCTCTTGAAAGATGGCATTTCACTTCAAATTTCTAGTAATAAAACCTGTGATTCATCATCTGCACTTCGGGAGACATTTTTCTTAAAACACCTTTATAATTTAAATCCTGCTTGGGGGGAGGGGGATCTTTTTATACATTATCATGCAGTGTGTCAGTATGCAAGCTTCATTTCTGTGAATGCTTTTCTGAATAAAATCTTTCTTGACAGGGTATTTTTACAGATTATAAGCAGCCATTTGCAGTGACATATCTTGGAGCTTCTCTTATGGTAGTTTACCTACCTATAGCATTCATCAAGGATTGGTTCTGTAACTTACTTAAACGCCGGTCTTCTAAAAGTGGTAAAAATGCAATAAGCGTGGATGAGATTTCTGTCAGGATTAGCTCTCCTCTCAACAGCAATGGAGTGCAGAAAAACTTTGAACTGGAACTGGGGAGTGTGGTTCGAAAAGATAGTGATTTAGATCTTTCAACTCTTGACGAAGTAAAGCCATTGGTGGCTAGATATAATGACAATAGTAATGTGCTAAAGGCAGAGAGAGAACTTACGAGCAAGGAAATTGCTACTTATGGATTTTACATTGCACCTATCTGGTTTATAACAGAGGTAAGCAACCGCGGGATGATATCACCATTTTGAAGTTAAGAAGAACCAAAGCATGCTTTACAACATATATATGTGGTTATTTCTTGTGTCCAACAAGAAGGGGAAAAAAAAAATATTTCTGTAAAAGATCTGAGTTCCAAAATTTTAAAAATATATCTTTTGGCTTTTAGATTAATGTGTTTATATTCTCATAAAATATCTATACTCTTAAATTTTATAATGCTTGATTATCTGTCGAAAAAACAGCTATGAGTCGACAAGATCTGAATATGTTAAGATCATATCAGTTAAACTCATGGATACATGTTTCCTTCCTCAATAACTGTGATAGTTACTGGTTACAAATTGGATGTTCTTAGCTGTTACAATTAATAATTTTTCTTCAAATTGTTAAACACATCATCCATTAATCATTATGATTGTGGTTGCATTTTATAAACAGGTATTCTATGATATATACTTGCAGTGCAGAAGTCGCGCGCGCACACACACACACGAAACTTTTACACTCTTTGAACAGTTAATTCATCATGGTTGAGATTGCATTATATAACAGGTATTCTACCACATATTTGTGGATCAATGGACAGACATACACACACATGTATATACTATGAAAAGGTTTCCATACCTGACCCCTTCATCACATTGTTGACGTGTTCTTTGTCCTGTTAAATAATTTTGTTTCATTTCTGTGTTTAATGGTTAGATCACTGGATAGATAACTTTTATAGCATCTAAAATTGACTTGTTCTTGAGGCAGTGAAATGCTATTGATCATATTGGTGCAGTGAGATGTTTCCATGCTTCTCGTACTTTTGTTTTTTGCTAAACCATATGACTGACACTGTAGGACTATTTGTACATTCCTTTCATCCTTTGATGATTATTCTGTTCTGCGACAAAACTTAGGAAGGGTAGCAATGATCTTTATTAATTCTCTTCTGTTGCTTTCAGTATCTATCTAATGCAGCCCTTGCACGAACAAGTGTTGCAAGTACAACAGTACTGTCATCTACTTCAGGACTTTTCACCCTTTTCATTGGCGCATTCATGGGCCAAGACACTTTAAATATGGCAAAAGTAGTTGCTGTCTTTGTCAGCATGGCTGGGGTTGTTATGACAACTCTGGGGAAAACATGGGCTTCAGATGATTCAGAATTAAGTGCCGGGTAAGCCTTTACTCTGTCTTGTGATGATCAAATCACATTTTTTACATTTTTTAGTTTTAACTGATTAGTGGTCAATCAAATTAATGCGAAATGCAGTAGGAGGTAGTCCACAAACATCCTACTTCCTCTAACCTGGTTAACAAACAAGCAAGATTCTGTATAATTTTTTTGGTTCTGAAATCCTAATTGTTTATCATTTGCTATAACTGGGAAATTTGTGTCCTGCTCCCAGCCAGTTTGAGACTCATGTTACTGTGTCATGTCACCCCCATCAGGTTGGAAAGAGCTATCTATCCACATTGATTCCAATTTGGTGAGAGAAATTATATAGAGGAACTTCTGCATAGAATTATGGGTAATAGTAGGAATAAGAGAATTAAGGTTCTAGGGTTGGAAACCATTCCACGTATGACAAGATATCATATGTGGATGACTATGGAGTCGTAAGGGCTATTGATGCTATGAAATGGTATATCACTAAGCCAGCCCCAGATACAAGCCCCATCAAAACTTTGCTCATTAATCATTGAAAGGTCGAATTGCTAGTGGCGTGACTTTTTAAATGGCTTAGAACCACTACAAATAAAACATGAGAGAACATAATAACATAAAATGATAAATCGTGAACAGTCTCCGTGTATCCTGCTAGGACTCTAATTCTATCATAATTCATAATTACCACAAAATTACCTAATGTACGTAAACAAAATCCGCAAAAATAATTCAAGTGAAAATGACAAGAAAATCATCTAGTCTAAAACATAATATTAATTGACCCTTCTTTGCCCTGCTTCACATTGCTTAGAAATCTATATCTTTTTGTAATGTGTACTCATTGATCGATGTAAGTGTCATACATAATATGATAGGTTTAGAGAAGATTGGAGGAAGTGATATGAAACTTAAGATAATTACTTAAATCATGCTGCACAGTGTTAAGGAGTCAAGTTTTGTCTTTCATGGTATTTGCATTATCCTAGGATGCTATATAATTTCTTGCGGCTGCTCCTTCAATTGAGTATCATAAATATATATCATTACCAGCTTGCTCTTTGTAATGCTTTTTTTTTTTTTTTTGTGGACATTGACAGTTGATATTTGTGTTCAGCAATGGAAAACGCTCTCTTGTTGGAGATCTTTTTGGCATTCTCTCGGCTATGTCATATGGTCTATTTACAGGTTAGGCAATGACCTGGCTGATTGTTTTGTTTTCATAAGCTAATTTAATGAATGTTGACCACTTCCTCTATCATTACTGCCGCAGTTCTTCTGAAAAAGTTTTCTGGTGAAGGAGAAAAGGCTGATGTGCAAAAGCTGTTTGGGTATGTCGGATTGTTTACACTTGTAGCACTATGGTGGCTCGGTAAGTTTTTAGTTAGCAATGCTTCTGCAGTTACTTATCAATTTCAACTTATGAGGTTCTATGAGCACACTACTTACATGTGCTCATTTAACTATGTTCTTTTGTTCTGACACACTCCCCATCGAACCTTTTATCCATTCTATTACATTCGATACCCTTAACTTTTCCCCCTTTATTGGGTTCAATAAGATGGGTGATGTGTGTGTTTTTATTGGGGGTGGATGTTACTATTTATATGTCAAGGGTACAGAATCTATACATTGCTATACTAAACTGATTACTAATTCTCTTTTATGCTTCTCAGTTTGGCCACTGATGGCCTTAGGAATTGAACCCAAGTTTACTATACCCCACTCTGCTAAAATGGACGAAGTGGTTCTTGCCAATGGATTAGTTGGAAGCGTACTGTCAGACTACTTCTGGTACATGAAATAAATCTTATTAATTTACAGTTACACACTCAAAATTATTCTAAATCTTATATTAGAGTTTATTTCATCTACCCAGGGCACTTTGTGTTGTATGGACAACTCCCCTTGTGGCCACTTTGGGTTTGTCACTCACCATTCCCCTAGCTATGGTGGCTGACATGGTGATCCATGGTCGGCATTATTCAGCAATGTACATTTTTGGCTCAGTTCAGGTATTGCTGCCTCAAGATATCTGCAACTTGATGTTTTCTCAGTTGGTACCAGTGGGTGGGAGGATCCTTGTTTCAATTTGGCCCAAAAAAATATATTTTTATTTGCCTCTTGGTGTTATGATGTCTCTTGCAGTTCATCTCTGTTCAGATAATTTGTATTTGTATTCATGCATGTTTATGTGTATATGGCCATGCTCATAGGTGGTTGGGGGCATGTTTTTTGGGTGATTGCATGTTTTTGTCTGTCTTTTACAAATCATTGTAGATAATATATTGTTAAATTCTTAGTTTGACCTCGTGCATGCTAATTCCTGTGTCACTTTGTTAGGATTTAAACATGACATTAGGAGATTTTGTCTATACTATACTAGCTTAGTGGCTATTGACTAATGGAGGTCACAATTATCAAATCATTTTAAACATTTGTGTTCACATATTAATGTTGGATTTGGTTTGGCATTGAGCTGCAGGTATTTGCAGGCTTTGTGATAGCCAATGTTTCAGATTGGTTGACGAAGAAGCTGAGATTATAGCATATAGTTTTCAAAAGTTACTTTTGGTTAAAATTGATTTTTTTTTTCTTGGGTCCGTTATCTGTCCACAGTTCTGATTTGTTGCTATACCTTGAGACGGGGTCCTAATTCCTTAGCCATGCATTGATCCTGGTGTTTGGCGTTTTCAAGGAAGGCTAAAAGATAGTGTGCTCTCCATACTGCATTTGTTCTATGTATATGATTCTAGAATCTAGAGTTAGGTCTTTGTTGTAATCATGACCAGGTTGAGCAGTTAGCCATGGATCATGGATGTAATGAAGGCATTTTATATAATTTGTGGATGCATTTTCCCCTCCTTTCTTTATGTTTGCCATATAATACAAAGCTTTTCTTTCTTTTCTTTTCTTTTTTCTAAAATTCAATTTTTTTACGGGTAAAAAAAAAAAAACTATTTTAGATATGATGTAGCTTCTCACTTCTCGAAAGAATGTCCGATAAGTTCCTTCCATTTTTGGAGCATTTGTTTGATTTATATGTGATAATAATTTTTTATTATAATCCTTATACATGATAATTATTTTCAATTTTATTCTTATACTTTAAATTTTATCAAAGATGTTATATTATCAATTAGTGATAAGGATCAAATTAAAAATAATTGTACATATAAGAATAAATTTTAAAAAAAAAATTCATACATAAGGGTCAAATTGAAAATCAGTGTTACCTATAAAAATCAAAGGTTAGTTTAACCTTTTTCATATTAAAAAAAAGAATATTTTGTCTAAATTTTTCATTGATTTATACAAAATTAAAAGATTTAATTGTTATATATATATTATTAACTAATTATATATCGTCACATTATTAATAATATTTGATTTTTATGATAACTATATTATGTGTGACACTATAAAAGTTTTTACCCTAGTATTTTATAAAATAATAAACTCAAATTAAAAATACTAATTTGACATGTTATTATTTCATTTATATTTATATATCTTATTTTCAAGGCTAAATTATTGTTTTGGTTCCCAAATTGTTTTAAAATATTCAATTTGGTTCTTAATTTTTTAAAATGTTCATTTTGATTCCCAAATTATTTTAAAATATTCATTTAGGTCATTTTATCAAGTTGACTAACGATGACGTCCTACCTAATGCTACATGGCATTAAATTTAATATTTTAATGCCATGTGGCAATTTCGGGATAAAATAATTTTTAAAATTTTAATAATTTTTTAGCTAAATTACTCTTTTGGTCCTGAAATTATTTTAAAATGTTCAATTTGATCCTCAAGTTTTTTAAATGTTCATTTTGGTCCCTCAATCAACTTGACGTCGCTGTTAGTCAACTTGATGGAATGACCTATTTGAATAAGTTTTAGAAATTAAGGGAGTAAAATAAATATTTTAGAAACTTATGATCAAATTGAACATTTTAAAATAATTTTTTTAAAAAAAAAAAGGTAATTTAGCCTATTTTCAAACCACGTTGTCATCGAGGAATGGAGTAAATAGCCAATTTGGTCCCTGAAACTGCAAGGTCGTATCAACTTGGTCCCTGAAATTAACGAAATTCCAAATAGGTCCCTGAAACTGTAAAACGTTAATCAAGTTCGTCCCTTCGTTAACCCCAGTTAACTGATGCTGTTAACGGTGCTGAGGTGGCACGTTAAGTGCCCAGTTGGCTTGCCACATTGCTTGACAGCTGTACCAGGGACGAATTTGACACTACGTTACAGGGACCAAATTGCAATCTTTCTTCTTCATCTTCTTCATCTTCTTCCTCTTTTCTCCTCCTCCCTCTCCTCCTCCTCCTCCTCCTCCACCGTCCTGCTCTGTGCCCCACCACCCCACCACTGGAAACTAGAAAGTGCTGAAACAGTGTTAATGGTGCCGTATTGTCTCTAAAGAGAGTCCCCTCATGGCATGGCATGGCTTTCTCCAACGAGGAAGGTGGAAGGCACCACAAAAAACCCAATTTAAGTGCAGAATACAGCCCCAAGACGAATCAAAGGCAAACCCAATTGAACTATTTCGCTAAACCCACTTTCCTTTCCTTATTGCTTCATGAAAGTCTCAACCAGTTAGCTCAGATTTTCAATTTTGATTCCTCCTTTTTGAGGTTTTCAAGGGTTTTGGTGGTTTTGGTCTTGTCCTTCCAATCGATTTTGGGGTATTGGTATTCCCTTATACTCTCTCCTATGCCAAGTCAAAATGCCTTGGACCCCTTCATAAAACTGAAACCCTCTTTTTGACATTCCATGCTTCAAATGATATTTTGACATTCCATGCTTCAAATGATATTTGAAAAAGAGATCTACTCAGAAAACAATCTTTAACTCAATGCGTTGTGCCACCACCATGTCATCGTTCAAGCATTCACTGAGATTTGCGAAGAGACATTCCCTAAGAAGTTTGATGGTGGTGGTGCTGAACCATCTCACAGGAACCACATCATTGGAAAGAGTCGGTGATTGTTGTTGTTGGAAATGCTAGCTAGCTTAGCCCTGATCATATGTGTAGGCCACATGGAGGCATTGAACTCACACATGGGAAGAAGTTTCACAGAGCAGGACGATGGAGGTGGAGGAGGGGGAGGAGGAGAAAGGAGGAAGAAGATGAAGAAGAAAGATTGCAATCTAGTCCCTGTAATGTAATGTCAAATTCGTTCCTAGTACAGCTGTCAAGTGCCAACCGGGTACTTAACATGCCACCTCAGCACCGTTAACGGCGTCGGTCAACTGGGGTTAACGGAGGGACTAACTTGATTAACGTTTTACAGTTTCAGGGACCTATTTAGAATTTCGTTAATTTCAGGGACCAAGTTGATACGACCTTACAGTTTCAGGGACCAAATTAGCTATTTACTCCGAGGAATGGTTACGAATAAAAGAAGTGTTCTTTACACCAAATAAACAAGAGAAGTGTCATCCACCGAAAGAAGTAGATGTGATTAGAAGACATATACGTCTTCCAGTGTTTCGTGCAACACCAGATCACACCGTAGCAATAACATCTTCTTCCCCTGTTGAATTGAAATTAAACAGAGTGTTTGGGTTTTAGCTGAGAAATCAAAGCTTTTAGATCAGTTCTTATGGCCTCCACCATCCGATTCAAATCTCTGTTTCTTTTTCTTTTGTCACTTTTACCCTTGTCATTCGCTCAATCTCCTGCCCCTGGGTATTCATTTAATTCTCTATTTCCCCTTAAACCCTAATTACGATTGCCTCGATTTTACTGATATTGATTTTAATTTGCTGTTGCGAATGAAATTTCTGCAGCTCTGCCGAAGGTTTCACCATTTATGGTCGAGTGAAGATCCCCAGTATGCGCTTTTACTTTCTATCATATTTTAGAGTATCTGATTTTTTACTATGATTAGTTTTGATTCCAATTATAGGTTGATGTTTAATGTTATTTTTTGTTCTCTGCGACTGCAACCAATTTTCCATGAACAAAAAGTAATCAACTTCAATATGTAAATGAAGCGTGCGCACGTTGTGATATGTCCATTGTCCAAGTTAACAGTTTATTACTCAATAGGACGCTATAGCTTGTGTTTGTCATCGAGATTGTTTTGGAATTGTTGATGGGACTGGTAATGGTACTTGGGTAATCACTCAGTTCAAGCTGTTTATCTGGTTTCTGGAATTAAGCGTAATTCAAAGGTTACCTAGTTTGAAGCCTTTGCTGAATTATGGAGTGGAGTGGTTATGAAAATGAGAGGGTTTGGGTAGGATGGAGTGGAGTGGAGTGGAGTGGATTGGGTTATTATCCTCATTCCTCAACCATCTCATTCCATTAATGAAGGAACTTCTAAATAATGGATTGATGTCTTTTCATCACTCCACTCCATTATTAACCATCCCACTCCATCCTCCCAAATATAGCATCTCCATATTCCACTCAGGGGTTCCTATGAGTATGAGGCTCAGGTCTGGTGAGCAGTGGCGGATCTTGAATAAAAATTTTGGGGGAGCCAATAGACATTAGTTAAAATAATGTACTTAAAATACATAATTAATTATACATAATTTTATTACTCAAATATATAAAGTGAGTAAATATTTAATATGGGAAATCCTAGTTGATGCTTGCTCATCATGCAATGGTGTAGATGCGTGCGAGAGAGATTAGGATGTTTGAAACAAATGCGTGGGGAAGGAGAAATATAATTGTAATGAGCTTTGATGGTGTTGAGTTGAAAATGGTGTCCATTTTGATAGAATTGTTTAGCCATTTGAATATTTTTAAACCAATGTGATTTAATAATAATATAATATCACAAAACAAAATATATGATAGTTTGTAAACTTTACATAATAATGTTTTACAAAATGAAATATACGATAGTTTGTAAACTTTGTATGTAACATATGTTGTATAAATTATTTTAAAGGTGTCATATAATTCTTTTTTATATAAAAAAAAGGTCAAGAAAAAACTTGGGGGAGCCGTGGCTATCCCCGGCCACAAAGAAGGTCCGCCTCTGCTAGTGAGGGTGGATGCATGCAATTTTACCCCCACAAGCGGAGAAGCTGTTTCTACTTTCTAGGATTTGAACCCGTGAAGCTGTGACCTCCAAGTCACCGCAGCAACCTTATATCTTATGGTGTTAGTTGAGTCAAATTTAGCAAGGTTTTAGTGGAGTTGATGGTTTAGTGAAATTAAACTAGCATCAGTTTAATAGATGTGGAAAGTTGTGGGATGATTCAAAGTTTATTTTAGTTACCAAGAGGTTGAAATTCCAAAACCTAATGTTTTATTATCCTTGGTGCATACTGCTTGTTGCACATCTATTCTTTGACTGCACGTGGGTCTGCTATAGACATTGGTTGTATAATGGTATCACTAAATCTTTTTGGCAGGTTTGGGAGCAAAAGATTATATTCTTCCCGGAAAAGTTCCAAATGTCAAAGTCATACTCAATGGTGGTCAAAGAGTTACTTTTCTGAGGCCTGATGGATATTTCTCATTGTATCCTTTGATTTACAACTTCATTTCTACTACTTGGTAGATTAAGCTTTATTTCATATTATTTCCCCTCATTTTCTTGTCCTTGCTTTTGAGAAGTTATAGTTAACGCTGGTAAATCGTTGTTAAGAGACAATGTAGTTCCTTAATGTGTATGATTTAAGCCACAATGTGCCTGCAGGGACTCATCTAATTGAAGTGGCGGCATTAGGCTATTTCTTTTCTCCGGTGGATACTCAATCTTGAAATTACATCTCACTTTTTCTCCTAATAATTTATTGATTTTTTTTCTATGAGTATGCTCATTTATTTAAGTTTGTGTTCATTGAAAAAAGGTACGAGTTGATGTTAGTGCCAGATACCCTGGCAAAATTCAGGCAGCACTGACAGAAAATAGGAGGGGGCTCAGTGAGTTTGTACTGGAGCCATTGAAGGAGGAACAGTATTATGAGGTTGGTTTAGACTGCCAATTTCGTGTCCATTTTCTCTTTTTCCCTCCCCATTCCTTCAAGTTTTCATCTGAATGTCTGCCTGTTGTTATCTTGTTTTGTTACAGATTAGGGAACCATTCTCTATTATGTCCATTGTGAAAAGTCCAATGGGTCTGATGATGGGATTTATGCTGATTGTTGTCTTCCTTATGCCCAAATTAATGGAGAATATGGGTATGGCTTCTAAAATTCATCTGTAAACTTCTTCCATTTTCTTTGTAGTCTATTTATTTTGCATGTCTATATGGCTATACTTGCCTTGGAATTTCATTTGACTAGTCCTATTCCGTAGCAGGGATTACTGTTTCTAAGCATTCAAAAGTAAAGTAAAAATATCCAAAGTGCTTTCTATCTTTCTCCATCTCTCTTCATTCTCTAAGAAAATTTCCCCCCTCTAATGTTCTTTTATATTGAGTCAAGTTTGTAATACCTTGCAATCCTCCATGAGGTGATAAACAAGATAAAATGATGAAAATCTTGTTAACCTTACTTTTCATGTTGTGATTTGCTTTACTTGTTATATTGATTTTTTTTTTTTTTTGGAGGGTGGCGGCGGTGTTCTCTTGTATTCATTTATCTCATTTTCTTAAAATTTCTTACTTTCTGATCGATTTATTTTCATATGGTAAAGGCCTTAGATCAGGAGGCTATGCTCTCTTAATAAGACATTTTTTAAATGCTAGGTTTTGACGGGGTGTTATGGGCTTGTTCTCTTGTATTCATTTATCCAATGGTTTTTATATTTTCTTCTCCTCTCAATTTCTTTCTACTCGCTTAATTGATTTATTTTTATATGGAAAAAGCTTTTAGATCGAGAGAGGCTGTACTCTCTTATTTCGACATTGTTTAAATACTAAATTGTGAAGCAGTATCCATTGTGACGCTGCCTGAAAGTTATGCTTAGCATCCCAATTTCAATTTTGTGGCCATAGTTTGATGATGATCTCTTCTCCATCCAGTCTACTTTTAGTTTTTGAGTAACCCAGCTTCAGAAGCATTCTGTACATTATGAATGCTAGATTCCATCCTAAGGCACTCACATTCAGAATGTTAGATTCCATTTTGAATGTGAGTGTTTTTGTTTGCTTTCTTTTTGCTCCACATAATCATAGGATGAAATGGATATCCATCAACTTTTAAACAATGTGCTCAATGGTAGTTGTTTCCTATTGTATAGACCTGTAAAGCAGCATATTATGATACACACTGCGTAATTTTTGCTGATGGCTCCATTGTATTGTGGTGGCAACAGATCCAGAAGAAATGAGGCGTGCGCAAGAAGAAATGAGAAATCAAGGAGTTCCATCTTTGGCCAGCCTGTTACCTGGTGCTGCAAGAAGCAACTAGGTGTGAGTACTGGGAAACTAGTGAGCAAGTTGGTTGCTCTAAGCAGGAGCTGAGGAAATGTAACAGACACAATGTTTGGAGAATTTTGCTATGGATTGGCGCCGAGAGAAACCTTGATTATTTATGTTATGGAATAGTTCAATTCGAAATTTCTGATAGAGATGCTAGCATGTTTGATTTGAACACTCATAGGCTTCCATGTAACGCTCACTTTCTTATCAGTGCTGACAAGACAACCACAAACGAATATGGATGGTCTTTTTTTTATTTGCTTGTAGAAACTCTGCATAGTGTCCTCTTTGGTCCTTTTGCTTGAAATAAGATTTGACATCAACAGATCTAAGCCATTGGAGCTCACTTGATGTTTTCCAAAGTGCTATGATCATGGTTCTCGTCTGTTATTGTCGATAGAAAACACAACTTTGGAAAAACTCTTTTTAAAGAACTTGTGCCTTTAAACTGTGTAAGTAAACCTCTAATCATCTTATGTATTAATAAAGAGAGTTCCATTTGATGCAACAGTTCCAAAGTGCCCCGTGAAAATAATTTAGAAATACGAGAAGGTTTAGAATTAAAATGGTATGATACAATTGAACACCTTGAAAGTGATTTACATTTCAGAGTTGAAATTTGGTAATTGATATGGAGGATATTAACATCCTATAATCATGTAAAATCTGTTCCAAGATTGTGAATGGGGAACTTTTAAGTCTTCTCTTTTAAAAAAGCATTTCTGCTGTGGAGCAAATCCTAGACTGCTGAAACATGATTGAAATTTTGCAGCAATTCACGTTTTTTTTATACAAGCAATTCACGTTTTCAAATGTAATTGGACACTTCAAAAGTAATTTACATTTTGAAAGTTTAAATTTGGGGATTGATTATGTTAACATTCTACACCATTTGTTGACAGGTTATGGCAGGGGAACAGAATCTGCAAGTTTTCTCCTTCAAAAGGTGACATTATTGATTCAAATGGCAAGAACTTGTTCTTTCATGAGTTCGAGTTTTTATATATAAAAAAGGATTAAAGTAGTATGTACTGACATTCATTAACATTTTGACATGCTTGCTTTTATTTTAATAACTAAGAGAGAAAAATAATAATGATACTAATTTGTCATGATATTATTGGATGTCTATATAAAAATTATTTACACTAACAGTGCATGGAAATAAAACTTATAAAAAAAATAGATGTTGAGAGAGTCTTACATCTTTAAGAGGGTCTTTCTATGGCCGGCCCAAGGGTGAGGCTCCTAAAACAAGGGTTTTAGGCCTCATCCAAAAATATATACCTTATATAATTAATGTTATACAATTAACTTATTTGAATAATAATAATTTATTTGACCGCATATAATAAGTCAAAAAGCTTGCCATAGTTTCAAATTTATTGTCTATATAGAATAACCAAATCAATTTTACTGTATATGATTTTTTGCGTTTGGAATGTATAATATATGCCGTGCTTTGCGATATAACTACATTGAATAAACCTCGTTTTAGAGTCGTTTTAGGCCTATATAAGGATTAGGCCAGCCCCGGGTCTTTCCAACTTGAGTTGGATCGGTCGGGTCAAACCAAAAAAAAAAAAAGACACAACGTACAAATACAATGGTCTTCTGAAAATGACATTCATATTTCTATGGTTAAGTGATATTCTGATTAACGATAATTTGGAGACTCGGATCCGGGGGCCCGAGTGAACTCAGTATTGTGGATAAGTCGCTGAGTAGTGAAGGGTGTGGCTGGGGGACTGAAGCAAGGAAAGGAGAGGAACAAATGGGTACTCTGTCTCTTCTGAAACCTCTCTTCGTCTTTCCCCTCTCAGCTCCAACCATTCTTCTACCCTTCGCCATCTTCAGGCGGAACAAGCTTCCGTCAATCACCCGTTCCTTTTCGGCCACTCCTTTGGGGCCATCCCACCCCTTGACGGCGGACAACAACATTCGCAAATCCGACGGCGACAGTCTCGGTTCGAGTTTGAAGAATCCATCGGTGTGGCTGCACAACACCTTGAGTAAAAGGAAGGAGCTTTTCAAACCCAAACTTGATTCCAAAGTGGGAATGTACGTTTGCGGTGTCACCGCTTATGATCTCAGCCATATTGGACACGCTCGCGTCTACGTCAATTTCGACCTTCTTTTTAGGTTTCTCTTTTTTACCCTCTCTTTGCTTTGCCATTTCAACCTTATCATCCTCCTTTTGGTTTTCATTTTCTGCTCCGTTTGGCAATTAGGCAGATATTTTAAGCATTTGGGATTTGAAGTCTGTTATGTTCGCAATTTTACTGATGTTGATGACAAGGTCGGTTCTTGCTACTTCTTAACAATTATTACTATTATTTTCAGCTTATTTGTTACCATTTTTAAAAGCATTCTTGTAGCAGATGGTTGTTTGTTTGTAATCTTCAGTAATTTATAAGTTGGCATCATGGAGGGCTTTCCCTTAGTTATTTAGGGTGTGTTTGGGTAGAGAGCTTAATTAAGCGCTTATTCAATAAGTTTTTTTTTTCAAATAGGCTAAAAATAACTTATTTCCATAAGCTTCTCACACAAGCTTATTGAAATAAGCTAAAAAGACGTTATAGGAATATCATAAACTAGTTGCATAAGTTAATTTTCACAAGATATTCTCATAAGCACGAATATAAGTTCATTCTTGTAAGATATTCTCATAAGTACAAATAAGCTCTTCCAAATGCACCGTTAGTGATCCAACTTTCACCTTACTACTGTGCTCTAACTTTATGATTTTGTTACAAATGCAAAGTACCCACTGCTTTTTAATTGGTATGACAGGATCTTAGTCTGCAATTTTCAAATTCTGTAGATAATTGCTAGAGCAAAGGAGTTAGGAGAAGATCCGATCAGTTTGAGCCGGCGTTATTGTGAAGAGTTCTGTCAAGATATGGTAACTCTGAATTGTCTGCCTCCTTCCGTGGAACCTAAAGTCTCAGAGCACATGCCTCAAATCATTGATATGATTGACAAGGTACTATTGCTGTCCTTTTGACTGAGGCATTAAAATGAAGCATTAGAAGACTAACAAATTCTAGATTGTTGTTTCATCTTCCGCTCTAAGAAAACCTTACATGGAATGCTTCTAGTCATAGTTTACTAGCTCAAGCTCTCTTAATCTGCTTAAGAAATATGATATTCGTTCATTGTTGATCAGCTAACATGCTTGTTGACAGATTCTTAATAATGGATATGCCTACATTGTTGATGGGGATGTATACTTTCATGTAGAAAAATTTCCAGAATATGGGAAATTATCTAGTCGAGATCTAGAAGATAATCGAGCTGGTGAGAGGGTTGCTGTTGATTCAAGGAAGAAAAATCCTGCTGATTTTGCTCTTTGGAAGGTATAATATTATTGGTGATAGAGAATGATAATAAAGCTGTCTTAAATGTACTTTTTCTTATTATATATTGCAAATTGATGAATATAAATTACAACTAAATCTCATTTAGTTTGAAACTTACTTATTGTGGATTTACAATGCTATTCTGCAGTCTGCAAAGCCAGGAGAACCATTTTGGGAGAGTCCTTGGGGTCCTGGAAGACCTGGGTGGCATATTGAATGCAGTGCTATGAGTGCAGCATATCTTGGTTACTCTTTTGACATCCATGGTGGAGGGATTGACCTTGTGTTTCCACACCATGAGAATGAAATTGCTCAGAGTTGTGCCGCGTGTAAGAAAAGTGATATAAGCCTATGGATACACAATGGATTTGTCACTGTTGACAATGAGAAGATGTCTAAATCTCTGGGAAACTTTTTCACAATACGGCAGGTGACGCATTCCTGATGATTTAAAGTTGCCCTGTTTAAGTCTAATGTCATTTTTTATTCGAGAAGAAGTCTAAAATATCTTACTGATGACACATGGTTTCTATTTGTTTTTAGTTACCATTCAAAGGGTTAAATCCTTATGCCATTAACATTTTTTGTTATCAGGTTGTAGACCATTACCATCCGCTAGCTTTGAGATATTTTTTGATGGGAGCCCACTATCGATCTCCAATTAACTACTCTCACATACATCTTGAAAGTGCTTCAGACCGTGTTTTCTATATATATGAGGTACCAGATTCATAAGCTGAAATTACCTTCTTGCCTCTTTCTGTGTGCTTGTGAGTCATACAGTTTGGACTCATCAATTTTTATGCATATTGCCTCTTGGACATTCTTAATTGTGCTTGCTTCCTTTATTCTGTCATTGCTTATGTTGTGTGGATGTGTGTTGAAAGTTTCACGTGTTTGCAGACATTGCATGAATGTGAAATCTTTCTGATTCAGTATGATCAGACAGTCAGGAAGGATTCCATCCCACCAGATACTCTGAGTATTATTGATAACTTCCATAATGTTTTTCTGACCTCAATGTCCGATGATCTTCACACTCCAGTTGTATTGGCTGGACTGTCCGACCCATTAAAATCAATCAATGATTTGCTGCATACTCGTATGGTATGATATTTTCTCACATCTCTGAAGATATTATTGAATTACAATTTATGATTGATTTTGAATGACTTCAATGTTTGCAAATGAATAATTTTCAGGAATTCTTCATAATTTTGGTTTGCACTTTGCAATAGGTGTTAATTTTAGTTTAATGCTAATATATTAAACTTAAGGTTTTGGTTATATCTCAATCCCATGTTGGTTCGAGCAGATCTGTACTTTTTTTCTTATATAGATCCCAATGACCCAATCTTAACAAAACTTGATCTAAATGATTTTTCTGTGGACCTCTTCCTGTTGCAGCTAGTCTGCTTAAGACATGGTCTCTAATTCATCGTTTCAGTGCTAGAAATTTAACTTTGGATGATATCATATGAATTCTTGTTACCAAAACAAATAGAAGGTATCTCATAAATGTTGTTCATAACATTTCCAAGTCCATAATCCTTTCAGGGGAAAAAACAACAATTTCGAATAGAATCACTTGCAGCCTTAGAGAAGAGCATCAGGAATGTCCTGACCGTTTTAGGACTTATGCCTGCACGATATTCTGAGGTATGAAGACATTTGAAGTGGTTGTTTTTGGTTACTGTTTTATAATTTTTTGCATTTGAGATATCATCATACCTTTAGTTTTATTGGGAGTAAAAATCCTTAATTTATGTACACTTAATGGAGATCCCAATAAGGAGTAACCTTCCTTTATTTTTTTTTGTATGGAGATGATTAGTTGTTAGTTTTTATTAAGGGTGCATCTGTTTTGGCGTTGCAAATCACGTTTGAGGGGACAAATCACATTCAGTGGCAATCTTGAAATTTTTTGCATGAAAACGTGAAAGATGCTTGAAGCAGCGTTGGTGTCACGTCGTCCCTAACGGGAAAACAACACAGACTAACTCTTTGAATTTGGCTGGTTGCCTATTATATGGGCTATGTTTTAAATAATCATGTATGGGCTACATATTTGGAATTGGAATATATATTTTTGGAATAATGCTAAAGGAACAACTTTTAGAATGTGATATAAAAACACAACTAGTTTGTACATGGATTTGTACAGAAGAGTATTCTGAATGTGTAACATAGCCTACATTCTTTGCTAAATTCTTGATTTTTCTTGTAATGTGTAATCATAGTTTGATGCTACAGGTTTTGCAGCAGCTTAGGGAAAAGGCTTTAAAACGTGCAAACTTGACAGAAGATCAAGTGTTGCGGAAAATTGAAGAACGGGCTGCTGCTAGAATACAAAAGGAGTATGCTAAATCAGATGCAATAAGGAAGGATTTGGCTGTTGTTGGTATTACTCTTATGGACAGTCCGAATGGCACAACTTGGAGGCCTGCCATTCCTCTTCCGCTTCAAGAGCAGCATATTGATTCTTCTTGAAGAGCTTCATTGAGTCAAGATAAGCTTCATTTATTCAATATATCCAAAGCCAAAAAGGAAGTTGCAATTCTGGTATCAGGAATTATAAGGGACGGTTGATAGAAATGACATGAGCTTGGTGCAGTTGTCTTGGTGACCATTGGTAATTTTATAAACATATTGGGTCTTGCCATTTTGGTTTTATAGGAATATTCATGATTGCGACGAATGAGTTGATCTTAGCTTAATATTGAAATTTGCAAGTATCACAATATCACCGTAGTTACTTTGATAATGTCGTCTTTTCTCGTGGCAATTAATTTTATATGGTTCTAGATTTTTTATATTTGACCAGGTTGCCCTTATGAGATTAACCCTCGATCACTGTCACGACTTGGAAGCTCTTATAATACTCCCTCTGGGTCCTATATATAAGAGACAAAACCCTAAAACACACAGACCAAGGAAATGCATTGAAATAAGTTATTTGTAATTAATATTCATATAAATTTACAAATTTAACCCTTCAATAATTAATGAACAAACCTACTTGTATTAAAAGTTGCACTGTCTTGTAAATATAAACCCTATTATAAATAAGGGTAAAATTGGAAATGAGCATTTAATATTTGTTAAAATACATGCATGTCTCTTATATTTTGGACCCAAAAAAAGTAGTCATTTGCCTCTTATAATAAGGATCGGAGGGAGTAGTTATTTGTTTTCCTTTTAGGAGTACAGTTTGTTTAGCACTGCATTAAACTTTGTTATGCTTTTTATATCGTTTAAGCTTCATAATTACTCCCTCTGGTCCTATATATAAGAGGCAAAATCCTAAAATACACATATCAAGGAAATGCATTGAAATAAACTATTTGTAATTAATATTCATATAACTTTACAAAATTATCCCTTATATAATTAATGAACAAACCTACTTATATTAAAAGTTGTACTGTCTCGTAAATATAAACCCTATTATAAATAAGGGTAAAATTGGAAATGAGCATTTAATATTTGTCAAAATATATGCATGTCTCTTATATTTTGGACCAAAAAAAAGTAGTCATTTACCTCTTATAATAAGGACCGGAGGGAGTATTAAACAAGTAAAGCCCTTTGATTGCAAGAGAACTGTTGTGTCTTTTATGATTATCAACTGATTGGTTTACGAAATCAATAACCAAATTGAATAGAAAAGTGGTAACCCTTGGAGCAGTTGTAAATCCAGAGCATTTAATCCATTAAACTGAGTCAACCAAAATTAAGAATGAGGAAATGGAAGAATAATTTTGATAACCTGTACAACTTTGTATAGTTAAGAAATAAAAAAATAGAATTGAAAAGAGAAACCTTTAAATTTTTAAGAAATTTAATATGTGCAAAATTATACATATTAAAAAAATCGATAAAAGAAAAACTGGGCCGCAAGAAAATAAAAGTGATCCAATAAGAGAGTGGGCACGAAAAGCTCTCCAGAAAAAACAGAGCACTGGTGGTGCTAGAACAGAACAATATCAAACAACTCTTTTCTTCTCTGTCATATCAGAACTCGTATCCCGATGGTTCTGTTGACGGTATTCACGAGGATAAGCACATCCGCCAATCAGATAACCCGATGATAAGTTCCAGCGCTTATGAGACATGAGGGGGGCCACACTGACAAAGCAGACTCCAGCATCTATCTCGAATTTGATAAAGACATGTGGAAAGTTTTGTTTCCCTCACGCGATGCAAGGCATGTGGAAAACACGCTCTAACTCTCTAAGGATCTCGGCCCAGTAATAATAGACTAATAGCAATATAGCACAAAGACTTGGTAGACGTGGAGAGTAGGACTCATTTATAAGTCATTTATAAATAAAATTAACTAATTTCACACTTATTAAAAAAGTTAGTTTATTTAGTTTAATTATCTTGAATTATGTTAAAAATAAGTTATAATTATTAAACTACCCTTATTTATAACAATCACCGCATTTAATTTTAGAAAGTATGCATTGCTTTTGGAAAAGTAAAATGAAATTAATTAACCAAGGGTATTTTTGAAACACTAATATTAAATAGAGTTGAATTAGTTGAGTTTTGCTTATATTTGAGTCCACCAAATATAGGTATTTTTTTCTTATAATTGAGTCCGGAAGGAGTAATATTATTTAAAGCATTTTAAATACAACATTTAGGTTAATATTTATTTGAAATATATTTATTTTATCTTATTACACAGTATACAGAAATGATAAGACACATTTACATCACATATGACATGATATTTTGAGCAGATATTTTATTTTACATGTTCAACTAAACATTTTTAATATAGGAAAGAAAGGCAAAGGGCTAAGATGGGCACCAAATAGCATTAGAGGCGGCAAAATGGGCCGGGCTGACCGGGCCGGGCCAGATAAGCCCTATGAATTATAGGGTTTGGGTATTAAAATTCGAGCCATTTTAATTCCGGGCCTTTTTGGCCCTACCCGATGAAGCCCGAACCCGTATCGGGCTAGCCCACATCGGGCTCGGGTAGCCCAGTCACTTTTATATACTTTAATTTTTATTTAACTAAAAAATAGAAAACAAACACTTGTGAAGGGAAGTTGCAAAAGGTCAAGATGAATTTGTATAGGCTTTATGATGAATATGTCAAAGATGGTGCCCCTTCCAATATGAGTCATTCATAACAAGTACAATCTTCAGTTGGAGGAGGAAAGGAAAAAGATTGGTTGCTATGAAGTAAATTCTTAATTTTGTTACTATTTTATTTCATACGTAGATTTTTTTTAATCAATATTTCATATATATATATATAATTGAATTCATTTGGTCATTTATTTTGTAGGATTTTGAAGCATATGAAAGCACACAAACTACCACTGTTGGAAAATCTGGAAAATCCAAACTTGATCTTTATTTGGAGGAGCCAAGGATTCCATCATCGGGTAGTTTTGATATCTTATCTTATTGGAAGGAAAGACGTCATAGATGTCTTGATCTTGCAAGGATGGCTTGTGATATATTGAGCGTTCCAATAACCACTGTGGCATCAGAATCGGCTTTTACCATTGGCTCTCGAGTTTTGAACAAGTATAGAAGTTCTTTGCAGGATGAAACGGTTCAAGCTCTCTTGTGCACACGTAGTTGGTTACATGGTTTTGTTGGTAAGTTTTTTTTAAGCTTTATCATTTTTAGGATTTCAAATCTAGTCATTGATTTATATAAAAATTCATAACAAAGTCTATTTTTTTATTTTAGATTATGATAATGAAGATGATGATGATGATGAGCGGGAGGCCATCAATTTTGAATATGTAAAGCTTTCTCAAAGAGGTTTAAATGCCAATGTTGATGCCAAAATATAGGATTTTAAATATATCGTTGTTACTGTTGGACTTTCATTGTTATTTGTGAAGTTTATTTTTGTTGGACTTTTTAATTGTTCCTATTGTTGGACTTGCTCATTTTTTGATGTTCTTATTGGACTTTAAATATATCTTTATATGAACTTAAGGAGCTTGACTTTAAATATATCTCTATATGAACTTAAGGAGCTTTTTTATGTTTTGTATGGGAAGTAATTCTGAAGTTGTCTTTTACAACATTAATTATGATTATTATATTTTCATTCATATCCTAACGTTTTCAATACAGACAATTAGGTTGATTGAAAATAAATATGTCTTGGTCCACACATATACACAATGTTATAGTCACTTTTAGGAACTTAAAAATAAAAATGATTGAAAATAAATTTTTTTAGCGAAAAATGCCGGGCCAGCCCGCATAAGCCCGCAGCCCGCATAGGGCTGGGCTTGGGCACCTATTTTACAGCCCATATTGATTCCGGGCCTTTTTGGCCCGGCCTTATAAAGCCCTAGCCCTCATAGAGCTAGCCCACGACGGGTCGGGTAGCCCATTTTGCCACCTCTAAATAGCATCTCTGAAAAATAATAACTTTGTTTAATAAATACCTTCAAGGCTTTAAGGAATCAAGTAAAAAATATTAAATTAAACATATAGTATTCAAGTTCTGAGCATATTTAATATTATATTTTTTATTTAATATTTAATACTATATTGTAAATGGAGCAACGGGAAATGGAAGGGAAGAATAATAGTATATTATGTTATTTGGATTGCTTAAATATCATAGAACCGATTCCATTTCATTTAATTCAATATTTAGCTTTACGATACTTAGTGTGTGTTTAGATTAACGTTTGAGATAAAAATGATTTTGAATGTAATTGATTTTGTAAAATTGATTTGGTTAGAATTGAGTTTGAAGTGAAGTGATTTATGTTTGAATGTTTTTATTTTGAAAGTGAGTTTGATGTAAAATTTAGTTTAAATTTCTCAACTCAACTCAAAAGTTACTTTTTGTAGCTTCTAGTTAGAATCGCTTCTGGAGGCAAAATCATTTTTTCCTGACAGTAACCAAACAACACATTTTCACTAAAATCACGTTTGACAGAGGGCAGAATCAATTCTGGAGGTTTCCAACGTGAAACTAGTTTGGTTTTATGGTGGGTGAAAATTAATTTTGAATAAATTGATTTTGTAAAATTGATTTTGGTTACAAGTGAGGTGAAAGTGAAATAATTTATGTTTGGCTACGTTTATGACAAAAGCGAGAAATATATTGTTAGGATAGTTTTGATTAAAATTGTTTTTAGGTGTGTAATTACCAAAATGGGTTGAGTGTTCATATATATGCTCTATTTTGTATATATTTCTTTCTTTCTTTTTTTATGTTAATTTTTTAATAAGAGGTGAAATTATATTAATTAACAAATAAATTTTTTTTTACTTTATGTGTTGTCGCGGGATGTATTAGTTGCACCATCCTTTTGCTAGTTGTCCTATTCTTTTTGTAGTATTTCTTTCATACATCACAAGAAAAATATTGATGCAAAGAAGTCCAATCCCTCTTAAAGCCCAATCCCTCCTCTTCTCTTCTCTAACCTAGAAATAGAGGGGCTACTGAGCCGCAACATACCAAAGATTTCAGAAACATGGTGAAGGAATTGAAGGTGAAGGGGCAAAGCTATAGAATCGATTTCAGCCATAAATAAAAGTTCTAAGAAGTTGCTTAAGCTAGAATCGATTTTATAGGAGGAAAGAATCGCTTTCTTAACCAGGAGCCAAACATCATTTTTATCTGATTAAATCGTGTTTGATCCTAGCAAACTCACGTCTGGTCCAACTTAAAACCAAACATGCGATTATTAGCAAAATTGTTTTCATTTTATATGATTGATCAAATGGGTGGAATTCAAATATATTAGACTTTGGTTTTGTTTCATCACTAATGCTAAAAAAATATAAAAGGTTTAAAGTAAAATTTTATGTGAGATTAGCTAGGATTAGACTAGCCTAAACTTTGATGAAATTCGACCCATATATATCTACTATATTTAATTATATAAAATCAGACCTAACCAATGAATTCGATCCAGATGAGTTATCAGGCACTGGGCCATCTTATTTGGGAGATGAGTGCGGAAGAAAGTTGACGAGTGCCTGATGCCTATGAAGGGAGGGAGGATTCTTCAATTTGAAGGGCCATTCTTCAATTTTGCTATTTTTTATTTGAAGAAGAAGAAGATAAGGAGGAGGATGAGAAATAGAAGGCGCAGAGAGGAGGGGGGTCCTACTATCGGTACCGCATCGCATAGGCAAGGGAGGGAGGTCTATTTAGAGGAAGAGCTCTGGAGTTGGTGATGATCGAGTGAGTTGGAAGATGAAGTTGCTGCTTTGAGAGAGATATGCAGGCCAAGGCTGAGAAGGAAATGGACTCTGTGCAAAGGTGACTCCTTTCTTCTTGTCTTTGATTCCATTTTTTCGTGTTCTTGAGTATTAGGCTTTACTTGCTGCTACGAGTTGGTGATTTTATGGAGGTTTTACCCTCTTTGTTAGTAGTTAATGATGGTAAAGTTGGGTTT
This sequence comes from Echinosophora koreensis, assembly GCA_035048595.1. Lineage (NCBI taxonomy): Eukaryota > Viridiplantae > Streptophyta > Magnoliopsida > Fabales > Fabaceae > Echinosophora > Echinosophora koreensis. The sequence goes on along the minus strand of JAPCYP010000001.1, from coordinate 6,259,438 downwards.
TGTATTGTTTTGAAGATGAACCGGGAAAGATGGTTAGGAGTGCTGTGAGGTTAAGAAACACAACTAAGTCTCATGTTGCCTTCAATGTATATTGGTTCTTTCTGTGGACTCATATGTGTCTCTGTTTTTTTTGTTTTTGTTTTTGTTTTCTTGCAAATTTTTGTATCTGTTTTGTTCCTCAACGTGCAATTTTGCTATTTTAATTGTGGTGGTTTACAAAGCATGAACACTGACACGACATGACATGGGGGAGATTTTTTATTTTGTTGAATACATGGGAGGGATTTATTTTTTATTTTGTTGAAAACATGGGGAGATTTATAATATACAGGTGTTTGCAGTCTTTATTTATTTTGAAAAATCAAATTAAGGTCTGTGTGATCTATTTTAGATATTAGAACTCCTTGAAGCTTATGATTTCCTATTTGGCAGGTGATGGTGTTATAGTTAAAGGTCAAGCTAATGGAATCAGGAGTATCAAAATAGATGGAAATGATGCTCTTGCTGTTTATAGTGCAGTTCATACTGCTCATGAAATGGCTATTAGAGAAAAAAGACCCGTTTTAATTGAGGTGCAATTAAGTTCCCTTCATGCTATTGGTAAGATAATCATTGTTTGCTACCACAGTTTTTCAGTGTTTTATTCATCAAGAACATGCTAAATAACCTTCATGCTCACACTTATAGAGTAGGCCACCACTTAAATTTGACTTACCAATCTGTTTTGCCATTATGTATGTGTTCTGGTTTATATAGCTTTCATGCAGTTATTGCAAGCAATTAAGTTGGCAGAGAAAGAACAAAAACCTCCACACTCATCCTTAGAGGTTATATACAATTCTATGCTTCTTTCTATTCCTTCAATTAATATGTGACTATGCTTTAGACTTAAATGGATCAATGGGTGGCTCAATGACCGCATATTATTGCATAATTTCTAAACCAATTTTTATTTTTTTACTTTAGTAATTTCATATCAAATTTGTGAATTCTTAGCATCCCATTTCTGTGTTGTTATAAAGATTTAGACCTGCAACATAAATCTTTTAACTTTGTATGCCATGCAATGGGTACCTTCTAATGGTATATCAGTTTCCCCTTACACAGATGGTTGGCCTACTTGAAATTGAATAATTTGCATACATACACAGGAGCAAATGAATGGACTCAATGTAGTAAGTACATCTTTTCTAATGTTTCCAGTGTGGTATTCCCTCTTTCCACCGAAGACATCTTAAACCATTAAATTAAATTTTCTTTCCTAAATGACATCTCTAATTATTATTTAGGTGGTTTTTGCTACAATTTTTATTTACTTGCTTTACTTTTACGTAATCCAAAGGACAATAACTTGAATGTTCATTCCTGGTGGGTTGGTGCACTTTAACCTATTAAAATCAATAAATGTACATTCCTATTTAGGTGTTTCAACCTGAATGTACATTTTGTTACTGTTCAGGTGTTTAGGTGTTTCAACCTAAATGTTATTTGATGGATCATTTTATTTCAGCACTTGGAATTTACTGCTTCAACAATTTGGTGTTACTATTGTCCATTATTTGAGTTTTGTGGGTTTAAAGAGTTGATGATCATGTATATTTTTACTGAGTTTTGTTTCAGTACTAGGTATATTTTTTATTTTTAACATGCAATTTCATGCTAAAGCCTTTTATTCTTGAAAGAATGAAGCATATATTCAACCTTTAAGATTATGAAGTTAAAGTTTAACATAATTTAACACAAGTACAAATAGGATTGAGACTATATCCACGAAGAGGGCCCAATCGGTTATAATTGCCAAAAAGAAAATACAAGTGGTTATATATATAAGATTAAGATGTTGTTATCTATCCTAGAATTTGAAACTTTTGTCATATAATAATGTTATGGAATCACTACAGTCTATATAGTCACAACTATTATGTTTCTTTTGATGTGTTTCTCTACTGAATATGTGTGCATTTATTTGTGTGTGTATCTGACTGTTTTTGTAGGACTTCCAAGGCTATGTTGAATGATTATTCAGACAAGATTGAAGTCATTGCTTCCAAATTGGTTGACCATGCGGTGTGTATTTGTTATCTCCGAGAGATGTTGAAATGTATAAATCTTTAGACTAGACCTTTAAAGTTCCTTTGCTTGCACCATATAGCAAATGGTCTAAAACAAAGGGACAATTTCATTAACAAAAGAAGCAGTTTGTGTATTTGAAATTTTTATAAGAACTGGTGAAATAACAAATATTTTATTCATTAGTTTATATTTGTTTCTTAAAAACGCATCAACATTGCAAACTAATTGGCTGCAACTTCAATGGAAATTGCTGCATATGAGCAAAAGAAGATTCTTATTTTTGTTTGTGGTCGTCATGACCAAGTATTTTTGCTTTCATTTAGTTAAATATTGAACAGTTGCTATGATCATTAAAACTGGACATCATTTTGTTTTTGCTTTTGACAAGGCTGCTGCTACTTTTTTGATACAGCTGCTGCAACACATATTGTAGAAAACTTATCTAAATGGCAAACCGGTGCTATTAATAGTGTTAATGTTATTTGATGGATCATTTTCTTCCAGAACTTGGAATTTATTGCATAATAACCATATAATGTTTCTATTGCCCATGTTAGGGGTGTAACGGGTCGGTTTGGTTCGGTTTTACGGGTCGGTTTGGTTCGGTTTTAGGAGGGAAAAAAATCCGAACCAATCAAAATTGATCGGTTCGGTTTGGTTCGGTTTTCTACATTTTTTGCTACAAGACCCAAACCAAACCAAACCGATGGAGTTCGGTTTGGTTCGGTTCGGGTGATCGGGTAGCTTTCTTAAAATAAGCCAAAATGCTACAGAATGCAAAATAATCCAAAAACCATAAGAATTTATAACAAATCTATCAAGAAACACAGGCTGAAAAACAGATGATTAAAAATGAACCAGAATGTTTCATGTTCTACTCTATTACACAAGCTGAAAAACACAGAGGATGAATACTCGATGCACAAATTGGGTAATCTTCAATTATACATAAAAAACAAGAAACATTCAATTGAATTGAAGCAACCCCATCATAATTGTCAGTAATATCCCAACCATCATCGAAGCATCGCAAAAAAAAAAAAACAAATAATAAATTTATGAGGATCTGAGAACTCAACACTGGTTTGTTTTGGATCTGAAAAGAAACTTGGAGTTCTTCAAGCAAGGTAGAAACCTGCAAAACATTGGGAAGAACATATTTGTTCTAGATCTGAAAAATGGGAGAGGGTTTCTAAATCTGAAAAAGAACATATTCACTCAGATTTAACTTGCAACAGCAACACGGAGGTTGGAGGAATCACCACGACCGAGGACGGCGCGGCGTCGTCTGAGCTTCTTGATGGAGGACGACGCGGCTCTGAGAGGACGAAGTGCGAGTGCGACAAAGCTTCTTGGACAACGAAGCACGACTGTGTGGGACGGAGGTTCGAGGAGCCGATGATCTGCTTGAGCGGCCTGCGATGGAGGTCGTGGCTGTGTGGCGGCGGCTGTGAGGCTAAGTCAGAGATGAGATGAAGGTGAGTGGCTCATGGCTCTGTGCGACAGTGAGAAAAGAGGCTGAGAGTTGTGAAATGTGAAACATACTCAGTTAGGTCAGGAAATTAGGGGAGAAAACATTGAAGTGTAATTTGATCGGGTCGGGTAGTCGGTTTTGGAAAATAAAAACCACTACCCGAACCAAAGCTCTTCAGTTCCAATTGGTTCGGTTCGATTTTTTACCCGAACCAATCAATTTCGGTTTTAAATGGTTTGGATCGGTTTGGATTGGTCGGGTTGGTCGGGTTTACCCGATCCACTTACACCCCTAGCCCATGTGGTTAGACAGTTTGCATAAACTGTTAAGTACAAAACTTGGTAATTGTGCCGTTGGTATTAGAAAATGAGACCTTAAGCAGAGGAATTGAAAAACAACACATCATTTGTGTTGTCAATTTTCAATAAATAAAAAAGGTACAAACTGTTCTTCCACTTCATTACATCTGATAACATTAATTCAAACTTACAAAATTAAAGACTAATCCTACATAATGCACAACTTATATGTTACATAAATTTGTTTTGTAAAGTACTCTAATCGGAAAACCTCATTGATAACCCGTGCGTTGCACGGGTATAGGTACTAGTCATAGACTGTTTCATAGTTTAATCATAGTATAATACGAGTATACGACAAAAGGGAAACCCCCGCCACTGAGGTTGACACGTAGCTACGACATGTTGCCATCGCCGCAATTGCAACCTGGCATGGTGGCTGGCACCTTTCAAGTTTGAAGTTCGTCGTCGGTGTCTTTCGTTTTTCTTTTTCCACTTGCACATGTTCTAAATTTGCTGCTTCTTTTTTTGGGTACAGAAACTTGTTCTATAAAGTGTCCTTAAATCAGAAGTGAAGTTGTAATAAGTAATGTATATTTGATTTTTTTAAAATGCTTTTTATATTTATATATTATTAATCAAAATAAGTTTTAAAATTGCAATTATTTGATTTAACATTAAAGAAGGACAGAAGATAAAAGATATTATTCAATTTTATAGAAGTATTGTGATTAAAATATTGATTGTAAATACCTATATCAGTATATCACTATGACGGAGTTGTCATGAAAGAAAAAAAATAAATATCTTATTTATTTTTTATAAAGATTTAGATACCAGACTGGAGTTATATTAATTTTGACAAATATTTTAACACTCTAAACCGTAATTTAAAGGTGTCAATTGATCTCAAACAAATCTAATTTGTATGCATCCTTCTATTTCTCCAAAAAAAAGCAATATATCCTTTTGTTGTACGGTGGATTCCTTGGCATGCTTAGCTAACTTGCCATGAAAAGACAATTTTTTTTTACCACTACAAGTATTTTTTTGGTGAAAAAAATTTAGGGTGAGGGGATGGTGCCCCAGTCCAAGGCAGGGAAGACCTTCGGGCTCTATAATATCAAGAATAATATCAAGTAATGGAAATTAAAAAAATTGGGTTTGCTTGCTGAGTTAACCCATTGTAGGCAAGCCCGCATTAAATTAGCTAATTTTTTAGTTTGGGAAAAAATAGTATCGGATTTGAATTTTTTAAAACACAACCCATATTTAATTATGGGTTTATTTGTGCTGGTGCATCTGATTGGGTCTATTTTGATATCTCTAATATGGGTTTGTTTGGGTAAACGACTTAATTAAACGTATGTTTATAGGACAAACGCTTATCATATAAGTACTTATGTATAAACTATTTTTATAATCAAAGAGAAAATATAGTCAAATCGTTTTTATATAAGCTATAAATTGTTTTCATAAGCTATCCTGAAGAGCATCAAAATAAGTTGAAAGCAACTTATGAACATGTCATAAATTGTTTCCATAAGCTCTCCCAAGTATTCTGACAAGTGCTTATGGCAATAGAAAAGCCCAAATAAATTATTTATAAGTCAATCCAAATAGACCCTATATATGGAGTGGAAAAGGAAATGAAAGAAAGAGACAAAAAATGGAGGGAAACTTATGTTTTTTTTTTACTATAGTACTTATCTTGTTAAGCTTATCACACAAATGAGGGGCAAGATGAAAATACAAATAGAGGTTAGAAAGGTAATTTCAAACAAGATTCTCTTTTTCCCAGGTTTTCTTCCCACTAACCTAGAGATTATTCTTTAAGGTGGGTCCCACCCCTTTTTTCTCTCCCTTATCTAGTTCTCTCCCTTACCAAATGATCAGAAAAAACTATTTTTGCTTCTCCTATTCTCTTCTCGTTCTCTAGGGATGACAATGAGTATTGGACTCATTGGGTACCCGTAAAAATTATCCATGATGAATAGGATAATTATCCATAAAATTTAATGGGTATAGGTGTGGTTACAAGTATTCCAGTACCCAACCCACCCCGTACTCGCATGCACACACACATATATCATATTAAATTAAAAAAAAATGTAACTTTGGTTAAATGACTTATATATTTATGTTCTTCTCTTTTGATAGTGCAAATTTTTTATCATGTTTTAAGCATGCACAAATTTGTTATATATATGTTGTTCCCCATATATTATATATTTCTTTTATGGTTTACCTTTTGGATTTATTAAAGGAGTCATGTTTTTTAATTGTGCTCGCTTTTACATACCTAATAATGGATGGGAAATCCATGTGGAGTGACTCGTTCATAGGATTTCAAAAGCGGCTCTTCTCCTATTATCTTTATTACTCCCGCACAATTTGAAAGTGTATATACTTAGCAAACACAAATATATTTTTTAATCAATGTTCTTTTTATTTATTATTTTTTCATAGTCAATTAACATGCGGGCAATAGGTACGGGCATCGATACTTAGGTAGCATATCTCACAATTGTTGTACATTCTTATTCTCATTGGAAAACAATATCTAAGTTTCGTTGTTTTTTTCTCACTATAAGGACATTTGGTAGAGGGATTATTTTTAGTTTCCAAAGAATACTAACTTGGGAATCTTAATTCCCATGTTTGGTATGCCTTTTTAAAAAGTACTCCCTCCGGACTCAATTATAAGCAAAATTAATTAATTTCACACTTATTAAGGAAGTTAGTTAATTTAGTTTAATTGTCTTGATTTATGGAAAAAAAAATGAGTTAAAATTACTAAACTATCATTTAATTGTCTCAGGAGTGTGAAATGCTTTTGTAAAAGTAAAAGGAGAATTTGTTGGATTTGTTAATTTTCTTGATTTTTGAAACACTTACATTAAATAGAGTTGAATTGGTTGAATTTTGCTTATATTTGAATCCATAAAATATAGGTATTTTTTTTGCTTATAATTGAGTCCAAAGGAAATACATCCGTACGTAGAAAACTAACATCCCGGTGAATGTTTTTGGTTATGTTTCTTTAAAATCATTTCCATAGGATAAGAGAATCCTATTTTCCCATTGACATGAAATTATACACCGTTTTCCTTATGTCTAAAATTAAAATTATTTTTTTCAAAGGAGGAGAAAGAATCACTTTATGTTTATAGTCATTTTTGACAGAATATCTCTTCAAGTTTTACAAAATGACCACTGATGTCCCCACATTTTAAAATTTTACAAAATTATTATGAATATAGTAATTATAAATTAATAATTTTAAATATGTTTAGATAACACTTTTTTTTTTATCCAAACATGTTTTTTGAAAAATATTTTTATGTCCTTTATTAATTCCAATTTTTAAGAAAAAAATTCACTTCTCCAAAATCACATGCAAAGAACTTTAACATTACTTTTCAAAGTGAAATTATTTTTTAAACTCGTGGCCAAACGCAATATAACTTCTGAATCTTTTTTTATTAAAAAAAAATCACGACTATCAAAAGTATTTATAGAGAATTATTTTTTTAGCCTAACCAAGCCCATTATGTGTTAATTTTCTGTTTGAAAAGTCTTAAACTATTGTTTGGGCAAAACTTAACTCTTGTATCCTTTGATCAAACGATGAAACCAAACACTTTTTTGCGTTGAGACAGAGATGTGGTGCATCCACCTAACCAGCTAACATGCAAGCGTTACTAGTTACGCCTTAAAGCATCTCCAACCATAGAACCCAATTTGGGTTTTTAACTCTTTTTTAGTGGATCCTACAATGTCACAAAGGATTTAAGAACACTCATTATTTTTCACTCCAATGGTAGAACTCAACTTGGGTTCTTAACATACTTTTAGTGGATCCATTTTCTCCTATTTTCTTTCCCCCTCTTTCCTTTTTCCCTTTTGTAATTATTTTTTAATGGCTAAGAACCAGTTCTTCTACAAGAACCGTTCTCCACCCTGGCTGTCAAATCAGCCAACTCCAATGACAGAAAATTTAAGAACTACTCCCTCCGGTCCACAATGTAAGCAAAAATTTCCAAATTTTTTGGTCCAAAATATAAGCAAATTTCAACTACTTTCTTCTCATTTAATGAAGTTATTCTTAAAATACCCTTCATTTAATACAAATTTTATTTTTCAATAACTCCTTTTATTCTCAATAACACAAACTTAATAAATAAGAGAAAGGGTAATTTAGGTAACAAACTTAATTTTTTATTCCCAATGACTCTTTTAAATGAGATCAACTAACTATCTTAATATGTCTGTCCCATTTAATTTTTGCTTACAATAGAGAACGGGGGAACCACAGTTGAAGATAGTCTTACTCATGACGTGGGGTGGGCCCCACATCTTGCGTTTTCTGCACCGCATCCTAATGCCCTCTTGGAGTTTGTTGAACTCACTCAACTCGACACTCAGCAGGGTGCCTGTTTACTACGCGCTTCATTATGTGACGACGGTTTTATAAAAAATAAAATAAAAAGAAATGTAGCATCACAACCTTTTAATTTTGGACCATATTTATCCCCATATTCCTCACCGGTAAAAGTTAAAACTTCATTATAAAATTTCACCCATACGAATATTAAAGCCTTCGTTTGCAACATACGTGTAAAATCATCGAATGGTACGTGTTCGATCAAATAATATTATAGCATATTAGTTTTTCTAGTGTGGTAATTAAGTATGTTGTTGATACATAACTTACAAGACGAACTATATTGTAATATGTTTATGTGTTTATTTATGATGAAGTAACACGATGTTTATTATGACTTGCATTACAAAGTATCCTATTATATCGAATGAGTTTGGGGTGCAGGGTTCGGACCCTGATAAAGGAGGAAAAAAATTAACATAATATATAACATAATAACATTTGCCTATAAAAAAAATACATCTAACTATTATTATCTTTGTATCATATAATTTTTTTTTTTTGCTTTCATATTTTGATGTGTTTATTGCTAAAATAATATAATTAACGAACTTTTTTTTAACTTTTTTCAAATGATGATACATCGTAACAACTAGTTCGGTATACTTAGTTTAACATTTAACTATTTATTATCTTTGTATCGGATTGTATTTCTATTTATGTACTTTTTATTATCTTTTCATACGCTCTTTTGTCGTTTTTTTCACATGCTCTTTAATAAAATAATTTATCATCTACTATTTATTTTCATCGTGTCGTATAATGTTTTATTTGGTTTTTATTTTCACATTTTTCACGTTCTTATTGCTAAAATAATATAACGAACTTTTTTAAATTTTTTCAAATGATGATACATCATAACAGCTAAACAGCTAGTTCGTTATAGTTCGTTTAACTTTTAACTATTTATCCTCTTTCTGTCGAATAATATTTTTGTTTACGTAATTTTGGTTGTCACCTTTTCACATGCTCTTTGCTATCGTTTTTTACACGCGCTCTTTATTAAAATTGTTAATAAATATTTTTCTAAGATTATTCTAATTAATCACGAGATTTCGGTTATTATTAGTTTAACTTTCAAATATGTATTATCTTTTCTTCATACTTAGTACTTTTCTTTTATGTGTCCATTATTTTTGAAATTTTAAAATGTTCAAAACTTTTAATTATATATAGAATTTCAAAAATAATAATCTGTCATTCCTCTTATTAGTTAGAGAATTATAATGATTATAATTGGTATAGAAAATACACATTCCCCACTTCGAATTAAGTTTATGCTTGTTGAATGTTAAAACGAAAATAAACATAAGTAAGAAAAGCAATGAAATCCACATTGATATATATATATTTTGAAACAAATAAAATCTTCGATTGCACTTGAACATAACATGTGAAACCCCACTCCATTTTCGTGTTTGAAAGAAAAAGAAAAAGTGGGTGAGAGGAAGCGCGTGGTTTGTAAAAGCCCTGAAATGCGGGCGGTCATGTAAAAGGAGTAGTAAGTAGTAACCTCTCTCTTCTTTGTCTTCTCTGTTTTGTTTTTTCGAATCCAGCCGAAAAACCTTACTTGGCCCCCCATGATTCCCTCATCTGCATTGCTTTTCCATCCAACGGTACCTTTCATCTCTTCACTTCAAAACCTGCGACTCTGCGACCACAGTATCACTCCCTCACCCCCTTCTATAAATTCACACTTCCTCTCTTCACATTTCCATGCACTCTTCACAGTACTAGCTAAGTGAGACTCTCTCCCTCTACATTTTTATTTTTCTATTTTCTTCTTTTCAAATTAGTCTCTAGCTGGCTACTTTTATCGTGCATCTACCTACATTATGCACTTAGGATCTTTTTTTATTTTCTCTTTTCTTTTTCTTGCTTGTTCTTCAGTCCTTTTAATTAATGCATGCATGCGTTACAAAACCTGAATTTAATTTTAATTTATTCAAATTGGTTTTTTTATTTTTCGAAGCAGAAAACCGTGAGACAATGGCTGATCGATCCCTCGAAGACATGTCGCTCCTCTTTGCGCTGAACTTTCTGGAGGACCGTGGCTTCCATGAGTCCGCTCGCACGTGGGTTTTGAAAACCTTCAATTTTACGATCTGCTCCTTTATTTCTTAGATTTAGATTTAGATTTAGATTATTACTACTCATGCATGTGTTTTGTGCAGTCTGGAGCGTGAAAGCCTGATAAGGTTTAACATGAAGTACTTTGTGGGTCAGATTAGGGCAGGCATGTTCGACAATGCTGAAGAATATCTCTATGCTTTTACCAATGCCAATGACAACTTGAACTCTGCCAGGACCATCTATTTGCTTAAGCAACTCAAACTGCTTGAAGCTCTTCACGAGTAACAAATAAATAAATATACCTCACCATGCTAGTTATTTAATTACTCGCTTATAATAATACTAATAATCTTAATTTGTGCATTAATTCGCAGTGGTTCCCGGATGTATGCTAGAGCCATCGTGGAAACCGAGTTCCCTCAATTCACATGCATTAACCAACAAGTCATTGATCGTGCTACTGAGCTTGTCACAATGGAGGACCCTAGGTGCACATGCACGCACGCACTTGAGTGACATGATTTTGCTACATTAATTAGTTTGAGTTTATTGATCTGGCTTATAATAATTAATGTGTGCAGGTCTCATCCAATGCTGGCGAATTTTAACAGGGAATACTCAAGGAACCGCGTGGCGGAAGAAGTGGAAAGGAGCATCAGAGAGAACCCGGTTTTTGGTGGGAAGCTGGAGATGCCCACATTTCATGCTTCCCTTCAGCGTTTGGTGAACCTGCTTGGAGTCACCAATGGGCCTAATGGGATGGTGATAAGCTTCCTTCCAGGGAACAACGGGAAGAACGGCCGCAATAACTAGAAGACAACATCATCGACCGTCCCAGACATTGCTGTCTCTTATGTTGGATGCATCTGTTTCTGAGATGGATGGATATATAGTTTTGCTATGTATTGTATCTATCTAACTAGGTTTATGCTTTGGTGTCCTTTGTTGTGTTGTGATTCCGGTTCAGTAGAGATGGAATGTTGCTCTTTCCATCTAGCTAGTTTGATTTCTGCATGCAGCTGCATGTTTCTGTTTCCTTGGACTGCTTTCTGGTTTTCCAGCGATGTCAATGTAAATATCGTCTGTTGTCAAAATGGCCGTTCCTTTTGGGTGTGCTATTTTCATGTTTCTTTTTCTTTTTCTAAATGGGAATTAATTCAGTCAGATATGAACTAAATTATTAAAACAATTAATAAGTCTAAAAAAATTAATGTTAGATGTAAATGAGGGGAATTCAATTTTATTATTTTAATAAAGATGTGATAATTAAGGTAATTAATGTGCATCCTCGGGCAAGGTATATTTTATGATTACAAGAGGGGATGCTATTTGATATGAATTTGAGATATACAAAAAGCCATCAAATCAAGGTGCACAACATATTTTCAGGCTTAAAGCAAATTTTGAAGTAAGACATTTTTAAGTGTGGAGAGAAACTGAAGAAAAAAAAACAAGGCCTTGTAAAAATAACTAAATAAGTGTGCCTTTTACAGCTTTGCTTAAGCAGGGATCAAAACTCATAATCCAAGGAAAAAACACACACTGGTTACCATTACATTAAATCATCTAATTATTAAAGTTTTATAAATATTATTAGTGAATAAGTTTTTACTGGTGGCCCTAAGTAATTGCTTTGAGCCGCCTTATACTTGGGCCGACCATACATGAAATGGCCAATAACGAATCACATTTCACAATTTAACAAACGGTTAAAGAAAAAAAATTCTTAAAAATAATTGCCTAGTATAATTAGTTCATACAAATCTATCAAATAACCCTTCATACTTTTTTTTTTTGTGCATCTTCGTCATTATAAAGTGAAATGCCGATTGTAAATGGCGAATAAAAAAAGTCAGTTCCATTATTTAAGTGACTACACAAGTGTTTGTATTTTATAAAAAAATATAAAGGCAAATGTTAATCAACGATACCAGTTAAAAAATAAAAGGTGAATTTATATTTAAAATAATATATTTAATATATTAATTTTGAAATGAAGTAACTTTATCATTCTAAAAAAAATTAATATATTAATAAATGTTATATTTAATTTTTCAACAAACATAAACTTGTTCTTTTTTATTCGCCAGCAATTACCCAAAAAGAACTTAACATCTCTGCTTTTTTTCATCAAAAGTTATTAAAGGTGTACACGTTAAAATTAAAGGTACTTTAAAAACTTCATATTTAATACTCCCTCCGGACCTAAATATAAGCAACAAAATAGCTACATTATTTGGACTTAAATATAAGCAAAAATCAATTAAGTCAACATTATTAAATGTTAGTATTGCAAAAATCAAGAAAATTAACCAATCAAACCAATTCTCCATTTATTTTTCCTGGAGCATTGCATATTTCCTAGACAATTAACTCTCTTTTTTACACAAATCAAGATAATCAAACTAACTTAACTAACTTTCTTAATATGTGTGAATTTAGTTTTTTTTTGCTTATAATTAGGTCCGGAGGTAGTATTATAAAAAGAGATTTAATTGCAAGAGGGTTGTAGGGTGTGTTAGATCAGTGCCCATGCCTTGAAAATAACGCTTGCAAGACGAATTTAATATTTTCAAATATTTTCAACTAAATCCGAAGAAAATATTAAAAAATTTTTTTGACAAAATATTAAGGGTCTGTTTGTTTCCTTGCGTGAACGGCAAAAATGGGCTTCCCGAGGCATCCGTGCGGCTTCCCGAGACACTTTCTGTGAAAGTAAAAAAAAAGGAGCGTTGTGGAAACACCGTTTCCACGTTAATACAAACAGGCACTAAATGTTTCTTAATTCTTAAGATACTAAGTTTTTTTAATGTTTTATTGAATACTCGTTTGGTTTTACATGTGGGGTGATTTAATGTGTGGGCTTTTTCGCCCTCACTCGTTAACTTCGTGCTTGTTTGGTTTCATGGGAGAAAGGTGCAGAATTGATTTTTATCACCAGTCAAATATGCTTTTAGTAAAAATAGGTGTTTAGTTATTGTTAACTATCAAAAGTATATATATATATATATATAAAGAAACTATCAAAAGTACCTTTTACGCTGCTGGATTGAAAAATTTACACTAAGTTTTACATCAAACTTGCTTTCAAAATAAAAAAATCCAAACATAAATCACTTCACTTTAAACTCAATTTTAAACTAAATTAATTTTACAAAATCAATTTCATTCAAAATCATGATTATCAAACGTTTATCCAAATACACACTTACTAGCACAACGAAATTAAGGTTGAACCTGCTCACCATTTTTTTAGTTTTAAGGCTAAAATGCACTTTTAATCCCTCTAGTTTTACACTTTGGTAAAAATAGTCCCTCAAGTTTTTATTTGGCAAAATTGGTCCTCCAATAATTGAAAGTTTGCAAAAATCATCCGTTCATACAACTTCCATCCAAACTTTAACAGATATTGCCTAGTTGGCATGCCCCTGCCAGATGGAAATCCTTTGCCCCTGACATGTGTCTGTTAATTTAATTAATTATTTTAAATTCTTTAAATAACAAAAAAATAAAATAATATATTAAAAATAAAAAATAAAAAATTCAAACCTGGCCTTTTATAAAGAAAACCCAAGTTTCTTAGGTTTCCATTCCTCCATCTTCAACGTCTTCGAACTTCTTCCTGGAGGGCGGTGGGTGCATTTCCATCTTCATTGGCCAGATTTGGGTGATGTTTCGTCACCATGGAAGGAGATCTTAGCGAGATTTCTTCCTCAACTACTTCGACCACCATGGATGGAAAACTAAGAAGGAGACACATACAAGGGTTCTGCGGGTTCACATTCTCTTTAGCTTCTTATTTTGGTTATTAGTTGTGTTAGTGGGGTTCAAAGTACTGCTGTTAGGGGTTCTGGTTTTAAAAAATTAGAGAACTTATAAGTGATGTTAGGGATTCTTGTAAGTATAGAGAGTGTGTAGGTGCTGTTAGGGGTTCTGGTTTACAAAATGCTTTGTAGAATCCTAAGAGGAACAAACCCTAAGTTCTACTCAGATTGTTAAGTTCTATCCAGAATCCTTGTTGTTAGACTCTTTTCGAACAAACCTCGAATATCCCAATCGTATTTGGGAAGCAAGTGTTACTTTACCCTCTTTTTTTTCAATTCAGGTTAATTTTTTTTAGTCTTTATGTTTAATATATTAATTTTATATTTTATATTTTATTATTTAAAAAATCTGAAATAATTAACAAACATGTGGCAGACACATGTCATGGCCAATGGGTTGCCATTTGGTAGGGGAATGTCAACTAGGCAATATCTATTAAAGTTTGAATGGAAGTTAGACAGAGGGATGATTTTTACAAACTTCCAATTATTGGAGGACCATTTTTGCCAAAAAAAAAAACTTGAGGGACTATTTTCACTAAAGTGGAAAACTAGAGGGACTAAAAGTGCATTTTAGCCTAGTTTTAACACAATTTATGCTTCGGTAAACTTCTTCTACTTAAATAAAATATAACATCTCAGACATAACATTCGGTAAACCAATTTACTTTTATTATATATATATATATATATATATATATATGTATGTATGAATAGATATAAAAAAAAACAAATTCTGAGATGGTATCAGAGCTATTCTAGATTCGTTATTGGGCCACCTACCATATATATATTATCCATGCACTAAGCCCAAGAGTGTTGTGTGTGAGGGGTGTATTGGGAAAAACTAAGTCTCACGTTAACTAGAGATAGTATCTAATAAGAGTTTATAAGTAGTAGGCAATTCTTATCCCATGATCTAACTTTTGGGATTGAGTTAGGCCCAAAATCTAATACCACAAAACTAAGGAGGGCACTACTAAGAGCATTTTAAAGTACAAATTTTTATAATAATTAAGTTGTATTTAAAATTAATTCAAATCATAATAAATTCACGATAAAGTCAAATAATTAACATCGATCACATACAAATAATTGAGTCAGTCTTGTCGGTCATATCTTTTTTTTTTTTTTGGTGAATAAATGAGTCAGCCCTGGCGATCATATCTATCTGCATTCTTGTTTGAGCACCCCTTGTGCTCGTAATTAATATATTTTTGCTTATATATATATATATATATATATATATATATGCATTCTTTGCACAAAGCTAAGGTGGACACTACTAAGACTGAGTGCACTGTAAATTACAAATCTAATTTAATCATAAAATATGTATTTAAAATCAATTCAAATAGTAATAAGTTCACAGTAAAAACAAATAATTAACACCAATTATATATAATAAATGAGTCAATCTTGACAGTCATATCTATATGTATTCCTTGCACAAAGCTGAAGTGGACACTACTAAGAATACTATAAAGTACATAATTTAATAATAAGATGTATTTAAAATCAATTCAAATCATAATAAATTCACGATAAAGTCAAACTATTAACACTGGTCTTGTACAAATAAATGAGTCAGCCTTGACGGTCATATATATATCTGCATTCCTTGCACAAAGTTAAGGTGGACACTAGTGAGAGTTACCTCAAAAAAACTATTAGCTTGAAAACAAGTAAGATATTTTTTATTCCCTGTTGTCGATCCTTCTCCAGTTAGCTTTTAGACAAGCTTTCTACCTTTCTCTCTTGTGTGTTGCTTAACTTGTTTTTACCTGTCTTTTTCCAGTGGCGAATTGTTGTTTTGGTTTTATTTAGCTCTTCAATAAACGAAGCTTTTTTTTTTGTTCCAATCTTAAAAAATAAATGTGATATATGTAGTTGCATAGGAGAGAGCATCGTGCCATTTGGCCAATCAAGATTTGTTGCCGTCACTTGTGCTTCTCTCTCTCTCATTGCTTGTACTTTTTTTCATATTTTTTGGGACAAATTATCAAATTAAAGGTTGGGAGCGGGTGTGAAACAAATCCAATAGCTGATGTTGGTATTGACCGCAGTGACTGCAAGTCAATATATCTCGATTAGACCGTTCAATTGCAATTTGAAATATGATTAATTGGCATTCTTCACTTAAAATATATATTTTTTGATTGTGCTCAGTTGATAATTTGGAAGACATATACAGGTCTGTTGTGTTGAGGTTATATATGTCTACTTTCACTAAAGAACTTGTCCCAGCAATATTACAGTTTCTTGATGAGGAGGGTTTCAAGAAAACTGCACACAAGTATGTCTTCCGCATACCTATAACTAAGGCTGATGTAGTTTTAATTTGATTATTATTCTGTGGGAATTTATTTATATATTTTTCCTTCAAACTCGTACGTTTTGATTCATAGGCTTGAGTGTGAAAGTGGAGTCTACTTTAACATGAAGTATTTTGAGGAGTTGGTGCTTGCTGGGAGATGGGATGATGCTGAGGACTATCTTTCTAGGTTCACAAAGGTTGATGACAATGACTACTCAATCAAAATTTACTTTGAATTGAGGAAACAGAAATACCTTGAGGCATTGGACATGTAAGCTTTCTAATGTTTCATCTATCATGTATCATAGGGGTAGGATCATGTTGGTCGAAGCACTTTCTTCTACACCATGTTTGGAAAAGTTTTTTTTTTTTATAATCATTTTTTAAAACGCTATTTCACAAAGTTTATTAGTTATTATACATTATTTTCAATACAAAATAAAAGCACTTAGTTAATTACCTGAAGTCCTAAACTATAAAATTATGACAGTTCATATTAAAATATTTTATTCTAATTTTATATATTTATTATTTCATCATAAATTAATCCAAGAAAAGTTGAAATAATTCAAGCCTAACCCTCAAATACCCCATAAATTAATAGTTATAATTTACGGATGAAATAAGAAAATTTTATAGTTTAGGTGACTGATTAAAAATGGATACAATGTTTAAGATCACTTATATAATTTTCCTATTTCATAGCCTATATATACCTCTATAAAATTATTTGTCTTGATTATTGCATCAGTAACGATCGTGCCAAGGCTTTAGATATCCTCATTAAGGATCTGAAAATGTTTTCCTCACTGCATGAAGAGCTGTTCAAAGAAATGACTCAGCTTTTGACATTTAACAATATCAGGTACGTATGAGTCACCTGTGACAATATCCTTAAACGAGCTTTAATTAAGCTGGCTCAACATTTTCTTTAATTTCCGGGTCCAAACAGGGAACATGAATCACTTTCAGCATATGGAGATGCATATTCTATGCGGAAGAATGTGATGGACACTATTAAGAAAGTCATTGAGGCAAATCCTGTGCTCGGTGGAAAGTTGGAATTTCCTGCCACCATAAGTCTGAGGTTAACTACCTGATCTTATAAATCAAATATTTCACTCTATTTTCGCAATTTAATTAAAGTTGATATAATTTGATACTATATGAGCATATTTTGGTTGCAATAACTTGCATCATGCTATAGCCTAAATGTATTTGTTTATTAATTATATTGATATGATGAAAGCAGGGGCCTAATGGAATGCACAGCCGGCGGCACTAGCTCGTTCCTGAACCGCCACAGAAAAGGGAACGGCAGCAAGTAGTTGGAAGCTAGAAAAGATCATCGATCTCATGCGTGGATGGAAGGGTTGCTATTGATCAGTTTTCTCCCTTGTTCTTTAGAGATGGGATGTTGGTTTTCCATTCTCTGCTTTCTGTTTCTGTTTCCTTGTTTTGATTCTGGAATGCTTTTTGGGAACTCAGTCATCTTATCCGGATATTTAGACCTTTTTAATAAAACAATTTAGGATGAGAAAAAATCATCTTCTAAGAACAACCATGACACTTTTTTTAGCGTGTTTGAATAAACAACTTAATTAAGCATTTATTCGATAAACTATTTTCAAGTAAGTTAAAAACAACTATTTTGCGGTGAGGGTTTTTGTTTTGAGCCATTTTATGTTGTGGGGCTGATAACTTTTTCTAACGTTTGTTTTATGTTCCTGGGTACTTTTCATTCGGTTTGTGTGATTGTTTGACATTGGTTTCTGTATTGTGCCACTATCGGTGTGGTTGTTGTGTATAGGTTCGGGTACCCCTTGTATTTTTAATAAATTCATTTTGCATTAAAAAAAACGATGACTTATTACAAGAGCATCTTATTAACCAAACTCAAAGTCTTACAAGTAGAATGTCAACAAGGTGGATATTAATTTGGTTAATTTTTTCTTTTTCTAAAAAGAAAACTTACATTGTAAATCAATTATATATATATAATCTCATATATAATTTTTAAGATAGTTATTGCAAAACTCAAACATTTTTAACGAGACTGCAAGGCATAATTGATTGTTATTAGAAATTTTAATATTGATAGTTATTACAATGAAATCCATGCAATAATGTATAAACTCTTTGTTTTATTAGATTAAATTATATTATATCACGTTAATCTTTTCTAAACAGATTTACATATAATTAAATAATTACAAATCTCAAATTAATAATCATCTCCCTCAAAATCTTTTAATTTGATATTAATCATGCATATACTTCCTTGTCCACTTGTTCAGATTTATTATCAATCTATTAATTTTATTTTACTATCAAAATTAAAATTAAAAATCAATTAATAATAATTTTTCAAATTTTCAAGACTAAAAAAAAAATATAAGATTAAAATACATTTTAAATGGTCCGTATGGTACATGGTAAAATAGAAATAAAAATTTGTGAATTAATTTTATTCGTGAAACTGCATTGAAAATCCATTCAAGATTTTTCCATCATAAATTTTAGCTCATATGAAATTAACACTTAAATTATTAACGCTCATTGGTTCAAGTAGTAAGGAATTCGATTTACCTTAAATAAGGTCTTTGTATGAGTCTTGTGAGTAATAAAAATAGAAACTAAAAGAGTTTTATCCCTTTAAATAATTCTTCCTAACTTGATTTGGATTACTTGAGACTAACAAGAATATCGGATCTTAAAATGATAGGAAAAAAGAAGGAAGTAAGTGATCCCTAAAATATGTAAGATCAGTGATATTAGTCCTTAAGTGATGAAAATTATTTTCGATATTTCTAAAAATGTTTTTCCAATCTTCAAACTAGTCCTTCTTTGCATAGGCTTTGTCTAAAATACTCCATGACAAACTCGGAGTTTCGGTCCTCCACGAGAATTGACCATTGATTTATTATTAAATATAATGAACGGCCCAGATGAAAGTGGTTATGACCGGCTATTGATGGTAATAGAAATACAGGCAACCTGGTCGATGTGTATTCTTTTTGTTTGCTGGGTAAAAATTAGGGATTCAGTTTGATTGAAACCCCTCAACAATGAAACGCCCTATCGCCACCGTGATTATCTCCATATCTGTCCAAGAAGAAAACTCGCTCCGAGGCCTCGCTCGACAGTCCCGATCTCGGATGTTTACTCCTCAAACTCGCCCAAGACACCATCTTTTGTCGTCACCTTTCATCTTCCTGAAGTACCCATTGGAGAAAAGATGTTGTTTTTGCAGAGTTCTGTTGTGTTGCTAATCGAAACAACAACTGCAAGTAGATGATGCAATGAGAGAAACAGAGAGGGACAACGAGAGAGATTTGGTGATTTTGTTTTGTTCTAGTAGATAGGAGAAGCTTGGTTAAGAATATTTATTAATAAGTTTGATACTTCAAATCATACTTCAAGCTTGATTAATTTGGATCTAATTTGAGCCACAAAGAAGCCTGATTATGAATATTCATTAATAAGCTTTTTTTATTATTATTTGTCTGAGGAGAGGAGACTATTCAAAAAAAAATCGTATTTTATTTCTTGTTATACGGCCATTAATGAATTGAATCAATTGATAAAAAGGAGGAAGAGAAAGGGGTGGCTTTGTGCGCTGCTGGGTTGATAGCCATAGAGAAAGGGGAGAAGATGAATAATAGGAGTATAAAACAAGAATAAAAAAAAACTAATGCAAAAAATAAATAATGAAAACTGATGGTGCTAGCAGTTGGTGAGAAGAAGAGACAAGTGTGGGTCGTTGGTGGCCATCAGAGTTTCAGGCTGTAGAAGAAGGAGGAGCGGAAGAGACGGGATCGGAATGTTAATGGTCAACACACTCTCTGTTGAACAAAGACAATAAAATTGTTTTATTTTTAAATTTATTTCTTTGAAACATTGAATGACCGGTGATAACATGACGAGGACCGGCTGAAAAACACCATTATTTTATTCAACGTTACCGAAAACCGCCTATCCCAGTCAAAAATTATAAGAGTATCGATCCACAACTCCTATGATGGAGTATTATAGAATTGCCCCTTTGCATAAGATAGTTATATTCCAATGAACTAATTTAAGTGGCAGGATATGCATATGCCAGCATATTTGAAGTCATTTTGATATTTCTAGGGTCAAATATTTTATAATGTATTTTTTAGGCACTGGTTTGACATATTATTTTTTGGGTACAAGAAGGGGCCTAAGTCCATGAAGAAAAGAGATAAACTAACATGCACTAAGGATGAATATGAAACTCTGAGAAACATGAATGAATATATGGAAATACGGATACAACATGATATTGAATATATGAAAAAAGTTTATATATATATATATATGATAAGCAGATAAGTATATATATATGATAGGTGTTATATAAATAAGACTCAAAAATATGATATTTATTTTGAAGTGTTCGTATTACATAAATATATGGACGTTTAATACGAAAACTCCTCTCTCATGTGGGTTTCAGGGTTGGGGTTGGATAAGGACATAAAGTAATTTTTTAGATGGATAGTTCAATTGTGGCAGACCAAATTTCGGAATCGTAGACAGAATATCTCAGAATTTGGGTTCATCCTTGATGAATGTCCAACTATTATGTCCCATTTTACTCATTTTAAGTAGGGATGGTAAAATTATCCGCACCCACGGATATCCGTATTGATTATCTGTAATAGGTAGTAAATGGATACATATTAAACGGGGATGAGAATCATAGTGTCCGCCCTACGGATACCCGCATATTTATAATAAATATTTTTTTATTAAATATATAATATATATTATGGCAATTTCTATCACTTTGAGATGAAATAAAATTTATTCTCTCTATTATTTCATACTTTTTATAGTATGGCCTAATAAATTTTCTTAAATACATATAGTATATTACATAATGTTAATATAATACATTGTTATATTATATTGTATAATTTTATTTTCTTTCCATTTATTCTAGACTCTTAAATACTCACGGATATTTATGGATACCTGCTACCCGCATAAATGTTCATGTGTATTGACGATGATGGATGCGGGGGAAGCACTACCCGCACCCGTCCCTCCCCATTGTCATCCCTAATTTTAAGGTTGAGTTCGTTAGGAGACAAAGCTAACGGAGTTGCCCATAATCTTGTTAAAGTGACTCCTTTTAAGTCTGGTCCCCATAATTTTTATCAAATTCCTGATTGTATCTCTCCTTTGAATTTTAATTAAATGATATAAGTAAAGGAAGGTTTTTGAAGATTTTGGAGGGCTATCATCCATTTCCCATCTCTTTCGATTCAACCAAAAAAAAAAAAAAATACAAAAACTCATACGAGAAGAAATTGTATTTAAATTGAGAAAACAATATTATGAGCCCGTTTGTAACTGATTTTTAAAAAATAATTTTGATATTCAATAATTTATTTATTATTTTTTATAGATTTCAAAGAAAAGTAAAAGTTATTCTGTGTTTGTTTACAATCATAAAAATCATTTTTTAAAAGTAATTGGTGATTTTAAATGATTTTCTCCAAAAGCTAGTGAAAGTAGTTTTCCATTTTGATCTTGAAAATGATTTTTTTTTAAAAAAAATCATTTTTATAAAAAGCTTTAACAAACATATAATCAAATTAATTAAAAATATTTTTTTTCTTTAAAGAAACCATTTTTTCATCAAATAATCTATAACAAATGGCCTCTATATTTGCTCTTAAATTATTTAATATATTAAAATTAACACACTTTATGAGAACAACTCTTATATATTGAATTTGCAAACCGGATTCGCTCCTGCCAATCCCCCATCCAGCGTCGCTCCTGCCGAAATCCAACGGCTGCTGTGATGGGTGGGAGGGAGATCCAGCTGCCTTGATGTGTGGGAGGGAGATCTAATGGAGGAAAATTGCCATTGGATGGTCCAGCGGCAGGGGCAGATCCAAGTCCTTGAATTTGTGTCCCCGCTCTTGAATGTGGGATACTCTTCTCATCAGTAACCCATATAACTTTACATATATTAAGTCTATATCTTTTTTTATATCTTATATTATTTCATTTAGCATATTCCACAAACAAAATTATATAAGGATATTTATATTTAATTAACATTTAATGATATACTATATGCTTTTAAAGAAAATTAAATTAATATTTATCTTGATAATGTATTTAATAGTATAATATTAATTAATACTTAACATTGTCATTAATACATCTCAAATCAATTTTACATATATATAGATTTATAGATGTCCTAGTATGGGATCTTACTCATTAACATAAGATGCTCTCCTCAATATCCTCCTTAGTGAGCCACGTACTTTTACATACATCGATAATATCTTCTTTTTTAATTTTATATTTTATTTTTAATCTACTTTCAAATATCCACCAATTACAAATCACAAATTAGCATATGTATAATTTTTTCCGAAGCCTTTGGTATTTGAAAGTCATATTGGATTCCGACCAACTCGAGTTTAGTTGAGTTAACTCATATAAAGGGGCAAAGCTCTGACAATGTTTATTTTTTCATTCAGAAGACTTGAACCCGAGATTTTTTTTTAAGGGAAACCAAATTCCAGCCACTTGGACCAATAGACGTTGGTTCTCATATGTATTAATTGTAAGGTACTTATGATAAAATTCAAACATTTTTCAACTATGTAATAATTTATGAATAATTGACAGTGTAAAAAAAAAATATGACACTTTTATATTATTTAAATTTAAAATGTTTATATTGATTTTTTTGACAAAAATGTTTATATTGATAGTACATACCAATTAAAACTATTTTATATTATTTCAAGTTAATATATTTTACCATCAAATTAATTGATTATTTTTATATTTCTTCTTTTGGAAAAAAATGTAATTACTTAATCATTGTAAAGCAATTAATTGATCTTCCTTTCAATAGAAGGAATTTATTGTAATATATTAATTATACCTTGTAATCAATTAAATCCTTGTTGATTGATTAATAAATTCTAAGCTTTTATTACTTACAAATTTAATAAATACTAATATTTTCATAAATTAATTGCATTATTTATTCTTTATATTATTTTAATTTGATGTTATATTTATTGGATAATTTATTTATTTTGATATTGTAAAACACTATCAAATTATTTATAAAAAAAAAACTATTTTGGTATTAATATTTTAATAAATAAAAAAACTGACAAAAAATTATACGACACCCGTATTAATTAAAAATAAATATACCAATGTACCCAAAAAAAAAAAAAAACCTTTATTTTGGTAAATACTACTATATGCACTACCGCAATTCCTCTGGCATTCCTTTGAAAGAACATGTGTCCATGTGGGACCCAGCTGCATGGACCTGGACACCTGACAGACATAGATAAGCCATCGCGCTTATCATATAAGAAGAGGTGAGTTTCGTGGGCTGCTTATCATCTCGTCTATATATTACACCGATCATATATCAGTGTCAGGTCATGTCTGCATTCCTTGCATAAAGCTAAAGACAGTGGATACTCCACAGTCCACACTACCCAGAATTCTGCTTCAACAAAAGGGTGACCACAAAATTCTTCTTTTTCATTCCTTTTCTTTGTTGTTTATACTTTTTCAGTTGTGCTTTTTGCCTTTCTCTCTGTCTTTTTCAGTAGCAAAGTCTTCTTTGGTGTTATTCAGCTCATCAATCAACGAAGCTGATTTTTTTTTCTTTTTGAATTTTTGAACAATTAAATAAATGTAATGGTGGTGGTTGCACAGGGAGATAAATACCATTATACCATGATCTGTGTTATTTCTTAGCCTCAATTTTTTGCTTCAGTTTCAGTGGTCCCAACCGTTTTTAATTTGACAGTTCAAGTGAAGTGTTTTTTGAGATCTGATTAGAGCCTTTTTTACTATACCTTTACAGATTGTGGAATCTGTTTTCATAATCAAAAGCCTAAACTATGTTCTTCTGAGCTTGAAATTTGGAAAACTAAAGAAATGGACTGTCCTGAGATTCTGAAAAAACACAATTCTTTCAGTTTTTCTCTGGCCAATTGATCTTTCATTTTCATAAAACCAAAGCTGTAGCTATTGCAATTGTTATTATTTAATTTAGATAATAGAGTGATCTTATATGATTTGGTAGAAATTCTGACTTTTTTCTGTAAAATATTCTGATTGTGCTCAGTTGGTAATCTGGAACATACAGGGTTATTGCAGATATGTCTACATTCAAAAAAGAGCTTGTGTTGCTAATCTTGCAGTTTCTTGATGAGGAGGGTTACAAGGAAACTGCACACGAGTATGTTTTCCTCTCTACGTATAACTCAGGCTTTGTAGTTTTAACTTGATGATTATTCTTTGAGCATTCATTTATTTTTCCTTCAATCTTTTGAATCATAGGCTTGAGCGTGAAAGTGGGTTCTACTTTGACATGAAGTATTTTGAGGGCATGGTGCTTACCGGGAAATGGGATGATGCTGAGAACTATCTATCTGGGTTCACAACTGTTGATGACAATAGGCACTCGATCAAAATATACTTTGAGTTGAGGAAACAGAAATACCTGGAGACATTGGACATGTAAGGGTCTCTGTTTGCTTTGTTTTTTTATTTACCGTTTTCAAATATTTGTACTGGAAATCGTGAAAACAACAAAGAAGTTGTTAACAATTTTGTAATTATTTTTGAAAGCAAGAAATGAAAATATGAATATGAAGCTTTTTAATCTCTCAATATTGTATAAGAACTTTCTTCTGGGGTTTCATATTTTTTCCCAGGACTACTTGGCTGTTTTCGTAGAGCTATGTTGTTCATAGCATATTCCTCTCTAAACTTGTTTGTCTTATTTCATCAGGAATGATCGTGCCAAGGCTGTGGATATCCTCATCAATGATTTGAAAGTTTTTTCCCCAGGGCGTGAAGAGCTGTTCAAGGAAATGACTCAGCTTTTGACAGCTAACAATATAAGGTATGACTCAATTGCCAATCTACTCATTTCAGATAAGGAGTCAGTGAAATTCCTTAGATATGAGCTTTATACTTGAACTTTTTTTATGGGTCCAAACAGGGAACATGAATCACTTTCAACATATGGTGATAAAAATTCTGTGAGGAAGATAGTAATGGATGATATTAAGAAAATCATTGAGGCAAATCCTCAGTTCAATCGAAAGTTGAATTTTCCTGCCATTAAAAGTCCGAGGCTACGCCATCTTCTAAACCAAAGGTTTCACTCTATTTTCTCAATTTATAGTTGATACTATATAAGCATATTTCAAAGTTGTGTTTGCCTCTACATGTTCATAGGTCAACTGTGCTATAGGCTAAGTGCATTGTTTTCAGTGTTCTCTACTATGCTTGATATGTGCTCATGCTGTCCATGCTTTGTCAGCTTGAATTGGCAGCATCTGCTTTGTAAAGATCCAGTTCCGGATCCTGTTATACAAACCCTCTTGGTGGATCATGTTTGTAAACCTTATATGCAATCAAAAGAAAGTAATTCATTTGAAAGTTCTGATACACATTTTTCAAACAGTAGTAATTACAACACATCAACTGTAACTGCTGTTCCCTTTCCTGCTGCTCCAACAAATCAAGGTATGAGCTTTGTTCTGGCATTTTTGTTTGGTTGAGTAATCATTTTAACTCTTGATTATTATGATTGTAATCCTCCTTGGCCTTTCTGTAGAAACAACAGTTGAGATTCCTGACGATCCTAATGTAATTTTCAAAGGAAGGCCCTGCCAGGCTTCCAATGAGGTCACTTGGATGAAACTTTTTTGTTCAACCTAGCTGTAAGGTTTCCTATATCTTGTAAACAGAATCAAATAAACGGTGTGCCTTTATGTGTAGGCGATGTCAGCCATAGCAAATGACCTTCCCGGAAATGTTGTTCAGACATTGGAAGAGGATTCAGCTCCTATTAGCATGGATTTTCATCCTATTTGGCATACGGTTCTTCTAGGTTGATTCCTTGAATATGTTCTTTTGTTTGAAAATCATTTTATTCTAGATATATATCTTGAGGAAATTGATGATAAAAAATGAGAAAGCTAATATACAGCCACTGCTATGTTTCTTCAGTTGGAAGGCATGTTGGCAACATAGAACTTTGGGATGTCAATTCTGGTGAGAGATTGATCTCTAGAAATTTTGGAGTTTGGAATATTGGAGCTTGCTCCACCAATTTCAAGGTATGTTCACTTCCAGACTAAGTTAATGATCTAAATAGTAAATACTGAATCACTGACAAGTGACAACTTCTTCAGCGAGCTTTGGAAAAGGACTTGTGTATTTCAGTTAAGAGGATCATGTGGAGCCCTGATGGTTCATTGTTTGGTAAAGATCTTCATATATTTAAAGGGTTAGTCTAGTGGCCAATGATTACGAAGTTTTATTGTTCTAACTAGTTGTTCTTACTTTAAACAGGGGTTGCATTTTCAGAACATATTGTTCAAATATATTACTATCAGGGTGGCATTTGCATTGGTCAGCATTTAGAAGTAATATATTTCTTTTCACCCCATAGTCTGTAGTTAGATGGATATCATATATAATTCTCACTCTAACTTCTAAATACTTTCTGCTCAGATCGATGCTCATGACGGCAGTGTCAATGATCTAGCATTTTCTTCTTTTAACCAGCAATTGTTAATCATAACATGCGGAGATGATATGACAATAAAGGTCAGTTTTATGATAGGTTATAAACACTCAACTCATAAAGAAAAAGCCACGGAGATACCCCCAATAAAAGAAACTAACAAGATTTTTATTACTACTTCTAAGGTCTGGGATGCTGTTACTGCGGTCAAATGTTATACTTTTGAAGGTCACATTGCTCCTGTTTGTTCTATCTGTCCCCATGTGAAGGGAGATGTTCATGTAAGAATGCTTTATTGTAGTGTCATTTATTTAATAACTGGTTGCATGTATTACTTATTCTTGGTATGTTAATGTGTTTCTTGTGTACCAACACCTCAGTTTATCTTTTCAACTTCAATCGACGGGAAGATTAAGGCATGGTTATATGATACTCTGGGAGCCAGAGTTGATTTTGATGCCCCTGGTTATGGATACACTAAATTGGCTTACAGCGCTGATGATCAAAGGTTTTAAGCTACTAGCCTCAGTACATTCAAATAATTTGTTTACTGTTAATAACTTATAAGTCTAACTAATTTGATAAACTTTTGTAGGCTTTTTTCATGTGGAACTGGTAAAGATGGAGAGCCATATCTTGTGGAATGGGAAGAAAGCGAAGGATATATAAAAAGAACCTACAAGGGACTTCGGAAACCATGTTTTTCTACCATCCAGTTTGATTCAACTAAGAACCGATTGTTGGCTGCTGGTGATGACCATATGGTTAAATTTTGGGATATGGACAATGTTGAGCTCTTGACAAGCATTGATGCCAATGGAGAATTGCCAGTAAGTTCTTAAGTTGGTCTTTTGGTTTTCTAGATGCTATTTTGGAATTTGTGCTAATGTTCTGACAAAATCTAAAATTTGAAAATTTGTTTGACTGTAGATCTTATATTTCTTTGGGTGCAGTAGTTAAATGTAACAAAACTTCAGTAGTGAGAAAGTACTTTAAGGTGTTATTCCTTTTTTTCAGGAATATCCATCCATTCGCTTCAACAAAGAGGGCACATTACTGGCTGTTGCTGCAAAAGAAAACAAAATAAAAATTTTAGCGACTAATCATGACACTTTAATGAAATTGAGTGCAGTTCGTTCTGGTCATTCCCCCAGTGTTCTCCTTAGAACCTTGGGAAAGGTATGGATATGGAACTTCAATTTCTATGTTGTGGAATTTCTCAAGCCTTGAGCTTTAAATTTCTTGCAGCATGCACCAAATCCAATTTTTGATTGATGCTAGTGCTGAGGTCCCAGATGAAGGCATTCTCAAAGTTTCTTGTAATACAAATTATGAAATAATCTTTTGTACTATACATAGAATAATAAGTTTCTCAGATTCAGTTACCTATACAAGCACAACACATACAAATATCTGTGCCTATTTATCTTAATTTGGAGTAGGCCTGCTTTCTTGACATTTGTTAGCATCTTAGAGTTTACTTGGGAACCATCATTTCCGCATTTTTTTGTAGAATGGGAGCAAAAAAGGCTTGGATGATGTGAAATCTACTTCAATTGAAGAGTCCCATAACAAATCAAAGTTTTGGAATGTCCCTGTAATTTGTAAACCATCTCAGTGCCTGTTCTTGCAGCTCCCTGTTCATTCCAAATTAAACAAGGTATGACATTTACATATACTATCACTAGTTAGAAACCCTTAATGCATAGCTATCATCAGATTAATTCGGTAATGTGTTGAGCCCCCTTTTACATGAAAGTTTGGTAAGCCTGTTGAAATCATAAAATAACAGTTGCTACTGGATTCCATGGATTGATACCTCTTAGAAACACGCCAGCTATCCATATCATTTTGAAAATGGTAGTTTTAATTCACATGATATGTATTTTTCACAAACAAAGCAACTGGTTTTCACAGAACAAACAATTAATTTTCCCTCTGATGAAGCACAGATTGTTAGACTGAGTTACACCAATGAGGGAAATGCCATTTTGGCATTGGCATCAAATGCTACTCATATACTTTGGAAATGGCCACATGATAACCTTAACTTGGATGGCAAGGTAAGTAGAAACATCAAATTCAATTTCTTCTAATATCTATTCTCCCCTCTTCCCCTTTCCTCAGTTTTTCTTACATTGTCTGAAGTTGAATTTTGGAGATTGAATTTATCATAAAATATGAGATGATGCATGTAGGCAACTACAAAAGTTTCCCCTCAGATCTGGCGCCCAAAGAAGGGCTTGCAATTTATGAGCAATGAACTTTCAAGTGCCAAAGATGAAGACCAAGTTTCCTGTTTGGCTATATCAAAGAATGATTCATATCTCATGTCAACATCAGGGGGGATAGTCTCCTTGTTCAACATGTTGACATTCAAGGTAACCCTTAAATATAGAAGCCTGGTGTACTAAAGAAGTCTCCTTCATTTCTATGAAATTGTTTAATGCTGATATTATGATATCATTTAGGAAGCTTTCTTTTCATCCATAGATTTATAAACATTTTTTTTGAAAATAATAGAAATCATTCATATGCTTCACACTTTCTAGGATCAGAATAATTTATTTTTTCATAGGTTGCATACTTATACTTCTCTTTCATCCTCTCCTCAGTTTTTCATAAACATTATTTATCTATTCTCTCTTTTTTAATGAGATCACGCGACTAGTACTAGTTAGAGTTATGTTTTGCTACTAGTTGTTTATCATTACTATGATGCAACTAATCATATGTCACACATTGCCTGGTAAGTACAGATAATGATGACTATCATGGCTCCGCCGCCTATGGCAACATGTCTTGCTTTCTACCCTCAGGATAATAATATAATTGCTGTTGGCATGGAGGATTCCAGTATACTTATATACAGTGTCCGTACAAATAAGGTATACATCTTCCTTCATTTGAGAAAGATATGCGACGTTACCTGCTTCAAGGAGACTGAGGCTAGTTTCCTGTCTTCATTTATGCAGGTTCATAACAAGCTTAAGGGCCACTCCAAAAGGGTTACTGCCCTTGCCTTCTCAAGTAGTTTAAATGTTCTTGTTTCTGGTGATGCAAATGCTCAGGTTAGTAGTATTTAATATTCATTACATGCATCATGGTGACAATTTCTATTTCAGAATTACACGGGAACGCTTTTGATGAAAAGGAAGAGAGTAAGCAGATTAAGTATTTTTTCTGGGAAACACTTTTTAATCGAAACGCAGATCATGGTTAAAACTCGCATGATAATATGATCTACTACTATGTGAACAATATTTTTTCAAGTTTTTTGTTAAGTTGTTTTGTCATTATTTAATTTCTCTGGCAGATTCTGGTATGGAATACCAATGGGTGGGGAAAACAGAAAGATAGGCACTTGCAGATACATGGGCTACCATCTGAAACTCGCATTCAGTTTCACCGGGATCAGATACAGTTCCTCGTTGTACATAATACTCTTCTCGCAATTTATGAAGCAACAGAACTAAGATGTGTCAACCAGGTTCTCTCTTCTTTCCCTCACATGTGATGCAGGTATTTTCTTTAGGTTGAGCTGTTTCTTACATTTTGTTTCACACCAGTGGGTTCCAGAAGGTTCAGCTGTTATCTCCCAGGCAACTTTCTCATCTGATGGCCAGACAGTGTATGCCAGTTTTGTTGATGGGACTCTGGCAATATTTGATGCTTCAAATTTTCAAATGCATTGTAGGATTAATCCATCTGCTTACCTTTCTCCAACTCCAAGGTATGATTCAAGATAAAAAATGTTAGTTTTTTTGTGTTATGTTGCTTTGATGTTTGAATTGTTATCAAACAAGATTTTATTAGTTCAGTGTTGATTACATTTATTACTCTGCATATCATAGTCCAAATAGCCTCAAGACTGAGATAAACATGGATAAGTAGTATTCAAAGCTTATGCATTGTCATTTATTCATTATACATATTCCCTAGCCATGCATGGTAACCATATAATTTGTTTAATCCAGTTTGAGCATTTATCCACTTGCCATTGCTGCACATCCACAAAAGCCAAACCAGTTTGCTGTGGGGCTCACAGATGGTAGGGTGTATGTGTTTGAACCTCGGAAGGTAGGAAGTGAATGGAGCAGGATTGTACTTGAAGAGAAGGAGCTAGCCAGTAAACTGAGTTGAAAAGGGCTAATGGAAGAATAACTTGGATGATATTGAAAGTGTGTAGATTTTATATGAAATATTTATGGGCGCTTTCAAAGTATACAGTATAGAATATTTAGGCCTCATAAGGGATGTTATCCATGTGTATCTTTAATAATGTGGTGGTATTTAAATAAATTTGATTTACAGCCCATAAAATCAAGTTGCTAGTGACGCTTTATAGTGGCCCTATGTGCTTTTATAACCTTGCCCGGACACAATTGACTTGTGGAGGCTTCAAGGGTGCATAAATATTACCAATTATGTTCTCCTTGTTGTGCCATACCAGCGGAAACCAACCTGACATCAATTTCAGGATCAGCTAGATGCTTGAATTTAATTATTTTTCATGGAGCTCATCCCTGAATGAGACTAATTCTAACTTTTGCTCGAGAGGGGCATGAGCATTTTTTATTTTTTATTTTTTGGAAAAAGGGGCATGAGCAAATTGATATTTTTTTCAAGGAAATGAAAACAAAAATAAAAATTGTAACAATACTTTTACGGGAAAAAAAGCAAAGTTTTTGTGTTAGGGTTCAACAGATGCTTATTAAAGTTCTTTTTGACAACCAATAAGGCTTACACAATTGGAAGATAGCTGGGTTCCTTAAGCATATGATTAAGGGTTTGATTCCCGTTATGTCTATGAAAAAATGAAAAAGACTTTGTTGGGAGAGATAAAATCCATTTTGGTTCGAAAGAGATTAGTCTCCGGCTATCGAGTTGGGAGAGTCTTGATACACCAGGAAAAAAAATATTTTTTACAATCTTTGAGAACTGAATTCCACTCTAGAGGAGTAAAGTTAGGAGCCCTCATAAAATTGGCTTTGGGTGCTATCTTCTGCTAGGTGAGACTCAGGATAAAATGGTCAAATTTTATATGGGCAAAGCCTAACAAGTAGATAACACATGTTTGCATTCCTAAGATGATTTTCAATCACCATATATCCATGAATATATGATTGCTGACGAGCTTAAATCATTATGGGCTAAATCTTTGCAAATCATTGATTCCTAGTACCGAAGAGAGTGTCCTTCTCCATAAAAGACAGAAAGGAACACTTTTATGTTGTGTAATTACGAAATGAATATTTCTTTCTCCGCTTGAAAGTTGTTGGCTTAACTAATAAATTGATAAAAGGTATGCAAGTGCCAATGTGCTGAGGTTTATAATCTTGATCTTAAACGAAACAACTTTTCATTTTCATAAACTTGGTACCAAAATAAATTACTTTCAACTCAGTCATTCTATAAGAGTAGCTCAAATTTGTGACAGATTATCAACGAATTGTACTCTATTTCCATGGTGTTTTATTTTTTCAGTAACAAGTATAAATTACTTTTTATTTTTTTTCGATAAAATTCATTTTAAATTTTAACTCCACCCCCTTCTTTTTCCTTCGTTAAATTAGATAGATGGCAAGCATAAGCCCCTATGGTTTTCTCGACTTTCATTTAGAAGAAATGGAAGTTGCCTCATTCTAAAAACATTCCACAACCCCATGACCTACAAGTCAGCCAAAAATTACTTGTTTTTCTGTCTTCAGCAGTGACTAAACTATTGAGGGCATGCCACACGCCACACTAAACTAATTATAACAATCCAGTGGTCTCTCGTCTGGTTGATAGTGGCAAATGGAAAATAATTAAGTTTTTTATGTCTATAATTTACATTTTTTTCCAGATAAGTCTCTACATTTATAATCATTTTCAAATAAGTCCCTCTTTTTTACTCTTAATCACAATACCACCACTAACATATTTTGAGTTCACAAATTTCTAAATGATTTGACTTATTATTCCACATCAAATAAGGTATCTTAATCCATGTTACCTTCATTTCCCAAATCCACCCATCTTGCTCTCATATTCTCAGCCATGGATGAGGACGTGAAAACAATTATGCTGCAGTTTATGCAATGAAGCTCAAATTCGTTCATACCTTGAGCAGATTTTGAAGTGGAGCCTCAACCTCAAAGCCCCCGTCACAACAATTGTTGATGCAAAGCTTTTATTGTGGTGGTGAGAAGATGAACCTGATAGATAGAAGGATGGATTGACTCTGGTGACAGATGAAGTAATGGCCTTCCATTGGCCATTAATGTAATACCCAATATTGGAGGACTCATTTGAAGAGTGAAAATTAAAGTGGGAACCTAATTTAAAATTAGTGTAAACTACATCGATCAAAAACTTAATTTAACCTAAAAAATCCCGGGAACATGATGACAGTTCAGCCAAGACAAGCAACAATGATCAATAAACAAGGAACCTGACATCAAGTTTGCAGCTTAAATATAAATAGTTAATTTAAACAAAAAATGCAGAATGCCTCATCAAAGGAGGAAGGTAAAGCTTCATATTATCATATAGAAGTTGAATCATCAATCTTTGCTGCCGCAGATGCATAACTAACACTACTATCCCTTGTACTTTTGCACTGACTCGACTGCTCGTAGCGAAGAAATTTTATCTTTATCTTTGTGGAGCAGTTCCTCACCATCTGATACAATAGCAAAATGTTGAAAGTAAATATAAGATTAGCTACAAACAGAAAAATGGTACGTAAGCTGCAACATAAAATGGATCACAGGGACCATATACAGATAAACTTCCTCTAATTTTAAGTACTCAGATAAAAAACACATTTTTTGAACAGCTATCTTACTATTTTGATTAATAAAATACCAGTTGACTTACTTGATGCTGGTCTTTTTAATCGAGGCTCGGGATACAAAATTAAGGAAAATCCACTGACATATCATAGGAATCTCAAGATCACTTGATTATAAAATAATATTAATAGCGATACAATAATAAAATTGTACTTTGCTAAAAGCTATAGTGGGATTCTCAAATTTAGGAGCCACCTCCACTAGGATATATGACAATTTTATAAGGCACTTACATGGAGAAAAACACTAATTGGATGGCGTCCACAGATTGTATTGTCATACTCCAACAGATATTGTTTGAATGCATCTGAATCTCCTGTTTCTATGATATCCATGCCCATCTTGTCTAAGGCCTCAATTGATTTGTATATAGGCCCATGTTTCTTGTCATAGTGCGTGTAATTAAATCTAACACAAAACAGCTGTCAGCATACAGGAGTTTATAGGACTAAATGAATATGATAAATCAACACCGGCTACAAGCTAGCGAGAAACATGAGGTGTGCATCACAATACCAAAGGCAGGGACAACAAATAATGGTGTAATGGAAAGAAATGATCAAAACCATTAAAGCATATCTCAACAAAAAGTTAGTAAATTACCATTGAAGTATATGATAATCTATCATCTCACAAGTAATGAGACATGAATAAAACTTAGGAATACATGAACTGACATTGAATGTTTACTTATGTGTGTGTTTTATCTTAATGTATTTGTTAGCAAACATCAGAGAACTAACATACTTGCAAAAACATTACATACCGAGATCCCCAGTGACAAAAGTCTGATGACACGGAGAAAATATTATTTGGATCATCCACATATTTGGAAAGTATCTGCCCATACATGGCTTCATTCTCAGGACTAAGAGCACCAACTAAAATGGGTACAATTTTTACCATTTGCCTGCATCAACATTTAAAAATTTAAAATTCAGGCTCTGTTGCAAAGTTTCAGGACAGAAATCACTATATTAACAAAATTTACCCCTCAAATACTTTAGCAAGATATGGCAAGTGCATTTCCATGCTATGTTCAGCCTCATCAACACGAATATCCATCATTTCAAATTTTCCTGTAGCTTTGAGCAGCTCATTTACTGGAAAAATAACAGAGAAGAGAAATAAATTTGGGAAATACGGACTGTAAATAGAAGCCAATATTAAAGTGAAAATCTGAAGTTCAAACACTTCGGTTTGACAACTAGGTTGAAAATGATCCACTTATTTTTGAATTTACATATACAGATCATTATTTCTATTTCACACATCAATACTCTAGAAAAAGAAGTCTACAATCATAATCAATTCCATGATGCCATCCTTGCGAGACACATTGGCAAGAATTACCAATTAACTACATAAATATGATTGTTTATGTACATTGGTACCTTCCAAATCAATAGGTAGGTCCCCTATGGGTGTCTTATAGAGTGTAGCAGTTGAAAGAGCACATTTTGGAGTGTAATAGTGGTGAGAAGGACCAAGAAGGAACACCCTTGTTCTGAAACCATAAAATAAAAAAGAAAAAGGAAAATTATTGAGAGAAGGGGGGTATGGGAATAGGGGCAGAGGTGCAAACAAGAAATGAACGCACATGTTAGATGGATCTATATTTCCAAAGGCATAGGCAGCAGCTCTTCCAGAATAGGAATAACCTGCATGTCTAACATTACAGTGCAAGTACAATAGAATGGAATCAAATCACAATTCACAAACCAGAAAATGCTCTGAATCAAGTGTGGTAAATTCAACTTACGGTGCTATTACTCCCCTTACATCACAAGACTTGGTGAGACCACATGATCTCAACCATCCTTCCAGTTCTTCTGAAAGTTGCTTAGCTGAAAATTTTGATATTCAAGTTAAAAAAACCAACATATGAGAGTGATGGATGAAGTAAAAACTTAAAAATGGGCAACATTTTGTGTTACTGTGCAGTCGAATAGCAGTGTTATTGTGAACAGAAAATTCAGATAATATATGAAACAGTGACTGCAAATTCAATGGAAATTGATTAGAAGTGTTGGGTGTGAGACACTTACGATTGTCGGTGTACCAAGAACCAGCATGGGATGCTCTCCTGGCATTCTCCATGATTGTGAAAATCAATGAATTTTGACAACTGATAAAACCCTATAATAAGGAACCTTCAAAACGAGAGCAGATTATATCAACAATGTAACGCTGTGTGTTTGATTCTACTTTCCTTTTCCTACTGGACTTGTCGTCGGAGTTTTTTTTATATATATCCGATGATGTTTTGGTTAAGAAACAAATCATCTCACCTCTCTAGAAGAATAATGTTTGGGTGTATAAAAAAAAAGTACTTTATGGCTGTCCTGGTTAAAAACCTTTTTTTTTATGGGAAATATTTTAGATTAGGTGAAACACGCTGTCTTGCATAATCAGTTAATACCACCAACCTCACCAAGAATCGAACCCAAGACATAGTTAGTGTGAGCGAAAGGCTTCACCAGATGTGTCATCTCTTGATTAAAACTAGCACATATAGCAAATAAGTTAGTTTATAGGGGATGGGTTGATAGTAAATAAATTAATTTCAGCCCAAAAAAAAGTAAATAAATTAATTAATTGAACTTGAAGTATTTGATAAAATTATCGGTTAAATAGATTAATATATATCAATTTTATTTTTATATATTTAAAATAATTAATAATTTTAATACTTTAATATATTTTAAATTATCTAACATGTAAAAAAATTGAAAAATTTTCTTAAAATTTTATTTTTAATTATATTACTTAAATAAAATGAGATAATAAAAATAAAATGGCATGTAGATATGATCTTTTACATAAATTTTATTTTTTTACAAACAAAAATATATTCTCTATTACTTTTTATCCTAACATTATACATTAGTAAAAAAAAGTTATAAGTTAGTGAAAAAAATATTTACCAAACAAAGCTATAAACTCATCCGCTATAAGTTAACGGTTTTGTCTTACCAAACAGTGCCTATAATGACCAGGATTATAAGTTAGTTTATAGTCATGTAATCATTTTTAAAAAAAATTTTGAATGACTTTATATTCTAATACTGATCATTCATGTGAGATTCAAATACCTAGATTTGTTTCTCTCACTCTCATCAGATACATCTCCTATATATGTGTATGTGTGTTTATTGATTAATCATAAATTGTCATATCCTCAAAAAAATATTTGACTATTGCCATGACTACTTAAACGTTATCTATACTAATATATAATGGCAAATATGTATAATGATTTATGATTGATTGATAATATAAAATATTTTGATAGATGATATATCAAAATTAAACTCACAAACCATGAACAAAAAATGGCATGAGATAAAAAAATATTGATTATTAATTGTGAGTCCCTATTTCTTGATAAATGCGGATGCAATAATTTTTGTAGCTAAACATGCTTGTGGCATTAGAGTCCTTATCAGAAATTGGAATTTAGCTTTTATGGTTGCAAAAGCAACAAAAACTTAAGGTTCCATGGATGCACATCGTGGTGAATTTTTAGATGCGCAATAAGGCTTATTTTTCATTGGGAGCTTGGTTTCATGAATATTTAACTAGAAGGTGATGCAAAGTATGTCTTTTACTCCATTGTATCACTGATAAAGATCTTTTCTTAGATTATGTTTGTGAGTTGTTTTTTTGGAAGGGAAGAGAAGGGAAGTAGAGGTTAATTTTCTCCCCCTCTTGTTTGTGAGTTCTATTAATTGGAGGGAAATATTTTGGAATATTTTAATTAATCCCTCATTCTCCTCCTCAACCCACTTTTTTTCACTTCACTCCCAAACAAGGGGAGAGAAATACTCTCATTCTCCTCCCCTCCCTCCCCTTTCCTTTCCCATTGATCCCCTCCCTTTCCTTCCCCTCCAAACTTATATAAACAGGCCCTTAATGATATCATTAATAATAATATTCATAGAATTATTTTATGGTTTAGTCAATTTAATTTTAAATTTTTTTCTTTCTTTTGAAGAGGAGTCAATTAAAT
The DNA here is from genome assembly GCA_035048595.1 of Echinosophora koreensis. NCBI lineage: Eukaryota > Viridiplantae > Streptophyta > Magnoliopsida > Fabales > Fabaceae > Echinosophora > Echinosophora koreensis. The sequence continues at coordinate 6,221,501 of JAPCYP010000001.1, read as the reverse complement.
TATTTAAATCTAGCTTTTACCTTGTTTATATAGATGTAGTGGCCGACTATCTTGCTCACAACGAAGTGATGGTATATCTGAACACATGGATGTATTGAATACTATGAGTTCGAATTGGACATCAAAACAATGTAATGAGGGAGAAAAAAAAACTGTGATTATATGTCTAATAATGTTATTTACATCACTTATATAAATACTTTTTATCTGAGCAAATAACAATTTTAGAAAAAGATTAATTTTGAGACATTGTAAGCTTAAAAGTTTTATGTTTTGTCATCCACAAAAAAAAAAAAAACAATACTGTAATATGCTATATTTTTTTTGGTGCACTAAGGGTACCCTCCAGCTGATAGCCAGGATCATGCTTAAGGAACCCAACTATCTACCAACTGTGTTGGGCCTTGTTGGTTCTGTAATATGCTATATAATACCAATATGATGTTACAAATGACAACTTGACAACCAAAATAATCACCAAGCCTTCACCAAACCAGAATACTAAACAAACAAATTATTCTGTTTTTTTTTTGTGCAAACTGAACAAATCAAATCGCTCACTTACACAAAACGACAAATGGAATCATATACTTGTTACAAATGTAAAGAATGACAACCTCGGAGAAAATCACTTCTAGAGAACAAATAATATAACCAGGCTTTCCATGGGAAAAGAATCAATCATATATCACCCCCATCAATAAGCTAAACAAAGCAGTGTGGAGAAAAAGAATTCCCTGCAATCAAAAGGCAAGAAATCCATTCAGACCAATCACATGGATATCAACATTGATAAAGAAATATAATTTTAAAAGAATAAAATAATAGAAACAAATTAAATAAAATAAACCAGTGAAAAGTTGAAGATGGAAATTTTGAATATATCAAGGAAAACTATGATTATAAAGTTGTTCTCTAAGGTTATAATTAGTCAATCCAGTCTTAGGCAACCCAAGCTTTCCAAGGTCGCCATTACATATAGACAATGAAAATGTAGCAGATTACCATATGATTAATGTCGTCTTTATTCAATTGGTTTCTAACCCAAGCCTAACGCAAAAAACCAACAGTTTCTTCCAGGATGGGAAGCCAATGATAACACGGGAAATATCTTGTCTTAAAATTAACTAGTTGCAGGAGCCATAAATCCAAAAATAGCTAGTGCCCAGTGGCCATCTTGAATCACCATATTAATCAAACACACTAATTTAAACCATCAGAATTCATAAATCAAATAAAAGAATATGAGAAGGACACCCCAAAGATCTATTATTGCAAGTTAAAAAAAATACCCATACATAAGCTATATTAACTATTAAGTAGGCTTGCAAGTTATTATACAAGTTTATAGACGAGAAATTCTACAAGGGAAGAAAATATGCAAAAAAATGTTCATATGAAACTAGCCAAAAGAACATGACAATAACAAATAAACAGCATGACAATACATGATAGGTTCTTTCCCTATCAGTGAACAGAAAACAGAAATATAAGAGCAGAAGGTGATAAGGATGATGTGATTCTTTGTATTATTGAATGATAAAAGAAAGGAAGTTACAAGAAAGAAAAGAGCTATAGCTCCCCCAAGTCTGAATAACTATTCCAGACCCCAATTCACAATGTAAAACTTTTCCATGATTCCCTAATTTCCTTTTTCCCCCTATATATCAGGATCTGCATAATAACAGATTTCCTCTTTCTATAACTAACTCCCTTATTCTACGGAAATGCAAAACTGAATCATCCTTCTAGAACAAAGAATAAACCCTTCAAGGTTTATCTGGAGTGACATGGGTCTTGGGCCTGCGGGTGTAGAATAGAAGGGGCTTAGGATTGGGCTGGACCTGGTTCCTAACAATACCGCCCTCTGTAAAACATGTCTTGTCCTCAAGACAGAAAGAAGGAAACCGGCTCTGAATGGATTCCGCTTCTTCCCAGGTAGCTTCATCAACAGGTAGTGTGCTCCAAAGGATGAGCCATTCCGTAACAAAGCGACCACTTCGCTTCCCCTCTCTAGTGGCCAAAACTGCCTCAGGGATAGGGGTTTCTGAGGCGTCAATTGCCATATCAGGTGGTAGAGAGCTTGCATCCGAGGTACCTAGAATTGAACGCTTGAGCTGGGAAACGTGAAATACCGGATGAATGCGGGAAGTAGATGGTAGGATGAGTTTATAAGCCACTTCTCCCACGCGAGACTCAATCTGGAAAGGCCCGAAGTACCGAGGGGACAGTTTAGGATTGATCCTCCTAGCCAAGGATTGCTGTTTATGTGGGCGTAGCCTAACATACACCCAATCTCCAGGAGATAAAACAATGTTTCGGCGGTGGGCATCTGCATACTTCTTCATGCGCTGCTGAGCACGATGAAGGTGAAATTTCAGCTGGCGCAGTGCCTCATCGCGATCAGAAAGTACTGCAGCAACGGATTCCACGGCCGTCTCGCCCTTCAAATAGCGAATAACGGAAGGGGGGGGCCTCCCATATACTATTTCGAAAGGAGACTTCCCTGTAGCAGAATGGAAGGAAGTATTGTACCAGAATTCCGCCCATGACAGCCATGAGAACCACTGACGGGGCTGCTCTGAGGCGAAACAGCGGAGAAAGGTTTCCAGGCAGCGATTCACTACCTCGGTTTGACCATCGGTTTGAGGATGGTAAGAGGTACTCATCCGCAATGAAGTCCCCTGGAGACGGAATATCTCTTTCCAAAACTTGCTTAGAAAGAGTGGGTCACGATCACTGATTATGGATTTGGGAAAACCATGCAGCTTGACCACCTCCTTCACAAAAACATCTGCCACTGATTTAGAGGTAAATGGGTGACGCAGAGGCAGGAAGTGAGCATACTTGGAAAGTCGATCCACAATAACCATGACGACTTCGAATCCGTGGGACTTAGGCAATCCCAAGATGAAGTCCATAGAAATATCCTCCCAAACCAACTCCGGAATGGGGATAGGTTGTAACAGGCCGGCGGGGGACATGGCCTGATATTTGTTCTTCTGGCAAATATCACAGCGACGGACATATTCCATGATATGTTGCTTCATACCCTTCCAAAAGAAGCTCCCAGCCAACCTCTTGTATGTTTTGGTAAACCCGGAATGGCCTCCCAGTGGGGTATCATGAAACTCGGCCAAGAGTGTAGGGATCAGACTAGAGTTCCTGGACAACATCAATCTATCTTTGAAGAAAATGAGGCCATCTCGGAGAGAGTAGTGAGGCACAGAGCTAGGATCTGATTGCAAGGATTGCCGCAGGGACTCTAACTCAGCATCTGTGCTAATTTCAACTCTAATTGTTGGAAAATCCACCCAGTAGGGGCTGATGGAGATGGTGGAAAGCTCTGCCGAAGGGAGGAATTGCCTAGAGAGAGCATCTGCAGCCTTGTTTTCGGGCCCTGGTTTATAAATTACCTCAAATTGAAATCCCATCAACTTTGACAACCAGCTCAGCTGGTCCGTGGTGGTAATACGCTGCTGCAGCAGATGCTTAAGGCTGCGGTGATCCGTGTAGACCTTGAAGCTTCTACCCAAGAGATAATGTCGCCAGTGCTGGACAGAGAGAGCCAAAGCCATAATTTCCTTTTCATAAACTGATTTAGACAAGGCGGCAGCTGCTAGAGCTTTGCTGAAGTAAGCGATGGGTTGGCGTTCTTGCATCAAAACCGCTCCAATTCCTCTACCTGAGGCATCACACTCGATGAAGAATTCCTTGGAAAAATCAGGAAGTGCCAGAACTGGGGAAGAAGCTAGACATTGCTTGAGGTGCTCGAAGGCGTAGGCTTGCTCTGGACCCCAACTGAACCCGTCCTTCTTGGTGAGTGCAGTAAGTGGTTGGGCAATTTTACCATAATCTCGAATGAACCTGCGGTAATAACCCGTGAGTCCTAGAAACCCACGAACTCCCTTCACATTAGTAGGCACTGGCCACCCCAAAACAGCTTGGACCTTGGAGGGATCCATTGCTACTCCTTGAGCAGAGATTACGTGGCCGAGGTAATCAATGGAGGACAACCCAAACACACATTTCTTCTTGTTAGCCACAAACCTGTGTTGAGTGAGGAGGCTTAGGACCGTACTCAGATGGGCAAGGTGAGTCTGCCAAGTGGGGCTGTATATAAGTATATCGTCGAAGAAAACCAGAACACATTTTCTTAGTAAAGGCCGAAACACGGAATTCATCGTCGACTGGAAGGTTGAAGGAGCATTCACCAGTCCAAAAGGCATGACAAGATATTCGTAATGGCCCTCGTGGGTTCTGAAGGCAGTCTTGTGGATGTTTGCATCCTTAACCCGAATTTGGTGGAAGCCGGACTTGAGGTCTATTTTGGAGAAAAAGGAGGAGCCGTGTAACTCATCCAGCAACTCGTTAATTGTCGGGATAGGATATTTATCTGGTACTGTCGCCTTGTTCAAGGCTCTATAATCCACACACATCCGCCAAGTATTGTCCTTCTTCTTAACTAGGATGACTGGGCTAGAAAAAGGACTAGTGCTGTGTCTGATCAGCCCCTCACCAAGCATCTCTTCCACCTGTTTTTCTATCTCATCTTTGTGATGATAGGCATATCGGTAGGGGCGAACACTCACGGGTTTGGCCCTTGCAATCAGTGTAATGGCGTGATCGTGGGCTCTATGAGGGGGCAGCCCCTTCATCTCGCTAAACACCTCAGGGAACTGATTCAGCACCTCACCTAGCTCGTAACCCCTGGGTGAATCACTCGAAATTCTTGGACCCTCAATGTTGCGAGATTCGAGACCCTCAGTCGCTGCCTCTTGCAAAACTCCCTGTAAGGGTGAGGTTTGGACGCTATCTTGGATGTGGTAGCCCCTGAGAGTGATCACGCGACCCTGCTCCTCAAAGCTAACGGTCTTCCTTTTCCAATCCATGGTGGTTGTTCCACACGATTCTAACCACGCCACTCCCAAGATGATATCAACCCCACCAAGATCCAACACATAAGCATCGACTGTCATCGTGTACCTCCCGATCCTGATCTCGAGTGCTCTGCAAATTCCCTGGGATGAGCATTTGCTGCCGTTTCCTAAACCCACGTTGAATTCCTCCGTATTGGAGACGGCGAGGCCCAAGGACGCCACCAGCTCTTTGGCCACGAAATTGTGGCTGGCGCCACTATCAACCAAGAGAATGATTGGGTACCCCACCAAGGTTCCTTCCAACTTGATAGTCTTAGAGCTGGCTAATTCCTTGGAATCGAGTGCTCTGTAATCAAGAACTTGACAGACCTTCTCCCCATTTTCTTCTTCCGTGTTCTCTTCCTCGGCTAAGATATTTGTGTCGGTGGGTTCGTCTCCATCGAAAATGAGGAGCCGAAGGTGTTTATCCGGGCAGATATGGCTAGCTCTCCAATGCTGGCCACACTTGAAGCACAGGCCCAATCTCCTCCTATCCATAAGCTCATGGTAGGATAAGTTCCTAGCACCCCCACGAGATTGGGTCGTTGTTGGCTGGGCAGACTTGGGCCCTCTATCGTTGGGCCCATTTACGCTTCCTGTGGAGGGTTGGGCCGAGTTGGTGTAGTTCCCTCCCATTCCCCTATTTCCACTCTGAGGTGAGTGTGTTGACGATGGGGGCCTACGATTCGGGAAGGTGTTGCGCCATCCACCAGATTGAGCTACCTTGTTCAACTTTCTCTCTATTGAACGAGCCACCGAGATCATCCTATGGCGGTTCGGCGGATCGAAAGCCAGGACTTCCATCCGAATCTCCTCCTTCATTCCCCCTAATAGGAACCTAATATACTGCTCTTCGGGTAGTGGTGGGATTTGTGCCATGAGGATTTCAAATTCCTCAACATACTCATCCAAGGAACCAGTCTGTTGCAGCAGCTTGAGTTGAGAAAAAGGGTTACCTGATTGGTGATCGCCGTAGCGATCCATTAATGACCTCTTGAGCTTCTCCCAGGTCATCTCAGGCTCGGCATCTCGGAGAACCTTGAACCAGTGCCAAGTCATTCCTTCCATGCAGATCTGCGCTAGTTGCACCCACGTTCCCGGTGGCGTTCCCTGGACTGCAAAATACGCCTCGGCCTTCGCAATCCAACCTACAGGATCGTCGCCTCGGAAAGAAGGCATCTCCACATGCTTGGCAGACAAACGGGACGCTTCAGTTTCCGGTGATGATTCGGAGTTCGGAGATTGCCGTCGTTGCCGCTGGAACCCATCTCGCACCTCGAGGATTAAAGCTTGAAGGGAGCTGGTGAGCTCGTCGACACTAGTCCTCAAGGAGCTCAGCTGAGCTGTATGCTCCTTCAGTGTCGACCCATGTGACCTCACCATTTGATCCTGCCCCCTAAGCAACCCCTCTTGGTTTCTGAGACTCGATTCGACGGCGGCAACCCACGTTTCAATGGCATCCAAGCGTTGCGTCGTTGTCGTCATTCTTGTTAGCATACACTCTCAAAACCTCTCAATGAAAGCACCAATTGATAGGTTCTTTCCCTATCAGTGAACAGAAAACAGAAATATAAGAGCAGAAGGTGATAAGGATGATGTGATTCTTTGTATTATTGAATGATAAAAGAAAGGAAGTTACAAGAAAGAAAAGAGCTATAGCTCCCCCAAGTCTGAATAACTATTCCAGACCCCAATTCACAATGTAAAACTTTTCCATGATTCCCTAATTTCCTTTTTCCCCCTATATATCAGGATCTGCATAATAACAGATTTCCTCTTTCTATAACTAACTCCCTTATTCTACGGAAATGCAAAACTGAATCATCCTTCTAGAACAAAGAATAAACCCTTCAAGGTTTATCTGGAGTGACATGGGTCTTGGGCCTGCGGGTGTAGAATAGAAGGGGCTTAGGATTGGGCTGGACCTGGTTCCTAACAATACCGCCCTCTGTAAAACATGTCTTGTCCTCAAGACAGAAAGAAGGAAACCGGCTCTGAATGGATTCCGCTTCTTCCCAGGTAGCTTCATCAACAGGTAGTGTGCTCCAAAGGATGAGCCATTCCGTAACAAAGCGACCACTTCGCTTCCCCTCTCTAGTGGCCAAAACTGCCTCAGGGATAGGGGTTTCTGAGGCGTCAATTGCCATATCAGGTGGTGTAGAGAGCTTGCATCCGAGGTACCTAGAATTGAACGCTTGAGCTGGGAAACGTGAAATACCGGATGAATGCGGGAAGTAGATGGTAGGATGAGTTTATAAGCCACTTCTCCCACGCGAGACTCAATCTGGAAAGGCCCGAAGTACCGAGGGGACAGTTTAGGATTGATCCTCCTAGCCAAGGATTGCTGTTTATGTGGGCGTAGCCTAACATACACCCAATCTCCAGGAGATAAAACAATGTTTCGGCGGTGGGCATCTGCATACTTCTTCATGCGCTGCTGAGCACGATGAAGGTGAAATTTCAGCTGGCGCAGTGCCTCATCGCGATCAGAAAGTACTGCAGCAACGGATTCCACGGCCGTCTCGCCCTTCAAATAGCGAATAACGGAAGGGGGGGGCCTCCCATATACTATTTCGAAAGGAGACTTCCCTGTAGCAGAATGGAAGGAAGTATTGTACCAGAATTCCGCCCATGACAGCCATGAGAACCACTGACGGGGCTGCTCTGAGGCGAAACAGCGGAGAAAGGTTTCCAGGCAGCGATTCACTACCTCGGTTTGACCATCGGTTTGAGGATGGTAAGAGGTACTCATCCGCAATGAAGTCCCCTGGAGACGGAATATCTCTTTCCAAAACTTGCTTAGAAAGAGTGGGTCACGATCACTGATTATGGATTTGGGAAAACCATGCAGCTTGACCACCTCCTTCACAAAAACATCTGCCACTGATTTAGAGGTAAATGGGTGACGCAGAGGCAGGAAGTGAGCATACTTGGAAAGTCGATCCACAATAACCATGACGACTTCGAACCCGTGGGACTTAGGCAATCCCAAGATGAAGTCCATAGAAATATCCTCCCAAACCAACTCCGGAATGGGGATAGGTTGTAACAGGCCGGCGGGGGACATGGCCTGATATTTGTTCTTCTGGCAAATATCACAGCGACGGACATATTCCATGATATGTTGCTTCATACCCTTCCAAAAGAAGCTCCCAGCCAACCTCTTGTATGTTTTGGTAAACCCGGAATGGCCTCCCAGTGGGGTATCATGAAACTCGGCCAAGAGTGTAGGGATCAGACTAGAGTTCCTGGACAACATCAATCTATCTTTGAAGAAAATGAGGCCATCTCGGAGAGAGTAGTGAGGCACAGAGCTAGGATCTGATTGCAAGGATTGCCGCAGGGACTCTAACTCAGCATCTGTGCTAATTTCAACTCTAATTGTTGGAAAATCCACCCAGTAGGGGCTGATGGAGATGGTGGAAAGCTCTGCCGAAGGGAGGAATTGCCTAGAGAGAGCATCTGCAGCCTTGTTTTCGGGCCCTGGTTTATAAATTACCTCAAATTGAAATCCCATCAACTTTGACAACCAGCTCAGCTGGTCCGTGGTGGTAATACGCTGCTGCAGCAGATGCTTAAGGCTGCGGTGATCCGTGTAGACCTTGAAGCTTCTACCCAAGAGATAATGTCGCCAGTGCTGGACAGAGAGAGCCAAAGCCATAATTTCCTTTTCATAAACTGATTTAGACAAGGCGGCAGCTGCTAGAGCTTTGCTGAAGTAAGCGATGGGTTGGCGTTCTTGCATCAAAACCGCTCCAATTCCTCTACCTGAGGCATCACACTCGATGAAGAATTCCTTGGAAAAATCAGGAAGTGCCAGAACTGGGGAAGAAGCTAGACATTGCTTGAGGTGCTCGAAGGCGTAGGCTTGCTCTGGACCCCAACTGAACCCGTCCTTCTTGGTGAGTGCAGTAAGTGGTTGGGCAATTTTACCATAATCTCGAATGAACCTGCGGTAATAACCCGTGAGTCCTAGAAACCCACGAACTCCCTTCACATTAGTAGGCACTGGCCACCCCAAAACAGCTTGGACCTTGGAGGGATCCATTGCTACTCCTTGAGCAGAGATTACGTGGCCGAGGTAATCAATGGAGGACAACCCAAACACACATTTCTTCTTGTTAGCCACAAACCTGTGTTGAGTGAGGAGGCTTAGGACCGTACTCAGATGGGCAAGGTGAGTCTGCCAAGTGGGGCTGTATATAAGTATATCGTCGAAGAAAACCAGAACACATTTTCTTAGTAAAGGCCGAAACACGGAATTCATCGTCGACTGGAAGGTTGAAGGAGCATTCACCAGTCCAAAAGGCATGACAAGATATTCGTAATGGCCCTCGTGGGTTCTGAAGGCAGTCTTGTGGATGTTTGCATCCTTAACCCGAATTTGGTGGAAGCCGGACTTGAGGTCTATTTTGGAGAAAAAGGAGGAGCCGTGTAACTCATCCAGCAACTCGTTAATTGTCGGGATAGGATATTTATCTGGTACTGTCGCCTTGTTCAAGGCTCTATAATCCACACACATCCGCCAAGTATTGTCCTTCTTCTTAACTAGGATGACTGGGCTAGAAAAAGGACTAGTGCTGTGTCTGATCAGCCCCTCACCAAGCATCTCTTCCACCTGTTTTTCTATCTCATCTTTGTGATGATAGGCATATCGGTAGGGGCGAACACTCACGGGTTTGGCCCTTGCAATCAGTGTAATGGCGTGATCGTGGGCTCTATGAGGGGGCAGCCCCTTCATCTCGCTAAACACCTCAGGGAACTGATTCAGCACCTCACCTAGCTCGTAACCCCTGGGTGAATCACTCGAAATTCTTGGACCCTCAATGTTGCGAGATTCGAGACCCTCAGTCGCTGCCTCTTGCAAAACTCCCTGTAAGGGTGAGGTTTGGACGCTATCTTGGATGTGGTAGCCCCTGAGAGTGATCACGCGACCCTGCTCCTCAAAGCTAACGGTCTTCCTTTTCCAATCCATGGTGGTTGTTCCACACGATTCTAACCACGCCACTCCCAAGATGATATCAACCCCACCAAGATCCAACACATAAGCATCGACTGTCATCGTGTACCTCCCGATCCTGATCTCGAGTGCTCTGCAAATTCCCTGGGATGAGCATTTGCTGCCGTTTCCTAAACCCACGTTGAATTCCTCCGTATTGGAGACGGCGAGGCCCAAGGACGCCACCAGCTCTTTGGCCACGAAATTGTGGCTGGCGCCACTATCAACCAAGAGAATGATTGGGTACCCCACCAAGGTTCCTTCCAACTTGATAGTCTTAGAGCTGGCTAATTCCTTGGAATCGAGTGCTCTGTAATCAAGAACTTGACAGACCTTCTCCCCATTTTCTTCTTCCGTGTTCTCTTCCTCGGCTAAGATATTTGTGTCGGTGGGTTCGTCTCCATCGAAAATGAGGAGCCGAAGGTGTTTATCCGGGCAGATATGGCTAGCTCTCCAATGCTGGCCACACTTGAAGCACAGGCCCAATCTCCTCCTATCCATAAGCTCATGGTAGGATAAGTTCCTAGCACCCCCACGAGATTGGGTCGTTGTTGGCTGGGCAGACTTGGGCCCTCTATCGTTGGGCCCATTTACGCTTCCTGTGGAGGGTTGGGCCGAGTTGGTGTAGTTCCCTCCCATTCCCCTATTTCCACTCTGAGGTGAGTGTGTTGACGATGGGGGCCTACGATTCGGGAAGGTGTTGCGCCATCCACCAGATTGAGCTACCTTGTTCAACTTTCTCTCTATTGAACGAGCCACCGAGATCATCCTATGGCGGTTCGGCGGATCGAAAGCCAGGACTTCCATCCGAATCTCCTCCTTCATTCCCCCTAATAGGAACCTAATATACTGCTCTTCGGGTAGTGGTGGGATTTGTGCCATGAGGATTTCAAATTCCTCAACATACTCATCCAAGGAACCAGTCTGTTGCAGCAGCTTGAGTTGAGAAAAAGGGTTACCTGATTGGTGATCGCCGTAGCGATCCATTAATGACCTCTTGAGCTTCTCCCAGGTCATCTCAGGCTCGGCATCTCGGAGAACCTTGAACCAGTGCCAAGTCATTCCTTCCATGCAGATCTGCGCTAGTTGCACCCACGTTCCCGGTGGCGTTCCCTGGACTGCAAAATACGCCTCGGCCTTCGCAATCCAACCTACAGGATCGTCGCCTCGGAAAGAAGGCATCTCCACATGCTTGGCAGACAAACGGGACGCTTCAGTTTCCGGTGATGATTCGGAGTTCGGAGATTGCCGTCGTTGCCGCTGGAACCCATCTCGCACCTCGAGGATTAAAGCTTGAAGGGAGCTGGTGAGCTCGTCGACACTAGTCCTCAAGGAGCTCAGCTGAGCTGTATGCTCCTTCAGTGTCGACCCATGTGACCTCACCATTTGATCCTGCCCCCTAAGCAACCCCTCTTGGTTTCTGAGACTCGATTCGACGGCGGCAACCCACGTTTCAATGGCATCCAAGCGTTGCGTCGTTGTCGTCATTCTTGTTAGCATACACTCTCAAAACCTCTCAATGAAAGCACCAATTGATAGGTTCTTTCCCTATCAGTGAACAGAAAACAGAAATATAAGAGCAGAAGGTGATAAGGATGATGTGATTCTTTGTATTATTGAATGATAAAAGAAAGGAAGTTACAAGAAAGAAAAGAGCTATAGCTCCCCCAAGTCTGAATAACTATTCCAGACCCCAATTCACAATGTAAAACTTTTCCATGATTCCCTAATTTCCTTTTTCCCCCTATATATCAGGATCTGCATAATAACAGATTTCCTCTTTCTATAACTAACTCCCTTATTCTACGGAAATGCAAAACTGAATCATCCTTCTAGAACAAAGAATAAACCCTTCAAGGTTTATCTGGAGTGACATGGGTCTTGGGCCTGCGGGTGTAGAATAGAAGGGGCTTAGGATTGGGCTGGACCTGGTTCCTAACAATACCGCCCTCTGTAAAACATGTCTTGTCCTCAAGACAGAAAGAAGGAAACCGGCTCTGAATGGATTCCGCTTCTTCCCAGGTAGCTTCATCAACAGGTAGTGTGCTCCAAAGGATGAGCCATTCCGTAACAAAGCGACCACTTCGCTTCCCCTCTCTAGTGGCCAAAACTGCCTCAGGGATAGGGGTTTCTGAGGCGTCAATTGCCATATCAGGTGGTAGAGAGCTTGCATCCGAGGTACCTAGAATTGAACGCTTGAGCTGGGAAACGTGAAATACCGGATGAATGCGGGAAGTAGATGGTAGGATGAGTTTATAAGCCACTTCTCCCACGCGAGACTCAATCTGGAAAGGCCCGAAGTACCGAGGGGACAGTTTAGGATTGATCCTCCTAGCCAAGGATTGCTGTTTATGTGGGCGTAGCCTAACATACACCCAATCTCCAGGAGATAAAACAATGTTTCGGCGGTGGGCATCTGCATACTTCTTCATGCGCTGCTGAGCACGATGAAGGTGAAATTTCAGCTGGCGCAGTGCCTCATCGCGATCAGAAAGTACTGCAGCAACGGATTCCACGGCCGTCTCGCCCTTCAAATAGCGAATAACGGAAGGGGGGGGCCTCCCATATACTATTTCGAAAGGAGACTTCCCTGTAGCAGAATGGAAGGAAGTATTGTACCAGAATTCCGCCCATGACAGCCATGAGAACCACTGACGGGGCTGCTCTGAGGCGAAACAGCGGAGAAAGGTTTCCAGGCAGCGATTCACTACCTCGGTTTGACCATCGGTTTGAGGATGGTAAGAGGTACTCATCCGCAATGAAGTCCCCTGGAGACGGAATATCTCTTTCCAAAACTTGCTTAGAAAGAGTGGGTCACGATCACTGATTATGGATTTGGGAAAACCATGCAGCTTGACCACCTCCTTCACAAAAACATCTGCCACTGATTTAGAGGTAAATGGGTGACGCAGAGGCAGGAAGTGAGCATACTTGGAAAGTCGATCCACAATAACCATGACGACTTCGAACCCGTGGGACTTAGGCAATCCCAAGATGAAGTCCATAGAAATATCCTCCCAAACCAACTCCGGAATGGGGATAGGTTGTAACAGGCCGGCGGGGGACATGGCCTGATATTTGTTCTTCTGGCAAATATCACAGCGACGGACATATTCCATGATATGTTGCTTCATACCCTTCCAAAAGAAGCTCCCAGCCAACCTCTTGTATGTTTTGGTAAACCCGGAATGGCCTCCCAGTGGGGTATCATGAAACTCGGCCAAGAGTGTAGGGATCAGACTAGAGTTCCTGGACAACATCAATCTATCTTTGAAGAAAATGAGGCCATCTCGGAGAGAGTAGTGAGGCACAGAGCTAGGATCTGATTGCAAGGATTGCCGCAGGGACTCTAACTCAGCATCTGTGCTAATTTCAACTCTAATTGTTGGAAAATCCACCCAGTAGGGGCTGATGGAGATGGTGGAAAGCTCTGCCGAAGGGAGGAATTGCCTAGAGAGAGCATCTGCAGCCTTGTTTTCGGGCCCTGGTTTATAAATTACCTCAAATTGAAATCCCATCAACTTTGACAACCAGCTCAGCTGGTCCGTGGTGGTAATACGCTGCTGCAGCAGATGCTTAAGGCTGCGGTGATCCGTGTAGACCTTGAAGCTTCTACCCAAGAGATAATGTCGCCAGTGCTGGACAGAGAGAGCCAAAGCCATAATTTCCTTTTCATAAACTGATTTAGACAAGGCGGCAGCTGCTAGAGCTTTGCTGAAGTAAGCGATGGGTTGGCGTTCTTGCATCAAAACCGCTCCAATTCCTCTACCTGAGGCATCACACTCGATGAAGAATTCCTTGGAAAAATCAGGAAGTGCCAGAACTGGGGAAGAAGCTAGACATTGCTTGAGGTGCTCGAAGGCGTAGGCTTGCTCTGGACCCCAACTGAACCCGTCCTTCTTGGTGAGTGCAGTAAGTGGTTGGGCAATTTTACCATAATCTCGAATGAACCTGCGGTAATAACCCGTGAGTCCTAGAAACCCACGAACTCCCTTCACATTAGTAGGCACTGGCCACCCCAAAACAGCTTGGACCTTGGAGGGATCCATTGCTACTCCTTGAGCAGAGATTACGTGGCCGAGGTAATCAATGGAGGACAACCCAAACACACATTTCTTCTTGTTAGCCACAAACCTGTGTTGAGTGAGGAGGCTTAGGACCGTACTCAGATGGGCAAGGTGAGTCTGCCAAGTGGGGCTGTATATAAGTATATCGTCGAAGAAAACCAGAACACATTTTCTTAGTAAAGGCCGAAACACGGAATTCATCGTCGACTGGAAGGTTGAAGGAGCATTCACCAGTCCAAAAGGCATGACAAGATATTCGTAATGGCCCTCGTGGGTTCTGAAGGCAAGTCTTGTGGATGTTTGCATCCTTAACCCGAATTTGGTGGAAGCCGGACTTGAGGTCTATTTTGGAGAAAAAGGAGGAGCCGTGTAACTCATCCAGCAACTCGTTAATTGTCGGGATAGGATATTTATCTGGTACTGTCGCCTTGTTCAAGGCTCTATAATCCACACACATCCGCCAAGTATTGTCCTTCTTCTTAACTAGGATGACTGGGCTAGAAAAAGGACTAGTGCTGTGTCTGATCAGCCCCTCACCAAGCATCTCTTCCACCTGTTTTTCTATCTCATCTTTGTGATGATAGGCATATCGGTAGGGGCGAACACTCACGGGTTTGGCCCTTGCAATCAGTGTAATGGCGTGATCGTGGGCTCTATGAGGGGGCAGCCCCTTCATCTCGCTAAACACCTCAGGGAACTGATTCAGCACCTCACCTAGCTCGTAACCCCTGGGTGAATCACTCGAAATTCTTGGACCCTCAATGTTGCGAGATTCGAGACCCTCAGTCGCTGCCTCTTGCAAAACTCCCTGTAAGGGTGAGGTTTGGACGCTATCTTGGATGTGGTAGCCCCTGAGAGTGATCACGCGACCCTGCTCCTCAAAGCTAACGGTCTTCCTTTTCCAATCCATGGTGGTTGTTCCACACGATTCTAACCACGCCACTCCCAAGATGATATCAACCCCACCAAGATCCAACACATAAGCATCGACTGTCATCGTGTACCTCCCGATCCTGATCTCGAGTGCTCTGCAAATTCCCTGGGATGAGCATTTGCTGCCGTTTCCTAAACCCACGTTGAATTCCTCCGTATTGGAGACGGCGAGGCCCAAGGACGCCACCAGCTCTTTGGCCACGAAATTGTGGCTGGCGCCACTATCAACCAAGAGAATGATTGGGTACCCCACCAAGGTTCCTTCCAACTTGATAGTCTTAGAGCTGGCTAATTCCTTGGAATCGAGTGCTCTGTAATCAAGAACTTGACAGACCTTCTCCCCATTTTCTTCTTCCGTGTTCTCTTCCTCGGCTAAGATATTTGTGTCGGTGGGTTCGTCTCCATCGAAAATGAGGAGCCGAAGGTGTTTATCCGGGCAGATATGGCTAGCTCTCCAATGCTGGCCACACTTGAAGCACAGGCCCAATCTCCTCCTATCCATAAGCTCATGGTAGGATAAGTTCCTAGCACCCCCACGAGATTGGGTCGTTGTTGGCTGGGCAGACTTGGGCCCTCTATCGTTGGGCCCATTTACGCTTCCTGTGGAGGGTTGGGCCGAGTTGGTGTAGTTCCCTCCCATTCCCCTATTTCCACTCTGAGGTGAGTGTGTTGACGATGGGGGCCTACGATTCGGGAAGGTGTTGCGCCATCCACCAGATTGAGCTACCTTGTTCAACTTTCTCTCTATTGAACGAGCCACCGAGATCATCCTATGGCGGTTCGGCGGATCGAAAGCCAGGACTTCCATCCGAATCTCCTCCTTCATTCCCCCTAATAGGAACCTAATATACTGCTCTTCGGGTAGTGGTGGGATTTGTGCCATGAGGATTTCAAATTCCTCAACATACTCATCCAAGGAACCAGTCTGTTGCAGCAGCTTGAGTTGAGAAAAAGGGTTACCTGATTGGTGATCGCCGTAGCGATCCATTAATGACCTCTTGAGCTTCTCCCAGGTCATCTCAGGCTCGGCATCTCGGAGAACCTTGAACCAGTGCCAAGTCATTCCTTCCATGCAGATCTGCGCTAGTTGCACCCACGTTCCCGGTGGCGTTCCCTGGACTGCAAAATACGCCTCGGCCTTCGCAATCCAACCTACAGGATCGTCGCCTCGGAAAGAAGGCATCTCCACATGCTTGGCAGACAAACGGGACGCTTCAGTTTCCGGTGATGATTCGGAGTTCGGAGATTGCCGTCGTTGCCGCTGGAACCCATCTCGCACCTCGAGGATTAAAGCTTGAAGGGAGCTGGTGAGCTCGTCGACACTAGTCCTCAAGGAGCTCAGCTGAGCTGTATGCTCCTTCAGTGTCGACCCATGTGACCTCACCATTTGATCCTGCCCCCTAAGCAACCCCTCTTGGTTTCTGAGACTCGATTCGACGGCGGCAACCCACGTTTCAATGGCATCCAAGCGTTGCGTCGTTGTCGTCATTCTTGTTAGCATACACTCTCAAAACCTCTCAATGAAAGCACCAATTGATAGGTTCTTTCCCTATCAGTGAACAGAAAACAGAAATATAAGAGCAGAAGGTGATAAGGATGATGTGATTCTTTGTATTATTGAATGATAAAAGAAAGGAAGTTACAAGAAAGAAAAGAGCTATAGCTCCCCCAAGTCTGAATAACTATTCCAGACCCCAATTCACAATGTAAAACTTTTCCATGATTCCCTAATTTCCTTTTTCCCCCTATATATCAGGATCTGCATAATAACAGATTTCCTCTTTCTATAACTAACTCCCTTATTCTACGGAAATGCAAAACTGAATCATCCTTCTAGAACAAAGAATAAACCCTTCAAGGTTTATCTGGAGTGACATGGGTCTTGGGCCTGCGGGTGTAGAATAGAAGGGGCTTAGGATTGGGCTGGACCTGGTTCCTAACAATACAACAGCAAACAAATGAGGGTCAATAATCCCATTAAATTTCTATAACAGGCCATTAGCTAAACAATCTCAGCAGTCAGCATTAATATTGCCCTCATCAAATATCAATCAACACATTGCATTGCTTCCTTTCGCAGCCAAAACCCCTAAATGTCACTTTATTAAATTCACAAAACTGCCGAAGTAACAAGTAGAATGGAGTTTAATGCTCACAACTTCAGATATAACTTGCATTTAAAACCAAAAAAGAAAACAAAAACAAATGCTAATCAACCAACAAATCACCAGTCAGACAGGACAACAGGTACCGCCTCAGCATTTAAAATCCACTAGCTTTTGCCTTCATTTATTTTTCCCATTTTTCTCTTCTAATGTCCTTTTCTGTTTGTTATTGATTTTATTTCTTTCGTATGGCTTCATTCCAGCTTGCAAAGAGGTGCCATCGTATCAAAATTCATTGGCAATGACAATCGATCACTGAAATTAAGTCAGGAAGGATTCTTCCTTTCCCCAGAAGCCTTTCATTTTAATGTTTTCCCTCATATTAAACGGGATCTATTTCTTACATAATCTCACTATAAAATCAACACAAACTCAAACATGATAACCCTTTCCCAGCAATAAGATGCCTACCATGTCCTAACAACTTGACTAGTCTATAGCCGTATCAATGCCCTTTTTTTTTGGGGGGGTTAGGGGAGGAAGTCACGATCAATACCTAAGTTGATTCTATCAAACCAAACATACCTCTGACAGTATTAAAGACACCAGCATCAAATAAATGGTGCTAGGAAACAGGCAGCTACCATTGTCTATTAGTCAGTCATTCAGCCAACCAATATTGATACCTGTTGAGTTTATTTTAATTATGAACGAAGACTGAGGTTCAACATAAATCCAGAGTTGTATAGATGAAAATTACTAAAACTTCTACTGAGATTCTCAATAGTATTTTGAATACACAAATGATTATTTCAACTTTGCAATTCCTATTGAGGGGGGTTCAGATTTCAGAATAGACTATATTTTCATGGCAACAATTTTATCCCAAAAGAAAAAATATATATATCATAGCAAGAGGAAACATCTAGTCTAGCATTTCATTGTTATGAAACCTTAATTTCGATTAAAAGCATAAATTTTCAAAACTTTCAAATTCTATTGGAAGAACTTCTGTCATAGGAGCATGATGGAAAATGAAGGTGTAGTACATATATAATCGTACTTACCTGTCTTAGAATGGGATGAAGAAGCCTTCAAAAATATGAAGATAGTAGAAGCATTAATCATGCCTCTAAAGAATTCCAAACTCAAGAAGAAACCTTAAAATTGCTCCAAGATGTCATGGAGTTTAGGAACACGCCGACGAAACAATGGTTCAAGTCGAAACGATGGAGCACGAAACTGCCACCCTTGAGCATCGTACATCTCATTCCACGCCTGTACTATCTCATCAATTTTGAACCCTGTAATTAATTAAACTGGTCGTTAGTTGTGTCTAATCCTGAAATATTTCAGATTTAAAAGGAATAAGAGAAATACACATGATGGGTCATATTTTTTCCTTCCTGTACCTTCAAGAGCTGTTTCATTAGAGCAATGATTCTTTGTAATGACCGCAATATCTGTTGCAGAAGCTCCACCTAGTTCAAACTTTTCGACTGCAACCTCCAAACATTCATCCCATGTTGGCAGGCCTAGCTTATATTCCACAACAGATCGTTCATACAATAAGGAACCCCATACAAGATATACCTGTGACCTCATCTTTGCAGCCTGCTCTGAAGCTTCATCAGAAGAAATTTCCTTGAAAAGATTATCCAAACCCATTTTCTCTAAGTGTGCTTTATATTTATCTGATTTGGATAGTCCATTCAATCGCTGCTCCTCAATCTCCTCCCACATCAAGATGCCTTTCTCCATGCTGTCCTCTGCCTTGTTATAGAGTTGTAGAACCTCATCAGCAGGGCTAGCTTCTAAATCCATCTTGCTTGCCATTACATAACACCAGCAGAGCCTTGCCTGCTCAAACTGCTGATGGCCAAGAGCAAGATATCCTTCATAGAAGTCCGGTTTGATTTTCAAGGCTTCTTCATATCTCACTTCTGCTTTCTTGTACTCCTTTTGTGCCCCCTCATATGCAGCTTTAATGTGCTCAAAAGAAGATTCTCTTGACCCATCCTCTGTAAAGAAAGCCCGGTTCCTTGCCCTGGACATGTGTACACTCCCCCAATTAAATAATGCCAAAGCTGCCATCTCTTGAAACTTATCTGCAGCAATTTCAAAGAGTTCTTGAGCATCATTATTTGTTACTGTGTCCTCCATCGCTTCAGCATATAGCTTCATTGCAAGCTCATGAATATCTAGATACGAATCAGAATCAAACCCAACATGGTTCTTGAACAGCCTCGCAAACTGGATAATCCAGTCCTCCACAGTAGTCATCCTATTCGCCAAATCTTTGCCTTCTTCCATGCCCCCATTCACCATACCATCACCTGATTCTCTACCATCTGTTCTCACCTCATCCTCATCGGTTATTCCATCATAAGAAGGTTCTTGGTCTCGACTGATTTCTGTAATATAGAATCGAATCGAGCCCATCCCATGAACCAAAGACTCAGCTAGCCTTAGTTCATCAGTAGTAGTGATTGTAACCAAATCACCTTCTTGATCCCTATACTTAACAAGAACACCCTTCAAGCTAGGGAACCTATCCCTAACTACATCCCTTACCAACTTCATACTACAATTCACCGGTAACTGCGCCCACCTAATATCCTCTCCAAATACCAATTTCACCGTCCTAGTAACGGGCTTTTCTTCCTTAACAGGTTCTTCCACTACCAGTTTTTTCCCCTCAATTGTTTCTTTCACAACTTCTTTATCCTTAACAGCACTCGCTTTCTCCTCAACAACCACCTTATCCTCACTTTTTTTAGCTCTCTTTTTCTTTACTTTCTCCTTTACCACAGGAGCAGGAGGCTGTTGTACTTGTACAGTAGTAGACAAAGCAATATCTTTCTCATCAAAAGCAATACCCTTTTCTTCCATCGTCTTTCTCAAACTATGAAGAAAGTCCAAAGCGGTAAGATTATTTGGTTCAATGCTCAAAACAAGATGAATATCCCTGAGTGCCAAATCCAATCGATTAAGCGCTTCATAGCACTTTGCTCTTTTCAAAAGAGCTTTGCTATATCTAGGTGACACTTGTAATGCTAAATTACACTCGTTAATGGCTCGAGGATACTCACCTAGACCTAATTGCATAAAACACACAGCCATATTGGTGCGTAGGTGTGCAACATCGATGTGATTTTTGGGGAGAAGGTTAAGGGCTTTCTCGTACTTGAGCATAGCACCTTCGTGGTCCTTCTTTTGAAAGAGCCTGTTACCTTCTTCTTTGAGTTCATGTGACATGTTGATGAACACTGCTGTGTCTTCATCGAAAGCTTTGGAGGCACGCTTAGGTTTCGAATTCCAAGTTACGGGTTCCTTCTTCTTCCCTGTGGGCTTCCCCATTTGAAAACCCTAACCCCTTTGAATCAATCGACACCTCTGATTTTGATTACGACTCACAAGTCTACTCAAAGAAAATAAGTAGATATATTCAATCAGGGCAGAAAATAAAAATATAAGTATGAAGGTACAGCGTAAAAGAAAGAAAGAAAGAAAGGTGAATTGAAATGAATGGTTTAAGGTTGATATTGAAAATGAAAATGAAGAGAGGACAAGAATGGCGTCTGCGGCTGTTAGAGGAACCCCCTCCCCCCTACTCCCTAGGGCTCTTTTTCAGTTAAGTCAACCCTCCCACAACCATCAACTGATCAACACTTTCACTTCCCGCCAACGCGCGTGTTAACTTGGCTCCTGATTTTAACATCCTCATAATCTCATTCAACACATTTTTTAATATTAATTAATAAATTTTATTTACTATATAAGAGTAAAGATCCAAACTGTCCTTCACAAAAAAAATATATAAACATATATTTGGTTCACAAGAAATGAAAAATATGGATTTCAGATATTTTAGTCTCTAAAAATATTTAAATAACATTCAAATTACTATTTTTCATTTTTCCGGGGATCAAATATGTTTCCATATTTTTTTGTTATAAACTAGTATGAGTCTTTACTCTAAATGTAAATATACTAGATATGTACAAAATGTGAAAGCAAATAAGGTGTAATCCTCCATGAGCTAAAATGGGTTGAGATATTAATACATCCTAACTAAGATAAATTTTACTTATTCATTTTACCCCAAACTTATTTTAAATTGATTTTTTCCAAATGTATATTAACGTTTCTAGAGAGACATTAATTTTCTAAAATTTAACCCAAACGAACGGATACGTCTATTCAAGTTTTTTTTTTCTTTTTTGGTGAAATTCTATTGAAGTTTTAATTTTGTAATGGCAAGGATGGTGTTTGCCACGCGCTTTGGAGAAACTGAAGGAACAAAATACAAAGCGTGTGGACTGTGGGGTGTGGAGGGGCTGGAAAAAATAAAAATCGACCTGTAATTGAGCAATGAAAACGGAGATAGGCCCCACATCTGGGATATTCTGGGAACAATGTAGTGATGTACTTTCCTTTTCTTCCCATTCATTCTAATTTCTAAGGTTGATCTTAACACGTGCACCGGAGGTTGTAACTCCCCCTGCTACTATTTGTTTCCTTACCTTGAGTTGACTCTTTAGTCTAACGAGACTACCACAAAACATACATACAGTTGTTATTGTTGTCGTTTTGGTTGCAGTGTACTCTGCAGATGCTGGTAGTACTGTTACATATACATAGACATTGCAATCCATTTAAGAAATTGATGAAGATAAAGTGTAAATCTGCTACCAATGGAAATTCCCAAAAAAACAAATTTCATTAAACTAAATGAGTTCTGGTTGGTTGGTTACAGAATACAGAGCCGAGGTATGGTCACTATTCATTTACACGGTAAAACATTCCAGATATCACACGGTCACTATTTACAGGAGCCACCATCTCAATGACACACATTGACAGTGATTTTTCAACAAACAAATTCACATTTTACTGCCTATTGTCATTGTGTATTAACTGGAGGGTACATGCAAGCTAAAATGAAATCAGGAAAATAATCGTGAACATGGCAAGTTATCAGTTCAGTTCCAGCAGCAAGACAAGAAACCCGTGATTCCTGTCTCCACAGGTTGAGCAATGTCCCTTTCTCGCTTGTGTAGCACCCTCACAAACTCATGTAAACCTAGGTTTCCATCCCTATTTGTGTCAAACAAATGGAAAACAATCTCAACCACATTGTGAGACAGAGATAAACCACAAACCTGAAAATGAAACAACCAAACAAAATAAGAATTTATTCTACACCACATAATTTTGAAAAAAACAATGGTGAACGGAAGACAAACTAGAAAACTACTACTAGTGATGGTAAAGCAATGCTCATAACAATGATTAAACTCAAAATCTTATCCTCCAAAAGGAACTGTCTAATCATCAAATTAGAATATCATTATATCAAGGCCGTAAAAATATTTTTATATCCTCCTTTCAGTGAGAAAACAGGATTAAAAAACTGAGCTGGGACCCGTGTTTCTTTCAGCACTTGTGAAGTAAACCGTTCCAAATGCAAGAAACTCAGATTTTAGATCCCAGACCAAATGAGGTGACTTGTGACAGTCATTCCCATATCTATTTCGTATAAGCTTCGAACTTGATTCCATGTAAAGCCTCCACAATCATAGAATTGAAAGAATATATATATTACCGACAGCAGAAAAATTTAGTTAGAAGGGGGCAAAAACTTGCCCCTAACCATCATCTCTATTAAAATGAGCAAGAACACAAAGATAAATGTCATACATGTGATGCAGCTCGCTGAAAATCATCTCTTGTCAACATGTTGTTTACTTTTGAAAAACTGAAAAGGGCAAATGAAAATGGTAGTAATTTTTTCCGCAGCTCTGCAAAATTTTTGAACTCCTCAAATGTGATGCGTACATCCCCAAAGCAAGGGTCATTATTCAATTCATCAACCCGTTCAAGCAACCTGCCCAGATGACTCATGTCTGCAGAAGCAACCATGGAGAATGCAAAGTCCTTGGCAGATATGGTGCTTCTAGATTTGTAGTCATAATGAGCAAACTCCAGCCTCAGAACCTATATAAAATATTTTAGTTAGTTATCAAGAAATGAAACTTTTCCACAAGATGGAAAGGAACTCGTCCTAAACATATAAAGGTTTATGGCAGGAGTTCAAATCCACACAATAGTTTATGTAGAAGCATGAATTTCAAGTTATCCTGTTAAATCACAACCACATTCGTCCGGCAGACTTCTGTTCATCTTCATTAACCTTGTCATTGATTTTCCCTTTTGAACATGATAGCATGCTAAACCCACAAGTGCAACTACTATTCACCAAAAAATATTGACAAGAGAGAACTAACCTGCATGCTTATGTTGTACTTAATGTGAATAAGGAACTTAAATATGAAACATCAGAAGTTCTTAAAACTATCTCAGATTACATATAAAAGCAGATATGTTTTTGCTCAGTTATACTGCTACTATTTCAATCAACAAAAACCCTCACATTATGCTAATTCGTATTTATCATCAGTCTTTAGCAATAAATATATGCATAACTACCCAATATTTCATTTGAGAGTGCAGTGAGTGCAACCCCAATCATCATGTAGTCTTTTTTAGTATAAAATGTTAGGTGAAAAAAATAGAAGCCTAAAACTTTATTCCTCAATTAAAGAGCAATATTTTGGCCTAAAAGTTATATGCAGAACTCACAGAAATGACAAGCAACCGTTTATCAATTATCCTTTACACCAAAATACAAGAAACCGGAAATCATGATTCTGTCCATCCTTGCAAAATTAAAATAAGCCAAACCGCATGACAACTTATGGTGAGACATACTTCATCGTTCAAGTCTCTCATAAATTGTACGAATTTATCATGGCTGAGGCATCCTTTTCCATCTTTACCAAAAAAATATTCCACGAGCCCTCCATTTTCTACAGAACCATTGACCTTTAGGCCAGTTCTTAGTCCATTCCTGTGGTGAACACCTTGTCTGTTATGAGATCGCATCAATGCCATTACTTTCTTGAATTCTTCCTTATCTATCTCCCTGTAGATGGAGAAAACAAATTAAGGTCATTGGGAGTGAAGAACGAGAAGGGAAGAGCAAGCAACCACAGGACATCAAATCCAATTCAAGATGTAGCTAGAATTACAATACTATAATAATACAATTTCTGTAGCATTGAATTCGATGCCATTGATAAACAGACTAATAGTAGCGTCCACATGCTCGACAGATGACTAACTAGTATAATTAGAATTGAATGATATGGTTAAGAATTTTGAAGAAGTAAAAGGCAGAAGTTACTGTACAGGAGAGAAAGAATCACAATTTAAAAATACCAACTCAGACTACTAATACATCAGGTCTACTAGTCTAGGCGATACTTGATACTATAGATCAAAAGAATGTAGCATGTGCACTGACCCATTATTATCGATGTCAAACATTTTAAATGCCGCGGAAAAGCTTGATTCTGGGATGCTAAGTAGTGTTACAAAAAAGATATACCTGTTCCAGAGAGAAATAAGGGCATTCATTAACAACCTGTTCCATGATCAACAAAATGTTCATATATGCACAATAATTATAGAGAAATAGAGTTTACAAACAACTCACTCTTTGAAAGATATAAGCTGATCACTGTTTACATCGAAAAGCATAAAAAATTGTGAAGGAGGACAATGCAAGTGGCCAGGACTTCTTTCACCTTTCAAGTATCCCTCTTTAACAAGGTTGGATTCAGATGGAGGAAAAACAGGAACAATTGCTCGCATTAGGTCAGCTGGTCTCATCAGTAGTTCTCCTTCTGGAGTACGACAAGATGCAAAGTATTCAAAAACCTTAAATCCAAAACAAAGAGTAAACATAGTCAATGCAGTGTCATCAATCTTCACAAAAAGGTCTTACACCCAAGGTTTTAAAATGATGATCACGACCGCAATTGAGGTCATGGTTTTAGTAGTTTTTACGATCACGTTGCAGTTGCATTGACCGCTTTTCCCCACAATTGTCCACGTAAATGCAACATGGAACTGCGACCATAACCACGATTTAAAACCCTTAATCAACCTAATGTAACAACTAACAAAAATGAAATACCTTTTCCGGAGGACTATACAACCGAATGCGCTTCTCATAGTTGAAGAAAATTCTTCTCCTATACGCATCTGCAGCAAAATACAATAAAGCTTAAGTTAAGGAAAATCACTGAATTTTAAATTGAATAGCACAGAAATTAAAGTAAAAAAAATTGACGAAGTTACCTCCAAAAAGGAAGGTGTGAGTGGTTTCAGGAAGGGATAATTTAGAGAACAAAGGGTGTGAAGAAGTGCGGGGGGGATCACACTGGGCAAAAGTGAAGGGATTGGGGGTAGAGAAGCAATAGAGAAGGCCAAGAGTGGAGCCCCCTGCAATAACGGAAACCCACTTGGACTTGAGAGTGAACCTGGAAACGGGGTTCGGTTGCAATGGTAGGGAGGATTGTGAGTGGAAGCGGTGGAATAAGAATTGTTGGGTGAAGGATCTCCTGAGACTGGAGAAGGAGGACATGATGGCGTGCTCACAAGGAAAACCCAAACCAGCGAGTGATCTAACTAAAGATGTTATAGATGGAGTTTATTAATTACGCTTAGGCAAGACTAGTTAAGGAGCAAAGAATAAGATGGTGAGGGATACAGATGGCAATTTGTACCCTACTCATTGGGTACCCGTAAAAATTACTCATAATGGATAGGGTAATTACCTGCATAATAGGTAAGGGTTCGGATACGGGTAATTACACACAAATTTGAATGGGTACGAGTGCAGATACATATATTATGATACTCACCTCGCCTCATACCCGCATATATGTATATGTATATATAATTATTTATTTATTTATAATACAGATATATATAATTTTAACTATAATACAAAATTGAAAATCAAAATTAATCTAAAGATTCTTAACTTTCTAAACCTAGTTGCATCTATAATTCCTTTTTGGATTTTTTATTTATCTAAATATTTTGATTTGTAATATTCATTAGTAGATTTAAAAGACATTTGAATCGTTTTTCAATTGTTATAACTTTCTTTTGTTATTTATTGCTTTTTCATTGTTAAAGTATGGGTAACGGGTGCGGGTACTTAGGTACCCAAATGATACAGGTAAGGGTACTAAAGTTGCTACCCACGAGGGTATGGATTCGGATACGGATAATTTTTTTCAAATACGGGTATGGGGACAGGTATTATAGTATCCTACCCATTGCCTAGTAAGGGAGGGCCTTCTGAGTTTTGACAAAACTAGTGCAATTATAATTTTTAAACATGTTGTCAGGATTTTCTTTTGATTAAATATGTTTTTGGTGCCTGTAAAATGAGTGAATTTTGCTTTTTGGTCCCTGTAAGATTTTTCTTTGGTTTTCATCCCTCCAAATTCTAAAATTACTATTTTTGGTCCCTATTATCTATCATGTAACATCCATTAACTAATATATCTAATAGAGGTCATTCGGTCATCCCAAGTGACACCCAATAACATCCGTGGTGTCATGTTAGCATGTGATTCTCCTAAAAGTTTTCCTTGAACCTTAAAATGAATTTTATTTATCTATCTTAAGTGTGTGTTTGGATGAACGTTTGATAAATTTGATTTTGGATGTAATTGATTTTGTAAAATTGATTTGGTTATAATTGAGTTTGAAATGAAGTGATTTATGTTTGGATGTTTTTATTTTCAAAGCAAGTTTGATGTAAAACTTAGTGTAATTTTTTCAACTCAATTCAAAAACTACTTTTTGTAGCTTCTACCAGAATCGCTTCTGGAGGCAAGATCAATTTTACCTGTCAGTAACCAAACATCTCATTTTTATTAAAATCACGTTTGACAGATGTCAAAATCAATTATGAAGGTTTTCAACATGAAACCAAATACATCAAATTTTAGAGGGATGAAAACCAAAAACAAAAGTTTTATAAGGACCAAATTTAGAAAAAGACTTTATAATTGCATATGTTTTCTAGATGACCTATTAACTTTCATATACATTTGTACTGCATGGGAAATGGGATATATTGGCTTCAATTATCTTTTTCTTTTTGCTATTTAGTTGTTGGATAATTTTTGTATTTACTCGAAACTGCTGCTAATTTTTAATATCATCATGCATGCCATGACGACTGACAAGTAGATTAGAGGACCGACTTAATTACAGAAGTCAGTACTGCATAGTAAGAGTATAAGATACCTTTTATAATGCAACCAGACTCCTATGTCAATGCATTTAATGTGAGAGGGAGGGAAGGGTTAATAGAATGGTGGTGATAGAATTGACTGATTAGCAGCGAGGTTCCTTTCCTCTGATTTTTACTTTAACATGGCATTCAACTAAATGCATATCTATTAATCTATATTAAATTCCTGGCATAGTAAAGGAATTTGCTTAATTATAGAAGACTTGCTCCTTCGAACATTGAATAAACAAGTTACGTATTTAACCAGAAGCACTCCAATGAGCTACCTTTTGCAGCCTGTTATTAAATAAATTGAAAGGTGTGCTAAGGAGGACAATGATGCAAGGATGATGAGAAAGGGTCGTGGTTTCCTATAAGTAATAGACAATCGTCTCGCTTTCCAAAAAAAAATAGACAATCGTCTTGATGACAAATATGTTACTTATAGAAAGTTGTATGCTCTTCTTTTATGTATAACATCATAACTACAATTTATTATTCATCTTTCACTGGTTTTCAATGTTCAAACTATTATCTTCTCAGTTTATTCCCTATTTTATTGAACTTCTATTTTTACCTGTTCTCTAAGTTTCTCTTAATTTGGATCATGCAGGTTTGGTGAAGATGATTTTGTTGTGGAGTTTCTGGGAGAGGTATGGTTTGATTATATGTTCATGGAGTTTTACCCATGCAAGAATCTTTAATTTCAAACTATACATTTTTGTTCTACATTGGCTTAATAACAAGTTTCCAATGCATTGTCAAATATCTATGCAATAAGATATTTTCTAGAGAGAGTAGAAATTGAGTGCACATGATGATTGTTCTATATTCTCCAACATGATCAAACTTTTTGTGATCCATTAGCTACCAACCCAGACATTCATGTATATTAGATTTGTATTTAAATCAAAATATCAAATATGGCATGATTAACTTTGTGGTGATTATCTATAAATATTATAGTCTTGAATTTATTCTGATTTATTTTATGTGACATGAGAATAAGTTTTCTAATGTGGTATAGAGGGGAATGTAGCAGATTTATGTAACAAATTATATAGTAACTTTCATATCATTTCCAGTTATCTTGGGTTTTATGAATTCATCCTTCTATAGAATTTGTATTGGTGCACAACGATTTATGTCTTGGAGGAGATTTACTTTTTAATTAGAAAAGGATGAGAATGATGCCAATTCTGAGAATCCCTGATTGGTGGTTGTATCTAAACTTCCGGAGAGAGAAGATGCATCACTAAAGACATATCCTTACAAAATTCATTGGTGTTTTCATATTTTGAGGTTGGTGATTATCATCAGGATCTAGAATTTGTGATCTCAGCGTCAAGGGGAGGGTTGTTTGAAGTTTGAACCCTCATATGCTTCTTATGCTTTTATAAATTATTTGAAGTAAGCAATAAAGCTAGCTGTCTAACCAAATCAATATGGATTGGGGATTGATATATTTGCAAATTAGACGATGCATAGAGGGAAATGGGTTCGACAAGCAAGACACACTTTACACTGCAAGTCAGTGTACAGTTTTTTTTTGTTTTTGACAAAAAATAAGTGTACAGTTGGCAAGACAATGATAGAGGATATTGTTTTGTAATGCTTATTCATCCATTATTTTATTTAGCTTAAGGTTTCATAGTTCTTTGATATCAGTCCAACGATTAGGCACTAACAGGGATGTAAATGGGGCGGGGTGGGTACGGGTAGTAGCCCCCCACTACTCGTCCTGTTGGATGAATTTCATATCCATCCCCGCTCCATATCCATGTGGGTATTCATCTTGCGGGTTTTAAACAAATTTACCAATACTTGTGGGTATCTGTAGATATTCATGGATATTCTAACACCTCACAATTTTTTATCTACACATAAAATTCAGACTAATTATATCGATCAGACTTGATTTGAGTTCCTTGCTGTTACGAAAAAGTCTTATGTGCTTGAAAAGTATTATAGTAAATATACTAAACAATATGATATGTAAACAATATAATCATACATGTCATGAGAGGGTGATGCGGCTTGGGAATGATAGGGTTTGGGTGTTGCGACTACCAAATTTCATAAACAAAATAAGGGTATTTAAAAAATTGGGATATTTGGTTTGTATATTAAAGGGGTATTTTATTAATTTTACCTTAACGGATACCTGCAGGTATGGATAGTACACTACCCGTCCCCGCCCCATTAGTAAGCGGGTAGAGAAAATACCCGTTTATTTTTCCCGTGGATGCCCACTAAGATACCCGTTTTCTATCCATTGTGGATATTATCCGCTGGTATCCACGGGTACAGATAAAATTTACATCACTAGGCACTAAGCACATTGAATTAAGAGAAAGCAAACTATTTAAACTAACCCCAATCTCATTTTTCAAATCTATTTTCTTTTTATTGCTAGCGCTTTTTTATTTTCTAATTTTTTTTAAAAAAAGGTTGTCATCCTTATTGACTATCATAATAAATAAATAAATAAATAAATAAACACGATTCATCTATATAATTTTTAAAAAAATCTATAATTGTACCAAATAAATTTTGATTCAAACTCGTCTCCATTATTAAGCATTGATATATTTGTCATGATATTAAGATATTATTTCTTTATTTTTAATATCATTCAAGTCTTGAATCTCTAATCACTTGAAGAATAAAAAAATGCATAAATACATACATGTCAATATTAGATAGATTAGTGGATTGTGAATATCAAGTTTACGATGTTAGAAAATGAGGTTAAAAAAGTTTATCTTGATTCTTGAGTACACTCTATCTTGAGTACAATATGACATATCGCTTGAAATTGATTTCTTATTAACTTTTTATACATTGTCAACACTGATAATAAAAATATTTTCCTTCGCGTTTTTAAGATCTAAAACAGATAAATTATTTTTCCTAAAAAAAAAATTATTTTAACATAATATTTAAAGCACGGGTCTCAATACTGGTTATTTATAATTTGAGAATGCCTTTATGTTACAAGGATCCCACTACAGGCCTATTACGTTTGATGTTGGATACCTAGGTGGGCCGAAATTCATATTGCTCATGACCCATAAAAGGTTAAAGTGGCCCAAAATAAAATTAATGTAAACAATATCAAGATAAAAGACGCATGTTGAGACATGCCCTTATCAATTATCATTGAATCTCAGAACAAGTGAATCAAAAAAAATAAAATAAAAAATTGGGATAGGCAAATTGTTAATGCGCTTAATTTAATATAAAAGCCTCAAGCCAACGTTGCATGACCGGAACGCCGTTGATGACCTTCTCGATGCTTCCAGCAGGTGATTGCTTGAAGAAAACAAAGTCAGTCCAACTAGTAAAAAAATGTGGCGCTATATAAACGGTAGATAAAACTTAATGAAGAAATAGAGGAATTTTTTAGGACTGCACTTCTACAATGTAAACAACTCTAAAATATATCTGATCAAAAAAAATTTGGGTCTGATAAAAAAAAAAAAAAACTCTAAAATATATGAATATTTTGCATCTCTAAAATAAGAGGAGGGTTCATTTTAGACTGTAAAGTGAGTTCATTCTTGCCAATTTCCTTGCTCTAATAATCATTACTGGCCGAAATTTTCAACCACCCATTGACGATTCTTATATGCTTGCATTTCGAGATCCGTAAACTTAAGCTTGTTAAACGTTAATCATGGTGTTACGTTGATCTATATATTTGAAAAATTCACTGTTTGTATGACTGAATCCCATTTTTCCATTTTTGAGCTCCCCGTAAAGCTTGCGAGTAATGATATTATGACACCAGTTTTTGACACCCAAATTGACACTATGGTTAATCACGTATAAATATTTGGTTAATTCAGTTCATTGTATGGTTAATGGGTCATCTGAAGCTTATTTTTCATAATCATGTAAATATTTGGTTAATCACATGTAAATATCTGGTTAATTCAGTTCTTTATATGATTAATGGATCATCATGAATTAATCAAATATTTACACATGATTAACCATATAATGAATTGAATTAACCAAATATTTATACCGATTAACCAATGTCTCAAAAGTTGGTGTTAACTTTTGGTCAAAGCTTGCAGTTGGGAATCTATCTATCTATTAATTTAACATGGCTTTGGAATGTAGTACAACACGTGTAAGAGCATTGTCCAAAGATCGATAATTGAATTGTTTATAATATAACCTTCTGATACAGGATTTTACAAAAGAAAGATAAAAAGTTTATTTCTGATATGAGATTTTGACATTTTGTAGAGGGATTTGGGGCAATACAAGTTCGGAGCTGTCATAGTGGAAAGATCTAAATTGATCCCTCAAAATTTTTTAGTAGCCCAGTTTGGTCGTTAAAAAAAATTAGATGATAATTTGGTCCCCCAAATTTTATAACGGGGACAATTTGGTCTTTATAGAGGGATCAAAGTGTCCCCCACTATAAAATTTAGGTGACCAAATTATCCCCCATTATAAAATTTAGGGGATCAAATTGTTCTTTTTTTTTTAGGGACCATACTGGGTTACTCAAAAAAATTGAGGAATCACTTTGGATCTTTACTCTATCTAATATTTAGACATGGGTGGTTATAATAATTTTAAAACAATTTAATAATAAGGATGAATTTACTTTATTTCCTAGATAAAAAAGTACTTTTAGGAACTTAGACCATGCCAGATAGGTTTGATCAACAACCAAAAATTTTTTTTTTTAAAGAAGTTTGATAAATAAATAAAAAAAATGGCAGATGGATTTTTTGTTGTTTTATGGGGAATTCTCCACACGTAACCGTGGAGATTAATCTCTCAAGATACTCGATGATATTTAAAGGTTAACCTCTTCTAAATAGATTTTCTCGATATACAAGAGTCATTGATCGAATTTATTGGGAAAAATCCAAGTTTCATATTGATTAGAGATAGTATCTAATAAAAGCTTATAAGTAGTGGGCAATCCTCATTCTATGAGCTAGCTTTTAGGATTGAATTAGGTCCAAAATCAAAAATGGTATCATAGCTATCCTAGATCCATTGTTGTGCCACCCACCATGTTATCCACGCACCAAGCCCAATAGTAATGGATATGAGGGGGTATATTGGAAAAAACTAAAATCCTACATTGACTAAAGATAGTATTTAATAAGAGCTTATAATTAATGAATAATCCTCATCTTATAAACTAACAACCTAATTTTACTCTAATGAAAATCCTGATCACTTGCCTAAATGATCCAAACTCATTACTATCGGGACCAATCCGATTTTACTGTATACCATGCGAGATGGATGAAACAAGCAAGTCCACCCATATATCTAGGGGTGGCAATTTACACCCACTCATGGGGATCCCCGCGGGGAATGCCCCGAATGGGGCCCCGCGGGCGGGGAATTTTACCCCGCGGGGACGGGGATGGGGGGTAAATTCCCCCCGTGGCTAATTCGGGGACGGGGGCGGGGACCATACCCCCCGCCCCGTGGGGTCCCCGCCCCGAGGAATTACATATTTACCCTTAGAATATATACATGTTAATGTATTATATGTATGAAGATATTGATGTTATTTGGTCTTTTCACACTATTTTTTTTTCAAAATTTTCATTCTTCATTAGTGACACAGTGACACTCATCTGATACATACACTCACTCACTCATTCTCCCAAGTTCAAAAATCAAAACCCTAGCACCACTCAATTCAGTAGCGCCGCCAGCCCCCCCCTCCAGTCCTCTTCCTCGACGGCTCGACCTGAGACTGCGAGCTCCGTTCCGGCGTTCCGCCAGTCGTGCGGCCTTCTTCTCCAGTCGTCTTCCTCTTCTCCTCGCGCTGCTCGCTCTTCGCACGGCCTCCTCGCGCCGCTCGCTCTTCGCACGGCCTCCGCTAGCGATCGCGGCCGCTCGTCCTCTTCTCGCGCCTCTCCCTCCGCCCCGAGTTCAGCCATTCAGATCTGTTCCTCTACTGTGTTCGACCAGCACTGCTCTGTTCGACCGGCACTTGCTCTGTTCGACCACCACCGTTGCTGTTCGACCTTCACCGAACGCCCACCGCCGAGACCTCAGGTATATTCGTCGTCCTTCACCTATAGCCCTAAGCCCACTGTATTCAATTTATTTGATTTGTTCATTGTTCTTAATGGTATTTGTGCTACTGGACTTAGATTTTTTGTTTCAAACTCCGATTAAAGGGAAAGATCTGGAGTGTAATTTGTTTTGTTTCAAACTCCGATTAAGGGTTTCTGTGGTTAACATGAAAGGAAATTAGGAAAAGCCTAGATAGCAAACAAGATTCAGGTAGAGAACACGGCTGTTTGTGACTTTGTATACATGGTTAACATGAAAGGAAATTAGGAAAAGCCTACAAATCTGTTTTATTTTCCTAATCATTTTTATTTTTCCTTTTGAAGAGAATCAATGAAGCTCATCTACTTTTTTTCGCTTGAGAAATGCATGTAACAGTTTATTAAACATTGTTATGGGTGTATATGATGGGGGCTGTAATGGCATCATGTAATTGTGTATCTGTGTTACATTGGTTATTGATAAATTGTTCTACTTGTATTGCAGGAGTTTGTCTAAAAATGGTGGTTGAAGACCAATCATCTAATAGTCCTATGGAAACTGAAGTTCCACCCACACCTCGGAATGAAACACAAGGAACCGAAACTCCACAAAATGAAACACAAGCAACCGAAACTCCACCAAATGAAATAGATGTGGAAAATCAAGATCAACAAGTGGAGCACTCAAGCCCTAACAAAAGAGGATTAACTTCAAAAGCTTGGTTGCATTTTAAAAGGGAGAAGATAGATGACAAATGGAAGGCAATATGCAAGTATTGTGATAGGAAACTACTTGGTGAAACTAAACAAGGTACCAAGCATTTACATGACCACATCAGGACATGTAAACTTCGCACTGTGAGAGGTCCAAGGCAATCCATAATAAAAACTTTGGAACAATCAACAAGTTCCATGGGAAATAAAGCTGAATCAGTTGTAGTTGGCAACTATACATTTACTCAAGATGTTGCTAGGAAGGAACTTGCGAGGATGATTATATTGCATGAATATCCCATCATGATGGTTGATCATATCGGCTTTAGAAGGTACAGCCATGCTCTTCAACCTTTGTTCAAGATAGTTTCTCGCAATACGATCAAGAGTGATATAATGAAGTTATATGAAAGTGAGAAGAAAAAGCAAATGAAGTTACTTGAAAAGAATAAAAGTCGCATTGCGATAACTACTGATATGTGGACTTCTAGCAATCAGAACAAAGGATATATGTCTGTTACAGCTCATTACATTGATGATAATTGGACTTTGAAAAATCGCATCATTAGGTAAGTACTATTTAACCACTTTATCGTGAATATGTTTCATTTCTTTTAGCTTTGATTTGTAATTGTTGTGATTGATGATTATATGCTTTATTTATTTTTATTTGTTTTAGGTTCATTTATGTACCTGCACCACATACTGCTGAGGTTCTTAGTGATGTTTTGGTAGAGTGTTTGTTGGATTGGAATATTGATAGAAAGTTGACAACACTAACTGTTGATAATTGTAGCACTAATGATGCATTGATTGATCATTTGTTTGATAAGATACCCCCTTCTTCATTTGTTTTGAGTGGGGAATTATTCCATATGCGTTGTTGTGCTCATATATTGAATTTGATAGTAAAAGATGGCTTGTCAACAATTGCAAGATCTATTGAAAAGATTAGGGACAGTGTTACTTTTTGGGTTGCAACTCCGAAGAGGGAGGAGAAATTTAGAGATACTTGTACTCAATTGAGCATGACTTATGGGAAGAAGCTTGCACTTGATTGTAGAACTAGATGGAATTCTACTTATTTAATGCTCGTTTCTGCATTACCTTATGAAGAAGTTTTTAAACGTTTAAGACAACGTGATTCTCAATATAAATGTTTGCCCAGTGAAGAAGATTGGAAAATGGCAAGTGAAATTTGTGACAAATTGGAAATGTTTTTTAGTGTCACTGAGTTGTTCTCGGGTACTCAGTATCCGACATCAAATATTTATTTTCCAAAAGTTTGTGAAATAAGATTGGCTTTAAGAAGTTGGCAAACTAGTAGTAGTGATATCATCCAAAGTATGGCTGCAAGTATGATATTGAAGTTTGACAAGTACTGGGGTTTGATAAATGGAGTGATGGCAATAGGGGCTGTTTTGGATCCTAGATATAAAATGACATTGTTGAATTATTTCTTCCCTCGTATGTATGGATCTGATGCTCCCATGGAATTGGAAAGAGTGAAGAAATTATGTGAAGATTTAGTTGATGAATATCAAGCAAGGGATAGGAGAGTTCTTCCTGCAAGTAGTGGTTCTAGTGCATCAACATTGACAGATGTTACTCATGCTGGAAAGTCAACTTGGAGGTGTAATTATGTCCAGTTTGTGAAAGAGAGTGTTTCAACTACTACTGTGAAGTCAGAATTAACTTGCTACTTAGAAGAGCCTGTCTTGATTGATGAATCGAATTCAGAAAATTTTGATATATTAGGTTGGTGGAAAAGTAATGGACTAAAACACCCAACTTTGCAAAAAATTGCAAGAGACTTTTTAGCTATCCCTATCTCTACAGTTGCTTCAGAGTCAGCCTTTAGTACTGGTGGCCGTGTTTTAAGTTCACAACGTAGTAAGTTGAATGAAGATACTTTGGAGGCTTTGATGTGTACCCAAAATTGGTTACGTAAAGAAATGCAAGGTAATAAATTTTATTTTGAATTCACTTTTATTTATTTATTTCCATAAATGGTTTTCTTTGGAAAGTTAGTTTGGTTCTTTATTTGTTAGGTTCTTCAAGCTCAAGCACAATGCAGCAACTTGAATCTGTTGGAGAGGATATGGATGATGATAATGAGGTAATGGATATATACTGTTTATAGTTTTTTAAAATATTTTTATGAAAAGATGATGATGCTTATGTATTTATTTTGTAGGCAACGGAAAGAGGGACATAGACATTTGGGATGGATAAAGACCTCATGTTGGAATGTTGGAAAAGACATGGAAATTTGATATTATAGTTTTGAAACTTGTTGTAATGTTTATTTAATGTTATGTTTGTATTATTTTAGACTTTTGTTTAAGACTTATTATGTTTGTCATATTTAAGACTTATTATTTGTGGACTATGAATTGTGCAATGGTTGAATTGTGGAATTTATTAAGACTTTTTTTTTAATTTTATTGGATTTTAATTTAGGAAGCTGTATTTTTTTATAAACGTTCGGGTCCCCGCGGGGACTGCGGGGATTCGTGGGGACGGGGACAGGGGAGAAAACCCCCCCACGACGGGGAGCGGGGACGGGGACGGGGACGGGGGGAAAGCTGGGGGGCGGGGAGCGGGACAGTGTCCCCCGCCCCCGCCCTGCCCCGTTGACATCCCTACATATATCCAACCATGCCTAGTTGAATGGAGGCCACTCTCTCAAAGTATGCTTTAGCTACCCTATAGCGTCAGAATACCGGATAGTGCAAAACGGATAATTTGAGGCCCACAAATCTGGTAGAAAGTAAGCATCTGACCTCCCAACACCTCACCAAGATTAAAATGGAGCACATATAATTACGCCACGTATATGGAGTAAGGTAACTCTTAGCTAGGTGGGTCATGGTCCATTTTTGTCGCGTTGCGCGTCTGTTACCAGTCCATTTCCATTTATTAGTGGATTTTAACGTGTGATCCAATCCAACATGAGTTGGGGGCAAGCAAGAGCAAACCCTTATCTCTATGTCTCTCCTTTTAAAAGTATAATAATAATAATAATAATAATAAAAATAAAAATAAAAAGTACTATTCAATATTCATGGTAGGATCATATTAACTAATATCCTTAGAATACTCTTTTTTTTAATAAAATCATTAGAACGCTTTTCAAAGAACCAAGAAAAATATTCTTTTATTAAAAGATTAAGTATTTTATTTTTTAAAATATTAAATATATTATTTTCTTGTATAAACTTTTTTTTCTTTGTTTCTTATCGAATGTGCTAAAGACGCTCATTATCATTTTCCTTCATGATATTATTATTAATTTATTAAATTTTCGTAACCCATCAAGTTGAGCAAAAATGACCCCATTATAACGTCACTGGAAACCAATAACTTAATAAGTTTTTTAATCAAAGTATGAAATTATTATTTCAATTATTCTATAATTTCCATTATGATAATTAAAAATAATGTTCGCCAAATAGACTACTTATTTATTTTTTTTTAAAAAATGCTCTTTCTGTAAAATAAAAAATGCTTTTAAATAAAAAATTAAGAGGCTATTTATTTAAAATTAAAATAAATAATTTTGATATAAATAATTTAGTGATTATTTTTTAGAGATTTAAAAAAAAACAGAAACAAATTTATGTTTATTTACAATAAATAAATCATTTTTTATAAACAATAGTTAGTTAAAAAAATGAATTTTTTTTCCCAAAAACTAATTAAAGTTGCTTTTCATTTTAACCCTAAAAATAATTTTTTTTCTGCTTTCCATTATTTTTAAAAATAAAAACAAATACACTAACATTTTAAAAAATGATTATTCAATTGAATAAAATAATTTTTTTAGCAAAATAAACAATAACAAAAATATTTCAAATCACATAATTATAAGCCATTATGTTTTTTTGTTATAACCTTCAGTATTTTTTTTAAATGTGATTCTACCAAAATTAAAGTGTATTATTGTTCTTTAAAATAGTGATGACTCATTTAAAAGCACATGGCCTGCTAGCTGGCCATGCCTCATTAACAAGATTCCATTAACTTCCAAGATTTCCTTCTTAAAATTTAAATTTCAATCCAAGTTTCCAAACTTTGAGTTTTTGTTCCATGATTGGAGGCCATTTAGATGTGAATTTTTTATCAACATTTTTTCTAATGCAAATTTCTTTCATATATTTTATTTCCACTTTTGTGTCCTGAATAAATCTTCAAACTTCAAACCTCAAACAAAGAGTGCTCCTTCTTGCATAGGGCGGGTGTCAACAAATGTCAATAAATCTCCCACTAATATCAAATTTAACAATGTCATTATGTCAACATCTTTCAATGAAGAAAGTCCAGCTGCACAACCAACCTGCAATTAAAATCTATTCTCTTGGTACAACCAACCTGCAATTAAACAAATTAAAATAGCACAAAAATATCAAAAGAAAAATAAAAAGACGTTTAAAAATTAAAAATAATAAGAATAAAAATACCTGGCACCAAACGCAAAGCAAATGGACAAACGTAACGGACGAGTCAACGGCGGTACAGTTAACGGAACGATCCGAACGACGGCACCACGGCACCACCGAGACGGAAAACTGAAGCCATTGACGGAAAGCATAACGGAATGGCAACAACGCTGCAAAGTGCAAAGAGAACGGAGATGGGTCACGCAATTCATCAACTGTGTTAACAAATAGGAAGCACCCATTATTAGGTTTCAATTTTAATCTTAATTATTTGATTTAATTAGGGGTATTTATCCCCAAGTTAAGCCTCTGAAATGTAGATTTAATTATGTAAATATAATTTGAGTCGATTTTAAGTGAAGAAAAGGAGAAAAATGTCCAAAACTCCGCTTCCATAGCAAAAGTTATGTACAAAAAACAATTCTATGGGTCCAAACTCATCATAGATCTATGCCGTAAAATCTTCAATAATGAAATTCCAGGTGGCGATTTGATCCATCTGCTCCAAACGACGAAAACAAAACTCGCCGGAGAATCTCTTTCCATCTAACTGCTTCGCCGGACACCGTCTCTGGCGGCAGATCAACACGATCCAAGGTAGAAAAACCGTGAAAGAAGAACACCTGTAGAAGAAAGAAAATCAATGAACCTCCTCTGCCTTGGACATGACGCTGAGTCGACTCGGTCTGGGTTCAAACGCCGATCTCCTCCTCTGCTGGTGCGAAGAGGGACGAATCAACGCGGTGAGGGCTCTTTTCACCCACTCGCCTTCAACTCCTCCGATCCTGACCAACGAGTTCTTCATCGCAGATCTACGCATGTTGAGGCTGAGCCGGTTAGAAGGGTACGGATCCGAGTGGCCATGGTTGGAACCGGTGTTCTTGTGGAGACTGCACCGGAACGAACCGGGATGACTTGTGGGGGAACACATACAGGTTTTCTTCTGGATCGAGATAGGACGGTTATTTTTGGTGATGATCTGGTTCGAGATGGACCGGTTCGGAGATATGGACCGGGAATCGATTGAAAACCGGACGCCGGAAGAGAGGGAGGCTGAGGTGTATAGATTGACACGTGTGGGTGAAGCGGAACGGTGATGGCTGTGGTGATGATGGTGGTGGGTGGTCGTGGTGAATATTATGATGTGATTGGTTGAAGAAAGTGGAAGATGGGGACGAGAAATTGGAACTTGTGGAAGAAGCGAAGGCTGATGAGGATGAAGAGAAAGGGGTTTTTGATGTGGTATAGGAGCAGAATCTGCTAGAGGATGAGGGTGAGAGGGAACGAAGAACAGGTCCACTTGATTTTGTTCTAGAAGAAGAGGTAGCCATTGTTTTTGGAAAACAAGGATTTCAGAAAGGAGGAGGAGGGAGAGAGAGAAGGGATTTTTGTTTCTTTTCCCGAAAGGACCCCCTTGGGGAGTTGTTTTGGCAAACCTAGCGAGTCTCGGAGGCTGGTTATATAGATGGGTAGGGGGAGAGGTTGAAGGGTGATTAACTGAAAGGGTAGGGGCGTTCTTGATCTAGGGGACTCGTGTTAGACAATTTAACCATGGTTGAGTTAGGGTTACTTGGGGCAGGAGTTGGGTTATGGTTAGGATTCGGATCCAACGGCTGTTGCGATGTGGGCTTATGAAAACGATGAGGGAATGAAGATTGAGGAGACGTTCGGCTAACAGCTTTCCTTGGAAACCGTAAAGGCTGCCACGTATTATGCTTTTGGGGAAACCGAAGAGGGCGAATGTACGAGAAAGCCTTTTCTTTGTCGGTAATTAGCAGTCCCTAATGCCTAGGGTGGGTATAGGCTAGGTCGAGTTAGGCCGTGACAATCCTTTGCTGACTTATATCTCAATCTCGAGGCTTGAGTCTGACCTATAGTCTGATATAGGTTAATTTTTAAGGCCTGAGTCTGACTTTCTTTAAAGTCTGGCCTGACCTGAAAGTCTAATTAAAAATTCTATTTATTAACAAAACCTTTAAATATGTTTTCGCCTATAAGTAAGCCATAGACCTTCACTTGTAAATAGGCTCATAGACCTCTAATGATAAAGAAATTGGTAGACCTATATTAATAAATAGGTCACTAGGAATTCATAAATAAATAGACAAGTAGGTCACCACATTACTAATAGGTCTTACTTTCAAATATTATAAATAAATATAAATAATATATTATAGTATTATAATATATTATACTATACATATATATTATGTGTGTGTATGTGTTAAATAGGCGCCTGATAGGTCCAGTAGAATTTTTTTGAAACCTTAAACCTAACCTCTTTAGCTATATAAACTTTTTAAAAAGCTTTGACCTGACTTTTTTACTAAATAGGCTAGCCTATTCCCACTCCTATTAATGCCCTTCACCCAATCCTTACTTTCCCTCCAGCTTGTATTGTCCCGGATCCTTTTTGGAAATAACCACTGTATCCCTTCCACATAAGAATAAAAAAAAACGATTTTTCTAACATGTACAACATTGTACATATTAAGGAATCAAAACATAGAAATATTCTATTGAAAAGAATAGCTTTTAAACTTTCAAAAAATTGATTATACAACTTTCAATACAATATTTCTATATTTAATTCCTTAACATGTACAATATTGAACATGTTAAAAAAATCCATAAAAATAAAAAGGTCTTTGTTAAGGGCTAACTTATGCTCTAATTAATTAGATTTTATTGAAAAATACACCATCATATTTCTCAATATTAATTATATCAATTTTTATGAAAACTTGGCATTTTAATTTCTTAACCAGTATTTTTTAAATATTAATTAACATTTCTCTAAAATTGATATAAGTTAAAAAAAATTAGATTTTGCTACCATTTTTTTTGTTGCTAAAATTAACAATAATACAAGCAAACCTTCCTCGCCGTCGCAGCGCCCGTTGCTTCCCCCAAAAGTTCTTCCTTGCTTCCCACATTTGTATTTCTACTAGTAGTAACATGTTAGGATTAAAATTCGTAATTTTACAATAATGGGCTTACATTTTTATTTTGAACATTTATTCTTATAATTTTGAGTCAATCTGAAAGTCAAATAAAAACTTCTCTAAATTAATGCCATTGTTATTTAAATTTTAACATAACAAATAAAATTTGAGTCTTTTAAAAATAAGCACGCTTCACTTTTACTGTAATCTCTTTTTTTCCCCCTTCTATACTGTAATCTCTCTTGGGTAATAATGATATGATGAGATTTTCATGTAAAAAAAAAAATCAAGAGATTATTTTTTAGAGATTTTTAAATGAATTAGAAGCTAATTTGTGGTTGTCTACTATTTTGACTTTTGACTTGTTTCATACAGAAGTTTTTTTTTTTTTAATAACAAATTTACAGTAAAATACATTAAAAAATTATTTTGAAGGACACATGTTGTAATATCTAAAGTTTTGTAAGATTAATTTTGTCAAAAAATGATTCTATTTTTTCTATGAGCATTATCTCTTTACTATAAAACCAAATTTTAATATAAGTTGTTTATAAAAAAAAATATCAGCTATTCAAAATAGCTTTAGATTTTTTCACATTAATCATTATTTTTCAGATTCTAATTATTTATGAAAGTTGAAACAAACACGATTAAAATCTTTATAAGTTCTTATTTTTTAAAAATAATTGATTTTTACCCAAGTTAATCTATAACAAAGGAGCTTCATATAAGAATCATTGTGCTTCAAGTAAATAAAATTATAGTTTAAATTTAATATATTGCCAATATAAAATTTTATATGATGTCAATCAATCATTATAACCAAGAGTGATTACAGTAAAAGTAGAGTGTGGTTATTTATATTTTTTTACACCCATCAATTATCAATTATTACATCATTAAAATTATTTAACTTTTATCGTAATTAGTAATTATCTTAAAAGTCACTCATACAATGATTTACGATTGGTTGACAATGTAAAAAAATTATATTAATTATATATATCAATTAAACTCATGTTTAAAATTATCAAATAAATCAACATTTTTTTTACCCTTCATAAATTGTCTTAATTACTTTTTTTGTCTTTGACTAAGAATTCTCACAGTCAAAGTTGCGAGACTAAAATCTCGTGTTGGTGGTAGTAATTAGGTAAAATCCTCCTCAAAATGACGACTTAAGAATTTGAACCTTGACTTTATAGATAAAGTTTTCTTGGGAGACCATCCACTTTTAGGTTGTCTTAGTTACTTTATGAATAAAAAAACAAGTACAGTCAATAGGACCACGTAATAATAAAATTGTCGAAAACAATATTTTAATTCTTTGATATGTATCACACAGATATACATTAACAAGCAAAAAAAAAAACGTAAATACATTAAAAAAAATTCTTTTTCTTAATCTAAAATCAGTGGTGGCCCTAAGTATGGTTGGGATGGACGACCGCCCAGGGCCCCATATTTTGAGGGCACAAATTTAATTTTTTACTTATGGGTATATATATAAAAATAAAAAACAAAAAAATTAATATATTTAAAATTATATAAAAAATTTATTATAAAAAATTAAACTAAATCAATAATTAAACAAGTTGATATCGATAAAAACAATTAAACAAGTTACTAAAACCAAGTCAACTAAGTGAACTAACGAGTGGCGTTCCATTTCTCATGTATCAATAAAAATACATACACCGTCTTGGACACTGAAACAATGAAACAATGACAGTTATTTAGGCGTAAAAATTGGGGTCTCAATGGAAAAAAAACGTTTGTATAAGTGCCTGGTGATGGTCCATCTCTCAATCTCTCTAATCTGTCACACACCTTTTTGACTCATTCTCTTTAATGTCTGATCTTGTTGTCCGTTTGAACCTTCCTCTCTGCAAGCTACTATAACCATCGAGAGTCACCAACTTCATATGTACACTACCTGTTTTTTTTTTAATGGCAATAAGAATCATGTTATATTTTCATTGGTGAGCTGTTACACATATCCTATTGCCATTGCAAAATAAAACCTAATATACTCATGAAATTATACTTAAATCTTGTCCTTATTTTTATTCGACTCGAATTCAAGAAATTACTTAAAACGAAATAAGCTCCTTGCTACTTACGTCGGTACAATAACAAAAATCTTAAGAGTAAATACCCATTTTGGTCCCTCAAATTTTTCAAGGACCCATTTTTTATCCCTGAAAAAAATGAAGTCACCGTTTAGTCCCCCAAATTTACTTCCGTGAGATAGTTTGGTCCCTCCATCAGTCAATCGTCTTTGACTTCCGTTAACTTGCTGATTTGGAACGTTAAGTAGCCTGGGTGTTAGTTAATTAAATTTTTTGACCTATTTTAGTCCCTCCTTTTTCTTTAGTGACCCATTTTAGTCCCTAGAAAAGTGATTGTGATCACTAACCCAATATTATGTATTAGACTGCCAAAATGACATCTTTTATATACAACCATGCACAAGAATGACATCTATTTGCACAACCAGAATGAAGGAACTTCGAGGCTGATATTTCTTGTATTTAAAAAGACAACTCTGTTTTGCCATGTTCATCCTCGGGTTGGTATGGAGTTTGACAACCTTGAATTGTTCAAGAATGCTGTAAAGGATTACAAGACATGTAAAGAACCTGGAAGACCAAAACATGTAAAGCCTAAAAGTACAAAGAGGACAAGCAAGGAAAAAAAAAACTAACACTGAACAAGATGGAACTATGTCACAAACTAAGCCTCAAACAGAAGTTGTCACATAGGTATTATATTTTGAAGTACAATGAAATGAACTTATTTGTAATCTAATATTTGTTTCTAATCATTCATTTTCATTATTGTTTTAGAGCCAACAAGGACCTTGTGACAATGTTCAACGCCAAGCACCGCAGCAAGTTGGAACTGAGCTAAACCATGTAATTTCTCAACCACTGTTAATTTCAATATTGCATTTGTTTCATTCTTAACTATTCAATTTAGTTCATTGTATTGCATTTGGTTCATT
Organism: Echinosophora koreensis; assembly: GCA_035048595.1. Classification (NCBI taxonomy): domain Eukaryota; kingdom Viridiplantae; phylum Streptophyta; class Magnoliopsida; order Fabales; family Fabaceae; genus Echinosophora; species Echinosophora koreensis. Next base: position 6,177,155 of record JAPCYP010000001.1, on the reverse strand, counting down.
CTAGTTGTACAAGATAGAGGTTATTCTTGTGCATGGTTGTATATAAAAGAGGTCATTCTGGTAGTCTAGTACATGCAGGCAGAGACGGAGCTACTTGCAAGGCAAGGAGGGCCTGGGCCGCCCTGAGTTTTTTTTTATATATATATATAAATATAAATATAAGTAACCTTTATTATGGAGAGTTACATGATTATTTATATATGCTTTGTTATCCTTATTATTGAATTCATTGATCCTTATGGAGAGTTGCTTATCACTTATATATATACATATACATAAACTAAACTTTTTTTAAACTCTCCACAGATAGATTCAGTTTGAAGCATCCAGTTTGTTATAAGCATTTCGTTTTTTATAATATTGGAATTGGAAATTGATCAGTTTGAAGCATATGAATCACTAATAATTTGTGAAGCCATGTTTTCAAGTTAATATCACTTATTTTGGAGTATTGAAAATTATCTATGATCTATGTCATTATTATATTGGCTAGTAAAAATTAATAAAGCACACTAGTGCAAAAGAGTCTTTCTACAACGGTTGAAAAAGGCTTTCTATATCGGTTGACCAACCGTTGTAGATACGCTCGATGTAGAAAGTACATTTCTACATCGGTTGGAAGATACAACCGTTGTAGAAAGTGTGATTTCTATATCCAAATTGTGGACTCTGGTGGACTTTCTACATCGGTTATGTTGACCAACCGATGTAGAAAGATAACTTTTTACATCAGTTATTTTGACCAACCGATGTAGAAAGTGCACTTAATGCATCACTAGTAGACTTTCTACATCGGTTAAGATCACAACCGATGTAGAAAGTCTTTTTTTAAATTTAAAAAAAAAAACCACATTTGTTTCTTCTCTCGCTTCCTTTCCCTGTTTTCATTCAGTTTTCAGTACACATCAACAGAATCAACAACACCACATAATTAACAAAAACTCAACAATTAACATTAACATCAATATATATAATTCAATAAACATATAATTAACCAGTACTAATCTAGCTATATCAACAAAAAAAACTAAACCTATATGAATGTCAAACTAAATACATCTAAGATACAAATGCTATAAAAGAGGGTTACAACTAGAGGGAGGATAAGAAATCCTCCAGAACAGGAAAGTTTATACAAAAGAGAATAGGGAAAAGACTAATAATGCATCAAAGCTGCCCAATTCCCTCTGAATATTCAAGATAAAATGACTTCCTTGAAACAACCAAGAGCATAACTGCACACTGCCATAAAATTTTGGTGTCTTAGTTTTCACCTAATCCTTGAAGGTACTCTTCTCTGCTGGGGCTGATCATGAAGTTTACACAGATGTTCATTAGCTGATGAACTTGGCTTGTCAAGAGGGGTTGAACCCAAATCTAGCTGGGAATAAAAAAAAAGAATATTTAGGCAATGTGGGACTCATAATGGATACACGAGTATCTACAGCAATTCAGAATTTCAGATTACATAACATTTTAATACAAATATTTATAAGCATATCTCAGAATTGACAAGCTAAGAGTAACTTTGATTAATACCCCCAACACTATCATCATCCATTAAGGAACAATTATTAAGTCAATTCCTTTTAAGAGCCAAAGCTGACAGCGAGACCAAACACATGAGCAAAACTGCAGCAACGAAGGAAATCACCACAGCCTCACTAGCAGTTTGGCAGAAGTTGGTGAATCCTTGACAAATAGCTATCCAATTGGCATCTTGACTCCCATTATGTGATAAGTACACAATGGCTGCTGCAGATGAAGCAGCAACTATCACTAGACCCATCATCACCTGAAGTTCCACTTATCAATTCAACTTTATTTCAATTACTTATATATATATATATATATATATAGCATTCAAAGCTAAAGATATTGAAGATGATGTTTTTTTGTTAATCAATATATATACTCATTGGATGCAAGCTTACTATGTCGAAGGTCATTAGTAGAAGCCTTAGCCCTACTGCATGAGGTCGAACAATGCACACATATGAGAAGGGAAGGGAAAGGGTCATGTATCCACTCATTACCCCATTTGAGACCACAAAAAACCTGCATATGAATGAGGGGGAAAAAATAAAGTAGAGAAAGAAAACAACATTGATACCTCTCTTAAATGTATCCTTTCCTTAAGCAGAGAGCTTTCCTCTTGCATAAGCTCAGCATAGGTCTAGAACATGGCAAAAAAAGAATCATATACACAGATGATACATCAGTAGGCAATTAGAGGTAATTGGCTTCTCAAACCAGAGATCAATGACCACGACAAAATTTTTGAAACTAATGATAATAAAGTAAAAGATACTTATAAGGTAGCTTTACCTTTTTCCTTTTGCACTTCTTGGTGGAAGCAAAGTTGTCCCCATGTTCACCTGTAGCAGTACCCTAAAAATTTTAGTTATTAAAAGATTAGCCAAAGGCCACTTAGAAAAACACAATCACAATGAGATCAAACAATGGGAGAGAGCAAAACTGTTGGTTAAATAAATCCATATAAAAGGTGAAGCAAATAACTGGTTCAATGAGAAACCTGATAGCCCCTTCAGATGCAAATAACTGATATTGTGGCTCAAGGGGAAGCATCCCCTCATGTCCAGTTCCACCATGGATTGAATCTACCAAACTATCTAGGCAAAATAATACAATCATAATCAAGAAGGGAGAAGATGCCCTTTAAAGATTTAGAAAGATGTTGGGAATTATGTATCATCACCTGAATATATGATCCTCCAACATTATATCTCTTGTCACCACTTCCAGCATGTGCTGGAATAGAGTCAAAACTTGGTCCCTGTCTTCATGCTGATTGTCTAACTACAATATTAAAAAGCTGTATAAATTTTGACAACCTTCTGAATACAGGAAAAAATATGCTCCACTTCATAAAGGTGTTTACTCATTACCAAATATTTGATTAACTCAACAAACTGCACAGAGATGCTAGGAAGTGCACTCAGTCTAAATTCACTTATTAGGTCACCTGCTTCTACATGTTTGTCTACCTCAGAGAAAATGTATTCTATAACCCTGAAATGAAAGATGGCAACATAGTTGAAAATAGGTTTTAGATAAACAAAGAAACATATGAAAGTCAGTTAAATGTTGTAAAGACATTGCATCAAAGTCGAGGAAGCTAGTTATTTCCAAAAGCAAAGTAAGGTACTCTATCTAGAGTCAAAAGATCAAGAACCAGAAACATAAATGTATCACATAGATTACCTATTACTGATAAGATCTTCCTCTCTATAACTAGTTATTATTTGGTTCCACGGTTGTGCAAATCTTGCAGCTTCTTTACCTTTGTTAGATGGGGCCTGTATTAATAAGTCAAAGTAATGTAATTTGAAGTAAAAAATACTCTAATTTTTTATCACAAGCACAAAAAAGTGATGGTGAAATAATTAACCTGATCAAATATGCGAGATAAACTAGCTTTCAATCCTTTTTTCCTAGGCTCACTCTTTTCCTCTGGAATCAAACAGGCATTGAAGGATAACAGTAAACAATGAAACGATGAAGCAATGAAATGACATTTATGGACAAAAAAATTACTGCTTGAAGAACTGCCCAACATTTGAGGAAAAAGGAAAGCAGAAGGAAGGAATTGCTGCTTGAATTTTTATACCATACACAAAGAAGAAGACCCTGTTTTTGTAAAAATCACTGGCACCAACTCAGATGGATTTTTGGCTTGAAATTATTATGGCATGAAGATTTACATGTTAGCTTTCAAGAAGAAAAAAAACGGTGCTTCATTTCGAGTTGTATAACCAAAGTTATATATTAAAGAATACATGCTGTCAGAACATTTCGAAAACTGAAAATCCAAAACAGATCCAAACTTTAAAAAAAAACTGGTATCAACACAGAAGCAGTTTCGGCCTGGAATTTTTATCACTTAGAGATTTATATGTTAGTTTTCAAAGAAAAAAAACAGTGCTTGATTCTGAGTTGTATAGCCAAAGTTATAAATTAAAGAATATCATGCTGTCAGAAGATGAAAACATGCAGAACAGACACAAAATTGAACACAAAAATTGCACTAAAATTGTTAAGAGATTAAATCCAAGACTTGTTGTTTTGACCAAGTTATGCCTCAGGTTTTTAACAAGATTAACAGAGCAAAAATCCAAATTTTCTAGTGCAAATTATGAATAAAATTGCAGGCGTTGCTAGACTTAACCACATAGCAAATAAATCCAGGTTGCAAGAGCAGATACATGTGTTCAGCAAAAGACATAACCATCATCCAGAATACAACACTAGATCTCAAAAAAACTGTATCAAGCATTTTGTCAGTCATTTAGTCTACAACTCAGTAAACATTACAATGTTCAGCAAGGCAAATCCCAAAGAAGCAGAACAGTAAATAAATGTAGAATACAGAATAGGAGAATACACATTAGTATAGTACCCATTTTAAAACTAAATGAAGAATACACAGAACCACATCATGCTAAACTTATTCTACTAGAACAACTACATTCTATAAACAAAGACAGAAATTAAAGAACAAAAACTCTTAGACAGAATAGAAGCAAACTGAGTTAATTACACAACTACATGATGCATTCATTGATGCTTATAGGAGCAGGAACAGCAAAATGCTTTCAACACACATTCATTGATGCTTATAAAACAGAGGAAGACACTCACCAGCAACAACAAACAGCAGTGAAGGAAGCACAAGAGGGTTGGCACGAGATGCAGCAGCGAACCAAAGATGGCGGCGAGCAGTCAAACGCGAGGCGGTGGCGAGTAGGAGCTCCGATGACGGCGAGATCGAGACGCGAGTGGGAGAGTGAGCCTTTGAAAGGATGAAATAACGATGAAAAATAAAGGATGAAATAGGAGCTCTGTTCGCGGCGAGATGGAGATGTAAGGAGGAGCTCCGATTGCGGCGAGATGGAGCGGCAGCTTTGAGACGGAGACGCGAGGAGGAGCTCCGCCGCGAAGAAGGTGCCGTGAATGAGTGAGGGAGAAGGTGGTTGTGGTGTCCGTGAATGAGTGAGGGAGAGTTCAGAGAGGGAACGTATAAGATTTAGGGTTTTGTGTGACACCCTTCTACCCCGCATGTTAAAACCATTTAATACAAAAACAGTTAAAGGAAAAACATGCAATTTATTGAATAAAATAAACAATTGTCCATGGGTAGAAAAGTCCCACATGAACCGTTTACAACGCGGAAATGAAACAAGTTTTAAACAGTAAAAACATAACCAACCAATAAAAATAACCCAACCCCGATGTCACATACAGAGCTGGTATAACCGTTCCGGAATAAAATCCACGGAATTACAACTGAACTAACAACTAAGAAAATATAAACTAGCCCTACTATGAGTGGCGGCTCCTTAGAGTCACTCCTCTCCGGGCTGCTCATCATCCTCTGCAATGTGCCAATCAGGCCAAACACAAACAACAAACATATATAGGGAGTAAGAATCGTATAAACATATTAGCATGGAGATAGGCAGTAAAGTAAACAGCAAGTATAGCAGCATCACATCAAACATCAACATCATCATTATGCGATGTGGTGCAATGCAGTCCTACTCCGCTAAACCATCAATGCATGTGGATCCACTAAACTCGGGATGAACGACTTCGGAGTTACATATCCACATTGAGAATCTACTCAACGCCGGAGAATCTTCTCCTTGGATAGCCAACGCATCAAACCAACGAATGCCTCATCACGGGGGCGCTAGGAGAATCTACTCCAACCGTGGATGGCCGGATCGCCGTACTCTAGGACGATCTCCCCTATGTCGAACATCCCTAAACAACATCTCCGATGCAATGCGTATGCAACACAACAACAACGGCAACACCACCTCCATAACTCCAACGGAATCGATCGAAGGTAACAGCGGAATCAACCGCACCAACTTGCCTCACGGAATCTACCTGAGGACTTAAGCGGAATCAACCGCAGTACCTGGGGCAAACTCTCGGCCACCAAGGTACACAACAACAATACCTTAGACCCAAACCGTGGGGTCAAGGCCTCCTTGGCCAAAAAGCACCAAGGCACAACTCATCAGCTTGCGACACCCCAAAGGGTATCGACTTAACATCTCACCATCTCGTCATCTTTAGTTATCTTTAGTAACATTTACCCAGTTGTCTAATTAGTTATCATCATAGGGAAGTGGGGTTTTAAACCCCTTAAGTCCTTTAATCTTGTTCTGTCACAGTGGGTTGAGCACGGTCGTGCTCGTAACCCAGCACGGTCGTGCTTAAGCACGTGAAGGGCGTGCTCCCTTGTAAGTGAAGCATGGTCGTGCTTCTTAATGAGCACGGTCGTGCTCAGCAGCATGATCGTGCTCTTTGTCCTGTACGGCCGTGCTCAACAGCGCGGCCATCTTCCCAGAATTCAACTGGGAGCACGGTCGTGCTCCCTGTTCAGCACGGTCGTGCTCAACGCGCGACAGTGCTGTTCTGGGCAGGAACAGAGGCTAAGTCTTTGTCCAATTCATAGGTTTTTACACCTATTAATCCTAAGTCCATTAACAGTGCATTTTAAGGATTGATATACATCAACGACTCCAAAATTACATCAACCAATCAACAACATGTCAACAACCATTATCATCCTCATATCAAACTCATAGGGCAGCCATCATATTATTCATAAATGCATCAACATATATGTATACAACACATAACAGAAATTATCAGATTATCATACACCACATTCAAACACAAATACATACGTAACATGCATCAACCGGGGTTACGGGGACCCCTTTACTTTACCCTAAACCCAAACCTACGTAAATACTACCCTTCTCCCCATACCTGAATTGAAGGTAGCTCTTTCGGTGTCCTAAACCACGAACCGGTTCCTCCTTTTACCGCGACTCACACTGAAACGAACCTTGGATCAACAGAAAACCAAAGGTTAGTTCCCTATTCACAATAACGGAAAAGGAAACCAAGAGAGAGAAATGAACTTTACCTAAACCACTACCAATGCTGCACTAACAGTCTCCCAACGCCTCTAAACTGTCCAAAACGGAAGAAACCAGAAAAGGGCTCTTCCTGGTCGCACTGTGGCTGCTGAGTTCACCAAAAGTAGGGTTAAAACGTTAAACCCTCGATTCTGCTCACGTATATAACTTCCGGACCTGAGCACGGTCGTGCTTAACCTTGAGCACGGTCGTGCTCCACTTAGCGTCACGAGACGCGGTCCAGGCATTGAGCACGGGCGTGCTCACTGTTGAGCACGGTCGTGCTCAACTTAAAATCAGAAACTCGCTTCTGACTTTAAGCACGGGCTTACTGGCTAATGAGCACGGGTGTGCTCATGTACCAGAAAGGGACTTTTAGCTAAAAATCCCACTAAGCCCTTAAACGATAAATCCAACTTAATACAACCAGCTTAATTAAAATATTCTGAAAAACAGGGTGTTACATTTTGCATTTCAACTTAGGCTTTCTACATCAGTTGCATATGTAAACGTTATAGAAAGTCATCAGAATATTATAAAAGAGCCATAGCATACTTTTACAACTGTTCATAATGTAACCAATGTAGAAAGTAGATCCCAGAGTTCATAACAATATTACAAAACTGCCACCGTGTCACTTTCTACAACGATTAATAATATAACCGATGTAGAAAGCCATTCACAAATTACATTTTATTAAAAAAATGCCACTGCACTACTTTCTACAACGATTGTAGAGCAACCATTGTAGAATCCCTGATGTAGAAAGCATATTTTTCACTAGTGGCATAAGCTTATCCTCTTGTGTATAAAGTGGTAACACTCATTTTCACACTTTCTTTTTCCACAGCTACTACAGAACCATCCTTTTTAGTTATGAATATAGTCAAAACTACAATTCATAATAAGAAGGAAGATGAAATATTAACCGACTGTCTACTAGTATCCATTAAAAAGGAAATTGCTGAAAAGTTTAGTGTCGATTCAATTATAGATGATTTTCATAATATGCAGGAAAGACGTTCTTTGTTTTGATATTATTCATGCAATTAACATTTTGAAACATATAATTATGAATATTTTATATGAATTTTGATTCATATATATTTTTTTGGATGAACTTTAATTTTTATAGTTGGCCCTCCCCATCATTCAAATCTGGTTACGTCCCTGCATGTAGGGACCATATTGGGTCACAATCACTTTTTAAGGGACTAAAATATGTCACTAAAGAAAAAAGGGGACTAAAATGGGTCAAAATTTTAATTAACGAACACCTAGGCCACTTAACGTTTCAGATTAGCAAGTTGACGGAGGTCAAAGATGGTTGACTAATAGAAGGACCAAACTATCTCACGGAAGTAAATTTAAGGGGACTTAACAATGATTTCTTTTTTAAGGGACCAAAAATGGATTCTCAAAAAATTTGATAGACCAAAGTACCTTTACTCAAATCAAGACAACGTTCGAAAGCATGTGATTGGGGCAGCTGTTTCTTTCGGTCTCCAAGGAGCAGTAGCAATTCCATGATCCTTTATTGACTGAACTTTTCTTTATTTAAAACTAAATATTTTATTTTTTTATATATTAAAAATACTAGTTTTACACTTTTACCTAAATACTTTCATGTGAACTTCTCATTTGTTACGAATTAAAAAAAAAAAAGAGTAATTTTGATATTTAATAATTTAGAAATTTTAAAGAAACATTGAAACTGTTTTGTACTGGTTTACAATCATAAAAGTTATTTTTCTTATAAATAGTTAATATTTTTTTCAAAAATTAATGAAAGTAGTTTTTCATTTTAAACAAAAAAATATTTTTAGCAAAAAATATAAAAATCTTAAACAAACACAATCAAATTCGTTAAAAATATTTTTTTTTTAAAAACTGATTTTCATAAAATAGTTTGTAACAAATGCCTTCTAACTCCGTTGATTTCAGGATATTAATCAACATTTATCTTACATATAATAATAATAATAATAATAATAATAAATTTTAAAAATAAATTTTCAGGACACTTTTTATTTTAAAAGTTAAACACATCATTTTAATAATAGATTATTATATTTTTGCCTTTTTTTGGTGCAATTATATTTTTGCCTTAAAAAATTGAAATGGTACTATCGCGTCACAACATTACTACCAACCTTTAAGTTGCTAAAATTAGAGAAAATAGGATGAGTTTTTTTTTTTTTTTGATCAAGCAACATAGGATGAGTTTATAATATCATTAAAGCCCACTCAATACAATTCCAAACACACACTAAAAGGTGGTGTTCATATTTCATTTTCATGTTGAAATAGGATGAGTTGACGATAAAAGCAATGTATAATATCAGTTAATATAATACTATAGATTTGGCCATCCTTGTGAGAATAAAAAATGTCAGCAACTTATTAAACTGCGTTGTTGGAATCCGAAGAAGAATATTTACGAAGGAATGCCCTTCTCAAGTCTCAACTCTCAAGTCTCAACTCTCAAACTGGTCGGGGGCGGTTTTGTTAGACTAATTCAATTTGGAAGTTCTTGGCTTCTTGCAATTCAATTATTCAACTATTGGACCGTTTAGTTCGTCCCAGTTTCATTGACACTTCGTGAATTTGAATGGCAAAATAAATTAAAAAGGAAAAAATAAGAAAAATCTTGTGACTTTTATAAAAGAATTAGTGGTTTAAAATGAAGAAAAATAAAAAATAAAAAATAAAAACTCTCGAATTTTATAAAGGAACAACTGGTTTCTATTTTCACATCTTTTTTAGCTATAAATTTAGGTGCAGACTACGGTGAAACACTTCATGGGTGCTATATTGGTGCAACACCAACCAAAGTCGTTAGATTAATTAGCATTTTATTAGCTGACTAGATTTCTTTACTAGATACTTGTTGGGAGTGTGAGGAGATCCAATTTTTTTGTTAAAAAATGTTTCATCTTTATTAATTATTAATTTTCAGTTCAAAGCACCACCGCAACAATGATGGTGCCTCCTGTTCTTGCAGCATATCCTGCTCGCGGAGAACTTACATGAAGGCAAAAGTTCTCCAATCGAGCAGGTGGCATTGATGGTTCTGATCACCGACGATCATTGCCTACACTTTCAAGACATGGATTCTCGAAACGCAAGCTTGCGTTCTTCTCTTTTTCCCCAACCAGTTCTTCGATTACTGCGAGAGTCTCTCTCCGTGACGGTGTCAACGGTGACGGTGACAATGTACTTGAAGGGGACGAAAAATTACCACATACTTTGCCATGCTCTGCCATAAACAGGCCGCACAACCTATATATTCCAATGTAGCAGTATATCCCACCACGAGAACGGTCGCACCATTGTCACAACCGTTGCGCTCTGCCTCAAATAGTCGCGAACTAGACGCGATCCAGCCCTTCCAGACAGTGTCGCTTCGCTTCCAAGCAATCGCACACCCGCATGTCCCCGTCCAGCTTATCCCCTATTTATGTCGTTGGTCCTATTCTTGCAGCAGAGGAACCCTCCTCCTAATCTCTTGCTTATCTTTAGTTTATAATTTCTGTTATTTTTTTTTTTATAGATTTAATAACATTAATGGTGAATGTTGCTCAGGTCACTCTTTTCCTCCTTATCAACCAGTATGCTACTAATCAAAAGGAAACCCATGAATCTCCATGTAACACTCCAAAGTTTTGATTTGAGTCTGTTGAGAACCTTTTCAATATGGTTCCGCTTCAGTTCTATGTAAAGTAGTTAAAATTGGACTGGACCGACCGATTCAACCGGTTCGATCGGGAGCTTGGCATCGAGGCAGTCCGGTTAATCCTTATAACCAGACTTACGATAAACCGGTATTAAAACCGGTGATCCGATTCAAAATCGGTAAAACCAGTCGTAACCGGTTGTAGTCCGACCTGGACCAGGTCCCTTTTCTTGTTCCATGTTCGACATCGTGCTGTTGCTTCAATGCTTCTCCATAGCTGCTGCTCACTTGAGAAGAGACGAGACGAGCCAGAAGAGACGAGACGACGTTGAGCAGAGAAGAGACGAGACGACGTTGAGCAGAGAAGAGACGAGACGACGTTGAGCAGAGAAGAGACGAGACGACGTTGAGCAGAGAAGAGACGAGATGAGACATTAAGCAGAGAAGAGACAAGCCAAATCGTGTCTTCAGAAAAGATGGGGGAAAGGTATAGAGTGGGGTGGGGGGTTGATTCACTCCGCCTTAATACTTCTTCGTCTTCGAACCATTCCCATACAAATCAAGATCTTTTCAAACACCATTCGCTCGAACCAGTGAGCTCCCTGCACGAAGCACAACCACGTCCTCAAAACCTTGAAACCATCAACTGCCACCGCTAGCAACTCCCATCATCCTTCTGTTCATCGCCACAAGCTATAGAGTACGACAAGCCGAGAGGAAAGAGACAGAGTGCGACGAGGCAGTGGTAAGCGGTCAGAGAGAATGGGAAGATAGAGGGGAAAAGAGGAAGAGGGGCAGAGAGAGGGTTTTCCGGTGACTATTCCCAGATTCCGATGACTTTTCCATAATTCAGCGACCGGATATTATTCCCGGCTAATACTATTCATGAAAATTAACAGAAATGACCAAAATAGGCTAACGTTTGTGAGTTAGAGGATCAAAATAGAACAAAAATAAATGAGGAACCAAAATGAAACCTAAAATAAAGATAAGAGACCAAAAGAGTAATTTAGCCAATTTCAATGTGTATAGGATTTGATATTATCAATGAATCAGAAATTATTATATCGTTAAAAATATTTAATTTTTTTTTGTAAATATTTTAAATTTACAAATAAATAATTTATAATTAATTAACAGTATAAAAAATTATGCTTTAACAGCATATCAAAATTAAACTTATCCATATAAATAAAATCAACCATACGCATTTTGATTTATGTGAACATGTGATAACTCTCTGGCTTATCTGGTTTTATAGCTAGTAAGGCGAAGGTTTAAGTACAAATTGGTCGAGTTTTATCTCGTTTTAACCCAATTTAGCTTTAATTGTTCCTAAGCAAGGTCTTGGGTCATTTCTATGATTTTTAGGATTTTAGATAAGTTTTTGAGTCAAATAAAGCATTACATGCTACTTAGAGTTTTAGGTAAAAAATGAAGCTGGACGAAGCTAGAAAAATAAGAGGAAATGCAAGCTAGAATACAGGACAGAAGAGTCTTGCCTCGTGAAACATGGCTCGCCCGAGCCAGAGGCCATAAATTGAAGAACTTGAAGGCTCTCTAGGGTGCCTCACGAGGAACTACTATCTGGATTGAGCCAGTTTTTGAATTTTGCCCCATGAGCAACTGTTCGCCCTGCGAGAGGCCTTATCTGTAATTATTATAAAAGCTTGTTGATAAACCAAATCTATCTCATCTATAAGAAAAGTCTTCCCAAGCTTGCCACATGTTACACTCCCAACAAATTTTTTCCTCCAAAACCATACCCCATTTTCTCTTCTACAATCTACAACTACAATACATTATTATTTTTTGTTTCAAAACATTTTCAACCTTTCTCTCTCTTATATTTATTTTATTCTTTATCATGCCTTTTTTTCACATTCCACGGAGCTTCCACCATAAGCTTCTTTGTTATCTATACTTCCCATTTTGTCACTTTTCAAATACTCCTCCGGACTCAACTATAAACAAAAAGTACCTATATTTTTTGGACTGCAACTATAATTACTATAATAATAATTAATACAATAATTTTAATTTTCAAATATTATGATATTATAGTTATAATTATTTACTTCTCTAAGCACATAAAACCTCTAGTTGAGGTTCTGTCTCCTCAGCATCTTGAATTCAACACGATTCTATAGTTCTTCTCTGCCATTTATGTGTTTTGTCCCTCCATTCCGGGACCTTTTTTTTATTACACCACATGGTCATTTACCACTGAAGCTCAAACTGAAATTCGATTTGCTTAGAGATTCTATGTCAATCATTAAAAAAATTACGGACATTGTACGAAAGAACTGAATTTGCAACGTTAAAAAACATAGGAGGACCAAATATGCACAGAAAAAATTTTAGGGACCAAAGAAGCACATGACCAATAGTATGAAAACAAAAAGTGCAATTAAGACTATTAAATATTATAAGATAACTTTTACATACTGAAACTATATTTATAAAAAAAAAATGTAATTTTAAATTTTTCTCTCATCAACAATTGATAGTAAATCTTTTCATTTCTCTTTCATTTACAATAGCAACTAATTTTTTCCTTTTTTCCGTTGTCATCAGAGCTTTTGTTTTCTTTCTCATTATTTTGGCTAAACACCAATTTTGGTCCCTTATCTTTATTTTAATTTTCATTTTGGTCCCTTATCTTGCAACCGTTAGCCTATTTTGGTCCCCTATCTTTCAACCGTTAGCCTATTTTGGTCCCTGCCGTCAATCCGCCGCCTTCCGTCGCTGGAAACAGTTGCCGGAACCGTCATTGTCATCGGAATCTGGTTTTAGAGAAAGAAAATCTTGTCTCTCTCTCTCTCTCTCCTTCTTCCTTCTTACTCCCCTTCCTTCTTCCTTCTTCCTCTCCATTCTTTCAGTTTTGGTCCCTTCTTTCCTCGCCGTCGTAACTGTTTCGATTGAAAAGAAGCCGCTCTCGGCACGATTGACGGCTGGCTCAAGCGGTGGTGGCGGTTTAGGGAGGTGGTGGTGGAGGAAGAAGGAAGAAGGAGGAAAAACAAAGGGGAGGGGGGGGGGGGCGAGAGAGAGAGAGAGATGAGACTTTCTCTCTCTAAAACGCAGATTCCGACGGCGGTTTCCGACGGAAAGGACCAAAATGAAAACTAATAAAAAGATAAGGGACCAAAACGCAAAAAAAAAAAAAGATAAGGGACCAAAATGAAAACTAAAATAAAGAAAAGGGACCAAAATAGGGATTTAGGCCATTATTTTTATTTTGTGATATTATAATTAACACAATCATTTTATTTAAAATATCATGATCATATATTTCTATAAAAAAAAATCATGATCGTATAATTAAAATTGTTTTTATTTATTATGTTTTTGTAATTAATCCTTTTTTTAAGCAGAATTTGTAATTAATATTTAATTTTTTTTAATTAGAAACTTACTATTTCATAAATCATAACATTATTCTTTTTTTCCCACCCTCATCGATTTTTTTTTTATCATCGTTATTATTTATGATATTATAATTAAAATAATTGTAATTATAATTAATGTCATTATTATAATTTAAAATATTATGATATTATAATTATTATCATTTTATTATTAGCAAAAAAATGTGGAGAATAGGTAGAATAAAAAATTTACCAACATTGTACGAAAGGACTGAATTTGTAACGTTGAAAAAATAGGAGGACCAAACATGCACAAAAAAAATTTGAAGGACCAAAATCGCACATGACCAATAGTGTGAAAACAAAAGGTGCAATTAAGCCTATTAAATATTATAAGACAACTTTTACATACTGAAACTATATTTATAAAAAAAAAAGTAATTTTAAATTTTTCTCTCATCTACAATTGATAGTAAAGCTTTTCATTTCTCTTTCATTACAATAGCAACTAATTTTTTCCTTTTTCCCCGTTGTCATCAGAGCTTTTCTTTTTCTTTCTCATTATTTTATTTTGTGATATTATAATTAACATAATCATTTTATTTTAATATCATGATCGTATAATTAAAATTGTTTTTATTTATTATTTTTTTGTAATTAATCCTTTTTTTAAGCAAAATTTATAGTTAATCTTTTAATTTTTTTGTTTAATTAGAAACTTACTATTTCATAAATCATAATATTATTCTTTTTTTTCCCTCCCTCATCGAAACTATTTTTTATCATCGGTATTATCTATGATATTATAATTAAAATAATTATAATTATAATTAATGTCATAACTATAATTTAAAATATTGTGATATTATAATTGTAATCATTTTATTATTAGCAAAAAAATGTGGTGAATGGGTAGAATAAGCTATTGGACCTCACTTTGGAGGTCTGCTCAAAATCATTGTAACGAGATTCATACAATTTAACTTTAAGATTGATTAAGTAAGTAATCGCTACACTCAACTTTGCTATACATAAATATTATTGTTGTTATTGTTATGACTTCCAAAATTAGTATTTCATGTACTTCATTAGAATCTTCACAATATGTCGAACTAATTGAGTTTGACTTGTTATTTGAGATTAAATTTATTCATGTTCCTTACATTAATAACATTTATATTTTAAAATATGCAATCAGATTATCGACATAACTACTTTCTCTAATTTCATGTGAAAATCATTATTTATTTTTCCTTAAAACACGATTTGGTGATCATTTTATCTACATTTGACAGGAAAAAGAAATAAACATCATAGGATGGATCTGGAATATGAAAATTTATTACTATATTAATATATTTATAAGTCATTTTGATACATTTGATACATGTGTTGAGACCAATATAACCCGTGCGAATGCACGGGTCAACTTGCTAGTTTGTACCCTAATCCTAGTTTTTGAGAGCTGCATCTCGTTTAGGCTTATTTCTGAGTTTTACTTGATGTTTCTTGAATCCTTGATGATTATGAACACTATGAGGAACTAATCATCTTTTCTAAGGAATCGATGTAGCCTCACATGACGGCATAATGATATTTGTGAAGTTTTCTATTCCCTTCTTCTAATTCTTTACTTCTTAATTCTGATTTGTGTTGCGTTAATCAAAAGAGCTCGTGATTAACTTGCCAAGCGTGGTGAGTCCGAACGGAGATTCATGTTTTAAGGTTTGAATTATGAACACAAGTTGATTATTGATAGAGATATAATAGGAGACTTGAATCGATATAGGGAACCAAGATCTTAATGAATTCTTGCATGTTAATCATAGAGATATAGTTGGTTAGTGTGTAAGGGTGTTTCCTTTTGTGATTGAAGGAGACATTAGAATAATTTAGGGTTCCTGGTTGGCATAGAATTGAAATAGGAATAGATAACCAATCACAATTAGATCTAGGCTTGATTGTGTAGGTGAAATCGTGACCTTAGATATTCCCAATCATACTTTTAATCTCGATACTTGTTGTGATTTGTTTAGATTCTGTTTTTGATTTGATAATTAATTTGATATCTCAACTTGATCTCATCATCATCTTCTCTCCTTTGGCTTGATATTTATCTATTTATATTTAGATAAATTGGTTACTCAATCTCTGTGTTAGATCTCGACATTACTCGTCGTGTTTATTACTTACTTCAATTCGGTACACTTGTCGGAGTCCATCAACATGCAGTTGAAAGATGAAGTATATCTCCTAGGGGTCTTTCATGGATCCGAGTTAACCCAATGACCCAACCTAAATTAATCTAATTGGTATTACTTTTTATTATTCGAGTCCAACTAAACTCGACTCGACCAAACCCAACTATGTTTGGTTCGTTAACAGGTTTTATGATTACAAAAGTGTAAACCCGACATCTGGCTAGTACAATTTTTCTTTAAAAAAATTGTATTGCCTTTACTTACTCCTTTGATTAAGGGCCATTAAGTTATATTAAATATCCTTGGTCGCACCTCTAGACTATGGTCCTTTCTCCCTCTCTCCATTGTCCTGTTCGTCTTCGTCGTAGACCACTGGCATGTCGTTCCTATTCTGTCACGTGCCACCCAGCTTCGTCTCTCTCCCTTGTCTTCTCTGGTCCTCATCACCGCTCACCTCTCTGTCGGCGCGGCGGTCGTTTACTCCAAGCTTCGCACTCCCCCTCCTCTGTCGCGATCTTTTCATGGTTCTCTGTTTTCGCTATTATTCCTCTCAGGCCCACAACCGCATCAATCGCTTTGTCGTACACTGTCTTCACAAGTTCTTTTGATCACCGCGCACACCTTCTCCACCGCTAGCCATCTTCCGCTGCCACTCCATCTTTCCATGCTCCGATTGGAACCACCACTGTCACACACTCTCCCATCCCCTCACTTTGTTTCTTCTCTTTACATTTGCTCCCTTTATTTCTTCTCTTTACATTTGCTTCAACCTAATGTCTTTGGCTGAAGAGCAGAGAAACACATATCGTTTGTACTTGTTTTTTAATATGTATGTCAATTGCTTGTAACAAACAATCTCGCACGTCTAGCATATGTTGTTTCTTCCCTTTTATAAAATTTTAATTTTCTTCACCTGTTTGACGTGACCCTAACCAACCTGTATTTTTTTATCGGGTTGATTTGGTTCGAATTTGTCAAAAATGTTATACAAATTCGACCTAAGTAGCGAGATATTGATTAGTTCGGGTGGCGGGCAGGCCTGGCCAAACCCAAACCGACCCGTATATACCCATAATATCTCCGCACTCTCATTGATTTAATCTATAGCCTTTTGTTGGATGAAGCTTCACAAAATATCCTCCATAGAGGTCCTTTATACTTGACGGATAGACACCAACGACTGAGGCTCTATTGCACAACAAGCTTGTTTGAAATATGACCAACAACATAAACTAAATAGAATGTTCCAAATAATTAATTAATTTTATATTGTTAATTTTTTTTTTATAGGCAAATGTTAGTAATTGTGTGTTATGTTAGTAGGGGGAGTTGAACCCATGACCTCCTTATCACTTCAAACCCTATGTCCTTCCCCAAAACCACCTTGACCACCTTGTAACTCCCTTTTATATTGCTATTATTTGATTTCTCCTGTAAGTTTTATATAAAAAATATTTTTATTATATAAATTGTTTATACTATCTCACAATTAAATTTATAAAAATATCAGTGTTTACTATTTTTTTTTAAAGTTATAAATTTGAACCTTCAATTTGTCGATACATTACCACAAAAAAAGGTTACAAATATTTGAAGCTTAAGCCATGGAACTTATCATCATTCCATAATTTTTTTTCCTTTTCCAAATGAAGGCTTATATGAGGCCTTATATGAGGAAAAAGAAGAGAAGAAAAGGAAATAAGGAATAAATGCATTGCGGGAGTTTGAATAGTAAAAATATCGTAATAATTTAGTTGACGACTTTTAAGAATACTAAATCAAAAAAATAAAATCTCAGTATCATTTGAAAAGTAATAATGCAAGATATATACTTATATATAAAGTCGTTACTATTTATTTGAATGAGGGAAATCCTACCTAATTTTTGCATACATATATTTTAATTTATGTATGTGTCTAATAACGTGAGAGATGCAATGTTAAGTATTGTGTTACAGACATTTCCCTTTGGAAGCAATAATGCATTGAAGGGTGAAGATAAAAATTAAAAATACAACTAATTAGCATCATCAATATTATTGATGTTGCTGGCTTCTGTGTAGTTCAACGTCTTCTTACTGTCAATAACTTCCTTTACAAAACAATGACTGTTTTTTTATTGAATTTGGTAGCATTTCAACCAATTTCTCATCTGCTTTAACTTTGGGAAAGGAACCAGTAACCACGACCTATTGAAGACAATGACATATAAACAGACATGTTTTTGGTTAAAACTAATCACATTATGCGCAAGCTTCCTTCCCTTGTCTTCAAATTTAAGTCTCACGCGGAAATTTTTTTATTTAAAAAATTATCCTTTTAAAACTAATTTTTCAAGAGTACTTAAAAGTCGGATGATGCTCCTTTAAAGTTAGTAAATTGTAAAATGATAAAGTAAGAATGTATTAATTTTTAATTAGCTAAAATAAATTGACATTTCAATACACTTTAACTAATCAAGAATGAATACCCTTATTTTCTCAATTTAAAATATACGTGAGTAGAATTGACTTTAAGAGAAATAAGAGTTTGTAGTTTTTTTTTTAGCAGAACCAATTATAGGTAACAAAGTTACAAAATTCTTTATATTTACACATCAAAAGGGTTTTTATTTTATTATTCAAATAAAATAAAAGCAATTCTTCTTAATTCACTTTTAAAATATCATTACCAAATATTAATCAATTTTTTAATCTTATTTTTTTAAATTAATATTTTTTTAAATTAATTATTTCAAAATTTAAAATAAACAGCCCTCTATCATTTTTCTACGTTGGAAAATAAGATATCTCCTTGGTTGCATTATTTTATTTTGGAGAAGTGAGTATATTGAATAAGATATGAGTTTAATTGATATACACTGTCACTGTAAATGTTTTTTATACTATCAATCAATACTAAATTGCCACGTCATTGAAAATATTTGATTCTTATCCAAATCATCTAAAAAGTCATTTGTACCGTGATTTGTGATTGGTTGACAACGTAAAAAACTTTACACTGATAGTGTATACCAATTAAACTCATAAAATATATATATATATCATACACCTAAATTAGTCGGGATAAAATAGGGGATGATGAGTAGAGATTCCCTTCATATGCTCTCTCCATTTCCTCTTTCATTACGATAATTTTAAAGTGTATGGAGAATATTTGGACCACATCAATGTCCCATTATCATGTTTATATTCTCTATTCACTCTAAAATTGTGGTAATGAAAGGGAAAATGGAAAGGATCTACGTTGGTAATCGATTATAGTTAGCCAGGGAAAGGGGCAGTGGTAATGATCATGGAAACACCCTATGTGTATGACAGTTGGGAATGCTCGAACGGTTGGTTGAAGGGGAAACATAATAGCTCGGGGGGTTGGGAATGAATCAAGTGTTGGGTGCCAAAAAAAGGTTGCATGTTGACAAATCCCTCAAACAGCAGAAAAAGACGGCATACTCAATAATTTTTAGTTGGGTTCTATATGATAAATTAAGCTAATTACTGTTATACTTACTTATCCTATATCCTTTATATATTACCTTAATTTCATAGTGAGAGAAAGAACATAGTATGCACTTCAGTGACGGCCAATACATGCATGAATAATAACTTTTGTACAACCAAATTCATCTACTATAGTACACTGTATATTTATGTGTGTCAAATTAGATATTACTATATGTTATATATCAAATTAGAATACATACATGTACATATAAGTAGTAGCATATTGTCTAAATATATATCTTAAATGTTTAAATAACAAAACTTATAATTAAATCTCCATATGTAGGTGTATAAACTTTTAGGAGATCTACAGGAAAAGGGGCGAGAGAGAGAAAAAAAAAAACAAATTGAGAATTAGAGATTTATATAATGTCTATATAGTCAAATAGTTTTAGAACAGATAGTGATCTTTCAGAGAATTAAAAGTAATTATCATACATAAAATTGCAGTGATGCTTATATGACACCTTTTTATCATTTTGCTTTATAATTTCGAAAGGTCTGTATATTGTATTTTTTTTTTGTGCTGAAAGGTCTGTATATTGTATAAACTAGTTTAGGAACGTACTAATCCGGTACGTAATTATTTATTTTTGGGTATACTTTACGGGTTATTTAATATAATTATCATTTTTTGACAGAAATATAATTATTATTTTAAAAAATACTTGTGTCATATTTACTTTATACTATGTTTTGAAAAACATAGCTTTATTTGATAATTTATGTTTTCATATAAACAGTAGAAAATTAATAGCGTAGTGTTAAAATTTTAATTAACTTTTTCAAAATATTATTCCGCAACATTTTGATAACCATTATCATTTCTTTAAAAAATAAATAAATAAGCTTCACATTTTGAAATCACGAAAAAAACAAGAAAAAAAAATTATCGGTCATCGACTCATCGTATAAAATCTTATAAAGTAATAATAAAGAATAGTAAATCTGTTGAGAATCTATTTTCGAGTGTGACACACACATATAATATTATACCCAAAAGTGTGGTCCAAGTGGCTAGTAGCTTGGACCCTTTAACCATATGTCCAGGATTCGAATCTTGATGATGAGAATAGAGCTACATCTGTGGATAGAGGAGTTGTCCCTTATCTGGTAATTTACATCCTTAGGGAATTAGTCCTACGACTATCGGATGTGGGAAACCCTGAGCTCCATCCAGGATAAAAAAAAACATATATTATTATTATTATTATTATTATTATTATTATTATTATTATAGGAGGTAACTTATTTTTTAAAACCCTAAAAGCATAGACCAATGTAGTGTTGGTCCAAGTGGTAAGGCGGCTTGGGTCCCTTAAACATGTGGTCCTAGGTTCGATCCCTGGATCCGTGTGTATGAAAAAAAACATCCTTGAGAGGGGTCGCCTGCTTAGGCGCGTCACAGTACCCTGGGAGATTAGTCTCTCACCTATCGGGTGAGAGACACTCTGGGAAACAAAAAAAAACCCTAAAATCATAGAAAGAATTAGTTCTCCGATGATTTCTTGGAGTATCTTACCCGGGAGAGTAAATCATGCAACTTAAAGTTAGTTTTAAGTTAGTTAACCAATTAGTTAGTTAGTTAGTTTTCTAACTAAAGTTAGTTGACAGTTACCCCAATTAAACTTGTATAAATACTCACACTAGCTTTCTGATTAATTCAATTGAAGCATTAATCTTCAATCATTCAATCATTCAGTTTTCTTCTTGATTTCTTTCCCTTAGTTCTCTCAATTTGGCATTGTTCTTGCTAGATGCAAGCTAGCGTTCAGTTCTGATTCATCAGAACTTCCTCACCTCTTCATTCAGGTTTAAGTTTCTACATGGTATCAGAGCTCTAATTCATCAGAGCTCTGCTACGGTTGGTGCGCCATGATTGAGACGGTTTCAAGCTTGAGTCAGAATTCTGGAGGTTCGAATGACGATCCTCAAAACTCTCCCTACTATGTTCACACATCTGAGAATCCATCATTGGTTCTTGTTTCACTGGTTCTGGATGATAAGAATTATCATCAATGGGCCAGATCTATGAAGATGAGCCTCATCGCGAAGAGCAAATTAGGGTTCGTGAATGGCACTATACTGAAGCCATCGACAACCGATTCAACCTTCTCGATGTGGCAGAAGGCAAATAATATGGTTTTATCGTGGATTTTGAGATCAGTTTCACCTCAAATCGCACGAAGTATCGCCTCAAGTGATAATGCTTACGAAGCATGGAAGAAATTGAAGACTAGGTTTTCACAGGGAGATCTTTTCAGAATCTCGGACATAGAGGATTTAATCATAGCTCTCAAACAAGGTGAGCTCTCTGTGACCAATTATTTCACTGAATTGCAAATTTTATGGGATGAATTAGAGGATTATAGACCTCTCCCAACCTATACCTGTGCTGTGAAATGCGCTTGTAGTGCTCTTACTGATGTTGAGAAATTCAGAACACAAGATCAAGTGATCAGGTTCTTGAAAGGACTGAATGAGTCATATAGTACTGTTAAGACTCAAATCATGCTGATGGATCCACTGCCTTCATTGGATAAAGTGTTCTCCTTAGTAGTTCAACAAGAAAGACATTTAGTTGGCTATAAGGCAGAACCAAAACTGATTGCAGCTGTAGGAAGAGGAAGTGGATTCGGGCGTGGTTTTGGAAGAGGAAATGGTGAATTGGTTAGATATTCTGGTGGTAGAGGTGCAAACAATGGCAAGGTTTGCACTTATTGTGGCAAGAATGGCCATACTGTTGATACCTGTTACAAGAAGCACGGAATCCCACCTAACTTCAAGTTCACAAATCAGGGAAAGGTGAATTCAGTGACCTCCAATACTATAAGTGATGAGAAGGATGAAACAGACCAAGGAAGTGTTATCCCTAAGGAAGAGAATGTCGACTCTGTATTTGGCTTGAGTGCTGAGCAGTATGAAGGCTTGATGAAGCTCCTCCAACAATCACAATTGTCTCAACCTACCATTCACTCAACCAATCACATAAGCACCATCATGTCATCCACATCTGGTGCACAACCTGCACAATTCGATCTAGGTATCCCTATAACTTCTGTTGTTTCTACTTGGATTCTAGATAGTGGAGCAACTGACCATATTTGTTCTTCCATTTCTTGCTATACTTCTTATCATAGAATTAAGCCTATTAGAGTAAAACTCCCAAATGATAATGAGATATTAGCATGCTACTCGGGTACAGTACATCTAACACAAAATTTTG
This sequence comes from Echinosophora koreensis, assembly GCA_035048595.1. Taxonomy (NCBI): domain Eukaryota; kingdom Viridiplantae; phylum Streptophyta; class Magnoliopsida; order Fabales; family Fabaceae; genus Echinosophora; species Echinosophora koreensis. The sequence continues at coordinate 6,154,219 of JAPCYP010000001.1, read as the reverse complement.
TTTTGAATGATGTACTGTATGTGCCAAATTTCTCTTATAACCTACTGTCAATCACAAAATTGACCTCATCATTACCTTACACTCTGAGTTTTGACTATTCCTCTTGTATTATTCAGGAGTAGGGATGTCAATTTTACCCCTACCCGCGGGTACCCGCGGGTAAAATCCGCTACGGGTACGGGGCGGGTAGCTTAACGGATACCCACGGGTTAAGCTTGGCGGATTTTTCCCATTACCCGTTAAGAAACGGGCGGGTGCGGGTATGATACCACCCGTGCCCGCGGATACCCGCACCCGTAGGGATATTACCTAAACACCCTTAAAAAAAACCCTAGGTTCATATCATCACACTCACAGACACTCAATATCAGATTCAAAGTTTCAAACTCTCACTCTCACTCACTTCTTGTCTCGTCATCTCCCTTGCGCCGCAGCTCACCATACTCGGACCTTCAACCCCTTGCACAGTTGCGCCGCAGATCGCTGGACTCCGCCAGAAACGCCGCTGCCGCGCCACCCTCCCTCACGGTAAGTTCCCTCTTCTCCCTCTTCCCTCTTTCGTTTTCCCTTCTCAGCCACCGCGTGGCTTGGTTCCACAGCCACTGCTTGGCTTGCGCGCCACAGCCACCGGCACCGCGTGGCTTCGATCCACAGCCACCGCGTGGCCTTGCCGGCCACAGCCACCGCGTGGCCTCGCCGGCCACAGCCACTACGTGGCTTCGTTCCACAATCTCTCGTGGCTTGCGCTGCGCCTCGCCGGCCACAGCCACCGCGTGGCACCTCGCCGGCCATGGCCACGGCGACAGCACCTCATAAGGGGGAAGAAACATATTTTTAGGTTTGGAATAATGATTTTCTGAGTTGTTTGAATGGATGCTCTGTAATAGGGTTTTCTTTGATAGTCTATCAGTCTATGGTTTGGGTTTTCTTTGATTCTTAATGGTAGAAAACAAGTGTATAAAAAATTTAGTTCTGTTTAAATTTATAAATTCAGTTCTGTTCTTGTTTGTAGAATGTCTACTGAACAAAAACTAATTCCACAACAAGTACTAAGTCAGAACTTGACCATTATTTGGAGGAGCCATCGTTACCTGATGTAAATGAAGAGTTTGACATCTTAGGTTGGTGGAAGGCTAATGGGTTAAAATATCCAATATTGCAAATGATTGCAAGAGATTTCTTAGCAGTCCCTATCTCAACCGTTGCTTCTGAGTCTTCATTTAGCACTGGTGGTCGGTTTCTTACTCCTCATCGTAGTAGATTGCTTCCAGATACTTTAGAGGCAATGATGTGTGTCCAAGATTGGCTATGGACGGATGGGAAAGGTAATAAAGTTTATTAGTTTTAATTAAAAATCTATATTGATTCATTGTAACAAGTCTTTTAATTAACTTATTTTTCTTTTTCAGGTTCTCCAAAATTGAAAATTGACAACATTGAATTGAATACAGTATTGGAAGATACGGATACTGAGATTGTTAGTAAATATTTTTTAAGATTTCATTTCAAACTTTATAATTATGTTGGTTGCTTGAATGTTTATTCAGTTGTTTTTTTCTTCTTCTTTCAGGAACCAAGTGGTCAAGGTGGTGTTGGTGAAATGGTCAATATCAATACATAATTAGGAAGTAATTAAATCTGTTTGTCTAGTGGAGCACAATCCATTGTATTGGAAGACTCTTAAAGTCCTTATATCATTTCCTAGATTATTTTCATCTATTGTGTTGTTTTATGGATATTTTAAGTGTGATGTATTAATTTGTAGGTGCTATTTCGTTCAAATACTGGAAGATATTAATGTGGTGGTTTTTTTAATTTTTTTGTTTTTTGTTTTTTTCAATTTAAAAACAGATTTGTTGTTGGGCACAACTATCCATGGATATCCGCGGATACCCGCGAAAACCCGCGAATCCGTTAAGAACCCGTTAAACGGGTATCCGTGCGGGTACGGGGCGGGTACGGGTGGATTTTTTATCCAACGGGGCGGGTAGCGGGTGACCAGTATCTGTGCCCGCCCCGCCCCGTTGACATCCCTATTCAGGAGAAAGTTACCTTGAAGATGATTGGTACAACTAAGGTGCATCATGGATTCTATGTTTTGAGGATGCCCCTTTGTACTACTGCCTCCTTAGAAAGTTGTGCTTCTGTAAATTCAATTGTTATACCTCCACCTAGTATATGGCATTTTAGACTAGCCCATCCCTCAATTGATTGTATTGATACTTTACACTCATCCATTCCTTATGTTACTTCAAATAAGGGTTATATGTCATTTAGCAAAACAGAAAAGGTTACCTTTCAATGTAAGCACTTCAAAATCAATAAAATGCTTTGATTTGATTCATGTAGATATATGGGGCCCCTTTCCTGCTCCCTCTATTCATGGCCACAAGTATTTTTTAACCATTGTAGATGATTTTTCTATATATACATGGATTTTGTTAATGAAACACAAAGGAGAAACCTCACAGTTTTTGCAAAACTTTGTTGCTCTTATAGAGAGACAATTCAATGCTAAAATCAAAACTATAAGGAGTGACAATGGACCCGAATTTCTTATATCTCAGTTTTACTCTCAAAAGGGCATTATTCACCAAACTAGTTGCACATACACTCCACAACAGAATGGAGTTGTAGAACCAAAGCACCAACACATTTTGAATGTAGCTAGAGCTCTGATGATCCAAAGTTCTTTGCCAAAGGTTTATTGGTCTTATGCAGTGATACATGCTGTTCACATAATAAACTTTCTCCCCACACTTCTTTTGCACAAAAAATCTCCACATGAAAAGCTTTATAAAACTTTACCTGACCTAACTCACCTTAAGGTCTTTGGGTGCTTGTCCTATGCTAACTTGGCTCCTGCACCCAAAACCAAACTTGATCCAAGAGCTTGCAGGTGCATTTTCTTAGGATATAAACCAGGCACTAAAGGTTTCATTGTGTTGAATTTAAAAACAAGAGAACTGATTGTATCACGAAATGTAACCTTTCATGAATCTGTTTTTCCTCTTACAGTACATACCACTCACCACTCTGTTTCTCCTATTACCTTTCCTTTTCCTGTTATTGATACCTCTAACCCTGCAGCATATGAAGATGTCTTGCCACCTCTACCACAGACTCACTTTACACAGCCTGCACACTCCACCCAACCACCTTCCACTCAATAATCACCTACTACATTGCAGCCTCTACAACAAGACCATCTTGAACATTCTAACCATCTTGCATAGCCTGCACCCTCTACCACCTCATCCCCCTCACCCTCTGCTTCCAACATTGATTTCCCTCACCTAAATCCACCTCCCCATGAAGAGCAACTTCGAAGGAGCAGTAGGACTAAGAAGGCACCCTCTTACCTATAAGGATACCACTGCAATCTTGCAGACACCTCAGCTCCTACTAATACTCTTTCTAAAATAACTTATCCCATTGAATCTTACTTGTCTTATAATGCTTATCATCTTCTTACAAAGTTTCCATTTTATCCATGTCTATTGAGGTCGAGCCTACATGCTATACCCAAGCCATCAAAAGTGATTGTTGGAGGCAAGCCATTCAAGCTGAATTACAAGCCTTGGCAACAAATCAAACATGGACCTTGACTTCACTTCCAAAGGGTAAAACTCCCATTGGTTGTAAATGGGTCTTCAAGATCAAACATCGAGCAAATGGTTCGGTTGAGAGGTATAAAGCTCCCTCGTGGCCAAAGGTTTCACTCAAACCGAAGGCATTGATTACCTAGATACCTTCTCCCCCGTGGCCAAGATGACAACAGTGAGGCTCATCCTCTCATTGGCTTCTATTCATGGCTGGTTTCTCAAGCAATTGGATGTCAATAACGCTTTTCTACATGGCGATTTATTGGAGGATGTCTACATGAAGTTGTCCCCTGGCCTCTCTAACACTCAGCCTGGAGAAGTGTGCAAGTTACAGAAATCGTTATATGGCCTCAAACAGACCAGCAGGCAGTGGTTTGCCAAGCTCTCCTCCTTCCTAATTGATTCGGGTTACACTCAGTCTAAGAGTGACTACTCCCTATTTGTCAAAAACACTGTCTCGTCCTTCACTGCTCTACTTGTGTATGTGGACGATGTGATCCTAACAGGCAATGACAATTCTGAGATTACCAACATCAAGTCAGCACTTGACTGCACTTTCAAAATCAAGGATCTTGGCAACTTAAAATTTTTCTTAGGACTTGAGGTAGCAAGGAACAAAGATGGCATTGTTGTGAACCAACGCAAGTATGCTTTAGAGCTAATTACTGATGCTGGATTACTTGCTTGCAAACCTGCAAGTTCTCCAATGGACAGCAAATTGAGGTTACACAAAGAGGATGATACTCCCATTGAAGATGTTCATGAGTACCGAAGATTGATTGGTAGGCTATTGTATTTGACCACGACCCGTCCTGACATCACTTTCTCAGTGCAGCAACTCTCACAATTTTTGGCCAAGCCATCTATCTCACATCATGCTGCAGCATTGAGAATACTCAGATACCTCAAAGGATGCCCTGCACTTGGCCTTCACTTCCCTGCTAGCTCCACAGTTCAGTTTAAGGCATACAGTGACAGTGACTGGGCTACTTGCCTTGACACTAGAAGATCCATCATAGGGTATTGCATATTCCTCGGGGGTTCTCTCATATCTTGGAAATCCAAGAAGCAATCTACTGTCTCCAGAAGCTCCTATGAGGCTGAGTACCGAGCCATGGCTGCCACTGCTTGTGAATTGCAGTGGCTGTCTTACTTGTTGAATGACCTTCACATCACTCCTATAGGCCCAGCTCTGCTTTACTGTGATAATCAGTCCGCCATGCACATAGCTGCCAACCCCGTTTTTCATGAAAGAACAAAGAACATTGAGCTGGATTGTCATATTGTGAGGGAACATTCAACCTGTGGTTTATTGAAGTTGCTACCAGTACCATCAGCACTTCAATTAGCTGATATTTTGACAAAGCCTCTTCCATCTCAGGCCTACAAGGATGTTCACTCCAAGCTGAATCTCCTCAACATTTGTGATCCAGCTTGCGGAGGGGTCTTACCCGGGAGAGTAAATCATGTAACTTAAAGTTAGTTTTAAGTTAGTTAACCAATTAGTTAGTTAGTTAGTTTTCTAACTAAAGTTAGTTGACAGTTACCCCAATTCAACTTGTATAAATACTCACACTAGCTTTCTGATTAATTCAATTAAAGCATTAATCTTCAATCATTCAATCATTCAATTTTCTTCTTGATTTCTTTCCCTTAGTTCTCTCGATTTGGCATTGTTCTTGCTAGATGCAAGCTAGCGTTCAGTTCTGATTCATCAGAACTTCCTCACCTCTTCATTCAGGTTTAAGTTTCTACAGAGTATGAATATACAATGTATTTCAGTGACCTATCTTCTACCTAGCATATGTCCCTATTTATAGGTTTCATATATAGCTGTCGTATGTACACTGTGTTTGGTTTTGTTGAAAACATAAGGAAAGAATCTGGGAGGAATGAAAAGGAGATGAAAAGGTAGATTAGCTCTTCTTTGTCGGTCACTGGAGCTCTGTCATCAACTCATCATATATAAACAGTTGATCATTTCTTAATAGTTTTCATGACTTCTAACGTTATACTTGAATATTCATAACCAGTTTAAAAGTGCTATGGGCTGCCAAGATGTAATCTGCATACTTGGCTTGGGCCGAGAAGGCCGAGTCCTTCTCGGCCCATGTAGGAACAACAATATATTAACCAATAATTAAATAGTATTATTATTTAATGGGACACACTACTGATTATACCTTAATTGAATAGCCCTGTCCTCCCCATCTGTTGGTGCACCAGATTTTGTGATTAGGGCTTTTTTATGTTTTTCTTTCTTCTTTTTGTGAGAAAAAAAAAACATAGCCAAGACACACTTGACTTGATTAACCAACGTGCGTTTGAATTTGTGCGTCACCGTAACTACGATATCAAGGAATGTTTTATAGTTTATACTAATCACACTCGGGGATATGCTCCCATAGCAATTTTTCTTCATGAATTGTCATTTCCATTATAATGCACTAAACGGTTAACTCTGTAAGGACTAAGCAGAATAATATGATTTGATCTTTTTGTAGCCAGGGCTTAACCTGTCTGTTACCATTGATCTGTTTAACCCTACATTTTTTGTGGGCTTACTCATTGGCCCAAAGTCCTTTTATGTACTTGCCACGTTCATTATGAAAAGGGATCCTGCACAAAATCTAGCCTAATTGGGTACCGTATTCACCATTCACAAATTACAAATCAGGCTTTCCCTGAATTCTGAGGATCATGTTGGGTTACACTAAACAATTTACGTGCCATATTGATTATGGGCACGAAGACCTGCCAGCTGGCTCTCATTTTGTCTCCACTCGTACACGTTCACTTTGTCTCTTGCTGCCTTCTTTCTCTACGGTCAATTTTTCAAGGCCATGTAAAGTGATGACACTTCATTGAAATTCGTACTATTGTCACACAAATAAGCTACAACATTATACATTCCACACTACAAAAAAGCTAAACTCGGTTCAGAGACAAGCTCTAGCAACTAAAGTAATACCAATGATTTTGCTTAATCATCCTTGTCCCCTTCAGGGATGTGAGCTAGTGCTAGAGCATTTGTTGGTGCTGGTGCAGGAGTCAAGTCCTTTGACTCTTTGGTATATAGACGATGTCTTCTTTCTCTTCCATACACAATCCAGAAGATCAAGGAGAACATGACAGCTAAGGAGACCGTTAACAATCCAATATAGATCCATCCACTATAACGTTGTAGGCCAGGACAATGATCCTTAGTTATATCACTGAATGTTTCCCTAACAAAGGTGCAGTCTTGTAGCTCAACTAGGGAAGGAGCATAATTATACAAGGCGTTCCCCACGTTTATTCCAGCGGAAATTTGGTTATAGAAGGTAGGAGTCAAACGCCCCTGTGTCATGCATATCTCAGATGGTGAAACTTGGCACACAAAGCTGCTATACACCTGCATCAAATATACGAAACTAACAATAAGACCAACTTCAACTTTTGGTGTGTTTGGTTTCAAGATTCCCAGATTGGAAGTATCATAATTGACTTTGAAACATGATTTTGGTAAAAATATAGATGTTTGGTTACAGTGACACAAAATCAATTTTGTCTCCAACCTCGGTTTGACTAGAAGTGATAAAAAATAGCTCGTGTTAGGTTGAAAAATTTACACTGAATTTTACATCAAACTTGCTTTCAGAGTAAAATTATCCAAACATAAATCACTTCACTCCAAACTCAACTTTAACCAAACCAATTTTACAAAATTAAGTTTATTCAAAATCACTTTTAATAAACACTCACCCAAACACACACTTTGATTATAAAGAGAATAACTCTCGTATGCTCCTGAGATTTAGTAGGATGTTTCAAAGAAAATGAGCATCTCAGACCTCCACATAGTTACAGTATAGGTTAGGAACAACATAGATAATTGAACCCAAACCCATGTCACAGATAAGTAGTGTCATTCATGCTTAATGAAAAGGTTTACTTAATCTACCTGTGTTGCATTGCTTAGGTTCACTTCGCCGGAGTCACATTGTCTATCCGTCATGTCAGGATGGAATGGATTGCAGAGGAGTGGCATCAAGGGACCAGATTGATTGTAGTACAGTGGTGTGAAATTGGGGGCAAAATTTATGTTGGAGACATTGGTAATCACCTGGTTGACTAAATTGACTAGTTCAGAAGTTACTTCTTTGCTACGTAACAAGGTTTCTTGTGCAGTGGCCTTGTCTACACAAGGAAGAATATCATCCAGAGCTGTATTTGCATTGGGATATTGGATCCACTCATCCATAGCTACACAAGTGTCTTCTGTCACACTAGCAATGCAAAACAAAGAAGGATTAGCTCCACACTTAAATGGCAAGTTCCTTATCTGAAAGAAAATAAAGTAGCATGCACATTATGAACATTGAATCTGGTAAAACTTTAGAGGGTAGAAATGCGGGTTAGACCCTAAACCTCAATTTTCTCCAACAGAACTCTGAAGAGATCGATATAATTCAAAGCCGGAAGACAAACTAGACATTCTATGGCACGACCAAATAATATTAACAATGTGATTATTCTAAATTTTAACATGAAGAACATAAATACTTGCTACAACATTGGTGTGTATCAGCGAGACATTTACAAAAATATATGGCAAAGCCAATGAATTTATTTTGACTATTTTGTGGGGAGGGAGAGAGAAGCTTACTTATGGAGAAGAATAAATAAGCCACATAATATAAAGGTAGCAGTAACAAGAATCCATCCTGCGATTACCAAGCTGCAATTATTTATGTCAAAGCATTTCATTAGAAAATATGATGGTAAGCGTAGTTATATTTGCTAGCATAGAATCACAGAACTGATGTAACAGTAGGAAGTATACAATATATCTGACTTACATGTACACTAGGAGCTGTATGCCAAAAATTGAGAATACTGAAGAAGAGAGTCAGAACATAAATTAATACCACAATAAGTAAGAAATTCTGGATCTAAATTGGGACATAGAGGGGACTTACAAAATCCAAGAAATGTCAATACTAGCATAACTGCGGCTATTATGATAAGTGCCAGCCTCCTGTATCAATGTCACCCCATTTTCAATTTATACACCAAAAATAAACAAAAACCAATTATCAGAAGCGGGAAACATAATGATCAATCATTACATAGAATCTAAGAGATCTTGTATGTTGTCTGAGTTCTCCTTTGTTTGATCAGCAAGTGTGCTGGCCGAGGTATTAATCTTTGTTTCTGCTTCATCAATATCACTTTGGACATTAGTAGGGAGAAAAACTCGATCAATTCCAACCTGCTTAGCTTGAGCAAGATAATCTGACACATTCCTGAGTTTATCCACAGTAGAATCAGCTTGATGTACAACATACTGCAATGTCGTTGTCGTGCTATGATGAAAACTTCCTTGCCCAATGTAGAGAACTGCACATCCAATCCTGCTAACACACAAAGAGATGTAATGCAGATCCAACTAAACCTCAAACCAGGTAAACAGAGGAAGAGAGAGATGTGTGTACAGTACATTGCCGCAAATGTGAATAATATCAGGAGAATAAGAGAAAGAGCATAACATGATCGAGAATAGCCATAAGCCTCTCTGTTACTACAGAAGTAACAAAGAATAAGTAGCACTAAGCACAAGCCAAATCCCAAGAACCAGATTGCTGCAACACTGAACACAGGAACTGCAGTAAATGCCACAGACTGCATTGAATAAAAAGATCAAATGTAGTGAGAGGGCTTTGTTTTATGAAATTCAATACCATAGAGCTAATCAAAAAGCTTATTAAGGTTACAGATTGCAGGGAAGTACTACAAACAGAAAGAAACAAAAATAAAACATACACAAAATAAACCCAACAATCAGAAATGAGCAACTATTACTTGAAATATCATATAATTGGGTCTACTCAAATTCAAACAACTGAATTTGAAGCATAGTACACGTCCTACAAAAAAAAAAGAGCAATGTTGTTCATACAACAAAAGTGTTGAAGTCCGGAAGTCCCACATCGCCTGCCTCAAATCCTGGGGTGAGGTTTATATACATGTTGGGCAACTCCACTTAATGCCAATTGGTCAAAGTCCGAAAGTTGTCGAACATGATGTAGGTGAAACATTTTGCAAAAAACTAACTGGCTTATGTTTTCCTTTCATATAAAATTTTAGTGACTTCTATGGCCACCTTTCTTTTTTATGTAATATATGCACATGTCTAAGCTTATGCAGAACACACACATCCCACAAAATGAGGAAAACATGGACAGAGGAATATATACACAATTAATTGTCACTCCTCATAATTTTAAATCATATTTTAGCTATAGGAGTTCTTTATTTTCAATTTTTTTTCATGAAGCATTCTATCACTATTGTTGCAGGAACAGCCTGGAGTAAGTAACAACTTGGTCCTGGGTTGCTTCACTACCATCTGTTATCCACTTCAGCTTCATGTTCTCACAAAGAAACAGAATAGCTAGAGACCTATTATCATACAAAATGTACTTGCTTTTCCAAACACCAGCACCTCTACCTTCAAGCCACAGTACCTCAAATTTTTTTTTTTTTAATACGCATAACAGAACAGTAGGAAGTCACTATACAGGAATATTCAAGTGTACTATACTAAGAAACACAATACTTGGGAATAGCATACAACAAAACTATTATAGCAGAAACTGGTAACAGTTTGATGAGCTTACAGTCCAATAATGATGGTTACTGATATTCCATCCATTTGTGTACTTTTTGAAGCCGTCAAGAGGATCTTTTCTTCGTGTTCGCTCTGCAGCTAGTGGAAGGGGATAGGGTGAGTTCTCGAATGGTGTTGGTTGTGTAGCAATTTCATCCACAAGAGACCTCCGAGGCCTAAACCCAACAGCATTTCCCTCATTTTCTGCTTCTCCTACAAAAAAACAAAAGAAGGTTTCATGGTTTCTACTGAAACATGTTAACGCAGTTTCATCTTTTCAGTTTGCTTCAAAGAGTATGAAAGTGAGAGGTGTGAGTGAAAAACCTGAAGTGAGTTGTGTGAGGAGGAGAGTTGGTGAGTAAGAGGGTTGGTGTGAGAGCAAAAAGGAAGTGGAAGAGTGGCATAAGAAAAATGTGAGCACAACACAAAAATGCAGAAGCCGGTAACTTAGCATTGTGTGAGAGCAAGTGATTGTTTGTGAGTTCGGAGAGAAAGAGTGATTATGATGTCTGTCGGGTCTGGATTGTGTGTACAGTATTCTTCACTCACTGCCACTGGCAAATGGCAATCTCTATCTCTCACAGGGTGCAAGAGAGAGAATAGAAACTCAAGAAAGAGTTTAACGGCTGGAAAATATCGGGTTTGAGACCGGCGAGGTGCGTTTTGGCTTCCACATTAACCTCGTTACTGTTACGGCCTACCCCACCATTATTGAATGCCGGGAAATTAATCAAAACATATATCACCCTCACATTAGCATAATATCTGACTTTTGTTATTCCAATACGTAGAATTTCATATTTAGATGATATGTAAACTACACTTACAAATGTATTGATAACGAAAATACTAAGGATATTGATTAAATTTGGAAACCTACGAAAAGAAAGTTTGCATTGAGCAATTGTGTAACACTTTTTAAAATGTTAGATACACCATATTTCTAATGCAAATTTTCCTTTATTGAGAACTAAATAATACCCTAAAGACACTCATTATCATTATATTCATATATACTATACTTATATCAGTTCTACATATAATATAAAATAGGTTAATGCGTGTGTGTATATATATATATATATAGATTAAGAGTTGTGTTATTTGAACACAAAATTTAGACATCGTATGTGATATCATATGTTTTTGTTTCTATCTCTCACTTACTTTTATCATCTTTGTATACACGTGTTTCAAGAATATCATTAAAAAGCAAAGGGGACACCATATGGTGTCCACAATATGTGTTCAACAAACATAATTCATAGTTTAATGCGTCAAAAAAAAAGGTTAAACTAATATTTTGGTCCCTATACTTGACACAAATCCTCGATTTGGTCTATATACATAAAAAATTATTAAAATGGTCCTTATACATATAAAAATTAAAAAGTACCCGGTTGGTCTCTATATTACCCGTTTGATCCCTATACGAAGCAAAAAACTATTAAATCAGTCCTTAATATGATATACAACATGGATCAAACGGGTACTTTTTATACGTATAGTAACCATTTTAATAATTTTCTATATGTAAGAACCAAACAGAGAATTCGTGTCAAAATATCAAAATATTACTTTAACCTATAAAATAATATTGAATGATCCGTAACATCAATTACAATCTTCCATGGTTTTTCGCCATCCCCAACTTAATTATCATTTATAAAATTATATTAATTGTATATAGAATTCAGCTTACTCGTTTGAAATTGGTTAACTGTACAAACTACAAAGTAAAATAGTGATCATTGATGAGAGATCACCAATCCAAAACCTTTGTACTTGGCGTTGGGGCTGGGCTGATTTCCAATTTGTTGTGTGACAATAGTCAAAAGGGTGAGATGTAAACCAATTTGGGGAGAGGGGAGAGGGGTAGGGCCCAGAGAAAGCGTGTAAAAAGTTAATCTGATCGATTGGGCTCGCTCCCCAACGTAATTTTTCTCTACTCTTACTGTGCCGCTTTTGACTTTAATGCAACTGTGGACCACCCATCTCACCCGGTTTTTCTGCCCTTGCCCTTTCCCCCCTCCTTTTTATGCTTAAATTTTTTAATTTGTATACCTTTCAGTGTTTTTTTAAAAAAATAAAATGCGCATTGCATCTTATGTTTTTATTATATTACTTAATCAATTGATAAAAATAGTATAATAAAAACATACATAAATAATTTTATTGTATAAATTTACCTGAACAAGGTTAAAGGTCTATTTGAATGTTAGACTTATAATTGAAACTTAAGATTTTAATTTTAATTTCAAGTATGTTAGAATTGAAACTGATTATGAATTTTAATTTTTAGGTTTGAAGCAAATAAATAATTGTAGTTTGAACAAAAATTCATTATGATGATAAATTTATATGCAATTATAAATATAGGCGGTAAAATAAACAAATTGAATGAGTATAGAATAGATACTGAAACAAACAGAGATAAATATTAAAAAAGTAAAACTCACTCAAAACAAGCATATATAACCAAACTACATAGTCCATGCACAGCACATTATATATAATTTTGGGATGTAATGTAATTGAGTTCGTGGCATATGATATGATAGTATTTTGGGCTCTGTTATTAAAGCGGTCCTGATCAAACTTTTAGTAGTCCCATTCTTTTTTGTTGAGAAAACAACCCATTTTATCCGGCCCAACCCTAGAGATAGAAAGAGAGAGAGGGACAGGGGTAAAATAGTCATTACGAAGTCTTAAACAAATGACTTGTTTCTTTCTAGTTGCTACTTGCTAGTCGTGGGGTTTTTTCCGTTTTGGTTAGGTGCTGGTGTCGTTGTCTGATTGAGTTGACAGTAACAATGGCGGAACAATTTGGGGTTTTTTTCCCGTTCAGAAGTGGTTTGTTGTTTCTGTATATGGTAACATAGACAAATTAATTAATGAGGTTGCTTGTTTTTTGTTTACAGACGGAGAAGGCCTTCTTGAAGCAACCTAAGGTGTTTCTGTGGTAAGCTTGAGCATTTTTTAACACTGTAATTCATTCGTTTCATATGTTTGTTACTGTTACTGTTAGTGTTAGTGATGGTGGTGATTTTGCTTTCAGTTCCAAGAAATCTGGGAAGGGGAAGAGGCCTGGAAAGGGAGGGAACAGATTTTGGAAAAGCGTTGGCTTGGGCTTCAAGACCCCAGAGACACCATTGAAGGTAACATTTTTAATCCCTTCAACACTTGCTTCAATATGCCAGTAATAGCCTCAACATGCCTCTTTTAATGGATTCAATTTGTGATTGTTTTTGTTTTGTAGTATCAATATGTATGTATGTATGTATGTATGTATGTATGTATGTATGTATGTATGTATGTATGTATGTATGTATGTATGTATGTATGTATGTATGTATTAACCTGCTTAAATCTCAGGTTCATGTAGTGGTTTACAGGAATTTCTTATATCTATCTATGCAGTAATATCTTGTTGGATAATAAAGAAGAAAGGAAAAAAATTAGGATTAGAAAGACAACAAGAAACTCTCCACTTCTAGGCCTCGCCTCACAAGGGTTTTAAGTTGCGGTTGCGATTGCGTTTATTTTGCGTTTTTCATTTTGCAGACAATCGTGAGAAAATGCAGTTATTGCGACACAAAAACTACCAAAACTGCAAAGTTGTGGCCTCAATCGCAGTTTTGGACCCAGATTCAAAACCCTTAGGATACTTTTATGATTGTGTCAGTGTTGATTAGATGCAACATGCTGAGAGATGTGTTACACATATGTATGATTGTATTCTGGTGATACTGGCAAGCATGGATTGTCTGCCTGTTCAGGAACTTACATTGATAAGAAATGCCCGTTCACTGGCAATGTTTCCATCCGAGGTCGCATCTTGCTGGTACTTGTCATAGTGCCAAGATGAATGGGACAATCATTGTTCGCCGCAACTACCTTCATTATATTAAGAAATACCAAAGGTAGGCTCATTCTTCCTCTGATGAATTGAGTTGCCTTATTCTTTTGTTCTTTTTTTCCTGACGGATCACTATCTATTTGGTTCTCTCTTAGGTATGAGAAGCGACATTCAAACATTCCAGCACATATATCTCCATGTTTCCATGTGAAGGAGGGAGACCATGTTATTATTGGGCAGTGCAGGTTGGTACCTGGCTCTTAAAAAATGTTAGAATATGACTAGTACAAGATTAGACCAATAACTAAGGGCGGCAGAAGGATTCGCGAATCAATTATCCATCCAGTCCATCCCTGACAAAATCCATCAAATCCATCCAATAAAAAAATTAATCCATTGGATCAAACAAAGAAAAAGAAATGGATCATTTATTATCCATTTAGAAAAAATGGATCACTTTGGACCTTATTAGTATATGATTGTTCCCTATTTCCATTTTTATATAAAATAAAAAAAACACAAAAAATGTTCGATTGAATTTTCGAAGATCTCTCACTCTACCACATCATTTCTTGATCAGAAAACCGCATCTTTGTTTTTTTCCTCTTTTTTCTATTTATTTATTTAATTATTTTATATTTTATACCCCCTCTCTCTTTATTTATTTATTTATTTATTTATTTTATATTTTACTCTCTCTCCCTCCCCCTCTCTCTGTCACACCATGACACCAAGTTCTGCGTCACTGCGTCTTCACTTTTTTTTTTTTGGAACAAATTATAAAATTACTTAATTAATTAAAAATATCATATCAAATTACTGGAATAAAGACAAAATGATACCCCTGCTACACAAATCAGCAGGGGTATTATTATTTTATATTTTATATGATTATTATTCTTAGTCAAATTGTAAAAGACGCAAAATCAGAACTAATGAGCGTTTGAGTATCAAAGACATGAATTAGAAAGTGAAATTTGGATTAGGATCATGATAAATTTATTATTATAATTTATTCATTATTGCTTTATTATAAAAACATAATAGCTATTTTCACTTTATGTAAAATATTTAGAGAAAGAAAATATTAAGAGAGAGAAAAATATTTAATTTATAAAATTGTTAAAATAAAATTTTAATGTATAATATATTTTTAAATGGATGGATCGGATATCCATCCATATAGAAATGATTAATGGATGGGTTGGATGGTCTTTTATTAAATAGATCATGGATGGATTGAATTTTTTTAATATAATTTTAATCGATCGAAATGGATTGATGGATTATTCTTATCCAATCCATTATAATCCGAATCAAAATCCATATGGTCCATCCATTTGCCACCCCTACCAATAATACTCCTTACAGATTAGGAATCCTTATCACTAATTTCTAGCTTCAGATAGAGTAATCATCAATTTTTTGGGTTTTAATATCTTGTTTTCCTTCTAACAGGCCATTGTCGAAAATTGTAAGGTTTAATGTGCTAAAAGTGATTCCAGCTGGGTCCTCCGGAGGTGTCAAAAAGGCTTTTACAGGAATGTGAACCCTATTTCGGATAGTGTTAGATTTAGCAACTTTTTGTAATGCATGACACTCTTGATTTGTTTTCGAAGGAAAAAAACAATTTTGTATGAATCTTGATTTGTGTTGTTCCTGTATTTGTATTCCTTTGCCAATATATCAAACGTGGATCACCATTATTTTCAAGTGATGATGCACTGATTATTTTTCCTTGCCTATTGTTGGACCTGTTGTGTCTGTGTGTCTATTTGTGGTGCTATTTGGCACGGATGAGGGGGGAAATAGTATTGTGGAAGTTTTTGTTCAACGTTCACTATGGCTATTGCTGGTCATCATCTAGATTTTGGTATGTGAGTGTGTCCAAAACTCCAAACATTTAATTTTTATCCCCTCATTTTATACCTACTCAACCGAGTAGGGCTAGTTTTAGTGTTGATTAAAACTAAGTAGGCTGATAATAATTCTAAAATATACATTTGGATGGGCTGAAGGGCCAAAATGCTTCGGGAAGCAAGGCAGAAGTTGGTAACCTTAGCGGGAAAGATTTCACAAATTATACTGCTATGCAAAATAGTCATGCTGTATTTGATATGTGGTGGCTTATTTGATATGATGAATGAACTATTGAACAATACTTCCATGCTTTGTTTCCTCGATATCTTTTTCTATAATCAAAACCTCTTCCCCGGTTCCCCCTCTTATTCTTAAGGCAAAATAGGTAAATTGGTTCTATAAGTTTATTTTATTTTTCATACTGGTCTTAAAAGTTTTTTTATTTTTCAAATTGATCATACATGTTACGTTCCATTTTCACACATTAGTCCTTTCCATCAATTTTGACCTAACGTTGTTAGTTTTGATGCCACGTGTCGGACTTAGATGATAGCCATGTCAGATCGAAATTGACGGCATTAGGTCAAAATTGACGGAAATGACTAATGTGAAAATGGAACGTTACGTATAGGATCAATTTAAAAAATAAAAAACTTATAGGACCAATATGAAAAATAAAATAAACATATAGGACCAATTTACTTATTTTGCCTATTCTTAATGCATCACTTATCCAGGTCTCTAGTTTTCCCTTCTCCATTTAACAAGCCTATCAATATGTCTATTCCTATCCTTGGTGCCTGAAAAATGGTAAAACCCCTTGAAAGCCTCAACTTTCACCCCACTGCCTTCTTAATATCTTTCTTAACTACTTATTTTCCCTAATTTTGATCTCTTGAAAACCTACCCTATGTATTCCTCTACCCATCCTTTCCGCATAGCATTATCACTCTTTTTACCTCCCAAATATCCTTTAGGGTCTGTTTGTGAGTTTGGGAGGGGAAGGGAAGGGAAGGGAAGGGAAGGGAAGGGAAAACTTTGGAAAAAAGATGGGGGAAATGGATGGGGGAAGGGAAGATAACCCTCCAAAATTATCCTCTAGTTCAATTGTTTACTTCCCCAAATTTGAGGTTTTTGATTTTGGTTAAAAAATAAGTCTATGCAAGGTGTTGGGGAGTATCCTCCTTTTCCCCCTTGCTTTCTTTCAAAGCATTCACTTCCCTTCCCCTCTCTTCCCCTCCAAAACTCACAAACAAGCCCTTAAACATTCCTCTTAAAAGTTATGTATCTTCATTCTTTAGCTGCCACCATTTAGCCATTATTTGGATAAGGAGGAAAAATGGAAGAAATAAAAATTCGTAGGAAAGAATGAGAAAACAAATTAGATAGAAAAAATATATTCCTCTCCATGTGTTCGGATGAAATGAAAATGACTAAAAAGAAATAAGAGGTTATATATATATATATATATATATATACACTATCCGGGATCTTGCATGAAGGGATATCGGCTCTGTACCATGGACTTCGTTATGCTTGGATCTTAGTCAGATTACCCTTTACACTGATGTTAGGACAGTTTTTCTCTTGATTTCTAATCATATCCCCCTCATGCATAAATATGCGTCTCTTCTTATGGATATAAAGAGCTTACTTTTTTGAGATTGGTCTGTTCAAGTGGAACATACCCTTAGAGAAAGGAACCATTGCGCGGATTTCATGGCTAATTTGGGTGCTAACCTTGATAAGAATTGGAAGATTTTTCCCTCACTTCCGCAGGGTCTGAGTAACTTCTTTCTAGCTGATATGGCTGGAATATAATTTTTAAGAGTATAGCCTTTACCAAAAAAAATAAAAAAAAATACATACCATCAACACCCACATTTTCATTTTCTTTTATTGACCCCGTATTTTTTTCTCTCTTATTCAAACTAGAGAAAATTTATACATATCTTTTTTTTTCTTCTCATTTTCTTTCTTATCCTTTCCTCTCAATCCAAACGGAGAGTAATAGTTCGAGATCTTGGCTTGACAATTTTTCCTTGTCCTTGATCTTCACACATACATCTAAAACCAAAACTCTGTTGAGTTTTAAATCTCTTCTCGGGTGTAACCTTACAATCCATGTAAAGTTCCCTATCTGTTTCAGGCTTTCAGCAACACGCTTATGCACGTAATAAGATGTTTTTCTTATTCATAAAACAAGGATTTGCTATAAAGTCAAATAGCTTCACCCCCAACAGCTTCCCCTGTACCATACTCGTCATCCCCCGATTCCCCGCCAACTAGATCCACTCTTAAAAAAATCTTTTCCCGTTGCAATATTACCTGAAGTAAACCTACATCCTCCCAAAATTTAAATAAAAATTTGCTCAGTATTACCATTTCATTTTTATCTTTTATACGTCACAAGCCCCTAAGTTAAGTCATTCAATATTACATGGCTTGTTATAAAAAAACAATAGCACAAACGGTTCAAATGCGAGGAGAGACATGTTAGTTTGTTTCTTTGGTAAACTCGTATAATGTTAGCGTTTTCCTTCTGCTCTAAAGCGCAAAAATTATTTGTCCTAAAACAAAATAAGAAAGGGAAGGATACTGTTCCAAATCAAATAAAAACTTCCGAATCAACTCAAATTCCCGCTAAAGGAGAATGACAGTGTCATGTCTCCGAATCCAATAGCTTTCCTAGCTTCATGATCTTCGTTCAGATTATTCACATTATATGAATTTTCCAAATTAAATGCAAAGGTTGCCTATACAGAAATATCAAAAAAAAAATACAAAGGGAACAAACAAATACAACATGAATATTACAAATGCAACAATAATATCACTTCCCCTAAATTCTTGCTATTCTTCGTTGCCTAACCAGGTTAACGTTCTCCAAATACAAATGAACAAACAAACACAACATGAATATTACGCCTGAGTAACTAGTATCAGAAACAGCTGCTGGTAAGTGGTAACCCGCTCACCATTCTAAAATTCAGTACAACCTAATATTATAAGGATTAAATTTTAATTCATTGTGTAATTTTTACATTATCATCTAATCATGTATTTGCACATACTAGAAGAGTTTAACGATGACAATAATTACCTGATAACCTAACCTATTTTAAGTTGTAGCAACACAATGGATAATACTCATAACTCGTTAGTGTAAAAATATTTTTACACTAACAATGAGTTTAAATTAAGCTCATTATACAGTCAACAGATCTTGATGTAAAGCATCTAGTAAGCGGCCTCGAAAGTTTAAAGCACCCACATACAACTAATCACATCAAGATCAAAATCATTTGTTAACTGCCTCTCTGATGTGAGGGTACCGATGAGCCCACCGAGAGAAACCTGCACAACAATGAGTTACAGAATGTAAGAACTACTCCAGAAAGCCTTAGTGATCTAATTACTACATAGATAACATATTCACCAGCAAAAACTATCTCGGAAAGATCCATATCTTCTTTTGTATCCTGCAATAAATTATAACAAACAACCAAATCTATGAGTAATTATGAAATCAATATGTAAAAATCAGATTTCATACTGAGCGGATTTATTAAATAATTAGAAAGGCCTGATTTGAATGGGAGGAAGCATATAATTTCTAGAAGGGTATATATGGTTGAAATGGAGTGTGTAAATTTAACTGAACAAAATATGTGCAGGGCATAAGGAAATAATCACAAAACAACGTGGGAACAAGACAAAAATCCCAATAAAGACATGTTGCAGACTTGCAGTGTTTAGATCCTCTTTCACCTTTCAGCGAGATAATAAACGAGTCCATTATAACCAGGCCAAGATGTATACGTGATAAAGAGTATTATAACAACACTGTTCGCATGGAAAGTACGAAAATTACATATATGCAGTTCACACGTAACTTTTATTATTAAACCCTTTTACAGATAATATAGTTTTAGCAGATGAGATGCAATATAGAGTTTAAATTGAGCAAAAGTAAGAGGGGACAACAGTTCAATTAAAATTATTGGTCAAAAGAAATCTAAGGCCAAGAATGAGCAATTTGATATCGAGTCAGAGTTGCAACAAGATACAGATGATGGGCAATTTAATATCCTAATTAGAAATTTAAAATCTAAAACCAAGAATAAGCTATTTGACATCTTAATCAGGGAATTCAAATAATTTGGTTGATGTGTAAGTACTTCAGAATCATTTACAAGTCAAACGAATCTTTCTTCAGTACAATCAACAATGCACAAACTAATGATGTAACTCTATCCAAGTTCGACAGGAAAAAGTTAAGTGGTGCCACTTGAACTCATACAAACACGTCAGCAATTTGAACAATTCTTTTAAGATTTAAGTCACACAATGTGCGTGTGAAGTTGTTGACGTTGGGACTTTGGGATGAACTTGAGACAACACTACAATAGAAGGAAGTGATACTACTGAAGCAAGAATAAATCATTTAATGTTGACTCCTAACAATACTGTGTAACAAATCTTCAGAATCAATAGCACAACTTTGACCAAATTTATTCTATCAATAATGAAAGGGAATTCACAATTTACCTGTCCTGATGAAGCCATACATCTTGCAATGAGCTGATAAAGACTGTTAAGAGTGCTATGGTTGAAATCAGGATGGTTTAAAAGAGCCTCTTCTGATGTATAATCAAATATCAGTGCACAAATGCTTGAAGCCATCATCATACTTGACATGTCATCAGTATTTTCTACAAAACATGTTTCAGTAACTAAAGTTAAAAAAAATGCTTTACTCCATTCTTTCAATTCAAATTCAAAATAAATAAGTAAATTAACATTGACAGTATTCGCCACAGTTAAATCAACAGTACGAGGATCACTCAGCTATGTTCATAAAATTTATGCCATTGTTAAATTTTTTGAGCATTGCAGAAGCATTTACTAGAATTCTTTCAATTTTGGAAAACAAATTTTTCATGCGGCCCACCACACAGGACAAGCACAAGACCAAGCATAGCAACTTCACAGAAATCCCAAGAAAAGTGGTTTATTTCTAAAATCCTCACTCTTAGGAATGTGTCCAAGATTACTTCTCCCTTTCCCTTTGAGTTTTATTCATAGTAACTTAGCATGGTCGAACAATGCCCTAATTCTGTTTTCACCTTTGAAGACTGAATCATACATGTTTTTCTTGTCACTGAGACTTGTCAAAAATTATATTCACTACTGCTCATTTTGCATAATGTTAGTTTTGATATCAAGAGTTTTTACTCATTCTTTATTGTTTATTCCATGTCACCCAAAAGGAAATAAAGATAAAAATATTGAACAACATTAACTTGATTACTATCACACTTGGAGTCTTGGATTCAAGTCATACTTGGCTTATTTCATCATAAAAGCAAAAAATCTTTGCTTGGGTTTTACCTTGGCAACAAAGTACAAAAGTAGTATCGCTTTTACTGAATCTCTACAGAAGAGATTCACATCCTCTCACAACTCATTTTAAATCCTTGTGGATAATAATCAACTGCATTTTGTACATGATTCTGACCCTGATGCAATTTCTCACACGTATATGCAAAAAACTGAACTGAAACCCAGCTAAATTATATAAGCAACAAACTAGTCCAATATGGCAAACAGAAACCACTTGCTTTTCTAGATACATCCTTGCCCATTTGCAGCAGAGCACCTATAACTTTTTAAGCGTGCATGCAACCAAGTAGACAAACAAGCAGGGAATTTAAGCATTATAATAATGTACAATAAAAACACATTTTAAATGCTGCTACTAAATGTGGTACCTGACCAATATGCCAACGTTTTTAGAAGATCGACAAAAGCTGATTCATCTAGCATCAACTGCACTTTGTCTTTCTATACTCAAAAAGGTGCACCTTATGTCAAGATTTTGTATAACAAATGTAGTATTATAAAAGGCTGATTATAATGATGAGAACTTCACCTTCAGTAGAAGGTTCATTATTGTATCACATGCCAAGAAGATGCAACCTTTATCCTCAACCATATGACCATATGACCCAATTAATTTGCTGAAGCAATCAAAAACCTGCAATTAGACCCATTATATTTAGCCAAACAAAATACTTTGTTGGTAATTTTATTGGGTGATTCCATTGAACTAATGTGGAAGTCATGTTAGAACATAACATTATAATATAGATAGAACTATACTACGGATAGGATCAAGCAATCATTAGCATTCTGTTGAATTATATGTAAAGATCCACCTTTAAGTCAAATGCAGAAATAAAGGATAAACCAACAAAGGCAAAAGTAAGGGAAAAGAAGAACGTAAAAGTTAAAAATATAAGTATTTGGAACCAGAGAATGACTTACAGCCTTAAGTCCTCCACATGAAGCCAAAGCTTTGCATCCTTCAATTTTCATAGTAATTTGACACAACATTGGTAGCAGAAAGCACACAGAGTAGAAGGGGCTGCAACATAAATTAATTTAAGCAAGACCTATCCATCCTCCAAATTATAAACCCTCCCCCAGCACACAAACACACACACACACATGCACACAGATTCCCTTTTTGTCATTGCATTAATAAATACGTCTTACTTAACTGTAAGAAGCAAAAAGATAACTACATAAAAGGTTTACTAATAGTTGTCTATTTAGATATACCTTTGTTCATCTTCGCCTTCAACAGAAAGCATATACCCTAAAAGATCCCGAACTTTCTCCTTGCTTGCAAGGGGAGCTTCTGCAAGATAGCTGAAACAAATACATAAAAAAAATTAAAAAATTAAAAATTAAAATACACAATCTTTCTTCTATCAGTTTGAACCTGAAGATTTAGAAAGTATTAATAAAAAAATAAAAAAACTCAAACCAGTTCCAACCCTCGTACGATATATTTGCATCAAATATAAGAGAATGTTATCACAAAACAACATCTGTACAAAGTGATAGAGATGTTTAATCCATTCATGACTCGTCAGCCTCCAACCCATGACACACTATCAAGGCCTCTACATCCATGTAGCATGGAATTCAACTCTCCAGTCCTCACATTCTTCATAAGTAACTTAAAGTCCAGCTCAAGTGAGCCTATTCATTGCCTATGCTTCAAGCCCAAATTGCTCTTGACACAAAGTACCTCCTCTCTAGAGGGTGAGGATGAAGATTGAAGAAACAACAGAGTATATAAAATATGCTACGATTTTTCATTCAATTTATGACTAGACTTTAGAAAATAATCGATTTCGTGTATTCCCTTTCCTGATGCAACAATTTCTGGATAGTATATTAACTTCAGTCAAAGCTCAAACAACATACGTTAAAACACATTAATAAAATGGATGAAAGATGTCTTCCACACATGATTTGAATTAAATGATTCAAGAAATTGGTGAAATATTAATACATCACCTCACAAAAATACATCTAGTGCCAAAGAAAATTATAAATGATGCAAAGGTAGCATCAATGAAAGATCATACCTTCCAATAATCCGCACTGAAGCAAGTAAATCATCCCCTTTCTTTTGCCCATGTTCCTGTACAATTTCACCATTATACTTTGCTGACATGTTAAACATTAAAATTACATTAAATAACTAATCATCAGCATTACCTTTGCATCTTCTAAATACTCTAGCACAACAACAAGTGTCTCATTAAGCTGGCGAATCAGCTTTGTTAATGTGCCTTCATCGAGGAGGCTCCCTATAAAAGAAAGAGTATTAGCAGAGAAAATGCATTATACCCAATTCTCATGAACTTGCTCCCATATGAATTGGGAATCACATTCTCAAGCAGTCAAGATTGCAATAGAAGAAAAAACCACATTGTTGACACTACTAGTTCCCTATAAGGAAGTATAGACAACTAAACCACTAATAGGAGTTGTATTAATTTATTTTAAATGGAAATCTCATAGTATCACTTAAAAGCCAAGTACTCACACATGTTACAAAACAGCTACTAAAGACACTAGCCAACCTGAAATTAATAATATTAACCATCGCCAAGATAACAGATAAAAGAACTGAGCACAACCTCTTCTACCCAGATTTATTTTTTAGAAAAAAATAAATAACCAAATGGCATTTGATGGCCCAAAATGTGAAACAGAATACACAGTATGATCACAATTGAAGGCTAAGTGGATTGAATTTGAGCAGACAAACCATAGAATTCCAATCTTACTACTCCCCCACCATAAAAAATGGGAAAACAGAACTTAAAAGGCTAAGTGAATTGAGTTTCTTTTAATATATACCATCATTTTCACCAGCATTTGATATTAACTTGATTATCTTCTCAATCAATGAGTACGCAACAGCTACATTTCGTCGCTTCGAAAAAATTGCCTCAGCAGTAGCTGAAGTATCCTGAGGTGCTTCATATTTTAAATAGGCTAACTCATTCAGAAGAACAGCAATCTCAACCCTTGACTGCTCCAGGACAAGCAATAGGCACCTAAAAAAGGAAGAAGTGAGAAAATGAAACAATGAGCTAGTGCAAATGGCTTAAAAATTAGCATTCAACAAGCATAGCTTACATATCAGCTGGATTTGGATCTTGTGCATCATTTGTGCTTACTTGGCTAATCAACCAATCTTCTCCATATATGGAAACCATAGACTCAGCTAAAATAAGAGCCTGAAGTCTTTCAGCAGCAGCTGCAAATGAATTGCAAATTAAGATACAGAATTGAATAATCAACTCATCTAGACAAGTGTTCTCTCTTGTTTTTAACACGAACTCAAAATACAGTATATTAAAATAAGAACATTTGTTAGCTCTATAAAAATTCAGATTATCTACGTAAACTTTCATGAGTGCTTGGAGGAAGTGCTTTTTCATCTACCACTTCAAACTCAAAACCACCGTCATGGATCAAATCAGACTTGCGAACGGGAGTTATAGTGCATAAATGTGCAAACAGCAATAAGATGAGCAGTTATTAGAAGAGATATCACAGCAATACTCAGTTTGTATGACTTATTTCTTATCACTACTTCATCCAATACCCTCCTAAAAGCTATGATGCTCATATAGAATCATTGTCTTTTCCTTAACCAATCGAGAACCAGGTTAAACTTGAATTTAAAAAATTTATTCTCTTGCTCCATTCCCTTCTAGAATGCAAAACCCATTACTCACTCCTGCATCATCTTTACAACACCTCATCTAAATTCTCAAATTTTTCTTCAGAACAATAATCTGTGTTTGCATAGGGAACATTAAAATTTATCTTAATGACATCAACCGCCTTTCTCTAGACACCAGTTTACCACTTTTTTCCTCTTTAAATGCATGAGTTTTTCTTTAAGCCTTCTTACAATCCTGACCTTCTCTTTTTCATGGGTAAGAAAACAGAATATGGAATCAGTATCCCAATCTTTCTTACATAACAAAGCTTGCAGACTTACACCTTTCAGTATGCAAGAACACACAACTAGTATATATCTTTATCAGCTGAGAGACACTGGTACAAATTACAACTCTAAAGAACCTAATGAAGGAACAAAGAAAGAGAAACTGATAATGAAAGGTAAAAATAGCATTGTACACATAACTAAGCAAATTGTCTCAACATACCAACACGATTCTGCAAAATGGCTATAATACCAATGCGAATATTACATGACCAGCTATCTTTGGGAAGTAACTGGAGGGCATCAAGAAGTTGTGCCTGAAAATGCCAACAACTTGTAGTCATTGAAGTGTATATGCATGAAAATAGATATGTTAAAGGTACATAAAATTGAACCTATGATGGACTGATGGTTATGAATAAAATCCAAATAAATCAGTTGAATTTATGCAACTTTATTTAGTTGTCCATGTAAGCATTGATCTCAGACGGAACATGAACCGTCAACCAATTAAGCTCTATTTATATTGAAGTTTACTACATTAAGTGCAGAATGCCTTAGACCTGCACTGCAAAATAGACAACTCAAATATGGAGTTCATCATCCAATTTCTTATCTGACTGCAACTAGGTAAATATTAGGGTACAGACAACCACCCCAACTATACCAAATTTCAGTGCAGGTTAATATAGAAGAGCTTTTCTTTATCAAGCATTTTAGAATTACGTTACATCATAGAGACTATATCTGAAAGCAACCAATTAAGACGAGATACGTACTGAATCTTTTGAAGAAATAATAGCATTAAGTAGGTGTAGACAATCGAATTTCAAGGAATTGTGCAAGACAGCAAACTGCCTTGCTATTTCTGCCACCTGTAGAGACATGCCAAAAGTATTGCTTTACGTAAGACATGTTATTGAAGTTTATCTAGCATGAAGCAAGACTGCAAAATCAAAAAGAGAACAATTTAAATCTGAATTTCAAATATTTAAAAAATATACTCACAATAATTAAGAGCTCAGATAAGTAATCATTCTGAATTATCTCCAAGGACATCCTACTAAGAATCAATTGCAAAAGTTTAATGGATATTTCCATTAGATGTGAACCTGCATAATGTTTGATTCCTGTGAATTACGATGCATAGATGAAAATAAAGGAGCAGAAGTTCAAAAAAATCCCATGTTTATAAGATGTGTAAGCAACAGGAAGGTGGCTACTAAAAAGAATGAAAATACTAATCTTATTGAAGGTCATACAAAGAAAAATCTAGAGAAACGACTTCTTTCAGACATAAAAGATTAGTCCAAGGAGTGGAAAAAGAGTTGATTGACCCTACACAAATACAGAGGTAATGTAATGGTTCAGAAAGAAGGTGTGAGTTTTTTATTCCTGCCACAATTAATGTAATTAAAAGTCACTAACAGCAGCTTCACACTGTCCCATATCATCCAGTACGCAGCAAGCAAGCCATTCAAGCAAACAATAAGAACTTACCATCTTGCAGAGAAGGCATCTGAGAAGCTAGTATCTTCATGCCTCCAGATTCATAAAATCTCATAATTCCATTTCCCGAAGCAGTTGATACCAAGTATATAAACTCATAGCATTCTTCAAGAACTGATGATCCAGATCTAAACAAGAGATTCAACAAAAATTATAAAATTAATTCCTCAAAAATAAGTAAAATTAAAGACCGGTGCGGTATGAGACTAAAGTTTAATAACTGTGCACCACGTGGTCTTCACGTGGGATAAATGTCAAAAAACTAAGAAAGAACACAAATAACAAATTTCAAAGTACCTTGTTATTTTACTGTAGTATTTTTTTTTTTTTGTTAAATATCAATTTTATAATTTTAGTCTTGCAAACACAACTTTGAAAAGACTTGATGCAGCAAAGTCTCAATTTTTCACCCACCATTAACAAAATAAACAAGAAACTGAATTAGATCCCATTTCTGCAAATTTGTACAACAAAAAAAGTATGGGGATATAACATAGAACATATAAAACAACCCTTGTTATTTTTAAATCATTAGTGCCCCCAAAATATAACCTATAAACCTTATTTTCTGATAACTATACCAAAATTCTGATATGGTACCCTATTAAAATTCAACTGCTTTCCATTTAACCAGATCCCTCACCCCTTTGCTGGATTTCGATTTTGGCATAGATGCAACCCTTGATATCCTTTGCAGTTTGCATAGTAGTATAGTAATCAAAGCTAATCTGTATATGAATCACAGATGACACAGTCAAGAAATAACTGCATAAGTGCATCTCCAATGAGAGTTGCTTAAAAAAAAAAGAATCGGTTATTACAAAGTATTTCAGCACCAGTGACATGACATTTAACTGTAAGCACCGTTGCTTATGGAAGCAACCAGCTCTTATAGAAGCACTCTAACTTTTTAGAGTTGCACGATTAGAATGAAGAGTTGCTTAAAAGTAGTATAAAGTAAAAAGTGTTAATATGACATGGTGAAGCACATAAAAATAGGAGTTAAGCAAATCAAGTGAGTTGCACCATTAGATATGCTCTAATGACATCTAAATAATTTTTTAAAGAAAATAGAAAAAAAAATGAAATACTAACAAAATGCTTCCAATATAAGTGGGATATTCAAAGTAGAAAATATAAATTCAAAAGCTAGCACGAGTCATGTAATGTAGATAAAAAAGGAAAAACACCATACTGTGTGGACAATACTTCCAATATGAGTGGGACCTTCAAGACCATATCTTCCATGGAAGCAATCTCTGGAACACGACAAAATGCAGCGAGAACCGTAACCGATAAACGTAGATATGCATCCCGATTATTGTCCCCGCCACTGGCTATAGTTCCTTTACCCATACCTATTTGGTAGAAGATAGGATCAATAATGTATACAAATTAATGAAAAGGAAAAAGCAGGAGCAAGTACCAGTTCTGAGTAGGCGATCGAGAAAGCGAGAGCCAACGGCGTCGTAAACCCTACGGAGCGAGGAGTTATCATCGGCTTTGCAGAACTTGGTGACCAGAAGAAGCCCAGCGAGGCGCTGTTCGTCTCGCTCTCCTTTCAGTAGCTTCAAACAGTCCTCCAGATTCGGAGTCTGTTCTTGCTGTGTTGTTTCCTTCACCAACAATACCAAAAATTTTATTAGATACAAAATTTGCAATGAATTGAAAGGTGTAATAGCAGAGGGAGGGAGAGAGAGGAGTAGAGATTGTTCACCATTGAATTGAAGGAGTTGTGTTGAGGTGAATATGCAGAGTAGTCGAGAACTTTCACTGGGTTTCAACTTTCAAGTTCACAACCTTCTCGAAATTCCTCTACGTCTTATTTTGTTTATGTCTGTGAAGCTGACTGGTGGCGTCAACTGACGGAGCCCGTTATAGTTTATATTTATACCTTTGGAAAATTATGGAAATTGGTGGATGGGTTTCTGAAGTTTGTATACTCATTTTGTTAAGGGTGTGGCTTTTTACATCACAACTTTTTATAATCCAGCACATTTTTTTTTTTTAAAGAATGTAATATTCCTAAATTACCCCAATTATCTTTATACACCCATAAACTAGATTCTTAAAAAATACATCATCACTCCCCTCTTCTCCCTCTTCACCCTCATCCATTCGATATTGTACAGGTGAAAGTTACCCGTACCAATGACACTGACAAGGTGGAATTTAATTAATGGAAGAAAAAGGATCCAGACAATGACAACTCCGAGGATTCAACAAAAGAGGTAGAAGATATGAAGGGTAAGACATCAAGTTCATCAAAGGCAGGTGGAAGCGAGGTCAGGAGTGGAAAGAAACATGGAAGAAACTAGATGTGAATATGTACTCTCATTGTTCATTCCTTAACTGCTAGCTCGTCTTCTCCTTGTCAGCATTTTGGATACTCATTTACCTGGTTTGGGTCCTCTAGTGCAACCTAGACTGTGTTTTAGGTATCTGTTCGGCATATGTGGTAACCCCTAATTGTTGGTAGCATTTTTATCTGTGGTTAGGTTAGATGTGTGAGGGCGAGGGGGAGGAGAAGGAAAGATGAAAGAAGAGGGGTATATATATATATATACATACATCAGAATATAGGTTTTGGGTATATGAAGATAATTGAGGGTATTTTAGAAATATTACAATTTTTTATTAAAAAAAATGAGGTGTATTAGAAAATTTGTAGTGTAAAAGCCACGCCCTTTTGTTAATGCAATAACACAGGCCCATGATAATGAGATGGACCGGACCTACTATTTTGTTGTTCAACCTTCTTTCACAGGTGTGGTTTTTTACACCACAAATTTTTTTTTTTTTTAAAATATAATATATCCAAAATTCCCTCAATTATCTTCGTATGTACACCCAAAACCTATATTCTGGAGAGAGAAAAATACACAACCCCCTCTTCTTCCTCTTTCCCTCTCCTGCCCCCTCACCCTCACACTTCTAACCTAACTACAAATAAAAATGCTACCAACAATTAAGGGTTACCACATATGTCGAACAGATACCTAAAACACAGTCTAGGTTGCACTAGAGGGCCCAAACCAGATAAATGAGTCTCCAAAATGCTGACAAGGAGAAGATGAACGAGCAGTTAAGGAATGAACAATGAGAATACATATCTTCTTCCATGTTTCTTTCCACTCTTGACCTCGCATCCACCAGCCTTTGATGAACTTGATGTCTTGCCCTTCATTCTTCTACCTCTTTTGTTGAATCCTCGGAGTTGTCATTGTCTGAATCTTTTGTCTTCAATTAATTAGATTTCACCTTGCCGGTGCCATTGACATGGGTAAATTTCATCTGGACAGTTATTGAATGGATGAGGGTGAGGAGGCAGAAGGGGGAAAGAGAAGAAGAGGGGGTGATGGTGTATTTTTTTAGAATCTAGTTTATTTGTGTATGGAGATAATTGAGGTATTTTAAGGATACTAGATTCTTGTACCCGTGCGATGCACGGGCTTAATAATTTATTTTGTGCATTGTATAAAATAAATGAGATATAATGACAAAATATAAAATAGTTATAATTTTACGTTATAAAAAGGTAATTTTGTGATATTACATTAATTAAAATAAGAACAGAAAAAAGTGATTACTTTAATGACAAATTCAAACCACTGCCCTTAGGACATTGATTAAGAAATCAGAAATAAAAAATTTGTATTAGAGAGTGATGTATTCAACACTTTGAAAATTTAAAAGGTATACTTTCTAATATAAATTTTATATCTTTAAATTTCTTAACTAATGCTCTTATGACACTAGTTAGCATTACCCTGTTTTAATTTTATTTCTTGAGATGATAATAATTATTAATATTACGTATTATAATAAACATAAAAATTATTATTATATAACAATAGAGTTGAACGACATTAACTAGTTGGATCTTATTCAAGATTTATAGAAGTATGCCGACCTCTTTGAAATTAATAAGATTTGGATATATTTAAAAACTTATTAAAAATAAGTACCTTTAAAAACAATTTAATTTATAATTAATTTGGACTATGAATTTATCAGTGTTAACTATATTCTTTTCCAAAAAGTTAACCAATTAGAAAAACTCTTTAAATATTTACAAACAACTACTTCTTAAAAATAATTTGATGATTAATATGTACCAAGTGAATAATTAAAATATGAACAACAATGTTGTTCCGTAAAAAAAAACAAAACAAAAATATTGTAATAATTATTTTTAATGATCCGATTAGTGAATTTTTTTTGCTCATCTTTTGCTTTAATAACGAATTTTCCCTACGATTTATTATTAAGGAAAAACTTTGTTATTTTTTCCGAAATTTTTCCTTTCATATTTCATTATTATTATTAATATTATTACAAAAACTAAATTTTGTCCCTCAGATTTATCTATCTTTATTTTATTATTCTTCTAAACAATGACATTTAAGTTTTATTTCTTACAATATCATTATCATTTTAAATAGTGACTTTCCTATTCTGAATTATATTTTAAATTTACTTCCTATTATTTTATTCTTATTTCAAACAATAATTTTTTCATTTTATTATATTATTGTTATAGATAGTGATTTTTTTATCTATCTTGTTTTATTATTTTATCAGTGGGTTGTTTCTCGTTATTATACTATTTGTAAGCGGTTTGTTCCCATTTTGTAGTATATTAATTGATAATTGATAAATTAATATAGGCCATTCTCGAGTTGGAGGATCGGAGGGACATGTCATATGAGTGAGTAAAAAGTGAGATTTATGAGTGAGTGAATATTGAGATCAAAAGTAAATAGCACGTATAAGATAGCAACAATTAGCAAAGTGTCCAGAACCTTCCTCTCTATGTGTGTGTCATAAACAATGGAATTCGGAAATAGATTAAATAGAATAGACAAAAAAAGGGAAAAGATATGGGCGGGAACACTGCTGGGGATAGATTTTCCGAAATTATATAGTTATAGACTAGAAAGTTACCCGTGCAATGCACAGGTTAAACCAATAATTGAAAAAATAAATTTAAAAAATTGTTTGAGGCTTTAGAATTAAAAAAAAGAATATTCAATAGTCTAATTTTAACACTATAAATTATTCTATAAAAATTAGAAAAATATAAATTGTTATATAAAAAGTTAGAACATGAACAAATAATAGTGATAATGATTATTTCAACCCCTTATTATATTAATATAAAAAATTAATTAATATAAAAGGTAAATACTATATGTCATCATATATAAACAACAATTATATTTTGTTTACATATAATCATCTCTTACCAAAATAATTTCTTCAGTAATGTTTCAATTCAATATACCTCAGTTTTATGTCAGATTTTTTTTTTCTTCCTTTTATTGGATTTCAACCTCATATAATATAAATATAAATATAAAATGTTTAAATATTACATGATTTACTTCTTTTTCCATGCAAGTTAATCATTTTTTGATATGTATTTATTTATCATATTATTTTTAACATTTGCCACTAAGAACATCTGTAATATGTTATTAAATAAAATTTATTTTCCCTTTTTTTATTATATATTTTTTTAAATAGTATCTTTCTTATTCAGTTTCATCTTTTATTGTGTCATACAATAACTTTTTTACTATGTTTTATCCTCTATTATTTTATCATTATATATTTAATAATTTTATTGAAAAGTGAATTGTTCAACTTAATTTTATTTTTGCCATTTTATTATTATTTCATACACCGAATTTCTCTTTCGGTGGTTTCTTATTCATTTTATTATTATTTTAAAATATACATTTTTTTCGTTGTATTCACTATTATTTTAAATGATTTTTCATCAATTCAAAAAAATGAATTTTTCTGTTCAATTTCATATTATATTATTTTATTAATATTATTATTGTAGGCTTAATTGTACTTTTGGCCTCTCTTTTTAAGTGCTAAGGCAGTTTTGGCCCCCTGATTTTTTTTTCACTCGATTTTAGTCCACACATTTTAAAAATGTACAATTTTGGTCCATTCGTTAAATTAACATCCAACAATTAACATTCCAAATCAGTATTCACTTATGGCATCATTTGTTAGAAAACATATGTCAGGTTCACAAGCCATATTGGATACACCATTAACTATTGGATGTTTACATACAGATAGACAAAAGTTATATATTTTTAAAATGTGTGGACTAAAATTCAGTGAAAAAAAAATGAGGGACCAAAATGCCCAAAAACTAAATAAGAGGAACCAAAAGTATAATTAAACTATTATTTTATTATCATTTCAAAAAATGGTTTTCTTCAATTTCATATTATATCATTCTCTTATTATTCTAAAAACTGTTTTTTTTTCTTCCGGTTTCGTAAATAAAAAAAGAAACGGAATGGATAAATGTTTGTATAAATAAAAAATGATGGAAGTTACCAGAATCTTCTATATTTATTTAATAACTCAAAAAAGCTTCTATTTTTATGACACGTGTCCTGCACAGTAACTATTATTGCGTTTTGTTTATACTATCTATAGATTACATTTTTAAAAAATTGTGATGTATTAGAAAAAAAAATATGGTGTAAAAAGCCACACCCTGCGTAAAATATGGATGGGCTTACATAATCCATCTTTAATAGTGTATCAAGCCAGCTTTGTTTTTGTTCCTTCTCTGAGCCCATCATTCATCACCTTTTTTTTTAATTATTAATTTTTCATGTGTACCTACTTTTAAAATAGGAAAGTAAAAAAATTTCACAAACAATTTGATTTAAAATGAATTAGACTAGTAATAATAATATATGGGATTTGAGTGGTAAAAAATAAATTAGACTAGAAAAAACTAAATTAATTTTATAGTTTAAACTAAGGAGATTAGATAATGATTTAAAAAACAAAATATTAGTTGAAGTAGACAAGGTATCATCTCTCCCCCCTTCAAAACTAGGATCCTAAATGAGTCAAATCATCTCTAGCATTTGAATATCAGGTTTGACTTATGAAAACAACAATTGTTGGCTAATTCAGAATCAAATTTGAAGCTTGAGACAACTAATCTTCCTTAAAAATTTGAAACTTGAATTTGACTCATTTAATTTATTTACTGTTTATCATTAAAAAAAATAATTATTTTTAAATTTATCAGTTTAATAAAAAAAAAATGGTCACTATTAGTGTAATATTTAACAAACATTTTTATGTTAGAAAATGAAATAATAATTGAGATAATATATATAATTTTGTATTCATAATTCATCACATAAAAAATTATAAATTCCAACAATTGTTTTATAGGTAATATATAAATATGAACTATTCGCGAACTATTAATATACATGGTCGACCCCAACACATATTGAGGCCTAAAGCGAACTCTGAGGTGAGACCTTTTTAAAGCAAATAACAATATTTTACTAAAATTATTATATTTTTATTTAAAAATTAATTTTCGTGCTTTTTGAGATATAAAATAATTGTTGATCTTATTAAACTATTGTGATCGTTTTCATTTAACATTTATTTTTCAAACAATAATAAAGGCAATCCATTTAATATTTATTAAGGCATTGTTAATCTTAGATAATTGTGTCGATATATATTTTTAGTAGCGGATTCTTCTAATTTATTAATTTCTTTTTCTTGTTCATTAACTAATACTTCTTATCTATTTTCATTTCCATCTATTCCATCTATGTCTACATCATTAACTTGTTCATTAAAAGAACAATCACCTATATTTTCAGATTTACTTTTCTTGTTTGTTTAGATAAATTTATCTATAGCCCTTTTGTGGTTCAAATAATGCTTCAACTTTTTTTTTTTAGTTTCGAATAACCAGATTCACATTTTTGAGTTGACATTTATATACTATATATAAAATAAAAGCAATGAACGTAACACAAAATTAAATCAAAACTAAAGAGAAAAGGTTAGAACGATAAAACATGAATGCTAAGATATTATTTCACATAATTTTTTTTTCTAGTGCTTGTTAGGCCAAATGCAACAGAACAGGTGCAAGATTTCTAATACAGGAGGAGAAAATAATTTGTCATTTTGTTGTTATTTTATATAAGCATTAAAGATACAGTATGGGTTAAATGCAACATGAACAAGTGCAAGGTTGTATCAATCATTTTTTTTTAATTAAAAAAAGAGCCTGATATTCAAGAACATCAATGTGAGGCGGAGGAAGTCTCACCAATCGCACTAGGCGGAGAGCTAAAACAGAGGTCATCGAGGCGTCGAGGGACAAAGGGAGACACAAAAGGTGAGGTTGTCCGGTGCACCGTGAGGGAGGGAGATGCGGAGTTGTGAGTTTTGTGAGAGAGTCGGAAAGGAGAGAAACCAGAAATGTGAGGGAGACAAAGAGAAGTGAGTGAGGGAAACTGGAAAAGTCTTTTGGTTTAAAAAAAAAATGTTAACAACGAAGTACTCCCTCCGGACTTAAATATAAGCAAAAAAGTAACTATATTATTTGGACTTAAATATAAGCAAAAATCAATTAAGTCAACACTATTAAATGTTAGTATTGTAAAAATCAAGAAAATTAACCAATCAAACCAATTCTCCATTTACTTTTCCAAGAGCATTGCATATTCCCTAGACAATTAACTCTCTTTTTTTACACAAATCAAGATAATTAAACTAACTTAACTAACTTTCTTAATATGTGTGAATTTAGTTTTTTTTGCTTATAATTAGGTCCGGAGGTAGTACCAAATAAAGAGACGTGAGTGAGGGAGAGACGGAGAGTTTATAGCTCTTTAGTCTTTACTTTCTTTTTTCAAAATAAAAAATAAAAAATAGTAAAGTAAGTAATGAAAAAAAAATGGAGGCCTAGAGCCCTTACTTTAGTGGCTTTCTCCTTAGACCAAACCTGTTAATATCAAATCTACAGAACTCGAGTTTAACTTTTTTTTTTTTTTTTGAAATATTTGAATATAGAGTTTAATTTTCATGTACTGTCAGTATAAAAGATCTTCACACTGACATCTAATAATATCTCGACAAATCGGTATTATTTTTATTTCTCTCTCTTAATTATTAAAATAAAAGCACATATGCCAAAATGTTAGTGGATGTGATGTATACTACTTTAATCCTTCAATCTTACTTCTAGCTTAAACTTATTTATTGAACTAAACAAATGAACTTAGTTGAATATTTAACAAAATGAGCTCACCTGCCGAAAATTAATCAAATATAATATGCAAAATATCCCTTCAAGTTATCCAAACTATGAAAGTTATTTTATTTTATTTTTTGACAAACAAAATATGAAAGTTATTGAGTGTAGCAAGGGTGGTGGTCAATTATTTATTTCAAAATTCACAAATAATGAATATATAATAATCTCGAGGAATCTAAACACCCAAACATCCAACCACTTCTAAAGACAAACTTATCCACTTAATAAATTATATTATATACAAATAATAAAAAGATGTTGCTTATCAGGAAAAACAAAACTGAATGCTGCTAGGAAAGGATAAACAATAGGGATCTGTTTGGCCCCTAACTGTCGATCAACAGGCGCCACATAAGCCCCAGCTTCTATAATATGTGGTGGACCGGCAAACGCAGTCTTCAGGTTCCTAATCCGAACATGCATAGTAACAACCTTAGCGATATCTTAATAGAATTTGTTTTATCTGAACACCTATGATGCCGAACTTTATTCACGTCTAACTAATTGTTTATCACTTTACTACGTAAAGAGTGGAATTAGGTTTAGAACTCTATATGTCGCGTATCTCTTTGCGTGTATACTATATATACACACATAAATAGCTACGTATATCAGTCTAACAATTCGTCGTTGCAGAAGAAAAAGTGGCTAGTTAACACTGTCATGGCAGAAAATTCATCAAGGTTTGAAGAAGCAGGTGCATGTGAGTGCGTGGAAGGTTATGATGAATGCGAAGACACGGCCACACTCAGTTCTTGTGCCCGTTTCTGTGGACTCTGCTCTCGGTGGAGTCCGCCGCATCCATACGACACGTGTCAGGAAGAAGAAGAAGAAGAACAAGAAGCGGTGGTGGAAGATCATCAGAACTGGTTGTTGAAGGAACTGAAGAAGAAGGTGAAGGCGTTGCCAGAAATTTTGGTAGGGCCAAAGTGGAAGAGTTGTTTTGTGAGAAGGTTGAGGGTATGCAGTGGATGGAAGAAGAAGAAAAGGACAATGCAATTCCAGTATGACCCGAAGAGTTATGCTCTTAATTTTGATGATGGGAAAGAGAAGGAAGGTGATGGTGTTTATCTTGATTTCTCGGCTCGATACGCATGTCCAGTGGGGATAAACAAGGTGCATCTGCAATTTGGAGCACATTGAAATACTGTAAATAGGAATTATTCCTAATTTTAGGATTTTCTTAATTAAGGATTTTTTTTTTTTGGAAATGTAATTAAGGAATTAATGTATAGAAAGTTTTTCTTGTAAATCTCAACTCAGTTTTAATATGTTGAATACATAATTTTTCAGTAGGTATTCACTATTTTCAATTTTGTTAACCAGTGCCTTTCACATTTTTCAATTTGTTATTCTTCTTGCGGATGTTCTTAGGTACTGCATTGGATCTGCTTCTCATCGAAACATAACAAATTCAAAAGATAATCTTCGTTTTCTTTAGTGAGATTTGCAAATATAACTATTTAAAAACCTAAATGGATGATCCACAATTATATTATCACACTGATTTATTTTATACATATTTTTATATTTACTTTATAATCACTGGTCGAATTATTATTATTTGCGTTGGAAACAATAATAGATAAATGACATATGATTAAAATTTATGTATATAAAATAATGTGAAAAAGAATGGTAAGATAAATATTTTCAAGCGAGACAAAGTAAAAATTGTCAAAGCATATTCAATTATGGTTCTTGCACCAACATTATATTGGTTCGAGTAGAACTGGATTCCGTGGATACTTCGATAAGTTATGGTAAAAAAAAAATCTTCTTGCCGCAAAGAGCCACATGGATTGATTAGTTAATGCATTTATTAATGTAGATAAGTTTGCATGTTTAGGTTTGGTTTGAATTGATTCTAAGATAAAAATTATCCAATCAAAACATGTTAATTAGTTGATCTGAGTGGAACTAGGCTCGGATCACTTAAGCAAGGTCTCGAGTTCGAGTCTTGTGGTTGGGAGGGGAGACCCGACTAACGGTGGCCAGCCAGGTTCCCTGGCGGAG
The DNA here is from genome assembly GCA_035048595.1 of Echinosophora koreensis. Classification (NCBI taxonomy): domain Eukaryota; kingdom Viridiplantae; phylum Streptophyta; class Magnoliopsida; order Fabales; family Fabaceae; genus Echinosophora; species Echinosophora koreensis. The sequence goes on along the minus strand of JAPCYP010000001.1, from coordinate 6,116,263 downwards.
ATTAGTCATCGACAAAGCTGGTGGATACTCCGTACCTATGTCATGGTAACAAAAAAAAAAAACAAGGTAATTAGTTATAATTTGATTTGGATGGGATTGATTTAGATATTAAAAGTTAAAACGAAACCAATTTAAGTTGATTGATCAAATTGGATTAGATTATATGATTTGATTTTTGAAGAAAACAACTAAAATTCAAACGCTAAATAATAAAAACAATAAAAGTACCAGATTTGAAAGTCCAAACTCCAAACTATTTTCATGGCCGTATAAACCATATTCATATAATTTGAATATTTAGAAAGACATGAATGATTAATATATTTATATTTATTTTAACAAGTCAACGAATCAATGAAAAAGTACATGAATCAATGCCATTTTCCCAATCAAAGACTATCTAAAAGTACAAAGAGAAATCAATAATTAATGGAAAATTACACTAACTAAACCTTCATCAACCTTCAAGTTAATTACACTTCCTACTCTTTGTTTTAAAGGTTAGACTTACCTCCCCTTAAGAAAAAAAGATGTAATTAATTACAATCACTTCTTGGAGAGGTAAGTAATAAGTATAATTATTACCGAGTCCTAAGGATGATGAGGGTAGTCTTTTGTGATCAGATAAATGTAAAGCATAATGAAGTTAAATTTCAAGGGAGATCAATATAATTTTCACTTAGTGAACGAAGGTTGGTTCAGTTGGTAAGGATACGACTCATAACCTACAAGGTCGTGAGTTCGAATCCCACTGTCGATGTGAGGACCTCGTTGGTGGGTAATCTGTAAGTATCACCATAAGCGCTGTTTGAGTCATGAGGCCTGCTGTGACCCTGGTGAGCCACCGAGACCCAATTCACCTAAACTTTTACGCATAAAAAAAAAATATAATTTTCACATAATTATTCTGGGAAACTTTAAGTCAAACACATTCTAAATTTTCAAAATCCCAAACAGATTTAGGCACACACACTCTACATAAGGACTTGAAGTTTATTTCCACTTGCTCTTTGTCCGTTCCACCCCGAATTTTCCAAACAATAAATGTATGTACAGATCCTGTCATTTACCCCCCTAACCACAGACAGTAAAAAGAATTTATGAATCCTGTTTCCACTCTCCTAATTTCACCTGAGGAATTTTTCTGCCATGATCATATGACTATACAATCACCAAACGAGGTTGGCACACGTGGTGGTAGACTTGTGTCCCTTAATCAAGTGATTGGGATTCGAATCTCAGCTCTTACGTATGAAGCGAATTTTTGCTGGGAGGGGGCTTCCCACCTTCAGGTGCCATTCATTCTCCCATAGGAAATTAGTCCCCACTTCTGGTTAAAGACAAAAAAAAAAAAATGACTATACAATCCATGCCAACAGTCCAACACCATGTAAAAAGTAAAACTTGCCACGGTTTGGTTTACCCATTTTACTCCAAGCAGAAAATATAGAAGAGAAAACACATTTGGAAAACCAATCTCATTTTTAAAATTTAAAAATGTTGTCGATATTTTTTGAAACACCGAAACACCAAAATTCTGTGTTCTTAATATGAAGCAGTGGCATTTTTGTAGTTTTAATAAAATTGATTTCTTTCCAACTATATTAAAACTAGAGTTTTAATAAACACGAATCTGAAGTTCAACTACCCAAACGAGGGCGAATTCTACCGTGGACTACTTTGATAGGTGGTCCACGGTGCACAAGTAAATTTAATGGTTAGATGTGTGTGGACCATAATAATACAGTGCACTCTCTAGCATTGAATCATTTTCCTTTTTCATCATTCTTCCCTTACCTCCTCCTACCGCCGTTGCCGCCGCCGCGCCACCACAGGACGAGCACCAGCCAGTCGTCGTTCTCCCCATTGCGTGAACCTGCACACAGCTCCGACACCAACTCCGACAGATCCGACACCATCCAACCTCCATCGCAACCTCACAGCCGTCGCGGTGCCTCCACCTTGAACCGCACCGGATCGTGTCCCTGCCAAGCTTCCATCCACGACCGCCAACAATACCACTGCAAGGCCCCCTCTTTCGCTAGTAGTCACTGGTGGGCAACCCAGAACCAGATCTGGCGGCCCCGAACAAGATCTGGCGAGCAGGGGCTGGGTCGAGTCCGAGGTCGCGAACCAGATCTTGCGGCGGAGGCTCGAGTCCGAGGTCACATTTTGGGTTGACGGCAGACGCCTGGAACCGCCACCATCGTCGTCTCAGACTTCCCTTCTGTCATCTGCGCATAAAGAGATGGCGAAAATGGGGTGAGGTTGTTCATTACCAAACTCAGCCTTTGAGGAGCAAGGGTCGGAGTAGAGACGGCGGTGGACTGTGTGGAAGCGACGGAGAGAGTCGGAAGGAAGAGAAAGGGGAGAAAGGGAAGTCGCGTTCATGTCCGGGCGGCGGCGAACAGAGGGGGGCGACGGCGAACAGAGGGGGGTGGATGAGGTGGAGGGAAGGGAGAAGGGAGGAATGGGGAAGAGGAAAAGGGAAAAAATTCAATGAGGGAGGGTGCATCATATTACCATAGTCCACACAAATCAAGTGGTTTAAACCACTTGTGCATGGTGGTATCACCTATGAAGGTGGTCCACCGTAGAATTCGCCCCCAAACGAGATTCAAACTAGAAGTGATTTAAACACCAAATCCAATTACTAATTTGGAAACGCGTTGAGGTATATGTAACTTTTGTGTTACAAATCGGTTCTGACTGTAAGTTTAGCACGTGGTTTGAAAGACGCAAGACAACTTCACACTGGCTTTTTGCGGAAACCTCTCCACCTTGTTCATCCTCCGCTACCATTGAAAGAAATGGTGACACCTTCTTCATCAAAATCAATGATGACCAATCTAAATCGAATTTTATTGATATAGCTGGATTCAAATGATTATTCATGAATTGATGGTTTTGATTTTGATGATGATTATTTGAAGAACTTTTCCACATATGACTTGTTTCTGGAGGATTGTTTGAACCGTGGTTCAAGGAATGCAAGTAATGAAAATGATTCTTGAAACAAGCATATTTTCAAAAAACTAAAAAAATGACAATGATAATTGAAAACGATTACTAAAACCATACTCTCCCTTACTATATATCATTTCTACAACAGAATGTCAAATTTAATAACAAAAACAAAATTAGTATGATTGAAGGAAAAATGCACAGACTATTACTGTACACCCATACCCCACACTATCATATATGTATTTTACAAGCCTTAAAATGTGAATAAAAATCATAAAGGTTTCGGTTTATAATTTCTAATTTAACTGCATAATTTTGTTGCATCACATGTACTGCAGGCCTTGAAGCATAGGTAAAACGATTCATCAATATTAGATCCTCGTCTGTGTTAACCCTGTTCCTTGAGCAAGAAGCAAAATGTGATACTTTGAACCCTTTGCCATGCAGCATGATTGGCCCCAGAGAAAGAACAGTCTAACAGTCAGGGATTGGTTCTGGAGTTTTCCTCGGTTTACATGCGGCGATCATTACTATTATCCCCTGCATTACTTCTTTTTATAAATTAAGATTGGTGAAAAGCTCGTGAAAATTTAAATTAAAATAAAGGAATTCTTTTGATAGGAATACCTTTTGCGCTTGCTCTTCAAGACAGTAGAAGTCGAAGGATTGCTATGCCAGTTCCTCTTTCTTTGATTGATGAACCAATTATTAATCTGCTTTAATTGCAAGCCCGTTTCCTGCACCAACCTTGCTTTATCTTCCTCCTGAAAAGCACAAAATTGATTAAGATGAGTAGAGAAATATTGATGAGTGACAGTAATATTAAATTTTAAAAGGTCACTTGTAAATATCTCATGAGTATACAGAGCTCACTATTGTGCTAAAATGTGGACTTAGTGCACAAGCTTAATCTTAAGAGTAATGTGTAAAATTCTTATTCCTGTGCTTTGAATTCCAGGACGAATGTGATTAAGGACATGTTTGTTTGAAAAAATTAATGCTTAGCAAAACTCAATTTGCAGATTAAATGTTGAATCTTGAAAAGGTATTCTCCAAAATATTAGTAAAGCCAATATTGAGTTCTTACTGTAGGGTAAGGCCACTTGGAATGTGATTGCCACCAAGCTTTAAGGACAGAGGTGGTGTCACCAGGAAGTTTCCCAGCTCGTCTCTTGCGTAAAATTTCCTCTCTTATGTCCACAATTTTCTCCTTATAACCCTACATAAAGAAAAGAACATGAGATTGATCACGCGGGAATAGACTTAAAATGAAGACACTCGAGGGAGACTTCAAAAGCTATCATTAGTCCCTTGCCTGTTTCAGTTCATGCTTCAATTCATGTCTTACACGTTCCATGAGGGACCTCTCATTCTCTGTTGGAATAAGAGGGCCAAATCCCATGCTATCAGGACCATCCAAACCACCATCAAACAGATTAGCATCACTATCTACTTGGTCGTCTTCGTCATCAGACATTGTTGCTCCTGTACCTTCCCCTGGTGAAACTCCTGCAGCATGTGGGAAAAATTGTCACTTCAGTACTCATATCATACACTTGAAAAAAAGACTTGCTTTTGCTGTTTATCTGTGCACAATAATTTAGCTAATCTAACCAAAAGGTTTGTGTCTACGTTCAAAGTACACAATAGTTTGGAATAACATGCTAAAAATATGGACAGCTAGGCAATGCACTATAAAGCCTTTAATACTTTCTTATAACACAGGAATTATTACAATGCTTGTGGTTTTGCTAAGTTTTTCACTATTTGCTTATACATATTTCAATTTTAATTAAATTCGCTAAGATTTATAGTTTCCCAAACCCAACCAATGAAAAAGAGAAGGAAAATAAAGTTCCTGTAGCCATGTTCATCTTTGTCTATCAACCATCAATGGATATCATTTATTGTTAGACTGAACTTCGCAAATATTAACTGATATTTGACCTTGTCAGAAAACTTGAACATGTGGTTACAATTTACAAATCACTGCCCGTACAATCCCTGATTTCAAGAACTTAAGTACTCTGAAGCTGAATTAATTGATAGCAACGACTCTGTCCCAATTTGGGTGGTTTGTACTATATTGAGCCATAAACACAGTGATTCATACATCATCTCAGATTACACCTATCATCCTGATAAAGTATTTTAGAGTCTATCCCTTTAGAGTTTAGAATAGGAAGAGAAAATATAGAGAAACTGTGATACAATTTTTCATATAAAGGTACCTAAAATTTTCGCCCAATACAAAAGGGGACACCAAACTGACCCTTGCGGTTTTCTGGAAACTGGTCATAATAACCAATATTTTGTGTTCGGGGTGAGTAAATTATACAGCTTGGTTCCATGTTATCCGGAACATAAATGAGGGAACATAGAAAGTTAGACTTGAATAACATTGGAACAAGTTTATTTTCATTTTTTATCATTCAATTCAGCCAACCTTTTATTTTTATGTTAAGATGTAACAATCAGTAGAAGAAGACAATTATTGCACCTGTTAGACTTTGTAAGGATTGCTCGATCTCCCAACAAGCCATTACTGCTTCCATTGCATGGACCCGGACATGTTGTTGGAGTTGTTCTTTGAAAGAACAGAGCAACAAAACATAGTGCGACTGCAGCAACATCAATTAGGTAAGAAAACTATCAAAATCATAACTGTATCATAGCATACAAACTCTCTAGCACAAACCACCCATCTTTGTCCACCAGACCACCACACACCGTGACAAAATGAACAGAATTCTAAATTGTAAAGGCCATGGAATATGCTGAAAAAAATAATTCATTAATTCATGATTTTAAATCTAGGCTCGAAACCGTAATTGAGTTCACGACGTTGTGGTTTTGATAGTCTCTAAAATCACATCACATCATGACGGCAATTACGGTCACATTTTTCATAATTGTCCGCAATTGCGAAAAAATGCAACACGGGCCAGAAGAATACCAAGAAGTGATCGAGTTCCTTATCATCACCGAGCATGGAGTGAGGGCCATGTCCGTAAGCGGAGTACTTGGCCACCACATTCTGAGACTCAGCAAGCTGAGCGTCGATCCTCGGTAACTGGTCAACCGGCGTGGCGATCCGCAAGCACGACACGTGTGCCGACAGCAGCTGTTCGTATAGCGGATGCGCCAGAATCTCCGCCTTGTACCTTGCATTCTGCCACTTCACCAACCCCTCCCCGCTGCCAACGCCGTCCTCCACCGCCGCCTCGATCTTCTCGCCGGTGTTTGGCTTCAAATCGCCGGAGTCGTGGGATAAGGTGGCGACGTCGTCGATGACTTCGCTTTGGTTGCGGTGGAGGACGGGACGGGAGAGCCATTGGGTGGAGGAGTCGGAGGCAGGGGCAGTGTGGAGGTTGAGGAAATCTGTGCCGTTGGGAGCGTTAACGTTGTTGTTATTGGTGTTGTTGTGGTCGTTGTCGTATTGGGTACGGAGAAGAGCGTTGTTGAGCCAATTAGGTGCGGTTTGGAGGGGGTGGTGAGGATCGGAGGCAGGTTTGGTGGTGAGGTCTGGGGCGGAAGGTAGCTGTGGACGCAAGGAGTTGTTGTCTTGGTGGTGTTGTTGGTCTGTGAAATGGTGAAGTGGAAGGTTTTGGGAGAGGTGGTGGTTGTGGTTGTGGTACGCCATATGAAACAAGAGAAAAGCTAGCTATTATAATTCATGGAGAAGAGACAGAGCAAAGGGAGAGAAGAAAAAGAGATAGAGAAATTGGGAGTGTGTGTCTGTGTTTGGTGTAGCAGTTGTGGTGTAGGACTAAGAAACGAGGATACAGGGATTATATTTTATGTTCAGACCGGGAACTGAGAGAAGCGAAAAAGTGAAGGGTAGAAAGTAGGGACAAGTGAGAGATAAAAAAGGGAGGGAACAGATGCTGTTCAGAGTTACCATGAACGTATCTACGTGTATACGAAGGCTACTTCACGGAGTTTGGGAGAGGATGAAGTAAAATGTTAGTACGAAGCGGTTTAGAGTATATTACTCTATTGTTACGAAGGTTTAATTGAAGGAATGGAAGGATATCTCGTTCTATTGTTTGAAAGTCATAACAGTAAGTAATGGAGTGTGATGTATTTTAAATTTTATTTTTGATAATTTCCTTTCTATTTTTCATTATTTATAACAAATGTTTTGTTTGGAAGGGTTAAAATTGTAAACTTGCATTTAATTGTAAAAAGAAGGAAGTGTTCCTTCCTAAACTCCTAAATTGAAGGGTGTGAAAAATAGAGGCCTTAGATGGTTTGGAGTTGTTTGACTTCTTATCATCAACCATTTCATTCAATTGTTTAAAAAACTCCCAAACAATGGATCAAGCGATCTTTACCATCATATTTCATCCTCCCAAACATATCCTAACGCATTGTTTGGATAGCATCGACTAGGGGAGAGGGAACTTGGATGAAAAAGAGTAACTTCCATTGTTTGGATGCGGGAAGAAAGTAGAGTAGAAATAAAACTATTAGGTGGGACCTACCAAAAAAACACTCTTCCCAATTTAGAAGAGATTATGTACGGGAGACAGAGAGTCTTAAGATTTCTCAATTTACCCTTTTATTTTTTTCAAAGAGATAAAATTATCACTATTATTATAAGGATATAAAAGTCTTTATACCAAAACTTAACCTTTTTTTTTTCCTCTTCTGCCTCTTTTCATTTTTTTCTCAATCCAAAAATAATCTAAAAATTTAATCATTCTCTACTTATTTTCTCTCTTCTCCTACTTCTTTTCACCCTACTTCTCTCCTCACTACTTTTTCTCATAACCAAACATACCATAATGGTTACAAAACATAAAGGAAAGGGGCTCAAAGGATTTTGTGTTTGGAAATGAACTGTGTGCTCAGATTAAAGTTTAGAAACTTGTTCGAATCAATCTCATTTCGACTTAAGTTTGGTTAAAAAAAGATTTAGGATGCGTTTGTATACACGGTTTAATTAAGAGCTCATTTAATAAGCGCTTGTTATATAAGAACTTATGTATAAGCTGATTCTACAATCAAATAGCTTATGGGCTCAACCCTGCATAGCCTCTTTATAAACTACTACTATAAGCTATCCTAAAAAGCTTATGGACATACAATAAGTTATTTTTATAAGCTTTTTCAAACACCTGCAGAAGCACTTATGTCATAAGATAGGCCTGGATAAACTCTTTCAAACACTCCCTTACTCTAATGTGATTTATATTTGAATACTTTATAATGAAAAGTGTATTTGACAAAATAAATTTTGTTTGGATAATACTAATCAAAAGCACTTTCAGGCACACATTTAGAGAGGGGAACCGATATGCAGATTGGCTAGCAAATTAGAGTCTTTCAAAGGACTATGGTCTTGAGGAGATTGTGAGCACCCCTTCGGAGCTTTCCTTACTGCTTTTAGGCGATATATCAGGGGCTTCTTTACCCCCGAGTACGTAGTAACATTGTAGTCTTGTTCTCCCTTTTATGGGATTAGGCCTCTGTAAAATATATATATATATATATATCACTTTTCAATGTGTAATTACTAAGATGGACATAAGTTTTACAACGTAATATTAATATTACTTTTTTTATTTCATTTCAATATTTTAAAATATGGAAGTGATAATATATTAGTAAAAAAATAAATAATAAATCTGCAACAAAATATTAAAATAATATTATTTTTTTTAAGGATAGATAACAACACTGCACGAATGTATGTTAATTTAAGATTATTCATAAATTCTACAAAACAAATTGAAGAAATAAAAGCAATAGGTACATTACTTCCGTTTCAACCAAAGTTTTTTTTTTTTCTTGTGAGGGAAAATTTCAACCAAAGTTGGAAGCCAAACTTGGGTAACAGATTCAAATGGATAACCAAACGAAATAACATTTGCATCCATTGAAATCAACCTACGTTGAGGGGCTCAAAGGATAAACCAAAAATAGATATTGGTTTTGAAAAGATGCTACTATTTGATTAAGGAATATGTAGATTAGGTAAATTAAATAATTCAGAGAGTTGGTTTCAGTTGGGGCTAAATAGGAAGCTTGGGGTGGAAACAAAATAAGGCTTTGGGAGGATGTGTGGTATGGGCATTCAACTTTCAAAGATTTGTTCCCGAGATGATACTCAGTATCAGAGGATAAAAATAAAGTGATAGGGAACCTGGGGATTTGGATGGGTGAGAGATGGGAATGAAAGTTGAATTGGAGAAGACCTCTATTCGAGTGGGAACAAGAAGTGTGGGCAGAGTTTGCGGCTACAATTTTTCCTGCATGTCCAAGGAAAGATGATGTCGGTCTTTGGGAATGGAACCTGGAAAGTTCTAGGTCTTATTCTTCAATATCGGCCTATAAATGGTTACAAGAGTTTTGTCAAAATCAGGAGGCTAGTGGGGAGTAGGAATTATTGGTTCTAAATATTTCTGGAAAGTTAAAGCTCCCCAAGAAGTGTTACCTTTTCCTGGAGGGTAGTGCTAGATAGAATTCCAACCAAAAGTAACCTGCACAAGAGGAATGTTATTTTGGATCAACATCACTTACTTTGTGATTTCTGTGAGGAAGGGGTTGAGACAGTGGACCACTTGTTTCTCCAATGCAATAAAGCCTTTTTAGTCTAGTTGAAATTTTATGAGTGGTTGTGATTTATAATCTCTTTACCTAACTCTGTTAGAGCTCTATATATTCAACATAAAGGTTTGTTTGTAGGAAACAAAGTTAAGAAGAGGGGCTTGGTTCTATGGCACTCAGTAGTGTGGACCCTATGGTTGGAAAGAAATGCTATCCTTTGATTAAAATCATATCTTGATCATGGTTGGTAGCTAATAAGGATTGGAAGATCCAATTTGTGGGTTAGTGCATAAATCCTTTAGAGTGTTTGAGTTATAAAGGTTAGGGTTAGGAATAGGAAGTCTGGTATACATGGTTTTAATTATATCCTTCATTTTTTGTCTTTGGGAATTACACAATTGAGTTGGCTTCTTATACTTTGTCTGGGTTTATATGGATTGAATATGGAAAAGTGAACAGGAAGTTTGTAACTATCTGAGTATGATAAAGCCTATCGGCTTCATGTTTTGGTGGTGCTGTAAATTATCCCCTGCAGGAATCAAGTGGATGGCTCACTTTATATGGCTGATCAGCAGAAGGTTCAATCAGGGACCAACCATGGGTATTTCAACCTTGGTGAGATGGCATTAAGGGTGTATAAGGGTTAGGCTGGTGAGGTGGAGTTGTGGAAGGGAGTGAATCATTTGAAGGAAATATTGTTGAAAACTTGTGAGAGGCTACAAATACTTATACCTGTTCAACAGAATTTTTTTAACCATATATATGTGGTTTGCTGTTTTTTGCAGGTGGCTTCAAAGATGTTAAGTTTCTGAGGGCTTTTTTTTTGGGTGCGGAAGTCAACGAGGGGGACTGGAATATAAAGGTGTAAGGAAAAGGGGGACTATAAGAGTGTGAGTGAAACACCAAAACGAGGGGAAAAGGGGGTGAGCAAATCATAAGAGTGAATTTCTTGAGTGGCTGTGAGGATTCTTTGGCATCAATGTTGGTTTATGTTTTGTCCCTTCATATGTTTATCAGTAGTTAGTTTGGGTTCTTCTGTTGAGTTTTTTATTTGGGCAAGAATCAATGATGGTACTAGTGTCCTCAATTTTTGGCAAATAGAGGTCCTTTGGAAAGTTTTTTGAAGATCCCTTTATCAGGTAACATTGGGTAAAAAGGTGGTAAAGGTATTTTGCTTCTGTTTTGCTGTTTCATTAAGAGGAAAAAAAGTGAGGCACCGGTGGCCTTGGTCACTCCTAGTTGCGGTATTTGATTCTGGTGGTTTTTTGTTTAGCCTATGTTGTCTGGTGGAAGACAGGAAGGTTATAGGGTGAACTTTTAACCATTTACTCTCTCTCTCTGCTTGATTCTGGTTGGTCTGTAGCTGGGTGACGTGGTTCTTTTTACCAGTAAATGTGTTGACGGTTTTTAATTTTTTGTGGCTTATTATGTAAAACGCCCCCCAAGTTATGGATTGGTTCCTTATAGGGGTGTTCATCAACCGATTCAAACCGCAAAAACCGAACCGAAAAACCGAAGACCGAACAAACCGAAAACCGAAAAAACCGCAATTTTTCATTGGATTGGATCGGATTTTGGATCCCCTAGTGACATCCAATCCAATCCAATCTAAACCGAACTACTATAGACATATACTATTATTTTTGAAATTATAGTATTACTCATACTTAAACATTGTTTTTCATACTTTTATGACCCTCATTCTCTTTAATATTTTTGTTGGAATGACATATATGAGATTATTTAGAATAAATGTTAATGTCTTGAAGTTATATTTTGCTAAAAGTTTTGATGCATAACATATATATACTTAATTGAGTAAATATGAAAAATAGGAAATCAATTAAGTAATTTGAAAAATAATTAGCTACAATTTATTTGTTGCTGATTCGAGAACAAAATAAGATAACTGAGAGTAGATATAAAAAATTAGCATAAAGAATATTTAACATAAAAGAACGTGTTAAAAAATATCAATACCTATTTTTTCTCAAACTCCCAATATTTTGTCAAGAATTCTATAACAGTTTTCTCAGTCTTCATCAAATCAAATAACGGGTAATAAGGTACAAATAGTTGCCGGCTTTAATAAAGGTTCTACTGTTCTAGTATAAAGATATATTAAAATAGGTATTTGACACCCTAGACTAGCTCCCTTAAATGAAAATTATATTTTGTCCACTATTAAATAAATGGAAATGACATTTGACATAAGGAAAAAATAAAATATGACAAAAACCGAATTATCCAATCCAATCCAAACCGCATTTGATTGGATTGGATTGGATCGGATTTTTTCAAGGAAGCAAACCGATCCAATCCAAACCGCACATTATTTTTATCATTGGATCGGATGATTTTTTAGCTCAAAATCGATCCAATCCAATCCGCGAACACCCCTAGTTCCTTATAGCTGTCTTTGGAGGTTCACTTTGTTTTGACTGGTCCTGTGTCTGAACATAGAGATTTTATTTGGTTTATAAGGTTGGGCTTTTAGACATTTCCTTTTCAGGTTTTTCAGGTTCTGCAAATTTATGTAGGTGATTAACAGGGTGATTTGGTTGTTTTTATTAGTCTTTTGGGGGATTTTAGTTATTTCTTCAACCTAGTCGGAGCCTGTTTCGTGGGGTTGAATTTGTATCTTCAGTCCTTCTTAGCATCAATGTTGTTTTGTATATAGGTTTGGGTATCCCTAGTACCTGTTATTTTTATTAAAAAAAATTGCTTATAAAAAAAAAAGTTTCTTTCTTTTTTATTTTGTAATGATGTTATTTATACACGTTTTCCTTTACCATTGAGTGAGAGGAAATAAAATTTTGAATTTTAAAGTGAAAATAAAATTTTTTGGAGAAAATTTACCTTTTTCAATATTTTCACTTTATTTTCTCCATAAGATAAATTTTCAAATTTCAAAATTTTTCTTACCATCTTATTCCCGGAAATGTGAGTTAAAACCTTTTTCTTACCATCTTATTTCCTTTCTCTCCTTCCAAACATAGCACAGGTTTGTCAGTCTTAATAATGATGATATATGTGCAAGTTAGGATCTCGTTAATATTGTAAACTCTTGTATAAACATGAATATGCGTATATCTTGGCTTGTTTAACCTGCAAATTAAACCGCTTCAAAAAAAAAAAAAAAACCTGCAAATTAAGCTAGCACAAAAAAAACTGCAAATTAAACAGATGGGACAATTTGCTGGAAACTTCTATCAGTTCTATGTATAAAAAATCATAAAAGGCCAAGTCCTAGGTTAACCCCGTCCTCCACGCGTTCATATATAAAAACAAATATGAAATGCCAACAAGTTAAGTGGGACATCAAGTTGGCTGAGCAAAAATGTTTGACATCAATTTAGTTTTTTGTAATGTAAAATATGCATTAAATGAATTTTAAATTAAAGTTTAAAGATATTTTGAGAACTAAATTAATGTTTATTTTAAATATCAAGCCCATTTCCAATTGTACAATTAATTGAATTTGCTTGAGTTCTTTTTTTTTTTTTTTGGGACTAAAGCTCTCTTTGGTAAAAACTAGCGGATAGCGGATAAGCTAGCGGATAGCGGATAAATTAACGGATTGGATTTGAAGTGTTTGGTAAAACTAGCGGTTGGACTAGTTGATTAATGTAAAATTACATAAAAGGACATGTTTGCATTTTTTTATATAAATTATATATATGTATTTACATATGTATTATTTATTTTAAAATAATTATCAATTTTAACACTTTAATTTATTTTAAATTATTTATCATTCCAAAGATTAAAATATTAATTTTAAATTTTAATATTTATTTAGTTTTAGTTATTTTTTATAAATAATATGGAATAATAAAAATAATATTGATATCTATTAATATTTTATTTTGTTAGTGAATGATAAGTAAGGAATTTAATTAAGATATTAAGGATAAAAATGGAAGGAAAAGTGATACGCTATACGCTATAAGCTCAAACGCTACTTCAAGTAGTGTCTGGAAAAAATGTTATATGCTAGTGAAAAAACGTTATACGCTAATTTTAAAAAACGGTTGTCAAATGGGGCTAATTTTCCATCCGCTAAACGCTAAATGCTAACATTTTTGGCAAATCAAACCGTGCCTAACTCTACTATATTACATCACCACACATTTTACTTTATATGAAGTAACTATTAATTTAATGTTGCAAGTTGTAACTCTAAAAAATTAGAGTGCTTTCATAAGATCGGTTGTTTTTATAAAATCAGTACTTACTATTGGTTGTCATGTCATTAGTGCTTTTTTTTTTTTTGGTAAACCCGGGTATCCTCCGGCCGGGAGTCAGAGACTAATCCCTCGAGGTACTGAGATCCATTTAAGGGGTTGACCTCTCCCAACAGATGCTCTTCCATACGTATGAGCTAGGAATCGAACCCCTGACCACATGCTTAAGGAGCCCAGTTATCTACCAACTGTACCACATCATGTTGGTGTCATTAGTGCTTGATATAACGTGCAAGATTTAATTCTTATTTCTTAAATAACTCCAAATAAGGATGTTAAATACTTTCAATCAAAAAAAAAAAATGTTATTATACTTTTCAAACAAAAGAATTAGGAGGAATAATAATTTCAATTTTCTTTGGAATTTAGATCCTCCCCGATAATAGGATGATTCTCTTGGAGAGATATAAATATAATCTTACCATTGGCTATAAGCCTATTAGTTATATTAAGAATAAATTATATTTCTATTTGTTTTAGATTTCGATTGAATTGTTTTTTAAATTAATTGATTTTGAAGAAATTGATTTTTTTAAAAATTGAGTTTTAAAAATTTGATTTGTATTTGGTAATGATATTTTAAAAGTAAATTTAGAAGAATTGGTTTTGTTTAGATGATAAAGAAAAATCACTTTTGAAGTATAAATATAATGAATATTATGGGTCTCACGCCTAGAATCAATTTTACTTAATGGAAAAGCTAAAATTTCTTGTTTATCTCTTAAAATCCATTGTAGCCAACCCACAATTGATTTTATAGGATGCCAAATTTAAAACAAAACCTTTAGAATTCCAAAATCACTTTCATTAAAAGAAAACGTGATTTTAGACTCTCTAAAATCAAAACCAAAGAAGTACCAAATCACTCTCTTTCTGACAATTCTGACACTTAATCTAAAACAAATCGTTTTAAAATTCCAAAATCGCCAACAACGGCTGGCATATCTGGTCAAGCATTCTGTTCATACTAGTTGTAACTTGGGTCCGATTCCTGGATCTCCTCTGTTGGTAGATAATATATACATTCCACTATAAATCTTCATTGAGGTTAGTGTTATTCCCTAACCTTACAAGGGGGCGTGCCTTCCCCCAATTTAAACTTTTCTTCATCAAAAATCACTTTTATCATAAGCAAACGTAATTTTTGACCCACCAAGTTCTCATCCAAGCATGCACTTAATCAATGTGGGGGGTGGATTAAGACTCCAAGGGGGGAAATTGTGGAACCACTTTAGGTAGAAGAAATTTTAAAATATTCTTAGAGTCATATTAACTTTGTGATTATTTTTATTTAATTTATTTTTTATTATGCGGCATATATAATTATGTACTACGTGTTATAATTTTAGTTTTTTTTTTTTTTTTTTGACGAAAGTTATAATTTTAGTTGAGTAGTGAATCCTCCAATAATAATATTATGAAAGAACTTTTCTTTAGGTAAGGTCCAGGTCCCACTTTCAGGGGGAAAAAAACTGTTTAGTGTTCACGCCAAATTGTCCTCCAATAACATCAACTACAGTGGTCCCCCTCTTTTCCTCGGTTTTCTCCCATCTCTTTCGTTCTTTTTTTTTTTTTTTTTTTCTTTTTTGGCCTTTCAGCTTTATAAGGGATTTTTTTAAATACTTATGAAGTAAATAAATTGATTTATTTTTTATGGAAAAATTAATTACTTTATTATCAAAACGTAATATGTAACCATTTAATAATTTTTTAATGATCAAATATTGTAGGAAAACATTTACTCATTATCAGAGTTGGTATGTGTTTTCTTGTTCTTTTGAAAAGGTGCTACTCAGCAAAGTTACTATCAAGGAAACTATTAGGCATCATTAGAAAATGCTTGTGCAACTTATTAGGATGAGTTTAATTTGTGTAAATATATAATTTAATGGCAAAACATGATTATGGAGCATTTTATGATAATGCATATTTGCACTAATATGAGTCCATTTGGATGAAGAGGTTGAAGATGAAATAGGCAAAATATGATGACGGCATCGGAAGGAGAGGAACGACGATTAGAAGAGGGAGAGGGAGGTTTGGGTGAACGGTGGACCTAACCATTTTCAATAATTGAGAGAAAGGATTTTTTTTTTCATTTGTTTTTTATTTTTACTTTTTTATTGTAGCAAAATTTCAATTAGAGGACCAAAACTCCTAAGTTCTCAACTCTCACGTTTGTGTATTGTAGAATTCTCCAATATTTTCATGTACTTCGCTTCATGAGGCATAGGCAAGACATCTGTTATAAAAAAGGACGACACAAGAGAAAATCATTTGATGTTTTTCTGGTTGAAAAACATATTTTTATTCATTGCATATATAATTAAATATATATTTTGGGTCTTGCTAATTAGTATCCCGAGAACATTGATCAAGGATTTAAAAAATTATAAACTTTATATTGGGAATTATAATTTTTAAACTTTAAAAAATGGAATTTATTATTTCACAATACATAACTTCTATCTTTAAGTTTAAAGGCTTGCTCAACGTGAGAGATATGACAAAGTCTCTCCCCATAACATTCATCATCCGTTTATTTAATCAATGTCCTTAGAATGTTTATTAACATTTGTCATGCATTTTTATCCACCGGGATAGAATCTTTTAAAATAGTTAAGCGACAAATGGAAATTTAAAGTAAATGGTTGTATATTATTAACAGTCCTGGGCCAGGTATGTGTTTGGATAATGACAATTGAGGAATTCGAAACTCTTCCAAATAATTTCTCTTCTGTCAAATAGCGTGATTCCTTGAAACACTTACCACCAGTGTCTAATCTCTAATCTCTATGGTCTTCTACGCTCCCATGTGGCTCATTCATTACCTTTTCCAAGACTTCCATTGATGTTGATTTCATCTCAATCGTCTACTAACTAGCTAGCAGTCCGGAGCATGAGGGGAAAAAAAATAAAAATGTTAAGCTGTTCTTTTAATTTTTCATGCAGATGTTTTCAACAATTGTATTACCAATAATCTGAACTTTAATTTTTTCCCCCTCGAAACTATAGTTCGCTTAGCATAATATTCAACCCTTATTAGTAAATCAGGATTAAACATAAAATTGAAGCATATGATATATTGAATTATTTTTTTGTGAAGATAATACATATAATGAGAATTTGAAAAGGTATTTAGTATTTTATTTCTATATAATTGGGACAACTTAATAATAATTTAGAAGACAAAACTAACTTCAATGATTTTTATGTCTCGAAAATAATTGGATTTCGCCTGTCGGTTGAATAATATCCTTGATGCACCAAAAATTTATATATTTTATAAAAAGAGTTTGGGAGAATGAAGCGGAAAAGATTGTTAGGAGGTGCTTTCCTATATTTAAATACAAGGTGATCATATGTCACCATAATTTATTGAAAAAAGAAGAAAAATAAAAGAAAATAAAGTACGGAGGATATAAATCAAAACCCATGTAAAATAAATCATTTAAACCTAACATTAGATTTTTTATTATTCCTCAGATTATATTTCTAAGATTTAGATAAAACCATCGTAAAATCATAATCAACTTCAGCAGCATTATCATTATTTAACTTCTCTACTTTGAAAGAGAAGTAGTTGATATATATATATATTGATCAAGATATATAAGTAAAGACAGGCTATATCCTAATATTATCGTCAACCTGCAATGCGCAGCCAATGAAGGCTTCAGAAACCCTTTTCCCCCTTCTCTTGAAGTTTGAACAACCTTTTACTTGATAGAGACAATCTCTTCAACAGCTTGAAAAAGTAATGTTGAAACATAACAGAAAGCAAGTACAGGTAATCCCCACATAATTGAAATCGAGAGCGAGTTAAAAGTTACTACCAGGCTAGCTTAGGCCACTTTTAGTATAGCCAGAGTTTTGTTTTGTTTTATTCTGCCAAGTTTGTTTTATTTCGGTACTAGTATTTTGAAACGTTTAATGAAAAAGTAATATAAGAGCACAATATTAGCTATATTTAAGACAATAGCAACAATGTGGTATTAGTTCAAGTGATAAGGCAGTTTGAATCCATTTATCAAAAAAAAAAAAAAAAAACAGTTTGGATCCCTTAAGTATGTGGTCCTGAATTCGATCCTTAAATTAACGTATGTGGAAAAAATGTTTTTGAGAGGAGTCGCTCGCTTAGGTGTGTTACAAAACCCCGTGAAAGATTAATTTTTCATCTATTGGGTAAGAAGACACTCTAAAAAAAAAATCCAATAGTGATATTAACTAATGTAAGGAGGTAAAGTCCATTAGGGTTGAGCTATCAAAGTAAATGAGATTTCTATACACTGAATAGTGTAAAGAATTTTTTATACACATCCAATAATATGTTGACAAATCATCATCATGAATATTTTTCTCTATTAACTATTAAAATAAAAATGTACGTGTCAAAATATTAGTGGATATCAACATAAAATATTTTACACAGAAAGATAAATGTAAATCCCTTTGTAAGGGCTCATAGAGCCCAAAGGTTTTCCTTGCCTTGGACTGGGACATCATCTCCTCACCCTATTTTTTTTTTGTATAAAAAAAATCAAACCTTAAAAGATATCAACATTACATTGGTCCGAGTGACTCGGATCCTTTAACCAAGGTCTCGAGTTCGAGCCTTGTGGATGAAAAAAACGTGGTTAGGAAGGGAGACCCCGCTAAAGGTGGCCAGTCAGGTTCAGGGACGGAGCTACATGTGCCCTCCCTAACTTTTTTCAAAAAATAAAAATTATATAAAATTATATCTTTTAATTCTAAAATTATTAATATGCTTGGAAACTATTTTTGATCTACATCATTGTTTGGTAGAAGTTAGAAAAGCATAAATTTATCTTCTTGTGTATATATAGAGTGATAATTTTTATTCTCATACTTCGTGTTTCTATAGCTATTATATAGCAATTTTTTTAGCTAAGAATATAGTCAAGATTACACTTTGTAACGAAACGAAAAAATGAATTTTCAATAGAATTTGTGCTAGTATACATTGAAAATAAAATTGCAAGAGAGTTCAGTGTATATTCGATTATTGATAATTTTTGTGACATGCACGTTTGAATAGATTACTAATATAATCAATGTTTTGGAACATATAAATATGAATATTTTGTGTGAAATTTGATATGTATATAATTGTCAGATGAAAATTAATTTTTATATCTGGCCCTCCCTATCATTCTACTCTGGCTCCGTCCCTGGTCAGGTTCCCAGGCGGAGATTAGTCATCGGCCCGGTGGATACTTCGCTCCTATGTCATGATAATCAAACAAAAAAAAAACTGAAAAGAGATTAGTATAATTTTTTTCAATTTTAATTAATGTGTGAAACCAAAAATGGCATGGCAGATGATAAATATATTGATCACTGCAGCAGGCGGTACTGGTCAAAGGTAATATTATTGTTTAGTGGAAATGGCTCTTTACTGCTAGTCTAAAAAAAAGAAAAAAGAAAAAAAGAATTTAAGTCGGTATAAAATTTTGTATAGTATCAATCAATGATAAATTACCTTATGTAATTTTTAATATAATTATGATAAGAATAAAAAAAAATTGATGTAAAAGGGAAAAACGAATTACAAAGAAGTTACATCAGAAAAAACACTTCTTCTCCTATCATGACTAACAAGTATATCTAAGAGGGGAGAAGGAAAACCTAGCACAGTCATGGAGAAAGCCGGTGCTCGATGAACCAGGTTTGCAAGAAGGAATGCACATTTATTTGCTTCCTTTGGCACAATCTGAATCGAGGTACTCCAGTCTGGAGATCCAAGCAGAAGCAGAGCTTCATCAAACGGAGATTTTAGAGGGGCAATAGAGATATGCCCCTTAGAAAAAAATTCAGTAACCATACTCGAGTCTCCTGCAAAGATGACCTTCCTCAGACCAGATTCCTTAGCCAACTGAATAGCTCGAACCAAGGCTGTGAATTCAGCAAATAGGGCATTGCACGGGCCAAGCTTTGAGAAAAACCCTTTCACGAAATGTTTTTATTGTTGTGATGTTTTTTAATTGATTCATATTGTAATTTTTTATGATAACAATACATATCTATTAAATTCAAAAAATTATCCATTCTGAATTATGTAATAAGTAATAAACCTATTTTATCTTTAGAATCTCAATATAATCTAACAAATCAGGATTTATTCTTCTTAGCTCTCTCTTATAATATTAAAATAAAGAGAATGCTAAATACATTAGTTAAGAAATAAAAAAAGTAAGCCGTTATTTGAAAATGAGATTTAATATTTGAAGAATTCATATTTAGTTTTTTAATAAAAACTTATTTTTTTCAAGTTCAATAAGACACTTGTTAGCATGAAAATAAGAGTAAAAACATCAAAATATTAACAAGTATAAGGGCAAAAGTTGTTTGGGTACCAAAACAACTGTTTTTTAGGGTAAAATTTGTTTTTTAGTATAAACTAATATTTTTGGATGAATTGATTAAATTGCAAAATAAACGTTTTATGAGAAAAAAATTGTTTATAAAGAAGTTTGAAGTTAGAAGATTATTTGAAAAGTTGCTAAATTATTTTGAATCCAATAACATTATTTCCATTCTATCCTTACAAAACTAACTATCAATTAAACATTATCAAATTATATAAATAGTTTCATATACTTTTCTGTATTTTATTATATAAAATTAATATTTTGATACACACTATAACAATAATCGATTATGAATATAATTTATTATTAAAATACTCAAGTTTTCGTAGTTTTTTTTTAAAGTTATTTGTTTCCTTCTTGTGTTTAAATATTTAGGCTTTGACGCCTTAACTGAAATCGAATAACCTTCGGTATATATGTTTGGGCTGAATTTATTAAAATTGATTATATATCATTTATAAAATAAAAAAATAAAAAAATTGATTATATATCATTTGTGTGAATTCATTAATCTGCACAGTTGCAAAGCTTCATATGAATTTTAGCATCACATTAACCTTTGTTTTCCAAATATGATGCCACAATAGTTGAAACACGTAGATGTGTTTTTGGATTTTTCAACCGCCAATCCAAATACACTATAGAGTATGATAATAATGTCATAATTAAGTTTGATATTTTGTTTATATTTGTAGGGTTTTTTATATTTTATTTGATTATTATATGTTTTTACACTATAGAAGTTGCTTATTTATTTAATTTTTAAAAAAATCAAATTATATGGTTGGAGAAAATTCATCCTTCACTTTTGTTTGATATGATTCTAGTTGACAGTTGGTGTGATTGATATTTATTAGGTTATGATCCAGCAAAGGGAGAAGCGTGGAGCAATCGGCTACCTTTGGGTCACGTTGTGGAATTAATAAATAGTAAAGTAATATTAATTTTCTGCCAATGATAGACCGCCACGTCTCGTTTTCTTTGTGGGTTTGGACTTTTGATGGTACTCATGGGCCCACACGTTTTACACGACCAGCCGACCAGGCTCAACAGAAGGCAACAACCCTCACGCCTGTCCCGCTGCGCTCCCTAACTTACCGTACTCTTGTGAGTTTAGAGTTTAGACTTTAGGCTCTCCTATTTTGTTTTGGTTTTTGGTGATAACGAGTGCCCAAGAATATGGGTTAAGAAAATTATGAAAAAAAAATTTATATTAAAAAATTAAGTATAATATTTTTTTTAAATGTTAAATATATCATTTTTTCATATAAATTTTTCTTTCGTACTTCTTTAAACAATGTCCTAAAAACATTCGTTAACATTCTTCTTTGTTTTTTTATTTAAGAAACCTCCTTGTTTTCTAATTTATTTCCCTAAACGATTAAAAAGAGTAAAATTCAATTGTCTTTAAAATATGAGTTGAATGAATATGTGCTATTGTATAAAAAATTTTACGTTCACAACCAATCACAAATTGTAGTATGAGTCACTTTTAAAATAATTAGAATAATAGTCAAATATTTTCAATTATGTAATAATTTATGATAGATTGATAATAAAAAAAAAATCAATAATGTATACTAATTAAAATTATGTGTATCATACAGTTGTTAGGTTATTTCAACTCATTTTTTTTTTTATTTTTTTTACATCAATGGTATACCCCAATCGATAATTGGAAACTAATCCCTTTTGAGATATAGAAATCATCGAAGTGAATTTTGTCTCTCTCAATAAAGTTTTTTCTTTTCATATATAAACAACATGGAACGAACTCGTGACAATACTTTCAATACTTCAAGGAATGCAATTATCCACTATACGTATAGGCGTGAAAATATATCTGTTTCTATCATATCTAGTGAGAGGATGGTATATTTTAAGAAGACAAGAGGACCAAACTATTGACTATACAATCATATTCATAATCACTTCAAAAAAAAATTACATGTAATTTATCTTCAAGCATTAAAATCAAATTCAAAGTATATATACTACGGAAGACCAACCTATTTCACCTTGCCAGCCAGCCAAACATAAACAAGGGAAGTAGGCAACCAGCGGCAAATCTTCAATTATAACTTTAGAGCATATAATATAATATTTAGAATTTAGTTAATGCTTGAACTTTGAAGATACCATAAATCATTTTTAAAATACTCATGCAATAATTTCAAAAGTGGATAGGGAAAGTACTGTAGCTTTTCCGGTCCCTTAGAAGTTTTGTCATGGCACGTAAACAACACATTACCCGCTTTTTCTACCACTGCTTTATGCCCTTATCCAAAGGGTGAAGGGATTGGGTGTAAACTGTAGACTATAGAAAAACAAATAGTTGTATCACGAACTTTGAGTTGCATCGTCCAAAAGAACCCTAATTTTCCAAAGTGCGAATTGGACAATGGACTTTGGAAGTGTCTTATTTCATTAGTTTATGCGTGACATTGGCGAAGCATATATATGTGGTCGTCTTATCCAGATTGAGATCAGTCACTTTGGATCTATCCATACTTCTTTATCTTCAAAAGTTTACATTACCTCCTTGTTTAATTTTATACCCATTTCATCGGTGTATGTTTTCTAACGTGCCCTTAGTCGCGGAAAACGAATGTTCAGATCAAAGCAAAATGGTATATTATATACAATATCATTACTATCCGTCAGGAACGATTATGGAGGAGGGAATTTGGCTCAAAAAGTTGTACCCAAATAATGCTCTCTGCGGAGTTAAAAAAGGACGTGCGTTTTGTCCGAATTTTTGAAGGCCAAGGATTGACGTTGCCTTGGTCACAAGGGAGGGAGATTATATGTCACTTTCCAATCACATTCTTCATCTCCCTACCAATGATAATTTGTCACTTAATAAAACAAAATTACAATTCATTAATACTTATGTACATTCCCAACTTTTGATTGGTAGGGGACACTGAGACATCAGTTTTTTGGACAACAGATTTGTATACATATATATTTATTTGAATCGACATGACAACGTTATTTACTCTCCAAAAAATCAATTATGTTATTCTAACAACCCATATACGACAACTCTACTGTGCAGTGGCATTTTCTTAATTTTAACCTTTTTTTCTTAAAAAAAATATTTAGCTTTTTTGAGTACTAACATTTTTTGTTAATTACGTGCAAATATTTAGTTAATCACGTGTAAATATTTGGTTAATTCGGTTCATTATATGGTTAATGAGTCATCCTGAAGCTTACAATCATTTTCCACAACATGTACGTGCAAATATTTGGTTAATTCAGTTCATTATATAGTTAATGGGTCATCCTGAAGCTTACAATCATTTTTCACAAGCATGTAAATGTATGGTTAATTATGTGCAAATATTTTGTTAATGCAACTCATTATATGGTTAATGGGTCATCCTGAAGCTTACAATCATTTTCCAAAAACATGTAAATATTTGGTTAATGTAGTTCAATATATGGTTAATCAGGTGCAAATATTTTCATCTTACATGATTGTTGAAAACTATTATAAGCTTTAGGGTAACCCATTAACCATATAATGAACTGAATTAACTAAATACTTGCACGTGATTAACTATATATTTATATGTTTATGACCAAAGATGTTAGTACTCAAAAAAGCTAAATATTTTCTTTTTAAAAAAAATGAAGAATCACTGTTCATATATATGGTTGTCACAGTATAGTTGTCGATATGGGAGTCATAATAACATTTTTGTCAAAAAATAAAGATCACAATAAATATCTTCCTTAATCCCTTTTTAACCTCTCTGTCTGCAAGGCATAAAGCATAAATAATATATAGGCCAATCATAGCATCGGGAGCATCTTGTGATCGGACACAAATCTATTGTCCTAAAAAATGGTGTCTCAGTGTCCCCTACCAATCAAAAGCTGAGAATATGCATAAGTATTAATGAGTTGTGGTTTTATTTTATTAAGTTGCAAAGAAAAAAAGCTATTGGCACAACCATGTAAAGCTTAATTCAGTTCATTATATGGTTAATGGGTTACCCTAAAGCTTATAATAGTTTTCCACAACCATTAAGGTGAAAATATTTGCACGTGATTAACCATATATTGAACTACATTAACCAAATATTTGCACGTGATTAACCAAATATTTACATTTTTGTGGAAAATGATTGTAAGCTTCAGGATGACCCATTAACCATATAATGATCTGCATTAACAAAATATTTGCACGTAATTAACCATATATTTACATGCTTGTGAAAAATGATTGTAAGCTTCGGGATAACCCATTAACTATATAATGAACTGAATTAACCAAATACTTGCACGTGATTAACCAAATATTTACATGGTTGTGAAAAATGATTGTAAGCTTCAGGATGACCCATTAACCATATAATGAACCGAATTAACCAAATATTTGCACGTGATTAACTAAATATTTACATGTAATTAACCAAAAATGTTAGTACTCAAAAAAGAGAAATATATTTTTGAAGAAAAAAAGGTTAAAATTAAGAAAATGCCACTGCACAGTGGAGTTGTCGCTGGAGTTGTCGTATATGGGTTGTTAGAATAACATAACTGATTTTTTGGAGAGTAAATAACGTTGTCATGTCGATTGAAATCAACATATATGTATACAAATCGGATGTCCCAAAAAATGATGTCTCAGTGTCCCCTACCAATCAAAAGTTGGGAATGTGCATAAGTATTAATGAAATATAATTTTATTTTATTAAGTGACAAATTATTATTAGTGGGGGAGATGGAGAATGCGATAGGAAAGTGAGACAGATGATTTCCATGCAGCATATATATACCCACAAGATGCGGTCCTACGACTATCGACTATAGGGATACTTGGGTTCCATCCCGGACAAAAAATAAAATAAAAAATATCAGCATATATATTTTCTATTTTGGGGTTTGATAAACTTAAAAGGTCGGATAAGGTAATGTTTGAAACTTAGATAATTAGCAATATCCCATGGCTGTGGTGTGGTTGAAATAACTAAGGCCCCCCTCTTCCCACCACATCATGTTCCCTTGGTCCCCTCAGTTAACCTCTAAATTAGGCTTTCCTCAACTCCAGGACCACAAAAGCACTTACGAGCACTGTTTCCTTCCTGGACCACTTAATCACTCACCTCAACTCCGTTTCTTGCCCCCACACTCCCTAAACCCCCACTTTTTCCTTCTATTGGATTTCTTCACATAAGATGCTGCATGGATAAAACCAGTAACTAATTATATGAATTAAAAAAGCCTTGATCATGTGAGATAGCGAAGGACACATACATTACCACAGTTGCCTTTACAACTGTGGGAGTAGAGTCACGCGGTCCAAAATGATGGCGCGTGAAAACAACATATCATATATAGAAAAAGAGAGCGAAGCTATATATACGTTAGAGAACTGATACCGTGACACACGGTTTTTACATCATACGGTTTACATCGTATAGTGCCACACTGTGCGGTACTGTAACTATACTGTGCGGCACTGTAGCGAGTCTTTTTTTTTTTTTTTTTAATTTTAGTTTTTTTATAAAAAATAAAATTTTATTTATAAAAAAATCCATTAACCAGATAATGAACTGAATTCACCAGATATTTGTACATGATTCACCACTTAACGAAAAATTTTATTTATCAAAAAAACCCATTCACCAGATAATGAACTGAATTCACCAGATATTTGTACATGATTCACCAGATATTTGCACGTACTTAACCAAAAAATTTATTTCTCAAAAAAATCCATTCACCAGATAATGAACTGAATTCACCAGATATTCGTACATGATTCACCACTTAACGAAAAATTTTATTTCTCAAAAAAACCTATTCACTAGATAATGAATTGAATGCACCAGATATTTATACATGATTCACCAGATATTTGCACATACTTAACCAAAAAATTTATTTCTCAAAAAAATTCATTCACCAGATAATGAACTGAATTCACCAGATATTTGTACATGATTCACCACTTAATGAAAAATTTTATTTCTCAAAAAACTCATTCACCAGATAATGAACTGAATTCACCAGATATTTATACATGATTCACCAGATATTTGCACATACTTAACCAAAAAATTTATCTAACAAAAAATAACATTTAAAAAAAAAACTAAAGTTAAAAAAAAAAAAAAAAGAACCCACTACAGTGCCGTATAGTGTAGCTACAGTACCGCACTGTACGATACTATACGGTGTAAGTGTAAAATTTTGTGTCAGGATAGCATTTCTCTATACATTAATTAAGTAACTGTAAACAGTAACGCAAACCGGAATACGTAAGGGGCCAAGTGTCCCCACCAAGGCAATGTAGGTGATATGATAGATGAAGGGGGAAATACTAAAAAGCATCGAAGGACGCTTGTATATTTGATATGATACGACCAACCATGCATTCAGACTTCACAGATATGTCATATATGGTCGATGGTTCTCTGTTTTATTTTCTTACTTCCACTTCAAATTTATTTCTCATTTGGTTTGGTTTGAAACATAGCAATTTTGATGCTCGTGCTGTGTGTTTTCTTTATTGTATTGTCGAACGAGGATCTCTTGTTTCATTTTTATATATTATATTATGTCTCTATCAATAATATCTAGTTATATATTATATTTTTTCAATGTTATATAAATAAAATTTTAATTTACATGACAACATATATTATATATTATATTGGTTGAGACACGGTGTGATATATCAAAATGGAACAAAAGATTCTTATTATGTATTGTCACACCAATGACCAGTCTGCTCCATTTATTATTATTATTATTGGGTTTGTTAATTTGTGGCTTTGTTTGATTGAGGAAACTGAGAGGAAGTTGCATTCAAACTGTTAAGAAATGGAGATTTTGATTTGATTTTTATGCGATGATTATTATTATTATTATTATTATTATTATTATTATTATTATTATTATTATTATATATATTTATTTTTTATTTTTACAGTTTATGCTATTATAGTTTGTTCCTGGTCTTGGCTTTCATTTAAGGTTCAGAGTATCATTTTGTTATTTTCATGTTGGTGTATCAATCCTTTAGATGATATAAGATAATGGTATAAGGTATAAGTTGAATTGCATCTAAAATCTATTTGTTATTAAAATATAGCTTATCAAAAATTAAAAAAGTGAAGACTCATGGCAGGAGTGGAGAGATTGTTAAGTGCTTCTAAAAAATTTCTTAATCACGGTGCATTATTTGATATGTATTAATTTCACCTACACAAATTATTATTATTTTTATCCAACAAAAAAAAAAATTATTTTTATTTCAATAATACTTTAACATTATAGTTGACACGCTACCTATTAAATATTTCTTTTACTTTAAAAGCACGTAAGAATTTCTAAATCAGTGATAAAACAATAGCTTTTTTTCTTGCAATAATTGAAATGAAGGGTTTTATCAGGAGGTCTTTGAACATAAATTTGACTATTCAATGGCGTGAAGGAATACTGGCATATCAGTTTTTTCCATAGGTTTTTTTTGGGTATATCCATTCGCTGTTGATGATAAAACCCGAACATTGTTTATTGAATATTGGCATACTGGCCATTGGCTTGTATATTTTTTTAGAAAAAACAAACAAAAAATGATTCTTTACGACTATTCAACTATTCTTGGACATACTTGGGTTGTGTGTGTATAATAAATACAAATTGTACTGGTTTGATTTATCATTTATGACCTTTCGATCATTCTTACGGCAAATTAATTTAGTTATATGTGAATGAAACTGGTCAATATGAAAATTATTTTAAGGATGTGTTTGGTTCAAAGGAGGGGAAGGGAGGGGAGAGATTTTAATTAGATATTGTGTTTAGTTGAGGGGAGTGAAGGGGAAATAACACTTTCATGTTTGGTTCAGAATGGGAGGGGAGGGATTTTAAAACCAATTCATTTTTACACCCTTATAATGATTTATTTAAAATAAATTAGGATGTTTTTGTCATTGTATGCAAAATATTTTAATATCCCTCCACTCCCCTCCAAATCCCCCCAATATTGGAGAGGAACCAAAATTAAGTGAGGAGGGATTCTGCTCCCCTCCCTTCCACTGTATTACTACTATATTATAAGGTCAGTGTAAACTTGCCGTTTCCCCATTTATATTAGTAGGTAGAAGAGGACAAAAATTTGACGCTTGAGGAAACCGTTAAATCCTCGCTATACATGAGGCTTCCTGCTATGCTAATTTCTAACCATGCACAACTAGGTCAATTGGAATTTCCAATCGTTTTCAAGTTTGTGCCAAAGTACCATATTTCCCATATTCTTTTGGGTCACTTTCCTAACTTGAATCCATTTTAGTTACGACCCCTGCTTCCCTTCTCCCAACTGGCATACAGAGAGTGACCTAATTCCCAGTGCCATATGCCCCCACCAACAGGGTGTCTCTCCTCTCCTTAACCAATTATTTTAACCTCACATGTCACATATAAATGATTATAAAAACAATAGAAAGAGAAGAGCGGCCTCAAACCAAATAAGGCCCAGATCCATTATTCCAGCCCGGCAAAACAGAAATAGAAGATTAAAAAAAAGAAATCAAAGAAAATTAGTATTTTGCTACGTAAAAACATCTCAAATGATGCAATTCATTGAAATATAATGTCATATTATTACTTTTTACTTTATACAACTTTAAGCAACCCAACTCCAATGATACAACTCTAAGAAGTTAGAGTACTTCTATAAGTCATAGTTGACGCTTCTATAAGCATCGGTTCTTTTAGCTGGTTGCCATGTCACTTAAAGTCCATGTCACTATCAAGGCCGTGTACACTATAAGGCCATTAAGGCTGCAACCTTAGGTCCCACCTTTTTTTTTTTACTTTATACTATATATACTAACGATAGTTGATTTGGTAAGTGGTTGAGTAATAAAGCCTCATTCAGTTATTTATCTTTTCCTTTTGTCGATAATTTGATATCAGCCGCCAAAAAGAATACAACTTAAATTCTGGGGTGTGGACACACTCCAAAGGTGTTAGTTGTGCATATCCACTGTAACATCAGAAAATGAAGAAGAAATGAAATTGTCATACTCATAACTTGAAAAGGTTTGGTTCTACTTCTAGTGATCAGTTGTAGTGTTACAGTCACCAAGGGTTTCTAATGAGTGATAAGTGGTGATGGAGAGACTGTAGAATTCAGTATGTAATTTCATAGTCACCAAGAATGTAAACTTTTCTCACATGATACACATTGAAAGAGCCACTTCTAAGCTTATAATCATGTTTGGTTATTAATATTTCCTCCGAAAGAACCTGTACCACCTAAAAGCTTCCCAAATGTCAAATCATAATGATAACTATATTTCCTCACGCTTTAACATCAACAAAAAAAAAATTAAGCATATATTTAGGAAAAAAATTGAAAATAGCTTGTGACCTTTCTATAGATCCTTTTTAGTTTATTTCAATATGATTATCAAAGAAGCTTATGAATGAAGTTAAAAATAGTTTAATGGAAAATTGTAAGTTGCATGTGATAAATACTTGTTAAACTTTAAACATTACGATGCAGGGTTGAATCTACGATTACAAAACCACAGAGTTAGAAAGGAACGGAAACTTTGAACTTGCTGAGTGCTATAATGGGGGACATTTGTTCTTCATAAAAAAATAATTTTTTGTGACCAGTCTTGCAAAAATTCTCTAGCACGCTCGTATAATTTTAAGGTGAAGCGGCCATATGATTTCTAGTTTTAAGCTTGGATCCTCTTATAATTTTAAGTGTAGGCTTAAAATTAGTGCCGAAGTACCTTTTGTTTGTTTTGTTTCGATGTAACGGGCCAAGGGCTATAAAAATAGGGCCTTGCTCTTTCCACCTTGCTTTTCTCCTTCATACACCTTGCAATTTTTTTTCTTTTCTTCTATTCCAAAACTACCCTTTGTCCCCTTCTTTCTCTGCACAGTGCACAGTTGCACACCGCCTCCCCTTCTTTCTCTGCAATTGACACCGCCCTTACCTTTTCATCCTGCAACAAGGCACCGTAAATCAACCATTACCATTTGTGATACCAGGTACCATAGAAAATCACTTAAAGAAGGGGAAAATAAAAATAAAAATTCCCCCAAAGAACCTCACTGACGGGGATTGGGTGGAGACAACATAGCAGAGAGTGAGATATGATAATATGGAAGCTGCAAGGACAACCATGAAAGCTGTGGCTCTCATCATCGGAGACAACAACGTTAGAGGCTCTCTTCCAGAATTTAATTTCCGGAGGTATAAAATTTTACACGTCCGGAAAAATTAAAATCCGAATGTATTAAATTTTACACATCCGGAAATTAAATTCCGGATGTGTAAAATTTTACGAAAGATCATTTTACTCGTCCGGAAATTAAATTCCGGAGACTGAATTTTACGTCCGGAAAATAAAATCCGGAAACATTCCGAAAATACAAATCCGGATGTTTCTGAAAAATCACTCTCACTAATTCCGAACACCCAATACGCCTTTTCTTTTCTGCACAGTGCACACCGCCCTCTACCCACCGGAAAACCAATTCCGGACACCCACCAGAAAACCAACCCGCAGACGCTGCGACGGTGAGGGGAAACAAGGGAGCTTGCCGGAAACCGAGTCGAAGACGGTGCGCAGGTGAGGGGCAACGAGATGGAGACGGTGCGACGCTGCGGAAGGGAAGGAACAAAGGATAAGGGTATTTTAGGGAAAAAATTAGTGCAAGGTGTGTGTAGCAAAAATGCAAGGCGTCAAAAGTAAGTCCCTAAAAATATTGCACTAAGCCCTACAAAGTTTTGCTCGACCTAAATTGGGTACAACCGAACAAGCCAACCCGTCGGATCACGGGTCCATTTTTAACATTCCCGAAGTGATACATTCGGCACCAAGACCCAGCTATCTGGCCCAGCTCCTTATTTGGTGAGAATATTGTCACAAAAAACCAAAACCCAAGCGGATAAAAAATAACAAAGAACATATCAAATAGTGGCGAGCAATAGGAACATTAAAGGTTAAAGCACAAAAATGACCAAACGAAAAAAAAAAAAATTTTGTTTAAAGCATACAAGTATAAACTTTACCATTGGATTTATAAGAGCAAAGTATAAATTTTATTGCTTTATGATGATGACCTCCACCAGACGAACCTCCTTCCTTTCCTGAGTAGAATGATGTGGATTTTGTTCCAACATGGACCGTTGAATGCTCGGCCTATTAACTCTGAGTCCAAAGGATGAACCCGAGATCTTTTCCGAAGGGCCAAGTTAATGATAGCGTTGCTACATGGATCGGACCTCGACCCAAGAACAATCGGAGTCTGATGGACCAGGATCATTCCAGGCTAGTCAACAAGACAACGGAAATCAAGTCTTGCAACGATTTTGTAACCACCCACACTGATGACGTTCATAACTACCCATAATGGCTCATAACCACCCCGACTCTATATATACTAGGCATAGCCTTCAGGTGGCATCATCTTCTTCATACACTAGAAGTCGAGCAGTACCTCGCCATTATCTCATCACTACGTTTGCTTTAATTCCCACTTGAGAGCATAATACACCTATTCTATCAAGTTATATCCACAAAAAACCCTTCCTCGAGACTCTTCTAGGATTATTGTTCCTGTTAGAACAGATTTCTTCGTGTTCCATTTGTAATTTGTAATAATTTAACAGTAGTAGCTTCAAATGCATCTAATTGAAGAAGCATTATGCATTGGATTTCTCTTCCTTGAATTTATGGATGGAGATCCTCTGTCTCACTTTCCTGTCTCATTCCCTGTCCCCCACCAATCATAATTTGCCACTTCATAAAATATAATCATAACTCATTAATACTTATGTAGATTCCTAGCCTTTGATTGGCAGGGGACACCGAGACACCAATTTTTGGGATAGCAGATTTGTATCCTGAATTTATACTTCATTCTCTGTTTTTTCCGCATGGTACTAGATAGCAATCCACGTGAGAAAGGAAGAATAAGAAGCAAGAGAGGCACATGTTTATTGATTGAGTTAGTATCTATCCCAACAAAATCAGGGTGCGGTGCTTGCTTTTAAGTCTGTCCTATAAGTGACCAAGATTGGATGCATGCTGCAACAGTTGTTGCTATTTTCTTTTTATTCCATATATCTTGTGATAAAGGACAGGTTTAAACTTCTCTTTCCTGGAAAGCCAGTTAATCGTCTTTTTCTTCGCCGCAAGCTTTTCAGAGTTCGTAGTGGGACCATAAGCTGGGCAGAGAAAAAAAGGAAAATTCGCCTTTAAACCTTCAATGGAGCTGGGGAAGGCTCAGCAGCCTCTTTTTTTCCTTTTTCGTTTTTTACTTGTCCTCAACTCTCAACCTTGGATTCTCTTTTACTACGGGCGTTTTATTTTTTGAGTTTAGGGAGAATCAAGAATCAATATGTAAGAGATCAAACCCCAACACAACCATAGGCGGCAGTCCCTCAATCAGAGCAGGGGATCACTTGATCTATGCTCATCAGATTGGATGTTTTACTCGACTGTCCTGGAGTTTTTA
The DNA here is from genome assembly GCA_035048595.1 of Echinosophora koreensis. Taxonomy (NCBI): domain Eukaryota; kingdom Viridiplantae; phylum Streptophyta; class Magnoliopsida; order Fabales; family Fabaceae; genus Echinosophora; species Echinosophora koreensis. The sequence goes on along the minus strand of JAPCYP010000001.1, from coordinate 6,083,592 downwards.
ATTGTTCTGACATGAAGGTTGAGTCATTTATTTTCAGATAGAATAACAATACTAACAAAGTAAAATAGCTCAATTCTGCAGCTATAATATCAAAGAGATGACACATGAACTAGTGCATATAAATGAAATGAAGGTGCAACCTATGGAATGGATGCATAAAGATGTTGATTAATTAAAATTACCTTCTGAAAGAATCCGAGAGCTTTAACCTACAAAGAATGGTACATTTCACACATGATGATTAAAGAATTCCGAAATCAGAATTTCGGAATCGGATAAACCTGGGACAGTAGCATCTCTACTCTACAGCCTAATGGCCAGAACTAACCAAGAAACATTTCTCACTTGTGACTGTCACTTCTTTTCCCTTCATCAGAATTGGTAGTTGCATCAAGAAACCTTCCTCATGTAGGACTTTGTCCAGTGTTTACTATTGGATGGCACCTTCAAAATGTACTCTTGCCCTGTACATTGTTCCACAGTTGTTCGACTGTTGTGTGCTGGAGAATGAAGCCAAGTAGGGAGTCAACTCATTCCACATAGTTCATCTCTGTAAGAAGCATCATCAGGCGGCATCATATTTAGATCTGGTATCAAGGAAAAACTATCCCCGGTTGGCCTAGATTCTGAAGCTTGTGTGACTTTTAAGGACCCCGAAGGTACTATTCTCTGGTGGGGTTGACCAGCAGGCGTACACTGCAGTTCAACAGATGTTGAACTGGGATTGTCACGAGATTTTGTACCGAAATCAACCTGAGAATTTTTAAAAGAAATTGAGGTAAGCAAAGAAACAGAATGGACATTTCTGAAAAACTATTCAGATAAATATGATTCACAATATACATATTTGAAAAGAAGTCAGAGAACATTTGAATTTACCTTCATCCTCTTCATTCTCTCATTTTTAGCTCTCTCTGCCTCAAAATTTGCATTTACATTTGCTATCTCCTGCAAAATAAGAGGGACATTAGTTTATCATGCATGTCCATCTATTAATGAGTGAAGAGAAAAATTGAAGAGGGAAGGAAGGTGGTGGAGCCTAAAAAAAATAGATCCTTTTAAATAAATTCAATAGACCAGAGACAGAGAGATACCTTTTTTAAATGTATCCTTTCCTTTAGCAGAGAGCTTTCCTCTTCCTTTAGTTCTGCAAAGGTCTAGAAAATGGCAAAAAAAGAATCATGATCAACACTCAGAGCATATCAACAGGGAAAGAAGGCCATTGCCAACGGCAGCCACCGCATCCACGCATTTACTTAGATGCATCCTCGGATCAGTGTTATTTCATTTTTTTTTAATGCACTCTCAAATGCATCCAGCGGTACATCTCAATGAATGCGTGAATGCAGTGAATCGAAATCCAAACCATTGACCAAAATATATAACACACTGATATAGTTAGAAGCTTACAAATTTTTAAAAGTAAAAGGAACAAGGTGAAAGGTAACCACTACTTTTAAAAAAGGGAAGAAAGAAACAAGTTAACCAGTACTAAAAATAAAAAAGGAAGGAAGAAACCAGCAGCCTTACCTTTTTTCTTCTGCATTTCTTGGTGGAGGCAGAATTGCCAGTGTATCCACTTGTAGCAGTAGCCTGAAAATTGTTTCCCAGTTATTAAAGATTAGCAAAATAGTGGCACAAACGGTAAATTGAATCCCAGTCATTAAATAGAATTACATAACAAGTGAATACAAAAAATAACCTAAATTGGTAGCTAAATTATATCATATATAGGTGCATATTAAGCAACTCAAGAATTGTAACATTAAAAATGAGATTCAAAGAAAGAAAGAAATCTATATCCTCATTGTTCAAAAAAAAAAAGAAGAAGAAGAAGAAAAAGAAATCTATATCCTCTAGTTACAAAACAAAGAAACATTAAATCCGCCTTACTTTTTCATTTAATATACTTTCTTTAACAACTAAAAGGAAAAGACACAATGATTCGGAAGAGACATTGAGGGTGGGATTCAGCGAAAACGAGTAACTAGCTTACAATTTACAAAGAGGTTGCCTGAATATTTGAAGCTTGCAAGGGACTAATAATAATTATCGAATTGATAAAGGGAAGCATTAGCCCCCACCTTCTTGACTACTGCATCTGCTTATACATTGGGACACGTCACAGGTCAACGACAAGTGACACCGACGTGGCCACCCTTCCGAATCACGTAGCCCATTGATTATTCTTCCGGTTTCGTTCACCAAGCTACTCCAGAGAGGACAGCTCAGCTGGCGTACTCACGATTGAAGCCACGTCATTGCAGGCATTCTTACGTGACATGAAATAAACTCCCCCATCTATTTCATTATTATTTATTCAATTTAAAATAAGAAATGAGCACGTCCCCAAGTGGAGTGGGGCAAGAAGGAGAGCTAAGCACCCAACCCAACCAAACCAAATCCTAATGTTTAGGATTTCAATTTTTCTCATTTAAGGCACCAACTTCAACTACCACTACCCCCCGTGATCAACTCATAGGCGTGTATGAGATGAGAGAAATAAAGACGCCCAAAGCATATTAATACACTGCACCAGGCCACAGGGGAACAAATCTCTGGTGGCCCACCCAACCCAAAACTAAGGACACTAACTTCAACGAAACACATACCCCCGTCTATCCATCACCAACCAAACCTTCCACAATCGCTGATCTCCATTCTGCACCAGCACCCATCCCCATCATAGGGACCCACTTAGTTACCCATTATTTTCATTGACCAAAACACCCCCCCTTCCACTCCCATTTTTATTTACGCCTTTCTTCGCCTCATCATGCATAATAAATAATACAAATGAAATTGGTACCAGCGAAAGGTGTTTTTGTCAATCAATCGGAGAAATATAGAATGACTGAATGACGGACCCAACCTGTCCTTCCTTCCTTCCAGTGCTGACCTCACGCATACGAGGGTATTTCCGTCCCCATAATTCCAGTGAAAATATTTGAGAATCAAAAGAAAACCACCAAACGGAACGGAAAATGCTACCATAATCCGATCGGTGAGTCAGTGGAACATCACTTTCTTTTTTCGAAAAAAATAATATTAAATGGAAATAGAAAATAAAGTGGCAAAAATAGATTTGGCCGTCAGCATATTATCTGATGTCAGCGGCAAATCGAAAACGAAAACATTGTGGCCTTGGGCCTTCCATAAAAAGAGATGAAGGGTAAAATGGTAAAAGCGAAAGGACAAGAATATTCCGAATGACACGGAGCCATTCATCACCGCCGGGAGCCTCAGAGCTCCTAAGGCGGAGATAGGTGCACTTAAAAAGAGAAGGGTATATCGGTCAAACAACACAACAGAGACTGACACACAAACAACAGAGAGATATAGAGAGAGAGAACCTTGGATCTGGCGGCGTGGCGGCGACTGGACTCTTCGTAACCGTCGGCGGTGGCGGATGGAGAAGCGCCGCCGCTCCAAGAGAGTGGAGTGGTAGGGCTGCATCTGGTGGAAACGGCGGCGTCGCAGCGAGAGGCAGCATGAGGGAGCCTTGACCTTGAGGTTGAGGTTGAGCGTGGCTGCTTGAGGCCCCATGTGAAGGGTAGGGACTGAGATATGGAGGGAAGGGGGTTCTTGAGGCGTAGGAGAAGCTCGACGACGACGGTGTCGTCGGTCATGGCGGCTCTGACCCACTCGTCCTTCATCTATCTATCTGCGTTCGTAGTTAACAGTCATGTAAATGAAAGAGTGTGTGTCTGAATGACGGAAAGAGAGAGAGAGGAAAGAGAGGGTGGCGAAGTAGAAAGAGAAGGAGGCAAGGGAAAAAGAAAAGAGAAAGAGAAGGATAGGTTTGTGTTGTGTGTGTATATATATAAAATAATAATAAATTAATAAATAAATAAATTAATAAATAAAAGAGAGATAAAGGGGGTATTATATTGTGTTGTGTTGTGTGGCGGTGGAGATTGAAGAAGAACGAAGAAGGGAGTTATTGTTGGTGTTTGTTTGTTGTTAGTATTTTTTTTTATTTTTTAACGTTCTCATTTGCTACCTTCACTTGTTTGTTGTTAGTATCGGGAAGTAATAGAGTAATGGAATGTGGTAAAGGGGAGAGGGTTTTGTTTTGGGTGATGATGAAATGAGAGAGGGTGTAGCCACTGTGGCGTCTCACTCCTTTCTTACTCTCTTCTCCATCCCTGGACCTACCAACTCACATGTATGTATGTGCCACTCTCATTCTGTATACTTTTTTCATTATTATTATTATTATTATTATTATTATATTCCTTCACTTGTTTCCTAATATGTTAATTTTCATAATATGATAAAAATATTTGTTTTTAATATATTCAAATATTATCATTGTTTTATTCATTTTTTTCATTTATTAATATCATGAGTGAGTTAAATAAATAATTAATATTTACATTTTTAAATAAAAAATTAAATATTAATATTTTTATGAAGAAAAAAAGTACTTATTTCATTCCCTACACATTGTAATTTGTAATCCTCAAATGATCCAAATCCAAAAGGCTGACCTTTTTCACCTATTATTTTTCATTGTCCAATGCATATCTATAAACTTTTATGTAAAAGATTCCTTGTTTTTCCCTGTTAGTTTTAGATAAAAATTTTATCGATTTCACCTGAAAAATACAATTTTCTTTTTCATTTTAGCAATATCCGGTAAAAGTTGACCTACAGACCGAGAGGAGGAAAAATCAATCGGTACAAATTTAGCGAAGAGTAATAATAATTAAACACAAAATTGATGTCCAACATCATATAAAAGTATTATTCCTCATTTATTTATTATTAACTTCTTTCTCATTATATATTTCAATACTCTTAAGATATTCATAATCTCTACGGTATCTTATATAAGGTATCCAAATTATATGTCAAAATATCTTTACTCTTTAGCCAAACCGATGCTATTTCGAGTTGTCCAAAGCGAGGGATGGGGCCCGAACATTTGAGTTGAAGGTACGTGGAATTCTCTTCATGTATAGTTTGTGTTGGAAAAATGATTTTTGTTCATCTAAAATACGATACCATATGTCCTCCCTTTGTTTTTTGGTATTCTTGAGATGTGTATATATAAAAAGATGATGAAAAATAAGTGAGAGATAGAAATATACATATACAGTATCACATACGGTGTATAAAATTTTGTGTTCAAATAACACAACTCTTATATTAATAAATTTGTTTGCATTGTATCCAAATATAATAAATGAGTCATGTATTTTGGATAACAATAATTATGATCATTATATATGTGGTAAGTTGATTTATTTCAAAATAATTTCGGTCACAAGCAAGCATCATATGGACTAAATTTCCTGCACGGATTATAGTTGTTGTATCAATCATTATTTGTTGAATCACAAAAAGAAATGAGAAAAGCCGAGAAAATAAATTGATTTTGAGTCATAAGAATGAATTGACTTGGTTTGAATAGAATCTTGATAAGAGATTTCGGACTTCAAATGATTTATTTGATTTCGGTAAAATAATAATTATATGATTAGAGCTGACACATGACCGTTCGAATATACCTGATAAAATATAGGGTTTTGACTATAAATTTTGAGTTCAAATTAAATTCAGACTTTTTTTTGGCCCGGTCCAATAAAGCTTGATTTAAAATCGGGTTAAGCCTTGACAGGCTAGGGCAGCCCGCATTTTATTAATATTTTCCCCCCTAAAAGTCTAGAAAATTAAAAATAGTCAGTAGCTTCATTATCCTGTTCTTTTAATCCTCTCCTACTTTCCTTCCCCACCCTCTTTAGCAGGATTGATGGGCCTTAATTCATTTTGCAACTCCAGTGTCGCACATCCCAAAGGTGGGTCGATAAATTCAAATTTACTTTTGTCATTTTTTTATGATGTATGATTTACCTTCAAATTCAGTTAGGTATATTAATTTTAGGTCAAACCGAGATCTGGGTAGAAGCGAGAATATATTGCTTTTGCGTTTGTCAAAACTCAGTTTGATTTTTCTAACTACTACTTTTATTGTACCACCAAAAAAAAAGTTGAAGGACATATAAAAGTCAGATTGAATAGCACACTTTGAACAACATTCATTATACTAAAAACTATTTTAATCAGTAAAGTATCTAAACATAAATTAGTTACTACATATTCACTTTTAATTAAAACCTTGTTTGTAAAACTCAATTCATGAAAACTCAATTTTGCAAATGGATTCCCAAACCACTTCACATATATTCAAAACTGGACGAAATAGATATTTTCACTCTATGTTTTTACATTTTGTTTGATTTTGGAAAGAATGTGTGAGTAAAGAAACTAGAAGGATTGAAAAGGGAAGGAGAGAAAAACAATAAAAAATGGAATGATTATTTAATTGTTTGATAAGAAAGAAAATGAAATAAAACAAATCTACTTTTCTCTCCAATTATTTGATTGTGCATAAAATTTGAAGAAGGAAAAGACCGTATTTTTTAAATTGACACAATTGTCATTAAATAAAGTTGAGATGAAATATTGACCCGGTAACAATAATATATATATATATATATATATATATATATATATAATTTTTTGACAAAATATGTATATATATATATTCTTGGTAGTTACAATAATAAATCTAAAAAGATAATATTTAGTAATATTTATAATAATTAATTAATTAACACTCATGGAACGGCCAACTATCAAGTCTCATTTCATAGAGAAAATGTGTCCAGTAGATGTGAGGGTGAATTCGTCATTTAGTATATTTTCTCATTATCCCTGCAATTTTCTTCTTAGGAAGGGAAGTACAGCTCTAGCCTTCTAGTTCTAGGTAAATCCACCACCATTTTTTTCTCCCCCTTCAGTTATCTCTCCAAACCAAATTAAGGAAAACCTCTTAGGCCCGTTTGGTTAGGATTATTCCTAACGCAAACGACACTTTTTTTTCCGTTTGAGATTACTGTTCATGCATTTGGGTACTGTTCAGTGTTTGTTTACGAAACTCCGTTGGAAATAATTGATTCCTGGTGGGTCAAAACTGAGTTTTGTGGAAGTAAAAATTTCTAGCTTTTCCGTTCAGAATAATTGATTCTGGATGTAGGACCCACAAAATTCCACATATTTACATCTCAAAAGTGATTTTACTTTATTATCCAAACAAAATCAATTTTTCGAAACTGACTTTTAAAATATCATTCCCAAACACAAATCAATTTTTTCAAACTCCATTTTTTAAAATCAATTCTTCCAAAATCAATTCTATCAAAATCAAAATCAAACGGACCCTTAATTTCTATGTTTTCTCTCCCTTTAGATTCTTTCCTCTTGTTTTCAATCCAACCAAACTTATGCTATCATTTGATTCGTTTCAAATTCATCATGTAACCCTTTTTTTTTAATCAAAATTGTTGTTTTTTAACTTTAACAGGATAAGCAATGTTTTCTGACGATCATTTCGCCTCTAACTCCATTAGCAATGAGTTGTGATATTTGAACATCGAAGTATAGACACCGTATATGATATCATATGTGTTTATTTTTATCTCTCACTTATTAAGAAAACATTCTTGATTGGCAATACATTACCGTGCATTTATCTTCTTCCTCTGGATGGTAGCCATGGAAGTCCAAATTCCACTTGCAGTGCATAAACCAACCACCCGCTCTACCTACAGGTCCTGTACAAAAACGAACAATAACAAGGAGGCAATGATAGCCGTGATCGTTAGAGTGTAAAATATGTCATTATGTGTGATTTGCAAAAATTACCAGAAGCTCACATCATTGTTAGTGACATGGTTGGAGCTAAAAGTCTAAAATGAGTATGAATTTTGAAAAGATTGAGATAAAATGAACATTGTTGGAATCGTGAATTTAAAAGTAAGGTTGAAATTTTGATGAGTGTAGAAATTGGTCGGGTCTAAATGAAGTTGCAAAAACCCTGGTAAAAGAAAATGAACAATAATATATCATCAGTAGAGTTAAAGATGTAATAACCACGAAAAAAATACTGTGTAACATTTGACAAAAATATATATACAAAAATCCTCCTTCCAGATTATCTTTACTGCTTTTGATTGATTTGCCAGGAGCTTCCTTATCCCGAGAGATTATTTTGTAGTTTTTTCTTTCCTTTCTGAGCTTAGGCCCCTTCTTATAACAAAAGAAAAATACAAAAGACTAAATAAATTTGAAAGATGAAAAAACGATCTTATTTAAATTAATGGATCATTCTAAACAATACACCAAAAACATTGACTAACGAATCAATATTAAAAAAATCTCTTTAAAAATCTCAACCTTACGACTTTCCATGTATTAAAAAAATCAATTATCTTTATTTTCAGCTTTAATTCCTTATATCTATAGTGCAAAAAATCACACACAAGACTTTGTCGGAACAAAAGGGAAAAGGTGGAGAATGATTAGACTCAAGAGAGGAGGAGTGCAAGACAAGGTTCCTTTCGGCGACTTCACGCCTCCTCTCGCCATCGGGATTTGCACTAAACACCGCAAATTTTGAAGGCCTATCACAATTATGTTTCCTTTGTTCTTTCACGTGAGCATAAACAGTTAATTATTAATTACACAATTTTAAGTCCTTATTCCTTTGAACCAAGTCCGACTGCAGCATTTTAATCTCACTGAACTTTTAACACGAGCTCACAATAATCAATACCTACCAAAAGCCAAAACATATCTTCATCCATCACTGGTATCAGAGTAAATAAATTGCAGCTTCTGTGGTTATGCCAGTTACTCGTATTGAACTATGGTTCCCACAAAGGCAACATTTAAATGCTACACTGGAAAATAATAGTCAAACATCTACCGATTCTTCTGCATTTGCAACTTACTGTCATATACATATTTGTTTCCTGAAATTGAGATTGAAAACATAATCCACAAGCAAAAGTGCCTTAAAACAGGTTTGACTTCTATCAAACAAAGACACATTTAGTACCTGAAGGATAGCCCAGTTGATATGGACTGGGACATGAAGGAGTTTTAAGCAGGAGGTGCAGGGCTCGAACCCTGCCACTAACAAATCCCGCTACCCCTAACATATTAACCACCAACAATTTACCTATTAAAAAAAAAAAAAAAAGAAGAGACACATTTACCTACTCAACCAGGTTCAAAGATTTTCATCACAAGCAAATGACCGCAAACCAGTCAGAAGCTTTGATGCTTTCATGATACGGATTATTTCTTTTATTCCAAATTACCTATACTAAAAAGACATTGACAATAACTCTCTCCCTCGGACATTCTTGTTCTGCTTCTGCAACTTAAGCCTCGGCAGATTTCCTTGAATATTAATTTGTCCCATTGAAATAAAGGGGGGCGCTTAAATTTTTCTCTCACAAAAAACACACACACTAAGCAGTTGTAATAGCATTGTTAATGGTAATCATCCAGTAGCCACCAAGTTTACCTTGATAGCCAAACTACACCAACAACATGGTCCATCAGTACTACTACTAAATGAAATTATGAATACCGTAAAATGATCCAACATCTAAAAATTGTATTCTCGTCTTAGCTAGACAATAAAACACGGGCATTAGCCAATTTATCCAGTGACGTCAGGAGGCAATCGTTAATCTCATTAGTCACTGGAGCAAAGGGTTGTGAAAGAACACAACCTGTCATAAGGAAAGAATTTCAGATGCCTAGAGCTCAGCCATCAAAACTGTGAAACAGCACCGGAAAGATCATCTCGTGAAATTTTATAGACACAGACAGTAAATAATACGAGTATAGGACCCTTATAAAATTTGTGTCTTTCTCTTTCTTCACATGACATAGTCATGTGTAATTTCACATGAGAAGAGAGCAAGTCTTCCCTGGACGCTAACCCAAACATGAGTTGTGGGGCATGATGAATAAAATTTTAACAGCACATTAAATCCTGTAACAGCTTGGTAAATTAACATAAAACTGAAAAAATAAAATCTCAGAGATTAAAGATGATGGATCAACACGGACGATTTCACAGGACTTGATCAATTCGCAGCAATTGAACAATTCAAGGAAAGAATTGAAGTTGTACGCATATCTCGCCGCCATGAATCCATCAGCGCATCCAGAATATTTCTTCTGGACTCGGGACTGCTCCAGGCCGCCATCGTTGGAGAAATTGAAATCAAATGTTTCACAAAATGGTTGCCGGCAGCAATCTACTTGTACAATCAAGGATGTCAACGGTTTCTTTAAGATTCCAACAGAATCGACGATGCCAACTTCTTTCAGTGCAAAGTCATCCTCACTGAAGGGTGTGTCAATGCAGAGAGCTCGGAAAGCAGGGTAGAGGAACCACTCATCAACCAGGTCCTGGAAAACAGAGGCATAGTACTCGACGGAACGTGCCAATTATTCCTGGAAAACAAATATCCGCTGCATTGGAAGAGGAAGAAAGGTCAGCACATAGCTTGGGATGGCAGAGGTTGAGGTTATCGGAGAAGAAACAGAGATTGCCACAAGTAGCAGGATCTGCCAATGGCAAAGAGGAACAAGAGAAGTTTTATTGTTTTTTAATTTTATTTTAATAAAATTTACTGTGCAGTTACAGCATATTAATGTGCTGTCAAAATTTTATTGGCTGTGCCCAACAACCCATGTTTGGGTTAGTGTCCAGAGAAGACGAAGATCCATTCTGGGAAAAGCACAGGCAAACTTGCAAAAGTAGAAACAAGCTGATGATGGAGCAACAGAAAAGGAGATCATTAGTAGCGCTTACAAAAGCAGAAACAAACTGATGCAGGAGCAATAGAAAAGTAAATCATTAATAGCACTTTATTTTTATAATTTCCAAATATTTTGAATTAATTTACATAGCTTTTAGTTATGGGTTTATGCTATTTAAGAAACGACTTAATTAATGCTCATCACATGAGTGCTTATGACCTTGCTATAAGTTGTTTTAGCTTATTTCAGAAGCTTCTCTAGCAAGCTTATTGAGATGAGATAAAGGAGCTTATAGTTAGGTTATAAGTTATTTTCATAAGCTCTTCAAAATATCAGCTTAATATGTATATATGATATGATAAACTCTCTATAAGCTATTCCAAACGCCCCCTTAAGAGGTCTGGCATCTTAACTGTAAGTCCCAAAGATATCTAATGGGATTGGGTTAGTAGTAAAGTACATTCTGGGGTTTTTATTGTACTTGCATTTTAGTAAGATGTGGCTAGGAAGTTCTAGTTAATAATTGCAATTTGGAATTCTTAAGAGCTGTAGTTGGAGATCGAGTAATTTGAAAGATCGTAGCTTGTAAGATAAAAGCTAAATCCAAGTCCTCAGCCTTTGTATGGCAGACCATTTTTCCTAAATCTTAAATCCTTAATTATCAAGGAAAACTTTCTTCTTTCTTGGTTTGTTACAGCAGAAGAACCAGCCCATTGGTTGTGTCTAACTCACTTTTCTCTCGATCCTTCTATTCCTTGGTAGAATCCTATCTAATCATTTTTCTCGCAAACCTTCTCTATTGCATGGTAGTACCTTATCTACACTCTTGCCCTACATCACAAAGACTCCGAACAGCATATATGTGCTCAGGTAACTCACTAGAAATGCAGACTATTGCGACTTTACAATCTTGCACACAATCCTAACAAAACGCATTCTGAGTTGGGATCAGGATCGCAGAGACTTGAGAATTATATAGAATCATGTAATTCTGCAATTAGGATTTTGACAACCATGAAGATAAGGACTATCCTATCATTAGTTTCCCATTAAGAAAACATATATCTCGCTTATCTTGATAATTAAAACTCAAAAATAGGGAAATAGCATCTAATTAGGAAATTGAGTCAAACCTAACAATAAAATGCATCCATTTAAAAGTTTGTGGGAACAAGAACATATTACCTTGGAAAAATTCCTCCAATCCTCCCCGATAAATTGTTCGCTGATCCATGACATCTGCAGCAATAACTATTAGACTGATCAGATAAATTGCCAAAGCATCTTCTGTAGGGAACCTGCAAAACTTTATATTACATTACAATACACAATAATTCAAATTCAAATTAGGAAAAACTATAGAATTTCAGAGTAATACTGCAGAAAATGTTTACATACAAATTTTCTCTCACCAAAAGACACCTCAGTGCAAAAAATCCAAGGGTGCATGTTGATGATTGTGTTTTTTTAACTCCTTTCATGCTGCTGGTATATCATTCAAATTTTACCTTGCTTGATCCATTTGATATCAAATATTCTTTGAACCCCATAACCAAACTTGTCAGTTGTTACTTGTTATTTTTGAAAACCAAAATGGAATATCAGGCAATTTAGTGAACACTGCAGAATGTTAACCTCTGTTATGTTATCTCCAAGTCCAACTTCGATTCCAAAATGTTTAATACATTTCCATTCCCAAAAGCAAACAGTAAATATGAAATTGTATAAATGATGGGACAATAGCCTTTTCCTTTTGCCATTAAACATCAATAACAGGAATTCTTCTCATATGGAAGGATGAAATTGTATACATAAAACAGCTTATAATAATCAAATAAAAAACATTACATTTCATTAACACTTGAGAAAATACATAAAAGAGAACAGGGGAATACTTCCTCTATATCCTAATACTTACATAGTATTATATAGATATACAGAAGCCTATCCTTTCAATCAACACAATAAAACCTAAAAAGTGCTAAACTAAACTGGACACCTATTTCAAACAGATCTAAGGGTAAATGAAATATACTCCAATTAAAAGCTTGCGTAAACGGTAATCTGAACAAAGTGTTACAAAATCAGAGTCAGAAATTCGAACTCGACTTTCTCGCTGAAAAAATAAGAGAAGAATCGAGGGCTTCAAGGCTCCAATCACCAACAACTGCTGTTCAAAAACCTCCTTCATTCATACACTACTAACAGTAACGGATTAGGGTTACGAAAAATCGAGACGCAACATCTTGCGTAGGTCACTGGTGGCGTCTTTCACAGCAACGATCTTCTTAGTGACGAAAAACGGCAACGGAACGGAGCTAGGTGGTGGCGACGCCACGACCATCGAAGATCCCGCGTATAATCCACCGACTATTTCGGTCACCGGTTCCGTCGAACGGAGTTCCACCTTAACGATCTCCGGTTGTGGATCCGGCGTCGTTTCGGGGAGTTGTTCACCGCGTTTCAGGATTTTGACCTGACCCATGACTAGCTGCTTATTACTGAGTGGAGGACTCGGATTGGAGGTGGTTGCGGGTCGGGTTGAGTGGCTCCGCTTGGGGCGGGTACGGGTGGTCCGAGTAGGTTTTGGGAGTTTCATCTTTGAAGGAGGAGAAAGTAAGGGTTTGGAAGATGGCGAGTTTTTGAGACAATCGCGAGGTTGAAGAACGGCAACACCCATCTCATGGAACAAGAAAAGAAATAGATTTTTGAAGCGAGAGAAGAGAAGAAGAGAATAATTTAAGATTTCAAAGTAAAGGAAATGGGAAGGGTCGTAGGTATTTATGTGCAATGAAGGCGGCTATAGAGCAGACCGTATAACTTAAGACTCGTTTCTGTAAGAGTTAAGAGAAGCAACACTCTCACTCTCCCCTGAATTGCGTTATCGCCACGTAACGATATCATTGGTAAGGTTTAAGTTTGAACGATAAAATACGTTGAAGATTCAATTTTAACCTTTTGCTACAAAAAAAAATTACATTATTATAATTTTTTTACATTAACAACCAACCAGAAATATTAGTATTGATGACTTTTAAGGTAATTAGATAAAGAGATAAATATTTTCAATCATGTGTCAATTTCTTATTAATTGACAGTATAAAAAAGCTTTATACTCTCAGTATATATTAATTAAATCCATTATCAATTCATGTGTTGACTTATCATTAAAAAAAAAATACTTTTCAACAAATTGTTATTCTTGGTACTGGAATTACACAATATAAATATAACTACAATAACTAACATGTTTAGGTCTTTTGCTAGGCCTGACCTTTAAATTTTAAGGACTTGTTTGGTGGTTAGAATACGATATGACAAGAGAGTAGGATAATAGTATGATAAATATGAGCAGAATAAGATGTTATCCCTCTCAACATTTGATATCCACCAGATAATCAACGAGATAGAATTATAATATGGATGTTAAAGATATTGAACGAGCTTCAGATCCACTGAAAAGCAAAACCATCAGGAGCACAATCGTGTCTATGGGTTGGGCGTTTCCGCCCTTTGGATGGGTAAAATTAAACACTGATGGTGCCTCAAAGGGCAACCTGAGAGATAGTGGATGTGGGGGCCTGGTCTGAAGCGATACTACCATATGGGGCATTGTTCATGTCGGGGCCTGATCTGAAGCGATACTACCATATAGGGCATTGTTCTGCCCTCACTGCGGAACTCTGGGGGATTTTGAAAGGTCTCCTTCTAGCTTGGCAACATGGGTTCCAAAAAATAATAGTTGACAGTGACTCTTGTGCAATTGTCAGTATTCTGAACCATAACCCTTTGCTTAGAAAGATCAGCAACTTGATGCAAAGGCCTTGGATGTTATCCTTCAGTCATGTGTTGCGGGAAGGAAATTCATGTGCTGATTGGTTGTCTAATCTTAGCCTGGAGAAGGCATATGGGTTTGAAGAAATAGGATTTCCCCAAGGCAACTTCGTTTTGTTATTGTTAGGTGATGTATCGAGGGCTTCATTACCATGAAATATAGATGTTTAGTTTTACTTTCTTGGGCTTAATGCCCCTTCTTGTACCAAAAAAAATTGTTTTTATTCTAAATGTTTCATATTTTATAAGATTTTAGTTTTTTATTGTTTTTAATTTTTAATTATATAAAAAGACAAAATTACCCTTATGATAAAATTACATATAATTTTATAAATTTTTAAAATATTGTTTAACTTAAATTATTATTTTATAATTTTAAATATTCATTTTTAGTTTTTAATTTTAATATAATTAAATTATTAGAATATTTTTTTATATTTTAATTTTTTTAAAATAATATAAATAACAAAAATAGTCTTGTGATAAAATAAAAAATAAATTTAATTTTATATTAATATTTCTTTTTAGATTTTTTTTTGGTTACAAGGAGGGGCCTAAGCCCAAAAAAGAAGAAATTATAATGCTACTACTATGGGTAAGGAGACCCCTGACATATAACTTTAAATTATTATATTTTATATATGAAATATTTTTATATTTTATTATACATTAGATCACCATATCCTATCATATTGATTTCTAAATCAGTATTCCCCATAGGATAGAATTATAACTAGATAAACAGGATATGATACGTGATAAGATTAATTTATCATATCCTGCTAACTTACCAAACAACAATTTAAGACAAGATATGATAGTTTATTCTATTTTGTCTTTATTATTATGACCATCGAATGAGCCCTAAAGGCGATCTGGGTGATGGTTGTCATAACACCTTGCATCCTCTCACGTGAGAGAGTGTGAAAAAATGTTATCGCATGTGATAATTTTGAAAAATCAAGTAGTGTAGGAGAGGATCTAAACTGGTGTCACAAAGTCGCTCTATTTCCTTTGCGCGATATTCTCTATCTTCCTTGTCAACAGAGGTACTTAAGGCTCTTGATAGCCATATTCACTATTTCGCATTCGATTATCTCATATTGTCCTAGTCATTAAAATATGAGCTCCATTTCACACGTTATATATCCATCTTTGCATTTTCCAACAAGATGGGTGGAAGATGAGTTAAGGAGTATTTGGCCAATATAGGAATAGTTGTTTTTTGTTCTAAACCCAATGTATCACAATGCTGTCAACGAAGGATTAATTACTGTTCGCGGGACATGGCTTCCGTTGGCCAAACATTATTTTAACACTGTCAGGAATCGAACCCGGAAACAAACCGAGTCGATCCCTAAAATATCTCAGGACAGGCCATACAATCACTGTGCCAGGATGCCCGTTTAATAGGAATATAGTTGTGTTCATAATTAAATTAATCCAATGATGTGGTATTGGTTTAGGTTTTTTTTTACTAATAGTAAATAACATTGAAACAGTGTATTAATTTGGTCATACCAACTCAAATATGTAAGATTTTAAAATAAAATAAAAATAGCTACACTTTTGGTATCAGTCAATTTCAAGTGTTAGACCCAATGAAAAGTATATTTTTTTACTAATAAACTTTATCCAATTTAATGAAAATTGCCAAATAAAAATGTAAGAGAGATTCATACTTTCATAGAACTGTCAATAGTTTCCTTAACGTGTTTAGCGCGAGCCAGCTATTTTTTGTGCTTGAACTTGAATGGGAAAAGAAAAATTAAAAGTGTCATCTCGTTTTTAACTATGTTTTAAAGAGTTTTTTTTATAATTTTTGAAACCCAGGCCACAGACACGGCAATCTTGAAGGACGCGGTAGAGAGGTGATTCTCACGACCTCGAGAACGCGTCGATAATTTCCCCTCACCTAAAACGCTGATTTATGGGTTGGCTCTCCTTATCTGACGTGGCAACATCATCACCCATCTCCAATCATGCCCTCAATCTTCAAACTAATTACCACCATTGCCATTATGTTTCATTTGTTTTTTTGTTTTTTGTTTTTGTTTTTTTGAATGTTCATTTGTTTATTGTTGATTTGTTGTTTCCAAGTTCGCAGAAAATGGAAAGTGGAAACCATTTGGTCACAATAAGCCAACAACCATACAACCCAAACGAGACTCGGGTTAGAAAAGTTGAAAAAAACAGAGCATATTTTTTTGGATTATTTTAATAACAGTTTAATCATTGAGTTGGTCCCGGAATTTTTTAGGAATTTTTAAATAGTTCTTTGTATTAAAAAAAATTGTAATTGAGTCCTCGAACTTTTATAAAGTTTTCAATTGGGTCCCTGAACTAAAAATAACTTTTAATTAGATCCCTAAACTTATATAAAATTTTCAATGTGATCCCTAAATTATAGAATTCGTTAGTGATATGTTGAATTGGACATAATATGACTGATTTCATCCAAACTGACCATTTACGAGTAGTTTGGCTAGAAAATGAACATTGAGACATTGTTACAACAAAATGTAGCAAGACGTAACAAGATGAAGCGAGATGTAGTAGGTTGCAAGTGAGGGAACTATTTTGGACGAAATTATTTCAAGAAAGGGATATACAACAGTAAAACATAAA
Organism: Echinosophora koreensis; assembly: GCA_035048595.1. Classification (NCBI taxonomy): domain Eukaryota; kingdom Viridiplantae; phylum Streptophyta; class Magnoliopsida; order Fabales; family Fabaceae; genus Echinosophora; species Echinosophora koreensis. The sequence goes on along the minus strand of JAPCYP010000001.1, from coordinate 6,066,495 downwards.
TCGGGGAATGAATGAACTATTTGTTCAGATGGAGGAAAAGCAATCGCATGTCACGTTTTGGTTTTCTGGCTCAACATTTTGTTCTCTTGTAACCCTAAATACAAATTTGGGGGAATTCCAGGTCACGTTTCATATCAGCAGACTGAAAGACTTCTTCACGGAACCCCATCCCAAGGATTCCATTGAAAATTTTATATAAGTTCAGTGACCCAATTAGAAACTTTTTTAGTATAGGGGCCCAATTGAAAACTTTATAAAAGTTCGAGTACCCAATCACAAATTTTTTTAGTATAGGAACCTATTTGAAAATTCTCAAATAGTTCAGGAACCTACTCAATAGTTAAACCTTTCATAATCTCACCTGTAACATAACATAACGTAAAATTGACGGTGCGACATAGGTAGCATTACTAGTAGTAGTGTAGTACACCTCTGGACTCAATTATAAGCATATATATATTTTGTGGACTCAAATATAAGTAAAAGCCAACCAATACTACTCTATTTAATATCAGTGTTCCAAAAGTCAAGACAATCAACCAATCCAACCAATTTCCCTTTTACTTTTGCAAGAGTATTGCATACTCACAAGACAATTAAAGGGTAGCTTAGTAATTGTAACTCATTTTTTTTTTTTTACATAAATCAAGACAATTAAACTAATTAGCTAATTTTCTTAATAAATGTGAAGTTAATTCATTTTACTTATAATTGAATCCGGAGGTAGTACTAGTATTAAATACTAATAATTGTGGACACAGTTTACACAATGTTAGAAAAGACCGATTCAAAGGTCATAATTTAGTGAACAAACGTTTAGGTACAATTCCACATATATATTACGTGTTTTATGTATTGTTTTTCAATTGGATTATAATATCTTGCTATCTGCAACAAATCATCACTGAAAATAAAATATGTGTACCAGCTATCATATATGTCATATTAGAAAACAATACTCAATATACCCACCTAAGTTTTCTCCAATTCCAATTCCAATTCCAATTCCTGGCATGTTCCCACCCCAAGTCAATGTAGTAAAATTAGGACAAAACCAATGGCATTTCTCGTGAAGAAGATGAGGGTGATGATTGAATAGGGTCCTCATGCGACGCGGGCCACAGCATTTGACCGACATTCGTTTATGGCGGCCGGTGGTATCCTTTTGACTGTTCCTTGTGTTGGGCTTCCTTGCAATCTGTTTGTCTGTCTCCAGCTTTGTTTTTAAGGATCATTTTTTTGGTTGTGAAGCACAATATTGTCATTTTCCTCAAACCCCATCTGTCAAAAAAGCACGTTGGTGAATACCCTAGCCAATGGCGATCGTATTCCTCTAAGCCTTCTTCCGATGGCATTTTTCGACTTGCATAGCCAATTATATTTTTCGTAGAGTTAAAGCAAGGTGAAAAAGATCCTAAGAACTATCACACAATTTTCCATGTATAACGGCACATTTTTTTTAATGCTCTATGGCACATTTCTTTTAACAATAACAATATATATTTTTGACCCATAAGGTGTGGTTCAAGTGGCTAGTAGCTTAGTTTTGAGAAACACTTGCATAGACACAAACCTAACACATCATGTTTAGGCACAACCACTAAAATATTGACAACACATTAAAATATAAATAAATAATTAATAAGTCTGATTTAAAAAATTTATAATTTTAATTTAATTTAATAAGCCCCACACTCTCTCTCTCTCTCTCCCCTTTATTACTTCGTCTTCAACCACCATTTGATGTGATAAACTGAATTATCAGTTTTTCCGACTTCATTCAAATCTCCGTTTTTCAAAGGAGACATTTCGGAAATGATTTGTGAAATTCCCTATTTTAATCATCATAATTAGTGTTAATTAAAACTAGGCTTTACATGACGTGGTGGAAGGAGACACGCGACAGGGAAGAGGAACATCGTGCGGTACGATGCGGTGGTTGAGCGTCAGGTCTGGTCCAAGACACTCACGGCTCAGTGGCTCACGCGTTTTATGGAGGAGAAGAAAAGAAACGTGTGCTGATGTGTAGTAGAATAGGTGATAGCTGCTGCTTAGGTTTTCAAAGTCTAACCCGATAACGACATCGTTTTGAGGGGTGACTTAAAAATATATTTTAATTTTTTCCATGTAGGGGTGTATACGGGTCGGATCAGACCAGATTTGGTTCAATCCATTACTCGAATCAATTACTTTCAAGCGGGTCGAGTCGGGTTTACGTGTATTCCCCTACGAACTCGAACCAGATTAAGCTGGTGCAGCTTGGTTTGGTTCGGGTCAATCATCTGGAAGTCTGGTGCGATTCCAGATAAAGAGTATCAGTCCAATTACTGAAAGCCCAAAATGAGCCCAACAGGGGTTGGTACATCTGGTCAAATCTTCTGCTCACACTAACTGTGACTCAGGTTCAATTCCTAGATCTTCCATGTTGATAGGCAATATGTAAATTTCACTATAAATCTTTGCTGAGGTTGGTGGTATTTCCTAACCTTGCAAGGGGTGTGCCTTCCCCGAATCTAAACTTTTTGTTAAAAAAAAAATGAAACTTCACCAAAAGTTCACAAAAAGTTCACCCAAAAGCCAAAACCAAAGTTACCCAATCCGCATCGGACCAGCACCTCGGCGCACCACTGTCTCACATGCACGAGCCGCCCCTCCAGTCGCGAGCATCCTGCGTTACATAGTCACCATCGCACCCCCGCCTCGCACCAACAGCTCCACGTCTGGCTCCACCTCGTGCAAGAGAAGATCTGAGGCACGACAGCTTCTGCATTTGAGATCTGAGACGAGCGAGGAAGGAGGGAGGAGTGGGACAGTGGCGCCGAGGGCGGAGTGGGATGACGGTGTTGGGACGGATCTGGTATGGGAAAGAAAAGGAGAAGCAAAGAAGGAAACAACGGTGGCGATCTATGTGAACAGCTATGGCGGTTGGTGGCTCGGTGTGGAGTTGAACTCGCCGTCGTGTGAGGTGGAGGTTACAGGTGGGTGTGAGAGTGGAACCCTAAATTACTCTGAGGATTAAAGAGGGAGGAACGTGAAACGGACTAAGGGACACAGAAAGCTTGAAGGAACAATATTCAAATAACTAAAAAAAGAGACACGGGTCCACAGGTCGGGAAATGGGTCTACGAGTTTGCTGTATGCAAAAACTACTTGAACCAATAGATATAGGTTCTTAATGGGTCGGGTCCTATTAGAACAGAGGAAATACCCAACCCAATTGCTTCGATTTGGGACGATTTCTCGGGTTCATTAGTTTGACCTGGTCCGGTGAACACCTAACAAAGATGACAAAGGATTTTTTTTTTGAAAGGGAAAAAAAAAAAGATCTTAAAAGCTATTGGGTCCATTTATTCATACGTATTCCATTATAGATTTGATTAACACCTACCAATTAACTTAATCAACTCGCAACTCCTTCTAACTATATATGCCAAATGCTTAGACAAATTATTAAAACAGAAGTTGTTAATTGCTTTATGAAAGCATTTGGAAATTTTTTTAGTAAGCAAAAGCATTTGGACTTTGGAGATTAACGGGGCAGATATTCTCCACCTTGTGCGTTCGAACTTCGAAGTATTGGATATAAAGCACTAAAATCTTCGAAATTCTATTCTTTTATGCATCTTCAAAATTCTATTGTGATGTGGCAATGAATTGTGAAATCCCCTCCTCCTCTTCTCTCTCCTACATTATTTTTAATGAGAAGCAAACTCCTGATTGATGTGATTTCTCCAATGTGTTGTTTAAATTGTTTAGGTTTATGATATTAATTAATTAGATGATACCAGCGGTTTTAATTATTGTGTTGCTGCTACATAATGCATGGCTTTATTATCTGGGCAGGTGTTACATCTCCAGCTATATATACTTATCGGAAAAAAACTCCAACTATGTATGTCCTACTTGTTTAATTGGAATGCATCATATGTTGATTTGAACCTCATTTCCTTGCTATTATTTTTTTTAGTTTTTCTTTCAATGAAGATAAGCAGAGGCGTCATATTCCCTTTTCAAGTGCCTGATGAAGACGTGAATGGACAAAGACGTAACATTAAGTTCTCTTATTTACTCACCGCACAAAATAAAAGAAAACCTTGCTTTCTGTAATATTAATAGAAATTTTAGATTAAAAAAACCAAATAAAAGGGAGAATCTTTTGTAATAAAATTTGAAATAGCTGTAACTGGTAAGGATCAAAACATTTTTTTTCTATTTCCAAAGACTGCTCACTCTAATTAAAAGATTATTTTATGAAGTGTTCATATACGGATCGGGAAATACTCAGACCATATATTTAATAAAAAAAAATAGGTTATGATTGGGTCACATATCTAACGTGAAATCGAGGATACTCGAAAATATAATCTAGCATGGGACATAGAGAGTGGACATCAAAAGAGGGAGACAATGAGCATTCGGAGACCTCGCCTTCGCCACATTCACCTAAAATCACATCATATTGGAATAACCAAGACTTTATTAGGTCACATGTATCATCTCAGACTTATGACTAACACTAGGTAGATTCACTTTTCTAGCTTCTCCACTAAGAGCATATTAATCATGCTCGAAGCTCTTCTACCAACATGAAGTATGTATTGTATCCTTGATTATTAAGTCGGGCATGGAGTTACTTTGGGCCTCTCCAATCACTATCTATATTAATTAAGTTTTGATCCATATTCATAATAATGCTCATTTAATTTTAACAATGGGGGAACCAACAAAATAAAATTGTGTAAATAAGTTGTATAAACTAATTGGACTGACGTGCCTCGACACCAAAATTCAAAATCGATACTCTACCTAACACGTGAAGACTGTTATTTTTCTACCAACAATACTCCAACCCATAAGTCTCGTAGTCATGTCCACTTCCACTGCCCTTGAACTGAAAGTAGCGCTTTCCAAATCTCTTTTCTCCAGTAAGTAGTTGGTCGAATTTTTTTTGTGTAAGAAACATTTGAAGTCAATTTACTTTTATCCAATCTTGTATTTTAGGTGAGAAAATGGATTTTTAATTTAACTTGCACAAAATAACTTGACTTCATGTTTCTCCTTACTCTCCTACTTGCTCTCTCACTTCACATTTGTGGCCTGACGCATATAACACATATAGGAACCCTTTTGGCTTTGATTTCGAGGAGTCTTTGCCTTTTGTGTATCTGATTCTGTTGCCTATCTTTATCTTATTATGATTGGGATTTGTAACTTATTACTGAACGCGGCATAAACTTTGTAATGTCTCTAATTATTGTGTGTTTGTTGTCGTTTTCCACCAGTATATTGTTATAATTAGAACTAGAATTTCCTCCAATGCGCTGTGGGCATGAGATAAGGTGAGGTCTAAAGCTAAGCGAGAATCTATAGTAAACAAATTTTATGTGAGGGGTCTTATATGTGCAATTTTTGTTAGATATTAGACAATTTTTGTTAGGGAATTACGTGAGAGATCGAGTGTAGTGGACTGGGGGCCTAAAACAAAAGTTTGTGTGACCCTTTGGCTGACCTTCCTTCTCCAACTTACAAAGGACAAGTGCACATGTTTGTGGTGGGCTTGCCCCTCCACCTGAAATATTAAATTCCTCTGTTGTCCCCACTTTGTCCTTCTGCTTCTGCAATTAGAGAAAGCCAGAGAAGGACAGTGACAGACCAAAGAGATACAGAATGCTCAAAAGAAGATTCAAACGATTCACAAACTCCATCTTTCCGTGTCTGTATTGCTTTTGAAGCTGCATCCGCACAAGTCTCACTTCTCCACATATCTCTTTATTCAGTTTCTGAGCAACATATACACAGAAAAAACAATGAAAAAAATGAAGCTTCTTCTCATGCTTCTCATTCTTCACCAACCCATTTGGGTTCACGTCGCTGCAGTTCCTGTTTCTTCACCTGAACCCCAACCCATTACTCCATTTTCCAAATCCATGCCTGCTTTCTCCCCAGGTACTCATCATTCAACTATCTCTCTCTCATCATTCTATTCCCACTGATATGCCTATATACTCCCCATTTTGATTAGGAATTCAGGTGGGGGAGGAACAGCACCAAAAACACTCTCACAAGAAAATTGTAATAGCTCTCACTGTAATCACCACTGCACTTGGAGCACTCATTTTCAGTTTGTTATGCTTCTGGATTTATCATAGCAAGTACCAATCAAAATCCAATAGGAACAAAAATGTTCAAAGCTCAGGTATTTATTTATTTATTTATTTTGCACTATTCCATTTCTCTTATTCATGTTTTTGTTTCACTCTTATGGGTTTCACCGAAATCCAACATTGAATTGCCAATTTGGTGTTGTCTGAGAAATTTCTCTCTTTTTTCCATTGTTCTGTTTTTTGAATGTCAAGCTGCAGAGAAAGGGATTCCCTTAGCACCATCATTGAGTAAATTCAGTTCTTTGAAGATGGTTGGCATGATGGGGTCTGTTCCAATAATTGATCATAAGCAAATAGCAAAAATGGCCAATAATTTTCATGAAAGTAACATCTTGGGTGAGGGTGGTTTTGGATGTGTTTACAAGGCTCGATTGGATGATAACTTGGATGTTGCCATCAAGAAACTACACTGTGAAACTCAAATTGCTGAGAGAGAATTTCAGGTCATGCCTCTTATTCCGAATCTTCATTCAATCCTCACTTCTCTGATTTTTGGAAAATTGCTTTCTTTCTCTCTTGTATTGAATAGTCAGATGAATTTTCAGAACGAGGTGGATTTGTTAAGTAAAATTCAGCACCCAGATATAATTTCTTTATTGGGTTGTAGCATTAATGGAGACACGAGGTTTATAGTCTATGAGTTGATGCAAAATGGATCCTTGGAAGCTCACTTACATGGTAAAATATTGCATCTGATGAAGATTGACTTGGCACTCAATTACAAATTATACTAGTCTCATTCTTCTGCAAAATTTGCTTATGTTGAAGGACCTTCTCGTGGCTCGGCATTGACATGGCACATGAGGATGAAGATTGCTCTTGATATAGCAAGGTGAGTTCCTTTAATAACTTTCCCATCTTTCTATTATGGTATAAATGTTCAAATTAGTTTCTGAAAGATGCATCTTTGGTTATATTAGTCTGTGAATGATGAAAAAAAAATTACTCATGATAATTTTTTAATGTGCATTCTGTTGTTTAACTTTGTTCCTACGAATAAGGACAAATTTAAATTATGTCAAGAGTAAATTTCATCATTTGAAGACTAATGAGCTCCTGTTTCTGGACTGACTTAATCATTTACTTTTGTATTGTGCTTCGTTGACTTTGTGTTTGTCATGCTATTCACTATTGGTTAATGTTGATGATCAGAGGTTTAGAATATCTGCATGAGCATTGTTACCCTCCGGTGATACATCGAGATTTGAAATCATCTAATATTCTTTTAGATGCAAATTTTAATGCCAAGGTAAAAGACCATATTGAAATTGCTATAAAAATCATTTCCCATTTCAATTATGCATTGTTTTCATCATTTATTGTATTCACCAAATCTTCATTTTGTATGCACCCACATACTTATTGGTGGTGGTGATGGATTCAGCTTTCTGATTTCGGTCTTGCCTTAATTGATGGGTCCCAAAGCAAGAAGAACATCAAGCTTTCGGGCACTTTGGGGTACCTTGCCCCGGAGTATCTTTTAGATGGTATGCCAACTAAACTTATTATCATTTCGCGGCATATGCATTGTTCTGGCAAGTTGTTACTTGTTTAATGTTTTGTTAAGCTTTCCACAAATCAGATCCAAGATATAGTTTCTTTTGGAACCTTGTTGAATCCAAGAGTTTGAAACTTGTGATCTGTGCATCTTTTGCTCATGTTGGGCATATACCTCCCCAACTGAAATGACATGTCATCTAAACTATATAAATTGACTATGTTGAGTTATACGTAACAATCTCATTCATTAGCCGCTTTGTGTTCAAAACTTAGATGGTTTGATAGTAGTTCAATATCTTAATTGTCGGATAAAGTTATTTGAGTGATCCAATTGTTGTAGATTTTATTAAGAGTTGAGGTATAACTGAAATAGATGCTTTCTCCAATGATTTTTGGAGAACATGGAGAAGTGGGCTGGATCCATACTAGAGCATCGTTCATGTAACAATGAGAAATTGATCATTTGTAAAACTCATATAACAAAACTTTATTGAGGAGATTGCAATTCAATTATTTTGACAGGTAAATTGACTGATAAAAGCGATGTCTATGCTTTTGGGGTTGTGCTCCTGGAGCTCCTATTAGGAAGGAAGCCTGTGGAAAAAGTGGCACCAGCTCAGTGTCAATCTATTGTCACATGGGTAGGGGCTAATTTTAATCACATGAAATCAAATTCAATCGGGTTGCATCCCCAAGTATGAAAGATGATATATACAACTATTTATAATTGCAGGCCATGCCGCAGCTCACAGACAGATCCAAGCTTCCAAACATTGTGGATCCAGTGATTAAGAATACAATGGATCCCAAGCACTTATACCAGGTTTGTAAACCTGGAGTAAATACTCAAGACATATTTCCCAGTTATATGCTTAACCAATTCCCATTCTAGTACTAGGTTAGACATTGACACATTGTTTAACACAACACACATTGGCATCACTTATCCTACATAATGAAAAAATGCCTTAGTTGTTGTACTGCTAGTACTAGGTTTCTTCTGGAATCATGTATGTACTGTCTTCTTCGAATTTATTAGACTTTGTACTTTGTAGGTTGCTGCTGTAGCTGTGTTGTGCGTGCAACCAGAGCCGAGTTACCGGCCTTTGATCACAGATGTTCTCCACTCTCTTGTCCCTCTTGTTCCCATTGAACTTGGAGGAACACTCAGAGTTTCACAAATGACACTGGCATGTATCTTCTGCTAAGCTACCTCTGAATTCCAGTCATTGATGGTGACTATCAATTCGATACATGCTGCACAGTGAGAATCCAGGACATGATTCGTATTTGTGATGCTGCCAAACCACGAGTTTGAGGAGAGACTCGAAATTATAGAGTTTCATACTAACCAATCACACTGCTACAGTATTATACGCTACGTAATAGTTCTACCCCGAAATATGACGACTGGCATAAAGTGGCCTAAAGTGGGGAGGAGCATTGGATTGTTAATAGTAAATGTAAAGAAAAAGTTAGGAAAAAAATTGTGTATATAGAGTATTGGGTTTGTGATACAATAGAATTATGATTTTCTATTTCGTTCCCTATTTTGGGTGTAGGAAATTCCGAAAATGAAGCAAAGATATTATTAGTATTACAGATAACCTTTTGGTATCTGTCCTCTGGAATATATATAATGTGATGTGATGCTAAATGATATAGTTGACTTTTTATGTGCCTTCTTCCAAACCCATATTCCTACGGTCCTAACCACATGACGAACAAATTATGGAACTGAATCAAAAGAGTTCCAACTCCCAACATGATAAATTGTGCAGAGAAAGGGATAAACAAGACTGAGATCCACCAATTATGTTAGAAAACAGCATATCTGATCCATGTAGTTTTAATTTGATTGACAGATAAGGACACCCAGCATACGCTCAGACTACATATTGAGCCATTGTGATACCTCTTTGCACCAATTGTAGGAAAATACAAGTTTAGTTTGAATTGATTTCATAAATAAAAACCGAAAACCAATCGGATCTTTCTAAAAAAGAAAACCAAACAAAACCATAGTCTGGTTCTGGTAGAGTTTTTTGAATTAGATTAGTGTGATTCGCTTTTGACAATCCCTAATACCCATGCCACAAACCGGCAAGGTCACAAACTAGTCGCTCAATGAATCTCAGCTTTAGATGTAACCAAAATTCGGACAAATTCATTAGAAAACATTAAACAACCTTACATCGTAGTAAAAAAAACAATTTCACCTCTCCCAATATGATTAAAAGACCGTATGTTGAATTAAAAAACACCGGACCATATGATTGATAGCAAAAATAAAAACGAGTGACAGTAAGTTCATCCCGAAGGGAACAGGGAAATATCCCATTTTTCCACAACAAAAAACGCATCATATTGAGTTTGTACAACCAACATTACAAATCAAACTATCTAATGATAGAATAGAATTGTTAAAAAAATCTCGTGCCTCGTGGAATGTAATCTTGTACAGTTGTGAATTGTGACTTATGAGATTTGATAAAATACCTACCTACTACAAAAAAAATGATGAAACCAACTTGATGGAAGTTGGTGTAAGGGAAAAGGGATTAGATTCTCCCATGAAAACAGCATGGCAAACAACATCAAGAAAATGTATGTGATAGAAAAGGAAGAGGCAAGAGATAGATTGAGCCTTGGAAAGGAATTTCATCTTGCAAATTAACAATCATGGATCAAAGCTGGTAACAATCATGGATCATCCTATATTCTTGTATGGAAATCTAGGGTATGAGAGTTATGATTGTTGAACATGAATGTGTATGCTAACATGATGACAAATAATAAACCTTCGGACGATATTGAGTTTGTGACAACAAAAACTTCACAAACCAAACTATCTAATGACAGAACCGAGGCAAATAAACTTTGGCACACGTGCAAGTAAACTGAGAAAATAAATGTTATTAAGTGCATAATGGTAGACTTCGGAGTCTTTCATGCACTGGTTCTAGAGGGAGGAGAAATGAACAAAGTCTTGGAAAGATGCTAAAACAAAGCCATCACTAAGATGACATGAGTGAAACACATTGCCGACAATGATGAAAAATGAATGCATTTTGTAGCAAGTAGCATATATAAGGTATAAAACAGAAGTTACCTGCGTGCATGTTAAACAAGCTATAAAACTAAAGCAGGGATTCTATTCCACTAAATGATCACTCTTGTAATCAACCTCATCTCAAATTTACAAACAAGTAACAAAAGTGACTGAGAATTAAGCAAACTGACTAAACTCATAGTCCAAAGTTATCAAAAGACAAGGAAACAAAGGAAAATTTATTCTAAAAAAAAATTAGCACCTAAAGCATCATGGCAATGGCCTACCAGTTGAAGGTTGAATCAAAACAACAACGAACACAACACATAAGCACAGAAATGGATAACTAAGAGTTAAAAATCATTAAAAATACAAATAATCAATAACGCAGATTACGAAGAATTCCCATTATAGAAAAGAGGTGGTTAACACCATGAGTGAACTACAATAAGCTTAAGCTCCTTACACACTACTCATAGAATAGTTGCAAAACATTACGGCTCCATAACATTGTTTTTGCCTTAATAAAAAGAAGAAAAGAAAAGACCGAAACTAAATTCAATAAACCGAAATGAAAGCAATCCAAGCAAGGAAGCACCTCAGAATCCGAGCTTAGTGCGACGCCAGTGGCGGCGCTTAGCATTATACCTGAGACGGAAACAGAGCAAGTGTTAGACAAAGAGTAGATATATTGTAGATTGTGATTCACTCATTTTTTTAATGAAAAACGAAAGAGGATTCAAATCCATTGATTGCAAATGCAAAGGTAATAACCTAATTGTGTTGTCAGTCCTCATGCGGATCCAGTAAGGGATAGGCCTGTTCTGCCTCATCTTCTTCGCCAGCTTCTTCTTGATTCTGAATGTCTTGTGCGACGGCTAACACAACAACCAAATCAAAAACGCAATATCAGAAATCAAATGACAACAGAATCACAATCACTGCAATTAGAACGTGGAGAACACTTCGAATGAACGATGCGTACCATTTTCGCAAGTTCGACTGCGCCGAGCAAGAGACTAAAGAGCGGAAACCCTAGCTAGCAACCAAAACCCTACCTTCCAACTCACCGTCCTTTTATAGGTTTTATTTTATTATCTGTAATGACTAAAAGAACCTAATATCCCGAGCGGGCTTGCTATGTACTATGTGGGTTGGGCTATGTGGAATGGGCGCTCGTACGAAACTTTGATAAGACAAAGCCCAATAAATGCTTTTCGTTCGGAAGTGGCTTCCACTGGATTACCCATCCCGGAAATACGGTCCTGGCCCAATATGAGTAGCTCACTACTAATTGGCCCAAATGCTAGCCAAGCATATAAAAGATAGAAAAAAATCTTTTACTAAAGTCCATATAAAGTAAATTTATTCAAAATTAGACTTCCTTTTTTTTTTTTTTTTTGCCATTTTGATTTTTACTCATACAACTCTAAAAAGGTGAAGGCAAGATTGGATCATAAGTTCTTACAATCACCGGCCTTTATTAGTTGAGTTTGATTGAACTTTTTAATCTAGATTTACTATGTTTTAAAATTGATACAAAGACAACGATTGCAAGCTGCAACGATTATAGATTATAATCAAAAGAAACAGTTCATACCAAGAGATGTTTCTAAAACAGCTTTTTACTCAAAAAAAGCTTTTTAAAAAAATTAATCTAGTTGCCAAACATAATTAATTATTTACAAAACAGCTGAAATGCCAAAAAACAACTGAAATGTATAAAATCCATCTTTTCCAAACATACCCAAAGAGTTTATATGAAATGAGTCAAAAAAAAGAGTTTATATGAAACAAACATTTTCAACCCACAAAAGGAAAGCTGAGGTAGTACACAACTGCATCCCTTAAGACTAGTATATGAGTTCAAATTATTAAAAATAATAATTTTTGTCAAGAGATAGTAAGGAATGAGGAATAGTCACATAAACAATTCAAATGTATTAAAATTGTGGGAGAAAAAAAGTAAACTTATTCAAAACTAATATAAATTTAGTGGAACACAAAACTTTTTTTTTTTTTTTTTTGCTTATGATTTTTATGTCTTTTCTAAGATGAACTGAAACTTACTTTATCACTTGAGTGACTCCTTTAATAATATTAACAAAGAACATTTAACTATTTGATTTTACGAGGAAAAAGATCCAAGTATTTTGTTGAGATAACACAAATTTAAAAGGGGATACAATTTCCATACTAACTAGTATGATACCCGTACATTCGTAAGGGTCGCATTGGTTTTTATATATATTAATAAATGGTCCAATTATATTAATAAGGAGGTATATAGTATATAATAAATCTCAAATGCCAATATACCAATGTGCAAACATACGAATAATAGTAGTCAAGCCTCATAAAATGCCTAAAAAAAAAACCAAGCCTCCTTAAGCTTTATATTTAAAAATATAGCTGCCAAAATTCTTGAAAAATGTAGGAATGAATCAAAACACAATTTAATTTGTATAGCCATATTATATACTAAATTCATCAAAGGAGTTAAGTCTCGGGCCTAAACCAAGATTAGGGGTGGGAATAGGCCAGGTCAGGCCAGGCTTTGCTTAAATAGGCATGGCCTGTTTAAAAATTTTAAAGCCTAAGTTTGACCTGTTACCTGTTAAAGGCTTTATTTTGAGCCTGGCCTGGCCTTTTTAAAAGTCTGGCCTGACCTGTTAGCCTTTTTAAAAATATGCTTCATATTAAAGACTTCAAATAGGCCGTCTGGGCTATCTCTAAATAAGCTAATAGACCATTAAATATGCTAATAGGCCTCTAGTTTTAAATAGGCTTTTACAAATAGTCAAATTGTAAAAATCATTTTATTTTAATATTAACATTCTTAATATATATATATATATATAGGCCGACCTAATAGCCCAGAAAGGCTTTTCAATAGGCCTGGATCTGACCTTTTTAATTAAAAAGACTTTTTAAAATGCTTAAACCTAACCTTTTTGTTAAACAGGCCAGGTCAGGCCTTACATAGACCAGACTGTATACCCCTATCGGACGGCCCGGCCTATCACTCGGGCTAGATGTTTCAGTTTTGCACTCATGTTATGTTAAAATGCGATTTATGCTTCGACTTGACATAGTCGCAATTGATGGCTGCAAGCTCTTCGGCCACGTCCTAATCATTAGACTCATCATTCATCGATTCCGTAGCTGATCGGATAAATCCAGTTCATCAACACCAAAACAGTGACTTGTACCATCCAATAAGAAACCTTCCCTATTTCTCTTCTTGGCTGTCATTCAATTTCAATAATCAATACACAGACTCAACTGGCTAGCAACAATTAAGGTTGGCTGGAAAGAAAGACTCGTCTTCACCCACAAATCAAGTCACATGACAATAGTTAAGATTGTCCCTGAAATTTTGTCCCGGAAATTATAAGATCGAATCTATTTTCTTCTTGAAATTAACGAAATTTCAAAAATATTTTCAAATGATAAATTAGTATAATTTAGTTTCTCATTTTACTTATTTAGATCAATTAAGTCTTTTACACTATTAATTAAAAATCAACCTAGTCATGCAATTACCAACAAATGTACTAAATTGATCAACATTCGATAACTTCAGAGACGTTTTTTAAATTTCGTTAATGTTAGAGATGAAATTAATACAATTTTTATAATTTCAAAGATTAAATTGAGGATTTTTATAGGCGTTCTTCCTAACCCTGTCTTGGGACTTCCTCAATCATCGCAGCTAGTCTTCATTTCAAACATTTGCCCGTTATGTAAAGCCAGAAGCTGTCTTCTCACAAAACTTATGTCGTATTATAAAGTTGAAACTACAGTCCAATGGTTTCTGTTGCCCAAATCTACTTTGGATATATGATTTGACCGTTTCCACAGGTAATTCAAAGCCTTGTCGATTAATTTCCTTTCACATGACAACAAAATAGCTGCTTAATTAATCTTGTAATTTTCTGTCAACTTTAGTTTAGGTAGAAGCAGAAGCTTATGCTAGAAACAGAATAGTAAATACATAAATATTATTTAATGCATGCCCAAGCCAACCACATGGTTTGGTTTTGGTTTGCATACCTCTCTAAGTATTGGCAGTTTGCAGTTTTGCACAGTACCACAAGCATGTGCTTCATCTTGACTAACTTCTGTGGGGACAAAAATTGCGTCCCTAGCACATTTAATCCCCACCCAAGTCCTTCCAACAGGGTGGATTAAGAAATACATTCCAATACCCTTTTTTTCCAAATTAATTTAATTAATGTAAAAACAATAGCAACAAGAAGTTTTATCTTCATTCTCAGTACTATGCAGGGAAAATTTCAATAACCAATTTATTAAACCTATCGGCAATATGCAAAGAGAATTTAGTGACATCATTTCCTAAACAAGGGTGAGATTCTTAACTCAGCTATTCTTCTCGTCCAAACCCATAATAATAAAAATAAAATATTCAAAACAATTCAGCTTTTTTACATATTGGAGCTGTTGATAACTTCTGCTAAAATTATTTGGTATGGATAGTATTCTATTATGTGTAAATTACACGTCATTTTGGTGGACATAAAATAGGAACATGCACATGGAAGTTGCATATGCAGTTTTCGTGGCGTCCTTAATATAGTTCAAAAATTGAAGGCAAGGTAGGATAGGCAACAATTTGGTTTTATCTCATTTAATCCTATATCCCTCATATTAATAAAGAAAAAAAGTAATGGTATTCGATTAATTGTATGGAATTTCTTTGATTAGGTTTCACTCCATTCCATCTTAATTTAAATAATTCAACCAATAAACTTTAATAACATTGCGTCAAAAGAAAGAAAGAAAAAAAAACACGATTGCGTTCCATTCCACTCTATCTGATAAGTTTACGTCAATCTACATATAAACTTAAAAAAAAAAACACATACATCATTGTCCTCTCACGAAACCGCGTCATACACGGTTGAAAAGCATATTCTATATGTTTATGCAGAGCAACTTGATCATGGTGAAATTTATTTCTCTTTGACCGTTAATCTGTGAATCACCGAATCTACCAGCATTTAAGATTGAGTATAATAAGTTTGAGGATTACTTTATTGTCTAAAAGGTCTACATAATTTGGACTAACCTTCCTAACTTATATACATTGCAATTGTCTTTATTTTGTTACAGAAATGATATTGGGACACCAAAAGTTGACACCAGAAGTTGACACCATGGTTAATTCAGTATATTGGTTGGTTAATTCACTTTTGACACTATTGGTTGATTAACCAACCAATACACTGAATTAACCATGGTGTCAACTTCTGGTGTCCCAATATCATTTATGATTTTGTTATGTGTGGGACTTTATTCTCCAATATTACTCATAAAGTCCAACAAGGGGCCGGGTTGTGACTTGCTCAATTTGTATTTTTATTTCTGAGGTTGTACTCTTTTTTTGCCTCGGAGGCTTCAGGTCCTTTTCTTTTTGTTACATGGGTTTGTGCCAATTTTTTTTTTTTTAGCTTTTTTTAACAGGCTCTGAGATCATATTAGCATTTAAGATTGAGTTCAATCGATGAAGTAGACTGATTTGTATCATAAGTTTGTGAGTTACTTTAATGTCTAAAAGGTTTAGATAATTTGGACTCCAGCTTTCTAACTTATATACGTTACAATTCTCTTTATTTTGAAATCTTTGAAACTTTATTCTCTAACAGAATCAAATTAGAGTTATATATGGTCATCAGAGTTAGCCCACAACAATTTGTGAATCTTATTTCCAACCGTTCATTTCATAAATGAAAATGGTTTCGATCACTAAAGTTATAGTTATAGGTATGAACTAGTTGTCAACCTCGTCTACTTCTGTGTAAATAGATGTAAACCAATAGTCGCAAATGAAAACATGACTTGCTTTAGCTACAAGAAAAGAATTTCAGGGCGGTTTACAGGTAAACGTTCTCGATGGCATATCCATATCAGAAAAAAGGACCTAGGAAGGAAACAAACGAATCAAAGAAAAGACAATTGACACACGGGAATATTGTATATGTGCATGCATGTATGTATTCAAGTTAGGACTCAAAATAGAGAAAAAGACATGATGTTCAATTTATTACTATTTTGATAGAGAAATTCCCACGTTATGTGCTTATCCTCATGTCACGCAGCTGACCATTTGTTATTTTTATGGTTAAATTCAATGGATTATGTATGTTGGCATGTGAAGCTGTGTGATGGCAACAAACCATGTAAGATTTAGGTTATTGCTCAAACAACCATGTAGAGAAGTGAGTGGAATACAAATTAATCAAATAGATAAACACTGCTTTTGCTCTCATCACCCATGTTATGTTTTAGCCTTTTAGGACCCATTTCACGCGTATTTATTGGTGGGGTCCTAACCAGTTTATATTTATATCACTTTCTTGACCTCTTGTGCATATCAATTTGATGTTAGCAGCTGTAAACCAAAAAAAAAGCTACTCTTCGAGAAAAAACTGAACAAGAAATTAAAGATAGGGAGACAGATAGGGATATTTATAATTTATATAGTTCCAAATGTTTCAATCCTTGACATACATGCTACTTGTTCTTTTGTTCCCTTCGATTCTTTTTTCTTTCCCTTCTTACTATGACTGTTATTGTTGTTATCTCTTCCTTCAGCTTACAAAGAAACAAAAAGCAAAACTGTACAAAAAACTAAAAAGTGGAACAGTTTTACCTTTCTATATATCCATAGCTAGATTCGTGAGCCAACACAAACTAAGCTAAATATATTCTTCGTCGAGAAAATAACAGCACATCACTGACCATTACCTTATTCGGTTAGCTACACGTGGCATGCAGACAGGAGTCCTTCACCAGAATAGACCCATCATTGTTTTATTAAGTTTTTTTTTTCATTAAAAATCAAAGAAGCAATACATGTTGGGATATCAGAAAAAATTTGAAAACGAGCATTAGAAATTGTCACTCTTGCTAAGCTATGAGCAACCATGTTAACTTATCTCCTAAAAAACTCCACATGAGAGTTTTGGAAAAATAAACTAAGAATTATTCATGGACATAAGGATTATTCAACACAACCAATCAAATTCATAATAGTTATTAAAATAAGAATTGAAAAAAAAATAAAACCTTTATTAAAATTATTTTTTTAAGATATCTTTAGATTTTAATTGGTTATACCCAATGAATACATGTTAATATAAGATTTACTGTCAAATAAGAAGGTAATTTGTCGTTTAGTAGTTTTACACATGGGACTGATTTTGAATAGTAACCAAAGCATTCGCCAATAATTAATTATTTACTTAGTGAATGACACAAACAAAATTTGTTGTAAAACAGAAAGGCATATTCCTTCGTCACGAGACTGGTCTTACTATCCAGGTACTCTAAGGATATTGATTATGAAATCAGTAAAAATAAAGTTTTTATTGAAAATATAAGTTAAACACTTTTCAACATAATAAATACAACAATTTCCAATACAAACTTATTTCTTTTGATTCTTTAACTCACGCCCTAAATATATTCGTTAATATTCTTCATATAAATTTTAATGGGAAAAGAGCATATACACCCCTTAAACTATAGCCTTTTTGCAAATAGGTACCTTAAACTGCTAATTCTTTCCAATTAATCCTCAAACTTTAAGCATTAGTCAACTCACCATTAAATCGTTAACGGTGATCAAATTTAGCCATTCAATTTTTTAAATTCAACCGTTGATTATTTTATTATTTTATTATTTTATTAATATTTAAAAAAAGGCCAAAAAAAGGTAGAGAAAAATTGCAGACTCCCTTTCTCTATGGTGCGTTTCTTTCCCTTGGTGTGTTTGGACTGGTTCCTTCCTTGTTCTTCTTTCTTCATTCACATCCTTTCCATTGGAGAGCTTTCAATCTTTCACGCTTCAATATTTGGGAAAATTACCAAAAGTTAGGCTTTCTTTTCATATTAGATTGCCTAGAAATTATTGATAAGGGTTTGCCACGCCTCACTTGAAAAATGAAAACAATAAACAATTATACCCACTTGAAATCAATTGCAACAGTAGAATGTAGAGGACTGGATTAGGACTGATTCGAAAACGAGGCACTTTTTTTTTGGTAAATAGGGATAGGAAACACAAACTACAAACGCAGGAACATCAAACTCAGAGCATCTGCTAACATAGCAGCAGAAACACCCTCCGGAGCTTGATGGAGAAAACGAGGCACTTGAGCTTTGTGATTTTCCTCTACTTTTTTGCCTTTTTTTTTTTTTAATAAAAGCAAAATAATTAAATAATCAATGGTTGAGATTTAAAAAAATGAACAGCTGGATTCGATCAACATTAATGATTTAACAATGGGTTAATGGAAGGGTCAATTTCACTAATGCTTAAAGTTTAAGGATTAATTGGGAAGAATTAGTAGTTGAGGGTGCCTATTTGCAAAAAAGCTATAGTCTAGGGGGTGTATATGATCTTTCATCAATATTAAATAAGCATACAATAGGCCACAACACTTGCAATTAATGTAAATTTTGAAGAATCAATTTATGAAAAAGACAATTATTGAGAGAGCTTTTCAGTAATAGTATATGAGAGATGGATAAGGATCTCCTGTTCCATTTTGATGTATCATATCATGTCCCAACCAATAATATATTGTCATGAAAGTTAAACTTCTAGTATTTAATATTGAAAAAATAGAATATATGATAGGATATTATTGATTGGGACATGATGAGATATATCAAAATGGGACCGTTGATCCTCGTCCATGAGAGATAGTGCATGTCACAACAATACTTGTCACAACAATACTTGTTATATGGACAAAAACCAAAAAACTGCTTGATTTTCAATAAAAAAATGAAAGATGGGAAGGTATTTTGTTTACCGTGACTTTTTCCCTCTTTCAATGACTTCTGAAATTTTAATAGTTTTATGTTTTTTTCTGATAATTAACTCAAAAAATATTTTGTCTTGTAGGATTATTGTATATGTTTATGCTAATCTATATAGTAAGGTAAATGAATTCTGGGCACGTGGGTGAAGAGTAGGTACGAGAAGAACATGGGCCATTACCAACCAAAATCTTGAAATACTGCTGATGTCCTCACTTATAACAAGCCCCATATGCTTCTGTCTTCCTTTCAAGCATATCCTTAGCACTAAGATGTACAATTAATACATGTACATAAAACTCCCCAAAAATAAATCAATACAAAACGAAAACTCTCAACTTCAAGCCACAAATGCTGATCAATTACTATATGAATGAATTGTACACTTATATAATATCCTTGAATGTGAAGTAAAGCTCCATGACAGAAATTGAACCACTAGTAAAATTCAGCTAGTTTGTTTAATAAAAAGGCTGCACGTAATATTTTATAACTTGTCCCATGATACTTTATCTCCGTGACTAGTACACTATTATATGCCCCGATTCCCCACGGGAAAAAAGGAGGAGAGGGACTTGTTACTCTAATAGGTTAGTGATTTGAAAATAGTGAAGCAGATTTTATCAAATGATTTGACATGTTAGGGTAATAATATATGATGGTCCAAGAATCATTGATCTTATAACAGTAGTGTCCCACCTTGGGATTGACCCAAATATTAAATATACACTGATACCAAACATGTTGATCCAGAAAATGCAATGGTAAACAGTATTTACTATTTATTGATGTTTGCTTTGTAAAACTACTGAATAATTGCAACATATGATCGTTATCTTGGTCACCAATTGATCGCGACAAAGGTCTAAAATGTGATGTTATCTGATAGAAAAATGACACAGAAGCTCCAATTGAAATGCCCCTAATATTTCTTTTCTTTCATTATAGCAATTGGTGCTTTATATATATTTGAGAATGATATGTTCAAAGATCTTGTAGTTCAACTTTCACACCAGAGGGGACTACAAACTAGTCATTATCTACAAACTGCTCCCTACTGATCAGTACTCACATGAGCAGAATCTATGGTCTTTGATATTAAATTTTGGATTTTTCTTAAATGGGTAGTAAAGCAACAGATTTTAATGTATTGTTACAAAAAGTTGTTATACTGTCAAAACTCAAAGGTCATATATATAATTGATGGATAGTGGATAGTGGGGTAAAAAACTTAACTGCATAAAAAATTGAACTCCTATATAATTCTCCATAGTATATATGCATATATTTGAAAGAAAGAAAAAGGGTACATAGCATAGACTGAATGACATGTGAATTGTTTTTTGAAACACTCACAGAGTAATCATGATTCATGGCTTGCAAATTGCAATACAGCCAAGAAGGTTAGACCTCAAAATCCCCCTGTGGGACCCCTTGGTGCCTAAATTGGGGGCCAGATTGTGTAGAAAAAGTTTCATACTGTGAACAAACCCAACTACAAAAACCCACCCCTCCCTCCATCCTCCTCCTCCAGTTGGTACCACACAACTCCCTATCACTCAAAAACATATATTCACCAACACTTTCTGAAAAAGAATACGTTTCTTTTCCCTAACATGGCCAGACCACAACAGCGTTACCGAGGCGTCCGACAAAGGCATTGGGGCTCTTGGGTCTCTGAAATTCGACATCCTATATTGTAAGTTCACCTTATTTTTCACGCCCATGCACGTTTCACTTGCACTTAAACATAGTTTTTATGTTTTAAAACGCGACTTTCTCTAGAGTCAGCTCAGTTGATTAAGTTTATATCCGACATGAAATGTGAGTGCGTAAGTTCAAACGCACACTATGCATTCTAAACTTTACAAAAAACTTGTGTTATCTGGTGCAGGAAAACTAGGATATGGCTTGGTACTTTCGAAACCGCTGAGGATGCGGCTAGAGCCTACGATGAAGCAGCGAGGCTAATGTGTGGAACGAGGGCAAGAACAAACTTCCCTTACAACCCCAATGCATCTCAATCATCATCTTCCAAGCTTCTCTCAGCAACTTTAACTGCTAAACTGCATAGATGCTATATGGCTTCGCTTCAAATGACTAGGCCATCTTTGCCTGAGCCTCAGAGAGTTATAGCTTCGCCAAATGTCATGTCCACAACAAGCAACTTACCTATGAAAAGCAGCGAAGAAAGTGATAAAATGTTGCCACAGAAGAGAGGAGAACAAGAGGAGAAAGAAACAGAAGGGAACTGGGTTTTGAAGAAGGTTAAAGTTGAAAGTACTAATCAGCAGTTCAAGCCCCTTGAAGAAGATCATATAGAGCAAATGATAGAGGAGCTGCTTCATTATGGCTCCATTGAACTCTGCTCTGTTCTTCCATCTCATCAGGCTCTTTGATGCATAAGCATAAAGCCATAGACCCTTTGACTTTGAGCATTTTGTTGCTTCACATTCTTATTTTTCTAATTTAACTAATTTTTCTCAACAATATTAGAGTCCCTTTTAGTGCTTTAGTCTTTAGTTTCTCTTTAATTAGGTCCTAGATATCTTCTAAGTGACCAATTAGACAATGCTCTATGTACAGCCAATTATGTAGTCATCTGTGAAATTTTTAATGTTTCATGGCTCTTTGTTCTAAGATTATGACCTTTGAAAGTAGCATTTATCTTTAGTTGCAGAATCAGTGTCTTGTCTGAAATGTAAGGGGAGTTTGTCAAAAGTCACAACTTTTGGGCAATTGGCTAGAACCCTTTTATTTCAAAGATTGTATAGTTCCTTTTACATGCCACTGACATTGCTCTTGATTCTGACACAAGCATTTGAAAATGAAAAATATTTCTTTTGAATTTAATTAAGATAAAATAAAACTTTTTTTTTTGTGGATATAAAATAAAACAATTTACCCTGCATTGCTATATCAAAATAAATAGCAGATATCAGTTGACTACTTGAAAGAAGAATCTGACGTGTCTCTTTCTATCATCTCGGTGTTGCCGAAGTCTATGCTTGGGAACCAAGCACCCTATAATTTGGTTAAGTAGAAAGCATAACTCTAGGTTGTATTTGCCAAAAGAGAAAAGAAAACCAATTACTTAGCCTATCGAATTAACTGCCAACCGAAGAGATACTCTGTTATAAGATAACCTCATTTCACATTTATATATTTTGTATCATTTAGTTATTATTGGTTTCAACTCACATACTTTAGAGGAAATGTGATTTTTTAAAATATGTAGCAAGTATTTTCCTTGTTAGGGAGGATTCTAACCTATATGTATAGAATATTCTTACCGCGGGTGATTTGACATGGGACCCATACTACCATAGTAAAATGAATTGGTTTATGGTTAATAGCTAAATCAACTCAATCAATATTATATAGTTACTTTTTTATATGTATGAAATATTCCCATTATATTTTTAGACTACTCCAAATTTTCACCTTCCAAGCTTTTATATCTTCAAAGAACCATTGCTCAATAACTAGAGTAAAAAATAAATGGGTATTGTTTGTAATCCATCACTTCGAGTGTAAAAACCAAACTTTAGCAAAGGGAGGTATCGTTGAAATCCTGTGAGGAGCATGTGATGGGATTTTCAGTTGTTTTCATGTGTATGTGCACGACACAACAGAGTTTTGACCTTCTGTGGGAAAGATATGGTGAATTTTGCAGTTTAGGATGGGATTTTTGGGGGGAGAAAAATAGAATTACTTCTTATCAGGCATTGTTGCTTTTAAGGAGAATGGACACTGAATAAGATTGAGTGGATGTTCTAATGATTTATATAAGGGCCCATTTCTACACAAAGGGTTCATCTTTGCAGCTCCTCTTTTTTCTTTTTCAAATCTACCTCTCACGCTTCCTTTCATATTTTTCCTCCCCCACTAACGCAGCAAACCAAATTATTTTCCGAACTTCGTAGCATCTTTCCCATAAATTTCACGGTACCAGCGGAGTTTAGCATATAAATTAAGTGCCATTCATACAGATATTTAAATATAAACACATCGAGAGGTAAAGAAAACCTATATATATATAAGGAATTCATTATTGTAACTGGAATCTTAGAAACTGTTTAAACACAAACTTGAAAACGATAGTGGCATCAAAATCACTGAATCAATTTGGTAATGGTGAAAGGGAGTCAATGTCATCAGCGTGGGCAAAAATGATGATTTAATCGTTCAATTGTTGAGGATTTTACATTTATGTATTTCAAAAGTGAATATGTCGTTTTCAGGGCACATTTACTGCAATTTTAATCAGGTTTTGGTAAGTTAGACTTCTTATCCTAATCATCTTTGATAACCCCATGTCAGTTTCATTAACCTCGGATCTTATTCAGTTCAGTTGAGTGCAATAATTAGGAAATCCTAGATTCCTATCAAAACTGCAATTCTAATCTCCACAATAATTATGGCCTTGATAAAACCCAGCTTCTGTATAGTCTAGAGCAACAAACCATAGGAAAATTTTAATTATTATTATATTTCTACCCTAAATTGACTATCTGTAGTAAGATTCACATGATTATGAAAATTTATTTTTCCTATTATGCTTTATTTTTCTTCTTCTTCTTTTTTTTTTGACTGAGTATTTTTTTTTCTTCTTCTTGGTAACACTTTTTCCCACTATGTAAAATGGATAAAATTACACATCCAACTTGGCCTACTGAGGTTGCAAAACAATGACTCATACTTTTCAACATTTTAATAGCAAGGTTTACGCAATTTACGTGGATTCGGAAAAGGGAGCAAAGAAAAATAAAAGAAATTAAATTTATAGATGTTATATGCAATATTGTATTCTTTGTGGGGGGGAATAAAAATTATTACCTTTATTGGTTTTTTCCCCTCCTATTCTTGATGACAGATAAAAGCCCTTCCAAGCATCTTTAAGTGCGTTAGTTGTATCTTTATGCTGATTTATTTATATGAAAGTATAACAGTTAGAAATATGAAGTCTGCTTCTAACTAATAGCTTAAATTTGTGATTAAGTTCATGTTACTCCTATATTTAGGCCTCACAAACTTCAAGACTTCAAGAAAATATGTTGGGGGTTTGTGTGTTTTGGTGTCCCATCTCTATCAATGAAACTTCATGATTGTTCACCTGTTTTGGAATTGATTTTGTTCCCCACAATCATCAAATAGTAAAGTAGTTTGGTCTCATTATTTTGTTTTACTTTTGAATCAGCAAAGTTGTTTAAATCATGGCATCTTAGTGAGTTTTCCATCATTAACAGTTTGAATCTTGTGACCTAGACAGCACTTTGAGGTTCACCTGACACTCCAAATTCCTCATTTTTTAGCATACACATGACAAGTCCAACAATTATTAAACTTGGTCAAATTTACTCTCCCTGTCACAGAGATAACAGAGATAGAATGAAAGGTAAAATGCTTTATGGAATATCTGTTATCTAGGATTTCCTCTTGATTACCTAAGCTAATTACTGGTGGATGATTTGATGACTTGAATTGGACTTATTTTGGCACTTTGAATTGTCATCATTACTGCTATACTTTTGTGTATACTCTGTTATTTAATAAGTGAAGTGCATTTTCTATGTTAGATACAGTTGGAGATCTTTGTTTAGATTAGTTTTGAAGAGTGGTCTTGCTTTCATCATATATAGAATTCTTCGCCATGTTGGCCAGGCGTTTTGCTTGAATTCATGGCATGAAGACTAAACAGTAATGCTAAGAGTCTCAGATTCGATCTTGAAGTTTGAGAGAATTATGGATGTCCCATTCAAGTGAAGCATATTTATTGTGAATAAAAAATCTGGTATAGTCCTTTTAGCTCATTGCATGTAGCTCCCTGTTCACGATGCTAATACTATCTCCAACAGTGACTGATTTTTAGCATGTTTAGTAACACTTATTTGTAGGAAAATAAATTTTTTTAAAGGCTTTTTCAGGAAACTTTATATTATAAATTATTTTGAACACGAAATAAGCTAATTCAATCACATACTTCATGTGTACATTTAAAAGCTAAAGCCAGGCACTTCATATTATCACTCTCAGACTCTCACAATTGTTGCTAATCAGGTTCTTATTGTAGATTAATTAATAGTTAACAATATATCAAATAATGTACTTCTTGAGGAGTATATAATATACCACCAAACAAGGCCTATCATTTTACAAGTTGTAGCCAACTCTAGATCAAGTGGTAGAAAACACCTTCTGAGAAAAGGGTATCTCAGTTTAATGTGCTGGTAAAAAAGTTCATTAGAAGGCATTCCACAGAGTTGGAAACAATCTGAGTGACAAAAGAAAGGTAGCTGAAGGAGTCAAAGGTGATATTCTTTAGAAGAAAAAGTAGTCAAAACCAATCATGCTGCACCAAATCATGGTGTACATATATAGAATCTCTAGTTGAAATGCTGAGTGAGAGACAATCATACATGACCTTGTGCTCTTTTTCCGATAAACCCCTCCACCATATTTACAAGATATTAGTTCTATTATTTGTTATTTTAGGTGCCTTGGATCAGGTGAGTCATGCATAAATCCAAAAGGGAAGAAGAAAGAAAAAAAGTTGGTGGCCTACTCTGTTGAAAAGCTAAAATACTTTCAAAGAGCAGTTTTGGAGCATAATTAAGAAGCATTTTTAATTAGTTGAGTAAGATGATATTTTATTTTGCAGCACACAAGGACAAGCAATGAACCACGATAAAATTCAATATACACCATGACATTTGGTTTAGGTTTAGTAGTACAAGACATGTCTTAAATTTCCGCTACTTGTCCTTCCCCATCACTTCACGTGGTCGAGTGC
The DNA here is from genome assembly GCA_035048595.1 of Echinosophora koreensis. Taxonomy (NCBI): domain Eukaryota; kingdom Viridiplantae; phylum Streptophyta; class Magnoliopsida; order Fabales; family Fabaceae; genus Echinosophora; species Echinosophora koreensis. The sequence goes on along the minus strand of JAPCYP010000001.1, from coordinate 6,040,133 downwards.
ATGTGCACAATTTGATACCCAATTCTCTTAACCTGAGCACATAGACAAGGTCACTTGGGACCACATCATATGCACTAATTTTATAATTCCACCATATCCTTATGCTCGCTGCTTACCCATCCCAATGGAAAAACAAGCTGCTTTCTTTCTTCTCCATAGTACTCTCTTCTACCTACTAAGACCTTTATATCAAATACAACTCTGAATAATTGCATACTAAGTCTTGTTCCTGTGAGTCGTAGGCTAGAGTCAGTCTCCCTGATTGCATGCATATGCGATGCTTCTTACAATTAGTTTGGAGCATGATTTTTATTTTTTTAAATGTGGTGGCATGGTTTTTAGTTTTTACTACAATATTGTTCCAAGAAGATGTGACTGATAAAGTCGTAATTACAGTTGCAAGAACTACAACACCACAATATTACAGCCATAATTGGCTTAAATTGCCGATCACAATTTTTTTTTGGGGGTAAACCCGGGTATGCTCCAGCCGTGAGCCAAAGACTAATCCCTCGAGGTGTTGATATCCATTTAAAGGGTTGACCGCTCCCAACAGATGTTCTTTCGTACACACGAGTCAGGAATGGAACCCATAATCAGAGGCTTCAGATAACTCAATTTTGAATTTTTTTTTTTCAATATGTTTGATATCTCTTAAAATCAATTATAGCTATAACTGGGTTTGGACTCCAATCCTGAGTCGAAGAAGTAAAAAAATTTCACTTCTCAATTTGCCAAAACCTTCAGAACCTGATGCTTATACAAGTTCTCTGTTGGAGTGGGAAAGAGAAAGTATTGTTGATGAAATATAAGGATGTGGGGTAATCCGATTTCTTAACGTTCAGAACCTGATGCTTATACAAGTTTTATGTTGGAGTGGGGGAGAGAGAGAGTGAGTGGTTATACAAACACCTCTTCTTATAATAAAAAGTGAGCCCTTTCAATTTTTAATAATAAAACAGTTGTAAAATAAACCAAATTGTTGATGAAATATAAGGATGTGGGGTAATTGGTGGGACCCATTTAATAATTTTTTTTTTAAAGATGCTGGGTTGGAGATATGACATGCTTAAATTGTAAAAAGTGAGAATGAATAACATATAAATGTAGGACTCACTTAAGAACCCAAAAATGGGCTGTTAGGTTGTGGATGCTATTATGAGTCTCACATTGAATAAAGATGCAGGCTCAATATGGTATTTAAGCTATATGAGGCTATTTTACCTAATGGACTAATACTTTGAGTTGAGCTCTTCTTATGGGATTAAGTCATAACACATCTTGCATCGTCAAGTTTTTCCTTTTTTTTCCCTTAAGTGTTTTTCTCTTTCAATTTTTTTTTACTACATCTAATGTTTTGGATACGTGCAGTTTCTGTACTTGCACACATATATGTATGTTAAAATTTTTTGCTAGTGATACATTATTTATATACAGATTTCTCTAACATAGGTATGTCACAACTAATTATAAATGTACAAAAAATTGAAATAAATTCAATTCTAATCAAATAGTGAAGACTGATCAAATGTGAGCTGATGTGTGTAAATATGTGAGTAATCGAGATAAAATCTCATTTATATAAAGTAAAATATACTTACATGTTGTAGATGTCAAGTATTATTATTCAAGAATGTAGCAGTTGAAAAGTGATGGAAAGATAATTGAGATAAACTTAATTCCTTTTTTTAAGTTTGTGCTGTATTTTTTTATTAGAGATTAAGTGTGAACCAATAATTGTTAGTGAAAATGTTTAACAAGTTAAAAACCTTGATATTATATAAAATATCAAGTTAAATTTTATAAGCTTTTTAATGATTCAAAAGTCAAAACCCATAGAAATTAGAAAACGCCTTTTGATCAAGGCCAAGTCAATCTCTAAGCGGATTTTTATTTTTTATTTTGTAAAAAGTGTAAGGACACCTGTACTCTTAAAAAAGGGTAGGATTTTATAAGGCCATAATGCAAACATATAAATCTTTAGCTTTTTATTATTATTATTATTACTTAATAATATAGCTCTATGTCCGTAAAAAAAAAATAAAAAAAAATAATTAGCTCTGTGAGGTTGTGGAATCTAACGGAATGGATCCGCTACCAGTGTGAGGGACCTAAATGAGCTTTTGGGCCAGCCTATGCAAAATAATAGCTACGCATTCTATGTGGGTGATGTGATGTCCGTGTGTGTTGAAGATCATTTTGAAATAAATTTTGGAGTATTATTTAGGAATTTAGTGGGTTGTAAATGAGTATTGAGTAAAGTATATAGGTAGTTATCATTAATCAACAACCCATTAACTATACCTATCGATAGGTAAAATCATAATTACTCATTACGTAAATAAATTTTTTTTTTTTTGGTGAGTACTCATTACGTAATGTGTATGTGTTGAATATGGACCGTTCGAAAAAAAAGTTTATAATAAGATACATAATTTATAATAAGATACATACAAATAATTAATACAAAGGAGTATGTGGTGAAAATATACGTGCGACTAAACTAAGATCTGTTTGTTGCAGTAGGATTCACGACATCACGCGTACACTATTTCTTTTGTGGGTCTAGACCCATATATCCAATTCAGACTCACTCAACTTTAGCCCATATATCCAGAAGACAAGAAAGCTATTGCCCATTATGATACGTGGCCCATTGTAAAGAGAAACCAACCCATGGGGAGAAAAATCTAATAATTAAGTACATCTTGTGATGATTTGGCCACTGTTCCCTATTATCCAGCTATTGGATGTTAACATACTTCAAGGTGAGGGATACCTCTCTCTTTATACATATTTACATGTCTCATTTCCTATCCCATAAATAAAAGAAGTTATAATTTAATCATTTAAAAAAACATTTTTAAAAGAAAAATAATGTATACTGAGGTATAAATTGACACATAAAATTGATATATAAATTGTGTCCCAAAGTGAGACCAGATATATAAATTGTGACAGAAAATTGAGAAGGTGGTTTACACAAAATGAAATTAATAAGACCAAGGTTTTTATTGTTGTTGTCATTAGATTACTTCACATTGTTATCTATCTTTGTTAGATGTTAATAAGATGCCAAAAATGAGTGAGACTATTGCCACTGCATTTGAGTTATTCACACTCCCTCTCAATTACTTCAAACTTTGATTATCTAAAATATCCTATATTAACTTATGTTTTTAACAGGTTAAAATTCTATTTTTATTATTTATACTTAACTATTTACTCACTTTATTTTTTAATATTTAATTTTTTTAAAAATATTTTTCATTTTATTTATAGAAAGAAGATTATTAATCATGTGATCATTTTTTTATTTATTAAAAAGAATAATTGTTAATCATGAGATCATTATGTGAACCCAAAATACAAAGGAAACATACTGTATTCTTTTGTTTTTGTTTATTTTTAATCCAGTTTTTTTAATAAAAAATAATTTTTATATGGACAATTCAAAAATTATAGTCAAATTAAATCCATGAAATTATATTTCACTAAAAAACCCTTTTAATATATGTTTATTTCTTGCGATTTATTACCAAAGTTATATTCAATGCTTTAAAAATATTTATCCAATTGTCGAAAAAAAAATTGTTTATCCGATGTGCGTATGTCTGTTAATTTTTTAAAATGTATTATGAATCAAGAGTGTGTTTGTGTTTAAGGTTGTGATTGAAAAATTTTAAAAAAAAATATAAGTTTAAATATTTGTAATGTGTTGTGAATAGTTTATCCAAAAAATTTAATGTATTGTGAATCGAGATTTGAAGAAGTACTCAAAAATATTATAATATATATAATTTTCAATTATGATTATTTAATATTGTCAAAAAAAAAAATTTGATAATTGTTATTGCATTAACTGAAAGCTTACTAATATCAACTTTTTAAAGTATACAAACATTTAAATAGTTTTCATGTATCAGATGTATTATTTCACATACCTAATATTTTTTATATATTTGATATTTTTAAATTTAGTTATTTTGAAAACTAATTTTAGAATAGTTTTCGCCCTTTATATTATATCTTAATATGAAGGTCTCTGTAAATCTTCAAATCCTACACAATAATCGAGTTGAATGAGTTTTTTTTATAGGCAAATGTTACTTTTGTCCGGGTTTGAACCCTAGACCTCAAAATCCTTCAACACCTTATATGATTAACTCAAACAGTTGAGTTAACCCCAGTTGACTGAGTTTTGAATTGATGGAATTCATTAATTAAGACTTTATCTAGCCAACACCCTAACATGAAGATTACTCTCACAATTATGTTTGTGTGGACACCCAATTATAGAGACAAAATCAATAAATTGAATTAATATTTAAATTTATATAAATAATTAAGAATAATTAATACTGAATTTTAATTAATATGAAGATAAAAGTAACATTTAAATGATCAATTTTTGAAGCAATTAAAAAGGAATATATAAATTAGATAAAAAAGTGTGTTTGGATAAGTGTTTGATAAAAGTAATTTTGAATGAAATTGATTTTGTTATCATTGAGTTTGAAGTGAAGTGATTTATGTTGAGTTTGATATCAAACTTAGTATAAATTTTTTAATTCAACACAAAAAATTACTTTCTGTAGTTTCTAATCAAAATCATTTCTAAAGGTAAAATCAATCTTATCAGACAGTAATCAAATACTCCGTTTTTACTAAAATTACATTTCACATGAGGCAAAAACAATTCTCAAGTTTTCCGAAGTGGAACCCAGCATTCACAAAATGGAGTGTTATTAACCCAAAAAGGACTTTGGTTTTTCAATCTTTCCACCCTTAGATGATGTATGAAAGTTTTATCTTCTTGTATACACGTGATATTCATATTAGTAATTTTGCACAATTAATCAACTTCAACTCGATTCGGGCAGCGTATAGACCCCGTTGGACATTTTGACACGCTTGGTCAATTAACCAGGTCAAAGAAAGTACTCAACTCAACAAGCAGATTTTTTATATCTTTCTTTTTCTTGGAAATTCAAAGAACACCCTCATATGAATCGCGTTTACTTTGATTATTAGTCTTCTCCATATATTTCACTTATATTATATTTAATACCAAATGCCTGCAAGACTTGTCTAAGGTTTTCACCAAATGAAAATGAAAAACTTTTCAATTTTGAAGGCGATATTATATCAAACGCTGATTGATTAATATCATTATCGCCTATCCTCTTGGTTGGATTGAGACATAACATGTTTATGAACAGGACTTCGCATCTGATATTAATTCTGGGAATTATGGATGCGTTGATAATTTATATTTCTCAGACTATGTTGTATACGGCAATCTAAACCAAACTAAAATTACATGTTTATATGCATATATTAGTTTAACACCACATTATTATTATAGATTGAAGTTAACGCCACACTTACAACTCATCTAACTGAAAATATATATGTAAGCACTTAACAAGGGCATCATGAATTACTTACACTTTACAGCCATGAAATAACTAGCGAAAAGCTGAAAACTAATAAATCTGAAACACACACATCACAGACATCATAACGGGGGAATTAGGTAGAATAATATTAGCACATCAAGATGCCTTATTGTTACGGCATGGCTGAGTTGGATCTTAGCCCATATCGTCCTTAGACCACATGCCCAATAGGCCGATCAATTCCTAATATGTCGTGACTCTTGAAATCCGTAACTATCTTGGATCTTGGAACCGACCTCATCAATGACGTCTTTAATTAGGGATGACAATTTTATCCGCATCCGCGGATACCCACGGGTAAAATCCGTGACGGACACAGGACGGGTACAGATATGGGTACCCGCGAGGTAAAATAAATGAGGATTTTAAATAACCGCTTATTGGCGGGCAGGGGCGGGTACCCGCACCTGTATATAAAATTACGGGGTATACCCTTTTTTATGAAACCCTAGGTATATATATGTTACATTTTAACACAACCTTTGTGCTTAGCTTCTGTTTGTGCGCAGCTTCTGGTACCCCTTCCCCAACCTTTGTGCTAGCTTCATCACATAGACGACCCTTCCTTCTCCATCGTCGTGCGTCACCATCGATCGCCACCCTCCCTTATGGCCGCGCACAACTCCGACGTCACCGTGAACTCTCCGACTGTCACCCTCCCTTCCTTCGCAAATCGCAAATCGCAACCCTAGCCAGAACCTATTTCACTCTCTTCACCTTCCAACCTTTCACTTCCAGCCTTCAACTTCTTCCTTTCACTTCTCTTATTTGCTTATCTTATCTGTAAATATTGAAATACCTCTCACTCTCTACTTTGTATCTGTTTATTTTAAAAATGTTCCCTTTATTCTCTACCGAATCTGCTATTAATTATCTATGGTTTCACACAAACTAAATTCATCAACCTCGCTGTTCTGAATTCCCTTCTATTTTTGCTTTTATTGTATTGATTTTGTTCTATTTAATAGCTTGTTGGAAGTTCTTGAGTCATGACAATGTTTTTATGTGATTTACATGTGATGTGCATAAATAAACCTGGGTTACAACGCAAGCAGTTCCTTTCAACTATAAATCAATTACAAAATGTCATTTGATTTATATTTTAATGGTAATATACCCCCTTAAGATGTAGATTACATATAGGCTCTATTACTGTAATTAGTTTGAAGTTTGAACATTCATAATGTTGTGTGCTTGTAATAGAGGGATGAATGTGATGTCATGATGGTTGTGTGCTCGTGTTTTTTGTAACTTGTTTTGTTTAAATTGTAAGGGGTTGATGATACTAGTTTATTATTTGAGTTTAGTTTGATTTTTATGGTTTGTTGAATATTGATGTATCTTGAGTATGTTAATTTTTATTTTATTTGACATTTTGCAATTTTTGCAAATTTTTTTTATATAATTTTTAAAGGAATTAATGCATTTTTCCATAAAAAAAATAGTTGCTGATAGTACCTATGGGTACCCGCCAAATCCGCAGATACCCACGACACCCGCCAGATACCCGCGTGGGTGGCGAGCTGGGACGGCTCAGATATGCCCACCACGGGCGGGGGCGTGTAGTATGCTATCCATGCCCACCCGCACCCGTTGCCATTCCTATCCATAATCACCTATAATAGCTCATTAATATCATGTAACAACCACTCTCGCTTTATATATGTATCTGGCATAGCTTTCGATCAGGGACATCTTCTTCATACATCTTCATACATTGTATACCGAGTAACATCTCGATATTATTGTTCTTTGACTGAACATTTATCTAAGGTACCTCTTTGTTTGAGAATATATGGAGAATCCCCCCAAATGCAGCAAATAAGTCATGTCATGTGTCATGGCATTTCTCAATGCAATGGAAGAGGCATAGAACGCATGCAGCAGTTGACGCAGGCTGTCCAAAATCAAAGGTTAACGACACACCAGGCATGGTGGTGACTCAGTAAGTCATGCACTTGCTTAGTCAAAGTCAGTCTCCACGTGCTCTGACACCTACCATAGACAAACTGATAACATTTACCTCACCTTAATTTAACTTAATTACATCGAATTTTTTTTATTTTAAAAATTATATTGATCTCTTTTGACATTTATTTTATAAGGGATATAAGATAATTGTAATTTAAATCATAAGAAAATAAGTAAAATAATAATATATATTTGAAAATATATATTTAATTTAAAATATAAAATATAATTAAACTAAACCTCAATCAATTTTAATATAATTTTCCTTCTTCTTTTCTCCTTACCTGCCGTATTAAGCTGATCCCTGCTTGTTTTTGTCGTTTAGTCTGATTAAGTTTATTCGCATGTGTCCTTTTCCTTTGCTGTCGTTTAGTTATTTAGGCATCTTATGGGCTTTGCTAAAGAGATATGCGCTAGCAAAGAAATATTTCGTAATTTTAACCTCTGTAGTGTAATTATTAATGCAGTACAAGTTTATAAGAAATTACTTGTCTGGCTAAGTCATATATGGGATATATCATTTTGAAGTCGTATATCCCATATACAACTTCACTTTTTCAAATTTATAATAAAATAATAAAAATCATATTTGTCATGTTCGACAAGTACGACTCCTGTTTAATAAGAATATGATAAGTAAGTGAAGTTATACATGATAAATACGATTTCTATTATTTTATTATAAAAATGAAAAAGTAAAGTCGTACATGGGATATACGTACGACTTCAAAGTCATATATACGACTTACTTCAGATAGGTAATTTTTTTCCAGACTTACACCATATTAGCAAATTACACTGTAGAAGTAAAAAAAAACCAAATATTTCCATAAGTTTCCTAACAAAGAAAAAATAAACACTCACCTTCTATTAAAATGGAAAAGGGGATATATAGGTGAAAAACGGATATGTGAAGCACAAGAAATACAAGCGAAAATATAATAGGAGCATTTGAAAGAGCTTATAAAAAATTTATTTATATTTATTGAAATTATTTTATGAAAATAATTTATAAATTATTTTTTAGCTTATCATGATAAGCTAATTATCAGAAAAGTCTATAAAAATGTTATATTTAGCTTCTTTGTAAAAAATTATTAAATAAATATTTAATTAAACTATTTATCCAAATACTTCCTATAATATTACAAAAAGTTATATAATTTCATGCGATTCGGTTCTTTTTAGAGCGACCGTGGAAAACAATTTCAACTCCTCAGGAGGGTGGTCACTGGTCAGGCACATGATGTTTGACTTGCACAACTGCAGCTCAATTGTTCGTTATTATTAGACTAAATTACAGTTTTAGTCCCTCATATTTTTTAATTTGGCCAAATTCATCCCTCAATTTTATTTTGAGCAATTTTAGTCCTCCAATTTTTCTAATCATGCAAAACTAGTCCCTCCGTTAAGTTGTCATCCAAAATTTAACAGAGTTGGTGAGGTGGCAATTAAAATATTTAAAAAAATACTTTTTAAAGCATATTTAAAAAATACTTAAGTATTGAAAAAAATTCTGCACATGAATTAAAATTTTAAAATGCTTCGTCTCCTTCATCGAAATTCTCACTGTTGGTCGACAACCACGTGTCCAACCATGAGTCCATGACAGAAGAAGCATGGTTTATTTTAAAAAGATTTGTGCTAATTGGCATCATTATTAACTGGAATGCTTTTTTATTTTTTTTTTTAACGAAAAAACTGGTTTATGTTATTTACCATTCCCAATCCAGTCAACTCAGTATGGGCTATATGGGCAATCACAAAAAAAAAAAAAAAAAAACTTGGTACTGGCAGATCTGTCGCGAAGGAGCGGAAGGACCACTGAAGGTGGTGGTTGTCACCAGCTACACAGATTGGTGACTTCTCGGTCATGGGTGCCTCACGGTGCTGTAGGGGATCCGAGTGGCGTCGGCGAGTTTCCTTCTCACAAAGGGCCACTGAATCTGATAGATATGATTATTGCTCTCAAGTTTCGATTTTTCCTTGTTGATCCTTTATTTGTTTCATTCCTTTGATCCAAATGTTTTGCACAAAATCTGATACCATGCGGAAGAGCTTGAAACTTGCTTTCTTGCTATAAACTTTCTACCTTTTATCTTTGACTAATATTATGGTGTTTGCCATCATGGAAAACCATGGAAAGTGAAGGAAAGTTGTCAACTTTAATTGAATGTTTATCATTTTCATTTGGTTGTCGACCAACACTCCAGGGAAGGAGATGAATCACACACAATTTTTTTTACTTTATTTAAATCTTTTTTTTTTCATTTTTGTCATAGTTATAATATTATTTTAATAATTTAATTGTCAACTGGACAAATTATTGTGTGGCACATCATCCGGGCGTCTGCCACCTCACCAACTCTGTCAAATTTTGGATGACAACTTAACGGAGGGACTGATTTTGCATGATTGGAAAAATCAGAGGACTAAAATCACTCAATAAAATTGGGGGACGAATTTTGTCAAATTGAAAAACTTGAGGGACTAAAACTGCAATTTAGCTTTATTATTATTATTTTTTATTTATAAAAAAGGTGTATTAAAGAGAAAAAAGGGTAACCAGTATTCATGTACATCAAGTATACCTCCAAAAAGTAGAGTTATAAAACTCCAAAACTTTGAGTAAAGATATTTGAACAAACAATTTGGACATCTTATATAGATATTATAGAGCTTATGAGCGCCTTAGGAGTGATAAAATACATGATGAGAGAGAAGAAAACAATAAATAAGTGGGAATGGATACTTTTATACGGTGATGGACACTATTTTTGTGTCCAAATATCATTACTCCTAAACTTTAATTGTTGGATTTTGGCTACCAAATTTGTTAAATACCAAAATAAACCCACCACACATATAGTTAACTCATTCAAGAGGAAATAACAAATTCAGAAAATAAAAACCCAAATAAAAATATTTGGAAATAGGAAATAAAATAAAAACAAAGTAGCAAGTTTGTAATTATTTTAGTTGTAATTATATCTAAAAATAAAAAATGAAATCAGAAAACCAGGAACAAACTAATCAGGCCCTTAATTTTTGTGGTTTCCTGGAAGGTTCAGAAACAAGGATGGTTATCCGACCATAATTAATTTGGTGTAGCATCAAGGTAGCAAGTGAGGGAGCAGCATAATAATTTTGATAGAAGCTCGGATTGTAGTTAAACCTAATGTTGCTCTCAAGAGAAATGAACCAGCTGGCTAAGAAGACAGAAAATAGATGCTTGGTTGGATGGTTCCATCACCTTGACCATTCTCACCCTTTTACATCTCGTGAGTGATATGTGAAAATATATAGACATTGGGGCTAGAGGTCACCTTTTGAATCTGTTGCAGATTAGCTAAATAAAGCAAATTGGGGCTACCTCTGTTCGTTGATTTGGATACCGGTCACACCGGATGCTGGGAGTTTGATTGTTACACACCTATCCAACCGTGGACTTGTTCAAGCAGCCTTATATTATTAGCGGATTAGGTTGAACAAAAGTATAAAGTAAAAGGGTTTGGGTTTTGGTGGACAGTATCCCGAGGACATTAGATAAGTAACCTAAAAATAAAAAAAATTTATTAAAAAATATAACTTTTGAATTTTCAAAGTGTTGAATACATTATTTTTTAATATAAATTTTCTATTTCTGGTTCCTTAATCAATGCCCTAAGGGCACTGGTTACCATTTGCCAAATGGGTTTTCTATCATGTGCAACTTTGTACAGGTCAAGAAACCCAAAAGCAGTAATTATTTATTGAAAAAATAAGCATTTCAGTTTTAATAGTATAAAATATACAAGTTCACATATAAATTTACTATTTTGAGTTTCTTAACCTATGTAAAATTGTGCAGGATTGAAAAAACCAAAGTAAAAAGGTAAGAGTATATCTTTACTTTTTATTTTTACTTATTACTTTAGATAAAATATATTTATTATTTAGCAGCGTTACAATTCAAATCAAACTCAGAATCTCGGAGACAATCATGAAATTGAGGGGAAAACTGAAAATTTAATTAATCTTAGTACTACTCTCTCAAAAATTGTATGGCTACGGGTTCATCAACCGATCCAAACCGATTCAAATTGATTCGAAAAAGCAAAAATCGAACAAATCAAAAACCGAAAAAATCGAAAATCGAAAAAACCGCTTTTTCCATTGAATTGGATCGGATTTTGGATCCCCTAATGAAATCAAATCAAATCCAAACCGATCTTTTATATATGTATACTATTATATTTTAAATTATAGTATTACTCATATTAGAGCATTATTTTTCATACTTTATATCCATCATTCTCTTTAATATTTTTTGTTGAAATGACATATATGAGAATATTTAGAATAAATATTAATATTTTAATTTATATTTTGCTAAAAGTTTTGATGCATAACATATATATACTTGATTGAGTAAACATGAAAAATAGGAAATCGATTAAGTAAATTTGAAAAATAATTAGCTACAATTTATTTGTAGCTGATTCAAGGAAAAAATAGGATAAATGAGAGTAGATATAGAGAATTGACATAAAAGAATATTTAACATAAAAGAACGTGTTAAAAAATATCAATAATTATTTTTTCTCAAGCTTCCAAATTAAAATTTTGTCAAAAATTCTCTAAAATTTTCCTTAAACTCGTCATCAAATCAAATAATGGTTAATAAGAACAAATAGTTAATGCCTTTCATAAAGGTTCTACTGTTCTAATATAAAGAGGTGTTAAAATAAGTATTTGACACCTTAAACTAGCTCACTTAAATGAATGTTATCTTTTGTCCACTATTAAATAAGTAAAAAGGATACTTGACATAAGAAAAATGTAAAGTATGACAAAAATCGAATTATCCAAATCCAATCCAAACCGTATTTGATTGGATTGGATCGGATCAAATTTTTTTCCTAAAAACAAACCGATCCAATCCAAACCGCACGTTGTATTTATTATTGGATCTGATGACTTTTCAACTCAAAACAGATTCAATCCAATCCACGAACACCCTTACCTACACGGGGTCATTCTTATATAAGCTAGGATGGCAATGGCTCCCTCTTCATTCTTCATTATCTTCAGCATGATTCTTTCTATTTGGTTTCATGACTTTAATGGGGCAATGAATACTTTCAGGCGTTGAGATCTTAGTCTAGATGGGCGGGGGTATATTCGGATATTCCTCTCATGATTGCTTGACTACGTATGGTTGGGACCCTAACTCTAATTTTGGGCCTTCAGGTAAGCGGACCGCGTACTTTTAGCCCCATGTTGAAACATATAATATATTTGTTAGTAGTTGAATTTATATTTTAGTTATTGTAACTGTGATTTTTTTTAAAAATAAAAATAAAAAATTTATGTATGTTATCAAACATTGTTTTAAGCATATAAAACAGATTACTTATATTTTAATTTCAGCCTATTTCTTTTTTACCTTGATTAAGCAAATTTAATCCGAACAAGGGGCTGTGAATTGCAAGTGGGCAATGATCGATATGGGTTTTGTTTCTGGTCTCCTCTCTGCTTTAGTATGGATAAGGGGGCTTCAAATGATATGAGGCACTACTTGCGGAAGAAACCATTGTAGTATTGTATCAATGCTATGTTTGGAAGAGCTTATAACAATAGCTTATGAAAATAAAATTGTATAAATAGTTTATTAAATAATTTATAGTCTCCTATAAGCTCTTTTTAGCTTATTTTCATAAGCTAGTCAGAGAAGTTTATAAAAATAACATGTTCTTAACTTATTTTAAAAAACACTTATCAAATAAGCAAATGCACCCAAGTCTTAAAACACAACTTTTTGTGTTCTTTGAAAGGAAAACAAAACATAAAATTAAATGACTAAACGAGTTTATTATGGTTATCGAAATTGAAATCACTAAAATAAAAGATAAGTTGGACAAACTTTAATTGGATTTGACCCAAAATAACTTGAATTTTAACACCAGATGGAACTAATTTAATTGATACCATTTGAATTTTTAACTTCATTGGATCAAACAAATTCAATAAACACTTTGGGTTGACTATTTAATCTTATTTTATGATGTAACGGGTTGAAGTATTCCTTGTATTTCCCATCAGTAGATTTTTTGCCTATAAAAAAAATTCAATAAACACCAATGCCGGTTAAATAAAATATGACTCAAAGTCCAAATCCTATTTCTTTATGCCTAATAAAATATTTTGTGAGAAATGTTAATGAGTTAGTTATGAAGAAATTCTTAGGTGACACATTAGCTGTAGCATTTAAAATATAATTAAAACGAAAAAAAAGAAAGAAGTGTGTTGGTGAGAAATGGGGACATGCAAAGAGAGTAACCAGATTTAATTAATCCACACTAATATTATCCATCATAATTTTCCTTCCCCTGAACCTTATTAGAGGGCCACTTAGCCGCCTCGCTAAGGTGGCCACCGCCCATATGACGGTTCGTATGCTTTACTTAAAAAAGCTTCTCTAATGTTATTTTTCAAATGAGAAACTAAATGTATATGTTACTATTTAGGCACTGTTTGGTTTGCCAAATCCGCTAGCGTTTAGCGGATAGTGTATAGCGGATAGAAAAATAACCCCGTTTGGTAGTCGTTTTTAAAATTAGCGTATAGCGTTTTTTCACTAGCGTATAGCGTTTTTCCCAGACGCTACTTGAAGTAGCGTTTGAGCTTATAGCGTATAGTGTTTCATTTTTTCTTCCATTTTTATCCCTTCCATCTTAATTAAATTCCTCACTTATCCTTGATTATAAAATAAAATACTAATCATTTAACATAGTATATAAATAAGAATTAATTTTGCTATTTAGATTTATATTTAAGAAAAAAAAGTGGAAAATATAATTTTATCTATAAAAAATAAAACTTATATAAAAATCAAATCAACATATAATTTTATTTTTATTATTCCATTTTATTTATTAAAAATAATTAAAACTAAATTAATATTAAAATTTAAAATTAATGATTTAATTTTTTAAATGATAAATATTTTTTTTTTTGCGTGATAAACGATAAATAATTTAGAATAAAATAAATTATTATAAGTGATAATTATTTTAAAATAAATAATCTAAATAATATATATACATATAATTCACATAAAAAAATGCAAACATATCCTCTTGTGTCATTTTACATTTATCAGCTAGTCCAACCGCTAGTTTTACCAAACACTTCAAATCCAATCCGCTAGCTAATCAGCTATCCGCTATTAGCTAGCTTATCCGCTATCAGCTATCCGCTAGTTTATCCGCTACCGCTATCCGCTAGCTTATCCGCTATCCGCTAGTTTTTACCAAACAGAGCCTTATTCTCAGATCATTTAAAGCTCGTTTAGAGGTCAGATAGGATAAGGACGGATAGGATAAGAGAGCAGGATATGAATATGATAGGATATAAGTAAGATAAGTTGTCATCACATCCGACGTTTGGTGTCCACCAGATAACTAATTGAATATCATTATAATTTTTGTTTTTATTCTAAATGTTTTCATATTTTATTACATTTTAGTTTTTTTGGTAATTTTCATTTTTTAAATTATATAAAAAAAACAAAATTATCCTTGTAATAAAATTATATATAAATTTTTACATTTTTTAAATATTGTTTAACTTAAATTAATTATTTTATAACTTTAAATATTCATTTTTAGTTTTTACATTAGATGTAGGTAAATTATTAGAATAATATTTTATATTTTTCAGTTATTTAAAATAATATAAAATAACAAAATTAGCTTTGTGACAAAATAATTTTTTTTATAAAATTATTATTAATATTTTTTATTTTAATATTTTGTATTTTATTATACCTTTTTTAGTAACCATGTTATATTTTATTATACTTTAAATTATTATTTTATTAAACTTTAATTATTTAATATATAAAATATTGTTTTATTTTTTTATACTTTATCCTACCGTGTTGAGTTCTAACCCAACCCTCCCCTCATGATAGAATTTTAACTAGATGGACAGGATATGGTAAGTGACAGGACTAGTTTATCCTATCTTGTTGGCTTACCAAACAATTGTTTCAAATAAGATATGATAGCTTATCCTATCTTGTCTCTCTTATCTTGACCGCCAAACGAGCTCTTGATGTATTACAATCATGGTATAAATGTTTTTACTTTCTTCCTCTGGAAACAATGTTACTGCATGCAGCGGAATTTTAATTAAGATAATGCTAATCAGTGTCTTAAGAGTATTGGTTAATGATCTAAAACAATAAAGTTTTCATTGGAAACCACTAAGTTTATCATACTTTAATGAGATCTTTCTTTTTTTGGTTTCCTTAACCAATGTCCTTATGACACTGGTTAGTATGATTATTTTAATTATAAAACATCATAACTAGAGTAAAAGACATACGATAATGACCCGCAAAGCTAGTGTGTTTATTGTTTATGTATTCTAGATTTATTTACTTATAAACAAATTTACGTGAAAGTACCTCATCAGAAGAAGAACGACTTTGGTCAAACTTATATTTGGAGATAAAAAACATTATGTACGCGTTAATAAATTGTAATTGAATCAGATTACAGTTGTCTCATTTGATTCCATCTGAAGGATGGCCAATGAATCAATGCATTTGTATGGGTCTTAGTTCTTACTAATGAAGTTTACAACCATTGAATCAAATTTATTTACTAATAAATCAATGCAACCAAGTCGACGAAGACGTTGTAGACACGCACCTATAATATGTTGTGAACACAATAATCTTCTGCGGTTTTCTTCCTCCGCCTTCATGGTTGGAATACATTTTTCTTTATTCTACCATTTGTTTGTGTCTTTTCCTTCTTCTTTTTTTCCTAACTATGAAAAGGATGTGGTTTCCTTTTTTTGGTACACCACGGGGCATATAGCCCAAAAGAAAGAAAAACACTAAGAACTTACATTTCGGGGTAAAGAAACCCCGGATACATCACCAAGCAATAACAAAACCAAGTTCCCATAAGGGACTGCTATTTCCTCAAAGCCATATTCAGACTTGCATTTGCCAACCAATCAGCAAATGAATTACCTTCTCTCATCACATGGTTGAAAACTAATGTCCAAGGCTTTTCCAACAGATTGTTGATCCTTCTCAGAAGCGGATTGTAAGTTGTAACTAAAAGATAAATGATATTTTGACAACCAAATTGGACAACAATACAAGATACCATGTACATATACAAATTTTGACCAATGAATTAGAAGAAAAGAGAGTATAAAATATTATTTTAAAGGTTCTACAATATACATATACGGTGTTGGACAACTTTTTTTTTGACAAAATATCATAACTCTAACTCAAATTAGGTTTCCCTTATTTTGTATACAGACAAAAGTAGATAAATCATAATTCTTGCTCTTGCTAAACAAATGTAATCATCTTATAATAGAGCTGTGATATTTGAACACACAAGTATAAACACCGTATGTGACATCGTATATTTTTATTTATATCTCTCACTTAATTTTTATCATCTTTGTATACACATATTTCCAAAATACATAAAAAAATCAAAGGGGACACCATACGTATATGTTTATTTCTATCTCTCACTTAATTTTTATCATCTTTGTATACACATATTTCCAAAATACATAAAAAAATCAAAGGAGACACCATATGGTGTCCCCATTTTGTGTTCAAAAAACATTGTTGCTTATAATATATTCGTAACACGGATGTTGAGTTCAATAATGTACTCATAGTTTTTCCGTCAAAAAAAAAAAGGTAATCATAGTTTATGAAACATTTTGTAGCTTTTGTAACATTCAAAGAATATTATTTGATGAAAATATTATGTTTTTAACAATGTGACTTTGATATTATGAGCATCAAAGAAGCATCTAGCAAAAAGATCTATTTGATGATATTTTGTAATATTCAGTTTTGGATCTATTTGGTGACATGAGATCAATTGGTGACTTTTAGGTAACATCTTTGCTGATATTTTGGCTTATAAAAAAAATTAGCATTTTTCCCACGCGTGAAAATATAGTTTACAATGAATCTAGTTAACTACGAGTCAATCAGGTCTCGTCCCATTTATACCCGATTTTAAACCAACCCGCATATGATGGGGTTTCTTCGGGTCTATAGACGGGTATGAGATCAAAGAATTGATCCTACCAATGTTTAGGGTCGGGTAGTGGACAAGTATAACCCGTCCCACACTCAACCCCAGTTCTACATGTCACATTATCATTTTTTACTTTATACTACTTTAAACAATTTCACACTCCAAATCTCTGATAATGCAACTCTTAAAAATTTATCGAACGAATCACAGAAATTATCTTGCATTTTTATTAAAAAAATTTATGTCGATTCAAAAATTAACTTTTTTCATTTGATAATAATGTTAATTAAATATTCTTATTTTTCTTTCTTTTTATTTTTACAGGTGATTCTTGTATAAGTATAAGACAAAATAGGTAGATTAGTCATGTATGTTTATTTTATTTTTCATATTGATCCTACACAGAGGCGGACCTTCGTTGTGCTTGAGGGAGCACTGGCTCCCCCTAACATTTTTAATCATATTTTTTTAATGAAAAATATTAGTAAAACACCCTAAAAAAATATCATAGTGTAATTAATCTAAGGATCTAATTAATGTGCACTATTAGTATAAATGTTTTTTACAATATCAATTAATCGTAAATTATTATATCATTAAAATTATTCAACTTTTACTACAATTATCCTAAATTTCATGTATAAAGTGATATTTGATTGTTTTTTTTTTTTTGACTGGGATATTTGCTTGGTTGATAGTGTAAATTAACATATTCATTTAATTGTATTTTAGGTGTTTTAGGAGTATATTTATCTTAAAAGGAAAGAAGAACACTCTTTAGAAATACTCAAGATGAAATTAATATAATTATAATATCTTCACTTCAAAAGCATTATGTGTATGAATTTTTCTATCATGTGCAACTTTGCACATATTTAGAAACCCAAAAGCAACAACTATTTATTGGAAAACTAAGTATTTCAATTTTAAAAGTATAAAATATACAAATTTCCTATATAAACGCACACGTATTTTGCCTAAGAATAAGCTCCCAGGTGTCCTTAATTTGCTCTTATATAAACCAAAAATGGAAAATCGTCTGTATTGTCTCCAAAACTGTGCGCCCTAGTGAGCAAAGGTACGTGGTAAGTGACAGTAATTGAATTTTGCTGGTCCAATTTGTGATTTAGCGACTGTTGTCTGTGGTGGGGGTCTCCCCTTCCCAGGTTCCTACTCTTGAAATTGAAATCCCTCTTCCCCTATCCATAAATAAAAGCAAACCCCCCATTCACTCACTCCATCGTCTCTGTATTCATTCCATTCCATTCATCATTCCCAATTCCCAAAACCCCAAAATCAACATTCATCAATTATTATAACTGACACCACAAAACAAAACAAAACAAAATGTCCTCCTCTCCCTTCCCCGCATGCTTTCGTCCCTCCCACACCACCGACGACCGCCACCGCTACTCTCCACCTCCGCCGCCCCCACCGCCGCCATCCACCAACCCCAACCTCACCACCTACCTCTACCACACCGACGCAGGCCTCGTCTCTCTGACTTGGTCACGCTCCCTTCTGGGTCGCTCCCTCCACCTCCACCTCCACAACCACCCCTTCGATTCCCCACCCCCTCTCCCCTCTCTCTCCTCCTTCAACCTCCACATCAAACCCTTCTTCTTCTGGAAAAAACACGGCACCAAGAAACTCTCCCACAACACCCACCTTTTCTGGAACCTCTCGAAGGCCAAGTTCGGGTCGACCCGACCCGAACCCACCTCCTCCTTCTACGTCGCCCTCGTCGTCGACAACCACATGACCCTCCTCGTCGGCGATTCCACCAAGGACGCGTACGCGAAATCCAAAGCATACGAACCCAACAACACCCAGTTCCTCCTCCTCAAAAGGGAGCACGTGTTCGCCAACAAAGTGTACACCACGAGAGCCAGATTCGGTGGAAGAATGAGAGAGATTCGGATTGAATCTGGTGGAAGGGATAGTAATAGTAACAGTTCCAGGCTCTGTTTCAGTGTTGATGGCGAAATTGTGCTGCAGATTAAGAGGTTGAAGTGGAAGTTCAGAGGGAACGAGAGGGTTGAGGTTGATGGGGTACCCATTCAGATTTCATGGGACGTTTACAATTGGCTTTTTGAGAAGGATAATAACAATGATGGGCACGCCATTTTCATGTTCAAATTCGAGGAGGAAGAAGAGGAGGAGGAGAAAGTGGGAACAGGGGATAGGAGTTTGGTGAATCTGTGGACGCAGCAAAATTGGAACTTGGGGGCTTGTGAATGGGGGAAAACGGGTAAGGGTTGGTCAAATTCGTCGGTTTCGATGGCGTCTTCGGCGGGTTCTTTTGGTGGAAGCTCGTCGGTGATGGAATGGTCGAGTGTGGAAGAGAATGAATTGGTCGTTCCGATTGGGTTTTCCTTGCTTGTTTATGCATGGAAACGATGAACATTGCTGCTAATTATCCTTGGATTCCATTCTGTTCTGTTCTATAGATAGTTACATTTTAGATTTTTACCCCACTAACACATTTGTTTCATGAACATAGAGATTGGATAAATTTATTTACTTTACAAATTAAGAGCATAGTAGAATCTGTTGTTGGATTCGAAATTGATGTATCTCACAGATTTTCTGTAAAAGGGTGAAGATGATGATAGCAGTAATTGGATTCTTTTTTATGGCTTGACTTTTCTGGTTTTACTTGGAACTTATTATTATGAAATGTAATTTTTTTTTAGTACTCATTGTATGCAGTTATCATGTTGATTGAGAAACTTATTTGATTAAAGAATGATGGACCGAATTGAATTGCTTTAGCTTTTTTTTGTTAGTGACTTTCTGAAGAGGAAAGCTAAAATAGCTTCCTCTTGTGATTTTTTTGTTATTTTAATTTTCTCTTCTGTATACGTGTGAGTATGCTTAGCAGTTGGATTTTGATTTGAATAGTAATCGTGGTACGCATAATTTGAGTGTTCAACCAGCCAAATGACATGTGAGGTGGACCTATTCCTTTGTTTGGTGCGTTTGCAAATGGCAGCTAAGCTTTTAGGCTGTAGCCTTGTGTGACCTTGTATTATACTACTCGTCAAGTTGGTTGACCGATACCAATAGTGATTTGATTTTCTTCCAAAATTAAATATATATAGTTTTGGTGAAGAAAAAATTGAAAAATAGTTAATTCCTGAAGACCCTGTAAAGACAGTGCCTGAGGCTGATACTAATAGGAAACTTCAGAAGAAATGGGATCGTAGCAGTTGATCGTTGCGTTGCATAGAGGGTGGGTTGTTCGTGGTGTGGACCACATGACTTTGTTTTTTTAGGATGTTTAGTCTTGTGAATACGAAAGAAAATAAATGGCTTGTGTCTGCCAGGGATTTTTGTTGAGACTTTAACCTTTACTAGGTCAATGGAATGAGCCTTTTCTATATATTAATTCATTTTCTATAGCGTCATTTGATAATTAACGGTGATTAGGCGTTGGTTATACAGCAAAATCTTTATGTGTAGGAATCCATGTAGTCTACACCCCCTATTATTCTTATCAGTTGAATTCGTTGCGCGGGTTGTCATTGTTAATTTGCTTAACACGGCATATCTATCTTTCCCATTGATGTTTTATTTATTAGGTAACAAATTATTTTATAAAAGTGCTCTTAAAACTTATATAATAATAATAATGGAAATGTTAATCAGCATCTTAAGGGGACCAAAACTTAAAAATTTGTATTGAAAATGGTATAGTTAATACATTGAGAGTTTAAAAAATATATTTTTCAATACAAAATTTATACTTTTTAAGTCTTTAAACAATATTTTTGTGATACTGATTAACAAGATCGTACCTTCTGGTAGACCCAAAAATATCAAAAACAACTAACTGAATGAATAAGCTTGAGACAATTTCTAAATTTAAAGGAATTTCACTATCAAGCTTATCAAGACTCATTGTAGTTATTGTCCTTGCTCAAAGTATATAATAAATGAATTTCTCGACTTTGTAACAATTCTTAAATATCAATCATGACTCATGAGGACAGGATGTAGATAAAAAACAAGGGTGTTCTATTTTGTCGATAACTGCAAGACATTTATGGAGTCTGATTTATACTCCCTCCGGTCTATAATGTAAGCAAAAATTTCCAAATTTTTTGGTCCAAAATATAAGCAAATTTCAACTACTTTCTTCTCATTTAATGAAGTTATTCTCAAAATACCCTTCATTTAATACAAATTTTGTTTTCCAATGACACATTTTATTCTCAATAACACAAGCTTAATAAATGAGAGGAAGGGTAATTTAGGTAACAAACTTAACTTTTTATTCCCAATGACCCTTTTAAATGAGATCAACTAACTATCTTAATATGTGTGTTTCATTTAATTTTTGCTTACAATAGAGACCGGAGGGAGTAGATAGGTAACCTATAACCAATTAATCATCATCCCAAGCAGCTCATATACTTTGCCCCAGTGAAACGAGTTCCACCATCAAGTTGGTGATCACACCCACCAAACAAGTGAATCGCATCAACCAGTGTCCATTTTTGTGTGTGTTTGGTTCGAAGGTTTGAAGTGGTGGAAGTATTTCTGCTATGGTCACATGTGGTTTGACTGAATACCTTTGATGTTTGACTCTCATGGTCAGAAAGTGATTATAACCTCTAAACCACGTCCATCTTGAAGCTGAAATTTGTACCTTTCACATTGGATCCGAAAATTGATTATGCAACTTGTGACTTGACAAGTAATGTTGAGTATATAAATCACTTTTTTCATGAAGACATCCAAACACAAATCACTTCACTCTCAACTCACTTTTAACCAAAATCAATTATATAAAATCAATTCCTTTTAAAATCACTTTTGTCAAAAGATCATCCAAACATATACTTTATCATATGTAGCACTACCATAAACTGCGTCTTCAAGGTTGCCCAAAGAGCCATGTAAATGTAAAGTTTAAAGACCCAGGAAAGGACTATGAAGCTAAATGCTTAAGTGTAGTTCTATCTCTGACAAGTAGCAAGCATTGGCTAGTTTCATGTGTATAATAACTTTTGCACGATATTATCCAAAGAGATATCTCTTACCTTAACATGACTCCTTTCCTGCCATACCACATTTTTTCATAGAGCAAAAAGGAAAATACTGCCATATGAATTAGAGAATTCATGAACTCACTCCTTAGTAGTTCAGGTGAAAAAGTTCAAATGTACCATGAAATTGAATTTATGTCAAACAAATGATCAGTAGGCAATTATAAAAGCAATAGCCAGTGGTTTCATCAGTAAGTTAACACCAATGCACATAATATATGAAGGCCACACCTTGAGCGAAAAATTATAATAATGAATTTATGATATTGAGTCGTGTGTCAACAGAAATTCGATAATGTTTTTTAGACAACCCCTTGGGACAACTCTACGGTGACAACCGTAGAGTTGAATAGTAACGTGCTACCGTAGTGCACTATAACACTACTGTAGCATGTTACTGTTCATTTTTTATTTATTTATAAATTTCGAAATTTAAAAAAAAATGCATTTTTTTTTTGTTCTAACATTTTTTAAGTAAGTGTAAATAACTGGTTAATCAGGTATAAATATCTGGTGAATCACGTTCATTATCTGGTTAATGGGTTTTTTTGAGAAATAAAATTTTTGGTTAAGTATGTGCAAATATCTGGTTAATCTAGTACAAATATCTGGTGAATTCAGTTCATTATCTGGTTAATGGGTTTTTTTGATAAATAAAATTTTGGTTAAGTATGTGCAAATATCTGGTTAATCGGGTACAAATATCTGGTGAATTCGGTTCATTATCTGGTTAACGGGTTTTGTTGAGAAATAAATTTTGGTTAAGTATGTGCAAATATCTGGTTAATCAGGTACAAATATCTGGTGAATTCGGTTTATTATCTGGTTAATGGGTTTTTGTTAGAAATAAAATTTGTAGTTAAGTATGTGCAAATACCTGGTTAATCGGGTACAAATATCTGGTGAATTCGGTTCATTATCTGGTTAATGGGTTTTTTTGAGAAATAATTTTTTTGGTTAAGTATGTGCAAATATCTGGTTAATCGGGTACAAATATCTGGTAAATTCCGTTCATTATCTGATTAATGGGTTTTTTGGTTAAGTATGTGTAAATATCTGGTTAATCAGGTGCAAATATCTGGTGAATTCAGTTCATTGTTTGGTTAATGGGTTTTTTTAGAAATAGATTTTTTATAAAAAAAAGTCAACATTTGTAAAAAAAAAAAAAACATTACTATAGCACTACAGTAACGCTATAGTAACAAGTTGTCTATATAATTGTCCCGGGTGAGTTGTTCAAATTACAGCACTCACAGAAATTACATAGACATGATTTATAAAAGACATTATATATGACATCGTTTGGTCTATCTAACCGATCATACCTAACGAGAAAATGTACCGTTGTTAGAATTTTTTTTATTAATAAATTCATATCAATAAAAATAAGCGAAAGGCCTTATCCATTTATATAATAATTATTAGATAAATTAATAATTATAAAATATGATTAAACTTAGAATTTTTTAATATACTGTTAATGTAAAAAAATAACACCATCAATCAATCATATATTACTGTGTTACTTTTGAAATAGTTATTTTGGAAGTAAAATATTTTTAATAACATGGTAGAATAATTGTATAGTAAACTTTTATACTACCAATGCATTAAAATCAAATCATAAAATCAACATATTTATTATGAAATTCTTTCAATTTTATCTAAATATTTAAATGAGGGGTTTTGTTAACCAGTGTCTCACTGGTTAAATACAAAAAATAAGTCTATATTGAAAAACTAATTAAAACCCTTATCAAATATTAAATACATAATTTGCAATACAAATTTATCTTTGTCCTTAACCAGCCAATACTCAATATTTGCCTTTAATTATTAAATAGTATTACTATATACCAATAAGATAACCCATGAATCCCATGAAGGATAGTGCTACAGGCCACCGCTCAATTGACACTCAAAAAAACATTTTGAATGAAAGAAAATACTGAAATAGTAGTAGGACTTTTGAAATCTAAATTGATGCAAAGAATTTCCTTTACTGGCCTGTTCAAAACTTGAAGCGTCAACTATTAGTTTCCGTTTGTAGATGCCAGTTAGAGTAACAAATTTTGCAATTTGCACGTCAAAAATTAAGATGCCTTTCACTTGGGCAAGAGTTTAAAAGTTGGGAGACAAGCAATGCACCCACCCGCATCTGTACAGTCAAAGAAGGAGCTGGAGCCATTTCATTTTAAGCGTATGCCCCAAAACACCGTTCTTTCTGTTGCCTTGCCTTCAATTGCAAGCCTGTTTCCGCCGCAATGACTTTGGATCATTTTCATGTGCTACCTAGGCTAGAACTGCACGGTGAATTATTATATTCGATAAAAAAATGTTCATATATAATTGTTCAATTGCTGGCAAACACGGCGAATAACACTGATGTGGTCCCCGATTACGACTTTGTATCAACCTTATCATTAACGGTACATTTATGTTCAAAAATTTGTACACCCTAGCGGGGCTTGGACTCTTCATTACCAGAGTATTCGTTACGTCGTTCGCCGGAAAGAAGAAGAAAAAGAGTATTCGTTACGTCATGAACAACGTGATTTGTATTAGTATAGGACAAATTTAGAGAAGGAAAGAAGATTATCAAAATTCAATAAAATTATAGATACCCTTTTAAATCAACTGATGCAAATTCCATTTTTTTTAAGCACGTTGGGTTGTTTTTGGTAGAGTAAGCATGTTGGGTTTGATGTAGATCAAAGTTTTTATTTTATTTTTTCACGTGTATGGACCCGTGCCATACACGGGGAATATGTTAGTTCTTAGGATTTCATAAAAAAAAATGTAATTGTTGATTTCATGTTTTTTGTTTAAATTTTTTTGTTGGGAATTATATAAAAAAAATTGTTGATTTATAAGGTTAATTATGCATAAATATTTGAAAATATTGTTATGTAAAATATAAAAGATAAATCTTGTCATAAGTTTAACTATAAGGTTTTTGCTAACTGTATACAATTCTTGGAAATATATTTTATTTATTTTCCTTCTTTTTCCATTGATTGTTAAATATTTTTCGAAAATATATTTAACTATCGTATTATTTTTCTTCTTATTAGTTTGAAAATCTATTCGATTTATTTCTCCTTTACTTAACCATTTTTAGAATAAATATTTATCTATCATAATATATTTTTCTTCTTTCTTCAAAATCTATTTGATTTATTTCTACTTGTTTCCCGTGCAAGTTAACATTTTAGAAAATATATTTATCTGTCATATTATTTATTTTCTTCGCTCTTCGAAATCTATTTTATTTAGTTTCCCCATTTTCCCATGCAAGTTAATCATTTTTAGAAAATACAATTATATATCTCCTCTTTTCCCGTGCAATTTAACCATTTTTAGAATCAATATTTATCAGTCATATTTTTTTTTTCTTCAAAATCTATTTGATTTATTTCTACTATTTCACTGCAAATTAACCATTTTTAGAAAATGTATTTATCCATCATATTATTTTGATTCTCTCTAAAAAAATTATTTCATTCATTTTTCATATTTTCTCGTGCAATTTAACCATTTTTAGAAAATATATTTATCTATCATATTATATGAAGAATATGTTAAGAAAATATATCAAAACCCAAGAGAAGAATAATAACAAAAAGGAAAATAAACTTTGTATGGTTACGGGAAAAATACCTAGATTCTTCCTGCATACCCCAATCCTTAGTGATCATAAACATTAAAATGTGAAGAAATAATATGCCCAAGTTACCCAATTTGGCTTTGCTATAAATTCCAAATTGAACTCCCTAATTTTGTAGTAGACTTAAATGCATTTTTATCACTTAAAATGTGACATTTTTTTAACATTATTCCCTCTTCAAATTTTTTTGTCGTTTTTAATTTTTAAAAATATAAAAAAATGTGTACTTTTAGTCCATGAAAATATTAAATACTTTATGAGAAATTTAAAATATGCTATTTTATTAAATGTGGGATTAAACGTAAGAAAAATAGGGAGAGACCACTTTTTTTTTTAAAAAAAAAAAAAAAACCTTAATTTTAGAAATCAAAAGTATATTTAAGCCTTTAGTTGCCTCGAAGGTAGTGCTGCCATATGATTGACCATAGAGAAAACTAATCTATTCGGCCGGGGATTAGTTCTCAAGTTTTCCTCCATTTACAGAACAAATCAACATTATTATTACCTGCATTTCTTATTTTCAATATGATTTGAACTTGCGTCTTCTCTTCAAGACATCAGAAGTTGAAGGATTGTGGTTCCAATTCCTCTTCCCTTGATTGATAAACCAATTATTATTTTGCTTTAAATGCAAACCCATTTTTTGCATCAAATGTGAAAAGTGATATAATATCTTGATAAAAAATATCCGAAAAAGTTATAATAGTTTCTTTACCAAGAACCTTATATCAAAGGACAATACTCAGCTTCTCTAAAAGTTATTTTTCATTTCTAAATTAATAAAATTATGAAATGCTTTATATAAATTGAATAAATGGTGATTGAAAGGTTATATGACTATTTGTCATTTTATTCTCTCATTTTTTTTTTAAATCTCAAATATAGATCCCCGTATAAATTAGAAAGAATAAATCTTCATCTCCCTTCCTTTCCAAAATCCGAGTCGCAAAGAAAAACTCCCCCAATAAATTAAATACTACAAAAGTTCATAAATAACATTTAAATATCAAATAAATTAGTGAAAGTGATAGCAAGCCATTAAAAAATGAAAGTCTGAAATATCAAGAAAAACAATGTAACATAATTCCAACAAATCTAATAAATCTACCATGTCAGTTATTTTTTCTGATTATACTCAATTTTCTCTTACTGGGGAATATTGTTAGAATTAAACAAAGGAAAAGAAAAAAGTTATAATGTTAGAATTTAAAAACAGGAAAAGAAAGAGGATGGAGAAATGTAGTTTCAGAAAGTTGATAGAGTCAAATGGCACACTAACATGATTTTTTTTTTTTTTTTTACAGTGGCACACTACATTGACGTTGAAAGAGTATGAGAATCTGGCTTTAGTTTTAGATTGTTGAGTAGTTGTAGCAATGCCTTTCAATCAAAATCATTGAAATCATCTCTAATGCGTAGAAGAACCTCGGATATAACCCTGCATGTACACATCGACCAACCAATGATCAACCTCATCACAAATAACAAAAAATAAATAAAAAAAATAAATAGATAAAGAGAAACATAAAAAATGGATTACCAATGAACGAACATATTGGCCGGTAATGCACGAACATACTGTGATAGAAGGAAATAATCTGTAGAAAAAAATATAAATGAAAACAGGATTAAAAAAAAAAAAGTAATGCTTTAGATAAGCATGTCAGAGGGACTCGGATTCACTCCTGCGACCTTCCTGTTCAGCGCCCCTGCAATAAGATCCAACAGCTGGTGTGGTGTGTGGGCTCGGATCCAGCTGCTGTGATGTGGGGGAGGGACGGTTCGACGGTGCAGCGGCAGCAGCATGAGCTCAAGCGGCAGGAGCGAATCCGTTCTGATGGCAGAGATATGTGTGATGGGAGCAATGTCGTTTTCAAAATTGAATGGTATATGGTATTTTATAAACACTCTTAGATGCTCAACCATTATGTTCATAATGGTCTGTATAGCACTATTTTTATAGTGAACCATAGACATTAATTGATATTAATATTAATATACCTTAACATTTTCAGGAAAAATAATAATATGCCTTAATTGGTGAAAGGCCTTAAGCCCTTAATTGATATGATTTTACTATTTGCGACCATTAATTTAATTGATATGCCTCAATGCCTTAATTTATGAAATATCATCAATTTAAAAGTAAAATAAAAAATACTCCCTGATTAGTATTTTCATCGAAAGGAACATATTAGTGTTTTTAAAAATAATATTAAAATATTTTTAAAAAATATATTATGATATAATTAACCAAAATTTTCTTACAGCAATGCAGGATTAATAGAAAAGAAGGAAAAAAATCGAAAGGCCTGTGACTTAGGAAGACTCAAATCTTAAAATTCTTGTAGAGACCCCGTGAGAGAATATTTCTTGATAATGTCAATCTGGACACAATAGGAAAGGTTAGTTAGCCCAAATTTGAAATTTGAAAAAAGAATATATGAAAGATTATAATAATAATAATTAAATTAATGAATTGGCAATAATATTTGATTGGGTCTGATATGCTTTATTGAGGCTTGATATTTGATTGTCTTAATATTTGATTCTTGTGGGGTTGCATATCTTGATTCATAAAGATCATTTTAAGATAACATTCATAAAGTATCCCTAATTTTATGGATTGGTCGACACCTAGAATTCATGTGAGGTGGCGCTGTTATTGAGTGACATGTGGCAGAGAAAATTCACGTATACATTCTCTTATGTATATATTATTATAGATAGGTCATAGATTATAGATTTTATGAGTAGATCAAAGATTCTTATAGATTAGTATATTATACTTTCTCCCAAAGTTGATATAGAGGGTTTTAGCAACGTTGGAAAATAAAGTCTCACATAGAATAAATTAAAGACAATTATAACATACATAAGTTGGGAAGCTCGAATCCAAATTGTCTAAACTTTTTGTATAATAAAGTAACTCCTAAACTTAAAATACAAATCAACTCACTCCATCAGTTGTTCCTAATCTTAAATGCTTATAAGAGAAAGCCATTTTATTGGGGGCATTGTAAAGTATGGTCCATGAAGTTGGGGTTTATATTTATTGTATAAAATTTTCTTTTTACTGGCATAGGAATTTATTTTTTAAATGTTCATTGATGTGTTGTTAATTAAATTTCAAAATGCACTTTTTCTAGTAAAACCGATGTGCAAAATCCTTACTTTCTCATGGAGCCACGCCTACAATATGCTCTATTGAATTTACTCTTAAGTATCAGTTTCGACCATTTATTAAAAATTATTATATTGATTATTTTTAACCTCTTACCTTTTAAAAAAATAAAATAAAAATTAGCCATTCCAACAAAAACACCACCTTTGGTGGCATTAATGTCAGAAGATCACCTTAACCCAATCTAAACCATCCTTCATCATCAAAATCGGAACATAAAACTTCGGCAGGTTGTTTAGCAGTGTCTTTGATTTCCAATTGAAAGGCTTAAACAAGTGTTAAGGGCATTTTTAACGAGAAACCAACCATACACTATATCAATGTCATTTGAGTTGAAGAATTTATAAAGGAAGTTGGGTTAAAATTTATGAGATAGAACTTCACTTTAATGGAAGTATTCGTTGATCGTGATGGAGATTCATTAGGATCGGAGAATTTAGGGGGGAAAACACAAAAACAGTGACAACTACAATTCCCACATGCGTCTCTGTCCCCTAAACTCCACTAAAATCATCAGACCCACCATCAAACTTTGGACCAATTAGAGAACCATGGCGAGGTCGGCAGAGTTGGGAACAGCAAGGTCGGCAGTGAGGCTAATGGTGTTGAAGTGGGCATCTCCTATGATCCGGTTAGGTTAAGGTGACAAAATAGAATTGGGTGGCGCCATAATAGATTGTAACAAGGGCATGGTTGAAAATTGAAATAGCAGAGGAAGTGGTGATTGAAGTGATGACACTGCTTTGAAAGGGAAATCATTGTATGAGGTCTTTTTCAGGCAACCGACGTCCTATCCAATATTCCTTTTACTAATGATATACCTTGAGCCAAGATTTATCATCCTCACATTTCATCCCTACTTTATAATCAGTGACAAAAAAGATTTTATTATTTTCAAAACAAAACTATTTTAATCAAATATTAAAAAGTAAATATGAAAAATGGTGTTGACAAAAGTAGTTTAAAATAAACATTATGATTTCTTCTCAGAATTTAATTGATATACAAAAATTCTTTATATTAACAACTAATCATAAATTGTTACATCATTAGAAATCTCAACTCATTTTAACTAATCAATAATAAATATACTCTTACTTTCACTTTATATCTTTACTCACTTTAGAGGAGTCTGAGCTGAAATACCCAACAACTTAGTAACACTTAACTCTTCAATTTTTAAGATGGTACTCAACTTCATTCTTCTAAAAAAATACCCAACCCCCACCTCACTTTGTTGACTGATTTTTCTTTTCTTTTTTACTTTTGTTAATATTTCTATGAACAATGTTATTTTGGTACAACACATCCTTTGCATGAAGTAGCACTAATTTAGTTAAGACCAATGAAACAGATGATTAGCAGAAATCACAGAGTTGAAAATTCAAAGATAGAGAAAAGAAAATAGTTATCCAATAAAAACGTCTTGTACTCATTTACCAATGGCTTTGGAGTGTGAAGTACAAAAGCTATCACACTAAACCCAAGCTACCCAGTTCGGTTTTAGGCCTTGTCAATATCTTTGCGAGTCTTCAAGTGAATACTTTCTCCATAATAGTCTCCCACACTAACCCAAGTCACCCAACCGGTGTTGTCTTCAATGCTCCTTATAGAACTCGGAGGAGCGGTACTCCACAAGGAATAACCGTTGATTTATTAATAAATAAAATAAGTGGCTAGGATTAATTACTGGGTAATGGAGAAGCCTGTTAACAACACTCTTTATCAGTTATCCCCCTCTCTCTCTCTGAATCTCAAAAGACACCAGCACAATTCTTGCTCTCATGACTCTTCCATTTCATTTCCGATGAACAATAACATAACATGAACCGCCACCGTCATCTCCGGTTGCGCCGCCACCTCGCCACCGTCGAATCCAACAGCTCCTTAATCCTTCTTTCACATTAACAAACATATACACATATATGCATCCTTTCCGTTGCGTCTCAGCCATCTCTGATCACTCTTCTTCACTCAAACCTCATTTCACCGACTTCCCCATGCCTCCTCCTCTTCCACCTGCCTGCGCCGTTAGATCCGACCCGGTCACCTCAAAAACGCAACCCCGCCAGTGTCTCCTTCTCACCTAAGCCGTACTGCGTCAATGGATACTGAGGAAGAGGAAAAGCTCTCTCTGTTCTTTTGTTTCACTTTTTGCGTCAATGGATGCTGCATCAATTTGTTTGTCTGTTTTTGTTGGAATTTTTAGGTTGTAGATGTAACATTCTGAACAGTTTTAATGGAGGATTTTCTTTGGAAGATTGTGTGATGTTTGGCCTTCTTTGATACTTCTTCATTCTCCTTTCCATTAATCCATTCCCACACTCAGAACCATAACTGGAAAGCATGGCAAGCATCAGATCTAACTGGGTTGTAATTTGCTTGTTCAAGTTGACATCTTTAACAACAAAAATAAAAGTTAATAATAGATAATAAAGAGAAGAACTTTAATTAAAATTAAAATGCCCAATTAGGAGCTGGTATCGGAATCTGGGTTGTTTTGATCAGTTAAGAAAGGATGAGTTTTTTTGTTGAATACGAAAGGCTAAGTTTTAGAAAAATGTGAAGTCACAGTCACTGATTAATAAACGATATAATTTTTTTAAAAAAATTTGAATAACCAGTTGACCTGCTCTATCCAGTCACTTTTAATGGAGTATCGCTCCTCCGAGTTCTGCCCGGAGCATGTTAGAATTCTCCCACCCAACCAGCCATTTCGATTTTTGGCTGTGTAAGTATCATTTTGTTTGTCTTCTATGGATCCTCTCATGTTGGAATTCAGCACGAATAATCTTATCATTAAATCTCATTTGCATATTTTTTAAGTGGGACTTACTAATGAGATTTAATGATAAGATCCCCACGTGACTCTCTCATGTTAAATCTCAACATGAGATGATTCAAATCAGTCTTCTATTGAAGACCTTTTCTCCTTAGTAGTCTCTCCAACAACCACGATGAAAAAGGCATTTGACTGGTGTGGCTAAAACAATACATAATTTCCATAAATTAGTGAGGAGAGCTCAATGAAACTGAACACAAGTTGGTCTATTTCTCAATAAGTATTGGAAGAATTCCATGAAATGTTCATCCAAAGACAGATTTTTGTTAGTAAAAAAAAAAATACCACCTTTTTCTTGTTATCTCTTTTCCTTAGCAATGTCAAGCCCAAGAAGCATACTCAAATGCCTGCTGTTCATATTTCCACATCCGCTGCTAATTCCAACACCACAACCCTAGATGAACCTTGTTATTGACATGGCTACACGGCATGGATGTTGGAAAGTTCATAAAATGCAACCCATTGGACATAGTGCCTCGGATAATCTGCTAGATTGTCTTATATTTGTACTCTTTTCGGGGTGCATTTATTACTCCAAAGTGATCTAATTGATTATGTTTTGTTTAAAGTCCTTTACTTTAGTTCTTTTGAGTAGGAGTGTTTACTTTAGCTTAATTTAATGTTTTTACTTTTTAGGGTTAACTAATTACATCTTTCTTGTTTTTCTATTTGTAAGAAGCAATAAAGTTGGGATTGGAGCATAAAGAAGTGAAGAAGTAAGAAGAATATGCCAGAAAAGCCAGGATGCTGGAAGCTGTGTTCCTAAATCAAGAATGAGTAATTTAAATTTTAATGCTTATGAATCATAAAGTTTAGACCACTGTGACAATTAATTTATGGAGGGAGGAATTTAACTTCAAAGCAGAGTTAATAGCAATTCTTAAATCTTAAATTTGATATATTAGCATCTTCTTGAGTTGGCACTTGGCACAGATGCTTCTTGGACTTTTTATGTCAACAATGCTGTATGTTGCATCTATATGTGGAGTTGTCTACATGCACACATCATCTGCCTGAAGATCTTCATGTTCTCTCAATATATTTTTCATCACATGGATTACAATTCTGATAGCTTTAACGATGGTTGTATCCTTACATTCAAAGGTACACTGTCTTGATTATTGATGTTTCAGCCAGTGGCATTTTTGATGGTTTTACAGTGAAAAGGGAAAGCTCTGGGTTTTATCTTTTTTCTCATCTAAGATTACATCTAGCACCACCATTTATAGTTTTCTAAAACTAATAGTGATTTTGATGGGGACTGTCATTGCAGACACATGTTGACACAAAAGCTGATTTCACAGTTTGATCCTTATTTGCAAGAGGAAAATCTTCCACTCACAATGATATCTTATTTTGGTATATAGTGGATTGTATTTGGAGTTGGTCACTGTTAGCTATCTAGCAGCCGTGCATCAGACTATGGGCTAATGAAAATTGATAGAACAGGATGGAATGCACAATTTGCAAAAAACACCTATGACATCAGATCTTCAGGCAATGGTATATTAATAGTATTTCAAGTGTCAACTTCCTTACATCCCTTTTACCTGAATACTTCGGAGTCACAGCTATTGCATCCACAATATTGCAGCATGTTGACACCACTCTCCTATTGTTATCTGCAGAAGAAGCAAAGAATAACATCCTTACATTGCATCCATGGGTGTGTACGTGTTTACTGAGCTGAGACCCTGCTCACACTATTAAGATGGAACTATTCTTCTCACAACGACTATGGGTCTGAAATTATCTCATCTGCTGTGAGGGAGCACAATGTGCAGGTGAGAGGGAATATACTTATTGCTATTCTTTATTAAAATCTTTGAATGTTGATGAAAATAACGGTAACTTAATGTTTCTGCTTCTATTTGCATTCTCAGGCATATTTGTTCAACAGCTACTGGGAAGATATTGGAACTATATACTCCTTTGAAGCAAATCTGGCTCTAACAGAACAGGTTTGTTTAACTATCCTTTACGTTTTGATTTCCAAGTCATGCTTTTCTTCACAGTTCAGTAAAGTGTAAATGCACACCATCCGACACAAGGAACACATATGCTGCACCAACTTATATAGATTAAATAATATTGAGGGATACATAGCCTAAAAATATATAAAAAAGGGAACTTACCATTCAATGAAGAAAGAAAGCATTTAAAAAAGAACAGACAAAACAAAGCAAGTAAAGCAAGCATTCCGTAGTAGCTATTGTCACACTATGGAACATATACAGCAGAACAGAAAAATGGAGCAAATAAACAATTTTCTTCCTGCTCTCACCTTAGATTGATCACATAATTCTAAGACCCTGTATTTAGGAGCCTGACTTCTGTGAAGGCTTTACTTTACTGTTAAGGTTGAGGTTGAAGAAGCATTAATCAAAGATGAAGATGGAGGAAGGCAATGTCTTTGGCTACTACTTTTAATTGCTGACGATAACGGAGGATTAGAGGAAGCCTCATACCTGCTGGACTGGCTTCTCATTTTCTTCTTTTCTCCTTCCTGAACCTTGTCTACTGTTACTTGCCGAAATTTTGTGTCATTTAGCCCAGGGGGAAGAACACAGTTGCAGAAAAGACCTTCATATTGAGGAGCAGAACTTACAATCAGAAATTACAATATGGTTTCTAGTTTCAGCATAGGAACATCCATCACATAACAAGTGCATATTAAATGGGGAAAGAAAACTGCAGCATAATCAAAAGAGGCCAATGATTTAAAGATATCAATAGATCCTGGCAGAGAAGCCTTCTTGTCATCTACTATATGAATTTTAAGCTACTATGTAACTATCAACTAAATTTTTTTAAAAATCATTCAGCTTTGTTTCCAATAAAATGAAAAATGAAAAACCATGCACCCTCTAATTTTCGTACCCTCCAATGGAATCTCCCTTCATTTCCTCATTAAACTTCCAAACACAGCGAAGTGAAATATTTTTACGATGTTACCTTTCCAATCCACCTTACTACTAACCACCTCACTTCAGCTCCTTCAAAACTGCCAAACATAAACTTAATTTGAAACATTACATTCAACAATCATAACCATAAAATAATGTATCAGAAAAGGTGTAATGAAATGCAACAAGAAGTTAATTTTTTTGCAGGCCTGATAATGGTGTTAGCTTCTAAATTGTGCTGTTTGCAATAAAATGAAGGCAAAATTGATCATGCAAAAGTAGGACAAAGAAAGAGACAAACATAATTGGTGTCATAATAGAGAAAATCCATATAGTGTGATGTATTTCTTACCAAGTCTCGCAAGTCGATTAACCCATCGAGGGATTGATTTTCCCGTTAATTTGAGACAAACATCATTACAAAAGTGGTTGCAGTTTTTTGAGATGAGATGATAGGTATTCCCAGAGTAGTCTTGAGCTAGTTTCTCCATAAACGACCGAACATCTTTCGGTCCCAGATCTGTTGTTCCCATGTAAATTGATTTCCTGAAAGTGAACCCAGGACACTGTCTCGGCTGCACTTCAAAAATCCCCGTCGTGTCATGTTCATGCGCTCCAAAACCATATTCAATATCATGAACTACAACAACAAAAACAAAATTAATTAAAACGAGATTTGAAGTTAATAAAATAGGAATATATGAAAGGGTGTTGGTTGGTTAGCAGTACCTTGAAGTCCAGAATGGTAGACTCCGAGGCCAAGCCAATAGGCATAGCCATTCATGGGTGTGAGATCGTAAACATTCAGGTAAACCGGAACGGTGCCACGCTTCTTCTTCCGTGGCACCGCTACCAGTTTACAAAGCATTATTATAGCGAAGGTGGCAGGCAAAGAGAAAATTTAGAGGTAATCCAAGGGTAGAATGGGAAGGGAGAAGAATTTTCTACAGAATTGTAGATTGTTCCACTTCCGTTTGGCTTTGGAAGAAGGAGAAGAAGAAGAATCTTGTATGGCTGGCTATGACTGCCGTGCTGCCCTGGCAATGGGCAATGGCATATGTATCGGCGGCCGAAAGAAAGTACTTTGCTTTCACCTCCCTACCTTTAACTTCTTTTTTATTCTTATCCTTGTCCTTCTGCCCCCTGCTCCTGCGAGGTAGATGCCTAATGTCTACTTTTTTGGTACAAATATTTTCATTATTTTAACTATACTCTACTTTTTTAAATTACTTTCACCACCCAACAAGTATATTTTATTTGAGGAGGCATCTATGGTGCACCACCCTCCTAAGTGGAGCAGTGGTGCACCACCCAGCTGTCTTGTTATCCACCAATGAGTTTGCCAACTGTATTAGTATATGTCAGTAAGACTTTTCAAACTAAGTTGTAGTTAAACCTGTATATTAATTGTATTTTGCCGTGGAAATACTTGTATATTAGTTGTATTCTTCGTTCGAAATACGTTAAAGTAATAAAATATTAAATTTATTGAAAAGGAGAACATGTCTTCTGGGACCTTAGTATATTCATTCACGGTGGCAACCCCGAAGAACGGCGGATATAGGCGACGGTTCGGACATGTTTAAGGTTTAAAGGCGTCGTTCTCCACCGAATGCAGGTTTTATTGCGATGGGTTGATAGATTTTGTTTGGCTGAGGTGTATAGGGCGCTTGCATTTTGATGTTGGTGGTTTTACTTTTATCGTGGCGGCATCGGAGATTAGGGGAACTGGGGATTTTAGGGGAAATCGAAATCTCTTGATTTTGGGATTTAGGGTTCCTACAATCGAAAAAAATGGGGACTGGTGTTTTGGTGTTTTGGTTCTTACAGTGAAAACAGGTCACTTGGGTTTGGTGTTTTGGATCTTAGAGGGATGCCAGCAAAGGCGTGTGAGTTTATAGACATGGTAATGGGACTGTATTGGGAGAAATGTCTTGATAGAGATGGAGATTGAGGTGAGAGTTTCTTAGAGAGTGAGAATACGGAAATGATTGTTGAAGAAGGAAGATAAAAGAGCTTCACCATGTTCTTCCATGGAGTTGAACGTAGGAGTAAGGTAGGTGGTGGTGAGTGGTCATTGAATAATGCCTACTGTAATGACAACGGTCCCTATTAAGAGTTTTGGGTCCAGCAAATGAGGGAGTAGATTGCTTAAATTTTTAACATTAATGATTAATCAATGTATTGGGAATTATGAAATACGAAAGTGAAGGAATGTTAATACTGTATGTCTTGCACCGGTAGAATGGTATGATATGTGGTGAATAGTCAAGATAGCCACATGGCAAAATAATTGGCTAAGATAATGTCATGTGGGTGGTGCACCACTGCTCCACTTTGGAGGGTGGTGCACCATAGAAGGCACCTTTATTTGATACCAACCTGGTGATGTTAATGTTGGAGGCTCATTTCCTCGCTATATCGTCTTTCCTCATTTCCTACGATAAATACGATTACAAATCCATTGTTAAAAAAAAAAAGGTTTAATTGTTGTACCTTGGTAGTCTAAAGTTTATTTCATTGTTAACTATTTATCAATTATGATATAAATTATTTTTAAGATAATTAGGATAAAAATTAAAATAAAATTACTAACATGTCAGTTTATGATTATATTTTTTTTTTAGGTTCGGGATAGAATCCAGTGTATGGAGTGGTTACTCGCTTACCACCAATGTTTTTTTTTTAAAAATGAAAAATACTAATGCTCTCTAACTACTTACCATGATAAGTTTTTTTTTTTTTTTAAAACACATTGAATGATTTTTTTTAATTGGCTATCTTTGTGGGCATATTAGAATATGAGATTAACCATTGGTCCAAAGAGTGGTTAAGTAAAGTTGTCTCCAAAGTGACAATTCCTGAGTTAAAACCTCTAACTTTATAAGTAAAGTTCATTCATGTCTAAGGTCCAGCTCAAGTGTGAGGTTCCTAAAGCGAGGGCTTTAGGCCTCACCCAAAAAACTCATATCTCTTTATATACATTAATGTTATACAATTGACTCATTGAATAATAATAAACTAGTTAACTGCATCGAATAAGCCAAAAAGCTTGGCACTTGTGCAGTTGTGCTCCAAATTTATTGATTACAATGGATAATCAAATCAATTTTACTATACTGAATATGATTTTTGCATTTGGAATGGGAAATATATAATGTGTTTTATTATATAACTGCACCGAATACGCCTCACTTTAGAGTCGCTTTAGGCCTATATAAGGGTTGGGCCTGTGACACCCTTCTACCCCGTACGTCTAAGCACTTTAATATAAGCAATTAATATAATATAATCATGTGAATATCAAATAAAATAAAAACCTTTGTCCAAGGGTAGAAAGGTCCCACCTGAACCAGTTCACAAACGCAGAAAATATAAACCAAGTTTAACAATTAAGACATAAACATAACACAACCCCAATGTCACATACAGAGCTGGTATAACCGTTCCGGAATAAAATCCACGGAATTACAATTGGAAACTCTCAAACTAACTGAACATAAGAACCAGCCTTAACTATGAGTGACGGCTTCTCAGAGTCACTCCTCTCCGAGCTGCTCGTCATCCTCTGCAAGGTGCCAATCAGGCCAACAACAAACAAACAAACAAACATAGGGAGTAAGAATCATGTCAACACAATAGCAAGGTAGTAGGAAGTAAAGTAAACAACAAGCATAACAACATCTCATCAAACATCATCATCATGATAACAATATGCTATGCAGTGCAACATAACCCTACTCCGCTAAACCAACAATGCATGTGGATCCACTAAACTCGAGATGGACGACTTCGGATTTAAATATCCACATTGAGAATCGACTCAACGCCAGAGAATCTACTCCTTGGATAGGCAACGCATCAAACCAATGAATGCCTCGTCACGGGGGCGCAAGGAGAATCTACTCCAACCGTGGATGACCAGATTGCTGTACTCTAGGACGACCTCCCCTATGTCGAACATCCCTCAACAACAACTCTGATGTAATGCGTATGCAACACAACAACAACGGCAAACGCCACCTCCATAACTCCAACGGAATCAACTGCAGACAACAGCGGAATCGATCGCAGTTGAATCTACTGCAACAACTTGCCTCGCAGAATCTACCCGAGGACTTTAGCGGAATCGACCTCAATACTTGGGGCAAACTCTCGGCCACCAAGGTATAACAACAACACCTTAAACCCAAACCGCGGGGTCAAGGCTTCCTTGGCCATGAAGTACCAAGGCACGACTCATCTACGTGCGGCAACCCAACGGTTACCGACTTAACCATCTCAATTATCCTTTAATCGTCTTTAACCAATTTATCTAATAAATTAGCGTGTTATCTTACAATCATGGGGAACTTGGGGTTAAAAACCCCTTAAAAGCCTTTAATCATATTATGGTCAGATAGGGGAGCACGGGCGTGCTGATCCCCTGCACGGCCGTGCTGGTCACATCAGCACGGTCGTGCTTCCTATTGGGCACGGTCGTGCTCCTCTGCTGCACGGCCGTACTTAAAAGCGCGGCCACTTTCCAGAATTCAACTGGGAGCACAGTCGTGCTCATCGCGCCACTGCACTGTTCTGGGCAGAAAGAGTAACCAAGTTTTTAACCAATTTTTGGGATTAATCCGTTAATCATCCTAAGTCAATTATTAACACGTTTTAAGGATTAAAACTCATTGTCGCAACCACATCGCGACGGGAGCGGCGAACAAAAATTAATTAATTTTAAAAATGGAGTCGCCACCAAAGTTTATTTTATTTAGGGAAACATTGGAAAAACCCTTTTAAAAGCCTTCGAAAACAGATTTAGGGTTCGGGAGTCAATTATGCGTAGGGAAGGTATTAGCACCCTACGACATCCATTTAAAAAATGGTTACCTATAGTTAATTGTGCAAAACTACGTTAACTTCAAAAATATTTATTTCACCCTTTTAATTAAAACAATAATTTAAAATATAATTACAAACTATAAATAAACCATAAAAGATTTTATTTTATTATTTTTCAAGAGAAGAAAATGAATATTGATAAGAAATTAAAAAGGATTTTATGAAAATTTATTTTTTGGGCTTGACAGGATTAAATCCTGCTCCTACGTATCCCCGGGTGCAATAGAGAATTCAAAGCTACGTAGTTCTTTCTACAAAATATTTGTTGGTTTGGTTGATTTTAATTATTTTTTTGTTTTTAGAAATTTAGGCTATCACGATAACCAGACAGGAAGAAGATCCAAAATGGTCATCCTAACAACCTGTTTTAATTATTTTTTTTAAATTTAATTGCGATAACCAAATAGGAAGAAGATCCAAAGTGGCTACCATTAAAACTTATATTTTAATTTTTAGAATGCAAGATGCCTTCGATAATCAAATAGGAAGCAGATCCAAAGTGACTATCGTTAACAATTTAATTTTATCTTAAAAGGGAATTGCTCACGATAACCAAATAGGAAGATGATCCAAAGTGGCAACCGTTAGCAACTTAATTTTAATTTTTAGAAAACGAGATGCCTTCGATAATCAAATAGGAAGCAGATCCAAAGTGACTATCGTTGACAATTTAATTCTTATTTTTTGGAAATTTAAGGTAACCAAACAGGAAGAAGATCCAAAGTGGTCACTACTAACAACCCATATTATAAAAATTATTTAATATTATAGACCATTTGATTTACTAGAATAAATAAATTAAATAGAGAAATATTTGTAGTTTTTTAATAAAACATTCATGATCATATTAATAAATCTAACTGACACCTTAAATTCCACAAATTATTTTCAATATTATAAACCTGTATTATTTAAATAACTAATAACATTTATCATTTCTTGACACATTTATCATTTACCATTTTTTTATTTTAGGATCTATATTTTATTTTTATCATTTTTGATTTTTTTTTACTTAACTTAACATATGTTTTTTTTTTTTTTTAAAAAGGACTCATTAACTTAAACTCCTAAGCCCAACAACTTGGCCCAACAAGAGAAATAAACCTAATTAAACATATGACACACAGCATCAGCCACCATCATTCACAAAACAAACAGCAACATTAATGAAGGGTCTGTTAAAGAGGCCAAACCAGAAGCAACAGTAACGCGGCGGAGGAAGGCACCACTTGCGGTGGTGACGTCGATTCCGGGCAACGATGGCAGCGTACAGTGCGTCACAACTGGAAGAGGCTGAGCAGGTTCGGTCCTGT
Source organism: Echinosophora koreensis (assembly GCA_035048595.1). Taxonomy (NCBI): domain Eukaryota; kingdom Viridiplantae; phylum Streptophyta; class Magnoliopsida; order Fabales; family Fabaceae; genus Echinosophora; species Echinosophora koreensis. The sequence goes on along the minus strand of JAPCYP010000001.1, from coordinate 5,998,765 downwards.
GCAAAGAAAACGTGAAGAACTGGGAGCAGGGGCTACGTCACGGCAGAGTAGCGGCGGCGTGGCGGAGTGGCAGCGGCTCGGCGTAGGTGCTGGTGCGTGGAGGATGGCAGCAGGTTCGAACCTGCGACAGGAAAAACGCAAAGAACAAGGAGCAAGGGGCTACGGCATAATGGACTGGCACGGCGGAGTGGCAGTAGCGTGGCGGTGCGACACTGGTGCGTGGGGGACAGTGGCAAGTTCGGACCTGTAGCGGCGGTGGTCAGATGTAGGTTACAAGGCGGAGAACGGTGGAGGTAGCGGAAGAATTTGTCCTCATTTTTGGGTCTTTGCTACTGTTGTTGTGTGGCTACATTTATTTTTGAAGTATGAAGATGATAGAAGAGAAAAGAATGATGAGGAAGAAAAGAGAAAAAGCATGGAAAAAACAATTCTGGTCTTGTAGTCAGAAACGTGAAAAACCCCCTGTATCAAACCTTTCCCTTTTTTTTTATACTGATAGTATGATTGTTCCTCTTTTGTAACTGACTCAAACCCATTAATCCAGGATTCCATTTGCCATTAGAGGTGAATTATTGGCTTTATTCTTCTGTTACAATGTTACACTTTGATGATTCATTATAAAGCATTTTAATCACTATTTATTCCTAAAAAAAAAAAAACTGTTACATCTGCAAGCAAAAAGCCACCATTTCTATTTTCCAATTATTTGTCTTTTTTTTCTTTTCTTTTTGTTTTACTTTACTTTTTATTTTTTATTTTTATTTTATACAAAAAAGGGAGGACAAAATATGGTGTTCACAGCTGCCCCTCTTTACTTAGTTCTTACTAGATAATATGAATAACCATAGTTATTCTTATTATCTTTATAAGAAATGAGTAAAGAAGTGAACCATAATTTTGTCCTACAATAGAAGAATAACAAGTCTGTGGAACAAGTTATCCACCGTAGCTTGTTAGGAAAGATGAGAAGCTTGCGGAGTCGGGGTTTCCGCCGAAGCTTGAAAAGAAAGATTAAAAGAGAAGCTTGCAGAGTCGGGGTATCCACCGAAGCTTGAAAAGAAAGATTAAAAGAAGCTTGCGGAATCGGGGTATCCATAAAAAGAAGCTTGCGGAGTCGGGGTATCCGCCGAAGCTTGAAACAAAATAAAAAGAAGCTTGCGGAGTCGGGGTATCCGCCGAAGCTTAAAACGAAAGATAAAAAGAAGCTTGCGGAGTCGGGGTATCCGCCGAAGCTTGAAACAAAATAAAAAGAAGCTTACGGAGTCGGGGTATCCGCCGAAGCTTGAAACGAAAATTAAAAAGAAGCTTGCGGAGTCGGGGTATCCGCCGAAGCTTGAAACAAAATAAAAAGAAGCTTGCGGAGTCGGGGTATCCGCCGAAGCTTAAAACGAAAGATAAAAAGAAGCTTGCGGAGTCGGGGTATCCGCCGTCCGCCGAAGCTTGAAACAAAATAAAAAGAAGCTTGCGGAGTCGGGGTATCTGTCGAAGCTTGAAACGAAAATTAAAGAGAAGCTTGCGGAGTCGGGTATCCGCCGAAGCTTAAAACGAAAGATAAAAGGAAGCTTGCTGAGTCGGGGTATCCGCCGAAGCTTTGAAATGAAAAATAAAAAGAAGCTTACAGAGTCGGAGTATCCGCCGAAGCTTGAAACAAAATAAAAAGAAGCTTGCGGAGTCGGGGTATCCGCCGAAGCTTAAAACAAAAGATAAAAAGAAGCTTGCGGAGTCGGGGTATCCGCCGAAGCTTGAAACAAAATAAAAAGAAGCTTGCGGAGTCGGGGTATCCGCCGAAGCTTGAAACGAAAAATAAGAAGCTTGCAGAGTCGGGTATCAGCCGAAGCTTAAACGAAAGATAAAAAGAAGCTTGCGGAGTCGGGGTATCCGCCGAAGCTTTGAAATGAAAAATAAAAAGAAGCTTGCGGAGTCGGGGTATCCGCCGAAGCTTGAAAAGAAAGATAAAAAGAAGCTTGCGAAGCCGGGTATCCGCCGAAGCTTGAAAATGAAAAGAAGCTTGCGGAGCCGTGTATCCGCTGAAGCTTGGAACGAAAGATAAAGTTAAGCTTATGAACCATGTGCCTGTCAGAACTGAACAAAGTGATGGATTAGGTAGACAAGTATGATCCAATGATGCATGAAATGGTATGGTAATGCATGGTGCGTAAGCGCATAAGCAAGATGCATGATTTTTTAATGCATGATGCAGACAATAACATGTGATGAAGAATACTTCTGGTGATTCGAAATCACAAAGCATATTTATATATTTTTGCCACTTTAATTCCTCAATCCTTATGGTTTCAGGTGCCCTAGGATTCAAGGTTGAACAAGAGCTTTTTTGAATTGAATGACACCCCCTTTTGGTTCACCTCTTTCTTCAGATATTTGATGAAAATGTCTCTTGAAATCATGTTTATTATTTTGAAGTGCCAATAGGTTTCTACCCAAGCTGAGCTAGTCATATAGGATTCATCATGCTTCCCATAATTTTTGAAACCCTCACAATAATCACAATGCTTTCAGGTGTTGTCACAAGTTTATACTTCAGTATAGATTATCAAAAGAATGATACTTTGAAGAAATTGCAGACATAGATGGAATATCTTATTATCTGAAGAAGGAAATTATTTACATAGACCAGATTGGTATGAAAGCAGAATGAGAACACAAAGAAAACAACAATGAGAATCAAACTAAAAGGTTTACTGCAAAAGGCAAAGCAAAGGTCTTCAACTACTCAAGTGATGCCTTCTGAAATGAACAATGCTAGTTTCCCATGTCTATAACTTTGAGAACTCATCAATCAGCTTCTGAGAACGTTGATTGCCCTAGTTTCACATGCCTTGTATATCTCAATTGCCCCAGTTTGAAGTCCAAACTCCCTTTGCTACTTCTGATGCAATCCTTTTTTAATTTGTCTTTTTTCTTTCTTTCTTTTTTCTTTTTTATGACCCTAATTTTTGCCTGGGCCGCTCTTTCGAGTTTTCAGCCCACCAGGTCGCTCTAACTTTTGCCTAGGCCGCCTTTTCAGGTTTTCAACCTAGCGAGCTTTTCTTTATTTTTTTTTTATTTTTCCTTCTTATTAAGCATAATATTTTTTGACTGCATCAGAATTTATTGGAAGTGGGAGGTCTTCACCATCCATCCTTGTGAGGATTAAGGCTCCTCCAGAGAAAGCTTTCTTTACAACATAGGGTCCTTCATAATTTGGGGTCCATTTACCACGATAATCCTTTTGGATGGGCAACATCTTCTTAAGCACTAGTTCTCCTTCTTGGAATTCTCGAGGACGAACCTTTTTCTCGTAGGCTTTCTTCAATCTCTTTTGATACAACTGACCATGGCACAGAGCAATCAATCTCTTTTCTTCAATCAGGTTCAATTGATCAAACCGAGCTTGAACCCATTCAGCTTCTTCTAATTTTGCCTCCATTAGTACTCTCAGCGAAGGGATCTCCACTTCAATGGGTAGCACCGCTTCCATTCCATATACCAGGGAAAATGGGGTTGCCCCTGTTGAAGTACGAACAGAAGTGCGATAACCATGCAAGGCAAAAGGCAGCATTTCATGCCAATCTTTATATGTCACCACCATCTTTTGGACAATCTTCTTAATATTTTTATTTGCTGCTTCAACCGCTCCATTCATCTTTGGACGGTATGGTGAGGAATTATGGTGCTGAATTTTGAAGCTATCACACAGCTCTTTCATCATCTTATTGTTCAAATTAGTTGCATTGTCTGTGATGATCTTGCTCGGCAAACCATAACGACAGATTAGTTCCCTCTTGATGAACTTGACTACTACATTCCTAGTCACATGGGCATATGATGCAGCTTCAACCCACTTTGTGAAGTAATCAATGGCAACTAGGATAAATCGATGTCCATTGAAGCCTTGGGTTCAATAGGTCCTATGACGTCCATTCCCCACATTGAAAATGGCCACGGTGCCGCCAAGACATTCGGTGTTGTTGGCGGTGCATGAATATTATCAGCATATATTTGGCATTTGTGGCATTTCTTTACATAATTAAAACAGTCAGACTCCATGGTCAACCAATAATGACCTTCTCTCAAAATCTTTCTTGCCATTGCATGCCCATTTGCATGAGTTCCAAATGAACCTTCGTGGACATCTTGCATAATCTTTTTAGCTTCGGTTGCATCAACACACCTGATAAGCACCATATCATGATTCCTCTTGTAAAGCACATTACCATCTAGGTAAAAACCCATTGCCAATCTCCTTAAGGTCCTCTTATCATTTTCTGTGGCACCAAGTGGATATTCTTGCTTTTGGATATAGCGCTTAATATCAAAGTACCATGGCTTTCCATCCAACTCTTCTTCTATTGTTTGGCAGTATGCAGGTTGATCTTGACTTTGTATCTTTATGAGCGGCATATCTCTCTCATAACTTATTGCAAATATTGACGACAATGTAGCCAAGGCATCAGCTAACTGGTTATGTTCACGAGGAATGTGCTGAAAAGTCACTTTGTCAAACTGTTCCATCAACCCCTTAATGTAAGCATGGTAAGGAGCCAACTTCGCATCTCGAGTCTCCCATTCTCCTTTTAACTGATGAATGACTAGAGCTGAGTCTCCATATACCTCAAGAACTCTAGCCTTCGATTCAATAGCTGCTTTGATTCCCATCACACAGGCCTCATATTCTGCGACATTATTGGTACAATCGAAACATAGTCTGGCTGTGAACGGAATAAATTGATTCTCTGGAGAGATCAAAACAGCTCCGATCCCATGCCCCAGTGCATTGGAAGCTCCATCAAACAACAAAGTCCACTTTCCTTCACTTGATGATTCTTCTTCCCCAAACAAAGCCATTATGTCTTCATCCGGAAATTCACACTGCATTGACTGGTAATCTTCTATGGGTTGGTGAGCCAAATATTCTGCTAAAGCACTGCCTTTAATTGCCTTTTGAATGACATATACAATATCATATTCTGATAATAACACTTGCCAACGAGCAATTCTCCCAGTTAGAGCAGGCTTTTCAAATATATACTTAATTGGATCCATTTTAGACACCAACCAAGTAGTATGACACAACATATATTGTCTTAACCGATGAGCGGCCCAAGCCAAAGCACAACACGTTCGCTCCAACAGAGAGTACCTCGCTTCACAACTTGTAAACTTCTTACTTAGATAATAAATGGCATGTTCCTTCCTACCAGACTCATCATGTTGCCCCAGTACACAACCCATTGACTCGTCAAGCACTGTCAAATACATAATGAGAGGTCTCCCAGGCACTGGAGGCACTAAGACTGGAGGCTCTTGTAGATATTGCTTGATCTTTTCAAAAGCTTTTTGACAATCCTCATTCCATTCAACTGTTTGATTCTTCCGCAACAATTTGAAAATTGGCTCACAAGTTGCTGTTAACTGGGATATGAATCTAGCGATGTAATTTAGCCTCCCCAAAAATCCACGGACTTCTTTTTCTGTTCGAGGAACTGGCATTTCCAAGATTGCTCGCACCTTGTCTGGGTGAACCTCTATCCCTTTTTGACTAACCACAAACCCCAACAACTTGCCTGATCTTACACCAAATGTGCATTTAGCAGGATTCAACCGGAGTTTATACTTCCTTAGACGTTCAAATAACTTCCTTAAATTGACAACATGATCCTCCTCTGTCCTAGACTTTGCAATCATATCATCAACATATACTTCTATCTCTTTATGCATCATGTCATGGAACAAAGTCACCATTGCCCTTTGGTAAGTTGCCCCTGCATTCTTCAATCCAAACGGCATCACCTTATAACAAAAAGTTCCCCACAATGTGATGAAGGTAGTTTTCTCCATATCCTCAGGAGCCATCTTAATCTGATTATACCCGGAGAAACCATCCATGAAGGAAAAGAAAGAATGTTGAGCAGTATTATCCACCAGGACATCTATGTGAGGTAGTGGAAAATCATCTTTAGGACTAGCTCGGTTCAAGTCTCTATAGTCAACACACATTCGAACTTTCCCGTCTTTCTTAGGAACTGGAACAATGTTGGCAACCCATTGAGGGTACTTTGCAACTGCAAGGAAACCAGCATCAAATTGCTTCTTAACTTCTTCTTTAATCTTCAATGACATCTCTGGCTTCATTCGCCTTAACTTTTGCTTGACCGGGGGACATTCAGGCTTTAGTGGTAGCTTGTGCTCAACTATACTAGTATCTAGTCCAGGCATGTCCTGATATGACCATGCAAAGACATCAACATAGTCAAACAAAAGCTTAATCAACTTGTCTCGCTCACTTTCCTTCATACAAGTGCCAACTTTAACCTCCTTTTTATCATTCTCAGTCCCCAAATTGATCATTTCAGTTACTTCCTCATGAGGTTGAATCATTTTAGCTTCTTGTTCAATCAATCTCATTAATTCAGGAGAAGGTTCCAAATTATCATCTTCATCCTCATCGGCATGATTAATAGGGTAATCAAAATCATATGATTGGATCCTAGCATTGTCATTTTCAAAAGGATCACTTTTGGATCTGCATTATTTAAGAATGACTAATGAACAAAGTATGCAAGGTAGAGAACAAAAGAATGAACCATATGAAGGTTGCAAGATGAAAGAATAACTGGAAAATTCAAAGTACATTTTATTGATAAAAGATACTGAAGCAAAACATGTGAGCCCTTATTAATGAGTTATCCTAAAGCCTTGGGCAGAGCAATAGGATTTGCATTACATAATTACCTTGAAAGTGAATCAAAAACCACAGGAAGCTCGACGATCTCCCAGTTGCCAAGCTCTTCATTTGGAGGACAAGGGTAAACCAGATTAATATCTTCAGTATCATGATCATCTTCAGCAGCAGCCACTTGATCTGCATATATAAACCCCGCACTTCGGAAGCTTTGCCGAATATCACAGATGGGAACCCCCTCAGCCTTTGGCTCCCGATTTTCCAAGCGAGCCAGCCTCTTCTCTTTTTTATCTCCTGTGATTCTCCTCTTATCAGCCTTGGATGGTTTGTATCCCAACCCAAACTTGTCTTTATTTTCCCATAGCTTCAGCAATTTTCCAAGTTTTTTCCAGAGTCCTCCTTCAAGCATAACTTTAGCACTCATCATAGATGCCCCAGATAACTGTGGTTTCATAATTGGGGTCCCTTCACCCACAAAGGTAGCATTAGCAATCTCAAGTGCTTGGAAGGAGGTTTCAAGTGCCTCTTCCGCCGCTTCAATGTAGCGAGTTGATGACGGTTGACTCACCAATAAATCTTCTTCTGCTAAAATAATAACCAACTTATTATCCACAATGAACTTCAACTTCTGATGTAATGTGGAAGGCACAGCTCCAGCAGGATGAATCCATGGTCTTCCTAGGAGGCAACTATAAGCTGGTGTGATATCCATCACTTGGAAAACCACTTCAAACGTATAGGGGCCAATTTGAATTGGCAACTCAATCTCCCCAATGACTTCTCTTCTCGATCCATCGAAAGCTCTCACTATCATGGTGCTAGGCTTCATGTATGACCCATCAATAGGCAATTTCATGAGAGTCGACTTAGGCATGACGTTCAAAGAAGAACCATTATCAATGAGCACTCTAGCAAGGATATAATCCTGGCATTTTACAGAAATGTGTAGTGCTTTATTATGCCCCATTCCCTCAGCTGGTATTTCTTCATCAGTAAAAGTAAGGTGATTATTGGCAGTAATGTTACCAACAATACCATCAAACTGGTTGACTGTGATATCTTGAGTGACATGAGCTTCATTCAATACTTTCATCAATGCCTTCCTATGTGGTTCAGAGTTCAACAATAAAGACAAAACAGATATCTTTGCAGGTGTATGATTCAACTGATCCACCACTTTGTACTCACTCTGCATGATAAACCTCAGAAATTCACCTGCCTCATCATCAGACACTGTCTTCTTATATTCCTCTTTTTTTCTCACTTTATTCATCAAGGTCCCATCTACTTCCTTCTCCTTCCCTTTCTCTTTTCTAAGCTCTTCCGGGGTATAAATTCGACCGCTTCGGGTCATTCCTCCTGGCCCAGAAATATTGGTAACGGATGAAATTCCAGATTTCAATTGATCTTCTTTAGAATTTCCCACATGGATTTCACATCATACCTCCATGGCACTGCCTTAGTATCTTTATAAGGGAAAGGAGTTGGCACTTGAATAGTAATTGGCTTTGGTGCACCAGGAATTTCCATTGAAGCTTTCTTGGTATAACGAATTTCCAATGGTTTTGGAAAAGGAGTTGGCATACCAGAACCTTCATTCTTGGTACTCTTACTATAATGAATTTCCAATGGCCTTGGAAAAGGGGTTGGCACACAAGACCCTTCAGTTGAGGCATTCTTGGAATAACGAATTTCCAATGGCTTTAGAAAAGGAGTATTCTTCTCATCGTCTGACTGAAGTGTTAACACATCCTCGCCATCCTTCGTACAACCTATCTGGACCAAGTGCATCTCCATCAAATTTTGTAGAACTTGCTTGAATTCATCACACTCTTCTATGGTGTGTTCGGCACTTGGGTGAAAACCACATGTTTCTTCCTCCTTATAGATCATTTCAATCATACCCAAACTACAAAGCCGTGCGAAGATAATCCTCATGGGGGTTCTGATCTCTTCCACCTTCCTCACCAAATGCTGGTCTACCAGTCCTTCAATTGCATTGACCGACGAACTCGCATGGCCAGGCAAAGGATTTTTGCTAACATTGGGACTATCTTCCGTGAAACTCAACCATTTAGCATTAATCAAACCTTGCACTTTGAACTTCAAGCCTTTGCAATTTTCAGTTGAATGTCCCACCGCCCCTGCATGGTACTCACATTTAGCATTCGGGTCATATCCCTTTGGGAAAGGAGGTTCAAGGGGCTTCATTGGAATGGGGGAAATCAATTGATTGCGGAGAAGGTCATGAAACAACTCCGTATATGACATGGGAATGGGGTCAAATTGAACTGGTTTCCTTTCTTGGTTGTTTGGTGGTCTTTGTTGATTGGGTTGGGAAGCTGCAATAGGTGGCCTTTGTGATTGGTTAGGTTGAGAGTATTGAATTTGAGGATTTGTGGCAGTGTGTGGGTATGTCATATAAGGGACTTGGATTGGATGTTGGAAATTGGAATGAAAGTGGTGGGGTTTTCCTTGGGTATATCCTCCTTGACCCGATATAACAGCGTGAGTTTCACCTTCCTTTTTCTTTGTAAACCCCATGGGGAGTTTCTTTACATTATTTGCTCCAGCAGAATTATAAGCAATTTTTCCACTCCTCATTCCACCTTCAACTCTTTCACCAATGATGACCATATCCGAAAAGTTTGACGACACACTCCCAATCATCCTATCATAGAAAGGTGACTGAAGAGTGTCTATGAACATAGCAACCATTTCCTTTTCAGACAGGGGTGGTTCTACTTGTGCTGCCAATCCCCTCCATCTTTGGGCATACTCCTTGAACGTCTCATTATCCCTTTTCACCATATTTTGCAATTGCATTCTGTCGGGTGCCATATCAATATTGTACTTGTACTGCTTTAGGAAAGCATCTGCCAAATCCTTCCAACAGCGAACATGAGTGCGGTCAAGGTGTGTATACCAACTCGAGGCTGCCCCAGTCAGACTATCCTGGAAAAAGTGAATCAGAAGTTTTTCATCATGTGCATATGCTGCCATTTTCCTGCAATACATGGTCAAGTGACTTCGTGGACATGTAATCCCCTTATACTTATCAAAGTCTGGCACTTTAAACTTGGGTGGTATGACCACATTTGGAACAAGACAGAGATCTGAAGCATCACCAAGACCATAATAACCTCCTCCTTCCACAGCCCTCAATCTCTCCTCAAGAATTTGCAACTTTCCTTTAGATTGAGGATTTTCAGCTGAAAAATTCTGCATAGTATTTGCATAAGGATGCAACGGCACAATAAAAGGGTATGGATTTGGTGAGTTTCCTTGGGCATTATGGTAAAGAACTTGTGGTTGGGTAGGGTTTTGGGAATTGGTGCCTTGGGGTGGAATATAACCAGGTGGAAGGCCATGGGTCATGAAAACCGGAGATTGAATTTGAACCTGTGGTGTTTCAGTACTTGCATCGGGGCCCTGGTGGTTGGGTTGAATTCTGAGCAGCAGCAGCAGGGGTTTGGAGGTTATTCTCTGAAGAGTTGGTGGCGAATGGTGGTGTGTAGCCAAACGGAAGACCGTAAAGTGGGAATTGTGGTGCTTGAGTGTCTTGAGGGTTGGTGCCTGGTGGTTGTGTGGGACCCTGTTGGTACATTGGAACCAACATTCCTTGAGAATTAAGACCATAATGCAGAGGCGCCGGACTGAAACCAGGCGGATGAGAAGGCGTGGCTTGTTGATCTTCGTTCACTGCTGAGGAGGCCCCATCTATGTTCTTGTTCTTTTCAAGAGACTGGAGCATTTCTAGAACCTTGGACATCTGCTCCTTCAATTGGGTGACATCATCTTTCAGCTCTAGTTCAGCCATGATCCTTGATTGAGAGCGTGTCTGAACCAGTTTGTTTATTTTTCTGACCATAAAAATGATATGAGTATGCAAAGAAGGAACAAAATGAATGAATGAATGAATGAATGAATGAATGAATGAGATGCGGTATTTTTAATTTTAATTTTATTAAGATGTGGGAATGCTAGAGAATTGTAAGTGTCTGCCCAGGTGTGAGTAGTTCTAAAACACTAAAACATATGGAATCAAGCAACATAACTTTTATTAATGATCAAAATCAAGTACATTGTACCCAGACTTTTACACGGCCTTCAATTACAGCCCTTTGTTTCATCTTTTCCATTAAATCTTTACAATATTCAAGAAATTCAGAAATTTCAGCTGGCGCAGAAAACGGGTTCATCATCCCTTCAGCCCTCCTTAAAAATCTTGGGATATCCTCAATTGCTTGGTTGGCTAACCATGCTAACTTTGTATAACGATCCTTCCAAAACATGCTTTCATTGTTAAGCCCTTTGATGATCTTCGCATGATCTTCCACATGATTATCCAACTTTATGAAACGATCTCTCCAGTACATTCCTTCATTCTTGAGCTCATTGATGATATTATCTTGATCTCTTATGTGAGCTTTCAACTTACATACATCTCCTTGTTCCTTCTTCAGTCCCTTTTGATACACGGTCGTTATTTGCTCCACTTCTTCCCGATGTTGCCTTTCATTGTTGACCCTATTCTCATACTCAGCCACCACATTTTCTAACTGTTGTTTCAAATCCCCGAGTTGCCTTTGCACACTCCTCTCAGTCATCTTGGACTTCTTGTACAATTCTTTCAACTGTGTGGCATAATCCAAAGCTTTATCTCTTTCTTTTCCACGCAGCTCTAACTCCTTATTTGCAGCCCTCAAGCAATCTTGTGTCTTGAACTTGCATTCTTCTTCAACTCTTGCTCTTTTATTGGACTTCTCAAGACTTTGTCCTTTTTGGATGCTTTCTAGTTGCAAGGCCTTGTTTTCTCGAAGAGCTTCTTCTAACTTCTCTTGCAGTCTTTTCTTCTCTTCTTCTGACTTGAGCAATGCTGCTTTAAGGTTCTCTACCTCTTCGATGCTAATTGGAGGTGTCTCATCAATAATTTCCTTGTTAGCTGGAATTGAGCATTGAAAAGGCAACCCGACTTTCTGAACCCTATCCCTTAGCCATTGACGATAACTCTCTTTTGCATCACAACTCCTTTTCCCAAGCTCTTTACTTTTCCGAATGACACGATCCCAGGCTTGGCGGATTCTTCTAAGCATTTCAGTGTCCTTTATATCCTTCTCATAAAAAACAAAAGGAGTTATCATTTCTTCAGCTGGTGGGTCTTTCATAGGATAACCAAGTTGCCTTAAAACCAAAGAGGGGTTATAATTAATGCACCCTCTTGTTCCCATGAGTGGTACATTAGAAAAATTCCCACATTGATATATTACCTCCTGTATCTCCTGCCACTGCGGGTACCATCGAACTGTCTTTTCATTAAGATCAACAAGATTTTGAGCCCATTCACAATTATTCCTAACCTTCACATCACACATCTTGAAATCTCCAATTGGACATGACACTTTGCATTTATTACTAAACATGTGAGTGACGAGCCAAACATAAATTGTAGGCAAGCAACATAATATCCTTCCTCTCTTTTCATGACAATGATTAAAGGTACAATATGTGTCTGCAAGTACAGCTGTTACCGGGCTTTCTCCTTTATCCCGTAGGGCCAGAAAAACATCAATTGCTGCAAAATCTATATACTCATCAATATGTGGGAATATAACAATCCCATAGATAGTCAGAGCCAACACATCTATGAACGAAGTCCAATCCTCAATTTTTGCTAGATATTTCATTCTTTCTTCCAAATACTTCTGTGTAAATCCTTCAAAGCCATTTCGGTTTCGCTTCTTGCCTTGCAACTCCTTCACCTGAACTTTCAAAACTCCAGCAACTGTCTGCAAGGATGGATAATGTCCCAAGTATTGGTAAGGCTTGATATTTTCCAATGGATATCCCAAGATTTTTGCAAACTCCTCCAATGTAGGGGCCATCTGAAAATCCTGAAAAGTGAAGCACCTCACGGGAGGATCATAGAATTGAATCAACGCAGTAATAGCCTCCACTTGCACATCCACCTCTAGCAACGCAAGAATCTTTCCATACTTTCTGTCAAAGGTGAGACGCTGGATTTTTGTCATCATGCCAGCACAAGCTTTTAGACTCTCAACCTCAGGCTTCTTTATTTTTGGATGTATGAGCTTCTTCATCATGATTGGGGTTGTCTCACTGCTTGATCCCATATTATCTCAATGAAACTACTCACAACGAGCTTTGAACACCCACGATTCTCTGACATACCCAAATGAAATGAGAATGAGTGACTTTATAAAATTATCATGTTTTGTTTTTTTGAAATATGAATGCAAATGCATGATGATGCAACATGACGCTAAACATGCCTTTTGCAATATAAGAAGAAATTATCATACTAGATTTTTTTTTTTGAGACATTGTATCTTGTGAAAGCTCTCTTGGGTGGCTCTATAATCTCGCTGACTTTGGTCTCTAGAGCTAAGGTCTCTTTCAGAACATTAACCACAACGATAGATAAACTACCAGGTGTGGAACATCCTGAAAGAGCACACTCTAGATGAGATTCTCGTGATAACCAGACAGGAAGTAGATCCAAAATGGTTACCACTAACAATCTCCTCTCTTCTTAGGCTTCACACAGGCCCGGGTATAGGGTCCCACTCATAAGTGTGTGCAAAAGTGTAGGTGTAGTGTGTGAACCAAGCATCATAATAAAAAAATATTTACAACTTGCACATATAAACAAAAACAAAGAGGGTGAAATAAATAAAGAAGAAGAAGAAAATTTTTTGCACATATAACTATGTAAGGCTTGACTCTCTTAAAAAAGAAAAACTCCCCAGTGGAGTCGCCATCTGTCGCAACCACATCGCGACGGGAGCGGCGAACAAAAATTAATTAATTTTAAAAATGGAGTCGCCACCAAAGTTTATTTTATTTAGGGAAACATTGGAAAAACCCTTTTAAAAGCCTTCGAAAACAGATTTAGGGTTCGGGAAATCAATTATGCGTAGGGAAGGTATTAGCACCCTACGACATCCATTTAAAAAATGGTTACCTATAGTTAATTGTGCAAAACTACGTTAACTTCAAAAATATTTATTTCACCCTTTTAATTAAAACAATAATTTAAAATATAATTACAAACTATAAATAAACCATAAAAGATTTTATTTTATTATTTTTCAAGAGAAAAAAATGAATATTGATAAGAAATTAAAAAGGATTTTATGAAAATTTTATTTTTGGGCTTGACAGGATTAAATCCTGCTCCTACGTATCCCCGGGTGCAATAGAGAATTCAAAGCTACGTAGTTCTTTCTACAAAATATTTGTTGGTTTGGTTGATTTTAATTATTTTTTTGTTTTTAGAAATTTAGGCTATCACGATAACCAGACAGGAAGAAGATCCAAAATGGTCATCCTAACAACCTGTTTTAATTATTTTTTTTAAATTTAATTGCGATAACCAAATAGGAAGAAGATCCAAAGTGGCTACCATTAAAACTTATATTTTAATTTTTAGAATGCAAGATGCCTTCGATAATCAAATAGGAAGCAGATCCAAAGTGACTATCGTTAACAATTTAATTTTATCTTAAAAGGGAATTGCTCACGATAACCAAATAGGAAGATGATCCAAAGTGGCAACCGTTAGCAACTTAATTTTAATTTTTAGAAAACGAGATGCCTTCGATAATCAAATAGGAAGCAGATCCAAAGTGACTATCGTTGACAATTTAATTCTTATTTTTTGGAAATTTAAGGTAACCAAACAGGAAGAAGATCCAAAGTGGTCACTACTAACAACCCATATTATAAAAATTATTTAATATTATAGACCATTTGATTTACTAGAATAAATAAATTAAATAGAGAAATATTTGTAGTTTTTTAATAAAACATTCATGATCATATTAATAAATCTAACTGACACCTTAATTCCACAAATTATTTTCAATATTATAAACCTGTATTATTTAAATAACTAATAACATTTATCATTTCTTGACACATTTATCATTTACCATTTTTTTATTTTAGGATCTATATTTTATTTTTATCATTTTTGATTTTTTTTTACTTAACTTAACATATGTTTTTTTTTTTTTTTAAAAAAAGGACTCATTAACTTAAACTCCTAAGCCCAACAACTTGGCCCAACAAGAGAAATAAACCTAATTAAACATATGACACACAGCATCAGCCACCATCATTCACAAAACAAACAGCAACGTTAATGAAGGGTCTGTTAAAGAGGCCAAACCAGAAGCAACAGTAACGCGGCGGAGGAAGGCACCACTTGCGGTGGTGACGTCGATTCCGGGCAACGATGGCAGCGTACAGTGCGTCACAACTGGAAGAGGCTGAGCAGGTTCGGTCCTGTGCAAAGAAAACGTGAAGAACTGGGAGCAGGGGCTACGTCACGGCAGAGTAGCGGCGGCGTGGCGGAGTGGCAGCGGCTCGGCGTAGGTGCTGGTGCGTGGAGGATGGCAGCAGGTTCGAACCTGCGACAGGAAAAACGCAAAGAACAAGGAGCAAGGGGCTACGGCATAATGGACTGGCACGGCGGAGTGGCAATAGCGTGGCGGTGCGACACTGGTGCGTGGGGGACAGTGGCAAGTTCGGACCTGTAGCGACGGTGGTCAGATGTAGGTCACAAGGCGGAGAACGGTGGAGGTAGCGGAAGAATTTGTCCTCATTTTTGGGTCTTTGCTACTGTTGTTGTGTGGCTACATTTATTTTTGAAGTATGAAGATGATAGAAGAGAAAAGAATGATGAGGAAGAAAAGAGAAAAAGCATGGAAAAAACAATTCTGGTCTTGTAGTCAGAAACGTGAAAAACCCCCTGTATCAAACCTTTCCCTTTTTTTTTATACTGATAGTATGATTGTTCCTCTTTTGTAACTGACTCAAACCCATTAATCCAGGATTCCATTTGCCATTAGAGGTGAATTATTGGCTTTATTCTTCTGTTACAATGTTACACTTTGATGATTCATTATAAAGCATTTTAATCACTATTTATTCCTAAAAAAAAAAAAAACTGTTACATCTGCAAGCAAAAAGCCACCATTTCTATTTTCCAATTATTTGTCTTTTTTTTCTTTTCTTTTTGTTTTACTTTACTTTTTATTTTTTATTTTTATTTTATACAAAAAAGGGAGGACAAAATATGGTGTTCACACTCATCATTAACATCGGCATCAACTCAACATTGGCATCAACCCAATAACATCATATCGACCATCATAACCATCAACAAATCAAGGATAATAACACATATCATATGTTCATATTCGACGACCAACGGCATAATCATCATGTCCATCCAATAACAACAAATCAACATAAACATATAACATATCAAACAACATATCATTAACATAGGCACTTAAGCATATAACAAACATACATCAACGGGGTTATGGGAACCCCTTTACTTTACTCTGACCCCCAAGCCTATGAGTACACTGTCATTCTCCCCATACCTGGATTGAAGGTAGCTCTCCCAACCACCAAACAACAACTGGTTTCTCCTCTTAAGGCGGCTCAACCTCAAACAAGCCTTAGACAACGAAAACACAAACTTTATTAGTTTCCAAATCACAAAAACGAAAAGGAAACCAATAGGGAAGAGGAACCATTACCTATAGACTGTCACAGACCAACTAACTTCCCAACCGGCTTCCAAAACTCCACTATAGCACTAGGAGAAGAGGAAATGGGGAAAGAATGTGTTCTGGCTGCAACAATGGCTGCTGCACTCACAAAAGTAGGGTTAACTCGTAACCCTTGGGTTCTGTGCCAACTATATATAACCTGAACCTGAGCACGGTCGTGCTCGACTTAGCATCACGGGATGCAGTCAGCACATTGAGCACGAGTGTGCTCACCGTTGAGCACGGGCGTGCTCAACTTAAAGTCAGAAGCACCGATTTGACTTTAAGCACGGGCGTGCTGGATAATGAGCACAGACGTGCTCATATACCAGAAAGGGATTTTTGAGTCAAAAATCTCATTTAGCCCTTAACCAACCAAACAACTTAACGAAACGAGCTTTAAGAAGCACTTATGAAAAGCGGGGTGTTACAAGGCCCACCCTGTTCTTTTGATGGCATATATTTCACTTTCACAATGGCTAACTAATTGAATGATTTAATTACATTGTTCATCTTAAGTTGGTAAAATCATAAGGGTTTTGCTAACGAGTGTCGTAAGTACATTAGTTGATATAGATCCTGAATATAAGCTTAACATTTTTCAATATAATAATTACAACACTCCCTCGTACAAACTTACATCTTTTGATTCCTTAGATGATATCCTAAGAACACTAATTAATATTCTCCAAATCTTAAAATGAGGAAATTCCTTGCTTTTAAATTCTTCGTGTTGCTAATTTGTCTAACTACTACTGACTTAAAGTGAAACATTTAACATGGTGATGCTAACAATAGGCTCAAATCCAGATAATCCCCAACGAAGACCAAGTTTCAAGGCACCCCGAGTCCCGGATCTTTGTTCCCAAATTTCTTACTTGATACTTTGCTTGCGAGTTAGGAAAAAGATGCTCTAAAATCACAAAGCTAGCACTAACATTTAGGGGGTACTATTCACAATTCCTTTAAAAGAATGAGAAAAAAATATAATTATTTTAAAATTATTTAGTAGATTGAAATCTTGATGCATTTTAATTAATAAATGCAAATACATCTCTATATATTGATTTGAAAGAAAAACACATTTCAGAAAAGTATTTTTTTTATAAAAGAAAAGAAAAGTGTTTTTCTATCAATATGTTTTTGCAAAAATTCTTAAGGTGTTTGTTTATGTGTTCGAGCTCTGTCCGAGTTCGATCTTTGGGTATGCAACAACCCTTAACCGGGCTTTACTAACCGTGCGACAGACACGGAGATTAGTTCCATAGCAGGTCCAAAGGATCTAAGCCGTGGGGATACTTTGAGGGTTCACTCGGTCCCAATGACTAATTATGGTGAGTACCAAACAGAAAAAATATCACATTTGAGACAGTTTTTACATCCAAAGTAATAAGAGAGTAATTATATTGACATAAGGGCCGCGTCTTCAATGCACATCGCATAATGAGGTGTAACTCGCGCCTCCACGTGAAGATTGCGTGATGACCGTTGGATCTTCATGACATAGAATCTCTTAGAACTTGCTACCTGTTAAGCAGATCATGTGACATGATTTAATTTGTATTGGAAAATTAAGTATAACACTTTTCAAAATATTTTTGATTTCTTAGGGTATCCTCCACGCGTAACTGTAGAGACTAATCCCTCGAGCCGGGTAGGATCACAAGGGCGGTAAAGCTCTCCCTCAAGAGTTTCAATGCTGCTGCATTCCTAGTGCCAGGATTCGAATTCGAGACCTCTGGTTAAGCTGGAAAAAAACCCGTGTCATCTCATCCAAACATTCTTAGGTACTTTTCAAAATATTAAATACATTATATATCTCATACAAAATTTCCTTTCAAGATTTTTTAAACAATACTCTAAAAGCATACGTCAGCGTTCTCTATTGAAGAATAAAGAATATTTAAAAGAAGTGTTTACCACTACTAGCCTAGGATTATCGAAGGGAAATAAAGAACATTTCAGGAAATCATAGGGAATAGAGAATAACCAATTTTTTAACCAAGTTTTCGAGTTCAGTTGTAGAACAAGAAGGGGACAGCGGTAGAACTTTACTGAGGTTTCAGACTTCGATTTCACCACATCCAACGGCGCATGCGCCTTCAGCGGCTGAGACACTGAGTGGTTGGCAGGGATTCAGGGAGCATGAGAAAATAGGACTTTGTTTTGTAGTTTCACTAGTTTGTAAATTCAATTCAAAGTTTATTTTTAAAATCATATAAATATTTTATGCCTATTTTGTCTTTATTTAGTAAATAAAAGATGATAACTATTCAACTATTCAATACTAAATTTAATATAAAAGTAAATGTTGTGATAAGAAAAAAATTTATAGTGGAATGGGTTATGCATTATTCGTTGTGTTCGGAACAAAATTATTTTTTTAATGTAATTTTAATATAAATTTTTATATTATTGTAAAATGATATATTAACACACTGAAATATTTACCCCTTTTTTAAAAACCAAAATATTTACGCTTTTTAGATAGCAGTAGTAATAGTTAAAATTTTGAATCATTAGATAAAATATAATTGGACAAATATAAAATAAAAAAAAAATACTTTCAATTCAAAGTTCAAATAACTGAAAATTTTACTTAATTATTTTTTAGTTATTTTCTCTCCCCTCTTATCTTTTTTTCCCATTAATTTCCTGATCGAAATAAAACATTAACAAGTCTGCCAAATCAATAAAAAATAATGATTGAGACTATTTTTTTCTTTTCTTTTAAAAAAATTATTGTGGCATACTGCAATGATGTGTGATAATGAGCTTCAGACAAAGGTGGAATTGTTATCAGGAGTGTATGTCGGGGTTTGGGTTTGGGAGCCCATAGCATCCATCATAGTATCATGGAGGACTTTAATATATTAGGTTAAAGTAATGTTTTGGTCCCTATACGTGACACTGATTTTCAATTTGGTCCCTATATGTAAAAAGTTATCAATTTGGTCCCTATACGTGACACTGATTTTCAATTTGGTCCCTATATGTAAAAAGTTATCAATTTGGTCCCTATACGTGACATTGATTTTCAATTTGGTCCCTTGATTTTCCCTATGCGTGACACTGATTATCAATTTGGTCCCTATACGTTGTACTGGTTTTCAATTTGGTCCTCACCGCTAATTGGTCCCTATATAAGAGGGACCAAATTACAAATTATTATCACATGTAGAGATCAAATTGAAAATAATTGTCACATGTAGGGATCGATTTCAATTTTTTTTTTTATTGAATTGGTCCTTACATCTGACAATAATTTGTAATTTGGGCCTCTTATATAGGGACCAATTAGCGGTGAGGACCAAATTGAAAACCAGTGTCACATATAGGGACCAAATTGATAACTTTTTACGTATAGGGACCAAATTGAAAACCAGTGTCACGTATAAGGACCAAATTGATAACTTTTTACGTATAGGGATCAAATTGAAAATCAGTGTCACGTATAGGGACCAAAACATTACTTTAACCAATATATTATGGGGGAGTTAATAATATCAAGAGAAATTATTTTTTACACGAAATGAGGATACCATAAAGTGTTTTTTTTTTTGTTTTTTAAGTGTATTTTTGAGAAGCGTATATACAAAAAAAAAAAAAACGTAAGAGATATATAGAGATAGACATATATGGTATCACATATGGTATCCAAATTTTGTTTTCAAATAATTTAATTATAATATCAAGTCATATGATATGTTACAAAGTATAGTCAATTTAGTTAAATGGATTATCAAATGCATTATCATGAGCTTGATAATAGGTGTTCAGTTGTGATTAATAATAATCCACCAATTTTTTTTTTTTCGTTTACTAAAAAAAGAAAAATAATCCACCAAAAAAAATTTGTGATTAATAATATATAAATAAGTGAATAATTCAGTTTGTGCATGGTAACCCTAAGTAGTACTGTTCATCAAAATCTATTTGTAAGCTTCATTGTTCTGATTTGGATTTGTTAATATATGTGCTTAGGCACACAATAATGAATATGAATTTTTTATATTATTAAATCAATTATTTAAAATATTAAGTTTAATAATTTTTAAGTCCCTATAAATTACATGAATTTTGGTTTTGGTCTCTAATTTTTTTTCTTCTTCTGAGAAATTGTTTGCAAGTCCATAAAGTTTGGATTCAATCACTATTGTTAGATTTCTCCCGTTAGGTGCTAATGTAGTTAAAAAGGTGTCACCCAACACTACTGGGTGGACAAAATAAATATTATTTAATGTCGCATGGCATTTACTAATATTTATTATATTTTTATTTTTATAGTTTATACAATAATATTATAATAAAAAGAAAACATTTTAATATCTATAAAATAAATAATAATATAAAGATATAAATTATAAAAATATTCAAATATGATTAAATGCCACATGACATTAAATAATGTTATTTTTTTCATGTCACAATACTAATGTGGTATCCCGTTAGCCACATTAACATTGGACGGGAAGATTAATAAAACAACAAGAACTAAATCAAAACTTTTTAAAGTTGCAGACACCAAATTCGATGGAAAAAAAAATTTAGGATCCAAAATCAAATCTAGCCTAATATGCAGGGACTAAAAAATTCATCAAACCAAAATCTTAATAATTTTTAGAGTCAGCAACAATCTTTTTATCATTTTAGAGTCACCAAAAAACCTTCATGCTTCCTGCCATCCTCCATGGTTTAGACTTTAGAGCTTTGCCTAGGAAGGAAGTAGGTGAAATGAATGTGGTTTGCCTCTCTACGTAGATGCCCTCAACCTAGCGAATTAGTGTTCACGTAGTTTCGAACATTATATGCAACCATTCTTTGTGACATTTGACATCTTATTTCTATGAGCTGGATTGTTTCTTTTCAACATATTTTGAGGGAAAGATTTCATTTAAACGTAACATGATATGGAAGATTAAACTTTTCTCCCTAACCTTACTTGATAAAAAATAAAAGAAATCAACTTTATTCATCATTTGGCAATTGGCACCAAAAGAATCGATTCTTTCTTTCTTTTCTTTATCATATCTGTCCTTTTTCTTTCTGGGTGAAAAGAAGCGAGATGCTTTTTCCTGGAATAACTTTGTGAAGTCGTGGTGGGTCGAAAAGGACTCCTTTTATTTATTCAAAATAGCGCCCCCCCCCCCCCCCCCCCCACACGTTAATTTGATACCCAGACACCACAAGTTAATTTCATGCGCAGACAAGTAAATTTCACGCGCATCATGGGGTGGCTCGATGACTCATCACATTGGTGCTCACATCAAAGAATGGTAGTTTTTCACAGCTTTGCTGAGCCAAGCGTAACTACCAACTTTTTACGTGGACTTCTTTCGAGGGGTCAATATGTGGTTTTTCCAAAGAATTTTGGAAGGAAAGATATGAAATGTTAGGAAATAGAGGTTCATTATTTGTATATTTGATCATACTTAAATCAAATGACGTTGTTTATATTTGCATGCGAGATATATATATCCTTTTTACATCTAATATATGATAGTATTTAATTTTAATAATAAAGTTTAGTTTTATAAATCACTGTATATGTGATTTTTAAAATAATTATGAAAAGAGTCAAATATTTTTAATGTTGATCTACAATTTTTTTTTAATATTATGATAATTTATGATTGGTTGACAATGTAAACAAATATTTACATCGGCAATGCATACCAATTATATCTATAATAATATTTGTTGTAGTGTCAAATCTAATAAAACAAATATAATTTTGATTTTGATTTTGATTTTGATACACTATAAAGATTTTACACTATTCACCAATCAAATTTTATCAATATTTATCTTTTGATATAATTATTATGATAATAAAATATTATTAATGATGTGATAATATATACTCCCTCCGGTCACTATTATAACCAAAAATTAAATAAACACACATATTAAGGAAGTTAATAAATCTCATTTAATTTTCTTAAAAAACTAGGCTTATTATCTAAATTACCATTCATCTAAAATTTTAATTTTCATCGTTAAAATACATCTGCATTAAATAGATCCCACTTTCAATAAGGATGAGAGGGAAGATGACCTTTTATATGTCAAGGAGTATTGGAAAATAATGTCAGCATTAAATTGGAAGATGACCCTTTATATTCAATATTAAATTGGGAATAATGTCAATGAGTATTGGAAAACATAATTTATATTAAGTTGGGGGTATTTTGAGAATAATAGCATTAAATTGGATGAAAGTACGAAAAATTTGCTTATATTTTAAACCAAAAAACTTAGGGTTTTTTGCTTATAATATTGACCGGAGGGAGTAACATCATCCATACACTTGTAGTTTTTGGTCATGTAAGTTGAAGAACACAACCCCCTGAAGTTGGAGTTGGTCATGCTTCTTTCTCTAATTGTCACAGGCAAACTCACATGTAATGTCCGTGATTGTATGCAGCTTTAGTACCTTTCTCACTTGCCTACGTACAGCGAGATATCCCTGTCACTAAACAACTACCTTACTCTCACCAGAAGTTTTCCCCTTGGATAAAGCCAAACACCATTAAATAATGTTTGTTATCGTTTTTATCTTGAAATTTTCCCCATTGTAATGCTACCACAGAACATATACACCTAGAAAAATAAAAGATTTTTTTTTTAAATTATTGGGGTGATATCTGTTATGATTGTCCGAGTTGCACAATTAGACTGACTTTGCATGTATCACGGATCCACTAAAAAGATCGAACCAAGAAGCAGGCTGACCACATGTTTAGGGTCGAGTTCACGCTTAGCCTATGGCCCAAGGATTAGACAAATCACACGGGGAACGAGAGAAGTCGGACGATGATGGTAGAAACAGTTAAATGGTTAACTTATGAATAAAAAGTAATTGCATATATCAAAGTTAGCCGATCGATTATGATTATCAAGGCGGCGGCCGTTACCCAAAAACAAAGAGGCCCAATTATGATAATAAGTACATAGCCCACTATAAATAGAGGCCGAAGAGATGAAGGCATGTTATTTTATGATCAAATACATGTTACTTTACGATCAAATACACTTAGCCTAGATAACAAATCTTTGGCAACAACAATATCAAAATCAGATATAGTCAATAGACAATAGAGATGCAACGTTCAACTTAGCAACTAGTTAACTCTAATAACTCATCGAGCGATACCTTGTTTATGAATGACAACTATCAAAAGGGGTATGAAATCATGCAAAGTGACCAAATAGTCATTCGACTTCCTTGCAAATGATAGCAGTCTCTTACCTATACAATTGCACACCATGACATATACTGGACCTGTGACATGAAATGTACACCATAAAGATTGGGCAATTTTTATCTTTTTGGGCCGGGGCTGTAAGCTGCCCCTCTGCCCATATGATCTTCCGCCCCTGCCCATTATCATACATGAAAGTGTTTCCACTTCCTCCTTATTTTTACTATGTTATTAGTTGTCCTCAGATATTACTTTACTTTTTTCCCATTAATTAAGATTTCATTATTCCTAAAATTTCAATTAATTTAATAATGAAGAGGATAAAGTAGTAAGACAACTAAGTTATTATTCTTTTCAAATATTAATTCTTTGAATAATTGAACATAATTCTCTCAAAAAATATATATTGAAGATAACTGATAATTATAAAAATTCAAAAAATGTGACGTGCGATAGTAAAGTATAATTCTTGCGGTGTGGGGTAAAATCACTGTGATTGAAGAGACTATCCTCTGCTCCATTTGTAGTGTTTGTTCTACAGCCCAAGACAAATTAAAGGCTTACTTCTGTCCATTGCAATGCCACGGGCCCAAAAAATGGAAACTACCAAACTTTGTACCCACCTCAACTTAATTCACTTTTTCATTTTGGCACAAGAGCTTGGTTCATTTATTTGGAACCAATTAAAGTTATTTACTCAGCTGTCTTACTTTTTTTTTTTTTTTTTTCAACATGTCATTTGTACAAAGTATCTATTAACATAAAATAGTGACTAGTCTCCGTTCCCTCCGAGGGTTTGTACAATATTTAAGGTTGTTCTCTTCCAATCAGGTTTTCTCCATACACAAAAGTAAGAAGTCAAACTTCTGATAACTTGTTTAAGAGGTCCAAACACTTTAGCACTCGTACCAACCATATGTTGATACTCATCTACCTTACTGAAATTAAAATCACTCAATTTGACAATGCATAATCCATTTATACTTTTGTTTATGCTGACAAACGCAAGAAAACTCATAACTTTCGATTCTTTAGCCGGAACATTTATAGATAATATATAACATAAAAATGTAACATGAATGTAATCAAATATACTGTTAGATTCCTGTAGTATATAGTATTTAACTAAAGAATTGAGAACACTCAATTGTGTGTAAAGGTAATTATGATCATATACCATGAGAATATATTGTTTCATTCAGAAAATTATAACAATTGATTGAGAGTTCTGAACTGTCTTAATCTAGAAAATGATTGACAAATAGGAATGATATTCATTGAAGTTGCCACGAATATCTGTCTCGGCCTAAAGTATTCTTCACTTCCCCCATTCGGAGCCCAGTTGGTCTCCATGCACGATCCCAAAGGATGGAAGGAATATCACTCTTGAAGAAAAATAATCTTATTATTGGGCTTTAACCTTTCGAGTCTCTATATAAAATCAATGTTCCCTCAAATAAACAAACTTGAGAGTTTACTAGCCACGCATCAGTCATCACTATCTCACTATATATATAGGCGAATTCTAACATCCTCCCTAAAAAGAGTGGAGGACCCAACATCAGTGAATCAGGGCCATATATTTATTAATAAAATAATTCTAGGGTCAAGATTTGGTGGGAGAAAAAGCAACCTTTTCACTTGTAACCGGTAAACCAAATTTGGAATAAAATAATCTTTATATTGGAGACTTGCTTGTTGCCTCCTCGGTTATGGTGTTAGAAATGAACTAACCGAAAAAAAAAATGATTTGAACTTCTGAGAGGAAGATCTAAACGAGGGGGGAACCAGCTCGTGTGGGTTTCTAACTAGTGTTATTAACTACGCACGGGTCAAGGTTTTTGTCAAAATATAACTAATTTATTAATTATAATGATTATTTATATTTTTGGAATACATTCATATTGTATTTTGAGTTTAATTTCTATGCACTATTAATGTAGATAATTTTGACACCGACATCAAATAATATCTTGATAATATAATGAACAAACATATACAATTTAGTGGGTTGGGCTAAGTTGCACCATTCATTACACCACCTACATGTCAATACCTCAACCAATCACTTGTACAACTAGACCATTTGACTTTTCAACTGGTCAAATGTTGAAACTAAAATAAGTATTTACAAAAAAATACACTATATTTTCGTATTTGTTTATTAACCCAAAATTTCAAAAACAAAATTAAATAACACATTTATTATATATAAAATATAAAACACGGATAAAAAAATTGATACCCCTTTTTTTTTTACTCAAATTGGTTTTTGATCTGGTTTGCAATTTTTTCAAACACTGGTCAGAATAATGTGTACTGAATTCGGAATCGGGCAGGGAAGAAGAATTCGAGGCTAGCATACGGGTAAGGAAGGAGGGAGAGAGAGGGAAAAAAAGAGAGATAAGAAATAACCAATTTTTTTTTAATAAAAAAAATGTGACACCCTTCTACCCCGCATGTTATCAGGCATTTAAGAATAAAACAAATAATAAGAAAAACATGCATTTAACTGAATTAAATAAAATAATTGTCCATGGGTAGAAAAATCCCACATGAACTCGTTTACAACGCGGAAAATAACAAAATGAGTTTAATCAAATAAAAACATCATCAAATAAATAACCCAACCCCGATATCACAATTCAGAGCTGGTATAACCGTTCCGGAATTAAATCCTCGGAATACAACTGGAAACAACTAACTAAACTAAAACAACCCTACTATGAGTGGCGGCTCCTCAGAGTCACTCCTCTCCGGGCTGCTCGTCATCCTCTGCAAATGCCAATCAGGCCAAACACAAACAATACAGGAAGTAAGATTCATGTAATCATATAAACAGCAGGGGAATAGTATGCAAGGTAAACATACCCATAAGCATACATCAACATCCATCAGTAACATAACAACCAAGTATGCTATGCTATGCAATGCATCAACTACTCCGCTACTCCAACTATGCATGTGGATCCAAACTAACTCAGGATGAACGACTTTGGAGTTACATATCCGTATTGGCCATAAAAGCACCAACACCGGCAGTTCACCAAACCTTGGGTGAACCCCATGGATAGCCAACGCATCAAACCGTGGATGCCTCATCACGGGGGGCCTCGGTCACCAAACCTTGGGTGACCTACCGTGGATGGCCAGATCACCGTACTCTCGGGCGATCTCCCCTTTGTCGAACCTCCCCCATCAACTACTCCAATGCTTTATGCAAATGGCACAACAACAAACAATCTCAACCACCTCCTTGCTTGGGCCATGAAGCTCCCAAGACTTTCAACATCAACTCAACGTAACCTTAGACCCAAACCGTGGGGTCAAGGCTCCCTTGGCCAATAAGCACCAAGGTTCAACTCAACGTGCTTGGGTCTATAAGCACCCAAGACTTCAACTTATCAACGTGCGATAACCCAACGGATACCGACTTAACATTTGATTATCTAATTATCTTATATAATTAATAACCAAGTTGTCTAATCTTTATCTTTGATTATTCATCGTAACTTATCATCATAGGGGAATGGGGTTAAAAACCCCTTAAGTCCTTTAATTGCATTACTGTCCAGGGGGGTCAGCACGGTCGTGCTTAGACCCTAGCACGGTCGTGCTTGGACACGTGAGGGCGTGCTGCCCTTTTAAGTGAAGCACGGTCGTGCTTCACATTCAGCACGGTCGTGCTCAGCAGCACGATCGTGCTGTCCAACCTGCTTGGCCGTGCTGAGCAGCGCGGCCATTTTCCAGAATTTGAGTGGGAGCACGGTCGTGCTCCCTGTTCAGCACGGTCGTGCTCAATGCACGACTGCACTGTTCTGGGCAGGAACAGAAACCAGATTATTAGCCAAAAACCTAAGTTCCTAACTGGTCATTCCTAGTTAGTTAACAACGTGTTTTAGGGGGTCAAAACTCATCATCACAACAGCCATAATTCAGTCATCAATCATTCAACCAGCACATGCCAATAACAATTATTTTCATAGCATCATAAACATGGCACAACCATCATGAACATAAAATGCATATTTATGAACATATAAACCAGAAACAACCATATATCGATCAAACATTATAATCATATACATACAACGACACCGGGGTTATGGATAACCCCGTTACCTTACACTAACCCACTGCCTAATGAAAACAATCCACTTCTCCCCATACCTGGATTGAAGGTCGCTCCAACATTAGCTCCTAACGCAAACGGTCACGGTTCCCCAACGCGGCTCGATTCAACCCAACCTTAGCCAAACCGAACACAAACATTAGTTTCCTATTCACACCATTATGAAAGGAAAACACTAAGGGAGAGAACGTTACCTCTGGACTACCACAGACCAAACCGGCTTCCCAAACGGCTTCCAATAACTCTCAACAATGAAGAACGAAGAGGAAGCAGAGTGGGAACGTACTCTGGCCGCACTACGGCTGCTGCACTACACCAAAAGTAGGGTTATCTATCAACCCTCGACTCTGTTTACGTATTTAACGTTCGGACCTGAGCACGGTCGTGCTTACCATTCAGCACGGTCGTGCTCCACTTAACGTCAGCGAGACGCGGTCCACGCATTGAGCACGGGCGTGCTCACTATTGAGCACGGTCGTGCTCAACTTAAAATCAGAAACACGCTTCTGACTTTAAGCACGGGCTTGCTGGCTGATGAGCACGAGCGTGCTCATGTACCAGAAATGGACTTTTAGGCTAAAATCCCACTTAGCCCTTAACCAACAAATTAAAATAAATAAACTAGCTTAAGAAAACATTTTAAGAAAAACAGGGTGTTACAAAAAACATTATTTTAATATAGGTGAAAATTGTAAATATAAAGAATACACACACTATACTATAATATACTGTCTTTTTATACTTTGACTACACAACAAATACAAGTTTAAAGTTTGAAATTTTGACCAACCATGTGGCAAATTGATTGGCCTAAATTTTGCCACATGGGTGGTGTAGTGGGTGGTGCAAAATGTGGGTGGTGCACCTTAGCCCAACCCTAATTTAGTATATAATATTGTGTTTGCCTTGTTTAATCAAAATATACAGAAGAGATATAAATTATTTAAAATAAATTATATTATTGCGAATACTTCTGTGTAAACAACATTTTAACAACAGAATAATGGTTCACCATTATCAGTATAAATTTAAATTTTAATCCATTCCTAGATTTAACCCTAGAGATAGCAACATATAATTGTCCATAGTAAAACGTTTGACGTGACAAATCCAGACCAACATGAGATAAAGTTTGGCTTTGACTTTAATTTATTTATAGTCATTGCAAAACTCAACACCAATGAAAATTGTCATCTCTGAAACTAAAAAGCGATTCATGGATCTGAAGGAATCAATCTCAATCTAGGAATGTAAACGGTCTCCAACATCATTCCGAGTAACAATTTTAGCACCGACAACATTCACACCAAATTCA
This sequence comes from Echinosophora koreensis, assembly GCA_035048595.1. Lineage (NCBI taxonomy): Eukaryota > Viridiplantae > Streptophyta > Magnoliopsida > Fabales > Fabaceae > Echinosophora > Echinosophora koreensis. The sequence continues at coordinate 5,969,841 of JAPCYP010000001.1, read as the reverse complement.
CTGAAAATCAATCTTGTTCCGTTACTTGGCCAACATGATTGATCAATATTCCGCATAAATATAATGGGAACACCCACCTTTAATACTATTTTATGGTCAGGAAGTTTCCCTCGTAACACCATAACAATCTACAAAGAAGAAACAACCATGTCCATTTAGCACAGCATCCACAATCTCATCATATATCAAGCTTTGTCCAAAGTTTAGCTTCCCAATACAATCAACATGCTTATCAATCATCTCATCTCTATCATGGTCAAGTTTCCTAACAATAAAAATATTGCATAAATCAGGTAAGTCTTCACTGGCAATAAACAAATTGCGACAGTCCACAACCATGATTTACACCGAATTAAACTTTAACACCCAATGAAGTAAAGGAAAAAATGTTGTCATACGAACATATGTTTTCAAGAAATGTCTGCTTCTTCGATCTACTCCATGTATCAAATTCTAAAGCAAAGTAGATGGCTTAGCCGAATATGGTAACTTCACATTTTCCTTCATACAACATATTGAAAATTCTACACTGGAACCATTTTTATGTTTTTCTGACCGCTCCTCAAACCAAACATTTATGTCACAATGTTCACAAGACCAATTCATTCCTCCAAGGTCTAGACATTCTAGAAAAAAGTTTAACAAATTAGTCAACTTGTAGGGAAAAAAAAGTGGCAACAATAAATTAAATTAATAGATGCAACTAATCATAGATTACTAAATAAATACATCCACATTCAACTTCAACAAATAAAAGATTATTTTCATCATGAACTTGAAAAGTCATTTCTATAATATCAATAACGATGAACCAATTAAATAAAAATATGGAATGCAAGTGGGAAAAGGTTATACAATAATACAAATAAAATAACAATTTCTATTACAGGGATAAATTATGAAATTAAAATTATTTATTCTATGCAATATATCCCTATAACCAGTGGCGGAGGGAGAGGGGGGCCTTTGGATGCCATGGCCCCCTCAACTCTAAGTGTTATATATATATATATATATATATATATATATATATATATATATATATATATAGTAACTTCATAAAATAAAATTACATACGATTTTTTTTAACAAAAATTACATACTATTAAATAATATGATTGGTGTCATTTGCTATTAAAGTATCTACATACTTTTAATAAGATGATGTTTTTTATGCTTTTAAATCATTGGTGTCATTTGATTCTATTTTTATCTGGTCTCATGAGAATCACTAATCGACAAGCTTTGTCAAGCTTTGCAATAAAAATCCCAATATATTTTTGAATGTCATGTATTTGATATCTAACATAAAATCATTGGTTCAGAAGTTAAGAGATTGCAGTCGGAAAACTCTATTTGAGAAAGTTCTTTTATAAACATCGATCCAAGCTATTCCAATTTGTGATGAATGTTTCTTTATCAAATATTTTTTATAAATATTTTTTTCTTTAGTAACTTAACCATGTTAAGCCAATACTTGCTCATAACTAAAAAAAAGGTGAGCGTAATTTATAGCCAAACTTAGGGTTTGATGATATTTTAATAAATTTAAAAGTAGTTGAGTGTAATTTAAACTTCATGTTATATTAAGTTGATAATCATATATCAATTTTGTTTCTTATAATTTGCCTTTATATGTTAGTTAACTTTTTCTATTGTTATTTGATGTTATATATATTTGATCTTGGCCCCCCTCATATCAAATTTCTGGCTCCGCCCCTGCCTATAACTCACTTGGGTTGGTAGACAATGTCATGGGATTCCACTCGATTTAAAAAATCTAATTCTTTATTTTCTTTTTTGAAAAACTAAAGAAAAAAAAATTAAATATAACCAAAGTATTCGAAGACAAAGTACATTTACATTACAATTTCAAAAGCATAGTTAAATATTGAAGTAAAAAATAAATAATAAGACTTAAATAAATAATCTCCTAAAAACCAAGACCAACAATTTATAGAATTAAAAAATTAATATAGGTTGTAAAAAATATTTAAAAAATATTTTACATATTTACAATTAATGGGTAAGTTCATCATTAAAACACTAACTATTTCAGTTTCTGTTTGATTATCAAATTCTGAATATATTTCCATTCTATTGTTTTTCGTTGTCACTGTCTTCAAAGAATGGTGCTTCTATTCTAAAATAATTGGATGTAGTTCTTGAAGATCCCATTCCTTTCAATTTCTATATTTTTTCTTTAATCTTTTCTCTACATTTTTCTCTCTTATTTTCGAGTTTAATTAATTCTTTTTCCTTGTTTATAATATATTTTTCCAATAATTCTCTCCTTCTATTTTCTGGATTTATTTTAATATAATAGTCATATATTTCTAAGAAATTTTTGTTATCTCTTTTGTTCTTGTCTATTGTAGTGTAAAGTTTGTTAAGTATTTTTTCTAACTCTTCTCCTTTATTCATATTCTATTTCTCATATATTGGGCTAGATCTCTTACTTGGTTTGATAGTTTAATATAATGTTCATCTTCATTATTCTTTTCTGGTTCAGGGAAAGTAATTGGTTTTGGGATTTGTCTGAAGCTTAATGATTTTGGGTTATTTATGGATATTCCTAATTCGGTTATTTCATTTCGTTTAGGATAATAATTTTTTCCTATTTCTTCAAAGAGTCTTGGTATATCAATTCTATCATTATTTCTAAAAGTAATGCTATGATGGGAGTTTGTCAATACATAGTTAACACAATAAGTAATTGAGATGATTTTATCTCCTGGTCTCATTAAATTATTTCTTAAAAATCTATGTTCCAAGGTTAAAGATTGGTCTAGTCTCTAGGTATCTAGTGATATACCAATATTTGGGTGAATATCAAATTTTAGCTTTACGTAAGCTAGATTTCCTTCAATAACTCCTAGTATTTTATCCTTTAAATCCGTTATTCTATCATCTTTTAATACTAGTTCTATGGGTGAATTTATTCCTTCCTGGAAGGTAGCTTTAATTAGAATCTGTATGACTCCTATATGAATATATCCTATCTTTTTTCTATGTGCTTCCTTTTTTAAGTTTCTTTTTAATTCCATTAACTTTCTTTTGTTTAACAATTGAATACAAGTGTTTCCTTGTGTTTCTGATATATCTCTTCGTGATTCGTTCATTATTTTTCCATAATATATAATATTTTATTTCTGATTAAATCTCTTCATTATTCCTCCTAATTTCTTCATGTTTGTATCTTTTGCTAGATCTAGGTCTTCTTTTGTATTTTCTGGAAAAGTTTTGGATCTATTAAAATGCTTCCTTCAAAATTTCCATCTTCTTCAGTAATTTGTAAGTGTTCGACATCAATATTATCAATTTTCTCTTTTGCTATTTCAGACATCAATAACTTCTAAAATTAATTCAAATAAAAAGGGTTGCTTAGTCATACCTGATTGGGTTTCTTTGATCAGTCGGGATTTCCTCTGCCCACTGCAGCTTCCGCTTAGTCAAGATTAAGTCGAGTATGAAGTAAAGTAACTGAAGATTTTGGTACAAAAGTAACAATCTTTATTGATAATAAGTAGAATGAGTACATAGAACCATAGATCCACTCTCAAGGATCTGACACGTACTCTTATAGAGACAAGCACACTTTTCTCACAGGGAGAAATCTCAACATATGAGAGGAAAATTCTCTTTTCTTTTTTATCTCTCTGATTTGCCTCAACATAAGAGGTCTTATTTATACACAAAAGGGGACTCGGTTCATTTACAAAATAGTCCTTACATTATTTTAGTCTATCACTCAGACTCAATAATTCACCTATGACGTATACACTTACGTCATTCTTCAATCATAGCTTCGTCTGAGTCATTGTCTACTTGCCGACAGTCCTTCTTTTTCTACGCATCCTTCGCATGCGTGATTCCTATTCTGTCTAATCATTGCACAAAGTTGATTCAGTACATCTGGACGGTAGTTCATGGTTGGTCCTTGGAGTGTATAGAAGGGTAATTCAAAATTCGTCAATAAATTAATTAGGGTATTAATATTTTTTTATAAATTAATCAGGGTATTAATATTTTTTATAGGTTTAGTTATTGAGTTAATCCATGAACTATTTGAGAATTTCTAATTAGGTTCCTAAACTAAAAAAATTCCTAATTAGACCCTTAAACTTATATAAAATTTTTAATTGGGTCCCTGAACTAAAAGTTTCTAATTGGGTCCTTGAACTTATATAAAATTTTCAATCGGGTCCCTAAAGTAAAAATATGACTTTATAAAATAAAATAATAATAAAATGATAGATGATAAATTTAGAAGGAAAAAAATACGGTTTGACATAATAATAAAATAAGAAAAGTTGAATATGAGAGGAAAAAACTCACTATTTTAAATAATAATAATAAAATATAAAATAAAACATGGTGAGAAAAGCTATTGTTTATCATAATAATTAAATAAAAATAGATAAATTTGAGAGACAAAATTTAGTTCTTGAAATGATAAAAATAAAATAATAAATGTGAAATTGTGTTTGAAAGTTCATGTTTTATAACAAAATATTAAGTGATTAAACTGATAAACCTCAATTAAAAAAATAGACATTTTTTAAATAGTAATATATTATTAAAGGATGATTTTGGAAGGAAAAAAATGTTTCAAAAAAAAATATATTAAAAGATAAAACTTAGCATAGAATGTCATTATTTGACATTTTTTTCTAATATTATAACAAGAGATGAAACTGAATAAAAAGTTCAATATTTAAAAAAAATATAGTTTAACAACAAAGTTATTATTTTAAATAATAAATAAAATAAAGAATCTAGTTAAGAAATCATCACATCTTATTTTGATTGTCAATTTTATTTTGAGTTATTTAATATATTTTATTATTTATTATATTATTTTATATTTTAATTAAGGTTTTTAATTATTTTAATATTTCTTAAATAATATTTTTGCTTTCTATGTCTATTATTATTATTATTATTATTATTATTATTATTATTATTATTATTATTATTATTATGTTATTTCAAAAAATAAATATTTGACTAAGATTAATCTTTTATTTTGTGTTATAAAACATGAATTTTCTAACACAATTTCATATTTCATTATTTTGTTATTATCATTTCAAGAACTGAATTCCAGTAAAAAAATAATTTCAAGAACTAAATTTTGTCTCTCAAATTTATATATTTTTATTTAATTATTATGATAAACAATAGCTTTTCTCATTAAGTTTTATTATTAATAATTTAAATAGCGAGTTTTTTTTCTTATATTCATCTTTTGTCATTTTATTATTATGTCAAACAATATTTTATATAAATTCAGGGACCTAATTAGAATCTTTTTTAGTTTAGGGGCTTCATTGAAAATTCTCAAATAGTTCAGGGACCAACTCAATAAATAAACTTTTGACAAAATTGCACTTTTGGTCCCTTAAATTATTTGTTTTGTTCAAATTGGTCCCTTAATTTTTTTTTTGTGACAAACTAAACCCTTAAGTTAGGTTCGGGTGACAATTTGGCCCCTTAAGTTTTTTTATGACAAACTAGACCCTTAAATTATGTTCGGGTGACAAATTGGTCCCTTAATTTGTCAAAGGGAACAATAAATTAGACCCTTAATTTATTATTTTTATTGTCTTAAATGACCAATTTGTCACCATAACTTAAGGGTTTAGTTTGTCACAAAAAACTTAAGGGACCAATTTGTCATCAAAACCTAACTTAAGGGTCTACTTTGTCACACAAAAAACATAAGGGATCAATTTGAACAAAACTAATAACTTAAGGGATCAAAAGTACAATTTTGCCTAATAATAAAACGGAAAAAATAAACTAAATAAGAAAAGTTACTTTTCAAAATAGTAATAAAACATATTGGAAAGTAACTAAATAAATTAACATCATTGTTATTTTTCTCTCTTAGTTATTAAAATAAAATTATATATATCAAAATATTAATGAATATCAGTATAAAACATATTACACTTATAGTGCATACTATCTTAATCAAAATAAAACATATTCTAAAATGATTTAATTGGTATTCACTGTTACTGTAAAAAAAATTTACACAATCAACCAATAAAAAATTGCCACTTAACGGCGACCACTCCCAATATACAGTAAAAAAATTATTTTGTCGCAAAAATGGTCTCACCTAGTCACTGACAAGCTTTTGCCCTGCTCCGTAGTTAACTAAACTTTTGGGTTTTAAATTATTAAAATATTTTAAAAAAAAAAACTAGAAATCTTATTTACCGGCTAACACATGATTTCCGGTTAAGGATAAATGTGGATCCATCCTCCCAACTTTGTTAGGGAGTATGATAGAATTCGCCATATATATATGTATTAGATGTAAATTGTGTTGATGCCAGTGTCTATGTCCGAGAACTTACTATTCAGTTGTCCTGCAAATAACTGATAACTTCGGTCGTTATCATCTCCAGAAGAAGTGTTCCTTTTCAGGGTACTAGTTTCGCCTTTCCACCTAGAGTTGCTCAATTTTGCTTTATGCGCATTTGTCACTTATGCAAACTCAATGAGGAGTTGTGTACATACTATGGGTGCTTATGGCGTTAGATTGGAATCATTAAAGTCTTATGGCGTTAGAATGATACTCCCTCCGGTCTCTATTGTAAGCAAAAATTAAATGGGACACACATATTAAGATAGTTAGTTGATCCTATTTAAAAGAGTCATTGAGAATAAAAAATTAAGTTTGTTACCTAAATTACCCTTCCTCTTATTTATTAAGCTTGTGTTATTGAGAATAAAAGGAGTCATTGGAAAATAAAATTTATATTAAATGAAGGGTATTTTGAGAATAATTTCATTAAATGAGAAGAAAGTAGTTGAAATTTGCTTATATTTTGGACAAAAAAATTTGGAAATTTTTGCTTATATTGTGGAACGGAGGGAGAATCAATAAAGTTTTGTTTTCTTCTGTATCTGTATCAAATCTCCTATACGTATAACTTCATTAATTATTAATAGGATGCCTTCCCTCGTAGCTAGTGTTTTTGTTTGTACTTGTAGTTATATGTTTGCTTGTAGTAGAGACTAAAAGATCAAACATAGATTTTATGTCCTAACAGCAACAGATAAATCATGAAAAATATGCCCTCGGTGATTCCGCGGGGTCCATCCATATAAAAATTAGGATAAAGTAATGTTTTGGTCCCTATACGTGACACTGATTTTCAATTTGGTCCCTATATGTAAAAAGTTATCAATTTGGTCCCTATACGTGACACTGGTTATACGTGACACTGGTTTTCAATTTGGTCCCTATACGTAAAAAGGTATCAATTCGGTCCCTATACGTGACACTGGTTTTCAATTTGGTCCTCACCGCTAATTGGTCCCGATATAAGAGGACCAAATTACAAATTATTGTCACATGTAGGGACCAATTCAACAAAAAAAAAATTGAAATCGGTCCCTACATGTGACAATTATTTTCAATTTGATCCCTACATGTGATAATAATTTGCAATTTGGTCATTCTTATATAGGGACCAATTAGCCGTGATGACCAAATTGAAAACCAATGTCACGTATAGGGACCAAATTGATAATCAGTGTCACGTATAGGGACTAAATTGAAAATCAGTATCACGTATAGGGACGAAATTGATAACTTTTTACGTATAGGGACCAAATTGAAAATTAGTGTCACGTATAGGGACCAAATTGATAACTTTTTACGTATAGGGACCAAATTGAAAATCAGTGTCACGTATAGGGACCAAAACATTACTTTAACCTAAAAATTAGTGGGAACTAAGAATCAACAAGACTGGTCCAAGACAAGGTGATACTTAAAATTAAGTGAGACCCCAGAGTGAACAAATTATGAAAGGAAGTCTCATAAATGATATTTTTGTTTGATATCAAATAATTTTTGTTAATGAGTTATATAAAGGGCTGAGTGAGATGGACTAGAGGCCTAAAGAAGGACTTGTTTGTGCTTACCCTTAGGCTTTGTTTGTTGGAGTAGAAAATGGCAAGAGAGAAAACAAGAAGAGAGAAAAGGAAAAGAAAATATACTTTTCTCTTGTTTGGTGGAGGAGAGAAATAAGGAAGAGAGAAGAAAATTGGTGGGACCCACCTCAAATTTTTTTCTCTCGCCAAGTGAGAAGAAAATGGAAAAGAGAGAGAGTGTTTCATATAAAATGACTTTTGTATCTTTCTTTCTGGGTTCTCATTCAGTTATTTAATAAATTTAAATAATTGAATTAAATTAATCATTTAATTAATTAAGTTAAATTGAAATAAATAAAATAATTATATTAAACTAATAAATTTTATTTAAAATAACTTAAATCAGTTAAATTAATTTAAATTATTTGATTAGTTAATTTAAATCAATTAAATTTAAATATTTTTATATTAATTTTTTAGTTAAGGATATTTTTGTCTTTTTAAAAAAATTTACTTTTCTCTCTTCTTATTTTCTATCCAACCAAACAATGGGAAGAGAGAGAAAACACCTCTTTATCCTCTATTTCTCTCATATTTCTCTTACATCAAACAACACATAAAATCTACTCTATTTCTCATTATTTTCTCTCTTCTCATACTCTTTCTCTCATCTTTTTCTCTTTTCCTTTTCTTCTCGAACCAAGTAAAAATAAACATGTACTATCACGTTTGCCTTGCAGCTGTCAGAATGAGACGGTTGGTTTTGATGAGTAACAGCCACGTTTAATCACTTAATTTAATAATAATAATTATCATTTTTTATGAGCTACTTAATTATTAGTTAAACTGGAAGAGTTTGTCCTTAATGCAATGGGTTTCTAGATTGTTATGAAAACTTATTATTATACTATTATATATGAACTCATACGAATCTTTCGAAGATTTGAGACCTCTTGACGATAGTGACCGAGTAGTATATGCACCAGCAAATACGACAAACATGCCACCCTATACTAAAACCAAACTCAGTGTGCAAGTCTAATATACTGTTCTATGTGTCAACAACCAATAGTCTCATTTTTTAAATCTGCCATTATTCGTTTATAATATTTTCCAATTCAAACCCACTAATTTGGTTTTTGTTTATAATTATCTTTAATATATGTATTTATTCATGTAGTCACGTTGCCTTGCCCCTTGCCCCTCTGAATTATGAATACACATGAAATCAGAATCTTGTAGTTCCAGACCGGATAATTCTTGAATCTAAATTTAAACTCACAACTAAAAGAAGTCTGTTTTTTTTTTTTTTTTGGTTCATAGGAGGCATATTTAGGCCTTATAGGGAAGGGGGATATTGGAGATACCACAGGATCGAACTCGCAACCTCACTTAGACCAAATATCCATGAGCTCTACCACTTAGCTACACTAGCGGGACTTTTTTCTGTTTTAATTGTTATACTTTTAGAATAATATATCATGAATCTATGATAGTAAATGAATATGTCAACGTGCTTCTAATTGTTGGATCAGAACTGTATTTGGAAACAACAATTAAGTCTAACCAGATAACTGTCGTTTAGCATGTGGCATGACGAATTCTTCTGAAGGTAATCAACCGTTTAACCGATTGGAATTGATTTTATGCTGGCATTAGTGTGCATATATTTAGACTTAAAAGTGGGGGGTGCTTTTAGTAGCACTAATTTGATTTACAATTTGGAAGCAGTTGTGGCAGATTCTAGCTCAGATTTGAGACTGACAAGAATTATAAGAACTTTAATTAAAAATAAAACCCCTCTTTAGACTAACTTATGCATTGACAGAATAAGATATAAATAAATAAAATAGTTGTCACGGGAATTAAGAAAAGGACTTAAAAACTACAACTCAATGCACACCTGACCTTACTGGAGTTGAACAACTGTGAATTCATTTACTGATAACAAATAGCAGATAAAGAACTTTTATCCTCCCATAAACAGATTTATACAATATATTTATTACAAACTGTTGGAAAATAAATTTTGGCAAAATGTTAATCCTACCAATCCGTAAATACTGACCATAACACAAGCCCATGATGCTTAGAGTTAGAGCCTTAAGGATAAATCAAGAAGCTTCATATCTTCTTGATTAGTCTTCAAACGAGTTCCACTAACCAAATATCCACTTGTTTCTTCATTGGCTGCAGAATTGAGCATGTTCTTTACCACATCAAATCTACCAACACTGCTACCTTGTGATGATAATCTTGATTTATTGAAACTTTCCATAGCAAGCTTGCCTATTCCAGGTTGTTGATTAATAAGGGGTCTTGACCAACCACCACGTTGTCCAAAAGTGCTTCCAAACCCAATACTATGATGAGGAGGCTTCTGAATCATGGAGTGAGCCTGAATTCCAAGTGGTCTATCATAACAAGCACCATGGAGTGGTAGAGAAGCCATACTTGCATAGTGATGAAGGTGATGATGATCATGAAGAAAAGGCATCTCAAAGGATGCTGCTGAAGCCATTATGTGTGTTCCTAACCTTTGACCTCTCTTTGCTATTGACCTCTCTCTCTTGTGAGCATTTTGGTGTCCCCCAAGAGCTTGTGAACTGTAGAACTTTCTCTTGCAGTAGTTGCAAGAGAATACTCGGGGCTCTGCTGCATCAAAACCAGGAGGGTTTTCTTCTGATGAGGTACTCTTAGCTAAATCCATGTCCAAACATGTGATGAGATTAAGCTGTGGAGTACTGCATCCAAGAGCAGAATCATCATCATCACCAGGAACATTCAGATCCAATAAAGTATCTGGTTTTGCCTCCTTTTCTACTTCTTCCTCCTCAACAGATTGGTGTTGTTTCTTTTCCTTTGGATTCTGTAATGGGGTACTTGGACTTGGAGGAGGCTCTCTAGCAGAGAGGATGTTGAGGTTATCACAGAGATAAGGCTCTTGATTCAGTGTTTCCATTGCAGAGTACTTTCCTTTCCTGGTCCCCTTGTTGGTAGGTTAAGAAATTTTAACTTGTTTCATTCTTAACACTCCTTTAAATGGATAAAAGGGAGTATATGGTGGAAGACACATGCTTTATTTCTAATATTATTATTATTATTATTATTATCATATATACAAATGGAATAATTAAGGTGAAGTTTTTATTGTCAAAACACTATACAAATATAGTATAGTTTCTGAAAAGTGCTATAGTAATTTACACATTAACCCCACACAGCACCTCACTTAGTATAAGGAGGCTGAAGACATTTGTGAAGTGACATGTGTATAATTATGTATATGTATGGATAACATTTCTCATACTTGGTAGGAGGACATCATTGATTGGTTTATACTTCATACAGTACTTTTGACTTCGATTGGTAGTCCAGAGTGCCCAAGCTTGTGGCTGGCTGTGTAGACAGGGACTCGTGCAATTGTATATTGGCATTGTACTTTTTAATAGTGGCCCCACATGTACATATTCTTTTGAAATGTCTTTTTAATAAAAAGAATAACACGCGTATGACATACCTTAAGTATTCCATAATAAATTTAACTTATTATTCTAGTGTAATTACTAATTAACATATCTTAAAATAATATATATACATATAATTAAATATAAGTGAAATATTATTTAACTATCATATATTTGTAATTATGTTCGTTGTTGTTTTAGGGTTTTTTTTTTTTTGCTGCGAATACTAATTCCTTAAGTTATTAGACGATATTTAATCTTGCAATCAGTTTTTTTTCATACACAAGAGCTAGGGATCGAACTCCTAACCACTTGCTTAAGGAACCCAAGTTCCTTACGTGTTGTTTTAGGTTCGGCTTGGTGTACTATTGGTTAAGGAATTATATCTGAAGTGGACGGTTTTCGAACCTTTCCCCTATCAACATCGACATAAGTGAGCCCTTTTCCATGTTATCTTGCTCATGCCTGACATATATTGTGGGATCATTGCTAGCTAGTATTTGATACCAGCAATAAGTTACCGTTTGGAGTTGGCCTTTGGGCGCTGCAAGGACCAGAAGAAGATTATTAAGTGATGCGGTCACGCGGGGCTTCAAAGTAAAGTTAATCATAAAGGAGACAAAGCCAAACATTGTCATGCACACCAAAGTCACCAAACAAACTTTCCTATGTACTTGAAAGTCCATCAGCCAGGGCACCATGTCCCCAGTTGTTGTTGGACTGTCCTTTTGCATCTCTCATGAACTAGAAGATATTTTCTATTACTTTTTCACTTTGCTCTTTTGTGCTCCGTGATCTTCATTTCTAGTTAAACACTACCGCTTAATTAATAGCCCCGTCCACGTTATATTTAAACGGAAAATTTGACAAAATTTGTTAGATAAGGATAAATCAAGCTTAGTCAAAAATTGTGGACATAGAAGTTGTTTCCAAATCAAACTCTTATAGCCACTTGAGTAGCAAAGTTTGAATTGAACTTTGACTACTAGCCACCAAGTTTGAATTGTCCATGGAAGCTTATAGAATTTTGAATTGTCAAAGAAAGGTAGTAGTAGAGTTTGAATTGTATAAGTACGTAGTGTTTGAATTGGATTTGAAGTCTTTTGCTTAGGGATTAAGAAAAGTATATATTATTTTATTGTATGAAATTTGCCTATAAAAGGCCTTATGTACCTTGCCATTTGATAATGAATGAATCAAGAGTTATAGAGAATACAAGATTGATTCTCTAGTCTCCCTATGTGTGTTGTGTGAAAGTCCTTGGTGAGTTTTAGAGTGTGAGAGAAAAATTGATCCTGGGTGAGGTATATGTGTTTTGTGATAACAATTGGTATCGGAGCTGGTTAAGTCCAGCGCCAATTTTTGAGTGGTGTGAGGAACAAGAGAGTTCTCACCGGACCACACAATATTGCAGGGAAGTATTGAAAGCCACGTTAGCAGAATCTTGGAGAAGACAGAAAAAGTGAACGAAGAAGCCTTAAAGAGTCAAGTGAATTTCAATAATATTGTAGAATCCAGCCAAAGCGCAGAAGGTGGAGGTCGTGATTTCAACAGTAGAGGAAGAGGAAACTATAGAGGTAGAGGCAGAGGAAATTTCACAGGAAGAGGACGTGGCAATTTCAACCAATGGAGAGATAACAATTTCAAACCACCAAATCAATGAAGAGGTGGAAATAATTTTGAACCTACCAACCGTGGAAGAGGACGAGGTAACTATTACCAAGAAAGAAGTAATTTTAATTGCTACCACCGTGGGAAGTTTGGTCATAAAGCTGCAGACTGTAGATCCAGATTTCAGAACAACTATCAGGCAAACATTCCAGAAAATCAATATCAAAATGTTGGTGAGAATTCAAATACCCCACAAAGTTTATTTTTGGTAAGCAATATATCTGCTGAAGATGAAAATATCTGGTATTTGGATACTGGTTGCAGTAATCACATCTGTGGGAAAAAGGAGTTGTTTTCTTCACTAAATGAAAATGTCCGGTCAGTAGTAAAATTTGGGAACAATACAAATATTCCAATTTTGGGGAAAGGCCGAATTGTTATTAGATTGAAGGATGGTTCTCAAAACTTTATCTCTGATGTTTTCTATGCTCCTGGTTTTCACCACAATCTATTGAGTATGGGACAACTATCAGAGAAAGGTTACAACATGCAGATTCATCATGGTTGCTGTACATTGATTGACAGAAGTGGAAAATTTATTGTAAAGGTAAAAATGACTCACAACCGCCTATTCCCTTTGAAAATTCAACATGAAAATTTTTCTTGTTTGAGTTCTGTGATTCCAAATGATGATTGGTTGTGGCATATGCGTTTTGGGCATTTTCATTTTTTGGTTTGAATTTTCTATCACGAAAAGAATATGTTTCTGGTTTTCCTGTTGTGAATATTCCTGATGGAGTTTGTGAGACTTGTCAAATGGGCAAGAAGCACAGAGAATCATTTCCAATTGGAAGATATTGGAGGGCAAGAAAGCTATTGGAGATTGTTCACTCAGATATATGTATGGTTGAGGTGCCAGCACATGGTGGTTGCAGGTATTTTATTACTTTTATTGATGCCTTTAGCAGAAAGACTTGGGTGTATTCCTTGAAGCAGAAATCATAAGCTTGTGATGCCTTTAAGACATTCAAGGCATATGTAGAAAAGCAAAGTGGCTGCAGAATCAAAGCACTCAGAACAGACAGAGGCTAAGAGTATCTTGCTTGTGCAGATTTCTTTGAACGACATGGAATTCAACACCAACTTACAACTAGATACACGCCTCAACAGAATGGAGTTGCTGAAAGGAAGAATAGGACGATCATGGACATGGTGAGATGCATGTTAAGAGCCAAACAAATGCCTAAGGAATTTTGGGCAGAAGCAGTTGCTGCAGCGGTGTATATTCTAAACAGGTGTCCAACAAAGAGTGTTCGTGATAAAACACCCGAAGAGGCTTGGAGTGGAAGGAGACCCTCGATACGTTATCTCAGAGTTTTTGGGTGTATAGCATACGCCCACATACCAGATCAGCTCAGGAAGAAATTGGATGACAAAGGTGAAAAGTGTATTTTCATTGGCTACAACACAAACTCAAAGGCGTACAAACTTTATAATCCGGAGACGAAGAAGGTGATTATCAGCCGAGACGTGACATTTGACGAAAAAGGAGTATGGGATTAGTCTTCAGAAGCCCAAAAGAAGTCGATGGTGATTTCTGACAATTATGAAGAAGAAGATGGTCAAGCAGATCCAACACCTCAGCCAGAATCTTCTAGCAGACCTCAAAGGCATCGCAGATTACCAGCCAGATTGGAGGATTATGTTGTGGGTAACGATAATGACCCATCTGATGAAGAGATTATCAACTTTGCTTTGTTTGCAGATTGTGAGCCAGTAACCTTTGAAGAAGCCTCAAACAATGAAAACTGGAGAAAAGCAATGGATGATGAAATTCGTGCCATTGAGAAGAATGAAACGTGGGAGCTGATTGATTTGCCTACAAACAAAAGACCAATAGGAGTGAAGTGGGTGTACAAGACAAAGTACAAGCCCAATGGTGAAATTGATCGATATAAAGCGAGATTGGTTGCTAAAGGATACAAGCAAAAGCCGGGTATTGATTATTTTGAAGTATTTGCTCCAGTTGCAAGGTTAGATACAATTCGCATGATTATTTCTCTCTCGGCACAAAGTAATTGGAAAATATATCAAATGGATGTTAAATCTGCTTTTCTGAATGGAACTCTGGAAGAAGAAGAAGTATATGTTGAACAGCCTGCAGGATATGTAGTCAGAGGAAAAGAAGACAAAGTTTATAGATTGAAGAAAGCGTTGTATGGTTTGAAGCAGGCACCAAGAGCGTGGTACAAGAAGATTGATTCTTATTTCATACAGCATGGCTTTGAAAGATGTTCTTTTGAGCATACTTTATATATTAAATTTGTTGATCCTGGAGATATTCTCATTGTGTGCCTTTATGTTGATGATCTAATCTTTACTGGCAATAATCCAAAGGTGATTGCAGAATTCAGGGAGGCTATGATAAGCTGCTTTGAGATGACAGATTTAGGCCTAATGTCCTATTTTCTTGGCATTGAGGTCGTTCAGCAGAATGATGGAATCTTCATTTCTCAGAAGAAATATGCAGGTGATATTTTGAAGAAATTCAAAATGGAGAATTCAAAGCCGATTTCCACTCCAGTTGAAGAAAAGTTGAAGCTGAAGAAAGAAAATGATGGCAAAAGAGTATATTCAACTCAATATAAAAGTTTGATCGGAAGTCTAAGATATCTAACAGCGACTAGGCCAGACATTGTATTTGGAGTAGGATTGTTAAGCAGATTTATGGAAGAGCCATGTATTTGTCATTTGCAAGAAGCGAAAAGAATTCTTCGTTATATTAAAGGTACTCTGACTGGTGGAATTTTTTATGCTAGTAATAATGATGTGAAGCTTGTTGGATACACAGATAGTGATTGGGCTGGAGATATAAAGACGAGAAAAAGCACGTCAGGGTACGCATTTCATCTTAGCACTGACACGGAATCATGGTCTCCGAAGAAACAACCAGTTGTGGCGCTCTCTACCGCCGAAGCAGAATATATAGCAGCAACCAGTTGTGCTACACAAGCAATGTGGTTGAGAAGAATTCTTGAAGTATTACATGAGAAGCAGAGTACTCCAATAGAAATATTTTGTGATAACAAGTCTGCAATTGCTCTATGTAAGAATCCCGTTTTTCATGGATGATCCAAGCATATAGATATTCGATTTCATAAAATAAGAGAATTGGTAGAAGAAAAAGAAGTGGTGATCAAGTATTGTCCCACTGAAGATCAAGTTGCAGATATTTTTACGAAGCGTCTGAAGGTTGAATTATTTTACAAATTGAAGAAGATGCTTGGAATGATACAAGCTTGATTTAAGGGAGGCAATGTTAGATAAGGATAAATCAAGCTTAGTCAAAAATTGTGGGCATAGAAGTTGTTTCCAAATCAAACTCTTATAGCCACTTGAGTAGCAAAGTTTGAATTGAACTTTGACTACTAGCCACCAAGTTTGAATTGTCCATGGAAGCTTATAGAATTTTGAATTGTCAAAGAAAGGTAGTAGTAGAGTTTGAATTGTATAAGTATGTAGTGTTTGAATTGGATTTGAAGTCTTTTGCTTAGGGATTAAGAAAAGTATATATTATTTTATTGTATGAAATTTGCCTATAAAAGGTCTTATGTACCTTGCCATTTGATAATGAATGAATCAAGAGTTATAGAGAATACAGGATTGATTCTCTAGTCTCCCTATATGTGCTGTGTGAAAGTCCTTGGTGAGTTTTAGAGTGTGAGAGAAAAATTGATCCTGGGTGAGGTATATGTGTTTTGTGATAACAAAATTACAGTGTAAGTTTAAAGTGACAATAAGAAAAAGATATGTGAATTTATTTGCATCACTCATGCTCCATTGCAATCTTTTTAATTATATAAATTTATTTTAATGTTCATGATGTGATCATTAATTGTAGATATATTAAAAAGATTAACGACAGAAATTTATCTTATGCCAGTGAATGTCACTGCCCTTATCCCTCCTTCTATGCTGTGGACATGCCCGTTGCCAACAACACCTTTAGCTGCCTCTACGAACCTCTACCTTCTATGCTGTTCACACCGAAATGGATGTCTTACAGAAGTGTTTGGATAAAGAGATCGCGTTCGATGGCAGTTAACCACATGCTATTTAATAGGACTTTTTCCCCCCTTTTCTTTTCAGGGTATAGACTAATCTCTCTAGATAAGATATTTAAGAGTTGACTTTCCCAAATCAAATTTTCTTCATATACAAAATTTAGTGATCGAAATTCTGATCACTTGCTAAAGAACCCGAACCCATTATGACTAAGACCAACCTTGTCTAATGGTCATTAGGACAGTTTAAACAGTAGCTAAAATGATTATAAAGTATAAACTGTGGCTATATGTAAGTTATAATGACATTTATTACATTACCAAATCACTTTTTACCATTTTTTTCACACTTTAACCACTATAATAATTGTGGCTATTTACTAACTTTTTTTTAATTTATTGACCTATCATAATAAATAAATCAAACAGAGCATAAGTGTGCAAAAAATTGTCTAAAACATAATAAACGTCGCCTTTTTGTAATGAAGAAACTAAAATTGGCCCACGGAAAATAAAATAATTTAACGGAGGGGAATGTAAATTGAAGGGAAGAAAACTTCTATGCACCGTGATAGAAGGGACAAATGGCCGACAATCACAAGAGGAAGCTGATGTGGAGTCCCTGCAATAAGTTGCATTATTGTTAATTATTAATTATTAATTATTAAATTAAGAATTAAATCTCCGAGTAGTTAATCTTCGGGCTTACGTATAGAACTTTGGGTTTTGCATATATATAATAATAATTAGGATAATATGTGTGGAAAGAGTATGTATTTAACATTTTGAAAAGTGTTACACTTAGTTTCTCAATACAATCTTAATTTCATTTTGTAGATTATTTATCTAATGTCCTTAAGACATTAGTTAGCAAAATCATATAGTTAAAACTAATTATTGTTACCACAATCAGAAGTCAGTTTTGTCCACTTGGATTATCAAAGTGCTGTCTCCACCTGAAATCGATCATGTTTGAGTTGGGAATATATATAGTAATATTCTCATAGGACAAACAACTAGTATGATTCCATTTTAGTATGTTAGCTGTCCAATAAAATCATAGAACCAAATCTCTTTTAGAGATTTCCCTGTCTCTCGTCAAAACTATTCAACATTCGAATTTAAAGCCTACCAAAAAGGAATGCCACAATGTTCCGATCAATGTCCTAAAGAAAAAATATCTTTAGGATCCATATCAAAGTACTCCAGAAATGACAACTTTAATTCTATCTTCTTTTCTCTATATATTCTCCTCCCTTCCCGGTCATTCACGCTGGGTGGAGCAAGATTATTTATGTCATGGTAACAAAAAGAAATAGTATTACTAGTATTATTGAAGAGAAGAGAACCATTTTTTCCAAAATAATAAAATAAAATAAGTAATAATTTTTTTTAAAAAAAAATTGAATTTGTTACGCTATATCGTAAACAAATTAAGGTAGCTCCCCCGTGCACACACACATTCAAATCAAATAATATATGATGTTTTATTTCAAAATAAATAAATAAATAATCTATCTATGGTGTTTAAAGTGCTTTCTCTCCTCACAAACATATGCAGATGATGACAAAATGTCACAATAAATCAAAACATGGCGTGTCCTTGATGGTCACGTACTCGAGTTATAGATAACCCTAAGATCGTGTTCACAATTTGCAAATAATATCTTGTGCTTTCTTTCTTTTCCGTAGGCCCCTTTTAAATTTTTAACTCTAATTTCTATTTCTCTTTTTCCCCTTACATCATCTCGTCCCCAGTTCCCATTCACACAAATCTAAAAGTCGTTTTCCAAGATCCAGATTGTTTTAAGTGCTTGCGGTTGTGCTACTTATGACCATATATGTATATATGGATGGATTTTAAAGCAAGTTGATAAAAAGATCGAATGGGTCATGCGGCCAAAGGCAAGTAAGTACAAAGGCATGCGGCGTAGAGAGAAGGTCCAAAAGTGCACTCTAATGAACCACAATATACTGAAGGAATAACATAATGGGAACTCTTCAAAGCTTAAGTTATTAAGTTTTATATCTTTCGATTAAGGAAGATTTATGTTTATGTTGTCTTGGAACTTTGAGTATACGGTTACGACTTTTTTATGTTGATTGTTGATGGTGTTAGTGAATGATGAATTAGCACCTAGTAAACCCACTCGACCATTTATTTATTTATTTATTTTACTAGTATGTTACCAGAGCAATACACGGGGACGGCATTGTAATAATACAATATTTTAGTAATATAAAAAATATTATTTTTAAAGTTAAATATCAAATATCAAATATGTAAATATCAAAATAAAAAATTTTAATTGAGTATCTAATTAATTAACATTTATCAATTTATAAATTTAGAAATTCATAAATTGATGTATGAAATATGTAATAAAAGGTATATTACATAAAAATAAAAATAATTGAAATAAAAAACTGTTAGAGGTCTTAATCAGAGGCTCAGCGTGTATATTAACGTTGCTTAATTTAGCTTACTGGAGTTAGCATGTCAGAGGGAAGATTATAATCTAGTCCTGTTCTACTTTGAGTATGTTTGGGAAAGATTTTTTTCCCTGGTTTCAGCTGTTTTTTAGCTTAAAAGCTGTTTCATAGATAATCTATTATGTTCGGCATTTTGCTTAAATTTATAAAAAAGCTTTTTTTAGGGAAAAAAAAGCTGTTTTATGCCATCTAGTTTTTTCTAGCTTAAGATTATTGTGATTTGATTATTTTTCATTCTCAAAACTTTCTTCCCTGTTTACCCCTATAAAACTACCTTTTAAACAAATATTATTAAATTATACAAATAACTTCATACCCTTTTTCGTAATTTATTATATAAAAGTGATTTTTTTTGCACCATCCAAACGAAATAGATTATCTTAAAATCGCTTTTCAGCAAACATACCCAAACAAAAACAGATTCTGATTATGATCGATTATCACAATAATCGATTATACAAAAATTGATTATCAGCATAATCTTTTTTTCTCAGCTTTCCCAAACACACTCTTTGTCTAGTAGAGAAAAATTTGAGAAGTAGAATTTGGCATGAGAATATCATTCTATAAATTTTTTAAATTAACAAATGTAATATTCTCTAATTCTAAGTTCGATTGTAAAATTCTGTAAAAAAAAAAGTTCGATTGTAAAATGACTTTCCATTCTTTCCAACAACGTTAGATGGTTACATGAAATAAAAAATAACAATAGAAAGAAAAAAAAAATCCCCAAACAACATTAACTTCAAAATTTATAATTCAAAAAAATAATATGTAGAGTTAAACAAGTATGCCTAGAACATAGATAGAATATCTCCAAATATGCAACTGAAAAGTAGAAACAAAATAAAGCATAACTGTTTTTTTTTTTTTCTTGACAAAAATAAAGCATAGCTGCTGGATACATAAAATGTTACAAACATTTGTAGTAAAATAATTATTTGTAATTAAATGTGTACTATATCAGATAGATACTGGCATTATTTGGTTGTGTGGATACACCATATTGCTGCATGTATATACGCTTAGTAATATGGAATGTAATTTATAAAGGCCAACTAAATAGCTTTTGCTAACACTCAGCTTTATTCGATTTGGGTTTGGGTCAAATTTGAATCAATTTGAATAAAAATTTAACCAAAAACCAATAATTCTTTAAAAGTTGCATCCAAATCAATTCAATAAAATCTTGATCGTTTTTCAATCAAGTTTTTTAATTTTATTTTTGTGACTTTAAATTATTTGAATACTCCCTGATCAAGTAGGTCAACAAAAAATAAAAATAAAAGCCTAATGCCTTTTTTTTTTATGAATAAAGCCTAATGCTACTCTGTCTGTGATTCTAAAAAGAATAGCACTCAGATGAGTTGACAGACAGAGGCCCAATAAACACATTTCGGGCAAATAATCTTTCGGGCTCAGAAGCAAATTCTAAAATTCTTTTACTAAATGAACTACTACTAAGATTGGGCTTCTAGGTTTTAAGCATGGACCTAACGGCAAACTTAAGTTTAAAAAGGCTATATTCTTCGATGCCACATGTATATTAGGCCTTGTTTGATGCCACATGTCATAATATATTTTCCACTCTCAATAAAAAATAACAAAAAACAAAAACCACTCAGAATATATATATATTATATATATATATATATATATATATATATATAATATGGTGAAAGACTTTTTAAAAATAAAAAAAATATCTCATAAAAAAGACAGAGAAAAATTATCAACAAAATAAACTATAACTATAACTATACAATTAGGCATATAGTTCAAAAAGAGTTTGTTCTCATGATCTATGATTATATCAATATATATTTATATAAAGTATATAATTAGTGACCATTTAAAATTTCCAATTTTCTAGCATCAAATTTTGTTTCCCAATTTTCCATTATTATATATATATATATATTTTAGAATTAAGGATGCTAGCGAATCATAAATAGTCATATTGTTAAGAATATTTGACTCTTATCATAACTTAAAAGTTATACATAGAATGAGTTGTGATTGGTTGACAATGTGAAAAACTTTACACTGAAAGTATATCAAAATTAGATTTTTCAATTAAAAAAATAAATTAACACACAAGTAAGTACATACATAAGGGCACTAAAATTTTTTTTTTTTGATAAGCAAGGACACTAATATTATATAGTATCAAATAAAAAAAGGGTTTCGTGCGGTAGTCAGATTGGTTCCACCAGCCTCTCCTATAATTATTTGTAGTTATCTGGGATTATTTCCTAATTTTTTTTTAAAAATTATTATTTAACAGTTTTCATATAATTCTGCAACAATCTTCGAAGATTGTCAAGTAATTTTACCCATATGAAATATTGTGCGAAAGAGGTTGGTATGTGTCTGAAAGAAAATTTGACACGGGGGCATGTAGATCTCGTTAGTGAATGAATGTCCTTGTTCAAATTCTTGTTTTTTTTTTTTTTTTTGAGTGAAGACCCAAAGTGGTCCCTTAAATTTTTCAAGTAGGACAGTTTGGTTCCTGAAAAAAAAAGGACAATTTGGTCCCCCAAATCTTAAAACGGGAGACAATTTGGTCCTTACGGAGGGACCAGATCGTCCCCCGTTATGAAATTTGGGGACCAAATTGTCTCCCGTTTTGAAATTTGGGGGATCAAATTGTCTTTTTTTTTTTTTTAAGGACCAAACTGTCCTACTTGAAAAATTTGAGGGATCACTTTGGGTCTTTACCTTTTTTTTTTTAAGTTGCAAAATGAAAGTATATCGTGATGCCATATGAACAATTTACTTGCAAAATAAGGAACTTGAATTTTAGAATTATCATGTTTAAAAGAGTTTTATTTAACCACAATACCGATCCTAAACTCAGTAAATTGTATGAGCAATTACAATGTATTCGATAAAACATAAGGAGATGCAAATGTAATTGATTTTACTTACAAATATGAAATAATGTTTGAATGGCAAGTGCTTTATATATTTAAAATTAAAATGATTGTCATGGGCTGACCATATTTACAGGATAATTTAAAGAGTTTAATTGATATGTATTGTCATTGTAAAGATTTTACACTGTCAATCAATTACAAATCATGGTATAAGTGACCGTTAAGGTAATTAAGATAAAAGTCAAATATTTTTAATCATGTAACAATTTATAATTGATTGACAATGTAAAAAATAATTACATTAATAGTGCATTTCAATTAAATCTTAGTTTAAATAAATGTGTCACTTATTAAAGGTGAAAATTTCCCTTGAATAAGCTTAGTTGATTAAAATAAGAGACATGAACTGTGAGTGTGCAGATCCAAATCTCTTCAACTCGCTTCGCCTCTTTTCTTTCTCCACTAGACCACCACCCCTTCCCCATATAAGACCTCTTATCAGCCTCTCCCTTAGGACCCCCACCCCCAAAAAAAATTGTTTGTTGTGACTTTTTTGTGTGTGGATAGTACCTAAATGTAAGCTACATACATTTTGATATGGTAACATGTTCCCAGGTGAGTTCATTTAGTTTCGTCACATATACTGTGACACACAGGAGACAGCGTTAACTAAACTTGAGCATTCATAAAAACATAGGTTTTTTTGGGGCTACACATAAACATTAAACATTAAGTTAAGCAAGCTAGGTTGCTCTGTCCTGCCCCCAAACAAGCCCCCAAAACAACTAAATAAATAATAAAAAAATGCGTAAAAACTTGGCATTGCTAAGAGGAAGTCATGTGCGTTCAAAAAGCAAGGAATCCGAAGATTTTGTTGCAAGAATGAATCTTTAAGATAAGGTTATTATATAAGCTAGAGGTTATCATGCAAAATAGAAACCTATTTGAATATAAGTGGACAGCCAATGGTGGTTCTTTGAATAATCTTAAATTAATTAATTCACAGGGGTCATATTTAGATGCACATAATGCGCGAGGATCTGAACATGTGATTTGATGAGCTAACTCCAAGGAAGTAAGTGGTAGCTTCCTTTTCGATATTTTTTTTATCAATATTTGTTGTCGTGGTTTCTCATCATGTTTTGCTAGCTCCAGCTAGGAGATCCCAATCATATATATTTGTAATATCTATAGCAATGGGGATATTTACTTATATAGAGGTAATAATGGTAAAAAGTTTTGCATTCTATCTTGCTAATGAACTTTCCTCTCTTTTTTTCGCCAAAAAATTAAAATTAACTAATCTTATCCAATCCAGCTAGCTAATCTAAGTAAAAGTCGATAGTTGGCTCATTATTATCTTCAGTTATCTAATATTGTATGATTTTGAGGACGACGTGAGAGAGACTGTACCGATGGTGGGGTTTAAGATATGATTATGAGTTTGTAGTGGAAATTGTGATTACACCTTATACAATGAATTTCTTATGGCCCAAGTTGATTTAGCTTGATAAGATTGTCCATATCTTCGGTTATCCGATCAGATGAATTTTATTTGAGCCTCACTAAATAGAATCAATCCTACATGAAACTCATGACCCCACATGAAAATATTTATCTAATAATAAAAACTGTATTAGAGAACGTATTAAAAAGAGTGTGTTAATAACATTCCTCTTGTATTATTATGGGTAAAAGGAATAAAATATACACGAATGATTTTGTTTGAAGTTGGATTAAGCTCCTCCCTAATCATAATACAAACCCCTTCGTAATCGTAAACAAAGGGAAACATCAACATCCACTAATTATATGACTTTTGCAATCGTATCTGGAAACCATAGCTAAAGTTTTTTCTGCACTCCAAGGGGCAAGGACAACAGTCAACATTTCTAGTGGAGTGAAACATTCAACTAATACATGATTTTTTAAGAATAACTAGCGTGGTTTACATTAAGCAGGTGATCATTATTGATAAGTCATTATCTCCCTTTCTCCACCAACCCCCCTCCCCTCTCTTAAGATGATTATCACATTAAACTGATTAATTAAAGTGATTGTTTACGTGTCTCATAGTCGTTGCTCTGTGATAGCTTTTAACGGTGTAGGCGCACATTAGTGTTTTTTTATCGTGAATAAAATAAAAGCAGAGAGTTCTGCAATAACTCAAAATATTGAACTATATATGAAGGCTTTACTTTTTTTATGAAGACTATACTTTGGTATAATGAGATCACTGTCCATTTTTGAATTTTTACGGTACTCATTATTTGTTATATATAGTCAGTATAATAATATTTTGACCATTTTAATCCTTGACAATTTATAGGTATTGTTCGTACATGAACTAAGAATCCGATAATCTCTCGGATAGCGATTTAGTATATGTATTTCTATCAAGCTAAGTTGACTGTACAAGGAAACACTTACCCCTATATATATAGGCTAACTATTACACAAGACTATTCGTGGAAATGGATCCTCTAACTTTGCATCTGGTGACTTTGGTGACTTTCTTTCTATCTCTCTCATATTTTATTTTCTCTATCATCTCTTTCCTTTATTTATTCTTATCTCTCTCATCTTATTTTCAACTAAAGTCACCAAAGTTACCCAAACCCAAAGTTAGAAAACCCCTCCCCGACTATTCGTATTATACTTCCGTTCTCTTCCTGTCATGAATCATGATGGTCTTTCAATTCTCCATCTTATTATACTCTTCGGCTAGTAATGGCCTTTATCATATGTTATGTTACGATAAATGATAATTACATACTTAAAGTTGATACCCAAATTTGACACCTTGCTTAATCGGTATAAATATTTGGTTAATTTAGTTCATTATATGGTTAATCACGTATAAATATTTGGTTAATTCATGATGACCCATTAATCATATAAAAAACTGAATTAACTAGATATTTGCATGTGATTAACCAAATATTTACATGATTATGAAAAATAAACTTCATATAACCCATTAACCATATAATGAACTGAATTAACCAAAAATTTACACATGATTAACCAAGGTGTCAACTTTGGGTGTCAAACCCAGATGTTCACCTATCATTACTCGTATGTTACCGTCGAATACATTTAAACATTCCATAAAGGTTATCTAACGTAAGGGAATATTCCATTGTCGAGGTATTCTCAGTAACATCTCATTACCCATTGGGCTAACTTTCTCGGCCTAGTAGTAATGTCGTCCAAACCCCCAATACGTTGGGCTAGTTCTTTACAGTCTGACTTAGACTCGGCCCATACCAGAACAGGTATCACGTTTGTCCCTAAGAAAAAAAAACCCTCATCAAATAGTCCGCGAGAATGATAAAAGAGGGATACTTTAGTCCATCTGTTGCGACAGTCTCTGACCATGAAAACAATTATGCATTGACTCGATAAAGTACCTAACTATTATTTAAGTAACCCAATTTAGTTCCTGACAATTTCAATCGTGGGACAAATTAGTCCCTACATGCTACAGCCAACATACCATATACTAGATGTATTACACCAGATGTACCAATACAGGTCACATGAACATATTAAACGGACACATGGGCATACTAACAATACACATAAGCCCTCTAACGATGTTTTCATGACGGAAATAGACGGAGGGACTAAAGCTTCCCTCTTTTGTCATTCTCGGTGGACTATTTGATGAGCTTTTTTTAGGAACGAAAAATGGTACTTCAAAATTTAGCAGAGACTAAAATGAGTCTTTACTCTAATATTTTATAGTCAATCAATTATAAATTGTTATATCATTAAAAATATTTGTCTTATAATAATTTTTTATAGACTATGTTTAAGAGTTTTAAAGGAAATAGAGTGAAATCGTTAGTAATACAATACTTTAGAATGAAATGAAGTGAAAAAGTAAAAGTATATCACTCTATTGTTTCATTTTAGATAAGGAACCGAGAGATATCTCACTTCATTGTTTAAAAGTTATAATAATAATTAATATCGAAGTGCGATGAATTACAAATTTTATTTTCAATACTATATCATTTTATTCTAAAATTTAGGGAAAAGGGTGTTTTTAAGTAACCAAGGTAAGAATTGTAAATGATTATCTAAAAATAAAAAAAAGGGGATTGTTTCATCCCAAAGCATCTAGATTGAAGGGTATGAAAATTTAAGGAGTTAAGTGTTAAGAAATGGTTTGGGTTCTATCCTTAACCATTCCACCCACTTACTTAAAAATTATCAAACAATGAGTTAGTCTTTTTACCATCTTACGTAATTACTAATTAATCTACTCCATTCATTCAACCAAGCTTAACATGACTTTTTTTTTTGATAAAAGCTTAACATGACTTTTGACCAAACTAATATTGTTGTTTTGTATAACATGATATTTATTATTATTATTATTATTATTATGATAAAAGCATTTATACGACAACGCATAATTATATCATCATAGGTTTGAACATTTTCTTACATGACAGGTAGAAAATATTAATGTCAGTCAGTCTATCCAAACACCGTCCAAAACGTATATGAGAAAATATTCTGATTGGATTCGATTGTCCTTTCAGTCCCGCAATTTCCGAATTGCATATTTGCATCACCAATACTCCCACGACCCACGGTATCACTCTCTTCTCTGTTAGACCGTAGACCACATTCCACATATTCCACATCTATCACAAAATAATATTTAAAAGTGATTGATTGTAAAACTGTAAAACTATAATGTATTCTAATAAATTTTCGATATTCGAATCTTGGAGTCATTATTTTTAAAGGACTTTATCTACTCACTATTATCAATCAAGAATTAGTATCACAGCTATATTTATGTGATATATCCGGTCAAAAATATAAAAAAATATTACTGGTACATTATTACCATTTATAGACATAGTGACAGATTATATCGCTTTCTCATTCTACTGCAATACAATAACACCCGCATAAGCAAACAGAAGACACCACTTTGTCAGCACTTGGCATTTCTTTATCGTTTTCATTTATATTCCTTCACATTCTCCTTACCACCCTCTCCCTCTCTCCCCCTCTCCTTCTATCCACTTTGACGATTAGAGATTACATGTCCCAAAATAATATCTCATTCTCTCTCATCCATTTAAGTTGTGTCATTTATAGACATAATGACACAATTTAAGCGGGTGAGACCGAGAATGAGATACAATTTTAGGACAACTATTTTCAACACTTGTTAACAATATAATATATTTTTAATTATTTTTATTAACCATTTATGTTTTCCTGGCATAATAATAAATATTTCACCTTTTATTTAATATTTTCCATTTTTATTCCCTAACTAGTCTCCTAAGATCACTCCTCCGCAAATCCCAATTTTCATTCATTCAAAAATAAAAATCCAACCTTTCCCTTCTACCAGTGTCTCCTCTGTTTCATAGATTGTGGGTTTTGATTTCAAATTTCAGTTTTAGACCCATATAAAATAAAACAGAGTAATAGTATAGTAATAGCTATCTCTAATTTCTGATTGATTCAGCTCAGTTGGTGAATTCTTTGTATTCAGAAAATGACAGTGGAGAATTTAATGGATGATTCCAGTGACCAGTTTCCGATTGGAATGCGTGTCCTTGCTGTAGATGATGACCCCACATGCCTCTTCGTTCTGGAAACTCTGCTTCGAAGATGTCAATATCACGGTGTGCTTATTCTACTTTTGATTCTGGTTTATCCCTCATAATGATTTTGATTTGGGTTTTGTTCTTTGAAGATTTTGAGGTTCGGTTTGATGAAGAATCTGTTATATCTCTCTGTTTTAATCATATTGTTTCTGGGGTGTACTAACTCTAATTCCCAGTCAACCACAACTGTGTCAAGTTTTCATTTTTATGCATAATTTTTTTAGTTTCTGAAATGTTGGGTTCAATTGTGTAGTAGTGACTAACATGTTTTTCATTTTAGTTTGGTAACTGGACAGAATTCACTTTCAACTAGGGCGTTGGTTTTTTACTGTATGTTGTTGCTTGGTTTCAATGCCGGATCTAACTATTTTGTTCACCATTGGAAATTTTATTTGATGAACATTCCTTAATTTTTTGTGTTCTGGATGCATATGCAATGTAGTGATTGTACTATATTCTTGCTCTTTAAGAATGATATTTATTTTAGTTATGGCTTGTGGATTTTGCAGTAACCACAACTAATCAAGCAAAAACGGCATTGGATTTGTTGAGAGAAAACAAAGACAAGTTTGACCTGGTAATCAGCGATGTGCACATGCCGAACATGGATGGATTTAATCTACTTGAACGTGTTGGTCTTGAGATGGACCTACCTGTCATAAGTAAGGGGGGATCTTACATGCAATCTTCTGCAGTTCATCTTTTTATTATTTCTTCATTTTGATTCCCACTACTGATTATCTATATAACTATTAATCAAGTTAGATAGTTAAGATATTTAGGGGGACATTTAGTTTGTTTTCTGTCTTGATTTTCAATTGATATGTTTTTGTTCATAATTTCAATTCCTTCACAAAAGCTTGAAAACAATAAATAAAGTGAAAACAAAGTGGCATTTTTGTAACTAAAAGTTAAAGCATATCAACTGAAAATGAAGGAAAAAAACAAACCAAACACTGCGTTAGATTTCAAATAATGAGGTTTTGGTTTTCTAATGATCATTGTATAAATATTCAACTATATTCTGTTTACTTAATAGTAGTTCTAGTCCTACCAAAGAAATCAGTTAAGTTTCATATTTTATTTTTGATAAATATGAAACTGTGATGTGCAAAGTAAACTGATTTAAGAAGGCTGTTTTGATTTATTATGTACTCCTGCTTCAATGATTTCAGTGTTGTCTGTAAACGGTGATACCAAGCTGGTTATGAAGGGGATTTCTCATGGAGCTTGTGATTATCTGCTGAAACCTGTGAGGCTTGAGGAGCTAAAGAACATTTGGCAGCATGTAGTCAGGAGGAAGAAGTTTGATTCAAAGGAGAAGAACAAAACCAGCAACCTAGACAAACCACCTACTTCTGATAGTGGCAACGGAATGGGGTCTGCAGGAACAGGGAATTCAGATCAAAATGGAAAGCTGTATAAAAAGAGGAAGGATCAAGATGACGAAGAAGATGAGGATGAAGAGAATGGTCATGACAATGAGGACCCATCAGCACAGAAGAAGCCTCGGGTTGTTTGGTCTGTGGAGCTGCACCGCAAGTTTGTTGCTGCTGTTAATCACTTAGGAATTGAAAGTATGTTCTTTACTCTCTGTCTTCAAAACAAAACAATTGTTAGCATAATTTTTTATTAATTTCTACACGAGCTTAACCAAAAGCTTTCTCTCATTTAATTTTATCAAGATTTTTTTGAATATCTGGATAGATGTTACCTTTAGCATTCCAGTGTTCAGAATAATTTTGATATGATTATTCTGTTCAGAATTATTATGAAGACTTTTCTATTGCTCTTCCTTGTAATAATTGCCACTTAGGACAAATATCATGTCACGATCATCACTCAATTTAATGCCATGCCATGAAGTTTTCCATTACTGAATATGAGTGCCTTACATATGATGTTGTTTTGCTGGCAGAGGCTGTACCTAAAAAAATTCTTGATTTGATGAATGTTGAAAAGCTTACGAGGGAGAATGTGGCCAGCCATCTCCAGGCATTTTTCTAGTTCTTTGTGCTTTAGTTTAATGTCACATAAACCTTTTGATTCATAGAATGTTTCTGGTTTATGAAATGGCTGCAGAAATATAGGCTTTATCTGAAAAGAATTAGTTGCGTGGCAAACCAACAGGCTAACATGGCAGCTGCCTTAGGGAGTGCAGATCCATCCTATTTGAGAATGGGTTCTGTGAGTGGGGTTGGACATTTGCAAACATTGAGTGGTTCTGGACAGTTGCATAACAATGCTTTCAGATCCTTTCCACCTAGTGGGATGATAAGTAGATTGAACTCTCCTTCGGGTTTGAATGTGCATGGATTTCCTTCTTCTGGAGTACTTCCGTTGGGTCAATCACAAAATTTAATCAACTCCACCAACGATCAACTTAAGTTCCAGGCAGCCATAGTACCTGCTAATCAGAATGGGGTTCAGGGAATGCCAGTGTCTGTGGGGCTTGATCAATTGCAACAAAATAAAAGTATGGTTTCTGTTCAAAACCTGACCCCTGTTATTGATGCTACAACAACTTTGCCCATCTCAAATAAACTTCCAGAGCTAGGACCAAGAGTAACCCCTAGTGGCTCACACACTCCGAGTCTGGGTAACAATGCCTTGATGCTGGAAGCACATCCACAAGACACACTAGGGGGTATAGTATATGAAAATTCATCTCCTTCAGCACCCTCTCAACTTTCAGAAGTTTCTTTCTTTTTGCCAGATCAAGGTAGGTATGGTGATAATTGGTCAAGTGCTGTGCAGCCAACTGAGATCCAGACAAAGTCTTACCCTCCAAGTGAATGCTTTAGACAGACATGTTTACCTTCTAGAGATAAAGTGGCATCTTTACCCTTGCAAGGGGGGAATCTGGGAAGTCCTTCATCTGTTACTTCACTGTGCGGTCAACCCCACGCTTCGATGACAGATATGCACTCCCAAGGAGTGAGTTTTACTAGTAGACCCAGACATATGAGCAGTAATGTGCCACTTCAAGATTGGAATGACCATAATCAGGACGCTACTTACCATTCAAATGTTATCTGTAGCTCAATAAACTCTCTGAGTCCAGTTAATGGTGTTGTTGGTCCATTAGGCCATATTCCAACAAACTCAAATGTTCTCAGAAAGATGGACTTTAATTTTTGTGATCCATTACTAATGAAGCGTGATGGGGTCATGCAGTTAACTGAAGAGACCTCATTGCAACAACATCTGGGTAATATTGTGAACCCGCAGAAGTCTCAATACAGTCGCTTCTCTAATAATCTTGGTTCACTGGACGACTTTCTGAGTTCAATGATGAAACAGGTAATAACATATATGCAATTTGACGAGAGTTTTCTTGTTGATGTTTCTGTATAATTCTTTTAATACATTGAATGCAGTCTATCCTCACATGCTTGATAATGGCTTAAAAATAAAATCATTCAAAGTTATGATTTAATTACCTGATACATCATTTATTTATTTTTTCTGCCGTCGACAATTACAGCATTTGTAGGTCTTTTTGAGCTAGTTAGTTACCATCTCCACTCACAGTTTTCACTTTCTGGCCTCAAGTACTACTGTTTTATGTTAATCTCCATTTAGATAGTAAAAAAAATGCAGTCAGTCAGCTTTAGGGAGAGATAATCAGATGTCAGCATAGTTACATTTGTTTTATACACTCGCCAGAAGGCTTAAAATGTTACATTGTAAGACTTTAATGTGTCATATTTTTCGTTAATGTCCACTGGTAGATCTGCTGGCCAAAATAACTGCCATAACTACTGCTTCCGTCTTGACTTTCACATTGGATGAAAGGTGTTGTCTAAGATGCACCACCCACCAAAGTAGTGCAGCGATGCACCACCCACATGTCACATTGTGGGCCAATTGTTTACCCAAGGGGATTATTAAAAGAGTGTTTGACTTGTCAACAATTGTCAACCAACCAATCACAATGTGACATGTGGGTGGTGCACAACTGCACCATTTTGGTGGGTGGTGCACCATAGCCTTCACCGTGAAAACATCCTGCTTGTCTCTCCTGGGTTGGTAAAATAATTTTGTTTATAGTGTATTTGTTTCAGCATTTAAGTTGTGGTCTAGCAGTCTGTTTGTTGATCATTTGAATGTTATATCTTGCATCTGTCCTAAATATTTTCCTTTCATACTCTTGTAATACCATCCATGTTCATGTGATGCAGGAGCAAGATAAGATGAAACAATTGGATGGAAACTTCATTTGCGACAATTACTCTGGTGGGATATCTATGTGATTTGTGATACCAAGTTTAGCGGTATATATGAGCATCACGTCTTCCTTGTTGATGAATTTTGTTCTCCCTTCATCGTATTTAGCTACTTTTGACTTGTCGTAGTTTTGTGTAGGGTGTAGCTTATCTAGATTTCTTCCCCTATTTTATTAAGAAAAATGCATTGTCCATGGGTCCGACAGTTCGATTATGCTTTTGCTACCAAATTTGTTAGTGACCCATTAATAAGACGGTTATAATGAGTCAATGACCCATAAACACTGATTGATTCCCCATTTTATGATTAGATATGTTTTGTCCTCCTAATGTGCGTTCATTTATTGTTATTTATTGTAGCAGGAATAAACAATCTTGTACGGCATCCAATCCAGAATAGCATTTTGTTTTTTTTTGTTAATGAGGATTCCCTATAATGGATAGTAATTTGAGGGTAAATGTATGCTTACTAGTTGAGTTTACTTTTGAAGTTTTTCTTTTTTTGGGATTGGGATGCAGCCATTTCTGAAAATAATAATAAACAATAATAGTGCATGCTCGGATATACTGAGAACTGAAATGTTTTCCCACCAGCACCTCAACGGCCCCTCCTAATGTTATGACGGAGACGGTCATATGGCGTTTTTAGTATTAGGATTCTCCCCTCTTGTTTATTTTTTTTTTTCTCTCATGCTATAAGAGAAAAAGACCAAAAACAAGTGTTAGTAAACTCTATATTCAAAAAGAAATTTGACTTTGTGTTTTTGACTCTTTCCCTCTCTAACATTAGAGGGAAAAGGGGAGAGTAAGAGGATCTAAATCCACGTTTTTATTTTATTATTATTACCAGATTACCGTTGTACACGAATTAAAGTTGTGAATAAAACTATCAGGTTTCTGTTTCATTCTCACATCAATGCCCCCCTTGTCAGTAGAATTTTGCATGTAATAGTTATTCACGGATTACAGATACATATTTTCACAGAATCACAGATACTCCTCCATATTAATGTTTTAGTTTAAAATCAATTGTGATGAATTGCAAGAGAAGTTGGTTCTGTTAGTCTCTTGAGTCTCGTCTCCTTTGGTTTCTTTTGGTGAAGTCTCATGTAAAGCTAATAATGTCCTTGGGAATGGCTCAGAAGGGTGGGAATAGGCCAGGTCCTGACAAGCCTGGGCCTGGCCTGCGTTCCAATCTTGAGGCCTGAGCATGGCCTATGGCTTGATACAGGTCGATTTTAAAGGCCCAAGCCCGGCCTACTTTAAAGTCTGGCCTGACCTGAAAACCTACTTCTTAACAAGACCTTTAAATATGTCTCCATCTATAAATAGGTCATATACATTCACTTGTAAATAGGCTCGTAGGCCTCTAATAATAAAGAAGTTGATAAACCTATACTAATAAACTAGTATTTTTGCACTCGTGCAATGCATGGGTCATCAATTACTATTATTATTGTTAGCATTATTATCATTAATAACTTGAATTGTGCCTCTATATATACCAAACTTTTTTTTTTTATTATCTCAAATTAAGTCTACTATGTCAAACATTTTCCTTACTTATTTCACACTTAGCTTTCAATATTTCCTTCCCACCCAAAATGGTGGTACTCATTCATCTCCAATGCTTTTTATTTATAGACAGAAGTGATCAGCAAAAACTTTGAAACAATTTTATCTATAATTTGAGTGCAAAGAATTGAACATTATTTTTATTTTAAAATGATATTACAGTACGTAATGTATACTATGTGTTAAGTGTTCTTCTTTGATTATTACTAATGATCAACTAATCCTCTTAAATCATGTGGTGCTGACACATGTCCCTTTATTAGAAAATCAGCAATTCCCCTTATTAATTAGTATAGATATAGATTTATTATTTAAAATAGAAAAAACAAAGGCAAGGATATAGAAAAAAATAGATTAGAAAATATGAATAGCTCTGCCTCTATTTATATCAATTCAGAGATTGTCGTGTTTGACTCTCAAAACATTGTACATTTACCGGTTTGTAAATATTTTAAAACAAAAAAAAAATATAAATTTTAGAAAATAAAAAATAATAATAAAAAAATTTCATCACTTGACATGTGGCTTGCACCATTGTGCTACACTAAAATCAGCATTTCCCCTTATTAATTAGTATAGATATAGATTTATTGTTTAAAATATAAAAAACAAAGGCAAGGATGTAGCCAAAAACAAAAACAAAAAAAACAAAATATGAATAACTATGCCTCTCTTTATGTCAATACAGAGATTGCCGTGTTTGACTCCCAAAACAATGTACTTTTACCGGTTTGTAAATATTTTAAAACAAAAAATATATAAATTTTAGAAAATTAATAAAATAATAATAAAAATATTCCATAACTTGACATTTGGCTTGCACTATTGTGCTACACAAAAATCAGAATTTTCTTTTAACAATTAGCATAGATATAGATTTATTATTTAAAATAGAAAAAACAAAGACAAGGATGTACGTAGCTTTAAAAAAAAGTATTAACAGAAAAAATTAGAAAAAAAAGTAGGAAAAAAATATATTTAAAAAATATTAGCAAAAAAAAAAAGGAAAAATTTATTTTAAAAAAAAATTAGGAAAAAAAAAGTAATTATAAAAAAATATTTAAAATAATTAGAAAAAATTATTTAAAAAAATAAGAAAAATGAGGAAAAAAATAATTTGAAAATAAATATATTTAAAAAAAAAGGTTAAAGTAATCTTTTGGTCTTTATACGTGACACTGATTTTCAATTTGGTTCGAGTTTTACGACCCTAAACTTTTTCGAAGAACACGGTAGCTTTGCTACCTTTCCTGACTAAAAATATTTAAAAATAAAAAAATTATAAATTTTAAAAAGTAAATAACAATATCCGAACCAATTAGGATTTCAAAAGATTTTAATGGACTTTTTTATGGCAAAAGAATAATGTGGTATTCAATCAAGATTTTTATACAATATAAATAAGTCCTATGGTATTCAATCAGGATTATTAGAATTTTTTTTTTTAAAGGATTCCAGATCCATTGGTATTCAATTAAGACTTTTAGTAAGTTAATAAAAATCTTCTGGTATTCAAAAGTTTGCTGATGTCAGTGGATTGTTTTGTATAATGGATTTTGAGTGACTTTTTAGTGAAATATATAAATAAAAACCTATTCCAAAATCCCACCCAAATCCTTCATACTTTTTGTTCCCTTATTCTCTCGCAGACTTTCTCCTCTGAGCCGTTAACTGTTCTTTGAAGGTTACACTCTTCTTGCAATTCGTTCTCTACCTGTATAACTCTTTTCTTTCAATTTTTTTCTTTGCTTTGTATTGAAGCTTGTGTATCAATTAATATTACCTGAACAGAGTGTTTATCATTATATGTATTGATGCTTAGTAATATATCATTCTTTTTTTTTTTTTGACAAAAAGTAATATATCATTCTAGTGTTTTTAAAAGAATACTTTCCATGATTACATGAATGGGTTGAAGGCGATGTTCAGGGGTCGATATGATTTGCTCAAATGAAAAATATGATAAGGGAATATATATACACACAATATATATATATATATAAGATCCGTACTTCTCATCATCCTGCTCTCTTCCCCCTTTCCCTTCCTGTAACCCCGGCATCCCTCTGGTATCAGAGCCCGATGGGGAAGTAGGAACTGTAGTATGGATCTAAGATCCGTACCTTGCTAAGTAAAAAAAAAAAAAAAAAAGTTTTTTCGGAAGAAATTATTATGCTTAAATGGTTTGAGTACCTTTTAACTGGTAAGGACCTCCGTGTTTATACATTGGTATGTCTTGTTAAAGCTGTAGCAGTAAGATCTCGTGTGGATAGAGGCAGTCAGTCTAATTTGCCGATGCTTGAAGCAAGATAAATCAAAGTATAGATAACGAGTAGCAGTAAGTCTACTTTGAGGTAGCTTTTGGTTATTTAAGTAAACCCTTTTTCAAAAGGTAAGGTACAGCTATGTTTAAGTATAATAAGATCTAATGATTTTGTAAATCCTTGTAAAGTTGCTAATTTTAATATTTTAATAAAAAATATTCAGCAAAGTAAGGCTTAGATCTATATCTACTGTTTTTATGGAACCAAAAGAAGGCAATGATATCAGTTAATTGAATTTATGTTATCTCGCTCCCTTTCAAGGCTTTCTTTCCGCTCTTCCCAACCTTCTTCTTCATCTCTTCAGGAATCTGATATTCCTACCAATCCAAGCAGTATTTTCCAAGAGGAAATCTGCTTTGAAAATATCAATCAAGATATTAATAATTGGGTAATCCCAAAGATACCCACAAAAGAATTATACAAACCAGAAGGTAGATTTTTTGCTACCTCTGATTATGTTATCAAAACGGTAGAGAAAAATATTCCTATCAATCCAGAGAGTGAGGAATTTCATCTTCTCTCAATGGATACAATCAAAAATCATAAACAAAAATACAGATACTTGCACATAGGATGTGTACAAGTAGCTGTTAAACCTTTAATCCGCGAAGGATTAAATGCTTCAATCTTAATGTGCTTAAGAGACATTAGGCACAACAAATTTGAGGATTCGTTATTAGGCACAATAGAAACTGGCCTAAGTCAAGGTCCGATTTACTTCAATTGTTACCCAAATAGGACACTGAGTCTACAGGACAATAATATATTAGACTCTTTGTTTTTAAATATTAAGATCTGTGGCTTAGACATGAAGCCTGGATCTATCCCAGCAGCTTTGCTTTACAGGATTCAATACAAGGTTATGAATTCTTGTAATTCTAAAGTTCTTAAAACTAGAACATCGGGAGAGACAACTTTGTTTCTTACTGATGTTACTAAAGCAAACGTTATTGTCCCTAAGACAATCCACTGGAAAGATGTAAATCTACCAGAAAGATGGATTTTGGATAAAGCAGTACCTGCTTTACCAAGGGAAACTGCCAATTTCAGCAATATTGTCCAGAATCAATCAGGACAAGTTGAATTAATTTTCGAAAGAAGAAACTCTTTCAGTTCTATCAGATCCTCTAGTCTTAGATCAGAAGCCTTTAGGACTGTCCCTTCAAGACAATCTTTCTCAACCACATCTCAAATTCCGAATATTAATCTTCAGGGATTAGATACATCATCTACTATCCCTAGACCAATTTATCAGACAGAAGATGATCAACGATCAATTCAGTCTCCAACCTTTTCCTCCCTTAATGAATCTTATAATGATTTGTAAGCCCATTATTGATAAGGAATCCCTTAGAAAGGACTTTTACTCTGAGGAATGGAAACCTCAAAGAGAATGGTTCTTACAAGAATATAAGGGAACAATCAGAAATAATATTCAAAAAGAATATTATCAATTTCTTAACAATGTTAAGACAAATATTTTATTTTTTGACTGGTTTCATGCTTATGCAGTCAAAAATCAAATTAACTATCCTTGGAAAACAAAGATAGATGTTGATAAAACCACTAATGTCATTACAGTATGGCATTTGAAAAATGGTGAGTTAGTTAAAACAGAGTTACCACCAAATAACTCTTTCCAACTCCCAGGTGTTAAAGATCCTATCACCAACAAACCAATTATGGCTGCTCCGTTCAAAAATAAGAATGCTGATGAAACAGTCTCAGCTCACGACATTAACAAATTAATGGAACAATCAAATTACACAAACAAATACCTACAAGTATTAGGGGAACATATTATCAAAAAAGATGTATCCACTGATGCATCTACTTCAGGAACCAAGAAAGAGACTCCCTTAGAAAAACCCTTGTTTAAACCTTTCAAGGTCAATAAGAAGGTCAAAGAGAATTTACAACTCCTTCTTTACCCAGACATAAAAAGGGAAAAACAAGAGTTAATACAAAAAATAAAACAATTAAGTGTTCCAGAGTCCCCAAGTAGCACTCAAGAAGGTCCACCCTTATTAAGAGGTAAGGGAATTACCAAAGATCCAACAGACAAAGATCCAACCATAAATGTCCTAAACGAAGACGGTTCAGAAACGGAATCTGTGGCCAGTACTTCTAAATCCAACCCAGTAGATAAACCTTTGATCAATAGACCTTTGATCAATATGAATCCAGTCTATACCCAACCCTGGAAAAAACCAACAAGACTGTATTATCCTAGAGCAACCCCTCCGGATTTGCTCCTTGAAGAAAAAACTTCTACTCTCAAAAGTTTCAATGCTAACAACATCTATGAATGGAACATAGATGGCCAAATGGAGTATCAAATTCTCCAAACAATGCAGCACATGACCATGATGGCCACTGCATACCAAACTGCGAATGAATGCTCTGAAGAAGCCATTTGCAATATTTTGGTTGCTGGTTTCACAGGCCAACTAAAAGGCTGGTGGGATTATTCTTTCTCTGATATACAGAAAGAACAAATGTTCACAGCAATCAAAACTGACACAGAAGGAAATCCAATCTTTGATAATGACGGCCAAACCATTCCAGATGCCGTCAACACCTTAATCTTTTCAATTTGCGGACACTTTATGGGTA
Organism: Echinosophora koreensis; assembly: GCA_035048595.1. Lineage (NCBI taxonomy): Eukaryota > Viridiplantae > Streptophyta > Magnoliopsida > Fabales > Fabaceae > Echinosophora > Echinosophora koreensis. The sequence continues at coordinate 5,931,036 of JAPCYP010000001.1, read as the reverse complement.
GTACTTCTACCTGGAAAGATAGGTCTGCCGAGTTATTATCCAATCTTAAGTGTAGATCTTTATCCAGTTTTAGGTGGTATAAGGATACCTTCCTAACTAGGGTTTACACTAGAGAAGATTGCCAAAATAAGTTTTGGAAAGAAAAGTTCATTGCAGGTCTCCCAACATCTTTAGGTGACCTTGTAAAAGATGAGCTTATAGCCCAATCTCCAGATGGAAATATTCCATATGAGCAATTGAGTTATGGTCAACTCATTGCAGCAACCCAGAAAATAGGGGCAAGACTTTGTAAGGAAGACAAAGTCAGAGATCAATTCAAAAAAGAGAAAGCAGCAAAGAAAGATTTAGGATCTTTCTGCGAGCAATTTGGGATACCCCCTTGCCCAAAAGATAAATCAAAATCTTCCAAGAGGTATAAAGAAAAACCGCATAAACCTAAGTATACCAAATACACTAAGTGGAAGAAACACAAACGGTTTAGCAAACCAAAACCTGAATTCCAGCCAGAATTCAAACCCAAACAAGAAACTAGTACTAGGTTTCCCAAAAAAAGCGGTTACATGTTACAACTGCGGTAAACAGGGCCATATCAGTAAATACTGTAGGCTAAAGAAAAAGATCAAAGAATTAAATCTTGAACCATCAGTTGAGGAACAACTAAATAATCTTTTGATCCAATCAGATTCTTCAGGTGAGTCAGATGGTGATTTTTCTGAAGATCTCAATCATATTCAACATGATGATATTGGAAGCCTTAGTTCCGATTCATCTCATGAAATTAATGTCCTAACTAAGGAGCAAGATCTCCTTTTTGAGGTTATTAATTCAATATCTGATCCAGATGAAAGGCGCAGATATCTGGATAAGCTTAAGTCTTCTATGGAGTCCTCAACGGAAAAGGATTTCAAAAACAAAGGAAAAGTTATTGTTAAAGATCATTTTGACTTTAGACAGATCCTTAAAAGACTTGAAGCTACTCAACAAACGAAACCTGTGACAATTCAAGATCTCCAGCAAGATATTAAGAATTTGAAACAGGAAGTTAAAGAGATCAAACAGGAACAATCTGTTCATAAATTAATTCTGTCACAATTAGCAGAAGCCCAAACTGATGATTCTGATTCGGAAGATAAACCTGAATCAAGCGTCATCAAAGATAGTGAACAGAATATTCCTACTAAAAATCAAGAAGATAAAAATCTAGAACAAGATCAAACATTCTTAAATTTAATCAATCAATTAAGAATTCAAAAATTCCATATTAAAATCAAGATCATTATCGGGAATTTTGTTCTTGATTCAACAGCACTCTTCGATACAGGAGCTGATTCAAACTGTATTCAGGAGGGATTAGTCCCTACTAAATACTTCGAAAAAACTTCTGAGAAGTTAAGAGCAGCTAATGGTTCTAAACTTAGAATCAATTACAAGCTGTCAAAAGCCCTAATAGAAAACCAAGGTCTTCAGGTAGAGACTCCTTTTCTATTAGTCAAAAATCTCAAAAATGAAGTGATTCTTGGAACACCGTTCATAAGATCACTTTTCCCCATTTCCATTTCTGACAATGGAATTATAACGCAACATCTGGGAAAAAACATTATTTTTCCCTTTATCAGAGAACCAATCATTCGAGATTTGAATTTTCTCGATTACAAAATTAATCAAATCAATTTTTTGAAAGAAGAAATTTCTTTTAAAAATATTGAGTTACAATTACAACAGCCTAATATCAAAAACAGGACTCAGATCCTTTTTGATGAAATCCAAAAAACTATCTGTTCTGATTTGCCCACAGCATTTTGGAATAGAAAGAAATACGTTGTAGACTTGCCTTATGAACAAGATTTTAATGAAAGGCAAATCCCTACTAAGTCTAGACCAATTCAAATGAATCATGAACTTCTTAGGTATTGCCAGAAGGAGATTAATGATTTCGTAGAAAAGGGTTTGATTAGGGAAAGCAAATCTCCCTGGTCATGTTCAGCTTTCTATGTCAATAAGCAAGCAGAAATTGAGCGAGGAACGCCCCGCTTAGTTATCAATTACAAACCTTTAAATCAAGCTCTTAGGTGGATCAGGTATCCAATTCCTAATAAAAAGGATTTGCTTAGCCGTCTAAACTCGGCTAAAATCTTTTCAAAATTTGATATGAAATCTGGTTATTATCAGATAGAAGTCAAAGAAAGTGACCGTTACAAAACAGCGTTCACTGTTCCTTTCGGGCATTATGAATGGAATGTAATGCCCTTTGGACTCAAGAATGCTCCTTCAGAATTCCAGAGAATTATGAATGAGATTTTTAATCCTTATTCAGATTTTACACTTGTCTACATTGATGATGTGTTAATCTTTTCCCAATCTATCGATCAACACTTCAAACATGTCAAGATCTTTATTGGTGTAATTAAGAGAAATGGTTTAGCAGTATCTAAAACCAAAGTTTCTCTTTTTCAAACAAAGATCAGATTTCTTGGTCATAATATTTACCAAGGAACTATCATTCCAATCAATCGAGCAATAGATTTTGCAGATAAATTCCCTGATCAAATTATAGACAAAACCCAGCTCCAAAGGTTTTTGGGTTGTCTCAATTATGTTGCTGATTTTGTTCCTAATCTCAGCAATATTATCAAACCTTTACACAATCGTCTTAGGAAGGAACCTCCTCCTTGGACAGATGAACACACCAAAGTTGTTCAAATCATAAAATCTCAGATAAGGAATCTTCCATGTCTTTATCTTCCTAATCCAACTGCTTTTAAAATTGTCGAGACAGATGCTTCTGACATTGGCTATGGCGGCATTTTAAAACAAAGGATTTCAAATAAAGATCATATCATTGCATATACTTCTAAACATTGGAATTCTGCTCAACAAAATTATTCAACTGTTAAAAAAGAAATTTTAGCAATTGTTTTGTGCATTTCAAAATTTCAATCTGATTTACTTAATCAAAAAGTTTTTGGTTAGAGTAGATTGTAAATCAGCTAAAGACATTTTGCAAAAAGATGTTAAAAATTTAGCTTCAAAACAAATTTTTGCTAGATGGCAAGCTATCTTAAGCGCTTTTGATTTTCAAATTGAATTTATCAAGGGCTCTTCAAACTCTCTCCCTGACTTCCTTACTCGTGAATATTTGCAGGGTAAATAAAAGAGTGAGAGTGGCAGAAATGCCAAGAACATCAACTTCCTCTGTGAAGGGGAAGGGAAAAGGTAAATTAGTCCTTTCAGGACTTCAACAGCGCCAAGTTGCGTCCAAAGAATCAGGGTCTTCGACCCAGTCTGGGTCATTAACCCAGAAAGCAATCAAGCTGGGGTCATCCCCCCAGAAGCCAACAATCAAAGCAGAGTCATCGACTCAGCAAGCCGCCAAACAGTCTAAATCAGACTATGGCATTCCAATCCAATCTTTGTTAGCCTTTCAAGATCAAGGCCTAACCAAACTCCCTAAGGGAACATGGGGAGATAGAGTGGAGAATGAACCCGACTCTCCACCCCTACTGAAAACCTTAATCCAAGAGTTAGCTCAAACAGCTACTCCCCTAAATGTTGTCAAACCTGATACAAGATTATCAACAAAAGACAACACTCAAACTCAAACCCTTGCAACTAAATATGTTGCCAAAAATCAATACCAATTTGTTGTGCAAATGGAACCAGGATTTTGGGATAATAACCCTAACAAAGTTCCCGCCAAAATCTTTCAAAATGGTTGCCATTTTCAGCAAACACAATCAAACAAAAACAGAAACTTTTATGAGTTTATATTGATTGACACCGATTCAGTCTCGATTAAACATTAACGAGATCCCAAGGATCAATCAACATACACTCATTCAACTTTCTAGATTTTAAAGGTTTTAACACCTGAGCAATTTGGAAAGAACTTGAATGTTTCCAAAAAAATTTCTCAAACTTTTGATCCCATTGGTTTTAATTACTGGGATTACCAAACAGCTTGGTACAATGTTTTCTGGTACCAAAATATTCAAAATAAACATTCTTGGTTGATTTATTTCAAGAAGAATGTAAATTACAAATTTCCCCAGTGGTTTATCCATTGGTGGAGAATTTTTGGTCCAATCAAACAAATCCTTCCACCAGATCTTCTAGAAGGATATCAAACTTTTGAAAAATATTTTGATATCAAGGAAAGCCCATTTCCAATCAATCTGGTGTTTTTCTCAAAATTTTCCCTATCTTGGGTTTTCAGTTGGCAATATAAGTATCAGAAGCAAGAGCATTATCCTGGTATTTTGCCAATTTTGCAAAGATCAACCTATGTCAAATGGTGGGCACAATTCAACTATGCAGCGGCCACCAGTGACAATGTCAAATTATGGTTCCAACAGAATCCAAAATGGATGAAGGCAGCGAACCCAGAAACCTGCGAGTTTCTCAATCAGCGCTCCCAGATTATTTCAGTTCTGGCAAGCACCAAGTCAAAAGAAAGTTTCCTTAACAATATGGAGGCTATTTTGAGGTTGGCTAAAGAAGAGCTTCCTTCAGAATCAAAAACAACAAAGTCTTCCAAACAAAAGCTTCCCCAGTCCGATGAGGAAGATCAAGAAGACTTAAGTCAATGCTCTGACCCATTCTATCAGAATGGAGATGATTGTTATGGGATCGACCTCACAGTCAATCTGAGTGACGATGAATAAGTTCTAGTCACTAGTCAATCAAAACAGTTTGCCGACAGCTACAGTCCCAGTCATGATACCGGCACTGTTCATCAATAGTTGCAATAGTTTAGGTTTCTGTTACCTGTACTGTTGTAATAGTAACTTTTCAATTTTCTATTTAAAGGATGTTAGGCTCAGTTGTTAGACATCCGAAGTTTTAGAGAGAGTTTTTAGAGATAGAAGCTCTGAGTACTCAACAGTAAGAGTTCCTCAGATATTCTACCTTCCTCTTTCGGATCAATCTTTTTGTTTTCAATCTTGTAGTGTTCAATCTTTTTCATTCAATAAAACTTATGGTTTAAAGTATCTCTTCTCCCTCCACCGGTCCTGGTGAGGCTCTGCCTCCGCTCCGGTTTCTTTTATTTTCCAGATCTTGGTCGGTTCACCGCCTTTCTGGGTTTATGCTTTTATATTTTCTGTTTTAATCTCTACAGTACTTGTCTTTACTGTTTACATGTTTTAATTTCCATATTTTAATTATTTTGTTGTTCTATTAGATGTAAATCACCTCTGTTAATCCTACTTCTCATCATCCTGCTCTCTTCCCCCTTTCCCTTCCTGTAACCCCGGCATCCCTCTGCCAATGTAAATCACCTCTGTTAATCCTACTTCTCATCATCCTGCTCTCTTCCCCCTTTCCCTTCAACGTATTTCTTTCTATTCCAAAATGCTGTGGGCAAATCAGAACAGATAGTTTTTTGGATTTCATCAAAAAGGATCTGAGTCCTGTTTTTGATATTAGGCTGTTGTAATTGTAACTCAATATTTTTAAAAGAAATTTCTTCTTTCAAAAAATTGATTTGATTAATTTTGTAATCGAGAAAATTCAAATCTCGAATGATTGGTTCTCTGATAAAGGGAAAAATAATGTTTTTTCCCAGATGTTGCGTTATAATTCCATTGTCAGAAATGGAAATGGGGAAAAGTGATCTTATGAACGGTGTTCCAAGAATCACTTCATTTTTGAGATTTTTGACTAATAGAAAAGGAGTCTCTACCTGAAGACCTTGGTTTTCTATTAGGGCTTTTGACAGCTTGTAATTGATTCTAAGTTTAGAACCATTAGCTGCTCTTAACTTCTCAGAAGTTTTTTCGAAGTATTTAGTAGGGACTAATCCCTCCTGAATACAGTTTGAATCAGCTCCTGTATCGAAGAGTGCTGTTGAATCAAGAACAAAATTCCCGATAATGATCTTGATTTTAATATGGAATTTTTGAATTCTTAATTGATTGATTAAATTTAAGAATGTTTGATCTTGTTCTAGATTTTTATCTTCTTGATTTTTAGTAGGAATATTCTGTTCACTATCTTTGATGACGCTTGATTCAGGTTTATCTTCCGAATCAGAATCATCAGTTTGGGCTTCTGCTAATTGTGACAGAATTAATTTATGAACAGATTGTTCCTGTTTGATCTCTTTAACTTCCTGTTTCAAATTCTTAATCTCTTGCTGGAGATCTTGAATTGTCACAGGTTTCGTTTGTTGAGTAGCTTCAAGTCTTTTAAGGATCTGTCTAAAGTCAAAATGATATTATAATCCTTTTTCTTTTCTTTTTTCACATTCATTCCAATTTATAATTTTGTTGATTGGTATGATAGATATTCTTGTTAAATAACTAATAAGTTTTTTACACATGTAGTAGTAATTCAAATGAGGGATTCACAATGAGAAAGTAATGAAGAAAAGAGCAAAGAAAACTATGAATCTTGGATCATTGAGGATATCAATGAGTTGTTGCACCTCTTTGTAAATGCCATAAATAGTGGATTATGTGATGCTAATGGGTCGCTTAGCAAGCAAAATGTAGAAAGAGTGATTCTTCCTTGTCTCAATGCAAAACCTATGCACCCTAATAAAACTTATAATCATTACATGAGCCGAATGAGAAGATGCTAACGTGTGGAGGGCGAGCATAGCTTTAAATATGTGGAGAAATGCTACTTAGGAGAACATGAAACTACATCGAATTGGCCTTTAAAAGATTAGAAAATTTGTATTGGATTTAAATTTTTTTAATAAAAAATGATTCATTTCTTTGTTATCTTTTCCATTGACTTTTGTAACTTGAATCATTTCTAACAAAACATGCATTCATTTCAAATCTTATAAATTCATATAGTCCATTCAAATCTTAAAAAGTCTTATGATATAAATCCTTTAAAATCCAAACATGAGAATCCTGATTATAACAATCTTTAAAAAAAAGTCTTAAAAGTCATTACATTCCTACAAAGTCTTTTAAAATCCACAAGACTTTTTAAAGCCAAAACAATCCTTTAAAATCTCAATCTAATACACGCACCTAAAATTGGTTTGGTTTGATTCGGTTCGAACCGGAAAATATTAAAATATATATATAAATAAAAAAAAAATTAAATTTTAAACTATTAAATTATATATACATTAAAATATAAGTATATAAAAAATTTTCAAATTCATCGAATTATTGGTTCGAGTCTTACGACCCTACACTTTTTTGAAAAACACGGTAGCTTTGCTACCTTTCCGGGCTAAAAATATTTTTTAAAAAAATTATAAATTTTAAAAAGTCAATAACAATATCCGAACTAATTAAAATTGGTTTGATTCGATTCGAACCGGAAAAATAAATATATATATATATATAATTTTAAATTTTAAACTATTAAATTATACATACATTAAATATAAGTATATAAAAATTAAAATATCAAGAATATGACAACTCTATTTTTGCTGTTTGTCAATTTATGATTGGTTGACAGCGTAAATTTTTTTACACTATTTAGTGCATACAAATAAATTCCAAAAAAAAGTATTAGCAAAAAAAAATTATAAAACTAAGGAAACAGCAAAAAATTTTTTAAAAAAAAACTTAAAAAACACAAAAAATAAACGTAAAAAAAATTTAAAAAGAAAAAAAAAGATTATTTTTTTTATAAAAATTTAAATTTTAAAAAAAAGACAAAAAATGTTGGCGCTGACACATACAGTAAAATTGGCTCTCCATCTTTTATATTAGTATAGATATGTCACCAGATATTAACAATACACACACACACACACATGTGTGTGTGTGTATTAAATAGGCCGGCCTGATAGGCCTAATAGGTTTTTTTAAAAGCCTTAGGCCTGACCTCTTTACCTATATGGGCTTTTTAAAAAGTCCTGACCTGACTTTTTTACTAAATAGGCTAGGCCAAGCTAGGCCTTAAATAGGTTAGGTGATGGGCCCCTAACTAATGGCCTGGCCTATTCCCACCCCTAGGCTTAGTATTTCATTTACACTTGACGCTTACTCTTGCATTATTATTGTATACGGGTTGGAGTACCCCTTGTACTCCCATTCAATATACTATTTGCTTATATATATATAAAAAAAAAAAGGGATCATCTTTTTTTATTAATAAAATAAATATTAAAAAAATAATTATTATTGATATTTTAATTAATGTTTAATTTTTTTATCCTAGCTAGGCATGCCTTATGGAGTCACATGACAAAACTTTGTTACGCAGATAAATATTGTTACTTTTCTGATAGCAATTTGATGGAGGGGCGAATATTACACCATTGAAAATTTGTGAGAACTAAATTCACTAAACAACGAAGGAGTAAATTTTGTCAAAGTGAAAAACTCGAGGGAGTAAAAGTAATTTTACCTATTATTTAACTTCTAACAATGATTTTTGCGACAAAAATACATTTTATAAAAGAGTCATATTACTTATATAACGTTTTTAGATATCAATACTGTAGTTTTGTACTTTAATATTTATATTCCCTTCCTCATTCCACCACAATACAATTTTTTTTAAAAAAAGGCTTAATTGTTTGGTTCCTCTATTATTAGCCATGTGTTTTGGTTCTTATGGTTTTTACAGGACATTTGATCCCCCTATTTTTTCAATGTTGTAAACTCGACCCTTCTATCCAATCACCACTTTAAGCACATAGAACCTTTAGTTTAGCTTTTGTGGTAAAGGATCCTGTGGTGGAAATCGATAAATGGTAGATAAAAACCATTGAATCATGTTGAAGCAGAAAGACAGAGGAGAGAAAAACTCAACCAGAAGTTCTATGCACTTATGGCAATGGTCTTCTCTATTGATCATTGAAAAATTGACATACATTAGACAAAAAGACCAAATTTTGCAACATTGAAAAAATAGAGACCAAATATCCTAAAAAAATGAGTAAAATTCACATGACCAATAATAAAGGTTCATATATCCAAATAATAATAATAATAATAATAATAATAAGAGTTCAAAAGTACAATTAAGTCAAAAAAAAAAAAAAATTTATTGAACACCGTACAATGTCCCATACAATGTTAGTTTCAAGTGTACAAATGAACTCTTCCTTTATAAAATCAAGTTTTCAAGATAAAACTTCTTCAAGATGTCTTCAGTGAATTTCATCAGTTCTTCAACCACTTAAAAAATAAAAAAACAAGGGCATCATACTTCAGAATTCAGAGTCAAGTAAATATACAATTGATCATCGTTCATTTAAATTTCTTAAAGATGACATTTGACATCAAATATATTTGACATTTTTGAAAAAGTGAGTTGAAAATAAAATTTGTTTTATTCAGACATAAAAAATACACAAGAATAAATTTTGTTAATAAAACCTTAAAGTTTTATTATCATATATAAGGGTGAGAAAGAAACATTGAAATTTCACCAAAAGGTAATTATCTTAAAAATAAAGCATTTCTTATTTCTTAAACCAAACAGCACGTCAACTCTTGGATGAGATGACACAGATCTTTTCCAACTTAACCAGAGGTCTCAAGTTCGAATCTTGACCCTGAGAATACAACAACGTTAAAACTTTTGAGGATGCCCTTATGGTCCTACCCGACTCAAGGAATTAGTCTCCGCAGTTGCACGCGGAGAATACCATGGGAAACCAACAAAAAAAAAACCAAACGACACCAAAAATACCTCATACTAGCAACTCATGAAAATGAACTATTTCAAGTTAAATTATTATTATTATTATTATTATTATTATTGTTATTATTATAACAAAAACCCTTGGAACATTGGTTAAGGAATAAAAAAAACAAATATTTGTATTCGAATGATGTATTTAACATTTTGAAAAATGTCACTTAATTTTTCAATACAAACTTTCTTTTTGTGGGTTCATTAACCAATACCCTAAGGATATTCACTAGCAAGACCCTTATTATTATTATTATTATTATTATTATTATTATTATTATTATTATCCAATGAACTTTGCTCCAAGGGATTTAATAACTACCGCACATGCTATAGCGCATTTTTGTATTTTAATCTTACATCACTTTTGACGAGTTAAAATGTTGATTTAGACTACTATGCTACAACGAATATTGTCTGCGAGGAATTGCGTTTAATCATCCAATAAAATGAACCCGGCATCAGATTTCTCTGTGTTTTCATTCAATTCAGCATCATTCTTGGTTCCACCCATTACTGTATCCTCTTCATTCAATGAGCAGCTTTCTTTATCAGGTTCCGACTCCATTACCATATCTTTGCTCTCATTGCCTGGTTTGCATTGATCTTGAGGGGTAGGCAATCTGGAGCCCGAAACTTCAAGGTGTGGTGATATAGTAGCCTCTGATTTGTTATCTGAATTCAATACTGTCGTTTCTGCACTAGCCTGATCTTGTTGAATGGGTGTTAGCAGTCGGTTGATATCTTCACAAATGGTTTCTAGTGGAGGGAAATTGTTCACCACATTGCCCTCTGATTGTTCTCTTGCCAAAGATGTTCGAACTGAATCCACGGGGTTTTGCTTCACTACCTTGCACATCTGCCAATACAGAGGAAAGATTGTTGATACAGATCCTCATTATAATACTACTACTGTCTACCTCTATTTTATTTGAATGACATGAAGAGAACATGATATGCGATAGTACTTTAGTTTTACCTCATTGTAAAGTCGAACCAATTCCAATTTATTTGGATCATTATCACAAGCAGCATCCGAAATTTCTTCCAAAGCTGCAGAAAATGGCGACACTGAAAGTCAGTCTTTGATCCCCCCCTCCCCCCCAAAAAAAGGGTTGGGTATGCATATACCAACAGTAGAAGCTAAGCAAACATAATAAAAATAAAAAATAAAAAAAAGGGAACAACGAAGGGAAAGATCACAAAACACAAAATAACAGAAATACTGACTAAATTGATAAAATATCTGGACGGATTCTTGCATACTCTTGAGGGTATTGCACTCACCAGTCCAGATTTTGCTTAAATGTTCATTTGACAGCACATTTGATTTTTGTGCCACATGTCATGTTCTATTTGTCTAGGTGAGTGAAATACTCTTGGAGTATCCAAGACTTCCTCTATTATCTGATGCAAACTAATTCCTATTGTCTGGCCATGAGACAAAGTATCTGATAATCTGATGGATAACAATAGAATCATACCTATTGCTTCCGCTTGAGACAGTTGATCAATCATTTGGGCATCAGTGTCCCCTAATTTATAACCTGGAAAAGTTGTAGCCTTGGGCTCACTTTTAAGTTCTTCGTTTGCTTTTGGATCACCCTTAAACATAGTTATGAGGAAGAAATGTCAGTCCACAAGCAAGTAGCAAACCTTGTCAGAGACAACATACATTTAAGATTGCTGTCTGACGCACCACTGGTAAATTTTATTCATAATTAAAACACAATCATAGTTATGATTAAGGATACCAACCCAATAACTAATTGACGATAGTATTTGAAAAGTAAACATGTCGTTCTCCAGCAACAAGTATGATAGCGAAAAATGATATATATAATAATTATACAGAACAAGTGTGGAAGGATGAAGAATTATACTTCGGGGAAAAAAATCCATAGAAACCTAAATTTCTTTAGAAAAGATTAAAAGAGGCTCATGACTAATATTTGTACTGTCACCAACCGTAGAGACAATGGTACCAAATCGTGGCCTTCCATTATACATGATAAAAAAACGAGTACTTGGATATAGACAATGATCACTAACAGTCACCACTCCGATGTAAAGAAAGTAGTGTATACCCAACTTTTTCAACCAGAAAATAAGTTCTCTCTTTTCAGGTACCTGAAGTTGGGTATATATGCAGAAAGATCACCTGTCCTCTATTATTGCATTTTCTAATATTTATTTTAACTATCTTCCATAACGACCATGAAGTATTAATCTTTTATGCACATTAAAACATGGATACACTTACGAAGTATTCTTTCTGGTACTCAGCATTGAGCCCTTTTTCCAAGAGAAGAACCCTCTTTTTTATAAACTCAACCTGTCTTCTCTGCATATCTCTAAAATGATATAATATGGAGGAGTCTTGAAATAGCTGTGTTTGGTTCCTAGCATCACCAGAACCTTGTGCACCATCAGCTGCTATGTCATTCCCACCATTTTCCCCAGATTGGTTGCCAGGCACTTCCGCATTTGTCAAATTTGCACCATTTTGCGCCTGAGAGACCACTTGTCCTGGCACTGGTAATTTTATAAGGGGAAGATTCAACTCCTTACAGATGACCTCCTGAATCTTCAGATCCTTATCATCAACAATAGCTTGCCACCTTCCATACCCATGCCTTATATGGAAAAAATTATGTAGAGGAATATATCAACAAAAGGAATCAACAAAAGTTACAACCAGCAAACTACCAATCATCCACAATCATCTATCACAAATCATAGCAATTAAAGGAAAATGAAAAACCGACATACAAAAACACAAAGAAGATATGTATAAATTTAAACCTACATTTTTTCAGTAATATCATGCGGTTAGAAGATACTAATTGTTGTATGTTCAAGAAAACAAAAAATATCTATTAGAAGACATACTTCAAGACGGCACGCAGTAAAACTAAATCATGCTCCTCCTTCCATATCTTTGCACCCTTCAAACCTGGATAGCGTAATAATATGTCATCTGAAAACAGTGGAGTTCGAGGATTTTCTGATGCAAACTTCACCTGTCATTCCATATCCCAAGAGGAAGAAAACATATCCATCAGCTAGAGGAATATAAACTTAAAAAAACTGAACAAAACAGAGAAAGAAAGAAATGAGTTTAAATTGATCCAAGGTCAGTGAAGTTTTCAACACTATCCGACATCAACAAACAAGAACATGCCTTGTTATGATAGCATTTAAGATTTTCACTTCAAACCAAAAGCTTTTAACTGTTCTTTTAAATAGTTGGCATTGCATGGTTCATTGAGTGTCAAACTTTTTATATTTTCAGTGGATCAAAATTAAATTCATAAATATAAAAGCATAGAATTTCATTTTACATCACAGATTTCCTAAAACACTATGAACAAGCATAAAGAAAATGAATCACTAAATGCATTTTGAGCAGGCATCCAGAAGCTACCCCAAATTCTTCAAAAAGTACTTTTTAACGGGAATTTTTTGGGTAAAGCAATATATGTAGTGCGGGAAAAATTAACCAATCCAACAGGTAAGTTATTTAGTGGTTACTCATTGACCAATCTTTGAACATAGGTGTATGTGTATATTGCATATTGTAAATGAAATACAAATGTAGATGAAATGTAATTTCATTCTGTTTGAGAATCAGTTAGGCTAGAACTGATTTAGTTAGGAATTATCCCCCCTGCACTATCTATATATATAGTGCCTAGATACTCTTGTAAAGTTAAGCTAATTCAATACAATAGAATCACTTTATCTTTTCTGCTTTCTATCATTTTCTCTCTGCTCCCTGAATCTCAATATGGTATCATAGAGCTCCAAGATCCTAAGCCATGGCTTCCGATACTGAATCTTCTCCTTCTTCTTCCCCTCCTCCTCCTCCTCCTCCACCGACCGCCGTGAAAGGTCCTGTTACGTTCTCTCACACGATCACAGAGCGTTTTGGATGACAAGAACTTTCTGCTATGGCGTCAGCAAGTCGAGCCAGTTATCAAATCTCATCGTCTTCAAAGCTTCTTAGTTTCGCCTCGAATCCCTCCAAGATTCGCAAGTTCGCAAGATCGAGCTGCGAATCGCGAAAGTGAAGAATACCTAGCGTGGGAATGTCAAGATCAAATGCTGTTCTCCTGGTTGCAATCGTCGCTCTCTAGTACGATTCAATCTAGGGGTTTTAGGATGTGTTCATACGTTCGAACTCTGGGACAAAGATCCATGTGTATTTTCAGAAACTCACTCGTGCGCGAGCTAGGCAATTGCGCACTGAACTTCGCAACACAAGACTCGAAGATCGTTCGATCTCGGAATTTCTTGCTCGGATCAAGGCTCTTGTTGATTGTTTGGCCTCTGTTGGTGATCCGATTTCAGCAAAAGACATCTCGACGTTATCTTGGAAGGTCTACCGCAAGAGTACGACTCCATCATATCCATCATCGAAAGCAAGTTTGACGAGGAAATTCCGATTGAAGAAGCCGAGGCGCTTCTGCTAGCCCAGGAAATGCGAGTTCAGAGATATCGTAAGCTCACGATTCAAGATTCGGCCTCTGTCAATGTAACTCAGGTACCGGCTCTCCACTAATTCTTCTCCAGCTCCTTCTTCCTCTCAACCGCAAGCCCTAGTGCATGCGTCTCAGGTCTCAGAGGATCATTATTCCGGTTATCGTGGCTCCGTCCGAGGCCGTGGAGGTCGCTATGGTAGAGGACGAGGTCGTGGTGGCAGATCCTCGGTACAATGCCAAGTGTGTTACAAGTATGGGCACTCTGCCTCTGTTTGCTATCATCGCTTCAACCAGCAATATCAAACCACCACCTCCACCTGTGGTGCCTCCTACACATCACCAAGTTCCCTTTAACTTTCAAGGTTATAACCAACCTCCTCAAGGCCATGTGCAGCCTCCATCACAGCATTACTCCCAAGGATATGCTCTCAGAATCCAGCCTTAATTCAGTCTCAGTATCAGCAACATCCATCACAGGGTTCCAATCCTAGTGCTATGTTGACTATTTTCCAGCAAGTCCCTCCTCCAGTTGGTTTCCTGATTCTGGAGCTTCATTTCATGTGACTGGTGATCATCACAACATCCAACAGATGACACCTTTCGAGGGCCCTGACCAAATCTTTATTGGTAACGGGCAAGGTTTGCCTATACACTCTATCGGTTTCCCTCTCAATTTCCCTCTGTTGAGAACCCTAAAGTCCCCTCTTATTTTACATAACTGTTGCATGTCCCTTTCAATTACCAAAAATTTAATCAGTGTTAGTAAATTTGCTCATGATAATTCAGTTTTCTTTGAATTTCATGCTAATCACTGTCTGGTTAAATCTCAGGACACACATGAAGTCCTACTCCAAGGCAAAGTTGGTGCTGATGGCCTATATGTGTTTCCCAACCTTCAGCTACATCCTCCCGGGTCCACTCTTCCCTCTTGTTTTGCTACTAGTCTGTCCAATAATGTTGTCAATGAGTCTGTACCTTCTGCTGTAAATGCTCCTAGTTTCCCATACAAGTGGCACCTTAGGTTAGGCCACCCAAATATTAATGTCATGCGACTTGTATTTCAACATTGTAAAATTCCCCTTTCAATAAAAGATGATTCCTTTTGTTCTGCTTGCTGTATTGGGAAAGCACACCGATTACATGCACCTTCTTCTACCACAGTATACAACACTCCATTAGAATTAGTATACAATGACTTATGGGGACCTGCACCTATCCCCTCTTCAAACAATTTTCTCTATTATGTCACCTTTGTTGATGCATATTCCCGTTTCACATGGATTTATCTCCTTAAAAGTAAATCTGAAACTTTCACCATCTTTAAACAATTCAAGACTATGGCTGAACTTCAATTTAATACTAAACTCAAAGCCATACAAACAGATTGGGGAGGTGAGTTTTAGACCTCTCACAAAATATCTCAATGAACTAGGTGTTATTCATCGTCTCATTTGTCCTCACACTCATCACCAAAATGGTGTAGTTGAGCGCAAACATAGACACATAGTGGAGTTAGGACTAACTCTACTCAGTCATGCATCTCTCCCTCTCAAAACTTTGGGATCATGCCTTTCTAACTGCAACTTATCTCATTAATAGATTGCCAACTGCTTCCCTAAACTTTTCAGTTCCCTACACCACTCTCTTTAGTCAATCCCCTGATTACAACTTTCTAAAAGTTTTTGGGTGTGCTTGCTTTCCTCTATTGAGACCCTATAATGCTCACAAACTAGACTTTAGGTCTCATGAATGTGTCTTTTTGGGTTACTCTACTTCACATAAAGGCTATAAATGCCTATCTCCTACTGGAAGAATGTATATTTCAAAAGATGTCATCTTTAATGAAACAAGGTTTCCATACAATGAACTCTTCAATAATAAACAGCCCCCACTACCTGATCCTGTTCCTGCTGTTTCAGCCACCATTCCAACTCCTATTCCTTCCTTTTCAGCAGCTAATTCTTCCAGTCATCAACCTTCTGTTCCCCTATCCAGTGCCTCACATGGCATCTTACATACTCAAAATGTCTCCTCTTCTAACTCTCACAACACTACAGCTCAGACTGTCCACTCTCCCTCTCCTAATCCCACTCCAAGTCAGTCACCCAATCCTGCTCCTAACCCACCTGAACCTACCAGCTCTTCCACTACTACATCTCCCAACCTCCCCAACATTCCTCCTAACACTCACCCTATGCAAAACCCGGGCCAAAAATGGCATAGTCAAACCTAGACTCCATCCCACCCTTCTCCTCACACATACTGACCTAAGAATGTCAAACATGCCATAAAAAAGATCCCAAATGGTATGCTGCTATGCAGGAAGAATATGCAGCTCTTATGAAAACAACACTTGGTCCCTTGTCCCTCTCCCACCTAACAGAGAACCAATTGGATGCAAGTGGGTGTTTAGGGTCAAGGAGAATGCAGATGGCTCTTTAAACAAGTACAAGGCTAGGTTTGGTAGCCAAGGGTTTCCATCAGATGCAAGGTTTTGACTTCAATGAGACTTTCTCACCAGTCATTAAACCTGTCACTATCCGAATCATTCTCACCTTAGCTCTCACAAAACAGTGGAACTTATTACAGCTGGATGTAAATAATGCCTTTCTCAATGGCTTCTTGGATGAGGAAGTTTATATGACCCAACCACAAGGCTTTGAAGCTTCTAATCCCTCTCTGGTTTGCAAACTCCACAAAGCTCTTTATGGCCTCAAACAGGCCCCAAGACAGTGGTTTGAGAGACTAAAGGAAACTCTCCTCAGCTTGGCTTTAAGGACAGCAAATGTGATCCTAGCCTTTTCACCTATGCTGCCAATGGAGCCTCAGTCTATTTGCTTGTGTATGTGGATGATATAATCATCACAGGGAGCTCCAATTCTTTGGTGCAGCAGCTTGTTACCAAGCTTAACTCTGTTTCAGCCTGAAAACAGTTAGGCAACCTAGACTACTTCTTGGGTATTGAAGTCCGAAAGCAGCCTCATGGCTCCCTCATCCTCACTCAAACTAAATACATCAGGGACCTATTAACCAAGACAAACATGCTGGAAGCAAAACCCAGTTCCTCTCCTATGGCATCCAGTTTGCAAGCTGTCTAAAGTGGGTAGTGACTCATTCTCAGACCCTTCTCTATACAGGTCAGTTGTTGGGGCACTTCAGTATGCCACAATCACAAGACCCGAGCTAAGTTACTCAGTCAACAAGGTCTGCCAGTTCATGGCAGCACCCCTTGAGTCCCACTGGTTAGCTGTAAAACGAATTCTAGGTACCTAAAAGGGGTCTATTCATCATGGCTTGCTTCTGTCCCCTGCTCCAGCAACTCAACCACTTACTTTAAAGGCCCTGTGTGATGCTGATTGGGCCTCAGACCCTGATGACCGAAGATCTACTTCAGGTGCAGCAATATTTCTTGGTCCAAACCTGATTTCATGGTGGTCCCGAAAGCAACAAGTGGTAGCAAGGTCAAGCACCGAAGCCGAGTATCGCAGTCTTGCCCAAACCACTGCTGATATATTGTGGATTCAGACTCTGCTCACTGAACTAGGAATCCAATTTACTTCACCTACGATCCTTCTGTGACAATCAAAGTGCAGTAGCACTTGCACACAATCCAGTCCTCCATGCTAGGACTAAACACATGGAAATTGATCTATTCTTTGTCCGAGAGAAGGTACTGCAGAAGCAGCTTGCTGTGATCCCACATTCCGGCCCCAGATCAATGGGCTGATGCCCTCACCAAGCCTCTCTCTCCTACTGTTTTTCTCTACAACTTCGTGACAAGCTCAATGTGGCTGAACTCACTAGTGATCATCACCCACCTTGAGCTTGTGGGGGGGTGTATATGTGTATATTGCATATTGTAAATGAAATACAAATGTAGATGAAATGTAATTTCATTCTGTTGAGAATCAGTTAGGCTAGAACTGATTTAGTTAGGAAGTTATCCCCCCTGCACTATCTGATATATGTAGTGCCTAGATACTCTTGTAAAGTTGAGCTAATTCAATACAATAGAATCACTTTATCTTTTCTGCTTTCTATCATTTTCTCTCTGCTCCCTGAATCTCAATAATAGGAAGCCAATTGACTGGTTAATTTTTCCTAAACTGGAAATAGTTTTACCAAGAATTCGTTTCTTAGAATTTTCCCAAACCTCTTTATACTGGGGCAAGGAGACACGGAAGCAGAATGATATAATATGCCCATAACAAGCAGTTAAAATACAGAAAATTCAATTGGAACTTACTTTGTCCCTTATCAAGAGCAGAATTGCAATCCTAACCAGTACATCTTGTATTCGGAGACCTTCTTTTGGAACACCATCTACAGGAAAATTATAAGCAGAAAGGAAATATTAGGAAACCGAAGATATAGAAAAAAGGAAAAATGCGAGAAATATTAGCAACAAGGATCTACCACCTGCGAATGTAGAGGAATCAGTTATATCTTCAGCAATATGAGACAAGAAAAGGGTTCCATAACTGTAACAAGGAAAAAATATACATCACATTTACTCATAGAATGACTAAGGTATGATACAGACCAAAAGATGGGTAACAAAATTACTAAACAACATTTCAAAACTATCATATATTATATTGTAAAACAGATTCCAATTGCCAATTTTGACATTATTAGTGAGTTTTTTTACCCTAAGTTTACTAATAGCTTACTTTTTAATCAAATATAGGTAGACAGGCACATGCATGCGCTCTTCATTCTTGTACTTACATATATCCAATAACAAATATAAGCTCATCCCTAATATATGCGCACATGCCACATACAGATAACTTGCCAGTCAGAAAGTAGTATTAAGAGAGAAACCAAATACAGGGCTTGAAGATCAGAGGAATCCTCCCAAAAACGAAAGTAAAAGGAACAACGAAATTAAAAACATTTGATGAAGAAAAGGTCAAACTGCTAATAGTGAAACCCTGTAAGACAAAAAACACACCTTTCTTTCACAAAGGTCATTGGTACTACCCCTAATGTGAAAGTATCCATGGTGTATATTACGCAAGATTTGCCCAAAGGAACCATACCATTTTCCTTGCAGCTTTTAAGCAATTTTGTACAAATTTTTATGGGTCAATACAAAGTTTGGAAGTATTAGATTTTGGACCTAACTCAATCCCAAAAGCTAGCTCATAGGATGAGGATTGCCCACACTACTTATAAGCTCTTATTAGACACTACCTCTAGTCAATGTGGGACTTGGGTTTTTTTCCAATAGGAAGCGACAAATTGAAATAAAGAAAAGAACAATAAACAACAAGATATCCTGACATGCAATTCACCCACATAGAGAGACTAGTTACTAGTAAACAATTACATACAGAAGTAAAACACAAAACCTATCTCATTAAATCCAAAAATATATCCCTATTCCTAATCTTATCAGTATCCAGATTGTTGTTACTATTTTTCTTTTGTTGAGAATGCATGGCATGTATGTCATAAAAAAAAAAAAAAAAAACCAACCTTTTCCCCTCCCCTGCAAGGAAAATAAAGTTAAATTTCCCCAGCTTCCAGCATAAAAACATGTTGGCTTAAATTCAAATAAAAACTTAAATTTATAAGACATCCTAAATATGGTAAAACATTAAAGAAAACCCATATTAATACTCTTTGATTTCTTCACAAGTCTTCTGTTTCATGCGGGAAGTAAACTCCTTCCAATCAAAATCACCAACCCCAAACCTGTAATTGACACACAGTGAGATAAACTACAGATATTGCCATGCAAAACCCTTTCTTCAATACATAAAGCTAAACGGAAAGGAAGCCACCTCATCAAAATTTGCACAAATGCAGCCCTCTGATTTTGATTAAAACCAAGTACTCTGAATGATCTTCCTTCACCTTCCATCAGAGGAAGCGGTTCTGTGCTATCTGCTGCTAATAAATTTGAAGGAACATTAACATCATAGTTGAGGCCAGATGATCTAAGTCGATCATGTTAACTAAAAAAGAGGTTAATTAAAGTTTTAGTCCCTATATTTACACTCATTCAATTTAGTCCCTACATTTTTTTTTATCAGTCCTTACTCCTTACACATACAAATGTTTTCAACATAATGCTTACCTTCAATTTTGATTATAACATCATTAATTTAGTTCCTACAAGATATTTTACAGGGAAAAAAGAGCATCTATATCAACACCTACTGAGGATTGGATCATCTACTTAGAAGAAAGGAGTGCCTACAGGAGCACTTCTGGGATGCAGGAACTCTTGACGGAAGTGCTACAGAAAAAAGAACATCTAAAAAAGCACCTACTGGACAAATGAATACTTACTAGGTTAGCCAAACAATGTTGTTATAACGGTGTTCTAATAGAAGTCGACAGCAGGGACTATATTGAAAATGTATAAAAATGTGAGGACTAATTTGGAAAGAAAAAACTACAGATTTAGAAACCAAATTGGAAGCAAGGCCAAAATTTTAATTCAATCTAAAAAATTAATTAAATATTCATATATACCACGAGCTTTCTTTTTATAAGGCCTTCTAGCAGAAACAGTTCCAGTTGAATTTGAATCACCATCAGTAAGCTCTGCTTCATAATTGTCATCTTCACCATCAGAGCTTACATCTTCCAGACCAGCAAGGTCATCCTCATCAACAGAAACCATCTGGAAAGTAAGGGAATAATAGATATTACCTTAACAAAAAAGCAAATTAAAAAAGCAGGTACAGAAAATGAAAACTAGAAAAAAAAAGAAAAACACTCAATTCCTTTCTCATATAAGTCATTAGCATATGTCATCATATATTGAGAGGAAAAGAAAAAGGAACAAGTTCCATAAGACCATACTAAGGTAAAAAGCAACATAAGAGAGCATACAGAATATGTATTGGCACTGCTGAATAAAATCTCGCACAAACTCATTAACGACAACAAGTACCAATAATCTTTCCTCTGCAAATTAATACAAGTCACAAGAAAATGGCATGAAACCACAATCACATACCACCTTGCGATTTCGCTTCCCTTTGCCCAAGGCATTAAACTCCTCAACTTTATGCTCTTGATACTTGTCTCTTAGCAACTCCTCCCAGTAATGTGTTCTTTCTGAACTGTTCACAGTCTCCATTGCTCTTTTTTGTGCTGCCTCCTCTGCCGCAGCCTGAGCTTCATCAACATACTCAAAATTTGCAACCTAGGACACATAACCTGTTCAGTTAATCAAAAGCGTGGACCCAAACAAAATCCCAAAAAAGAGTGAGTAAATAGATTCTGTGCAGTTATTTGTTGTAATAAAGGCAAAATTGATGCTGCTAGACATAGGGGGGAAAGGTAATGGAGGCAGAGTACTCCATAAAGAAAACTCGAGCAGCACTGCTGCTGCTAAATATCAGACAGCTGATGTCCTTGCCAAGGCCCTATCTAACCTCAGATTCTGCAAGCTAAGGGACAAACTCAGGATGTTTGATCATTTGTAGTCCAGCACCAGCACCCATCCTGAGTTTGAGGGGGGAAGGTTAGACTATATACAGCACCACTGTACTGCTGACATATCAATTAAGTTAGAATTCAGTGGTGATGTGTCAGTTAATTAAGATTCAGCTTCACTAGCTTATGCTCTAGAATGCTCCAGACTATTCTGGCATGTATATGTACTGAATTCATTACTAGACTATTCTCTCTCTTTCTCTCTCTTCTTCCCCTTTACATTTTCCTCTGTTTTCCATCGTTTTCTAGCATTTTCTCAGTGCTCATATATTCTAAAAGGCACTCATCGAGTTCCATAAAATTCAATGTAAAAATCATGTGCATGAGTTCATTTTTGCAGTTACAATTTAGCATGTTCAAGCAGAGCTCTAGGCCAAGAGAAAATTTCACAAATAAATGAATATAATTAAAAAAAAGGAAGTAAAACAAAGAAACTATCATTAAACATTCATAATTATTTCAATTGCAAGAAAATTCTTCAGTAAAAAATGACATTTTTAAAAAGAGAACAAGATGAAAGCTGTGGCAGCAGAATAATGTATACACTATGGAATGAGAACAACGAAATAGAGAATCCGCTAGAATCCCATATAACCATTTCATCTATGGATGCAAAATTCAAAAGCAAGCCTAAATATATTCACAATGAAGTTAAATAATCATGATCAGCGGTTTGCTGTAGTAATGCTCTCACAACAAAACAAATTAACCCAAAAGGAAAGAGTGGCAGTAGAACTTTTTATGCAGGGACAGGCCAATCCAGTTATACTCCCCAGACCCACTTTTACTTGGATTGATTAATGTTTCCCTGCGTTTTTTCTTAGAATTTGGGCTATAGGCCTAAATCAACCCCACAAAATAGGCTTGTAAGGTGAAGACTACCAAAGACTTACAAGCATTACTTA
Source organism: Echinosophora koreensis (assembly GCA_035048595.1). Classification (NCBI taxonomy): domain Eukaryota; kingdom Viridiplantae; phylum Streptophyta; class Magnoliopsida; order Fabales; family Fabaceae; genus Echinosophora; species Echinosophora koreensis. The sequence goes on along the minus strand of JAPCYP010000001.1, from coordinate 5,908,565 downwards.
GGTCATATTTCTAGTCAATGTGGGACACTCAACACCCCCCTCACGCTCAAGACTGGACATTAGAGGCATGGACTAATGCGGGTGGAATAACAGGGACCTCAACACACCCCCTCACGCCTAGGATTGGACAACTGAAGCGAGGAAAAATGTGGGTTAATAACAGAAATCTGGACCAAATAATAGATCTAGGATAGGCTCTGGAACCATCTTAGAATTTGGGTTTTAAGCCTAACTCAACCCCACAAAACCGACTTGTAAGATGAGGACTGCCCAAGCCTTATAAGCACTATTTAGGCCATATCTCTAGTCGATGTCGGACTCTCAACAGAGTCTATACATCTGCTGCGATAAAATGATAAAAGATGGAAATCAAGGTCACCTCAACTCGCCAAGAACCAAAGTGGATAAATCAAGGTGGAATGAACATTACGAGCACAAAAATGTATATGCGTTATTATATGATTGGGTCAACCTTAAAGGCCTTCAGAAATCCGTTTTCATCTTCATCATCCAAAGTAGCCTCATCATATCCAACTTGATCACGATCCAGCAATCTATCATGAAGAAATATTCATATTCATGAAATAAAAAATATTAATATTCATGAAATAAAATTCTCATACATATTCTTATTTCATGCTAGAGGAGAAATACTTGATTACCTATCAATAGCAGCAGCATCATAATGGATTTGGCGGGATTTGCATGCTTCATCATTCTCATCTGCAAATAACTCCTTTGAGCCGTACCTTATGATGTCATCCAACTCTTCCTAAGCAAGATTAACAATCAAAAGTTACCATCAAATCTTTAACAATACTATTTTCAATTGGATATAGTTCAAATCTTGTTAGAAAATAACTCCTTTAGAAAATATCAATACTATTTTAGAAAGTAGCATTCATGAACTTAGGAGGTACCACTCTTATTAACTTCTCCTTGTAGTCATAAGATGTAATTGTTTCAAAGTGTATATGAATATCAAACTTGTTGGGTGCCATTTCACTCAACCAATTCATCACAAAATATTCTGAAACTTTTAGTATACCAACATGTTGGAAGGTAAAATAAACAAGGCAGTGAACAGTGACTATGAACAATAACAACAAATGAGCACACATGAATTGAAAAAAGAATATGCTCGTGAGTCCAATGCTAAACTACCAGTCAACATCTATTTTCCATCTGGTTTCTGCAATCTAGTCTCATTTCAGTACATCTAAAAAAGCACAAGTGAAAAAAAATACAAGAGGATAGCACCTAACCAATTTGAATTAATGTGGCCTAACGAATGAGCCTGATAGCTGTTATCATATGCTTTCACAACATATGCCTTTACTATTGAAAATGTAATTGCTTACCTGGTTTATATTTTGAGCCTTTAGCCTCCCTACAACTAGGTGTTCTAACACCATTTTCTTTTTTGTCATCTGCATCATCCTTTCTTCAATGGTTCCTCGTGTTATAAGCCTATAAATCAACACCTACGTTGCCAGAACTATTATGACATTTAAAATCAATAATAACAATAAAACTACACATCAATGAAAAAACTCAAACCTTGTTGGTTTGTCCGAGTCGATGAGCTCTAGCCATAGCTTGTAAATCAGCATGAGGATTCCAATCACTATGGAAAAACAGTTCGATCAGTGAATAATAATGAAAAATTGGATTAAATTAGACAACAAATCACACAAAAATAAAAGCTTAAACAGGGCAAGAAGACAAACATGCCCAAAACTCTTATGCAAGAGAGCTTTGCGTTCTCTTAAAATTATGCTTCTTTCCTTGAATTTTTTTAGTAGTAGTCTCCAGAAACTCATTTGACGGCATCTTTCCAACATCACTAAAACATATTCAAGAAAAAAAACCAGGCAAACCAACGAAACTGACATGCCTAATCTAAATAGGTAAGACAGCATGATGAGGAAGTTGCAGTCTCTTACATTGTCAAAGACCATACAAGGTTTCTCTAATCAAAGTTCTCATCAAACATTCTAAAACCATTGATTAATCCCCAAAGCCTACAAGCTAGACAACCGGAAACAGCTCAGTCTTGTCATACTTTAGTAGGCTACTACCTGTCTAGTGTCTAATAGCATAAAAAAGTAGAGCTAAAGGTAACTTAGTCACATACACATGCATAGAAAATGAAGGCAGAAAAAGAAAAATAAAAAACACAGACAGTAGCAATAAAGAAGTGACAGAGAAAATCCCCACTTAACCACTCAGATAAAATTGAACAATAGCAATGAATGACGCCCACACACCAAGAAACTACTAGCTTGCAGCTATTTTTATATGTTTTGCAAGAAGAAAATGTGGTAGTAATTGTGATTGTGGAAGCTGAGTATATATTTTTAATATAATTGAGAGAGAGAGAGAGAGAGAGAGAAGATAGAATCTGAAGAAATGATTTTGTATATTTCATTGTATGTTGAATGAACAGAGAGTAGAGATTATATAGAGCTGTGATAGCACAGCTAAGACAGCTAAGAGCTTGCTGGCTCTGTAACTAACTCTCTCAACTGAATGCTGACTCAGCAATTCAGTTGAGTTACAAGATAGACCTATAGCTAGACCTGAGCTAAGCTTATACTCTAACATTCCCCATGCAATCTCAAGGTGGTTGAGGAGCTGCAACAACATTGAGATTGGTTCTGAGAGTGCTGAATCTGGAAGATGAGAGAGGCTTAGTAAAGCAATCAGCTAGCTGGTCTGCTGCAGGGACATGATGAACTGAAAGAGCTTTGGTTAGCACCTTTTCTCGAACAAAGTGTATGTCTAACTCAATGTGTTTGGTTCGGGCATGCAGCACTGGATTATGTGCAATGGAGACTGCACTTAAGTTGTCACAGAGAAGCTGAGGAGTGAGGAAAGGAACTTTTAGTTCAGTGAGCAGAGACATGATCCATAAAACTTCAGCAGTGGTATTGGCCATGCTGCGGTACTCTGCCTCAGTACTGGACCTGGCCACTAGTTGCTGTTTGCGAGAACACCAAGAAATGAGGTTAGGTCCTAGGTAGATACAGGATCCAGAGGTAGATCTTCTATCATCTGGATCACTAGCCCAATCAGCATCACAATAGGCTTTAATAGAAAGAGGAGCAGTGGCTGCTGCTGGCTTGAGAAGAAGCCCATAGTTCAGGGAACCCTTTAGATACCTCAATATTCTTTTTACTGCTAGCCAATGTGTTTCCAAGGGGTTTGCCATAAACTGACAAACCTTATTGACACTGAAGGCAATTTCTGGCCTGGTGAGAGTTGCATACTGCAATGCCCCCACTATTGACCTGTACAGGCTGGGATCAGCCATAGTGTCAGTCCCAAACTTGCTCATCTTGCAGTTACTAACCATGGGGGAAGATATTCCCTTTGCTTCCAGCATATTGGCTTTGGACAGAAGGTCCCTGATATACTTGGATTGAGTCAGCAGGAGGCTGCCACTGGGAAGATGTTTCACTTCCACACCAAGGAAGTAGTCCAAGTTGCCAAGCTCTTTAAGAGCAAAGGTGGCATTCAGTTTCCTGATCAGCTCTGAAATGAGAGAAGGGGAGGAGCCAGTGAGGATGATATCATCCACATAGACCAATACATACAGACAAGTTGTTCCTCTGGTGTAGACAAAAAGAGAGGGGTCACATTTACTGATCATAAACCCAAAATGGAGCAGAGTACTAGTGAGCCTTTCGTACCAAGCCCTTGGGGCCTGTTTGAGGCCATACAGTGCCTTGTGCAGCCTGCAAACTAGAGATCTGTCAGCAGATTCAAACCCAGGAGGTTGTGTCATGTACACTTCTTCAGTTAACAAGCCATTAAGAAAGGCATTGTTAACATCTATCTGCTGTATCACCCACTTGGAAGTGAGGGCCATGGTGAGAATCACCCGAATGGTGACTGGTTTGATGACAGGGGAGAAAGTCTCATGGAAATCAAAGCCATGCTGCTGATGAAACCCTTTGGCAACAAGTCTTGCCTTATACTTGTTGATGGTGCCATCGGGGTTCTCCTTGACTCGGAATACCCACTTACATCCAATGGCTTTCCTATTGGGAGGGAGAGGAACCAATGACCAAGTCTGATTTCTTAGAAGGGCAGCATGTTCATCTTTCATAGCACCTAGCCACTCAGGGCTAGACAGGGCATGTTTTACTGGGTGAGGTTCCAGATGAGTGAGATAGAGTCTAGGTGGGAGGCACCCTGTTTTAGTTCTAGTGAGCATAGGGTGGGAGGGAAGAGGAGGAGGAGTTGAACAGGAAGGGGTCAAGGAGGGTGCAGAACTGCTAGGTGCAGCCTCTTCTAGGGAAGGTGAGTGTGAGGTGGTGGAATCAGAGGGCTGAATAGGTGACTGGGATGGAGTAGGTGACAGAGACTGTACAGGGGACTGAGCAGAAGTATGTCCAGTGGAAGGTGAGTTTAGAGGGGTGAGATTGTGAACAGGTGACTCAAGGTGGACACTTAATGTAGGAGATGGGGGAGGAAATTGATTAAGAGGGATGGGGTTCAGGGGAGGGGTTTGGAGAATAGGGATGACAGAGGGATATGTGGACTCAGGGGACTGAAAAGTGGAGTTGGTGCCAAGGAACAGTGAGGAATAAGGAAAACGATTTTCATTGAAGAGCACATCTTTGGATACAAAGATGCGACCTGAGGGATCAAGACACTTGTGACCCTTGTGTTGTGGAGAGATTCCTAGATAGACACATTCACTAGACCTGTACTGTAATTTGTGTTTGTTGTAAGGTCTTAAGAAGGGAAAGCATGCACAGCCAAAGGTTCTTAGGGCAGTATAGTCAGGAATTGTTCCATGTAAGGCATGGTAAGGTGAAGTGAAATTGGATAGAGCTGCAGTAGGTAGCCTGTTTATCAAGTGAACAGCCATAGTAAAGCTGTGGTCCCAATAGGACATAGGCAGAGAGGAATGAGAAAGTAAGGCTAGCCCCATTTCAACAATCTGCCTGTGTTTTCTCTCAACAGTCCCATTTTGATGGGATGTATGGGGGCATGTGAGTCTATGAACAATGCCCTGTTCAGCAAGATGATTGGTGAATGGTCTGAATTCACCTCCCCAGTCCGATTGTAGGGCTTTTATGTTTGCTGAATATTGAGTTTTCACTAAGGCATGAAAAAGTTTGAAAGCAACAAGGGAATCAGACTTCTTTTTAAGAAAATAAATCCAAGAGTGTCTAGTGTAGGCATCAACAAAGGCTATGTAGTAAGAGTAGCCATTTGATGAAGTTATAGGGGCTGGGCCCCATAAGTCTGAGTGAATAAGCTCAAAGGCTATAGTGTGAGCAGTGAGAGAGGAAGGGGCAAAGAGTCTATGAGACTTACCCAAACAACATGCAGGACAAACTTCAATGGCCATTTTATTTGAACAAGGAACATCACACAGTTGCATAATAGTTTTTACAGCATTTGGGTGAGCATGACCTAGCCTATTGTGCCATGTCACATAGGAATTTGAAACAGTGTTTGTATATACACTAGCAGAAAGAGTAGAGACATTGACATTATTTGAGTTACAGTATGAACTAGATGTAGGGGGTGGGGAACTTATGACTGAAGAAGAAGGCTCCTTGAGAATGTTGATGTGCTTGAAACAATATAGCCCATCACTTCCTAGAGAACCTTCAAGGAGGACCTGGTTAGATCCCTGTGATTTGACAAAACAAGAGTGAGGATGGAATTCAAAGAAGACATTGTTATCTTTAGCAAATTTAGACACAGAGACTAAATTTTTGGTTATATTAGGCACTAAGAGAAGTTTGTTTAAAGATAGAGTTGTGTGTGGGTGACTAGGTGAGATAAACTTAGAGTAACCAATAGAAGAAATTGGAACACCTTGCCCATTGCCCATTAGAACCTGGTCATGTCCTCCAAAGGCAGTGCTGTAACTCAGGTTTTGAGGATCATGTGTGATGTGGTGAGAAGCTCCTGAATCTGGATACCACATCTGAGACATTGAGAACTCTTGAGTGGGAGTAGAAGTAAAGCTGTTCTGAGGAGGAGTGCACTGATATGCCTGAGGTGTCAAGTTCTGTGTGGGTTGATACTGAAAAGGCTGAGTTGCTATGTATGCAGAAGGCTGATTCTGGTGAACTACCGGTGGTCTTGGAGGCAGAGCTTGAGGGAACTGAGTTTGAGGCCGGACAGAGCCTTGAGAGAAATAATTGGATGCAGGTTGACTTGGGACAAAGTCTTGCTCGAACCTGTGCCAGCAATTGTAGGCATCGTGGCCATATTTGTGGCATAACTGACAGGTTGGCCTTTCACCACCAGCATTGCGTCCTCCACGACTGCGACCACCACGATTACGGCCACTACGTCCTCGGCCCCGATTGGAGGTCTGATAGTCATCACGTCTCGGATTCATCTCATCATCAGAACGCGGAGCAGAAGAGGGAGACGGATTAGTGGCCTCTTTATGAGCAAGATTAAGCGAAACTGAGGAAGAAGAGAGATCTTGCTTGTACCTTTCAAATTGTGAATCCTGAATCGTAAGTAAAGCTTCAATGTCATCGACCGGAACAGGTTCAACACGAGCGTAAATCATCATGATGAAGGAGTTGAATTCTTCTGGCAATCCTTCAAGGATTGTGTCGATGTGATCTTGCTCTGTAACAGGATCCCCTATCGCTTGAAGCGAATCGACCAAAGCACGAATGCGCATGAGATACTCAGTGATCGAACGAGAACCTTTCTTCGTGTTCTTCAATTCCGATCTGAACTGGCGAATTTTAGCGCGAAGGTGCGAGTGGAAGAACTTGTGGACTTTATCCCAAACTTGCCATGATTGCTTGCAGTTGATGAAGCGCGGAAGAACAGTTGGTGAAATCGAGCTGAGTAACCACGTAAAAAGCATCTGATCTTGAACCAACCAGAGCTGATACGCGTCCGATTGAAGACCTAGCGCACGATCTTGCTCAGAATTGTACATCGGTGGAATGCTAGGGCTCACAACATAGCGATGAAGCTTATGCGCTATGATTACGGCCTCTACTTGTTGCTTCCACAGTAGAAAATTCTGATCGTCGAGCTTGACAGAAAGAGGAGGATTGAAGTTCATTGAAGACGAGGAAGACGAAGCTCCGGTGGCCGGAAAATCGAAGGGATTGACGTTTTCAGCCATGAATCAGAGTTTGGCGCCAGAAAAGTAGCTCATGATACCATAATATAATTGAGAGAGAGAGAGAGAGAAGATAGAATCTGAAGAAATGATTTTGTATATTTCATTGTATGTTGAATGAACAGAGAGTAGAGATTATATAGAGCTGTGATAGCACAGCTAAGACAGCTAAGAGCTTGCTGGCTCTGTAACTAACTCTCTCAACTGAATGCTGACTCAGCAATTCAGTTGAGTTACAAGATAGACCTATAGCTAGACCTGAGCTAAGCTTATACTCTAACAATTTTTAACCCAAAAAAAAAAAAAAATAGACAGCAAAATTTGTTTCATGGCCAATTTTATTAACATTGACTATTATTCTGGAAGAAAAAGAAAAGGCAAAACAATTGCAGGAGTTAAAAGGCTCACCTATCATATATAATAACTGTGTCAGCAGTTGCAAGATTTATCCCCAACCCCCCAGCTCTGGTAGACAGAAGAAAGCAAAATCTTGACGAATTTTTGGCATTAAACCGATCTATCCGTACTTGTCTTTCAGCTCCACCAACCTTGCCATCTATCCTTTCATACTGCCAATTCTAGTATATATATATATAAAATAAAAACCAAGAGGGGGCAAAAAAAAAAAAAACTGAATATCATACAGAAAAAACCAACTTCAGAAAACATTAAGCGATAACACAATAACTATATATGAATACCTTGTACGAACAGTAATCTTCAAGCAAGTCAAGCATGTGCTGAAATTGGGAATATATGAGGACTCTATGTCCTTGCTCTTTAAGCTTCACCATCATCTTGTCCAGCAATTGCAACTTCCCTGATGATTCCAGCAGCTGTCTGTCAAATAGAAATGAAAAGGAAAAATAGAGTAACCCAATCAATTACATAGTTAATTGATCAATTGTATAATCCAAATTATACTACAATGATGCTTTTCAATATGATAAATAAAGGCATGTTTGCTTTGTTTCCAGTTTTTTGTTTTCAATTCCTGTTTTCAGGAATAATTACAAAACTATCACCTTGTTTTCATTCTGTTTCCTGTTTTCAAAGATTTGTATAGGAAACAGTGAAAACAAAAAAAAAAGTTATTTTCAGTGTTTCATGTACAAATTTCTGAAAACAGGAAACAGAATGAAAACAAGGTGACAGTTTTGTAATTATTTTTGAAAACAAGAAATGTAAACAAGAAACTGGAAACAAAGCAAACAGGTCCTAAATATTTCATTTTAGTTACTATCGGAAATAGGAGTCAAGTTAAGCTCATATACATAGAAAGTAACATTCATGAACATAGGAGGTAGCACACGAATTAACATTCCTTGTAATCATGAGATTGTAATTATTTCAAAGTGTATATAAATATCAAACTTACTGAGTGCCATTTCACTCAAGCAATGCATCACAAAATATTCTTCTACAATCTTAAGTGTTACAACTTACAATTAAAAAAGCTAACAATTTTCAGTAGAACATAAAAACAGAAACAAGATATATTACTGTTGTATAGAAGAGTGTGAGTTGCGACTCACTCTGCTGTTGTGTATATAAAGTAACATTCATGAACATAGGAGGTAGAACACGAATTAATATTCCTTGTAATCATGAGATTGTAATTATTTCAAAGTGTATATAAATATCAAACTTATTGAGTGCCATTTCACTCAAGCAATGCATCACAAAATATTCTTCTACAATCTTAAGTGTTACAACTTACAATTAAAAAAGCTAACAATTTTCAGTAGAACATAAAAACAGAAACAAGATATATTACTGTTGTATAGAAGAGTGTGAGCTGCGACTCACTCTGCTGTTGTGTTAACACTGTTACAGTTACTGTTATAGTTAACAGTTTTGTTACAGTTATACTTAGCATTAACAGTTTCTGTTAGTGATAGCTTGTTAGTTACTAACAGATCCTATTAAACTACCTGATATATCATTGCAACAGTGTTATCAATTAATATCAATAATATTCAGCTTTTTCCTGTTTCAGATTCTCTTGATTCTCTCTTAACTCTCTTCTTCATTTTCTTTCATTTTCTCTCACTTTCTCACCAAATAAGCAGAGCGCCTAGTATTTCTAAGAGACAACCTCAATGTCACACTCGGAGAAAAATGGCAAGAAAGCTTACTTGAATGCTTCTTTTGCATCGTCAATATCTGGTTCAACTCCTTCTAACATGTAAGGATGACAACAGAGCTTACGCAGTTCCATAACAACATTGATAAGAGAAATCTGATTCAGAAAACATAAAAAACACAATTATGACAAAACTGTTGTGATGTTTTGTCTCTTTACATACAAAGATAAGAATAAGAATAAGAATAAGAACAAACCAAAAAGGTCAGTTCACTAAATAATGAATCTTACCTGTGCACCACCGCGGCGAGTTAATATCTGATAATTACGGGTCAAAATTGCCTTATAATATTCTTTCTGTTTGGTGCTCAATTCAACACGTAAAATAAGTTCCTTTTTAGGAGGTAGTTCCTTCATGACATCTTTCTTCACTCCTGCAAGGGCATTAAAGATTTGAATCCACCACTCAGCAATACATGTTTCTATAAACAAATTACAAACTACTTCGTTTACTATAAGAACGATTCAGTAAACAGGCCTCTGAAAGTCCTCTTGAAAATGACATTAATGACAACATTACAATCACCAAGTTATCTGATTCTGTAGTATCCCCATACACTTCAATTTAGAGGCCTAGCATTAAGCCGAAAAACATTATTAGCCTTTCAGCAGTTAAACATCATTTCCTTTCTACAAGAAAAGACGAGATTAAAAAAATTCATGGTCCGATTCCAATATGGATCATTCCAAAACTGCAAATCACTCTTTCTCTGATTGAGATCAAGACATATTCCTATATGCAAGACAAGACCTACAACTTCTGCTAGTATCCTACCACTTCATCCTAGAATGATTGAAGAGACTAAAACTTCTACGAGAACAAGATTTAGACAGATTGAAAAAGGAGGATCGGCATTTTAAAATATGACCCAAGTCTTGAACAAAGGAGCAGCTCATCAGAAACAACCAGTCACTTGCTTGATATTGATTGAGAAACTTTATATGATTTATGCTCTTGAAGTGAATGTTAAAAAAAGTATCTTGGACACATTTTTCACAAGAAATACTTCTTTCTCAATACTCAATGATCTGGAAAATTTGACAAATTGCAATGAAGTATATAATAAAATCTGATTGTTACCACCAGCAATAAAACCAAGTTCACCATGATAAATGCAAGAAACATAGATAGACAACACAAACTTAGCATGAGAAATAACATGAATAATAGGCTCAATGCTATATTACGAATCTTGAGTAAACAATAATCCAGACAAACAAATGAAGTGAAATTGTGGCACTTATTCAAGATTAAGGATGGATACTTCGCAGGAGATGTGGCGCCAACATTTTATGAAGCCTTGAAATCTGTTCCTCTTGATTGATATCCTTAAACTCTTCCTGGAACTCCTCTAAACTTCCAAACTACCAGCAGTCAAAAAGGAAATCCATAAGATACTCTTGACCTTCATGAGCAAATTCAATAGCTTAAACTCATACTTTATCTCATAGTACAGTCCTCATACTAACCTTCCCGGCATCAAGGAAGTGCATAAGCATAAAAAGTTCATCCAGGTTGTTCTGAAATTCATCAAACAATCTGCCATGAATACCTTTCAACTTCCAATAGATAAATTCAACATATCAACTGGTCTTTAAATCAATAATGTGTTTCAGAAGGATGAGGTGTACCAGACAAGTTGCCATAAGTAAATTTCAATAGAAAATTCAAAAAAATTCTAACCATTCTTTTCAGATTAGTAGAGCTTCTAATCCAGGATCAAAACAGAAAATAAATGATGCATACAAAGAACAATAGTTAAATATACTTCTAATGTAAATGCTGAAAAGGAAAAGGACCAAAATCTATTCACCATCACAGGGAACAGAACATAATGCTGCACAAACACAAATGATGTCCATCATGCATACATATAATTTTATTCAAAAATGCAAAGACGTATAATTGTGTTGCTGTAGGCACCCAGGAAAACAAAATAAACTCACAGACTCGTGAGAGATTGTCGCAAGAACAAAGTACAAACATTCATCATGTGATTCCAATGTCTGACTTCAGATATTCTTTTAACAATGGGGAATTCAATAGAGAGGTGGAGCTCTTATTGGTGGGTGGATTGAATTCTAATTTAACTTAATTGGTCTAATCATTGATAATTAGTGAAGGTGTGAGTCTCAACATGCATCTTATGGTGAAAAAACTCAACCTCTTGGGTTGGGCAAGCCTGCAAAAATCGTAGACCCTACATACGATCAGACAGGGGGAGTAGACACCTAAAGCGAGAGATCGTAACATATAATGTAAAATCTTACCAATGATATTGATTGATATTTCATATATATATATATATGTGTGTGTGTGTGTGTGTGTGTGTGTGTGTGTGTGTGTGTGTTTCTGTGTGTGTGTGTGTACTTATGAAAATAATACTGAATAATCGTCAAATCACAACTAATATGCAAATCAACTCTCTTCAAGATACATACTAGGTGTAAGTACGTAACAAGATGTAAAACCTCTAATAACACAAAGGTCATAATAACAGATTTAACTTCAATTTTCAATCTTCCTCTCAATGTTCACTTAGATCGTTGAAGTATACAGTTTTAATTCAGAGAAAGAGTTGTACAAAGTAAGTAAACTGTAAATTTGTCCTGTATTTGAGATCACATTTTATTAATGTATTAATTATTTAAAATAAAATCATAATAAAATGTGAATTGATAAATGTTATGCCTTCACCAATAGTGACATACTGACATTTTAATTGGGACTGGAAGAAAAATACAAAAACAAGGGATGGAAGATTATTAAGACATATTACATCCATATCCACACCTCATAACACATCTAATGGCCACAAAACGACACCCAATCTTTACACTGAACTAAGTTTCTGCAACCACGAAGTCTAGTTCTAGTTGTGGCACTCCAAGAAGACAACTCCAGTCACAGCCTTACATTTCAAGTCAGAAGGCTCCCATAAGAATGCTTCAGTTGCAGCACTCGGTTTCAGACTTCCAGTCACAACACTCCTGTAAGAAGACTCCAGTGCATTCAGCTCTAATCATAACACTCTATTTTTATCACAGCTCTTAATTTTTCTGGGTTTTAGGGTGACTGTTGACTGCTGTTTGAGTTGAATTCTTGCTGGACCTGAGCAGGTATATCCATCTGTTGGGGTTGGTAGCATCATAAGCTCCTAAAGATCCTACGTGCTAGAGTACGATCCTAAAATGATCTCGCCCAACATAACTTTTCACTGGGATCAGAATTGTTCAGCCTAAGTAAACACATAAAGTGGTAAAATTTCTACGTGTTGAATCGCGATTTGGACAACCATATTCTTGAGAGATGCACCTCCGTGTAGACTTAACCTTTGCCAATTACATGCACATTAAATTAATAATATAATGACAGCATTAAGTGTGCAATACTCATAGATTAGAGCTATTCACAGGCATGCACATGCACACGCACATATTGAAGTGACATTTTCCCTGTTAAGGCAACAAAATATCATGTTGAACAAACCTGGTATAATTAAGATAACCAAAAATTCATGATAAATACATTAAAATAAGCAATGCTCAAAAAAAACTTATGACCCAAGTTTAGAAAATGGAACTCTTAGTGTCAGTAGTCGCTGCACAATCATTCCAGACAAAACCAAACAGAAAGCCCAAAAAACAAAACAAAGCATGGTTCAATTAACCAATAATAGAAAATTAAGGCATAATCATGCAATAAAACTGCTATGGGACAATGGCATAATTTAAAATAAACCTGAAGAGGAGTCCCAGTCAAAAGCACCCGATGTCTGCTAGAGTACTGCTTCAACGAAGAGAATAATTTTGAATCCTTATTTTTGAGACGGTGACCTTCATCAACTATCTGAATTCAGATATAGATGACAGGCTGTCAGCATTAAGAAGAAATAAGAATAGAAGTAATAAAGGCAACTGGCAAATTCACATTTTTTGTTAATGTAATGGAAAGTAGAATGCTACCATGCAATCCCATTTTATAGGTTTCAATGATGTTGTGTCATAGTTGATCATCTCATATGATGTCAAAAGGACATCAAACTTAATCCGGTCTTGTTTGCTTTCACTAACTATTTGACCAGATTTCTTTTTCTTGATCTTCTTCAGTTTCTTTGGAAAGTAAAATTCATACTCTCTTATAACAGCACGAGCTTGGGAAGATCCAACATACATAACCTGCAGAAACAAATATACAATTAAAAAAGTAACTAAATAAATGACAATATTACCGAGAAATTTCCATGTACATACAACATTCATTTGAGGTGCCCATGTTGCAAATTCACGTTCCCAGTTTCGCAATGTTGAAAGTGGAGCAACCACCAGATGTGGAGAAATGCCCTCTCCAAAAAGGGATGCTAAGAAAGCAATACTTTGTATGGTTTTCCCTGTAGGCGAAAAGCTCAGCCATCAAAGTGCAATAACACACTTCCGCTTAGAAACTTCAAATTAAGGGCAGATGATAGAGACAAATAATAAAAGGAAGGTATAAACTCAACTAGGTTGGATTAGCTGGTAAGGAACGAATAACTTTCTTTAAAAGACTCAGGTAAGTTCCACTATTGCCCTCGTAAAGGCTTGTGGAATGCCCTTGTCTTGGAATGGTAGTCTCCCATCCCCCTAAATTTTTTAATTACCCCAAAAAAAGAGGGATTAAATAGATAGAGATTAAGACAGAAAGTCAGAGACTAAGTACCAAGTCCCATTTCATCAGCAAGTATAACATGAGTTTGCTTGGACCAAGAGAATCGCAAGAAGTTCAAGCCTTCAAGCTGATATGGATGCAGCGTACCTTCATTAACGTGAAAATGAAATCAGGGGATCTAGGTCATCCCTAAGAAAGAAAACATAAAGCATACTATTTCCAGAAGAATATCAGTACAAAAAAGGAAAGGAAAAAAAAAACATACCACCCGAAAGAAACTCAGGGCTATGTTCATACTGTTGAAATTCCTTCTGCTGTTTCTTCAATTCAGCATCATCTTTATCACTGCTTCTGAGCTTACCGGAAGAACGTTTGCTGGACCTAGACCGTAATCTATTGAATCTTTCTATTTCTGGCTGAAATGCAGAAATATCTGACCCAAACTCCCAATAGCATTCATCATATGGAAGCTCTTTCCACTTCACAAGATATTCCTTCTCATCATCGTCACCCCTAGACCATTTAAACAACTTATTCCGTCAAAACATATGCAATTGTCAACATTATTTCAGGAAAAAAGGGTAGAAAATAATTAAGTGAACTTTCTAAGCCATTAGGTTGCAAATTGCAGTGTCACTGACTGGTGGTTCTATGACAAATAAACGACAATAGCATTAGTTTTTTTTTTCCTTTTGGTTGGGGAGACTAAAAGAAGAAACACATGGTTGAAGAAGTGGAAAAATACAAGAAATTGAAGATATCTTCCAAAAGATACACCAGGATAATTTTCTTGCTGGTGATACTATGTTACACTATAAGAGCAGGATAAAATCTAATATGATTGACTACTGAGAGCTAAAATGAAAATGAAAATTGTTAGTGTGTATCGTTTAGAGAATAGTTTACTGGTTAACGAATGTGGGTGTTAGGGTTCAGTTAGATAGAGTTAGTTTCAGTTTGTTAGCTAGACAACTGTTGTACAAATACCCTACAGATCTGATTACCAGTGTCAACAATTAAAAGTAACACACTTCAATTTTCAGAGTTCTCTCTCCTCTCTCTCACTTCTTAGATTCTAATATGGTAACACAAGCATTCTGATCCTGAGCCATGACCCTCTAAATTCCAACTCCAATCAGTTCACCACCAGTGTCACTAAAGCTCCTCCGTTGGCAACTATGGCAGCACATGCTCCATTCAATTTTTCTCTGGCAATCTCTGTGAAGCTAGATGAGAAGAACTCTCATCCGGAGAAGTGGTTAACAAGGCCAATCATTTGGAGCGATTTGTTGTTAGTCCTCGGATACCACCTCGCTATCTCACCAAACTTCGTCTCAACCCTGCCCACATCGCCTGGGAGCAGCAAGATCACCTTTTTCCATGGCTGCTGACATCGCTCTCTGACTCTATCCTCACTCATGTTGTCAGTTGTCCATTCATGGTAGATTTGGGATGAACTGCATGCCTACTTCAGTTCACAAACCAAGGCTTGCAGTCGCCAGCTGCAATCTGAGTTGTGCAAAACAACAAAGGGCGGAAGGTCAATTTCCGAGTATTTGCTCCGCATCAAAGCGTTAGTTGACTTGTTGATCTCGATTGGAATGCCTGTTACCTCACAAGAATACCAGGATCCTGTCCTCTAAGGTTAGCCTGAAACACGAGTCATTTGCCATTGCCATCAACAGCCAAGTTGATCCTTACAACATTGTTTCTCTTCTTAGTCATCTTATGCAAAATCTACAAATCTAAGGATATGTCTAAAGACTTTCCTCAAGTTTTTCTTACTCATTTTGAGCCTAACATTGCTAATGAAGCCTTTAGCAGTTCCTCATTGGAAAGCTGCTATGCAAGCCGATTACACTGCTCACATTAATAACAACACTTGGAGCCTTGTGCCTCTCCCAGCTTAGAGAACAGCCATATGTTGCAAATGGGTTTTTCGGGTTAAAGAAAACCCCGATGGGATTGTCAATAAATACAAGGCCATATTGGTTGCCAAAGGTTTTCATCAGCAACCTAGCATCGACTACACTGAAACCTTTTTCTCTAGTCGTCAGGCCAGTTTGCAAGCTCCCAAAGTCTCTCGTTTACAAGCTCCATAAGGCCATCTGTGGGTTAAAATAGGCTCCAATGTCATTGTATGAGAAGTTAACCAAGACACTTCTTGACTTTGGGTTTCACTCAAGTAAATGTGACCCATCTCTCTTCATTCAGCCTACCTCATCTCACAAGCTATATGTCTTAGTCCATGCGGATGACATAATTGTCACAGGCAATTCTCTACAACCGGTTCAAAATTTGATCACTAGACTCAATTCTGTCTTGGCACCAAGCAATTAGGCAGTCTAGAATACTTTTTGGGAATTAAGGTGAAATTCTCTCTAATGGGTCCTTGTTAACTCAAGGAAAATATATCAAGGATCTACTGGAAAGAGCATAAATGGCTGATGCAAAATGCATTCCCAACCTAATGGTCAATGTCTGTAAATTGACCAAATAAAGGGGCGACTATGTGGCAGATCCTTCACTATACATGTCAATAGTGGTGGCCCTTCAGTATGCTACCATTACATGCCCAGAAATTAGCTACAGTGTCCACAATGTCTGCCAATTCCTCTGCCAACCTCTTGAGAAAAACTGGAAAGTGATCAAACGCATCCCAAGATAGCTAAAGAGCACTGTCTCCTATGGATTACTGTTACATCCAGCTAATGCAACTCTTCCCCTGTCCATACAAGCTTCTGTGATGCTGATTGGGCACTGGATCCTGGTGACAGAATATCAACCACAGGTTCATGCATTTATCTAGGACCTATTCTTATCTCCTGGTGGTCCAAAAGGCAGCAACTAGTGGTCCGATCCAGTACAGAAGCTGAATACCGAAGCCTAACTACACTGCCTCAGAAATTATTCAGATTCAGACACTGCTCAAGGCGTTCAATGTGGCTGAGTCTGTCCAGTTATTCTTTGTGACAACATAAGAATGTAGCGGCCTTGTCCCGCAATCCAATTCTGCATTCGAAAACCAAACATATGAACTGAACTGGACCTTTTCTTTGTAAGAGAAAAGGCCGTCAACAGAACCATGTTGGTTGCACATGTACCAGCACATGAGCAGACAGCTAACCTGCTAACCAAACCTCTGTCACCACTCAGATTTGAAGAGCTTAGGAGTATTTGACCAGTTCATCTTGGTGAAGCCACCCTGAGTTCATTGAGGGGATAGTGTATCATATTAGAGAAAAGTTTGCTGGTTAACTAACGTGACTGTTAAGGTTTAGTTAGAGTTGCTTTCAGTTTGTTGGCTTGACAGTTGTCACCACTTGTATAAATAATGTACAGGTCTGATTACCAGACTCAACAATTCGGAATAGCACTTTCAGTTTTCAGAGAGTTCTGTCGCTTCTCTCTTGCTTCTCAGATTCTAATTAAAAAACCTTCAGCCTGAAAATGCCAACCACACAAACTGCGAAATGATAAAATAATTATTATCCCCCTCCCCCAAAGTAAAACCAAGAAAATTTTCTCATAATTAGAATACAAGCTAACTTCCTAGTTAAACCTTTAGACAGCCTAAAGTCAAGAATGATAGTTTGGACCTGACCTAACATAACACACCAACACTACCAGAATACGTGTTAAACCTTCTAACTATCATTCTGAAATAAATGAATTTCACAGCAATCCAAGTTCAGAATTGATCCAGATATTAGGAACAGAATCATCTCATGTTGTTTTGCATACGGGGAAGGTGCAAAATAAAGTCCCACAAAGTTGAACCTGCAAGCAAGTATTCGATCAACTGTAGTCCATTCAGGTCGAATGGCAACAAAGTCTTCCTCAGAAGTATTAACCGATGCCATTTGACGATGGAAGTTGTTCACTTTGGTCCTAAGGCGAGGATGAGTCTTGAAGGCTTTCAGAAACTCTTTCTCTGGCACCCTAAAGGAAAAATATGTGTAGCTGGTGAGTAGGACTACCAAAATGATGAGAAGGATTTAGAGAAATAAAATATTAAAAAGCAGGCTTTGAAATATAAAATAAATAAATAAATAGAATACTCAAAACTAAAAATTGGGAATGATACAAAATAGACAGCAGAGTGAGGAATGGACACTAATATATAATAAGCATTGCAGAAAGTTTACTAGACACTATGAGAAGCTGGGACATAATAAAGAATGAGCTCCCACAAATTTACCAGGTGCAGTGCAAATATGATAGTCCCTTCCACTTTACAAGGTATTGTTTGACAAAAATTTGCTTTGACTCCGGTTTTGTGGCATCACTTTCGGCAGCTACAGTAGGGCGCATCTCACAATCTAATATCTTATCAATATCATTAAGTGGGCTAACCTGAAAAAAAGAAAGAAAATTATAAGTATAGGATATCACTCAAACAGAAAAATTATAAGTATAAGCTATCACTCAAACAGAAACCTATTATAAGTATAGCTGGTAAAAAACATCAACACTTACACATTCAGGGCACCTCCAACTGTCTGGAAGGGGACCTTTAAGTGGTGGAATTAAACACCTAGGATGGTAAGCATAAGTGCACGTCTCACAGCTCAGAAGATTTCCACTTTCTCCACAAGCTTGACACAAATTCTCTTTCTATTAAGAAGGGAAAGAAACATCAAAACGAGGAGGGGGAAGAAAACATTTACTACTGTAAACCAAGAACATCAAATATGCAAAGAGGCCATCTATATCAAACTAAGGCAGATACACAACATTTATGAATTGAAAAGAGTGAAACTACCTTCAACTGTTATCATTAATGAGAGAATGATAACCTTCCTAATGTGTATATGACAAGAAAACCTCCATCTTTTACCTTCCGATAAAGGAGGAGATTTTGTTAGAGAAGAGAGAGAGAGAGAGAGCTACAAGAGCGGAGGATAACATAAACTCATTACAAGGGGAAAAACAGAATAAGGCTCTATTTGGTAAGTCCAATAAACTAGCTTATAGCTTATTTGACTAGCTTATAAGCTTGTTTGACTACAATAGAGGTGTTTTGTAAGCAAGCTTATCTCATTAACTTAAAGCTTTTCTTCATAAGATATTTTATTAAGCTTATGGCTTATAGCTTATCAACTTTTCTGTCATTTTTACCCTTATTAATTTAATGAAATTCCCACTTTACTATGCATCTCATAAATATGTCCTTTTATGTCATTTTACATTTATAAGTTAGTTCAACCGCTAATTTTACTTCAAATTCAATCAACTAGCTTTTCAACTATAAGCTTTCAGCTAAAAATTAGCTTATCAGCTATAAGCTAGCTTATCAGATATTTTTTGCCAAACAGAGCCAAAACAAGAAAAACACATCAAGTAAGCAAGGTTTGCCAATTTCTTTCAACAACCAACAGTGGAACTCCTCTTAATTCTTAAATAGCCATTATAGAGCATTGCAAAGAAGCTGAGAAGATTAATCATGTTATTTCCCAGGAAGGGTTAAATCTATGTTGCAAAGCAAGCTATATTCAGTGTAGCCAAAGGCACACCTAAAGCGCTGAGGGAGGAAGCTAGAAGGGATCAATGCTTCTTGCTGGTTAAGGGGTTGTTCCTTCAACGAGGTACACGACTCTAGCACCTTAGGCACACCTCAAGTTCAGGCGAGTCACGCCTTTCGCACGTTATAGGTAACTGTTAAAAAACCTGAACGCCCAGCCATATAACTTGCTAATTGTGATGTTAGAGGGGGTAAAATAGTCAAATGTTAATCAAATAACTAGTTGTCGGTCTTTGGGACTCTTAATAGCAGGTAACTTACAGTTTTGTGAATTGACAAACAACACTAATAACAACAACAAAGCCTTTTCTCATTAAGGTAAGCTTCATGAATTGAAAGACACACGACTGTGTTTTATTAAAAGTTAAGTCTTCAAAAAGACTATTTAAATCTTAGTTTTTTTTTTTAACAGTTTCTCTTCGAGTTTTTCTTGGTCTTCCTTTCCTTTACCTCTATTTATTTATTTGGCTATTCTCCATCTAATCAAATCTTCTTACTAGAGATTCTATTAGTTCTCTTCCGACATGGTCAAACTATCAGAGACGAGATTCTATCATCTTTTCAAAAATAGGTGCTGGTGCTACCGTACTTTCTCTCTTTGTTGATCATATAATTTCTTGTATGTCCACTCATCCACCACAACATTCTCATCTTTACAAGGTATTGCAAATAGAACATCTTAATCTTATTTTTACTATGAATGTTATACTTGACTGATTTAGTATTTAATTTGTATGGCAACTAATGCAAAATAGTCAAATATTTTATTATTCCGATATTAATGTCTTTCTTCAAAGAGGGGTTCACTTTTTTTGCACCACTCATCTCAAGGCATTAAATCCCTTGGTGCCTTAAGGGCTGTGATGCACCAATTTGGCACCACCCTTCAAATTTCCAGTATCCAGGATGCATTGTATCCGATACGGACACGATGCGGATGCGGCTGGATTCATTCCTGCAGCATTAATTTTTCTTTAAATTTTTGAAGTTGAACAGAGATGCAGATTGATATAGACCTATAGTTGTCAAACTAACTTCTCAACGAAACTTGAACAAATAATGGAGAAAAATGCAAAAGAATGAACTGAAGATCCATGGTCAGAATGAAGAGCCAAAGGAGAATTGTCATGAAAGTGCGATATGTGAGCTTGCAGGTGAAGCAAGCTGAATATAAAAGCACTGCAAAGGAAGGGTGCAGTGCTGGGCAGAGCTAGACCCCAGGGGAAGGGTAGAGGCACTGCTACAAAGAATCAGGGATGCACAAACAGAAAAACATGTTGGTGGGCTGATGGGCTTCAGACTATTGTTCTATAATGTTGGCCCGTCTTATTCTAAGACCATAAAAAAATTATTAAAATTTGAACATACATCGAACGATAAAATGTGATGGGCCTGAAGATGGATTGGAGGCAGGCAGGGAGGGATTGATTTGTAGTAGAGATTTTGAAGGGATTCGAAGTGTTGACCACGGATCAGGATCAAAATGAGCTCATATACATTTTTCAGTTCATGATATCTGGGAAGATGAGAGAGAGGCGAGAAAGTGAACCCTGTAGAACGCTAACTAAGTCTGAGCTGGTGACAGCTGTGCTGACACGTCAGTAAACTTACAAGCTGTGGATTGCGATATACTCTTAAAACACACAGACACAAACTTTTACCATATCCCCATATCTTATAATTTTGAAACTTTGTTTTATTTCCATATCCACGTCGTATCGTATCAGAGTCATATTAAGTCTTGCTGCTTTATAGCTCAAGGGTGCCTTTGCATTTAGTAGCAAGGCTATATTAAATCTCTTGTATGAGTTGTATCAGTAATTATACTTTCACACCAAATTAATTGTATGAGTTGTATCAGCAATTATATTAAGGGGTATTTAGTATTTAGCAATCAATAGTAGGTCAAAGAAATCCCCACGTCTTTAAAATTTATCAAAGACATCTCAAATTTGACTGCAAACTCCAATACATGGGAACAACAAAACAAGCATGTGGGTTTGCCGAAATACAGAAATAAATCTAAATTAAAAAGCAAAATAAATCTAAATGAAATCAAATGAAATTCAATAGAGCAAAAATGATGTAACATACCGCATCACTTCTATCTATCCTCTCAAACTTCTCCGTAGTTGTCCCAGGTTTCCTAGGCAAAAAATCAGCATCATCATCTGAGTCATCTATGTTATAAATTGGCTTGCGATCTGATCTTACACGAAGCCTCTCGACCAAGCTACTCATGTTCTGCTAAAAAGACAGAATCCTGATGTGAGCAAGAAGAAGAAAGAATTAATTCTATCAACCAAACCCTCCATAGAGTGATCAACTTTCATAATGAACCAAGAATCATCTGAGGAAAAAAAGAATCATGGCAGACTAGGTTAACATTTTGCCTACAAAATAAACTTAAAACATGAAACAAAGGGATGAAAATCACAGACGCCCTAAATCCCAGGAATAAAACTATTATCCTTTAGTATCTTATCTTTTCTTACCAAAAGATAGTTTCATCAAGTGAAACGACCAAATCAACCATGAAGAAAATGAAGTTAGGCTTAGGTAACTGCATTTAAAGGTAAATATATCGATACCCACAAAAGCAAATGCAAACGAGATATACTAAGTGCTTGTTTGGTTTATAGATTATTCTCAATGCAAATGTGAAAATAATAATTTGGAGACAGTTATTTTGAAGTGAGAGAAGCTTTCCCCAAAGGTAATTTTGCCTTTGCAAAATCTAAAACGAACAAGCACTAAATAAATGTAAACAACAGGACATGCTTCGATTAGGCATATAGGTGTTTCACCACTACAGAACATCGAAATCAATAGCAACAAATTACTAAAAAATGTTCAAACTAAAACTCTATCAATCATTATAAAATGGAAGATTTAAATAAAATTACAGAAAGTCAGAAACGTAAATATAAGAACACGTTAAAAAATTGTCTGTATGTATGCACAGTGAACAAACGAAGCAATTGTAGGAGAGCAGCATGTTTATAATAATTCTTACTTAACAAGCAACGTATCACCTGAAAACACTTCCAATTTACCAAAAAAGGAAAAAAGTATAAACCCTAGAAAATGTAAAATTCCATCCACCATTTCAATAACGGTTACGAGAAGGATCTGTTATCTGTAAGCTAAATGAAGTGTGATACGAAATTGAGAGTGAGACGCACCGTATAGTGCAAGATTTTCCGGCGATCTGGGTCAGGGAGATTCGGTATTTCGCGGGAACGCAAACCTTGAGCTGAGAAAATAAGAAAGTGAAAAAATAAAGTCAAAATTAAAATTAAAAAAAGAAGCGGTGAGGGAGAAACAGGGATGGTAGACTCACCAGGACAGACAGTGACCAAATCTGTTTACATCAAAATTTGGAAAAACAGCTGAACAGGCAATGAAATTTTCGGGCGGCCAAACTATATTGATATTAACAAGGATATTTATCAAAATAATAATCAGTAATTTTCTTTTATTTTTGACAAAAAAAAAATATCATCAGTAATGAGAAAGCACACATGTATTTTTTTATTATAAAAATGTGAGTGGCGGAAAGGAATCTGGATGTTTTATTAAGTATTATTATTATCATTATTTTAAAAAATTTCTACCAAATAAAAAGTATTATTTTAAAATTATGTATATGAAAGGAATATTTTTAAACGAAATATTTACGAGTCTAATATCAAAACAAAAAAAAATTAATTAAGCGTCTAATCATGGAGCAAGATACCGTTTTTTATTTATTAAAATAAGGAATAGTCTGAACAAAAGAAGTAAAGAAAGATAGTGTGCAACATTATACATTTATTAATTAAAAAATTAGAACATTAAAATGAAAATCGAAATCAAAATTTTACACTATTATACTTTTGTCATTTCTGGCCATGTAAAATTTATATAAAAAATATTATTAAATATGATAACTTTTTTCAAAATTTATTTGATAATTATCCAATGTAACAAAAGTATAGAAAAAATTGGGAAAATAAGTATAATATTTTGTATTGTAACAATTTTTTTATTTTTTTGTAGCATCTTGATGAATCTTACTAACTAATGTTGTTTAGATTAGGATTTTTTTTTTTTAAAGAGATTAACAAGTTTGTTATAGAAACAAAAAATTAAGTTTAGGTTTACACTATCGATCAATATCAAATCATTATCACATGTGTGATTTTTAAGATATTTAATATGGGAGTTTACTGTGTATAAAGTTTAAGGTATTTAATATCGTTCAATAACAAATCATTATCATTGTTAGTATAAAGTTTTTTACACTTAATCATATATCTTCTCATATATAGCCTTTAAGGTGTCGAATATTATTAATAATGCGTCAATCATGATTGATTGATAGTGTAAAAAGCTTTTACACTAACAGTGTATCACAATTAAATCCTTATTGTAAAAGTTAAATATTTTTAACAATGCAACAATTCATGATTTACTTTTATCTTAGCAATATGAAAAGTTAATCATACCATGATTTGTGTAGTTGATAATATAAAAAGTTTTATACTAACCAGGCATGAATCATGCAAATTAGTTAAAAGAGTAAATAACCAATTTGGTCCCTTAAACTGTAAGGCCGTATCAACTTAGTCCCTGAAATTAACGAAATTCAAAAAAGGTCCATGAAACTGTAAAACGTTAATCAAGTTAGTCCCCCCGTTAACTCCTGTTGACCGACACCGTTAACGGCACTGAGGTGGCCCGTTAAGTGTCAAGTTGGCTTGCCACATTGCTTGACAGTTTTACCCAACGTTAAGGACAAATTTGACACCCAATTTCAGTGACGAATTTGATACTATGTTACAGGGACCAAAATGCAATCTTCTTCATCTTCATCATCCTCTTCCCCTTTCACCGTCCGACCATCCGCTCAAGTTTCACTAGCCTCTTACAACCCTGAGCCAAAATCGTCAACCCAATATCAGAAACCACAGAATTATAGAAACCATCAACACTCCCAACCAATTTCGATATCCACAGGTTCGCACACTCGGCTATCCCGCCCAGCACATTGTCACTGCACATGTGCAACTCCAATTCCTGAAAGGTGGAACACTCCTAAGCCACACTCAGAAGACTCATCTTACTGGCACCAACCACTCGAAGCCTCCGCAAATTGAGGCACCCATTAGCAAGGGATTGAGCACATAATCAATGACCTCAACAGGAGCATGTTTTCCTCACAAAAACACCAAGACCTTGAGGGAGTGAACGAGGTGACCTTGGATATTGAGCCAGTGCTTGCAAAAGAGGCAATTGGAGTTCCTTTGAGAATCAGGGAGCTTGGAGAGGATTTTGAAAAGAAGCTCATCGGATAAGAAAAGGGTTTGATCGATGATGGAGAAATTGGAAATTAGGGTTTTGTCGAATTTGGTAAAAGAAAAGGAATGGAGTTGCATGGCGAGAACCATATGGTTGAGGGGATTGGTGTGATTGAGCCAGATATCGGACCACCTGGGTGCTCTCTTCTTCTTTAATGGAGGATTTGGGATTAGGGTTAGGGTTAGGGTTCTGGGATTTTCATATTGAAACGACATTGTCACGCAAGTTGAAGTTGTTGTGGTTGTGGCGGAGTTGTTGTTGCTGAACCATGTTCTGCATCTAGCAATATGTATTCGTATTGCAAAACATGATGGGCGATGGAGGAGGAGGAGGAGGAAGAAGATCGCAATTTGGTCCCAGTAACATAGTGTCAAATTCGTCCCGGAAATTGGGTGTCAGGCTGGTCCTTAACGTGGAGTACAACTGTCAAGCAATGTGGCAAGCCAACTAGGCACTTAACTTGCCACCTCAACGCTGTTAACAGCGTCAGTCAACTTGGGTTAACAGAAGGACTAACTTGATTAACGTTTTACAGTTTCAAGGACCTTTTTGGAATTTCGTTAATTCCAGGGATCCAATTGACATGACCTTACAGTTTCAAGGACCAAATTGACTATTTACTCTTAGTTAAAATGTATGAACAGTAAATTTGGAATTAGTACTAGCAACTAGCAAGCATTTTTCTTAGATTTAATGGGTGGGGCTACTAAGATCCCATTTTGCTTATTCTCACTCTTTGTTAATGATTTCAAATATTGATTATCCAAATTGGGCTTTACTACATTTATCTTTTGATAATTAAAACTTCCTAATAATTATTCTTAACTATTTATACAATTGAGTTATTCATGATTGATGTTTAGAGGTCTTCGTTTGACTTGTAATACTAACATGTCTAGATTTACGTCATTCTCCCCCAAACGTGTGTCCAACCGAAGCAATAATATGTACCTGACTTGTAATACTTATACTAGCATGTCTATATTTGCGTCATTCTCCCCCAAACGTGCGTCCAACTGAAGCTATAATATGTAGCTTATACGTGCATGTTTGGTTTATAATTAAAAAGTTGCAAACATACATTTATGTTCTTTTGAACCTAACGTACATTTATGTACTTTTGAACCTGAAAGCACATTTGCAACAATATACTAACATGTCTGGATTTGCGTCATTCTCCCCCAAATGTGCGTCCAACTGAAGCTATAACATGCAACTGACTTGTAATACTAGCATGTCTGGATTCGTGTCATTCTCCCCCAAACGTGCATCCAACCGAAGCTATAATATATAGCTTATTCGTGCATGTTTGGTTTAGAATTAAAAAATTGCAAACGTACATTTATGTACTTTTTAACCTACCGTACATTTAGGTACCTTTGAACCTAAAAGCTCATTTGCAATGGTAAACCAAACATTTGAACCCAAAAATATGTTTACATCGATAAACCAAAAGTACGTTTATAACGATACGCCAAACATAGCCTGCATTTGTAACATGCTTTTAAATCTAAACTCCAAATAGGCACGTAATTGCTGGTTCGAAGACAGTTTCACTGAGCAAAACTGGATGGTTTCACTTGGTCTGACGTCGTTTTCTTTGCATAAGTAATTCACCGCAGTTACAACATAAGAGCAGTTACAGATCATACCAAAATAGACAGGGATCAATTAGGATAATGTTGCTACCACTGCAACCTCGGAGTTGTTAAAAGGACGAATCCTACAAGGTGCACCCCTTCAATCAGAGCCATTACACATGGAGACACATGATAGATTTGAACAATTTTGGTTTCCATGTTCAAACTGTCATATGGTAACAAGTAGCAGGCTTGAAACACCGAGCACGATGTTGATCACAAGAAACAAACAGCTGCAAACTAAAGGAATCATCATAAATTATTATTGAAGCACTAAACTGAAGTGATTTACAAAGAACTCAAAGCTAACAAAACCAGCTAAGGTTTTCAGTTACAATTCAAGCAAAGGATGCAATGTTACAAGTAAACAACAACCATTTTCTTTGGAGGAAGTGTACACAAGTAAAAAGACTCACACTTAATACTTACTCTACAACCAATTATATTTCTCTTTCAATTAGTCTGTCCATTCTCAACACCTAAACCATACAAAACACCAGCATATTTCTCTGCAGAACCACTGAAGAAAGTATCCCTCAACTTTCTAAATGTACAAGAAGTGAGTAAACTATCTGATCCAGCTTGATGGCACACACCAACCCTCTCCACTTCCAACAACTCTGCAAGCTTGTTCAACCCACCATGAAGGCTGTTGCAGAACTTCATCAAATGCTTGATATCATACACAATTGGGAAATAGGTCTTGATCAAGTCAAAGAATCCGGTCTGTGTGTCGGGCAAGGCTCGGCATGTCAACAGCTTAAGCAGGTAACCAAAGTCATAACCACTGTGAAAAGTGACCCAATGCACATTATCATTCAACACAATCCCAGATGACATGAGAAGCTCCCCGAATCGGCTCATGTCGATTCCCTTCTCGCTGTTCTTCTTGAAATCGATCCCGGATTGGCGCAACAACTCGATCGAATCGTTGGCGAATATGTCTTCGTTGATGTTGAATTCACGGAAGTTGAATTGCCAGATGCAAAAATTATCAGTGCCGCAAGTAGGAAGGTTTCCCTGCTCATCAGAGAAGGTGAGTCCCAACTGGATCAGCTTCAACATGTCAACGTTGTCCTTCAAAGTTTGATAATTAAAGTCATTGATGTATTTGAAATTCCCCAAAGGGCGAAGAACAACCCCAGGGAACTCCGTATCCATGGCGATGTAGTTATATTTGTCAACTATATCACGGATCAACGCAAATTCCTCTTCCAGATTATCGTTCCAAACCTCTCTGATTTGAACCGAATCACTTTTCGGTAAAATCGACATTTCCGACGAACAAATCCAAATAACGGAACGAAAATTGCAATCAAACCCCCCAGATCTGCAAACAAAACACGGTGTAACCGTTCAGATCTCAAAACCTAACAAATCTACAACGATTATCACATATTTTAACCTAACAGAGAAACAAGCAAAAGAGATTCGACAAACCTGAAGAGGAATTTTCAGTGAATAGAGCTCCGAAACAGGTTCTAGATCGATATTCAACTAGATCTGAAACAAAACGAAGCGTAAAAGATCAGTATGAGAACGGTGACTAATTCTAACAGTTTTGAAGTGAACTAGGGTTACAGTAGGAACCCTAAAACGAGAAATGGATAAAGAGCGAGGAATCTAACCTTGTAGTGGAGAAAACGAAGGTTGAGTTTCTCCGATCTAAAACCCTGAATCAAGATTTATGCTTCGGTGAACGGAGATTTGGAGGTCAACGAAGCAAGATTGGGGGAGCAAGAAGAGGGAGAGATAAGAGGAGCGTGAGGGCGAGGGTTGAGACCTGATTTGTACTGGGCGTGGGGCGTGGGGTCGTTTTGGTCAGTAAGCGCTACAAGGGAGATGTCGTTTACAATTAGGCTGTGGGAATTCGGGATGCGACAGTATAAAACCAGTCGTTTGACATCTGTCCGAAATTCAAATCACCAACCTTCTTTATTTTATTTTATTTTGGCTTAATTCCATTTTTTGTTCCCCTTGGTCATGTACAACTTTGGTACCTGAATTTTTTACATGTACATTTGGTCCCTTTGTTTTTCTAATGTTGCAAATTTGGTTATTCTGTCAATTTTTCAATGATCAACATAGAGGAATCACTCCTCTAAACACATAGAACCACTACTCTAAGAACATAAAACCTTTTCTTGAGCTTTTGTGGTAAAGGAGGGACAAAACCAGTAAATGGTAAAGAGGAACCACTGAATCATGTTGAATCGGAAACGCAGAGGAGAGAGAACCCCAACCAAAGTTATATGTACTTAAAGAAGTGGTTCGTCTATGTTGATCATTGAAAAAATTGACAAACAATGGATAGAAGGACCAAATTTGCAATATTAAAAAAATAGGGGACCAAATGTGCACAAAAAAACTTCAGGGACCAAAATCACACATGACCAATAATAGGAGGACCAAACTGCAATTAAGCCTTTTATTTTTATCTCAAAAAGTTTAGGTGGGTCGAGTCCCCGTGGCTCATCAGGGTCAGGACATTCCTCATGGCTCAAAGAGCGCTTACAAATATACTTACAGATTATCCATCAACGAGATCCTCACACCGATAGTGTGATTAAAACTCACGACCTTATAGGTTATGGGTCATATGTTAAGCAACGCTCATTAAAGTTGCTTTAACTATATTACTTAGCCATTGAATTCTTTGTGCAGTTGTCCTTCAGTCCTTCTAAACCATTGCATCTATAGATTACTATTACTATCAACAACAAATGAAACCATTTTAAATTTAATCGCCAAATCATTAAATTGGTAATGTCTGTTTAACCGGGTCTATGTCATGAAAGGTCTTTATCACATCCCAAGTCATTGCCCAGGCATCAAGTGAAGTGAATGTAAATCAATAATCAATAATGATGTAAATAAATGAATTTAAAATCAACTTATCAGGTTATATTAAAATATGAAAAATAGAAAAAAGGGCCACAATAACTCCAATCCACATCATATCATAGTCATACACATATGGTCCAAAATGGCAGGCTCTTTCGGTGTATGAACGCTTTTCAGTTTTCACCTTCCAGTATATACCAATGCCATTTCATATGACTGCCGTTACCTTGCGATGAAAAGCTGTCAATATGGGGCCAAAATTCATATAAAATCGATAAGGTCTGACAAATGTGATTAGGAGCAAAGCGACATATGCAATGATTGAGAAATACTGGACGAGCACCGTATTTGAAGACACAGTATATAAATTTTTTTTTTTTCTAAACCGAGTGTATCTCAATGTTATCGATGAAGGACTAATCATTGTTCATGGGGCGTGACTTCTGCTGGCCAAGCATTATTTTAACATCGTCAGGAATCGCACCCGGGAGCAAACCGAGTCGACCCCTAGAATGTCTCAGGACAGGCCTTACAACCATTGGGCCAAGAGGCTTAGTTTGTATAAATTTGTTGGAAAAATATAATTATGTAAAATAATGTCTAATTTTTAGAAGAATGTTCATATATTTCATTATATAAAATAATAATTATTGATCAGAATATCTAATTATTATTGTTTTCAAAACAACTATTATTTGATCAGATAAAAAAAGTGGGGGAAAAGAGTATAAAATAATAATTTTTTTCTTAGAAATATATATTACATTTGAGATTTTTCTAAGGTTTTAACAAAAGTCTAGGGTATTTTTTAGTAGCAAGCTCCATGCTAATATTATGTCTCTCCTTGAGGTGCAAGCTTTTCCTGGTTCTGGCAAATATTTGGGCCTTCCTTCGATAATTGGTAGAAACAGAAAGATTACTTTTAATTATTTGAAGGATAGGGTTTGGCAAAAGATCAATTCTTGGTCTGGTAGATCTCTTTCTAAAGGTGGTAGAGAGGTGCTTATCAAGGCAGCCCTTCAAGCTATTCCTGCCTATTGTATGAGTATCTATTTGACTCCCCCCCTCTCTCTGTGATGAGATTGAAAAAATGATGAACTCTTTTTGGTGGGGCAAGAGCAGTAACGGTGGCAAAGGAATTAATTGGCTATCCTGGGATAAATTGGTTATTAGCAAGGATCACGGAGGTATGGGCTTCCGGAGTCTTCAAGCCTTTAATTTGGCCATGCTAGGGAAACACGGTTGAAGATTTATTTCTGACCCTGATGCTATGGTGTCTCGAATCTTCAAAGCTAAATATTTTCCCAATGGAGATTTTTTGGAGTCTTCACTTGGTCACAATCCAAGTTACTCATGGCGTAGCATCTGGAGTTCCCGGGTTCTGGTTAGAGAGGGTTTGAGTTGGAGTATCGGAGATGGCTCTAACATCCGTGTTTTTTATGAACCATGGTTGAGAGATACTGATAGCTTGAGAATAATGGGTCCTATACAAGAGCACTTGCAACATGCCACAGTCAGCAACTTATTACTTCCAGGAGTTAAGAGGTGGAATGTACGTGTGCTGCATGAAAATTTTTTGCCCCGTGTTGTGGAGTCTATTATGCATGTGCCGTTATTTGGGTCTACTACTAGGGACTCTAGGATTTAGGGTCCTAGTGATGATGGGTTTTATTCGGTGAAGTCTGCCTACACCATTTGTCTTACTCAAGTAGTGGACTCATCTATTTTCCATAAAGATGGTAACTGGAGGATGATTTGGAACCTAAAGATCCCACACAAGGTGAAAGTGTTCATATGGCAGCTTTGTAGGGAGTGCCTACCGGTTAGAATGCGTCTCTTGGACAAAGGAGTCTCTTGCCCAGATATATGCCTTCATTGCGATATTGGTTTGGAGTCTTTGTGGCACCTCTTTCTTGGCTGTGAGAGTAGCCGTGAATGTTGGGAGCGTGCTCATCTTTAGAGGCGAATGGAGCCTAGTTTCAACGAGATGGATTCTTTCCCGGACTTTTTCTTCTCTTTTGGCAAGTCTCTTAGCTGGGAGTTAAGGGAAAGATTTTATATGGTGTCGTGGAGTATATGGAGGAGGAGAAACCTCAAATTATGGGAGGCCAAGTCTGAGGAGGCCGCACATGTCATTTTTAGAGTCTCTTGTGCTATGGATGAATGGAAGTTGGCTAATAGAACCCATGATGTTCTTCTGCCTTCACAGCAAAGTAGTAGTGAATGGGTGAGTCCCCCACGTGGCTGGTTGAAATGCAACATTGATGCAGCTTTCTTCAAAGACAAGAATTTGACATCTTTTGGGTGTTGTTTATGTGATGAGGAGGGTACGTTTGTGCTCGCTAAAACAGGCTGGTCTTCACCGGTGGTTAGCGTCAAGGAGGGCGAAGCTGCTGCGCTTTTAGCGGCTGTAGAGTGGGTGACTGATCTTGGTCTGGGAAATGTTATCTTTGAGGTGGACAGCAAGATAGTTGCTGAAGCTATGAAGTCTACAAATCATCTTGGTGCAGAGTTTGGTGATCTCATAATGCATTGTAAAGGGCTCTTGAATTCTAATTTAAATCTCACTGTTGAGTTTGTTAGAAGGCAAGGCAATGTGGTTGCTCACAATCTAGCTAGGGCGGCTACAAGTTATCCTAGTCTTCATGTTTTTGATATTATTCCTACTTGTATTGTTACTGCTATTGCTTTTGAAATGAAATAAGCCTATTTCAGTAAAAAAAAAAAAACCAAATTATTCATTCACAACTTTATAAGGGATCTCAATTTTGCTTAATTTTATGCTAACTTAACACTTCTTATTATTAATTGCTTATTAGTCATGGTAACAAGTGACCTTATTTTAACTAGTGTTCTAAGGACTGACTAAATATATATATATATATATATATATATATATATATATATATATATATATCACTTATTAAAATATCAAATGCATTGGTACTTATTAACATCTTCATTGTTTATTTGTATGTACATTATGTTTTATTACGTGTTTTGGTTGAAATTCATGACATATGCCAAGACTTCGGAGCTAAATACCAACCTAACATTTTTGTTGGAAAATTAAAATACTCCAATCAAATGACAAAATTATTGGTGTTCATCGGATCAAATTGATACGATAAATTTGATAATTCAAAATAAATCAATTAAATTGATTCGGGTTTATTTGGTTAATCGGATTATTTCACTTTAAATCGAACCAAGCCCAATATAATCGGTTTGGTTCTTGTACTCATCTTTCTTTAACCTGATCGACTATTTTTAAAAAAATTTAATTTAGACATTTTAGATTTAATATTCAAAACCTTTTTAGTTTTGTTTTTTATTTTTATTTTTTCTATTCATTTTGACTTTCTTAAAATATTATTTAGTGTTACCAAATGCCTTCGATCATGTTTACTATCCAGTTTCATTATCATATTTTATAGGTAAAGATATTAAAGTATGTAAAGTTGTAATCATAGAACAAGATAAATATTAATTAAAAATAATATGACCATTTGAAATTTATTTAATTATTGTAAAAATCAATGAAGAATAAAAACATTTTTACCTTATAATAATATAAAATTCAAAATTTTATATAAAAAAATGTGAGGACAAAAACTTAAAAATGTATAATAATTTACATTTCTTAATTTGATGACCAGACTCGAACCAAATTAGTCCAGTCTTAATCAGATTGGTTTGTTTCAGATTGACTAGAACTATGTTTAGAATTCAAATCAAATCAAAGCAATTAAAAAATGATCGATTTGAATTTTGTTTTATTTATCTTAAATTCGAACCAAAGGTGTAAATACTCTTACACAAAACCACAATATACAGGTATAATTTATGCACCTTTAGCCATTGCATCAGTGCCCAACTTAAGCCATATATCCAGGGCCGGCCCAACACTTTTGGAGGCCTAAAGTAAAATATAAAGTGAGGCCTTTTAAAACAAATAATAAAATTTTATTAAAACTATTATATTTTTATTTAAAGTTTATTTTTTGTGCTTTTTGGGATGCAAAACCATTTATTAAATTATTGTATTTATGAGCCATTACGTGGGTGAGATAGAAATACATGAGATGAGCCATGATTGAAGAAAATGAAGAGTCTTTTGTGCACCTGCTCACTCAACCTTTTGTACAACTGACTCTTAACAATTTTTTTTAAAAAAATATTATTAAAATATGTAGTAAAAATATTTTTCTTTTTGGAGACCTAAAGCCCTAGCTTTATCAGCTTCCCCTTTGGGCCGCCCTGCATATTCCAGCAACGGAAAGAACTCCAATATATCCCACCTCTATCTATATAACTTCCATATTATTTGATCTCCGGCCTAATCACACAGAACTATTCTATATTCTATAACTTTAGAATTACCTACACGTTTGATTGAATAATATACTTCTCATCTATAATATCTATATATATATATATATATATCCAGCCACATCAATTGGAAAGTTTTACAAGTGTCATCACTATAGTGAATGCTTCTTCAACAAGCTACTGCTAATATATATATCCAGCCACATCAATTGGAAAGTTTTACAAGTGTCATCACTATAGTGAATGCTTCTTCAACAAGCTATTGCTAATCTTTCTCTAATTGGAAAGTTTTTGAATTGAAAAAAAAATTAAATTTTGAAAAAATAAAATAAAATATTAAAAGAAAAAAAAAATACGTGCACAATTTATTGCTACAACTTTCAAGAAATTGGTTGGCTGATGAACATTTTTTCTATTGTGATTATGAATATATATAGTTTCCCAATGCTTTCATTCAAAATAAACATGTGTTCAATAAATAAATATGCTGTTACCAATACTATTTTTATAAAAAAAATATTATTTCAAAATTTTTCATTGTTCCAGTACATTGTAAATGTCAATACAATATTCCCATACATTGAATGTATGGAAAATAGCTTCTCTCCATTAAAGCACTCTACCCACCTTTTCATCTATTTTCTTTTCTATTCAAAACTCATTCTCATCATTCTCTCTCTCTTTTTCCCTGTGTCACTCACTCTGACTATTTCAAACCTTTCCTTTTTGTTCCTCCTCATCAAAACTTTCATTTTTTTGTTTTTCTAATCTCCCTTTCATCATCGAAAGGTAAAGTAAAGCTGCAACCAGACATAAAGACCACTCTGCATAATCCTCTCAAAGCTTAAAACGGAATAAAGAAAGAGGGGAGTCTAAACCAGCTTCATCTTCTTCTGCGGTTTGGAACGGTGTTGAAACAAATGGACACCATGGTGGTGGAGGGGGTAGGAGGCGCATCTTCATATGTTTACTTCTGGGTATCTTTTTTCTTAGAATGCCTTTGTCTCCTATTTTTTTAATCGGTATGCTTGGTTTAAATATATTTTTTGTGAAAAATGATATTCAAATTCTGATTGTGTTTTTGGTTAGGTTCCTTTTGAAGATTCTTTCTCCTCTTCTTTGGGTAGGTTCATCAAACTTCATCTTTGCCATTAATGTTACAGCTCATGGTTCTCTTAGTTTATTGAAGTAAGTTTTTTTTCTTTATTCTAATTTTATTTGATGGTGCAGGGGGAAACCCATTTCGAAATAATGGTTTTGGCTACAAAAGAACCCCATGTTATTACAACACAACTGCATGCCTGGATTTTGTTAGAGACCAGTTTGATATTTTAAGGTAAGAAACAATAAAAGTTGGTTCTTTTAATTGGTATAATCTATATAAACTAATCCCCGTTAGAAGGAAAGTATGGACATGTGTCATGATGAGAATGAAAGCTTATTAAGGAAGCCTATAGGTGTCTTCCACCCAACCGTAATCTTTCTTTCTAATTTTTTTTGTCATTTCTCTTGCCATAATAAATGTCTCTCTTCACTTTCCAATGCACAAATGAAGGTTAATTAACAACCGCAACTATAAACTCATTGTGAGTTTCAATATAATTTGATTTCCAATTTCAAAACTACAAAGCCGCCTTAATATTTCTTTCAAGTTCTTCCTCATTTTTCTTCCCATAATCAATGTGGCACTTCATATTCCCATGCACTAATCAAAGTTCTATGTGAAAACGTACAGAATTGTTCATTTTCCCTATAATGCAGTGCACCATTTCAACAATGATTAACGTGCCAATTTATTTATTTATTTATTAATTAATTAATAATTAATAATTTAAAACAAAAATCCTTTCAACTACATGTTTTGATTGTAGTTGTTATATATCTTTTTTTAATTAATCATCCATTACATTGTCTACATTTTTTATATTCATTTATATTAATTAGTGACGTGAAAACGGTTAAAAATTTATTCTCCAAACAATGTTATAAATTCTTTTTATATACCTTTCACCTGAAAAAATTAAATATAGTAGAAATCCTACGTTGGAAAATTTTTAGGTTTTTTTATTTTATTTTCTGTTAAACTCATAATAATCAAATTTAACCATCAACTTTAGCATAAGACGTAATATTATAAGGGCTGTTAAATTTGCCAATTTTTATTTTCAATTGTCAAATTTTCAAAATTTTAAATTTGTAATTCAACCAAAACAATTTCATAAAACTTGGAAATCACAAAAAAGTTTCTAACAAAAAATTTTGACTGCTTAATTTTTAATGTAACCAATATTTTAGCTTTTAATTCATATCCGATACATTCCAAATAGAAGAAAAATGCAATTATATTAAAAATCCGAGCAAAATTATTTTTTTATTATAAAAACCAAATAGAAGAAAAAATTGTATAAAAATAATAGTAATATTATAGATAAATATATTTTCTAAAAATGGTTAGGTTACACGGGGCAAAGAGGTAAAAAATAAAATAGATTTTCAAAAAATAAGAAAAATAATAATATGATAATTAAATCTATTTTCTAAAAATGGTTAACTTATACGGGGAAAAGATGATAAATAAATCAAAATGATTTTCAAGAGAGAAAAAATAATAACATGATAAGTAAATATATTTTCTAAAAAAAGGTTGACTTGAACGAAAAAGAAGAGAAACAAATCAAATATATTTTCAAAAGAGAAGAAAAAATAATTTAATAGATAAATAAATTTTCTAAAATTTGTTTACTTACTCGAGAAAAAAGAGAGAAATAAATCAAATATAATTTCAAGAGAAAGGAAAATTAATGATGATGATGATGATGATGAGGAGAAACAAATCAAATAGATTTTAAATAGAGAAGAAAAATAATATAATAGATAAATATATTTTTATTTTTAAATGATTAACTGACACCGGAAAAAGTGGGCAAACAAATCAAATACATATTCAAAAGATAAGAAAATATAATTTTATACATAAATATATGTTCTAAAATTTACAAAGTTACACGGAAAAATATGAGAAATAAATCGATAGATTTTCAAGAGAGAAAAATAGTAGTAATATGATGGACAAATACATTTTCTAAAAATGGTCACAGCGAAAAGAGACGAAAAGGTCAATATATTCAATTACTGCATTGTACCAATGTATTCAAAAAAGCATAAAACTAAAGATAGAGAAGCAAAATGACACAACTCTTAGTTGAGAGAGCATTAAATGAATTCGACAAAACGATATGATTTGTGAAATAATTTTGCGATCATTATGCATGAGGATCTATGTGCTATTTTCTTTTTAGAATTTGTTTTTGGTTTAACTGGTATAAACATTGTCATGTTATATAAAAAATGATTATAGTTAATTTAAATATAGTTTTAACATTAAACAAACTTCTCCCCATGCTATTTTATTATGTCATTATGTTAATAATTTGTAACATAGTACTTATTATTTCTTATTCATCTAAAATTATTTATTTAATTTTATTTAATTTACATATCAAAAGCACCTATATTTTAATTTTCTCATTTAGCAAAGTTATTCCCGTGTATTGAACTTTGAAATTTTGAAATTATTAAAGATCAAGTTTGTAATTTGATAACAGATAATTAAATAATAATTTGCATGATTTGTATTTACTTTCGGTTTAGCGTGTGATATTGAAGATTGAACAATTATTTAAGCAAGAAAAAATTATAACAAGATCTTTTCTAGATTTTTAAATTTTAGATAAATATCTTTTCTATAAATTGATAACTTATACAAGAAAATGATAAAAAACAAATCAAATAGATTTTCAAAAGAGAATACAAAATAATATGGTAGGGCAATATATTTTCTAAAAAAAATTAACTTGCAAAGAAAAAGAGGAGAAATAAATCAAATTGATTTTTATGATAAAAGAATAATAATAATAATAATAATAATAATAACATGATAAATTATCACAAAAAATTGTCTAACTTAAACAACGAAAAGATGAGAAATAAATCAAATAGATTCTTAAAAGAGAAGAATAAATTTATCAAAATAAATGTATTTTCTAGACCTGATTAACTTGCATGCAAAAAGAGGATAAACAAATCAAATAGATTTTGAAGTGAAAACAAAAAAAATATATGATTGATAATATATTTTCTAAAATTGGTTAATTTTTAGAGGAAAAGGAAAAATAAAATCTAATATATTTTAATGAGAGAAGACAAAGACAATATGAAAGATAATAATATTTTCTCAAAATGATTAACTTGCATGAAGAAAAAAGAAGAAATGAATAAAAAAAAATAGAACAAATAGTAATATCATAGATAAGTACATATTTTAAGAATGGTTAGCTTTCAAGGGGGAAAGAGGTGAAGTAAATTAAATAGATTTTTAATAGAGAATAAAAATAATAAAAATAATAATATTATAGATAAATATATTTACTAAAAATGGTTAATTTGTATGGGAAAGCAAGTGAAATAAATTAAATTAAAATTGTAGATAATATATTTGGGAGGACCAAATAAAAATGATTATCTCATGCTACTATTGGATTTATGGATGTCTAAATTATTCTTTAGATGATATTATTATCCATGAATTAAATATTGATGTCCGTAGTCAATGTTATAAAACAATATTGAAGGATACATAATGAATGGTTGGGTACAATTTGAAGAATACATAATGAAGGCTTGGGTATAGTTTTGCTAAAAAACAAGCTTAATAAGGGGAGCAACATTGAACTAAAAGTACTGAATGTTACAAATCATAAAACAATATATGTGTAGACTAAAGATGTTTAGAGCCTTTTTATAAAAGTCAAGACTAATGTTGTTTTAAATGATCTTGAACTTTTTGGGTATGTAATCCTTTATCCAAGTTATCAACTCAACCTTTAATGATATATATGGTTGTGTTTATATTTTTTTTCATTACTTAGTAAGATCAGATGAACAATACTTTCAAATTCTAATATAAACAGATTTACAAACATTTTAACGTTCTAAAATTTTACAAATTATAAAATATTTCATTAGATATGATATCTTTAAAATATTAACTATAGTTTATTACATTTCATGTTAAGCAAACTTCTAGCCCGTGCAGGGCACGGGTGTACATACTAGTTCTGAAATATACGATTGTTAATATTAAGCCATGCGACCAATGGCAATCTTCAGCTAGCGTAAATCATGTTGCATGGGGATTGTAAAGATATAATATGGTATATCCGAAAATTATTGAAGCAATGAGACAGATAAATGAATTAAGGAGGCAAGCTCCAGAGACAGGATGAGGTTGTGGCATATATAACACTAGAGTGATGGGCCTGTGTCATGCACGGAGAATATACTAATTTTTTAGGATTTTATTTTTAAATATATAACTATTAAATTCATGTTTTGTGGTTTAAATTTTTTTATAGAAAATTAAATATCAAAAAAGGATAAAAAATTTATTTTATTTGAATGGTCGATCGTAATTTATATAAAATATTAACTTAATAATTATTTTAGATATTACAATACAGATAATGATGTTTAAGTGTAAATAGTAAATACATGTTGTCTTCTACACAATTTTAGTATTAAAAAAATAATTTAAAAAATAAGATGTGTATGAAGAATATAATAAAACATAATATTTGAAAAAAGCCATTAAAGTTTTATTGTGAATTTTTTTTTTCGAAACAAAATTATAAGTTAACACTAACCATTTCTTCTCTCACTATCTTAGCATCGTACATTTCGGAGCATTTAATAGTAAATATGCATTTTCAAAGCAACAACTACTTTCAACCTGATTAATCATTTCTAAATGTAATTTATTTAAACAATAATATTAAATACGTAGCCATGATCTTTGTAATGATATGAATTTTTTTCTTGTCTCTTGAAAATCGATTTGATTTATTTCTTCTCTTTTGTCCATGCAAGTAATCCATTTTTCTAAAATACTTTATTTATCATATTTTTTTTCTTCCATCTTGAAAATTTATTTGATTTATTTCTCCTTATTTCCGGTGCAAGTAATCCATTTCTAGAAAAATATATTTATCTATCATATTAATCTTCTTCTTCTCTATTGAAAATTAATTTGATTTTTTTATTTTCTTTGGATGGTGCAAGTTAACAATTTTTAGAAAATATATTTACCTATCATATTTTCTTTTTTCGCTCTTGAAAATCTATGGATTTATTTAATCCTTTTTCCTTTTGCAAGTTAACCATTTTTAGAAAATATATTTATCTATCATATAATTTTTCTTCTTCTCTTTTGAAAATCTATTTGATTTATTTCTTCTCTTTGTCCGATGCAAGTTAACAATTTTTATAAAATTAAATATATTGATATATCATAATACTTTTTTCTTCTCTCTTGAAAATCTATTTGATTTAATTCTCCTCTTTCCTTTGCAAGTTAACCATCTTTAAAAAATATATTTATCTATTATATTATTTTTTATTCTATATATTTGATTTAATTCTTCTATTTTCCTCGTGCAAGTGAACCATTTTTAGAAAACAAAATATATTTATCTATCATATTATAACTTTTCTTTTATCATAAAAATATATTTAATTTATTTATTCTTTTCTCCCAGTGTGCAAGTTAAAAAAATTTAGAAAATATATTTATCAATCATATTTTTTTATTCTCCTTTGAAAATCTAGTTGATTTATTACTATAAAACTGAAAATTTAAAATGTCATTGTATAAAATGAACTAATAAAACTCAAAATTAAAAATGCCGTTGTATCACAATATTCAATCTCCGAAAAAATGAATCTTCAATAACATTTGATGGAGAAAATATGACATTAAAAAATTACAGGTTTAGTGATATTCAACAGATAACCATAAATTATTTTTTTTGAGAAATAAGATACAAACCAGAGATCTTAAACTTTGAGGATTGAGATTGCACTTGAAGAGCTGAAAAAAAAAAAAAAGAAGGCAGAGAAGAAAGCTCGTAGTAATAGAGGAATATTGTTAAAATTAAAAAGAAAAAGGAAAAAGAAGAACAAATGTAGTTTATTAGAAAGTTGATTGGAATCAAGTGGTTTTGAATTATCCAATAGTTGTAACAATGTCTTACTATCAACACCTTTAAAATCATTCATAATACATAGAAGACCCATAGATATCACCATGTAGGAAAAGCATTACCAATTAACAATTAGCAATACTGCACATATACATGGATTTCCAACCAATGCATAAACAAACTATATATGATGGAGTAAAATAACAATAATAAAAAACACAAATTAAAAAAGGACAGTAAAAAAAATGCAATGATGTTTGGAATAAGCACGGGGGAGATTGGTTTCCATGACCCCATTTATAGATTGTCGGTAATCAAGCATTTATATATTTATAATTGTATAATTTTTTTTAGGTGAATAATGTAATTGTATAATTGATGATTGATTGACGATTATATTTTTTTTCTTTAATTAATTGATTTGTTTAAATGTGATTTGGTGATTAGCTGATTGAGAGAATGATAATGGTGTATCAAACATGATTGATGCACTTTATCTTTTAAAATTTAAATTTGAAAATATATTATCATCAAAGTATCTTTCATTTATTTTTTTGAATATATTTTTGCTTGTACCTTTCAATCTCCATTGATTGACTTTATTAGTTGATGATTTCCTGCAGGTGATTCCAAACGTGACTTTAATGATTTTAATACAACATTTCAAACGTGATATTAATGATTTCAAATAGATGATTAGTACTAATTGTTAAATTGCTAATAGGTTGACATTCAGACTAATATTCAATGAGGTTATTCCAATTTGTATATAGGATAGATAGATTTTAAAATCAAAATTTCGATTTTCTAATTGATATATTAGTTGTCTATTTGGAGAGGGAAAAATGTTTTAAGAAAAAAAAAATCATTGTAATTGCTTCCTTGATGTGAATTAAATACTTGCTTTAATTATAAAATATTTTTGCAAATTAGAAGTTGGACATAAAAACCTTCTATAATTATGTAAAAAAAGCATCAAATGTATAAATGTTTTCTACGAAATAATGCAATAAATATGAAATACATGAGAAGATGACACTTGAAAGAGCATTTATTGAGTTTTATTCGTAAATATATATAGTATAAATAGATGATTGGTAATATATAATAATTAATAATAACAAGGTTGGTATAAATCCCTTTAGGACTGGTAAAAGCTCCAGTTAAGACGTCGGTATCCCTCAATGCATGTGCATTGCCAACTATTAAAAAAAATTGTTGAATACTTGAAGTTTAAGAATAGTAGGTTTTTTAAAAATCAAAAAATATTTATTGATAAGTGATTGGCACGTCTAGTCAGTGTTGGTATGGAACTATGGATAGAGATCATTCGTAGACGTGGCAACTATAATGTCTAGTATTATACTGGCATTAAATAATTGCAACTTTCACTCTTATGTCCATCCTTTTGTTTTTTTATATTTGAGAAGTATACGATTCTCAACACGAAAATATATAACTAAATAGAGAACTTTAACAATTCTCTATTTATTTGCATGAAAGATATATAGCATAAAATTGTTCAAAGGTTGCTTTTCCTACATTTTAACAAAAAAAACAATATCAATATTTCATAAAGTGATAGAAATTTTAGATGTTGGGGGTATAGTGGTTTATTAATTTTCAGGATGTTGGTTGGTTTTTCATTCTTCTGGTTGTTGGGGTTAGTCTTTTGTAATACCAATATTAGTCCTTACCTAGTATTTCGGTTAAATTGGTTCTTCCCTTTGATCATTATAGTTTTGTATACGGGTTAGTACCCTTATATTAATATAAATTTTGCTTATAAAAAAAATATTTCATAAAGTGGTAGAAATTAATATAAATGATAATAAGGGTTGCGTCGACGCAGCTTTGTGGAGGCATTTAAGGAATTGAGGCATTTGTCTAATGCCTCCTGATTATTCAAAGCCCCATATCTTTCTTATACTTTTAATAAATTTCATAAATGTGTTATTGTTTATATAAGGGATGTTGTAACACGTTCAATTGATGAAAAATGGTAAAAAGATATTTTTCAAATGGATGCATTATTTATAGAATATTATCGAAAATACCTCTAATTGTTGTCACCATCAAAACAAGTTTTTTAAAATTAGATTTTCTTAAATTCTAATTGAGATCAATTATGTTATAAGATGATTGAATGAATTAGTCATATTATTCATTGAGAGGGAAACGTTATAATTACATAATTATTAAACTTTGATAAATGATTTTACACCTCATCAAGTTAGAAGAATAAAATGAGAATTGACGAGATATTAAACTAGGTCTCGAACATAAATTTTACCTAAGGCCCCAAGATTTATGGACATAGTTCTACCTGTGAACCGTGAGCTTGACAACTACATGGCCTGAAGTATAAATTAGGGTTCGTTGTTGGTAGTGATATATAATCTCATTCTGAATTTTAACTAAAGTTGACGATTTGTCCAAGTTATATGGAAGAGGAACTCTCCTACAATTTTTTGG
Source organism: Echinosophora koreensis (assembly GCA_035048595.1). NCBI lineage: Eukaryota > Viridiplantae > Streptophyta > Magnoliopsida > Fabales > Fabaceae > Echinosophora > Echinosophora koreensis. The sequence continues at coordinate 5,865,447 of JAPCYP010000001.1, read as the reverse complement.
TTTGGAAACCACTGAAATTGATTAAGGCCCTTGGCTCTTCAATGGGTTCATGGAGTGGACGCGGATCCTCTGTCGCATAACCCTATGCCACTCCCTGTCACACCAATGAAGTGGTGCCACGTCAATTAAAAATTCTACTCATTTTTAACCAAGACTTAACGGTGCCATTAACATCTCTTTCCATCTTCTTCCTCCTGCTTACGTCTAACAAAAATGGCACTCACCCTTCACTACCTACGTCCAAGAGGAAATTGAGCACAGAACATGGTGATGAGAGTGAAAACTCAAGAGCTTCTTTCAAATCCTGTTTTTTCTCCATGCACACTTCCACATTCCCCCTCTTTCGCTCTATCACTATGTCCCTCTCCAACCGTCCGCCACCTCAAGCTTTCACCTCCGCTCCTCCAATTCCCTTGGCTGTCCGCATCTTCCGGCGCCGCCGCGGTCAGTGTTGAACAGCAGGTTCGTGACTCCGAAGAAGAAGAGCTGCCGGAAAACGAGGCTTTTCAATTTGTCACGACTTCTTCAGCGGCGGTGGCGGCGCTGCGACGACGGCGGAGTTGAGGCACCTGCCGAGTCCTGAGATGGAGGTGAACGGGTTGAGCGAGCTGCCGGAGCAGTGGAGGAGGGCGAGGCTGGCGTGGCTTTGCAAGGAGCTGTCAGCGCATAAGGAAGGGACTCTGGTGAGGATAGTGAATACGGTGCCTTCTATGGTGCACCACTCACCAAAGTGGTGCAGTGGTGCACCACCCACATGGCATTCTATGAACCAATTAATTTGCCAAGTGTCTTTATTGACTTTTCAGACTCTTTCATACTTCCTGACACAAATTTAATAGTGTTGTCTAGCATGAAGCAATAGAAAGTGCTTCATTCATGAAGCATCAAATTTACCCGTTGGATTTAATGTTAAATGAATCAATGCCCAAGATCCGTTTGTCCAAAAAACAAAAGTTCACTGGTTACTGGCTCGTTACGCCATCTCCCTGGTTTCACACCATACGCCATCACCACTTGCTCTCGACAAATCGGAGCTGCTCCTTACGGTGATCGACACGGTCCTCGCCGGCAAGACCCGAATCTACAACCACCACCGCGACTGGTACGAGATCCTTCAGATCCTCCGTTACACCACCAACATCGACCACATCGCCGGTCAGTACCGCCGCCTCGCCCTCCTCGTTGAGACGCTCCACCTGTAGCAGCCAGCGCCACCAGATCTTAGTGATGGCCTCTGTTTTCGAGGCCAAATCTACACCACCGCGCCAGATCCGTAGATCCCAAGTTCCTCCGCCACTTGCCGTCTGGCGACCACCACGCTACGACCGCGCGAGACCTCGTCCATCACGCCTAGCTCACACCGCCGTAGCAGATTGGTCGTTACTGTCAAAGCTTATCTACCTTAACAATCCTGACCTGGTCCTATTTGTTGGAGAAGCACTGGTTCAATTTATAACATAGATCCAAGACGCATTGACCTCCCCTCCTCTCGTGTGCGTTGCTTGCATCTTGTTTGAATAAACTTCAATGGTCTGGCATAGGGGATAGATTTAGGCGTATGAAGTTCAATCAAGTTATGTTCAATATATTTAACATTTTAATGTTTTTGTCAAACTACAATTTTATTTTTGTTGTTTGTTCCTTATATCTCAGTTATTCTGTTGCATAAATTAGCCAAACTCTCAACATCTTCTACACCTAGATTGATAGATGGATCTCGCTCAAGAAGTTTGGCACTATTGATTTTGGTTGTGTGTAAATTTTTTGGGTTTTAGAGTTCGTTTTTGTCATTGCCATTGGTGGCGGTTTTGCGTAGCGGCTGGGTATTTGCAGAGTTGTGCACGATTGGTGCATATGGCAGCTGTGTGCTTGGTCGGTGCTGCAGTGGGGGATGGAGGTTGAGCGGTAGTGGGAGACACACAACAATTTTTTATTTTTTTTATAAAGACCCCTCTCAGCAAATTAAAAAAATACCTTTACATGGTCAACCGGCTGTGAAAGGTCACTTTTGGGCTTCATCAATGAGGCACTTTCTAAGGTGCTTCATGCTAGACAGTACCCAAATTAATACACATGGCAAACTGATTGGTAAACTAGAAGACAGCTGGGTGGTGCACCACTGCACCATAAAGTGGGTGGTGCACCGAAGACGGAACCAGTGAATACGCAGAAGAAATGGATGTGGCAGGAAGATGCCTTATGGCACTTTCTTTCACTACCGCTACACATAAAGAAATTCCATCTTCTATCACAAGAAATCTTTAATATTTAAGCATATAATTACCTTTTGATCAAGTGCAAGGACTTGCATCATGAGACAAAAGTGTCCAGATGACCAGCATCTTTTCAATGGTCGAATGCTACAGCAGGTGATAAGGAAAAATAAATTGCAAAACGCCGAATGAGAATCACATATGGGTTTAAAGCGTTAACGGCACCATTAAGCATCGGTTTGAGAGGCGTTAAGAATGAGTAGAATTTTTTAATTGACGTGGCACCACTTTATTGGTGTGACAGAGAGTGGCACAGGGTTTATGTGACAGAGGATCCGCGTCCTCATGGAGTATCCCCATAAAGCTTAGATCTTTTGTATCCTCTATAGGACTAATCACTGCTCGGGTGTTCAATTACAACCTTCCTCCAATTTAAACTACCTTTTATATATATGAAAAAAAAAGAAAATAATAAAGTGCTTAAAGTTAATATTGATGTTCAACAAATTATGCAAAAAACGAAGGCATTAATATTTCCCACAATTAAAAATACACCATACGTGCATCCAGCAAACAAAGAATATATTACTTAGCATCAAACTATTTACTACGCTTAAAGTTTATAAAATTTCGCCAAATAAAAAATAAAAATAAAGATTACTTTTAAAAATAAAGTTTTATTTTGAAAATTTGAAAATTTATTCAAATAAAACAAAAGGGAAAAATCAAAATAGCACACGTATTCAAGAGGTAAGTTGTGTAATATATTTCAAGGTGGAGCAACGGTCCATGGAGGACTAGTGATGAGAGGCGAAAGGTTCGGGCTTTTCTTCAAGGAGCTTTAGCCTTTTCGGCTTTGCCCCTTAACTCCTGAGGATAATAATAGGTAAAGAATAAGGTGGCCATGATTTTTTATTTTTATATTTTTATATGCTTATATTATTTATTTTATATTTATATGTAAAATGATTTATAATTAATAGATTTTTTAAGTGATTAATTCTCTAAAAATATTTTTGTGTTTGGATAAGCGTTTGTTAAAAATGATTTTGAATGAAATTGATTTTACAAAATTAATTTGGTTACAATTGAGTTTGAAGTGAAATGATTTATATTTTGATGCATTTATTTTAAAATCAAGTTTGATATAAAACTTAGTGTAAATTTCTCAACCAAGCGCAAAAGCTACTTTCTATATCTTCTACCCAAAATGACTTCTGAAGGCAAAATTAATTTTACCTGATAATAACCAAACACTCTAATTTTACTAAAATCACGTTTGATAGGAAACAAAATAAATTATGCAGCTTTCCACTGTGAAAAGCAAACACACAAGAAGTAGTCATAATTACAAAGAAGAAGGATTCATATTCCACAGTTTTACGTAGCACACTTTCTGCTTTACTCAGATTTTGATCCTCTCCCGTCCACGTAGAATATGATACTCTTATTGGAGTGAGAAATAAATAAATTTTGAAATTATAATTAATAGGTTCTACAACCATCATGTTGGGTACATACATATTAAAGAATAAGGTCTTGTTAATCACTGTCCTCGGGACATTGATCCAATTTGTGAAATTTGAGCGCGTCATATGCATACGGTATCAAGGTTGAATGAAAATTAACTAACTAATATCAATACTTTTAAATTAATAATAATATAATCCCTTAAGCGATAGATACAACAGCTTTCATAGCTCAGTTGGTTAGAGCACCCGTTTAGTAAGCGGGAGGTCTTGAGTTCAACTCTCAATGAAAGCATGGTTATCGTGTTTTTGTTTAACACTTTCTAACACACTGACACTGTCATCCGGATAATTTATGCTGTTTTAACAATCTCTTATTAGGAGAGGTAAAGATCTTCTAGCATCTTCCTTTTGCCCCCTTCCCCAAGCTTCCAGACTCTTCCTTCCTTCATCTCTAAACTCCACTCCACTCCACTCCACACTCTGGTACGCAATTACCGTTACTGTTAACAGAACACTCCCACTTCCACTTGCTTCGTCTCGCCGTCAATGGCAACCAGAAGAACACCAACTCTAACTAAATCCGTTTTCGCCGCCGTCACTTCTAGAACCCCTCTCTCTCGTTCACGCTCCTCGCGCGTCTTCTCTGCCCTCGCTCCCACTCCTGCTTCGGAGAATTCTACAAATCCCCTTTCTCGGTCTCAGATTCTCGACACCAATGTCGCCTCCGCCAGGTTCTTGTCTCGCTCTTTCACTCGCAGCTTCCACGCCTCTAATCCCTCTTACCGCCCAGCTGGCACTGCTCAGGTCATTAAATCCATTTCCTCATCACTAAATTGGAGAATGAAATTTTGATAATAATAGATGCATTTCAAGATTCCAATAATGTTGAAATTTTGAGGATATATAAAATTACATTATTGAGGTTTTTTGGTTTATGTGGATAATATGCTATGCTGAATTTAATTCATATATCATGCTATATGAGTATCAGGCTTTTAGGCTATAGAGTACAATAATGTTATTTGAACGTCTAAAAATTTGACACCTGCAATCAAAATCATGGTTACTGCCATGTTGAGTTTGGTTAATGGATACTAGATAAGTAATTCATCAACTGACAGTTTAGTTAATGATCAGTAGATAGTTAATGAGTTACTCATCTTGTTGTATCCGTTAAGTCTTAACCAAATTCAACACGTCATCAACTACGATTTTCAACATCATTAACATTAACAGGTGTATCAGATGTTGTATTTTCTGATGTTCTGATATAGAACTGATAGAGTATAGGTTAGTTAACAAGTGGAAAATTCAATTGGGTACTGAAACGAGGCTATGAGAAAATCTTTTCAGTGTGTCGCAAATGTGCGAAGTACAGCCACATATCTGCTGATTATTTTCTGAATTGACCGAATATTCCTGTGCTGAAGTTAAAATTGATATATATTAACATTGATATATATTAACCCACTCAAATTATCTGCTCATAGAGTAGTCTGCTAATTTACATAACTGGTTTGTTTCATGAAATTAACAAAACGAAGTTAACGATAAGGACCTTGAACAATTTATTAGCCACTTAAAGAGTAAGTTGTAATATTCACATTGAATTTATCTATAAATGCTTAAAATCTCATTATTTTTTTGGCAACCAATTAGCAGTCTGCAGGAAAATCCATTTTTTTATAAATGTTTTGACATGAATATTATCTGGTCCTATATAATCTCTGTTCCCTTCTCCTTTACATTATTTTGTTATAACTCCCTATTTATAAACAACACTTCACCTTTTGATAATCACCATGTTTCAGCAATCTCTTAGACCCCCAGGCTAAAAAATAAACAGAAATTGATTTTAGGTTCAGAACTTGTGGTATTATGTCTTCCTTTCTGGTTTTCTGATGTGTTCTTTATATTTAACCAGATAACACAGACGGACTTCACAGATATGGCATGGGAGGGCATTGTTGGTGCTGTGGATGCTGCACGAGTTAGTAAACAACAAGTTGTGGAATCTGAACACTTAATGAAAGCTCTCTTGGAGCAAAGGGATGGTTTGGCTAGAAGGATATTTACTAAGGCAGGATTAGATAACACGTCAGTGCTACAGGCTACTGATGATTTTATAGCTCAGCAACCAAAGGTGTGTTTTCTGTTGATAGATTCCTATTGGTATTTCAGAAAATTCTAAGTGCTACTTTCATTTAGCAGGTGACGGGTGATACTAGTGGTCCTTTCATGGGTTCACATCTTAGCTCCCTCTTGGACAATTCCCGAAAGCACAAGAAAGAAATGGGTGATGATTATGTGTCTGTGGAGCATCTTTTGCTAGCATTTAATTCAGATAAGAGGTTTGGGCAACAATTATTTAAGAATCTCCAGCTTAGTGAGAAGACTTTGAAAGATGCCATCCAATCTGTTCGTGGAAGTCAAAGAGTGACTGATCAAAGTACAAATTTATATTCTTTGATTCCTTATTTTTGTGAGGAAGACAAGATGACATGATTGGTTCTGTCTTATTAAAATATTGCTGAACATTGTTAAAATTTAAAATAACCATGAAACCAAATTTTAGTTATATATAAGAATGTCAAGTTTGATGAGATGGCAAGAGAAAAGAATAATGACTATTTATGATTCTTATGAACTATTACCATAAATGGAATCAATATACTAACTATTACCATAAATGGAATCAATAAACTAAGTAGCGAGTTATAAACTGTTGTATATGTAAGGTTCCTTTTGTTTCAATTGGTTTCATGATTTTACCTGGAGCATGTTGGTTGTCCACATGCTTTGATCCTTGACCAGGTTTCATGTTTGAAATGGGGCCTGATTTAATGCTCATACCATTATTATCATTTTCTTTTTTAAATATGTCTAATCTGTTAATCAAATAGTCGTATGTATAAATTTAAACTGAGACGTGTTTTTTACATTGTTTCATAGCATTTGGCCTAGACTGTTATACTTTCTACTTTCTAGTTCCTGTGATTAGTTTGTCAGCACTTCTCACAAACATCTTTTCCTTATTTGAAAATAACTGTGTATAGATCCTGAGGGGAAATATGAGGCATTGGACAAGTATGGAAATGATCTTACTGAACTTGCTAGGCGTGGCAAGCTTGATCCTGTCATAGGTCGAGATGATGAAATTCGGCGCTGTATCCAGATATTGTCAAGGAGAACAAAAAACAATCCAGTTATTATTGGTGAACCTGGTGTGGGGAAAACGGCTATTGCTGAAGGGTTTGTCCAATATATTCTTTCAAACGTGTTATATAATATATATATTGTTGTTGTTTTTTTTTTCCCTCTCATTTATGTATGTTAATGTTGGGATAGGCTTTAAGTAGCCTTCTCTTATTTGCCTTTCCCCCCTTTCACGAGTACCTTGCATTCCTGGTTTACAAGTCTTGTTTCATGCCTGTAAGATCTTCACTTGACAGCAACCTTTCCCAATGGATTGAAGTGTGCATTGTTTTGTGAGGAAAGGTTATAAGCAGGGAGATTTTGTTCCTTGTGCCACATTTTATCATCTTCTTTCATGGAAATCAACTCTAGGTTTTGAATCAAGTTAAAATCTTTTGATGTGAAAAATGTACTGAATTATCTGATATAACCCCATCTTGTTTAATTACAATGAACTCTAGTAACGGAATATATCTATGTTGTAAGCATAGAACGTGCTTTTGGAGTAATATTTTAAAACAAAGTGCTTCAAGTTCCAAAAAAATTGATCAAGGGGAACAATTCGAATAGTGGTACTATTGATTTAGAGTACTGGTGGCTTATACCTTCTGCTGAACTTTATGTTCCCTTTGCTGCAAGTGTTGTTTCCTATCATTTGATTGTACTAAATTTTTTTTTTTATTGTTTTGCAGATTAGCTCAACGTATAGTGCGTGGTGATGTTCCAGAACCATTGATGAATCGGAAGGTTGAATTCCTATTGTTTTCCCACCTTGATAACTGATAATATGAATTAAGTTACTTGTTTGAAAGTTACTGAAAAGGTCTAATGAAGCTGCCATTGTAACATCTTGTTGCAGTGTCATATTCTCCCGAAACATTAAAACTAATGTTTCTTATATTGAAAATTTTGTTGGAAAGCTTAAGGTCTATTTTTTCCCTCTAATTTATGCATTTCAAGACTGATCATGCATTTTGGATACTTTTGGATTATTGGATATATAAAAGATTTTCCAATTATTCTAACACAAAGCATTTTTGTTTCTTGAGTTCAAAACAAGACATTTAAGGTGGTTTGAAAAATATCAATTGAGAATAATGTGTTTGCATGAAGTTGTCTTGCAAATTTTTTTTTCATATTTGAGTCAGTTTCCTTGACCCTCCACAAGCTTGTGATATTTTGCTCTTTTAAAAATTATGACATCTTCAATGAAGTTGCAAATCTTATGAAATGGGTTACAATATCATTTCTTTTCTTTTTGTTTTCTTTAATTTGCTTTGGAATGTAATATTGTAATAAAGGGTAGATTGGTGTTACAAATCTCCAGCTAATCTGCTGTGCTTGGTTTGAGGGAAAGGTTTGACCCAATATGTGGGTTTATAAGTAGGCAGTCTTACGAGGGACTGTAATTGTATGATTTTTTTTTTTTGTTTAAAAAAGTATTGACTATTGACTTTTGCATTTATCGTTGGTGCTTTGTAGTTGATCTCTCTTGACATGGGTTCATTGCTTGCTGGTGCGAAGTTTCGTGGAGATTTTGAGGAAAGGTTGAAAGCTGTCCTAAAGGAAGTTACAGCATCAAATGGGCAAATAATTTTGTTTATTGATGAAATTCATACTGTTGTAGGTGCAGGTTGGTACCTTGCTCTTGTCACTCAAGTTATAATGTTAACATTGATAATATTGTGTACTTTCTATTCTATCTATAAGAAGCCATCTCCAGTGAAAATTAGAATGTTCGATATCTATTCTTGGTTATAATCGACTAATGAACAAATTCATCTATGGCTTAACTCAAAGCAACCTAATCTGTAAAATAATAAAAAATCAAACTTTCTGGTTGCTTTACATTTGTGGATGGAGGGGGGAGATTTATATTAACGAAAGGATAAGTGATAAAATTATACTGTACATGACTGACCTTTTAATTGGATGAACCTCAATATTTGTCTGTTTAAATTTGTGTATGTGTCTTTGATTATCCGCACTTTTATTTTAATCAGCCAGCAGTGACATTGATTCATCATCCACTCTAGTTTGTTTAGTTCTACAATTCAGCCAATGAGTAATATGATGTGTTAGTTCATTGGTTAAACTAATAATAGGGGCTACAAGTGGTGCAATGGATGCTGGGAACTTGTTGAAGCCAATGCTTGGACGAGGTGAACTTAGATGTATAGGAGCAACTACACTGAATGAGTACAGAAAGTACATTGAGAAGGACCCTGCACTTGAGCGTAGATTTCAACAAGTGTTTTGCAGTCAACCGTCTGTTGAAGATACAATATCCATTCTTCGTGGGCTGCGTGAGCGCTATGAGTTGCATCATGGTGTCAAAATATCAGATAGTGCACTTGTTTCAGCAGCAGTTCTTGCAGATCGATACATCACGGAGCGCTTCCTACCTGACAAAGGTAAGTTTGACTCTACTCTTCGATGGTGGGTTGATCCCTTTTAACAGTTTTTTTAATTCAATTTTGTATTTTATAAAAAGTGTTTTAGTCCTAAATAGATCAAGTTAAAATTTTCCTTTTGAAGATAAAAACGTTCTTTTTTTACGCTTCAGATTCTTGTGTTTTTTATTTTTTTTCCCTTAGAAGTTCGAGTAACCACATGTTGCCATCAGCTTGGAATTTTTTCTGGTTGATTTGTTGCTTTCAATGTATAATTTCATTTTTCCCTTTCAGCCATTGATCTTGTCGATGAAGCTGCTGCAAAGCTGAAGATGGAGATCACCTCAAAGCCTACAGAATTGGATGAGATAGACAGAGCGATCTTGAAATTGGAGATGGAAAAACTCTCTCTGAAAAATGACACCGATAAGGCATCTAAAGAAAGATTAAGTAAGCTTGAAAATGATTTGAATATACTAAAGCAGAAGCAAAAAGAATTAACAGAACAATGGGACAGTGAAAAGGTTTTAATGACTCGGATAAGATCAATCAAAGAAGAGGTAATGTTTAGTTCAAACACTGTATTCTGTCTTACATGTTAGAAAATGGCTATTTGGTAACATGTTAGTGGGTCGGACCTATTTGGTTATTTCCATTCCTAATTTTCTCTTACGCATTTTGAGCATATGTAGATTGATAGAGTCAACCTAGAGATGGAAGCTGCTGAGCGTGATTATGACCTGAACCGTGCTGCTGAGCTTAAGTATGGAACTTTAATGTCCCTTCAGCGCCAATTAGAAGAAGCTGAAAAGAACCTGGCTGACTTCCGTAAATCTGGGCAATCTTTACTTCGAGAAGAGGTCACTGACCTTGATATTGCTGAGATTGTAAGCAAATGGACTGGTATACCACTATCAAACCTCCAACAAACAGAGAGAGAGAAGTTGGTCTTGCTGGAACAGGTTCTTCATAAGAGGGTGGTCGGCCAAGATATGGCTGTAAAATCAGTGGCTGATGCAATTCGCCGTTCAAGGGCTGGATTGTCTGACCCAAATCGGCCAATTGCAAGCTTCATGTTCATGGGTCCGACTGGTGTTGGCAAAACTGAGCTTGCCAAGGCTTTGGCTAGTTACTTGTTTAACACAGAAAATGCTCTTGTTAGAATTGATATGAGTGAGTACATGGAGAAACATGCTGTTTCACGTTTAGTTGGGGCCCCTCCTGGTTATGTTGGTTATGAAGAAGGTGGTCAGCTAACTGAAGTGGTCCGGAGAAGACCGTATGCTGTGGTGCTTTTTGATGAAATAGAGAAAGCGCATCATGATGTCTTCAACATCTTGTTACAGCTGTTGGATGATGGAAGGATTACTGATTCTCAAGGAAGGACTGTTAGCTTCACGAATTGTGTTGTGATTATGACTTCAAACATTGGCTCCCATTACATACTTGAAACCCTTCGTAATACACAAGATGACAAAGTTGCAGTTTATGACCAGATGAAAAGACAAGTTGTTGAGTTGGCTAGGCAAACATTCCGCCCTGAGTTCATGAATCGTATCGACGAATATATTGTTTTCCAGCCTTTGGATAACAAACAGATCAGCAAAATAGTGGAGCTCCAGGTAATTGATGTGTTCATATTACTTTCCTTTTAAACCTGTTTCTTATTTCTTTCAGTTCCTTGGTATCCATTGAAATTTTCTAGCAATTTTAATAAAAAAGTAATATGCTAAAAAAAAATGAACAACTGATTGATTTATTATTCTAATGAATAAAACTACACCTAGCAGCCTCTATTGCATTAGAGCACTGCTACTAAGATTGGCTTGGCTATGAAGGGGGGAAACATATGGACTTAATGGCAAATATTGAGTCTGTCATTCAGAATTGAGTAGGATAGTTTGCTGTTCCTAAGTGGGCGGTTTGTATGTAATATTGTATCTACTCATGTATATGGGTTAAGAGTACCACTTGTACTCTATCTAATATACTTTTGGCTTACCAAAAAAAAAAATTGTTGGCTTTGAAGGCCAATCGGTTTAGAGAGAAGCTGTTCAAATGACATCAGTGGAAACAGAGACAGTCCCATATTAGAACTGTTCTAATACCATCTCAGATATTGTAGAAAATGGAATATTATTCATTAAAAAAAGAAAAATCAGATGATCCACCAATAGGTTATATATATGCCTGGATAATAATAAATGCTTATGCACACTTATTTCCAAGATATAATTCCTGTGCTACAATAGGTCTAGTCATTTTCTAACTGAGCTAGTTCTTGAGAGGAGAGTCTCAATCCAATTCAATGTAATTTGTTATTTCCAACACAGAATATTTTCCAAGATAATTAACTGAGTCCACAGTGGTTGTATTTTATTGTTGATACACTGTTATTGACTTCACATATGATCTCTGATAAAACCAGACCCTGCCTTAAAAGTTAAGTGTAATCGATAGTCCTTTAAAGAAGTTGATATGCTTTGTAGCTAAAGCAATTTCCGGGAAACTTATTTTCTTTGATACTGACTCGGAATGTCAATTTCCCTCATCTGGAAGACATTACTTAAACTTGCTCGAGAGTTATGGAGTTGGTAATTACTCTTTTGAGATGAGACTATTTTAAATGAAGTGTTGGAAATTAGAATGAACATCTTAAAGTGATGTGAATGCAATTTCAGTGATTATATTTGCCATATTTAAGATTGATATATAGGCATCTATAGCTTATTCGTGTTTGTGTTTGCAAGTAAACAAATGAATGATGTAAATAACTATTCTCTACATATTGTAATCATGAAAAACAAAAACAATGCATTATATATTGATGCGGACACAAGGCCCAATAAGAATAAGGTCTATGAAAGAGGGAAGTGGAAGCCCAATAAGTGGGGGAAAATATCAAAGAGTAAGTGAGAGGGTGTGAGGGTGTAACTAACTACTGCCCAGCTGGCAGTAGTGGTGAGGTAAGGAGTGTGTGGAGTGTGTGTGTGTGCTTTTCGGTTGCGGAGGGAAGATTGATATAGGAGTGAGGAGGGGGCAGAATCGGTTAGGCTGGAATTGGACTTGGAACCCTGGGAGAGCACTAGACCTCTCGAATAGTCTAGCATCCATTGTAGCCTCTTTCTTTTTTTCTGCATTCCAGACTCAGTATCACCTTGATACTGGCTAGTTCATACAAATAATACTACAGTTACTCATTATTGTTCTCTATTACTAATTGATACTCATCAATTGGTATCAAAGCTCACTTTCCTGGAGCTTATGGTTCAAACGCGCTTCGGAATGGACGCTCGAGTTGACAATTTGGAACGAGGAGTTGAGTCACTGCAGCAAGGGGTCGGCGACTTAGCCCGATCCATGGAGGCGATGAGACAACTCCTTCAGAAGAATGATCGCCGCCGCAGAGGGCGGGACAGACGTCGGAGGACGCCGGTGTGAGCGACGAAGATAACGGAGGTGGAGATGGGAGCAGATCCTCTGAGTCTCGATCTCGCTCCCACATGAGGAATACCAGTAGGACCCCTTCGTTCGACCACGGTGGAAGGAAATTGGAGATCCCTGTGTTCAACGGAGACGAGGCATATGGGTGGATTGTGAAGATTGAGCGTTACTTCCGAATGAACTCGATAGGAGAGGAAGATAAGCTCAATGCGGTGGTTATTGCGTTAGAGGACCGAGCACTGAACTGGTACCAGTGGTGGGAGGAGCAAGCTCAATCCTCCAGCTGGGAAGAGTTCAAAGTCGCTGTGCTGCGACGTTTTCAACCGGGGCTCGCCCAAAATCCGTTGGGTCCGTTGCTGAGCATCAAGCAAACCGGAACTGTCATGGAGTTTCGTGACCGGTTTGAGCTGGTGTCAGCCCCGTTGAAGGGAGCGGAGAGGGTGATGCTGAAAGGGATTTTTCTCAACGGGCTCAAAGAAGAGATACAAGCAGAGCTGAAATTGCATGCCTCCGAGTCCTTCGATGAATTGATGGACCGTGCACTGCTACTGGAAGAGAAAAATGCAGCCCTTCGGAGGGGTGGCCTTGGCGGGGAGGAGAAGAAAGGGTGGAAGGACAAGGAGGGGTTCATGGGTCGATCACAAAGGGACTTCTTTAGGAGCAAGCCACTAGCTCCTAGAGTCGAACCCTCTGGGAAGGAGGTGGGAGATGGAAGGACAATTGAAGGTGGGAATCAGGAAAAGAAGATAATGGGAGGAGGTAGGCTGAGTCAGAATGAATTGAGGGAGAGAAGTCGCAAGGGGCTGTGCTTTAAGTGTGGGGAAAAATGGGGACCAGAGCACCTTTGTAAAATGAAACATTACCAAATTGTCCTAGTGGAGGATTCGGAGAGTGAAGAGGAGGAACAGAGTGGGGAAAAGGAAGTGGAGACAGCTGACATGGAAGTGAAAACCCTGCAATTGTCCCTAAATAGCAAGGAGGGATTGACCTCCAATAGGTCCTTCAAAACATGGGGTCAGATTGGGGGTAGAATGGTACTGGTGTTGGTGGACTGTGGGGCCACTAGCAATTTTATTTCAAAGAAAATTGTTGAAGAGCTGAAATTGAGAGTGAGTGACACCCCTGAGTATGTGGTGGAGGTAGGGACAGGAGATAGAGTGAGGAATAGAGGAATTTGTAAACAAGTGGACTTAATGATCCAAGGGGTGAAAATACAACAACATTTTTTCTTGATGGAGTTAGGGGGAACCGAGGTGGTGTTGGGCATGGATTGGTTGGCTAGCTTGGGAAACATTGAGGCAAAACTTTAGAAATCTGGTCTTGAAATGGGGCGAGCAGGGTGAGAAGAAGGAGTTGAGGGGGGATCCATCCCTTTGCAAAGAACAAGCATCTTGGAAGGCCATGTTTAAAGCCTTACAGGATGAGGGAGAAGGCTATTATGTGACTTATCAGGAGGGAGCAGAGCAGCGGGACAGAGTGGGGGACCCATTTCCAAGGGGATTGGAGGAGGTTTTGAAGGAGTTTGAAGATGTGTTCCAAGAGCCAAAAGGGTTACCACCCCACAGGGACCATGACCATGTGATTACTTTGAAGGAAGGTGCCTCAATTCCCAACATCAGGCCCTACAGGTACCCTTATTATCAGAAAAATGAGATTGAAAAGATAGTGAGGGAGATGCTCTTAGCTGGAATTATCAGGCCCAGTACCAGCCCGTTTAGTAGCCCAGTTATTTTGGTGAAAAAGAAAGATGGGGGCTGGAGGTTTTGTGTGGATTATCGAGCCTTAAACAAGCTCACTGTACCAGATAAATTCCCAATACCCATCATAGATGAGTTGGGGGGAGCTAAAGTTTTTTCCAAACTGGACCTCAAATCCGGTTATCATCAAATCAGAATGAAGGAATCTGACATTCCCAAGACAGCTTTTAGAACACACGAGGGGCACTACGAATTTTTAGTCATGCCTTTTGGACTAACGAATGCCCCTTCCACTTTTCAGGCCCTCATGAATCAAGTTTTGAAGCCATTCCTAAGGAGATTTGCACTGGTTTTTTTTGATGATATTCTAATATATAGCAGGAGTGTAGAGAGTCATAGAGAACATTTGAGGAACATACTGCAGGTGCTGAGGCAAAATGGAATGATGGTGAACAGAAAAAAATGCTCATTTGGCCAAGAGCAATTGGAGTATTTGGGACACATTGTTTCAGGTCTGGGAGTTGCTACAGATCCCAATAAAATCAAGGACATGTTGGATTGGCCGGTCCCCAAGGATGTAAAGGGGTTGAGAGGATTCCTCGGGCTCACAGGGTATTACAGGAAATTCGTCAAGAACTATGGCAGAATAGCATGGCCGTTAACCCAACAGCTCAAGAAAGATCAATTCAGTGGGATGAAGAGGCTCAGTTTGCCTTTGAGCAACTGAAACAAGCTATGACTTCCATACCGGTGCTGGCTGTTCCGGATTTTGAGAAGACATTTATAGTGGAGACAGATGCTTCGGGGAAGGGAATTGGGGCTGTCTTGATGCAAGAGGGGCGTCCAGTGGCTTATATGAGTCAAACTATCTCTGACAGGGCTCAGAACAAATCAGTTTACGAGAGGGAGTTAATGGCAGTAGTGCTAGCCATTCAGAAATGGAGACACTATCTGCTGGGAAGACACTTTGTGGTCCACACTGATCAGAAAAGCCTCAGGTTCTTGGCAGATCAGAGGGTAATGGGTGAAGAACAACAACGATGGATATCCAAATTGTTGGGGTTTGACTTCGAGATCAAGTACAAACCTGGAATAGAGAACAAAGCAGCTGATGCACTCTCTAGGAAGTTGCAATTCTCGGCTCTGTCTACTGTGCAGTTTGTGGAGTGGGCTGATTTGGAAGAGGAAATTTCTAAAAATGAAAAATTGAGGAAACTGGTGCAGGAACTGTTGTTGGACAGCAACGCACATAAAGGGTATACATTGCGCAAGGGGAGGTTGTACTACAAGGGCAGGTTAGTGGTGCCTAAGGGGTCTCCTAAAATTCCCCTGATACTTAAGGAGTTTCATGACTCAGCTGTGGGGGGCCATTCGGGCTATTTCAGAACTTTTAAAAGGATAGCAGGACTGTTTTATTGGGACGGAATGCGAGGAGAAATTCAACAGTATGTTCATGCTTGTGAGATATGTCAGAGGAACAAATATGAAGCTTTGAGCCCTGCCGGGCTGTTGCAACCTCTGCCAATTCCGGATCAGCAATGGTCAGATATATCCATGGATTTCATTGGGGGATTACCAAAATCCGGAGGAATGGATACCATCCTTGTTGTGGTGGATAGGCTCACGAAGTATGCACACTTCATTGCATTAGCTCATCCTTTTTCTGCTAGAGAAGTGGCAGAGGTGTTTCTTAGAGAAGTGGTTCGATTACATGGTTTTCCAGCCTCGATCGTGTCAGACCGAGACAGAATCTTCATCAGCTCGTTCTGGACTGAACTCTTTAAATTAGCGGGGACCAAACTGAAGTTCAGCTCGGCTTACCACCCCCAAACCGATGGACAAACGGAGGTGGTTAATCGATGCTTAGAGACCTATTTGAGGTGTGTGACAGGGATGAGGCCGAAACAGTGGCATAAATGGCTCAGTTGGGCAGAATTCTGGTATAACACCAACTACCATTCGGCCACCAAAATGACACCTTTCAAGGCCTTATATGGGAGAGACCCTCCTGCTGTGATTAGAGGGGATGTAGGGGGAACAGCCGTGGATGAAGTTGAAAGACTGACTACTGAACGCAATGAATTACTAGAGGAAATTAAAGAAGCAATTGGTGCAGGCACAAAACCGTATGCAACAGCAGGCTAATAAACACAGGCGCGATGTGGAGCACCAAGTGGGGGATAAAGTGTATTTGAAGATTCAACCCTACAAATTAAGGAACCTTGCTAAGAGGGCGAATCAGAAATTAAGCCCTCGGTTCTATGGTCCCTATGAAGTCATTGAGAAGGTTGGAGCCGTAGCTTATAAATTGCTACTCCCGGAAGAAAGCAGGGTGCACCCTGTTTTTCATGCCTCCTTATTAAAGAAAACTGTGGCTGCTGATGCCGTGGTGCAGCCACTTCCTCCCTTCGTATCTGAGGAGTGGGAGCTTCAAGCTCAACCCGAGGAGGCCTTGGCGGTGCGAGGAACTAACAGGGAGGATTTAGAGGTGTTATTGAAGTGGAAGAACCTCCCTAGCTGTGAGAATTCTTGGGAGAAGATCACTGCAGTGCAAGAAGTATTTCCAGAATTTCACCTTGAGGATAAGGTGATTGTTGAAGGAGAGAGGGTATTGATGCGGACACAAGGCCCAATAAGAATAAGGTCTATGAAAGAGGGAAGTGGAAGCCCAATAAGTGGGGGAAAATATCAAAGAGTAAGTGAGAGGGTGTGAGGGTGTAACTAACTACTGCCCAGCTGGCAGTAGTGGTGAGGTAAGGAGTGTGTGGAGTGTGTGTGTGTGCTTTTCGGTTGCGGAGGGAAGATTGATATAGGAGTGAGGAGGGGGCAGAATCGGTTAGGCTGGAATTGGACTTGGAACCCTGGGAGAGCACTAGACCTCTCGAATAGTCTAGCATCCATTGTAGCCTCTTTCTTTTTTTCTGCATTCCAGACTCAGTATCACCTTGATACTGGCTAGTTCATACAAATAATACTACAGTTACTCATTATTGTTCTCTATTACTAATTGATACTCATCAATTGGTATCAAAGCTCACTTTCCTGGAGCTTATGGTTCAAACGCGCTTCGGAATGGACGCTCGAGTTGACAATTTGGAACGAGGAGTTGAGTCACTGCAGCAAGGGGTCGGCGACTTAGCCCGATCCATGGAGGCGATGAGACAACTCCTTCAGAAGAATGATCGCCGCCGCAGAGGGCGGGACAGACGTCGGAGGACGCCGGTGTGAGCGACGAAGATAACGGAGGTGGAGATGGGAGCAGATCCTCTGAGTCTCGATCTCGCTCCCACATGAGGAATACCAGTAGGACCCCTTCGTTCGACCACGGTGGAAGGAAATTGGAGATCCCTGTGTTCAACGGAGACGAGGCATATGGGTGGATTGTGAAGATTGAGCGTTACTTCCGAATGAACTCGATAGGAGAGGAAGATAAGCTCAATGCGGTGGTTATTGCGTTTAGAGGACCGAGCACTGAACTGGTACCAGTGGTGGGAGGAGCAAGCTCAATCCTCCAGCTGGGAAGAGTTCAAAGTCGCTGTGCTGCGACGTTTTCAACCGGGGCTCGCCCAAAATCCGTTGGGTCCGTTGCTGAGCATCAAGCAAACCGGAACTGTCATGGAGTTTCGTGACCGGTTTGAGCTGGTGTCAGCCCCGTTGAAGGGAGCGGAGAGGGTGATGCTGAAAGGGATTTTTCTCAACGGGCTCAAAGAAGAGATACAAGCAGAGCTGAAATTGCATGCCTCCGAGTCCTTCGATGAATTGATGGACCGTGCACTGCTACTGGAAGAGAAAAATGCAGCCCTTCGGAGGGGTGGCCTTGGCGGGGAGGAGAAGAAAGGGTGGAAGGACAAGGAGGGGTTCATGGGTCGATCACAAAGGGACTTCTTTAGGAGCAAGCCACTAGCTCCTAGAGTCGAACCCTCTGGGAAGGAGGTGGGAGATGGAAGGACAATTGAAGGTGGGAATCAGGAAAAGAAGATAATGGGAGGAGGTAGGCTGAGTCAGAATGAATTGAGGGAGAGAAGTCGCAAGGGGCTGTGCTTTAAGTGTGGGGAAAAATGGGGACCAGAGCACCTTTGTAAAATGAAACATTACCAAATTGTCCTAGTGGAGGATTCGGAGAGTGAAGAGGAGGAACAGAGTGGGGAAAAGGAAGTGGAGACAGCTGACATGGAAGTGAAAACCCTGCAATTGTCCCTAAATAGCAAGGAGGGATTGACCTCCAATAGGTCCTTCAAAACATGGGGTCAGATTGGGGGTAGAATGGTACTGGTGTTGGTGGACTGTGGGGCCACTAGCAATTTTATTTCAAAGAAAATTGTTGAAGAGCTGAAATTGAGAGTGAGTGACACCCCTGAGTATGTGGTGGAGGTAGGGACAGGAGATAGAGTGAGGAATAGAGGAATTTGTAAACAAGTGGACTTAATGATCCAAGGGGTGAAAATACAACAACATTTTTTCTTGATGGAGTTAGGGGGAACCGAGGTGGTGTTGGGCATGGATTGGTTGGCTAGCTTGGGAAACATTGAGGCAAACTTTAGAAATCTGGTCTTGAAATGGGGCGAGCAGGGTGAGAAGAAGGAGTTGAGGGGGGATCCATCCCTTTGCAAAGAACAAGCATCTTGGAAGGCCATGTTTTAAAGCCTTACAGGATGAGGGAGAAGGCTATTATGTGACTTATCAGGAGGGAGCAGAGCAGCGGGACAGAGTGGGGGACCCATTTCCAAGGGGATTGGAGGAGGTTTTTGAAGGAGTTTTGAAGATGTGTTCCAAGAGCCAAAAGGGTTACCACCCCACAGGGACCATGACCATGTGATTACTTTGAAGGAAGGTGCCTCAATTCCCAACATCAGGCCCTACAGGTACCCTTATTATCAGAAAAATGAGATTGAAAAGATAGTGAGGGAGATGCTCTTAGCTGGAATTATCAGGCCCAGTACCAGCCCGTTTAGTAGCCCAGTTATTTTGGTGGAAAAAGAAAGATGGGGGCTGGAGGTTTTGTGTGGATTATCGAGCCTTAAACAAGCTCACTGTACCAGATAAATTCCCAATACCCATCATAGATGAGTTGGGGGGAGCTAAAGTTTTTTCCAAACTGGACCTCAAATCCGGTTATCATCAAATCAGAATGAAGGAATCTGACATTCCCAAGACAGCTTTTAGAACACACGAGGGGCACTACGAATTTTTAGTCATGCCTTTTGGACTAACGAATGCCCCTTCCACTTTTCAGGCCCTCATGAATCAAGTTTTGAAGCCATTCCTAAGGAGATTTGCACTGGTTTTTTTTGATGATATTCTAATATATAGCAGGAGTGTAGAGAGTCATAGAGAACATTTGAGGAACATACTGCAGGTGCTGAGGCAAAATGGAATGATGGTGAACAGAAAAAAATGCTCATTTGGCCAAGAGCAATTGGAGTATTTGGGACACATTGTTTCAGGTCTGGGAGTTGCTGCAGATCCCAATAAAATCAAGGACATGTTGGATTGGCCGGTCCCCAAGGATGTAAAGGGGTTGAGAGGATTCCTCGGGCTCACAGGGTATTACAGGAAATTCGTCAAGAACTATGGCAGAATAGCATGGCCGTTAACCCAACAGCTCAAGAAAGATCAATTCAGGTGGGATGAAGAGGCTCAGTTTGCCTTTGAGCAACTGAAACAAGCTATGACTTCCATACCGGTGCTGGCTGTTCCGGATTTTGAGAAGACATTTATAGTGGAGACAGATGCTTCGGGGAAGGGAATTGGGGGCTGTCTTGATGCAAGAGGGGCGTCCAGTGGCTTATATGAGTCAAACTATCTCTGACAGGGCTCAGAACAAATCAGTTTACGAGAGGGAGTTAATGGCAGTAGTGCTAGCCATTCAGAAATGGAGACACTATCTGCTGGGAAGACACTTTGTGGTCCACACTGATCAGAAAAGCCTCAGGTTCTTGGCAGATCAGAGGGTAATGGGTGAAGAACAACAACGATGGATATCCAAATTGTTGGGGTTTGACTTCGAGATCAAGTACAAACCTGGAATAGAGAACAAAGCAGCTGATGCACTCTCTAGGAAGTTGCAATTCTCGGCTCTGTCTACTGTGCAGTTTGTGGAGTGGGCTGATTTGGAAGAGGAAATTTCTAAAAATGAAAAATTGAGGAAACTGGTGCAGGAACTGTTGTTGGACAGCAACGCACATAAAGGGTATACATTGCGCAAGGGGAGGTTGTACTACAAGGGCAGGTTAGTGGTGCCTAAGGGGTCTCCTAAAATTCCCCTGATACTTAAGGAGTTTCATGACTCAGCTGTGGGGGGCCCATTCGGGCTATTTCAGAACTTTTAAAAGGATAGCAGGACTGTTTTATTGGGACGGAATGCGAGGAGAAATTCAACAGTATGTTCATGCTTGTGAGATATGTCAGAGGAACAAATATGAAGCTTTGAGCCCTGCCGGGCTGTTGCAACCTCTGCCAATTCCGGATCAGCAATGGTCAGATATATCCATGGATTTCATTGGGGGATTACCAAAATCCGGAGGAATGGATACCATCCTTGTTGTGGTGGATAGGCTCACGAAGTATGCACACTTCATTGCATTAGCTCATCCTTTTTCTGCTAGAGAAGTGGCAGAGGTGTTTCTTAGAGAAGTGGTTCGATTACATGGTTTTCCAGCCTCGATCGTGTCAAGACCGAGACAGAATCTTCATCAGCTCGTTCTGGACTGAACTCTTTAAATTAGCGGGGACCAAACTGAAGTTCAGCTCGGCTTACCACCCCCAAACCGATGGACAAACGGAGGTGGTTAATCGATGCTTAGAGACCTATTTGAGGTGTGTGACAGGGATGAGGCCGAAACAGTGGCATAAATGGCTCAGTTGGGCAGAATTCTGGTATAACACCAACTACCATTCGGCCACCAAAATGACACCTTTCAAGGCCTTATATGGGAGAGACCCTCCTGCTGTGATTAGAGGGGATGTAGGGGGAACAGCCGTGGATGAAGTTGAAAGACTGACTACTGAACGCAATGAATTACTAGAGGAATTAAAGAAGCAATTGGTGCAGGCACAAAACCGTATGCAACAGCAGGCTAATAAACACAGGCGCGATGTGGAGCACCAAGTGGGGGATAAAGTGTATTTGAAGATTCAACCCTACAAATTAAGGAACCTTGCTAAGAGGGCGAATCAGAAATTAAGCCCTCGGTTCTATGGTCCCTATGAAGTCATTGAGAAGGTTGGAGCCGTAGCTTATAAATTGCTACTCCCGGAAGAAAGCAGGGTGCACCCTGTTTTTCATGCCTCCTTATTAAAGAAAACTGTGGCTGCTGATGCCGTGGTGCAGCCACTTCCTCCCTTCGTATCTGAGGAGTGGGAGCTTCAAGCTCAACCCGAGGAGGCCTTGGCGGTGCGAGGAACTAACAGGGAGGATTTAGAGGTGTTATTGAAGTGGAAGAACCTCCCTAGCTGTGAGAATTCTTGGGAGAAGATCACTGCAGTGCAAGAAGTATTTCCAGAATTTCACCTTGAGGATAAGGTGATTGTTGAAGGAGAGGGTATTGATGCGGACACAAGGCCCAATAAGAATAAGGTCTATGAAAGAGGGAAGTGGAAGCCCAATAAGTGGGGGAAAATATCAAAGAGTAAGTGAGAGGGTGTGAGGGTGTAACTAACTACTGCCCAGCTGGCAGTAGCGGTGAGGTAAGGAGTGTGTGGAGTGTGTGTGTGTGCTTTTCGGTTGCGGAGGGAAGATTGATATAGGAGTGAGGAGGGGGCAGAATCGGTTAGGCTGGAATTGGACTTGGAACCCTGGGAGAGCACTAGACCTCTCGAATAGTCTAGCATCCATTGTAGCCTCTTTCTTTTTTTCTGCATTCCAGACTCAGTATCACCTTGATACTGGCTAGTTCATACAAATAATACTACAGTTACTCATTATTGTTCTCTATTACTAATTGATACTCATCAATTGGTATCAAAGCTCACTTTCCTGGAGCTTATGGTTCAAACGCGCTTCGGAATGGACGCTCGAGTTGACAATTTGGAACGAGGAGTTGAGTCACTGCAGCAAGGGGTCGGCGACTTAGCCCGATCCATGGAGGCGATGAGACAACTCCTTCAGAAGAATGATCGCCGCCGCAGAGGGCGGGACAGACGTCGGAGGACGCCGGTGAGCGACGAAGATAACGGAGGTGGAGATGGGAGCAGATCCTCTGAGTCTCGATCTCGCTCCCACATGAGGAATACCAGTAGGACCCCTTCGTTCGACCACGGTGGAAGGAAATTGGAGATCCCTGTGTTCAACGGAGACGAGGCATATGGGTGGATTGTGAAGATTGAGCGTTACTTCCGAATGAACTCGATAGGAGAGGAAGATAAGCTCAATGCGGTGGTTATTGCGTTAGAGGACCGAGCACTGAACTGGTACCAGTGGTGGGAGGAGCAAGCTCAATCCTCCAGCTGGGAAGAGTTCAAAGTCGCTGTGCTGCGACGTTTTCAACCGGGGCTCGCCCAAAATCCGTTGGGTCCGTTGCTGAGCATCAAGCAAACCGGAACTGTCATGGAGTTTCGTGACCGGTTTGAGCTGGTGTCAGCCCCGTTGAAGGGAGCGGAGAGGGTGATGCTGAAAGGGATTTTTCTCAACGGGCTCAAAGAAGAGATACAAGCAGAGCTGAAATTGCATGCCTCCGAGTCCTTCGATGAATTGATGGACCGTGCACTGCTACTGGAAGAGAAAAATGCAGCCCTTCGGAGGGGTGGCCTTGGCGGGGAGGAGAAGAAAGGGTGGAAGGACAAGGAGGGGTTCATGGGTCGATCACAAAGGGACTTCTTTAGGAGCAAGCCACTAGCTCCTAGAGTCGAACCCTCTGGGAAGGAGGTGGGAGATGGAAGGACAATTGAAGGTGGGAATCAGGAAAAGAAGATAATGGGAGGAGGTAGGCTGAGTCAGAATGAATTGAGGGAGAGAAGTCGCAAGGGGCTGTGCTTTAAGTGTGGGGAAAAATGGGGACCAGAGCACCTTTGTAAAATGAAACATTACCAAATTGTCCTAGTGGAGGATTCGGAGAGTGAAGAGGAGGAACAGAGTGGGGAAAAGGAAGTGGAGACAGCTGACATGGAAGTGAAAACCCTGCAATTGTCCCTAAATAGCAAGGAGGGATTGACCTCCAATAGGTCCTTCAAAACATGGGGTCAGATTGGGGGTAGAATGGTACTGGTGTTGGTGGACTGTGGGGCCACTAGCAATTTTATTTCAAAGAAAATTGTTGAAGAGCTGAAATTGAGAGTGAGTGACACCCCTGAGTATGTGGTGGAGGTAGGGACAGGAGATAGAGTGAGGAATAGAGGAATTTGTAAACAAGTGGACTTAATGATCCAAGGGGTGAAAATACAACAACATTTTTTCTTGATGGAGTTAGGGGGAACCGAGGTGGTGTTGGGCATGGATTGGTTGGCTAGCTTGGGAAACATTGAGGCAAACTTTAGAAATCTGGTCTTGAAATGGGGCGAGCAGGGTGAGAAGAAGGAGTTGAGGGGGGATCCATCCCTTTGCAAAGAACAAGCATCTTGGAAGGCCATGTTTAAAGCCTTACAGGATGAGGGAGAAGGCTATTATGTGACTTATCAGGAGGGAGCAGAGCAGCGGGACAGAGTGGGGGACCCATTTCCAAGGGGATTGGAGGAGGTTTTGAAGGAGTTTGAAGATGTGTTCCAAGAGCCAAAAGGGTTACCACCCCACAGGGACCATGACCATGTGATTACTTTGAAGGAAGGTGCCTCAATTCCCAACATCAGGCCCTACAGGTACCCTTATTATCAGAAAAATGAGATTGAAAAGATAGTGAGGGAGATGCTCTTAGCTGGAATTATCAGGCCCAGTACCAGCCCGTTTAGTAGCCCAGTTATTTTGGTGAAAAAGAAAGATGGGGGCTGGAGGTTTTGTGTGGATTATCGAGCCTTAAACAAGCTCACTGTACCAGATAAATTCCCAATACCCATCATAGATGAGTTGGGGGGAGCTAAAGTTTTTTCCAAACTGGACCTCAAATCCGGTTATCATCAAATCAGAATGAAGGAATCTGACATTCCCAAGACAGCTTTTAGAACACACGAGGGGCACTACGAATTTTTAGTCATGCCTTTTGGACTAACGAATGCCCCTTCCACTTTTCAGGCCCTCATGAATCAAGTTTTGAAGCCATTCCTAAGGAGATTTGCACTGGTTTTTTTTTGATGATATTCTAATATATAGCAGGAGTGTAGAGAGTCATAGAGAACATTTGAGGAACATACTGCAGGTGCTGAGGCAAAATGGAATGATGGTGAACAGAAAAAAATGCTCATTTGGCCAAGAGCAATTGGAGTATTTGGGACACATTGTTTCAGGTCTGGGAGTTGCTGCAGATCCCAATAAAATCAAGGACATGTTGGATTGGCCGGTCCCCAAGGATGTAAAGGGGTTGAGAGGATTCCTCGGGCTCACAGGGTATTACAGGAAATTCGTCAAGAACTATGGCAGAATAGCATGGCCGTTAACCCAACAGCTCAAGAAAGATCAATTCAGGTGGGATGAAGAGGCTCAGTTTGCCTTTGAGCAACTGAAACAAGCTATGACTTCCATACCGGTGCTGGCTGTTCCGGATTTTGAGAAGACATTTATAGTGGAGACAGATGCTTCGGGGAAGGGAATTGGGGCTGTCTTGATGCAAGAGGGGCGTCCAGTGGCTTATATGAGTCAAACTATCTCTGACAGGGCTCAGAACAAATCAGTTTACGAGAGGGAGTTAATGGCAGTAGTGCTAGCCATTCAGAAATGGAGACACTATCTGCTGGGAAGACACTTTGTGGTCCACACTGATCAGAAAAGCCTCAGGTTCTTGGCAGATCAGAGGGTAATGGGTGAAGAACAACAACGATGGATATCCAAATTGTTGGGGTTTGACTTCGAGATCAAGTACAAACCTGGAATAGAGAACAAAGCAGCTGATGCACTCTCTAGGAAGTTGCAATTCTCGGCTCTGTCTACTGTGCAGTTTGTGGAGTGGGCTGATTTGGAAGAGGAAATTTCTAAAAATGAAAAATTGAGGAAACTGGTGCAGGAACTGTTGTTGGACAGCAACGCACATAAAGGGTATACATTGCGCAAGGGGAGGTTGTACTACAAGGGCAGGTTAGTGGTGCCTAAGGGGTCTCCTAAAATTCCCCTGATACTTAAGGAGTTTCATGACTCAGCTGTGGGGGGCCATTCGGGCTATTTCAGAACTTTTAAAAGGATAGCAGGACTGTTTTATTGGGACGGAATGCGAGGAGAAATTCAACAGTATGTTCATGCTTGTGAGATATGTCAGAGGAACAAATATGAAGCTTTGAGCCCTGCCGGGCTGTTGCAACCTCTGCCAATTCCGGATCAGCAATGGTCAGATATATCCATGGATTTCATTGGGGGATTACCAAAATCCGGAGGAATGGATACCATCCTTGTTGTGGTGGATAGGCTCACGAAGTATGCACACTTCATTGCATTAGCTCATCCTTTTTCTGCTAGAGAAGTGGCAGAGGTGTTTCTTAGAGAAGTGGTTCGATTACATGGTTTTCCAGCCTCGATCGTGTCAGACCGAGACAGAATCTTCATCAGCTCGTTCTGGACTGAACTCTTTAAATTAGCGGGGACCAAACTGAAGTTCAGCTCGGCTTACCACCCCCAAACCGATGGACAAACGGAGGTGGTTAATCGATGCTTAGAGACCTATTTGAGGTGTGTGACAGGGATGAGGCCGAAACAGTGGCATAAATGGCTCAGTTGGGCAGAATTCTGGTATAACACCAACTACCATTCGGCCACCAAAATGACACCTTTCAAGGCCTTATATGGGAGAGACCCTCCTGCTGTGATTAGAGGGGATGTAGGGGGAACAGCCGTGGATGAAGTTGAAAGACTGACTACTGAACGCAATGAATTACTAGAGGAATTAAAGAAGCAATTGGTGCAGGCACAAAACCGTATGCAACAGCAGGCTAATAAACACAGGCGCGATGTGGAGCACCAAGTGGGGGATAAAGTGTATTTGAAGATTCAAACCCTACAAATTAAGGAACCTTGCTAAGAGGGCGAATCAGAAATTAAGCCCTCGGTTCTATGGTCCCTATGAAGTCATTGAGAAGGTTGGAGCCGTAGCTTATAAATTGCTACTCCCGGAAGAAAGCAGGGTGCACCCTGTTTTTCATGCCTCCTTATTAAAGAAAACTGTGGCTGCTGATGCCGTGGTGCAGCCACTTCCTCCCTTCGTATCTGAGGAGTGGGAGCTTCAAGCTCAACCCGAGGAGGCCTTGGCGGTGCGAGGAACTAACAGGGAGGATTTAGAGGTGTTATTGAAGTGGAAGAACCTCCCTAGCTGTGAGAATTCTTGGGAGAAGATCACTGCAGTGCAAGAAGTATTTCCAGAATTTCACCTTGAGGATAAGGTGATTGTTGAAGGAGAGGGTATTGATGCGGACACAAGGCCCAATAAGAATAAGGTCTATGAAAGAGGGAAGTGGAAGCCCAATAAGTGGGGGAAAATATCAAAGAGTAAGTGAGAGGGTGTGAGGGTGTAACTAACTACTGCCCAGCTGGCAGTAGTGGTGAGGTAAGGAGTGTGTGGAGTGTGTGTGTGTGCTTTTCGGTTGCGGAGGGAAGATTGATATAGGAGTGAGGAGGGGGCAGAATCGGTTAGGCTGGAATTGGACTTGGAACCCTGGGAGAGCACTAGACCTCTCGAATAGTCTAGCATCCATTGTAGCCTCTTTCTTTTTTTCTGCATTCCAGACTCAGTATCACCTTGATACTGGCTAGTTCATACAAATAATACTACAGTTACTCATTATTGTTCTCTATTACTAATTGATACTCATCAATTGGTATCAAAGCTCACTTTCCTGGAGCTTATGGTTCAAACGCGCTTCGGAATGGACGCTCGAGTTGACAATTTGGAACGAGGAGTTGAGTCACTGCAGCAAGGGGTCGGCGACTTAGCCCGATCCATGGAGGCGATGAGACAACTCCTTCAGAAGAATGATCGCCGCCGCAGAGGGCGGGACAGACGTCGGAGGACGCCGGTGAGCGACGAAGATAACGGAGGTGGAGATGGGAGCAGATCCTCTGAGTCTCGATCTCGCTCCCACATGAGGAATACCAGTAGGACCCCTTCGTTCGACCACGGTGGAAGGAAATTGGAGATCCCTGTGTTCAACGGAGACGAGGCATATGGGTGGATTGTGAAGATTGAGCGTTACTTCCGAATGAACTCGATAGGAGAGGAAGATAAGCTCAATGCGGTGGTTATTGCGTTAGAGGACCGAGCACTGAACTGGTACCAGTGGTGGGAGGAGCAAGCTCAATCCTCCAGCTGGGAAGAGTTCAAAGTCGCTGTGCTGCGACGTTTTCAACCGGGGCTCGCCCAAAATCCGTTGGGTCCGTTGCTGAGCATCAAGCAAACCGGAACTGTCATGGAGTTTCGTGACCGGTTTGAGCTGGTGTCAGCCCCGTTGAAGGGAGCGGAGAGGGTGATGCTGAAAGGGATTTTTCTCAACGGGCTCAAAGAAGAGATACAAGCAGAGCTGAAATTGCATGCCTCCGAGTCCTTCGATGAATTGATGGACCGTGCACTGCTACTGGAAGAGAAAAATGCAGCCCTTCGGAGGGGGTGGCCTTGGCGGGGAGGAGAAGAAAGGGTGGAAGGACAAGGAGGGGTTCATGGGTCGATCACAAAGGGACTTCTTTAGGAGCAAGCCACTAGCTCCTAGAGTCGAACCCTCTGGGAAGGAGGTGGGAGATGGAAGGACAATTGAAGGTGGGAATCAGGAAAAGAAGATAATGGGAGGAGGTAGGCTGAGTCAGAATGAATTGAGGGAGAGAAGTCGCAAGGGGCTGTGCTTTAAGTGTGGGGAAAAATGGGGACCAGAGCACCTTTGTAAAATGAAACATTACCAAATTGTCCTAGTGGAGGATTCGGAGAGTGAAGAGGAGGAACAGAGTGGGGAAAAGGAAGTGGAGACAGCTGACATGGAAGTGAAAACCCTGCAATTGTCCCTAAATAGCAAGGAGGGATTGACCTCCAATAGGTCCTTCAAAACATGGGGTCAGATTGGGGGTAGAATGGTACTGGTGTTGGTGGACTGTGGGGCCACTAGCAATTTTATTTCAAAGAAAATTGTTGAAGAGCTGAAATTGAGAGTGAGTGACACCCCTGAGTATGTGGTGGAGGTAGGGACAGGAGATAGAGTGAGGAATAGAGGAATTTGTAAACAAGTGGACTTAATGATCCAAGGGGTGAAAATACAACAACATTTTTTCTTGATGGAGTTAGGGGGAACCGAGGTGGTGTTGGGCATGGATTGGTTGGCTAGCTTGGGAAACATTGAGGCAAACTTTAGAAATCTGGTCTTGAAATGGGGCGAGCAGGGTGAGAAGAAGGAGTTGAGGGGGGATCCATCCCTTTGCAAAGAACAAGCATCTTGGAAGGCCATGTTTAAAGCCTTACAGGATGAGGGAGAAGGCTATTATGTGACTTATCAGGAGGGAGCAGAGCAGCGGGACAGAGTGGGGGACCCATTTCCAAGGGGATTGGAGGAGGTTTTGAAGGAGTTTGAAGATGTGTTCCAAGAGCCAAAAGGGTTACCACCCCACAGGGACCATGACCATGTGATTACTTTGAAGGAAGGTGCCTCAATTCCCAACATCAGGCCCTACAGGTACCCTTATTATCAGAAAAATGAGATTGAAAAGATAGTGAGGGAGATGCTCTTAGCTGGAATTATCAGGCCCAGTACCAGCCCGTTTAGTAGCCCAGTTATTTTGGTGAAAAAGAAAGATGGGGGCTGGAGGTTTTGTGTGGATTATCGAGCCTTAAACAAGCTCACTGTACCAGATAAATTCCCAATACCCATCATAGATGAGTTGGGGGGAGCTAAAGTTTTTCCAAACTGGACCTCAAATCCGGTTATCATCAAATCAGAATGAAGGAATCTGACATTCCCAAGACAGCTTTTAGAACACACGAGGGGCACTACGAATTTTTAGTCATGCCTTTTGGACTAACGAATGCCCCTTCCACTTTTCAGGCCCTCATGAATCAAGTTTTGAAGCCATTCCTAAGGAGATTTGCACTGGTTTTTTTTTGATGATATTCTAATATATAGCAGGAGTGTAGAGAGTCATAGAGAACATTTGAGGAACATACTGCAGGTGCTGAGGCAAAATGGAATGATGGTGAACAGAAAAAAAATGCTCATTTGGCCAAGAGCAATTGGAGTATTTGGGACACATTGTTTCAGGTCTGGGAGTTGCTGCAGATCCCAATAAAATCAAGGACATGTTGGATTGGCCGGTCCCCAAGGATGTAAAGGGGTTGAGAGGATTCCTCGGGCTCACAGGGTATTACAGGAAATTCGTCAAGAACTATGGCAGAATAGCATGGCCGTTAACCCAACAGCTCAAGAAAGATCAATTCAGGTGGGATGAAGAGGCTCAGTTTGCCTTTGAGCAACTGAAACAAGCTATGACTTCCATACCGGTGCTGGCTGTTCCGGATTTTGAGAAGACATTTATAGTGGAGACAGATGCTTCGGGGAAGGGAATTGGGGCTGTCTTGATGCAAGAGGGGCGTCCAGTGGCTTATATGAGTCAAACTATCTCTGACAGGGCTCAGAACAAATCAGTTTACGAGAGGGAGTTAATGGCAGTAGTGCTAGCCATTCAGAAATGGAGACACTATCTGCTGGGAAGACACTTTGTGGTCCACACTGATCAGAAAAGCCTCAGGTTCTTGGCAGATCAGAGGGTAATGGGTGAAGAACAACAACGATGGATATCCAAATTGTTGGGGTTTGACTTCGAGATCAAGTACAAACCTGGAATAGAGAACAAAGCAGCTGATGCACTCTCTAGGAAGTTGCAATTCTCGGCTCTGTCTACTGTGCAGTTTGTGGAGTGGGCTGATTTGGAAGAGGAAATTTCTAAAAATGAAAAATTGAGGAAACTGGTGCAGGAACTGTTGTTGGACAGCAACGCACATAAAGGGTATACATTGCGCAAGGGGAGGTTGTACTACAAGGGCAGGTTAGTGGTGCCTAAGGGGTCTCCTAAAATTCCCCTGATACTTAAGGAGTTTCATGACTCAGCTGTGGGGGGCCATTCGGGCTATTTCAGAACTTTTAAAAGGATAGCAGGACTGTTTTATTGGGACGGAATGCGAGGAGAAATTCAACAGTATGTTCATGCTTGTGAGATATGTCAGAGGAACAAATATGAAGCTTTGAGCCCTGCCGGGCTGTTGCAACCTCTGCCAATTCCGGATCAGCAATGGTCAGATATATCCATGGATTTCATTGGGGGATTACCAAAATCCGGAGGAATGGATACCATCCTTGTTGTGGTGGATAGGCTCACGAAGTATGCACACTTCATTGCATTAGCTCATCCTTTTTCTGCTAGAGAAGTGGCAGAGGTGTTTCTTAGAGAAGTGGTTCGATTACATGGTTTTCCAGCCTCGATCGTGTCAGACCGAGACAGAATCTTCATCAGCTCGTTCTGGACTGAACTCTTTAAATTAGCGGGGACCAAACTGAAGTTCAGCTCGGCTTACCACCCCCAAACCGATGGACAAACGGAGGTGGTTAATCGATGCTTAGAGACCTATTTGAGGTGTGTGACAGGGATGAGGCCGAAACAGTGGCATAAATGGCTCAGTTGGGCAGAATTCTGGTATAACACCAACTACCATTCGGCCACCAAAATGACACCTTTCAAGGCCTTATATGGGAGAGACCCTCCTGCTGTGATTAGAGGGGATGTAGGGGGAACAGCCGTGGATGAAGTTGAAAGACTGACTACTGAACGCAATGAATTACTAGAGGAATTAAAGAAGCAATTGGTGCAGGCACAAAACCGTATGCAACAGCAGGCTAATAAACACAGGCGCGATGTGGAGCACCAAGTGGGGGATAAAGTGTATTTGAAGATTCAACCCTACAAATTAAGGAACCTTGCTAAGAGGGCGAATCAGAAATTAAGCCCTCGGTTCTATGGTCCCTATGAAGTCATTGAGAAGGTTGGAGCCGTAGCTTATAAATTGCTACTCCCGGAAGAAAGCAGGGTGCACCCTGTTTTTCATGCCTCCTTATTAAAGAAAACTGTGGCTGCTGATGCCGTGGTGCAGCCACTTCCTCCCTTCGTATCTGAGGAGTGGGAGCTTCAAGCTCAACCCGAGGAGGCCTTGGCGGTGCGAGGAACTAACAGGGAGGATTTAGAGGTGTTATTGAAGTGGAAGAACCTCCCTAGCTGTGAGAATTCTTGGGAGAAGATCACTGCAGTGCAAGAAGTATTTCCAGAATTTCACCTTGAGGATAAGGTGATTGTTGAAGGAGAGGGTATTGATGCGGACACAAGGCCCAATAAGAATAAGGTCTATGAAAGAGGGAAGTGGAAGCCCAATAAGTGGGGGAAAATATCAAAGAGTAAGTGAGAGGGTGTGAGGGTGTAACTAACTACTGCCCAGCTGGCAGTAGTGGTGAGGTAAGGAGTGTGTGGAGTGTGTGTGTGTGCTTTTCGGTTGCGGAGGGAAGATTGATATAGGAGTGAGGAGGGGGCAGAATCGGTTAGGCTGGAATTGGACTTGGAACCCTGGGAGAGCACTAGACCTCTCGAATAGTCTAGCATCCATTGTAGCCTCTTTCTTTTTTTCTGCATTCCAGACTCAGTATCACCTTGATACTGGCTAGTTCATACAAATAATACTACAGTTACTCATTATTGTTCTCTATTACTAATTGATACTCATCAATTGGTATCAAAGCTCACTTTCCTGGAGCTTATGGTTCAAACGCGCTTCGGAATGGACGCTCGAGTTGACAATTTGGAACGAGGAGTTGAGTCACTGCAGCAAGGGGTCGGCGACTTAGCCCGATCCATGGAGGCGATGAGACAACTCCTTCAGAAGAATGATCGCCGCCGCAGAGGGCGGGACAGACGTCGGAGGACGCCGGTGAGCGACGAAGATAACGGAGGTGGAGATGGGAGCAGATCCTCTGAGTCTCGATCTCGCTCCCACATGAGGAATACCAGTAGGACCCCTTCGTTCGACCACGGTGGAAGGAAATTGGAGATCCCTGTGTTCAACGGAGACGAGGCATATGGGTGGATTGTGAAGATTGAGCGTTACTTCCGAATGAACTCGATAGGAGAGGAAGATAAGCTCAATGCGGTGGTTATTGCGTTAGAGGACCGAGCACTGAACTGGTACCAGTGGTGGGAGGAGCAAGCTCAATCCTCCAGCTGGGAAGAGTTCAAAGTCGCTGTGCTGCGACGTTTTCAACCGGGGCTCGCCCAAAATCCGTTGGGTCCGTTGCTGAGCATCAAGCAAACCGGAACTGTCATGGAGTTTCGTGACCGGTTTGAGCTGGTGTCAGCCCCGTTGAAGGGAGCGGAGAGGGTGATGCTGAAAGGGATTTTTCTCAACGGGCTCAAAGAAGAGATACAAGCAGAGCTGAAATTGCATGCCTCCGAGTCCTTCGATGAATTGATGGACCGTGCACTGCTACTGGAAGAGAAAAATGCAGCCCTTCGGAGGGGTGGCCTTGGCGGGGAGGAGAAGAAAGGGTGGAAGGACAAGGAGGGGTTCATGGGTCGATCACAAAGGGACTTCTTTAGGAGCAAGCCACTAGCTCCTAGAGTCGAACCCTCTGGGAAGGAGGTGGGAGATGGAAGGACAATTGAAGGTGGGAATCAGGAAAAGAAGATAATGGGAGGAGGTAGGCTGAGTCAGAATGAATTGAGGGAGAGAAGTCGCAAGGGGCTGTGCTTTAAGTGTGGGGAAAAATGGGGACCAGAGCACCTTTGTAAAATGAAACATTACCAAATTGTCCTAGTGGAGGATTCGGAGAGTGAAGAGGAGGAACAGAGTGGGGAAAAGGAAGTGGAGACAGCTGACATGGAAGTGAAAACCCTGCAATTGTCCCTAAATAGCAAGGAGGGATTGACCTCCAATAGGTCCTTCAAAACATGGGGTCAGATTGGGGGTAGAATGGTACTGGTGTTGGTGGACTGTGGGGCCACTAGCAATTTTATTTCAAAGAAAATTGTTGAAGAGCTGAAATTGAGAGTGAGTGACACCCCTGAGTATGTGGTGGAGGTAGGGACAGGAGATAGAGTGAGGAATAGAGGAATTTGTAAACAAGTGGACTTAATGATCCAAGGGGTGAAAATACAACAACATTTTTTCTTGATGGAGTTAGGGGGAACCGAGGTGGTGTTGGGCATGGATTGGTTGGCTAGCTTGGGAAACATTGAGGCAAACTTTAGAAATCTGGTCTTGAAATGGGGCGAGCAGGGTGAGAAGAAGGAGTTGAGGGGGGATCCATCCCTTTGCAAAGAACAAGCATCTTGGAAGGCCATGTTTAAAGCCTTACAGGATGAGGGAGAAGGCTATTATGTGACTTATCAGGAGGGAGCAGAGCAGCGGGACAGAGTGGGGGACCCATTTCCAAGGGGATTGGAGGAGGTTTTGAAGGAGTTTGAAGATGTGTTCCAAGAGCCAAAAGGGTTACCACCCCACAGGGACCATGACCATGTGATTACTTTGAAGGAAGGTGCCTCAATTCCCAACATCAGGCCCTACAGGTACCCTTATTATCAGAAAAATGAGATTGAAAAGATAGTGAGGGAGATGCTCTTAGCTGGAATTATCAGGCCCAGTACCAGCCCGTTTAGTAGCCCAGTTATTTTGGTGAAAAAGAAAGATGGGGGCTGGAGGTTTTGTGTGGATTATCGAGCCTTAAACAAGCTCACTGTACCAGATAAATTCCCAATACCCATCATAGATGAGTTGGGGGGAGCTAAAGTTTTTTCCAAACTGGACCTCAAATCCGGTTATCATCAAATCAGAATGAAGGAATCTGACATTCCCAAGACAGCTTTTAGAACACACGAGGGGCACTACGAATTTTTAGTCATGCCTTTTGGACTAACGAATGCCCCTTCCACTTTTCAGGCCCTCATGAATCAAGTTTTGAAGCCATTCCTAAGGAGATTTGCACTGGTTTTTTTTGATGATATTCTAATATATAGCAGGAGTGTAGAGAGTCATAGAGAACATTTGAGGAACATACTGCAGGTGCTGAGGCAAAATGGAATGATGGTGAACAGAAAAAAATGCTCATTTGGCCAAGAGCAATTGGAGTATTTGGGACACATTGTTTCAGGTCTGGGAGTTGCTGCAGATCCCAATAAAATCAAGGACATGTTGGATTGGCCGGTCCCCAAGGATGTAAAGGGGTTGAGAGGATTCCTCGGGCTCACAGGGTATTACAGGAAATTCGTCAAGAACTATGGCAGAATAGCATGGCCGTTAACCCAACAGCTCAAGAAAGATCAATTCAGGTGGGATGAAGAGGCTCAGTTTGCCTTTGAGCAACTGAAACAAGCTATGACTTCCATACCGGTGCTGGCTGTTCCGGATTTTGAGAAGACATTTATAGTGGAGACAGATGCTTCGGGGAAGGGAATTGGGGCTGTCTTGATGCAAGAGGGGCGTCCAGTGGCTTATATGAGTCAAACTATCTCTGACAGGGCTCAGAACAAATCAGTTTACGAGAGGGAGTTAATGGCAGTAGTGCTAGCCATTCAGAAATGGAGACACTATCTGCTGGGAAGACACTTTGTGGTCCACACTGATCAGAAAAGCCTCAGGTTCTTGGCAGATCAGAGGGTAATGGGTGAAGAACAACAACGATGGATATCCAAATTGTTGGGGTTTGACTTCGAGATCAAGTACAAACCTGGAATAGAGAACAAAGCAGCTGATGCACTCTCTAGGAAGTTGCAATTCTCGGCTCTGTCTACTGTGCAGTTTGTGGAGTGGGCTGATTTGGAAGAGGAAATTTCTAAAAATGAAAAATTGAGGAAACTGGTGCAGGAACTGTTGTTGGACAGCAACGCACATAAAGGGTATACATTGCGCAAGGGGAGGTTGTACTACAAGGGCAGGTTAGTGGTGCCTAAGGGGTCTCCTAAAATTCCCCTGATACTTAAGGAGTTTCATGACTCAGCTGTGGGGGGCCATTCGGGCTATTTCAGAACTTTTAAAAGGATAGCAGGACTGTTTTATTGGGACGGAATGCGAGGAGAAATTCAACAGTATGTTCATGCTTGTGAGATATGTCAGAGGAACAAATATGAAGCTTTGAGCCCTGCCGGGCTGTTGCAACCTCTGCCAATTCCGGATCAGCAATGGTCAGATATATCCATGGATTTCATTGGGGGATTACCAAAATCCGGAGGAATGGATACCATCCTTGTTGTGGTGGATAGGCTCACGAAGTATGCACACTTCATTGCATTAGCTCATCCTTTTTCTGCTAGAGAAGTGGCAGAGGTGTTTCTTAGAGAAGTGGTTCGATTACATGGTTTTCCAGCCTCGATCGTGTCAGACCGAGACAGAATCTTCATCAGCTCGTTCTGGACTGAACTCTTTAAATTAGCGGGGACCAAACTGAAGTTCAGCTCGGCTTACCACCCCCAAACCGATGGACAAACGGAGGTGGTTAATCGATGCTTAGAGACCTATTTGAGGTGTGTGACAGGGATGAGGCCGAAACAGTGGCATAAATGGCTCAGTTGGGCAGAATTCTGGTATAACACCAACTACCATTCGGCCACCAAAATGACACCTTTCAAGGCCTTATATGGGAGAGACCCTCCTGCTGTGATTAGAGGGGATGTAGGGGGAACAGCCGTGGATGAAGTTGAAAGACTGACTACTGAACGCAATGAATTACTAGAGGAATTAAAGAAGCAATTGGTGCAGGCACAAAACCGTATGCAACAGCAGGCTAATAAACACAGGCGCGATGTGGAGCACCAAGTGGGGGATAAAGTGTATTTGAAGATTCAACCCTACAAATTAAGGAACCTTGCTAAGAGGGCGAATCAGAAATTAAGCCCTCGGTTCTATGGTCCCTATGAAGTCATTGAGAAGGTTGGAGCCGTAGCTTATAAATTGCTACTCCCGGAAGAAAGCAGGGTGCACCCTGTTTTTCATGCCTCCTTATTAAAGAAAACTGTGGCTGCTGATGCCGTGGTGCAGCCACTTCCTCCCTTCGTATCTGAGGAGTGGGAGCTTCAAGCTCAACCCGAGGAGGCCTTGGCGGTGCGAGGAACTAACAGGGAGGATTTAGAGGTGTTATTGAAGTGGAAGAACCTCCCTAGCTGTGAGAATTCTTGGGAGAAGATCACTGCAGTGCAAGAAGTATTTCCAGAATTTCACCTTGAGGATAAGGTGATTGTTGAAGGAGAGGGTATTGATGCGGACACAAGGCCCAATA
This sequence comes from Echinosophora koreensis, assembly GCA_035048595.1. NCBI lineage: Eukaryota > Viridiplantae > Streptophyta > Magnoliopsida > Fabales > Fabaceae > Echinosophora > Echinosophora koreensis. The sequence continues at coordinate 5,828,692 of JAPCYP010000001.1, read as the reverse complement.
AGAATAAGGTCTATGAAAGAGGGAAGTGGAAGCCCAATAAGTGGGGGAAAATATCAAAGAGTAAGTGAGAGGGTGTGAGGGTGTAACTAACTACTGCCCAGCTGGCAGTAGTGGTGAGGTAAGGAGTGTGTGGAGTGTGTGTGTGTGCTTTTCGGTTGCGGAGGGAAGATTGATATAGGAGTGAGGAGGGGGCAGAATCGGTTAGGCTGGAATTGGACTTGGAACCCTGGGAGAGCACTAGACCTCTCGAATAGTCTAGCATCCATTGTAGCCTCTTTCTTTTTTTCTGCATTCCAGACTCAGTATCACCTTGATACTGGCTAGTTCATACAAATAATACTACAGTTACTCATTATTGTTCTCTATTACTAATTGATACTCATCATATATTAATTTAACTTTAAATGTTATTGAAGTTTCTATTGATTGTTTTTGATTTAATCCAAGTGTGAAACTGTTCGGTCGACTCATTCTAATTGCTGAAGATGTTTGTTAATACTTAATATATGTTTTCTTACCTGCTACAGATGGAACGAGTAAAGGGCAGGCTGAAGCAGAAGAAAATTGATCTTCATTACACACAAGAAGCTGTTGATCTTCTTGGTGTATTGGGTTTTGATCCAAATTTTGGGGCAAGACCAGTTAAAAGAGTAATACAACAATTGGTTGAAAATGAAATTGCTATGGGAGTTCTAAGGGGAGATTTCAAGGAAGAGGACTCAATCATTGTTGATGCCGATGCGACTCCATCAGCCAAGGACCGTCCTCCACTGAACAGACTGCTCGTTAAGAAGTTGGACAGCCCTGTTGCGGATGCCATGGTTGCCAATGACTAATTTTGCCCATTGGACTCTCACGAAAGCTTCACTTGATTATAGGTAAATTAGCTGGTGGCATAAGTTCATACTTCTGTGCATAGTGAATCATTTCTGACCAATTCCTTAGGGTATGAACTTAGTCCCTGTGTTTTACTTATCGGTCCATGTTTCTCCGCCTTTGGTATTGTGATTATTCATTTAAAGGTTATTGGAATTACTAGATTTCTCCTTTTTTTCTTTGGCTCTCACTCTTCTTCCCCCCTCTTTATTATTGCAAGAACCGATCCTCATCCGCTAACAACACAAACAAGCAAGGGAGTAGTGCTAGCTGGTCATATCAAAACATGTGACGTGAATTGAAGCTTGTTAAATTCATGGTGATGTCATTTCTTTAAAAAAAAAAAAGGTTTTTTACTCCTTCATTGACCAGGTTTTAGAATCTGAACTTAGTCATGCTAACCAATTTTAGAGATGTAAAACATGTTAAAAAAAAATATATAGAAACGATTTAGATTCTCTGACCTCAGTTGTGAAACCTCCTCAATAGATGCCAAACATAACTTACAAATTGATTTTGGGCTAATTCTAGGGTGAGAGACCCTATCATATCTCTCACCATGAAAGAGCATTTATTACCATTGATTCAACTTAATCCCCATGATCATATCATGCACCCTCCACACTTGATTATTTCTCCCTCTCCCATCTCAGTCTCCTCCGTTTTGTCACAGTGCCGCCTCCATCGCCGCCTCCACCTCCCACCTCCACCGCACTCTACATCATCTTCCTCCACTGAAACAACATCTCTGGTTCCTTCCCTCCCTCCACCGTTGTGCCGCCGTCATCCCACCACTGTGTATCGGAGGAGAAAAAGAAGGAAACAGGGAGAAGACCAACCGCCGTGTCGCCGCGTCGTTAGTCACAGAACACGGCCATCCTTTCTTCCTCTCCACCGAGCGGCCGCACTGCCTCCCTTCTCCCCCCACTGTGCTTCACGCGGTCGTCCGCCTCCGCAGTGGTTGCAGGTCTCTTTCTCCTCCCCGTCGCCGCCATGCGCGACATCTCTGTTCTTTTTCCATCATCTCCGCCGTCAAACGCGGCGAACCCTTGCTCTACACGCAGCAACGAAGTCGCACCACCTCTGTTCCAACGCAGCCGCCGTGCACGCTGGCCGCACGAGACCGTCTCTGCCTCCACGAACGTGCCCCCTGCATCCACCGCCTCTGCCCCGCCGTCGATCTCCCTGAAACCAAACAATGTTACTTCTTCGTTCTTGACTCCACCTCCGATCTACCACTCATCGCCGCCGTCGATGATGGTGTTGCCAGGTTCCATGAGTGGAGGGGGTGACGGTGGGGGAGTAGGAGGGGAGGCTTAGGCGGTGGTGTGGGGGTGGCGGAGGAGGAGACCGGCGCCGTCATGACGGAGTTGAACAACGGAGCGACAATGGAAGGTTCAGAATGTGAAGAGGGGCAGAGAAAAAATATAGTGTGTGCAGGTGTATAATAATATCATGAGTCATTATTTGATCAACGACTGTTTATTGTTGCTCCCGGTGAGAGACATGATAAGGTCTCTCACCGTAGCCTGAGCCTTTGATTTTGAGCAGAACCAAATCGCCTAATGTGGGAAAATGTCTCATGGAGATTCTTTCCAACAGCTACGGAATCATCTCAACGACCCCATGACGTGGTGTGTGTGGACCCCTAACACATTCCAACAGCTATTTTTCTTGCTCCGTTTGTCTATAACAAATTATAGCTTTGATATATGTCAACTAAAATTGACATCAGAATCAGAAGATAACTTTTTTTTTTTCTTTTTTATGTTCTCTTTTTATCGATTATTATGATCGATTGAGAATATTTTAATGTAAAGCTATGGCAGTAAAAATAGCCTATACACATTATTTAAATTAATTGATTATTTTAGATACTCCCATCTTTGTTATACTTGAGTCGTTTCTGCACAAAAAAAAAATGTTTTGTTTGAGAGAAATGGAGCAAGGTTACTCACGAGATTTATGTTGCAGACAAGATCTGTGACTGACATTAATGAAAGGTGAGGAGGTGAGAGTGAGACCACGAAACATGGCTGCAGTTCATGGTGTTGTGTGAAAATTTTATTTATAAGATATTCGGATCTTCGTTAGAATTTAAAATGATTGACTTTTCTTTTATCTAAGGCCGAGGGAAACTGGAAAAGTAGTCTCAAAATGTGCTACAGAATAAACTGTATACACACGGCTACAAGTATTACTGTATTATTATTATTATTAGTACTGATATTTAGGTGTACCCACTCAACAAAATGAATATTGCTTACCTCATAAGTATGTACTATACATCATAGTCTGATTGCTTTTATTCTGAGGTGTTCTTTTTCCTTCCGAAAGAGAGTTTTTTTTCAGTAAAAGTATAGGTAAATTTATACACATTTTGGAGATGTTGGAAAAGCTTATGGATAATTTATTTGGACTTATCTGATCATATATACAATTAATTATATATTTGGAAGGACTTATGATTTTTTTTAAAATCTTCTTATAAAATTTATTAACTTACTTTAATAAGTTCGTTAGATAAAATTATGAAATAAAATAAAATTAATTTATAGAAATGTCATAAACTTCCATATGATAAACAATAAATAAATACTTATCACACACGGTATTGATTCTTATAATGGCCCATAATGATTTTCATCATTTCGGGAATTCAGTTTGGATATATCACTTGATTATTTTACTCATTATATGCTAGTCGTGGGAAATAATATTTGAAGTCGATATCATATGATAACAACCCGAATAAAGGCAACAAAATCAATATGAAGTATTGAAAAGTTCCACCGAGTAAGAAGACATGCTTGACGTTAGGCAACAATAACATGCTTGGTAACTTAATCATAATCTGGAACGTGATGACTATTCACTGAATCTAGCAAACGAGGCTGCATTTTATGGGATTGTCTAAAAAACTCCATCAAGAACTCGGAGGATCTGTCCTCACTCATTAAGAGTCGTAGATTTATTATTATTTTATAATGAATGGATAAGATTGGATCACACTTAAGACAGGCAACCGGATGATGTAAGCTTTTGTTTTTTGTTTTTGGCTTCTGACCCACTCACCCACATGCCATGAGAGAGAGTCAAGGGGCAATTAAAGCAATGAAGTCTGAGAAAATAAGAATGAAAATTACAGAGACCACTCCTTCTTCAACAACCCATCCACCACGACTCATTACCACCATTCCTCAACCAACCCTAAGAGCTTCCTCTATTTCACCATCAATTCAGTTTCTCCTCTCCTCTTGAAGATGAAATCGCCGCCGAAGATGAACTCGGGCCAGCCATGGAAGTCGTCAATGCAGAGGAATGGTTTCGGGCGAGACGTCGTCAACCCACCGTGGTCTACTGGAGCACACGACTGGGATGATCCAGCGAGAAAGAGAGCGCACGCCATACGAGAGAGAGAGAAAGAGACTTGAAGCAAACACATGATTCTTTCGACTTGGATGGTTCGACTCGGCCGAATCTAGCCCCAAACCCCACCGCCCCATCGGTTTTCTCTTATCCATGGCAGCCCAACCACTTTATCCCCACCATTGTCATAATAACGCCGCCATGCCCATGACTTCCGCCTTTGCGCTCGGCGGAGCAACTGCTGCAAAACCTCTGGCAATGGCATTCGTACCACCCCCAAACCACCGTAGCAGAGTTGCCAAGCACAAGTAGCTCCACCTGACCTCCCACAACAGAATCCATTCAATCTTTTCTGTAAATTATTTTGTGTTTAGTGGTGTAATGTAGATAAATATACCACATCAGAATCTTTTTTTGTTGTTGTTAAAAGCGCTAATTAAAAACTTATTTGTGTGCTTGGTAGTGTAAGGTAGATAAATCACTAAAATGTTCGGATTTGGGTTTACTGTATGTGATGTGTTGGGAGTTGAAAAGAGAAGGGATGAAGAAAACAGTGGAAGGATGCATGCACGGCGATTTGGACAACATGTATAAAACATTTCAATATCCCTATTCTCCAAAATTTCCTTAACACGAAAATGGACCTTTTGCTACAAGGATTTTATGTACTATTCACAACCACAAATGCAAATTATTTGAATTCATTTATAAGCATTAATTCATTCTTGAAGTATATTATTATTTGTTTGTGCTTAAGTATTATTTACTTTGATCAAAGTCTGCTCATGCTGCTGATGGAAGTCAATGGGAGTCTGAAACGTTAGAAGAGAGAGATGGAAAAGATTTGCATGATGGAAGCTGAGAGGTGGGGCCAACAATGTGAGAGGTAGGGCCTGCAAATTTTAAAACATTTTAAAGAAACCGGATAACCGGCTAGAGAGGGTCACACTAAAGGGAGGAGGGAAACTCACCTCCCTCAATGGAGTATTATAGAATTGCCCTGCATTTATGTAATATTGATTTGATGATGCTAATATAAAACTCTTCAAACATAGGATTAAACGTTCGAATGTATATTCACCTTTAATTAACTCAACAAATTAAAATCTTAATCCTACACTTTAATTTATAAAAAATAAAAAAAAATGCACTCTCAATTACACAATTTACATTCAAACTGATTTCAGAGATCCCTAATCACCACCCTCTAGTCTAATCTAATCAACATTACATTCACAAGTGCCCCCAGGCGGTGGACATTGGGCCCGCGCGAAACTTCCCTCGTCTTCTGCATTAGCTGGCCGGCAGTACCGACCGACGGCGATAGAATACACCATACTCCCACTTTACACATTTCCCTATGCAAATGCCAAATAGTACTCTCTAACCATCATCTTCTTTTAAACCCTTTCCTTTTCTCTCACTTTTCTTTTTAACTACTTCTTCTTCTTTTTTCGCAACTTTTTTTGTGTTTTGTTTGTTTGCTTGTTTTATAATAAATTCAAAGCAATTAGCCATATGTTTTTTTTTATTACAAAATCCAATTTTTAAAATTAAACAATGAAAAATATATACTAAGAAAAGGAATAAACTTAGTACAAAAGACAAAATGCACAGAAATTGAAAATAAAATAAGGAAAAAAAAAAGAATTTGAAAGAAAAAGATGCTATTTGCATATGCACATAACTCTTGTGCACACTTTTTTAAAATTCAATTGATGTAAAATAAGTTAATTTAATTATAATTTAATAAATTTATAGGTTTTTTAAAAAATAATTTAATCACCCCGTCAAAAAAAAATTTAATCACGAAAATAATTTTTTATATTTAAATTCGTTTAATAGTAATTATAAAAATAGAAAAAGTTGAAAAACATTGTTTTAGCATCACAATCTAATTTCCTCTCCAAAAACACTATCCTCAGGTGAAACCTCAAACTGAAATGAAATGAAAATGATAAAAGTGACGCAAATGTTGAGCAATTATTATTATTAAATTATTAAATGTGTAAGCGGGTATTAAGTAGTGCTGCTCGTTTCCCTCCCTCCATAATGCACTCACCACTCTCACTACTCTAACAGTGACACAAGACAAGTCAAACTATATAAACGTGGATTCAACGATACTCCTCGACACTCTGAATTCTGAAAAGCAGAACTCAACAACTTAATTAATAATCTCTCTTTCTCTGTTTCTCACTCTGCAATGTAGGCCGTGCCGGAGAATAATGGCAAAGTGTCGCCGCAACGGATCTCTCCTTCTCCACCACCGCCACACTACCAAGAACTCCTCCTCCACCTTCCGCCGCATCATCTTCGCCCTCAACTGCGGCGCCACCTCACTCCGCCACCACCACGACGACGACGACGGCGACTTTACCTCCACCGCATCGAGGGAGAAGCAGGAAGTAGTGGAGGTGCGAGAGCGTAGGTCGGAGAAACTATGGGATCTTCTGAAGGAGAAGGAGAAGAAGGAAGAAGAAGAGGGAGAGGAAATGGTGGAGCTGAAGCGAGTGGTGAAGGAGTTGGAAGGAGAGGATTCGACGAAGCGGAGAATGGCGGCGAGGAAGGTGAGGTTGTTGGCGAAGGAAGGATCGGAAGTGAGAGGGAAGCTTGCAATGGTGGGAGCCATTCCTCCACTGGTTCGAATGCTTGATCATTCTGAATCTCTCGATTCTCAGATCGCTTCGCTCTATGCGTTACTCAATCTCGCCATCGCCAACGATGCGTCAGTTTTTCTCTTCTTTCATTTCTTCAATTCCTTTTCGTTTTTTATTTTTTTTCTTTATCTTAATTATTTTCTATTTTTAATTCCTGTTTTCTCCTTCAATTGTTTGGTGTCGTTTTCTATTCGCATTCTGTTTTCTTTTTCCCTTTTTTTGTTTGAGAATGTGATTGCCACGATTCGTTTTCGTTGTTCTCTCATCTCGATCACTCTTTTGTGATTTATTTTTTGTTTGGCTAATTTTTCTTTGCGTAAAGTGTGGGGAAAATTGATCTGTTTTTGTTTGACGGAGATAAATGATTCTAACTGAGCACTAATATATTACTCCTGTGTCTATTATAAGCAAAAATTAAATAGGACACACATATTAAGATAGTTAATGGATCTTATTTAAAAGGGTCATTGGGAATAAAAAATTAAGTTTGTTACCTAAATTACCCTTCCTCTTATTTATTAAGCTTGTGTTATTGAGAATAAAAGGAGTCATTGGAAAACAAAATTTGTATTAAATGAAGGGTATTTTGAGAATAACTTCATTAAATGAGAAGAAATTAGTTGAAATTTGCTTATATTTTGGATCAAAAAATTTGGAAACTTTTGCTTATATTATGGACCGGAGAGAGTAATATTCTCCATATTTAATTAAACTGGTGACATTTCCAATTTTTTTTAAAAGAATCACAATTTATGCTTTTTTGACTCTTTTTTTCTTTTGAAAAGTACTGAGCAAAAGTATCTACATTTTTCAAAAAAGACCTGTATGACAAAAGTTGATGACCTTTGTATTATTGAAGACAGAATCTTATTTTTCAATGACTAAAGTGATGAAACCCATACATTTGAAGTACAAAATAGGGTTCAAGCTTGTGATTTTATTTTGGGCTTTGGATCTCTCCTTTTCTTCTCATGTTATGAGCGGAAAGATGAGAAAACAAGTTTTAATCATCATGCATACAAAATTGGATACTAATTGTTTATTTTGGTGGTTGGTTTTACACATTTGTAACTTTCTGCTCTGTTTTCAACTTTGCAATAATTTCTGGCCCTTGTGTTTATCACTTTATTGACTTTTTAACCCTTCTTTGTTTAATCAACCATCCATAAATTTTGATGTTTCTGTCTGTGGCCTGTTACAGAAATAAAACAGCCATTGTCAAAGTTGGCGCGGTTCACAAGATGCTCAAGCTCATTGAGTCCCCTGATTCTTCGGTGTCTGAAGCAATTATTGCAAATTTCCTTGGATTGAGTGCTTTAGATTCGAACAAACCAATAATTGGATCCTCGGGTGCAGTACCATTTCTAGTTAGAACCCTTCAAAATCAAAATCAAAATTCAGATAATAAAAGTAGCCCCCAAGCCAAGCAAGATGCTCTCCGAGCTCTGTACAATCTTTCAATCATTCCAACCAATATTTCATTCGTTTTGGAAACTGATTTGGTCTCATTTCTGATAAACGCAATAGGAGACATGGAAGTTAGTGAAAGAGTCCTCTCTGTCTTAAGCAATTTGGTGTCAACTCCAGAGGGTAGAAAAGCTATCAGTAGTGTAAGGGATTCAATCCCAATTCTGGTGGATGTATTGCATTGGACAGATTCGCCACAATGCCAAGAGAAGGCATCATACATTTTGATGATTATGGCACACAAAGCCTATGGTGACAGGCAGGCCATGATTGAGGCAGGGATTGCATCAACACTGCTTGAGTTGACGCTTTTGGGTAGCAAATTGGCACAGAAAAGAGCCTCAAGGATATTGGAATGTTTGAGGATCGATAAAGGGAAGCAGGTTTCTGGAAGCTACTTTGGAAATTTGAGTGCAAATGTCTCTGCACCCATTTGCGGCTTTTCATCATCTTTTACAAGGACAGAGGGAGGAGGTGTGGAGGAGGGAGGTATGATGAGTGAGGAGAAGAAAGCAGTGAAGCAATTAGTCCACCAGAGTTTGCAGAACAACATGAGGAAAATTGTGAAGAGGGCGAACATGCGGCAAGATTTCGTTCCATCCGAGCATTTTACTTCACTCACTTCAAGTTCTACTTCAAAGAGCCTGCCACTTTGAAGAATTGCAGCTGCTTGGGAGTCAATATTGAAGAGAATGAACAATGAAGTTAGCCTTCGCATCATGATTTTATTGAGCTTTTGGTCTTGTATCTATTTGCAAATTGCTAGCACTGATATAATAGCCATCGCCTATCAAAGTCTTGATTAATTATATAAATATTTCAAGTTGTTTTGGTTCTTTTGTTTTTTGGGTGTGTGCTAAGGGCATTCTTTTTGTTTGGCATGAGTATGAATCCATCAAACACGAAAGCTCACTGTCACTAAATCGAAAATGAGACATAGACATTCCAAGATATAAATATGGAAAATCACAATGGCACTATATGAGTTGTGTGATTCGTTGTGTAGTGTAGTGATGCTTCCCTGTCAATGGCATGCCATGCAAAATTGGAAAATCTTAGGGTTGCTCGACTGGTTTCACTAATGCGTGTTTGGAAACATAAGATTGAAAGAGTGATTCTGAAAGTATTTGAAAGTGGTTCCAAAGATCATGCTACTACTTCTACGAGCATAGCTACTTTTTCAAGGAGTCACTTTCAAACCATGACACACTTTTGTCTTCCTGCTGACCCTACAATTTGTTTTATTATTTCCAATTGTAGTTAATAATGAAAAGGGTGTCGGTCATTTTCATCTACCTTGTAAACAGCGACTATTCACTGCTATTTTCTATTTTGAGAATCTTTCCCCTGTTCGTTTTGCAAATTCCATGTGTTCAGTTTTCAGGAGTCTCTGGATTAGCAGAGTTGAATGTAATTTTTTTTTATGCATTTGCAGTGAGATTGTAAGCTGTTAACTGAATTAATTATACGAACCATTCTGGATTTGTTTTTAATGCCACACGACCTAGTTTACTGAACTGGTTTTATTTTAACAAATGCTATATTGGATCTAGTTGAATGGAAAGATGAGCTGTTCGTCGCAAATAAATATCAATGGCATTTTCTCCGCACTACATTCACGTTACACGATGTTCGTTGTGGGGTCTAGAGTCATTTTTTGAAATGCAAGTTTCTGCTGAGTGCTTTAATTTCGCTGCCTTTTGATGTTAATATTCTTATGCTAATCAGTCAATGTAATATTTTATTTAAACAAATAATTAGGTAATTCTTTCGATCATGAGTGGGGTCAGTGTTCATTTACTTTCTTTGAATTTAGGTTATCTTGAGCCAGAAGTTCCAAAAGCGGGCTTCAATTATTTGAGCCACAGTGTATTTTCTAGTTGGATAATGGATGGCTAGAAAGTTAGATTTTGCATCACAAACAACGGATTCTGCATTTATTTATAAAACGTACAACTGCACGAACTGCACTTCCTAATCTGATGGCTGGAATTTATTATATTATATTTTTCATTAATACTTTACGTTAAGCACTATTCCCTCCGGTCCACAATATAAGCAAAAAATCTCAAATTTTTTGGTCCAAAATATAAGCAAATTTCAACTACTTCCATCCTATTTAATGAAATTATTCTCAAAATACCCTTCATTTAATACAAATTTAGTTTTTCAATGACTCATTTTATTCTCAACAACACGAGTTTAATAAATAAGAGGAAGGGTAATTTAGGTAACAAACTTAATTTTTTATTTTCAATGACTCTTTTAAATGAGGATAACTAACTATCTTAATATGTGTGTCCCATTTAATTTTTGCTTACAATAGAGACCGGAGGGAGTAAGTTTTTAATGGCTAAGATTACCTCAGCTCTAATTAAAAAAAAAAAAACTACAAGGGATCCAGTTCCACAAACAATGATGTGACCGCTAGTTGCTAGTGCTAACTTTTGGCTTGAAAACTCATACAAAAGATGCCCAAATGTAAAAGATAAATTGATTGATTGCATATCCATTTTCCGTGAGTTCAAATACACATGACTATAGTGACAGTTGGAGTTTTCAACCCAAATTTTATTTACAAAATATAATCATAGTTCATAAACATGATAGGCCAAGTTTTGGAAAAGCTTCGGATACCTGCATTATTACTAGTATTTTTTTGGAGAGAAATTGATTTGTTGACAACCGAAATCGACAACAATCCCCGATACCATAGCTTCTTAGTGTTGAACAGTAATCGACCCCAGTATCCATAGTATATATCTACCATATCCGACACCAAAATCGTATTCAAATATCAATGCCCTTTATGGATTATCTCTCTTAAATGTTTAACGATTAGGTAAAGAAAAATAATGTTTTAAAATATCTAACAGTAGCAAGCAAAGTGATGATTGATGAAAGGCCTTTTAAGCACTATTACCAAGCCAACAAATGACAAGTAATTTTTCATGCTCAAACTGCACAAATCCTTCATCGATAACAATACATTATGTTCAATTGCTCACTGTTTAATAGACGTACTCATCACTCAAAACTTGCACACAAGTGTTGAGCCACAACTGTATAAAAGTGGCTTAGTTGATAGATGGTTTTGTTTACATTTCGTTTAAATATTGAGCAGAGTTTACACTATAGTACTTTATCATAACTCATATAACTCATCACTTGTCCTTGTTTGTGTATACGCGGTACATTGTTGGCCCAATTAGTATGGGCACTGACATGGGTATTGCAGAGTGCATATTTTCATCGATAATGATTAAAAACTTAAAGGTACCTTCAGTGATTACCCAACGCTATGGGAATCTGGATTTCCTATAAGTGATTTCCTACATTAACCTGTCCTTAATTTACGGTCAGAATTCCATGCAATGTGAATGTATATATATTTGTTATTGTTATACACAAATTAATCTATGGTCAAGATCTCATGCAATTATTATTTTGACCATATAAAACGACGGTTCAAATTGCCATAACATTCATCGGGTATGATACAGCGGTTCAAACCGCTATAGTCGTCAGATAAAATGACAGTTTGAACTGCCGTAATTTGCGGTTAAAAAACGAGTTTAAAACAGTTCAAATTGCCATAATTTTCACTAGGTATAATATGGCAGTTCAAACCTCCATAATCGTCGGATAAAATGACAGTTTGAACTACCGTAATTTGAAGTTAAAAACGAGTTTAAAATTTTCATCAGGTATAAATATAATACAATAGTTCAAACCACCATGATCGTCATATAAAATGACAGTTTGAACTATCGTAATTTGCAGTTAAAACGAGTTTAAAATTTGCACCGGGTATAATAAGACAGTTCAAATCGCCATAATCGTCGGATAAAATGATAGTTTGAACTGTCATAATTTGCGGTTAAAAACGAGTTTAAAATTTTCACCGGGTATAATACGGCAGTTCAAACCGCCATAATCGTCGGATAAAATGGCAGTTTGAACTGCCGTAATTTGCAGTTAAAAACGAGTTTAAAATTTTCACTAGGTATAATAAGGCAGTTCAAACCGCCAGAATCGTCGGATAAAATGGCAGTTTGAACTGTCGTAATTTGCAGTTAAAAATGAGTTTAAAATTTTCATCGGGTATAATACGGCGGTTCAAACTGCCATAATCGTTGAATAAAATGGCAGCTTGAACTGCCGTAATTTGCAGTTAAAAATGAGTTTAAAATTTTCATCGGGTATAATACGGCGGTTCAAACTGCCATAATCGTTGAATAAAATGGCAGCTTGAACTGCCGTAAGTTACAGTTAAAAACGAGTTTAAAATTTTCATCGGGTATCATACGGCAGTCCAAACCACCATAATCGTCGGATAAAATGGCGGCTTGAATTTTCATAATTTGCAGTTAAAAACGAGTTTAAAATTTTCACCAGGTATAATACAGCAGTTCAAACCACCATAATTGTCGGATAAAATGACAGTTTAAACTGCCGTAAATTGCCATTAAAAAGGAGTTTAAATTTTTCACCAGATGTAATACAGTAGTTCAAACCGCTATAATTATTATATAAAATAACAGTTTTAACTGTCGTAATTTGCAGAAAATCCATTATGGATGAACCATGATTGTGCACTGCGCACGGTCCATTTCTAGCTGCTGAATACGTGGGGTTTTGACCAAACTAACTCACTTTTAGAAACTATTTACCAAAATAACCTACTTTTGAAACTATTTACCAAACTAACCTACTTTTAAATAAAATAATATTTTTTTTTGGTTGACTTTTAGTGGCGCCGGTAGGACCGGCGCCATTGACTTTGACCCGCCATGTGGCGGGTCCCTATTGGCCAGAAAAAAAAAACGAAAAAAAAAAAAAAAAACAGAGTGGCGCCGTTAGGAATGGCGCCACTTATATATATATAATTATTATATTATAATTAATATATATATATATATATATATATTATAATATAATAATTATATATATATATAAATAATTAAATATATATATATAATTTAATAATTTAATATAATTATTATATATAAATAATTTAATAATATTAATATAATTATATTAATTAGTAACAGAGTGGCGCCGTTAGGAATGGTCCTACCGTTAGGAATGGCGCCACTCTTGTTTTTTTTTTTTTTCGTTTTTTTTTCTTTTCTGGCCGATAGGGACCCGTCACGTGGCGGGTCAAAGTCAATGGCGTCGGTAGGACCGGCGCCACTAAAAGTCAACCCAAAAAAAATATTATTTTATTTAAAAGTATGTTAGTTTGGTAAATAGTTTCAAAAGTAGGTTATTTTGGTAAATAGTTTCTAAAAGTGGGTTAGTTTGGTAAAAACCCCTTCATACGTCGGTTACTGGACTGCGCGACATAGAAGTGAATGTCATCAAATTGTGGTGGCCGATGCTATTTGAGTTATGATTATTTATATAGGAGAAGCAGTGTTGCATGGTTGGAAGATCAAATGCACTTCGTATAACCTGTCATTCCTGGCCAGCAGTAAAATTTTAGGTGTAGGCTGAAACTGAAATTTAACTACCATCAATTGGATGGATAAAAGCTTTGCCTCCCTTTTTTCTGCAAAAAATTCATTTCAGCCAACCAAGGAGGTGGGGAAACGTATAATCTATAGTCTATAGACATTTTAGTTGGAACATAGAGAAACCTGTTAAGTTGCTGTGCACACAAGCTGCGTTAGGCAAGGTAGCGGTTTCGGTTTTTTGAATAGAAAAATGCTAAACAGTTTTTTATTTTTTTTGTCTTGTCAAGATAATGAGACATGCTTATTGACTCTTATATGAATGAATACAATGAATGGTTCCTGCCACTTTATTCCATTCAACAACCACGTTTATATTCTGACAAAATTCTATTTATTTATTTTGTGGCTGTGTAAAGAATAATTTTCAATAAGTGTTTGTTGAGTCAGAACTATATAGCTAAAAGCTAGTGTTATAGGTGCAATTTGGTTTACTCATATAATAGTAAGTATATACTGCAATGCACAAAGATATTTTAAAATTTAGGTAGAAGCAGGAGAAGAGAATCAAGGTAAAAGACACAACACTGTGATCAGTATCTAACTGTAGATTTAGCAAAATTAAATATCGCTTATCTAGTTAAAAAATCTGGAAATGCAAAAGAAAGGGCGCACCTTTAGTAAATTTTGTCAATTCAGGGATACGTCCCGTAAAGTTAGACAAGTACTGACTTACTATGAATCTTGTTACTTAAATTTCAGACAACTACCACAGGATCCGTCACTATGCATGCATTGAAGTTACTATAGTGGCACTGTGGAAAATCTACATGTTTACTATCGTGGAAATTTTATGGTGAAAACAAGAATAATTGGCGAAGTCTCGTTAGTTGTTACACATATGGTCTATGACCTTTGACTCGATTATAAACACCCTTGCTACACACCGTCTCTATGTCATTGACTCATTTTTGCATTAGCAGGGTCGAGGACTCGACGCCAAGACACGAACACGATAATATGAACTAAGAAGTTCTAATATTCATGGCCAACCATTTCGGGTTATTTAATGTTTGTATATTAGGGGTGATCATCGGGTGGGTTCGGACGGATTCGAGCCGAAAATCCCCAACCCGAATGAAATCGATCAGGATATAATATAACCCGTTTCCACCCAATTTAGACAACAGGTTGATTGGGTGGCGGGTTGGTCGGGTAGTGGGTGGGTCGGGTGGTTTGCAACAGGTCAAAATTTTTTATTTTGCTTGTTAAAGAGGGGGGAAAAAATTGCAGCCAACCCATATCTGAAATCTGGACTCCCAACCAAAAATGGTCATCCAAAAATAGATCTGGGATCAACCAAAAAGCCCATACCTGCTCCTGCCTCCATGCCTCCATTTTCTACCCTCTTACAACCCTAGTCGCCGCTCATACCTTCAGACTCCAGTCCTTCACGATCTTCTTCGAACCAGGAATGGTTGGCGGTACTGAACGGCAAGGATGACAACAAGTTAATGAAGGAGTGACACCAACAGATACGGCTTCGTCATGGTGGCATGGTGCTGTACGGCAGACGACCGGAGAGTATGGCATGGAGAGGAAGAAGACGAGACCACCAAATCTACTTTGTGCTATTCGAAAAACGACAGCAGTCCGAAAAGCGATGCCTCAAGGTTGCAACTCTGAGACTGAAGTGATGGAGCGAAGGTAGCTTTTTGTCTTTCTGAGACTTGTTGAAATTGAAACTGAAGGAAGCTTTGTCATTTGTTGGTGACTTGTAAAGGTGGGACACTAGGACATGGGAAAGACGAGACAGAGGAAACAAAGATTTTTATTAAATTATGTGGAGCCGAACCCGCCCGACGATACCCATAATAAACCTATTTTTTCATCTGTTTAACCCGTCAACCCGACCAAATCCGCCCACTTCACTAAATCATGAATCGATTTGTTCGGTTTCAGTCGGGTCACAAGATTGATGCTCAGCCCTATTGTATATGTATGCCAATGCCAGTTTGTCATAGATAAAACTCAACACTAATATGATGATTTCAACATAACGACAGACAAAACCTCCAATCAACGAGTCACAAGAAACTGGGTTGCTAATAAGCTAGGAATATGCTGGACCAACTATGGATCCGTGGCTTGCGGGTCAAGTCAAATTGAGCCGGTAACCCACCATAAAATGTCACAATCTCAGCCACTAAAATGTTTTTCAACATCACATAATAGTTTCTTTAAGAAAGCTTATTTTTAATAAAGATGGATCTTATTTTGTTTAAAAACAGTCATACAGAATGCTGTCATCACATCCGAATTCTATAATTTTGGTGTAATGCAACAAGTCAACAAACAAAAATTTACGTGACATTGTAATTGCATCATTTAATTTAATAAACTTTAAAATGAAATCCGAACACCATTAAACTTGCATACAAATCTTTCCAAATTTGGTTCATATGCCAAAATGAAAACGAAAATAGTTCAAACAAAGAGTTCATTTGATCATATAATTAAACTTAATTCACTTGAAAAAGGAAGTTCAATTGCTGTCAACTCGCCCTTCTTATTAGTCCTATAAGGGGAATTACCAAATACCAGTTAAGCACATTGCATCACGAAATGACAGATACAGCAGGTATTTTCAGCGAGGGAAGGGGCCTTGCACTGGCTGAATTTATATAAAAGTGAACAAGACAAAAAATATTACTATCATTATATCATCCTAGAAGTGGTCACTCTATATTTTCATTCAACAGACAAACTACATCTATTATCAGAACCAGTAGCAGCCACCAAAAATTCCATGGTCCATGATACCCGTTTGGACAAAGCATTAAAACTAATCAACTTCATTTGCTTTCAGTAACCGGTAGGTAGACGCCTTCTGCTGCCAACCAGACGTTGTCAGCACGCTTTTCACGAACACCACAAACCTAGTAAAATACAGTAAATGACAAAATTGATAATCCACTTCCAACGTTTTAGTTACATTTAATATAAAATAGCGGGATAACTATAAAAATGGACCACAAATGTTGCCAACACTATTCCTTGGACTTTACAAGTCAAAGCTAACTTCATAGAAGTATAGCTTTGCCTAAATCATCTACAAAATACTCTCTTATGTGTTGCTGCACTCTAAAGTCTAAACCCAAGGAACTAAAATTCACATATATGATATTTAAATATATGACGAACTCAAAGCAGTAACTATTCAAAATTTTCCAGAGAAATAATCTTTATTCTTAACATCTGTTATGCAATAAGTCGTTGCTTATTGGTTAGAATAGAATACGAGATTTTCAGATTTCAGGTCCTTTCTTACCTCCTGCTGTCCCCCAGCAATTCGAGTGTATTTCTTATCATGACTGTGCAGATAGCCTCCAGTGTCCACATGTTGAAGCCGAACCCTCTGATCTTGCTTCCAAGTCTTCCCACTTCCTTCTATTAAAAGCCTAATGAAAAATGAAACCAATATAAAGCACCTTACAGAATATTGAGAATTAAATATCATTAAAAAAATATCATGACTCACTTCCAATAGTCCCCAGTGTCAGACTCAGATTCTCCTCCAAAGCAACTCACCTATTTTCAAATAAAATTGATAAACTCAGATATCCAATAGTCATGACAAGTCTGAAAAGTATTATACTTGAATCAAAATTCTAACTTTGGTCACGGGCTCATTCAAATGAAAAGGAAACCAAAGAGGAGTCAAAAAAAGACATCTAGGTTAGGGGGGAAAAACCTTTCTATCTATTCTATAGTTCAAGTGGAAATAACTTACAAGTGGAAGTGAATTGCATGAGTGTTGATTTATAGTACAACAAGCAAGCAAGCCCTATCCCACTAGGTAGGGACCGTAGCGTCGGTTACATTTATGATAGATCAATTGACGCCGATAAGATGATAGTATTGTACTTAAAAGTGAATAAGCATCGCATCAAGGTGTTAGCATAAGTCATTTCCAATTTTCGTCAGGGAAGGATAGGCTCAATCCATAGGACACATTTGAAAAAAGTATTATATAAGTTGAGACCAAGAGCAAAGAAATCTAAGTGGGAATATAGAGAGAAGCTTTAAAATATATGGTCTTTAGGTTATATCATATAGAATTGATGCTACATATAAAGTTGAATTAGCAAGAGCAAGAAAAGAAATAATGGGATTGATTCAGGGGCAAGATACATCAAAACTGATCGTATTCATTATCTAGGCTAAATGGTAATGACTAATGAGTAATATGCAATGTAAAGTAAACTATAAAATCAAGAGAATGTTTATCACAATCAATGGTCTTGAGATGAGTTGCTTAAGAGGTAAGAGTATACAGCATACACACTCAACTTTATTTAACTAAATTAGGTCTGTCATATGGAAAGCTTTAACAAATGAAGTTGGACTGTTAAAGGAACATGTCTAGGAAATGAATGTAGAACAGATGAGAATGTTCTAGTAACATAGATGAGTGGTGACTACATCATAGGGGATGAATTTGCTCCGAGCTAAGAGGTTTTCCATTAAATTAAGATGAAAAAGGACCTCCCATGCAGATGACATGAATTGCATAAATCATATAGATGCCAGGACCAAAACCAAGTAATTTGGAAAAGGTTAATGGTGACATTCCACTTACTTCGAGATTGCCTGTTATTGGGGATGCATGCAAATGGCTGTGCAGCCACTTCCTTGTCCTCATGTGCTGCAGTCTAATGATTGTTCCACTTTTAATCGCATCACCTTGTTTAGCAGAAGTTCCTGGATCAGGTCTAACAATCTGCAAAAAACAAAGGCACATATCTGAAGTCAAGCTCAAAACTCAATACAAAGACCAAACCAAATGCCAAGTAGCCACATTTTTATTAATTGAAAATATCAACATAAGCATTATGCATAAGCACAAATGCACAATATTGCAAACTTGGCTCTCATGGCATTACAAAAACATCAATGTAGGTTTTCTTTTTAAAAAAAATTGTGAGAAAAAATGGCAGCTAGGGAAGGCATTCCCAAGGCTACCGAGTAGGGCACCAATGGCATGCTGAGGCTGCCAGAGGATTATTGCACATGTCAAGCAGTCTCACCCAATTATAGTTACTCAACTAGCCTCTGGGCCATTGGGCGATAGGGGATCTCCCTGATAGGGTTGCCCACCAAGGGGGATATTAGTGGGTTTTTTTATATTTAATAATGATTTTTCTAACCTATGCAACCTTGCACATGTTAAGGAATCAAAAAATAGAAATGTTGTATTGGTAAAAGTAACTTTTAAACTTTGAAGGAATTAAATACACAACTTTCAACACAGCATTTCTATTCTTTATTTCTTAACATGTGCACGATTGCACCGGGAGAAAAATCGATTTAATAACAATAACAAATACAATAATAATAGTAACAATAATCATGAAGATAATAATAATAGCTTAGTTGCCGACCATTTTTAATGACGGGACAGGGTATGTACCCAAAAGATGTCATGACAATTCTAATAACAGTAATAAAAGGCATCGAAATAGAAATAGTAGACCAAAAATAAGGCATAGAAATAAGGAGGTTACCCAGTAACTATTGGAATCGTCGACTTGGGGAAAACCAGTAACTGATTGTTGTCCACTTCCAGAACCATAGGGCACATCATGAGAATGCAACCGAACTTTTGTCTTCTCGTGCATCAGCTTCAGAACCGCACCATAAGTAATCTGCACCTACACAACACGAGATCAAGAAGCCACGAATCAATTACTTGTCGGAAAAATAGAAAATTATAAGATCCCTAACCCTAATTGCAATAAAATAAAATAAAAAACCTCGACGCCTTCGGAGGAAGCTGCAGAAGCAGAAGCAGAAGCGGTGGGAGAATGAGAGATGTCAGAATCGAGGGAGAGGAAAAGGAAGAGTGCGAGACCGAAGAATCCGAGAGCCATGAGGAAGAGCAATGCGATGAACCAGTTCTGCTGCCAGAACGGGAATTCAGATTCCGATGACCTGTTCGATTCCCTGTACACGATTCGGGTCGACCCGGGTGTTTGTGAAGAAGAGGAGGAGGAAGAATGTTTTCTTCGAGACACACTCTGTGACCCTGAGGAAGCCACGGTTCGACCCGAGTTACTATCCAGATCGGAACATATACAGAAAGATAGGGAATTCAAGTCGCTGTGGAAACTTGCTTTGAATTGAATGTATTGTATATCAATATCAACTCCTGAGGGCAAAATGAAGAAGAACGACCCCTCCTGCACGGAGCAACGTTCAGTGACATGTTTCCATCCAATCGTTATGGAACACGTGGCTTTGTCATTGACGTGGAAGTTTATGAGTGGTAGGACATATCTGCAAAAATAAACGGAATCAGGTTAACAGCCCAAAACATTTGGGCCTTTCTACGCCCCACTTTAATCGGCCTAGTTCTACATCCTGCTACCTCTGCCTTGTCCGATAAACCTTTGTTTTTTTTTTTTTGGGGGGTCATACCATTTTAATTTATTTTAAATTAGGTTAAAGTAATCTTTTGGTCCTTATACGTGACATTGATTTTCAATTTGATCCCTATACGTAAAAAATTATTAATGGTTCCTATACGTGACACTGGTTTTCAATTTGGTCCTCACCGCTAATTGATCCCTATATAAGATAACCAAATTGTAAATTATTGTCACATGTAGGGACCAATTCAACAAAAAAAAAAATCAAATCTGTCCCTACATGTGACAACTATTTTCAATTTGGTCCCTACATGTGATAATAATTTGCAATTTGATCCCTCTTATATAGGGACCAGTTAGCGATGAGGACCAAATTGAAAACCTAGTGTCACGTATAGGGACCAAATTGATAACTTTTTACATATATGGACCAAATTGAAAATCAGTGTCACTTATAGGGACCAAAAGATTACGTTAACCTTTAAATTATATGTTGTGTTATATTTTTGGATTTAATTGGTATATACTGACAGTGTAAAGTTTTTTTACATTGTCAACCAATCAGAAATTGACACATCATTAAAAATGTTTGATTCTTATTCTAACCACCTTAAAAGTCATAATTCCATGAATTCTAATTGATTGTCATTATAAAAATCTTTACACTGACAATACATACAAATTAAACTCTATCATTTTATGTCAAATAATTGTACTGTTATTATGAAGACTTTGATTTCGATGCATTATTGGTGTACAAAAATTTACAACAACAAATATTCATAAATAATTATATATGTGATTTTTATGATAATTAATGTTAGAGCCAAATGTTTTTAAAGATATTATAATTATAATATCTAATTAGTTGTTAGTATAAATTTTTATGTTGATAATGCATCATGATTCAATGCCATTATAAATTCAGATTTATGATAAACTTATACATGAAATCAAGTTTTGGTCCCTCACGAAATTTAACAATTGATTAATTAATTTGAAAAATAAAAATTTTAAACAAATATATATCATATCAGAGTTTAATCTTCCACAACCAATTGTTTGGATGAATGAATAAGATGGCATATAAATTGCGGTGAAGGCTGCGATGGGCAACCTCATCAAGGCTCCTACTGTCCCCCCCTCCCCTCCCCTCCTCTCCCCTAACCACCATCCATCGGACCCCTCGCCTTCTCAATCGCCACCAACACCAGAAGCAACACCTAACACCCGTTCCCTCTGTATTGTTGAAAGGGCAGGGTTTCACACTTCACTACACAAACTTCACAACAAAAAAACAAAAAAATGGGTTTAGATTATTAGCACCTTATATATTCGACGATGACATCTTCGTCTTCTCATTTCGATCCACTGCTATTTTGCTCTTCCAATTGGATTATGGCTTCCCATTGAACAAAACGACCTGCAATGATTAACACAAAAGGTTGTAGTTAAGGTGTCAGTGGCAGAAGAAGATGGGAGGGAAGCCCCATAACGATGGAGGGGTGGGAGTAGACTGGCCACCAGTCAGCAACGGAGGGTGAAGACTCACATGCCCGATAAGGTGAACATCATTGCTGCCATGTTTGCCTTCGACTCCGATGTGGCACCCAAGTACAACACCTCTGTGACATTGTTTAACGAGTCGTCCGTCTCCGTGGTTCTCGTCTTTATGGGGAGGCTATCGAATTGGGGTTTGTGGAGGAGGGTTTGGGTTGGTATGAGACAAAGATGATTCAAAATCTGTCTCCCACATAGGGGAGTAAACTTCTGTTGGATGCAGGTTCCCGTTCTTTTCGTGAGATAGGTCGCGATTGCTGAGAGATTGAGAGAGGAGGAGAGACATGATTGAAAGAGAAGATGGGGTAAATTTTTAAAATTTGTAAAGATTAAATATTTAAAAATAAAAACGGATTGATTAATTATTCCGTATCTCTCACATGGAGATGTGTTTGATCAATGAATAAATCACATCGTAGGAATGATCACATTGTTTTGCTCTTGATATGAGAGGAGTTAGGATATAAGAGTGCTTCATGTTTGCCTATAAGATTGGCAAATGAATGCCTCGACTATTTTAGAAAAGAAATATCATATTAAAGTATAAACTATAAATCAACAAAGTACAGGAGCAAAGTTACATTGAACGTCCATTTGCTCCATATCTGGAGGGATGAGATCAGACCAACCAACCATAAAACTTGCGAATTGATCTTGGATCGATCTTATCTATTGCTATATATAAATCTGGTACACGATCTGATACAGTATTCTACAGTGACTACATGCACTATGTGTCTGTGTTCCCCGGCTTTTTTTTTTTTTTTAAAAAATACATTAAACTTAAAAAAGACAAAAGAAGAAACACTAGCCGATAAAACATTCAAATTCGATTAAGACATGCAAGCGGTGCCTTATTTAGTGAAAGCATACACAATTTGTAATCAAGTTTAAATTGATGTACAAATGTATATAGTTGTATACATTTTATTTTAATTATTTTATTTCTCCTAGTATTAGCTCGATACTTCAACTTCAACCTTTTTTGGTGTCATTACTAATTTTTTTATCTATTAATTGTTCTTTTGACGACTACTATTTAAAGGCTCCCTCACTCTATAAATAAGATAAATAAGCACATGAGTGTTAGTGTGTTGTCTTGGATCCCTTAAGTAAGTATAAGGATAACAAATATTATAATTAGAGACGTTATCATTTATAATTGAATATTGGTTTTGGATCTCACTTGTCTTGATGCTATACTTTACCGATAAAAATATTTGCATATAAAAAATAAACATATCTTAATTTTTATATGATGTGTATAGATATCAGCTTATTAATAACTAGTAGCAATGAACACAATAAACGAATTTAGTATATACTACCTGAATGATATATACACACACAATTTTCTAACAAGTGTAAAAAAATGTGATCCGTGCGAATGCACGGGTACCGTTGTAGTCCTTAGTCATAATGAGTTTTATCAGCAACTCATATGACTCATCGACTTGCCCAGTACCATTTGAGACGTATTTATAAAAAAAATAAAGATTAAAAAACACTGAACATAATAGGGGTGTTCACGGGTCAGTTTCGTCCGCATTTGCTTGATAAACAAACCCGAACCAATCAAAATCAATTGCTTTGATTCAGGATTGAATTTGTAATTTTTTTATCAATAGATTAAAACTGAACCAAATCAATCAAGAACGGGTTGGTTCAATCCCAAAATTTCAAATATTAAAATTAAGTAAATAAAATAAAATAAATATTAAACCATTGAAACAATAAATTTTATATAATTATTAAATATATATCTTTATATATATAAATTTTGAAAATATAATAATTAGTTCAGCTCGATTTGGTTCACTTCCAGAAACATTGAACTCGAGAGTCGAACCAATTACCATTGAGTTTGTTTAGTTTGGTTCGGTTCGGAACCGGACATAAAAAAAAAATCCGAACCAATTTGTTTGGTTTAGGTTTTCGGGTTTATCAGATCGATTCGAACCAACGAACACCTCTTAGTATGTATTTTGCTATTAGGATATGGGCTATTTAATATGGATTAAGAAAAAAAAAGCAATTTTTATATAGAATAACCTAAAAGATTATCTTTTTAAAATTTCTGAAGTAAGGAATAAAGGAATTTATATTTATTTATCATCATAATTTTTTTATTAAAAAAATTTTTAACTTTGTTAAATATAACTATATAAAATCCTTTGTTATTATAAATTTATAACAAAGTACATGAAAAAACATTTTCAAGGACACGGTGTGCCATACATATCCTTCTTTCTTAGGTAACCTCTTACATTAAAATTACTGCGATGTTATAACTAGATTATTTTAATAAATTATTTACTTATAAAAAATATAACCTTTCACATGAGTTACATTGTGTTTAAATTAGTTTATTTTTTTATTAAATAGTTAATAATTAATATCTTATTACAAGTATTTTTGTTCTTCTTCCAAAGTTTAGGTGAGTTGGATACCGGGGGCTTACTAAGGTCAGGACAGGCCTCACGGCTCAAAGAGTGCTTACAGAGGTACTTACAGATTACCCATCAACGAGATTCTTACATCGGTAGTGGGATTCGAACTCACGACTGTGGGTTATGAGTCGTATTGTTTGGTTTTTTTTTTTAAAAAAACAAACAACTATATTTTTTTAAATAAACTAAACTAAACGTGATTTATAACTCTGATTTGTTCTCTGGAATCCATTTTCCTTTTTCCTTTTTTATATTTTGCTAAAATGTTTTAAGAAAAGTGCAAATTTCGTTGAATGGGGGCAAAAAAAAAAAGTACTAATTTGATTTATGGTCCTTTGATTTATAGAGAAGGAAAAAGATTCTCTACCTTTGGAGAAATGAAAGTTACCTGACTTTCACCAAATATTAACCATTAGATCTATCCTATGAACCTATAAACTCAAGAATGAATATATCAGAAGAAATAAAAATGCACTTTGAAAGAATAGAGAAAATACTAGATATAACTAATAAAAATATTTTTCAACTGATAGAAAATACTAATAAAATTGCAACCTATACCTATAATAGGACACAAAAAGGACAAAATGAAATAAATAATATTAAAGAAACACTAAATAATATACTTAAGGCAAAAGGAATAGAAGAAAATGATGATATTGATAGAATAAAAATAATTATTGAACAATTAGAAAACCTTCTAAGAGAAGAAGAAAATAATAGACCTATGACTAAAATAGACTTAGAAGAATTATTAGAATCAAAAGAGTTATAACGAAAAATAATAGTAAAACAAGAATTCAATAAAGAATCTTCAAAAATGCCTACACCTGTGTCTGCATGAAAAGGATAACCGAAGAAAACATGGAAACTTTAAGAAAATCGAATGATATAGAAGAAATTCAACAATTACTATAACAACTAAAATTAGTTGAAGAAGAAAATAAACAGATACACAAGATAGACCACATTGATCAGATAGATAAGGAAAATGAAGAAATAGTTTTAGACTATAGCTCTTCTTCAGAATCTGAAGAAAACCATATAAGGATGAAAAAAGGAGAGACTAGGGGAATCCCTATGAGAAAATGGGAAGAATTTAAAAATACACCTAATTGAACT
Source organism: Echinosophora koreensis (assembly GCA_035048595.1). NCBI lineage: Eukaryota > Viridiplantae > Streptophyta > Magnoliopsida > Fabales > Fabaceae > Echinosophora > Echinosophora koreensis. The sequence goes on along the minus strand of JAPCYP010000001.1, from coordinate 5,803,301 downwards.
TGGGATAAATTTGAAGAAGAAACCATGTATAATAAAGAATATGCTAGAAAGAATAGTAGATGGACAAAAATGCAAGAAGAATTTAGACCAAGATATGAAAATACTAGTAATGAAAATACTAAATCTTGACTGTGTCAGAAATAAAGAAGAAATACTTTTAAAATGGATAAATGACTTAATACTGTTAGTTGCGACTGATGATAGATTTAATAAATTAAATTTCATAGAAACCAAAAATTTTGTAGTATTTAAAACAATGGGAAATGTACAAAAATTCTTAACAGGAATTAAAGAAGAAGACTGGACTAGATACGGTAGTATGGTACCTAATCAAATGAAATATCTAAAATTAATAACATCATTAATTCAACAAGAATTTCCAAGATATAATTGGATGGAACAAAAAGATAAGGTAAATAGAACATTGATAGAAAATGCCAAATCACATTTGAATAAAATGCAAATTTGTGATATGTGCCAAATAGAAAGTTTTATTTGTGAATACCAAAAATATTATTATCAACTAACTGAAGAATCTAAAGAAATATACAAATATATTTTCATAGATAAATTACCCTATCCACTTAATTCGAAAATACATAGATTATGGGAAGTAAGGAATGAAGAGACTGCAAATACTTTAGGAGGAGTTATTCAACTCTTATACCAAGAACTAAGAGAACAATGCCTAGCTAGAGAAACTATAAGACAATTGAATAGAGGAAGTACTGTCATTTGTTGTGACATCCCAGAAATTGAAAAACCAGGAAAATACGGTTGTGACAATAGATTAAAAGAAAAAAGAAATATTATAGAAAACCAAAATTAAGAAAGACTTACCCTAGAAAGAAAACGTATTATAGAAATAATAAAAAGAAATATTTCAGGCGAAAAAGATTTACTCCAAAGAAATACTGTCCGAAAGGAAAAAAGAAGTGTGTTTGTTGGATATGCAATGTCGAAGGACATTATGCCAATGAATGCCCTCAAAGAAAAGATAAAGAATTCAAAGACAAATCGAAAATAATAAAACAAGTTTTCCAACTTTATGAACTAGAACCTCTAGAAGACGAATTGAGCAATACTGATGAAAGTATATATATATATATATATATATATATATATATATATATATATATATATATATATATATATACTGTGAAGATGAATTATCTACAGAAGAAACAGAATCCGAATAATACATATATAAAAATACTGGTAGAAAAAAGTAATAAAGAAACTGAAGCATATATTGATACTGGCGCAAGCCTTTGCCTCGCAACAGAAGCATTATTTACTAATTGGGAAAAACTAGAAAAACCAATAAAAATACAGATAGCAGATGGATCGATACATCAAATATACTGGGCAGTCACTAGAGTTACATTGACTATACAAGAAAAACTATTTATTGTACCAAGAATATATAGACAAGAAATAGGACTAGATGTAATTATTGGAAATAACTTCCTAAGACTTTATGCACCCTTCTGCCAATATTTAGAATATATAACATTAAAGACCCCATATATATATATATATATCAGAAACAACCAAGAGAGATTATTAAAATACCAATCACCCATTTTTCGGGATGTAAATACTCTCAACTATCAGAGTTACGCAAGCTGAACCGTGGTGATTTAATTAGTAAAATTTGCACCAAAATTCGCCATGTACTTATAAACTTAGAACCAAATAGAATAATTCCAGCCCATATAGAAGAACTGTTAGACAGAGTATGTAGTGAAAACCCTTTAGACCCAAAGATAAATAATAAAAATACCGAATTAAAATTAAAAGACCCAACCAAAGAGGTAAAATGTAAACCAATGATCTACACAAAACAAGATAGAGATGAATTTGCAAAAGATATTGAAGAAATGTGTAACAAAGGATTGTTTAGGCCATCAAAGAGTAAACACTCAGCACCAGCCTTTTATGTAGAAAATCATAGTGAGAGTAAAAGAGGAAAAAGAAGAATGATAATTAATTATAAACAGATAAATGATGCAATGGAAAGAGATGCCTATTTCCTCCCAAGGAAAGACTTAATTGTTGAAAGAATTAGGAACATGAATTGGTTTAGCACTTTTGATTGCAAATTAGGATTTTATCAAATTAGACTGACTGAAGAAACAAAAGTATTGACTGCATTTAGTTGTCCTCAAGGTCAATATGGATGGAATGTACTTCCAATGGGAATGAAACAATCGCCTGGAATCTTCCAGCGAAGAATGGATTCAGTTCTCAAAGAATTCAAGGACTTTTGTCTTATATATATTGATGATATATTAGTCTTTACTGACAAAGATTTGACTGATCATTTTAACAAGATAGAACTAGTCCTTAATAAATGCCTTGAACATGGAGTAGTCTTGAGTAAAAAGAAAGTTGTGTTAGCTCAGAATAAAATTAATTATCTAGGATTGGAAATTGAAAAGGAAAAATAATAATGCAAAATACGTATTAGAAAAACTTCAGAAATTTCCAACAACATTGAAAGATAAAAAGGAGTTGCAAAGATTTCTTGGATTACTAACATATATTTCGAATGAAGGATTTTTGAAGAATCTTGCAGGTGAAAGAAAGATACTTCAACAAAAACTGAAAAGGATGCCCTCTGGTCATGGACAGAGGAAGATGATAGACTAATTACTAAACTGAAAGACTTATGCCGGGAACTTCCTGAGCTTTATCATCCATCGGATGATGATAGAATAATTATTGAGACTAACGTCTCAAATGACTGTTGGGGAGGTGTTATGAAAGCAATACCCCCTGGATGTAAAAATGAATTACTATGCCGATATATGTCTGGAACTTTTTCAAATAGTGAGATAAATTATCCCACTCATGAAAAAGAGACATTGGCACTGATCCGAATGTTGGAAAAACATCGGATTTATATACTAGACAAAGAATTTATTGTCCGAACGGACTCGACCTATGTTGCAGGTTTCAAAAATATAAATCATAAAGGAACCTATAAATAAGGCCGATTGATTAGATGGCAAATGAAACTTGCCGAATATAATTACTCAATCACTCACATTAAGGGAGATAAAAATGTTCTTGCAGATATACTTTCAAGAGAATGGAGCAATCGACAACAGAATCAATAAAAGCACAGCTACAACTGCAGAAAGCACTAGAAAGACAAAAATTGAAGGAACTGGAATTGATTCAAGCAAACATTGAAGTACTAGAATTACAACTGCACAACAAAGGAGAATCTTCAACAGAGGATCCTATGATAGAAATCAAGTAAAAGATACAGGAAAATACTAAAGAAAAATACTATGCCATTTTCAATGGACCATTTCCAGGGATATATGATGACTGGAGCAAAGCGGCACCGCATTGCATTGGACTCTCTGGAGTTCATCACCAAGCATACAAGACTAGACAAGAAGCAGAAGAAGCAATGAAGAATTATCCAGAAAGACTAAAAAAGGGAAAAGAGATCTATCTTGGCCCGCAAACAACTGATACTAGAACTTTTTCAGAGACTGTCAAAAGACCACCAGCAGAAAGAACTTCCATGAAAGTACTGGGAAGACTCACTTCCTCCATTGATGACTATTCAATTACTGTGAGAAAAGACCATGAACTTCAGGTTCAATTCTCAAGAGAAATTTTTTTTTTTTGAAAACTTAAAAAGATTGACTCACTGGACCGAAACAGAAAAGACTAATTGTTTCTATATAGTTAATCGAAATGTTTATGGAGTTAAAGCCATCATTACTCCAGGAGCATCATCGATTTTGACGTTTAATATGTTCCAATTTGGACTTATTGAATGTCTTTACTTGAACAAAGACTTGTCAGAGATCAATCTGTTCCCATATAGTTTGAAAGAAGCTGTCCAAATTTACAGGGATAATGTTTCAAGAGATAGAACTATATTCTTGAAATTTTATTCATGTTATCCGGACTTCGTGACTGAGCAGCCTGCAAAGCACTTGATCTTCATTGAAGTAAGCAATAATACTTTCTCCATGAGGGATGAACCGACTAAAGAAGACTATGATGAAGATAGAATAATTTCAACAATGGCCAACCAACTAACGAGCATCTTTACTCAATGCCACATAATTAGGAAAGATTCGCTCATTAAAGCACTTTACAAAGGTCCACATGCTTTGCTTTTAAGCAAAACAAGTGGAAAAGTAATAAAGGAAAAGGATTTGGCATTATTGACTAGCTTTGAGTTGCCGTTCTACACACTCCAAGGACTGGCAATGAATTATAGACCAGCTGTCCTCGACCAGCTTTGTGGACTGATAAGATCAAATGGAAATCACGCGTGCGAAAGGTGCGCACTCAAGAAAGGAATCAATGACTGTCGGCAAGTGGACAATGACTCAGACGATGCAATTATAGAAGAGTGATGTAAGCAATGACGTCACATGTGAATTATTAGAGGTCTGAGTGATAGATTGTAATAATGTAAGGACTAAGTTGTAAATTACTACTACTTTCCTTCGTGTATAAATAAGCCCTCTTATGCCGAGGCAAGGCAGAGAAAAAAAAGAGTGTGAATCTCTCAACCCTGTAACCTCTCATCCGAGAAGTTAAGCTAGCCTCTGTAAGAGTGTTAATCGGATCTAGTCAGGATCCATGTGTGCTATGTATTTCCCTCACTACTATCAATAAAAATATACTAATTTCCATAAACTTTTCTTCATCTTCTATCGATTACTATCAACTTCACTAAGCGGAAGACGAAGTGGACCAAAGACTTCAAGAATCATTCAAAAGAAACACCGAGTCAGGTATGAATAATTCAAACCCTTCAACTCTTTTACTAGCTTATTTGAATGTCTGAAATAAAGATAGAAAACGAAAAACTAGATAATAACATAGAACATGTACAAATAACAGAAGAAGATGGAAATTCTAAAGGAAATATATTAATAGATCCAAAGTTATTCCAGAAAATGCAAAAAGAAGATATAGATTTAACAAAGAATGCAAATATGAGGAAACTAGGAGGAATCATGAAAAGATTTAATCAAAAAGAAAATATTATATATTATGGAAAGATTATTAATGAAACACCCATTGATATATCAGAAACCCAAGGAGATACTAATATACAATTACTGAATAAAAGGAAGCTAATTGAATTAAAGAAAAATTTGAAAAAGGAAGAACATAGAAGAAAGATTGGTTATATTCATATAGGAGCCATACAAGTATTGATCAAAGCTACTTTCCAGGAAGGAATAAACTCACCTATAGAATTAATACTAAAAGACAATAGAATAACAGATTCAAAGGATAAAATCTTAGGAGTAATAGAAGGAAATTTAGCCTATACGAAATTAAAATTCGAAATTCACCCAAATACTGGAATACCATTAGATATTCAAATATTAGACCAATCACTAAGTCTAGAACATAGATTTTTAAGAAACAATTTAATGAGAACAGGAGACAAGATATTCTCAATTACTTATTGTGTTAATTATGCATTGACTAATTCACACCATAGCATTACTTTCAGAACTAATGATAAAATAGATATACCAAGATTGTTTGAAGAAATTGGAAAAATATATTATCCTAAGAGAAATGAAATTACTGAACTAGGAATTTCTATTAATAGACCAAAATTATTAAACACAATACCAAAACGATTAGTTTTCAAGAAACTGAAAAAATTGAAGAAGACGAAAATATAAATAAATTATCAAACCAAGTAAGAGATTTAGCCCAATACTTAAGAAATAGAATATGACTCATAGAGAAAAATTAGAAAAAATACTTGAAAATATTTATTCTACAATAGATAGATATAGAAGAGATATAAAGAACTTTTCAGAAATACACGATCATTTTCTTAAAAAATACCCAGAAAATAGAAGAAGAAAATTAATGGAAAAATATATTATTAACAAAGAAAAAGAATTAATCAGGCAAGAAAGAGCTAGAGAAAGAATAAAGAAAGAACTAGAAAACTTAGAAGAAGTAGAGACTTCAAAGACTAAATGTTTTAGATTAAAAGCACCTCTTTTCGAAGATAGTGACAACGAATAATATGAAGATATATTCTGAATTTGATGAACAAACTGAGATGGAAATACTTGGTGTTCTAATGATGAACTTACCCATCAATTGTAAACAATTAATAATTGAAAAAATTAAAGAACAAGTTAAACAGGAAGAGTATTACTTGATGCACTTACAATTAAACCTAGAATGGGATTATATGGAAGAATTAGGCTTAGCCTTTGAATATGAACTACCAGAAGAATATGAAGATTATGACTGGCCTGATGATTAAATGGAAACTGAAATACTAAGTATCTTAATTATGAAATTACCAAAAGACTGTAAACAAATTATAATTAATAAATTGAAGCATCAACACTGGCAGGAAAAACCTTATTTAAATCAAATAAATCAAAGAGTACAATTAACATTTTGCGAAGAAGAAAGAAAACATCTAATTGGAGAAATATTAGAAATAGAGGATGATATAATGTATCTAGGATATGAATTACTAGTAACTCAAATTATGCAAAAAAATAACCACCCCGATTATGCATAGAAATTACCTAAATAGATTAAAACCAAATAAAAAGATTGAAAGAAATAGGATGGTACCGAATTGGTATCAGAGCTAAGTACTAAAAGATGAAAAGATTACATGAATTGAAATTATAATTAGCTATGTTAAGAGATTATTTAAACTCATTGAAAGAATTTGGAGATAGATATATAATTATCATAAGACATATAAAACAAATGATAGAAAACAAAAAGAAAAGTATTGAAAGATTCATAGATTAACATGTCCCAAACTATAGAAAAATTCGTTCATAAACTAAATATGTTAGATTTAACTAATCAAAATACATTAGAGAATTAATACAAGAATTAAAAGAAGAAGCTACGGACTCATGTAATAAACATATGGAATATCATTTAGAATATTGTGATTGTAGGGAATATGAGAGAAGAATAGAGCTGATAAAAACAATAATTAAAACTCTAGAATTATGGATACAATAACTATCCCCATAAGATCAACTCAATGGCTAAGATTGATTGAAAGTTACGTAACTTCCAAATCCTCAAAGTCAGACAATCATTACCCTATAGAGAAGGAGCACCGATATTCGGACACCAGCGGGCGACACCAAAATGCGACACCCAGGGTACTGTAGCGCTGCAGTACGCTACTGTAGCGCTACAGTAGAGTGTTTTTTTTGTTTTTGTTTTGTTTTTTTACAAATTTAGACTTTTTCTATAAAAAAAAATTTAGTTTTTTTAAATACTAACATTTTTTTTTAATCCAGTGCAAATATCTGGTTAATTCAATTCATTATATGGTTACTGAGTCATATAGAATGGTTGAAGCATCAGAGTTACCGATTAACCACAGAATACACTGAATTAACCAACCATTTTCAAAGGATTAACCACGTGTTTTTGTTTTAAAAAAAAAGTCGAAATTTGTCCCAAAAAAAAAAGGACCCATTAACCATATAATAAAATGAATTAACCAGAAATTTGCATGTGATTAATCAAATTTTTACATAGTTGTGAAAATTGATTGTAAGCTTCAGGATAACCGATTAACCACAGAATACACTGAATTAACCAACCATTTTCAAATGATTAACCACGTGTTTTTGTTTAAAAAAAAAAGTCGAAATTTGTCAAAAAAAAAAAGAGCCATTAACCATATAATAAAATGAATTAACCAGAAATTTGCATGTGATTAATCAAATATTTACATGGTTGTGAAAAATGATTGTAAGCTTCAGGATAACCGATTAACCACAGAATACACTGAATTAACCAACCATTTTCAAAGGATTAACCACGTGTTTTGATTTTAAAAAAATTCGAAATTTGTCTAAAAAAAAACCCATTAACCATATAATAAACTGAATTAACCAGATATTTTCACGTAATTAACCAAAAATATTAGTATTCAAAAAAACTAAATTTTTTATTTTTAAACAAAAAAGGCAAAATTTAAAAAAAAATAAATAATAAATGGTGCTACAGTAACACTACAATACGCTACTATAGCGCTACAGTGTCTTGGTGTCGTACCCGGACGTCAATCCCGGGTGTCCGAATAAAATTAGGCATAGAGAAGCGTTGCGCCATTGCCATCGTATCAGAAGCTGGATGTTTTTCATCCAAGCTGTCCCATCAAATAATTTCAAGTAAGGCATTTACCCCCATTCGAAAAATAAAATGATTTGAAGTTCTAAAGTTTGTAAAAAAAATAAAAAGGGTAAGAAAAAAACAGAGCTAGGGAACAAAATCCACGGTTTGGAGAGAGCTACTTGGGCCCCAAGGGGCTGAAAATCCAAAAGGTGGATCCCATTCACTTTACACTTATGTTTTTTATACGCCTGGATTTAGATACTCAGATAGACATCATAGATTGATATAAGTTTAGATGAGATGTTAATGTATTGTATTTTGAGATAAAATAAATTTATAGTATGTAATTATAAGTGTGAATATCACTTTGTTGTCCACAAAAATTATACAAAAATAACATATCTCACAAATTTAACTCAAATTCACGAACCCACGAAAATCCGGTGAGCTAGGTTCTCTTTCGAGGCGCCCAAATTAAAATTTCAATAACAGACATAAACATTTTTTTTTGGTAGGAATCAAACTAAAAAGTGGGAAAAAGTTCTTTTTTTCTTGTTAAATGATAATAAATATTTAATTATAGTTATTGATATATTAAGATAAAGAATATATGATTAAAATTTGTGGTAGAATATTTTCTGGTATATATTATATACCGAAAAATATTCTACCACAAATTTTAATCGTATGTTTATATATAAACGATGATTTTTTTATATGCTCAAAGGGGCTAAAAGCCCAGAAAAAACTGACTACATAATATTAACTACTCGAAGAAAAAAGACCCCAAAACCATCACTATGAATTAAAGCTACAAGGTCAACTGGAATTTGATCTAATAAATAGAAACTCAAATCTTGCTCAACTCCAGTTTGCAAGTCAATCCGCACATTTGTTACTTTCCTTAAAAGTATGATTGAATGTTAGTTGCCAATCTTTTTTGCTTCCAATCAAGAATTCGCCTAACCAGAGAGCAGATAATGTCATTCTGCTTAGGCCCATTGTTGATAATTCTGACAACGGTTTATGAGTTTACGTCTATTTCAAGCCTCCTAATGTCTCTGTCCCAAACAACTTCCAACCCTTTTAGGAGACCCCGTAACTCTACAATATATACATTACAAATACCAATAGTCATATCAGCTACACAGAAACCTCTGTCATCCCTGATAATTCCTCCACAACTTGCTCTACATGGGCTGCCTTTGGCAGCCCCATCTGTATTTGGTTTCCACCCACCATTACGAGGGAAAATCTATTTTATCATCCGAGTCGAATTTCTCTATTAACCCAACAGAATAAATGATAAGGTAATCATATAATCATATTTAATTGAATAAAATATTTTAGAAGTGACATAAAAATTATTTGTGATAAATAAATCATGTTAAAATTAAACTTAATAATTTAATTTATTTTTTTCACTCTTTTAAAGTACGAACTATCATGCGTGTGTGTGTATATATATATATCACGTGGAATGATTTTTGTACATAAAATGAAGATACTATAAGGTGTTTCTTTAGTTTTTTGAGTGTATTTTCAAGAAGCATATATATAAAAAAGATAAAAAAAGAGACAGAAAAAGATAAACATATACGATATCATGTACATTGTCCAGAATTTGTATATAAATAACATTTCTCGTATATTATTGTGCTACTGTTATTTATGTATTCAATATTGTGTTGAGCAAGTACTATTAAAGTGTGACAGGATTTATCAAGCGATTTTCGTCTCCGAAATTATCCAAAGATCTCACTTCACCATCCCCATCTATTTCTCTGTTTCTCGGTCTTTCTGTTTTTATCTGTCGTCGAACAGAACGAAAGAAAAACAAGAAAACCCTAACCTTTTTCCCAACCTGTTGCTTCATAAAATCACCGTTTAGTCTAAAATCGGCTTCAGTTGGAACGGTTTCAGGGCTCAAATGGAGTGAAGCCGAGGGAAGTGGCGTTCGGTTGTGGAAAGATCTAGAAGAAGAAGAGTCTCAGATACGACACCGCCAATGGAGCCTTCCGATCAAGAGCTGGAAGAGCAGCTTCTCGAAGCTGGCAACAAGCTCATCGATCCTCCCTCATCGGTGGAGGACCTCCTTTCTCTTCTTGATGTAAGCACTCTCTTTCAATTTTTCAATCGAATGATTATTTTAACCTTTTGTTCATATTTTGTTCGTGATTTTCGAGCTTCGTGGCTCTGCAATTTCAATTTAAGTTGCGAGCCATTTGATTTTGCTTGTTGCTGCATGTAATAGAATCTATGATATATCAATCTGTGGAGTCGAGTCCAGAAAATCGCCAACTCGGAGATGAAATTGTTAGCGTGTGATGTTTTTATACCAAATTGTTACTTCTTTTACCTATATTGGTCTGGCTATAGTGGGAGAAATGTTATAGCATATATATTATATAATAAGTTATAATAAACACCATTAGATAATAGAATCATATATGCGCTATGTTTTCCACTGCATAGCTAAAATTGAATAGGGTTCTAATTGGTAATAGTTTTAACAGTATTAATATGCCGGGTGGCAGGATGAGTTATGATCAAAATCATTCTTTTTGATGGTATGCTAAGGGATGTCAAATCATAGTTACTGGGTTCTTTCAATAATCACACTAATCGCATACCAGTTACCCCGCACTGTGTACTGATTCATGGTACTTCACACTGTAAATTAAAGTCTTCTAATGATATTGTTGAGCTGTGCACTGGTATCGTGGACGTCTACGAGAGAGTATCGCAAACCTGGTAACTATGGTCTGAAACAAGTGATGTAAATGGAGAAAATTGAATTGGGTGATGATATTGAGTATGTTAAGACTTGTTGATTGCAGAATCAGTGTTCGGTATACTGAGGAAATAACATTAAGTTGAAAATACCTGTTATGCATTTAGGATAGGGTCAACTGGTAGATTGTTTGGGGAGTATATTGTTGGAGGAAGAGGTAATCATTTTAAGCAGTGTTTATTAAAACCGAACCGGTCATCGACTCGGTCGGGACACTGGGTTGATGGGTCAGTGGTTGAACCAGTGAGTCATTGGTTGAACCGGATGAACCGGTATATATCAAATTCAAAAAATATATAATAAAGATGTGTATATATTATATATTTGTAAACCTAATACCAAAATGAGCTTGTAGCTTAGTGGTAGTGTTACATAGCTGGGTCACTTTGGTTCAAAGTTCGAATCCACACTGCTACCATTTTGGCATTATTTCTGGATTTCTGTTGGAGAGCGCATGCTTGGACAGCTGGAAGACGTGTGGACGTGCGCGTGGTGAGAGGTGTGGACGCCGCGTGCGTGGCGAAGGTCTGGATCTTGGGCAGTGTGGAAAACCGGACAACCGCAAATGGAGTGACCGGTTCAAGCCCGTTCAACCACGGTTTGACGACGTCGGCACCGGTTCATAGGCATATCTTGTCTGATATGTTGACCGGACCGGCCATAGGCCCGGTTTCTGGCCGAATCGGTCCGACCGTCCGGTCCGGTCTGATTTTAATAACACTGGTTTTAAGTAACGTATTTGGAAAAGGCATGTTGGCATGGGTGATGATTGTAGAAGAATGACGTGCACTTCCTTGATTTTGGAAATTGTGATTGTCATAATAGCAGTGATTTAAATGTGATTCATATTACTCTAATTACGAGTTTAGATATTTCTAATGGCAAGGGAAAAAATAATATCACTGACCCCTCAATTGAGGGAAGTGGATGCTTTTGATTTTTATTTCCAGATGAAGCTACTGAAATTGAGTTTTTGGGCTGATTAGTTACCTTTGCATATTCCTTTTCTTGCTACAAATCCTGGTTTTAAGGCACTGAAAAGTTGATACAGAAAGGGACCATCTTGCAACTGTATTTCTTGGTTGATGGGGTAATTTGAATTGATTTCCATTTTAGTTACGTTTTAAGATAAGAAAAACTCTATGCTAGTGGATTCTTTATCTTGTAACAGCTGGGCAGTGGTATTACGTTTGTAAACAAATTATGTCGCACTAGTTTTTTTTTTTGTGTGTGTGTGTGTGTGGGGGGGGGGGGGGGGGGGGGTTGGGGTTGGGGTGGGGTGGGGTGGGGAAAGAACACAAAAAAAATGTAGAATAAGGAACTCTCCTGTGAGGAACTAATATAAGAAAAATTGAAAATAAAAAATAAAAACATTATTTTTAAAGACCCTTCCAGTTTCCATGTATATTGGTTATGCTTTATTAGAATCAGAGTATACACTAACATGCTTTCAACTAAACATTATTGTAAAAATTTCCTTATAGTGGAGAATTTATTGAGCCACATGGACAATGTGTCTACGATCATCTTCATCACTAGATTAAATATATTTTCTTGCTGTCGCCAATTTTATAACGTCTTAATTTTAATATATCTTTTAAATTTACAAATTAAAATATAGACTATTGTTGGGACATTTTTTGTTGTTTATTGACTCTACACTGTTTGATTTCGTAAATATAATTTTAAAAGGATGGAAACTTATTAAAGGAAAAGTTTTATATTGCAAAATATGGACCATTATTGCCTATAGTACAGCAGGGTGTTCATAGATATCAACAAACAAGCCTTGTCTTCATTTTTTTTTTTGGGTGTCCAATGGATTGTATTATTTTCAGAGAAATTACGTATCTGGTTGTGTTCCTCTCTCTGAATTTGTCTTTATGTGTTCATTTTTATCTACCGCATACCACATACAGTATACTGTAGCCAATCTTACGTATCTGGTTGTGTTCCGCTCACTGAATTTGTCTTTATATATTCATTTTTATCTACCTCATACATATACAGTATACCATAGCCAATCTTGCTTATGTGATTTTTGTCACATGTTCTTTTTATACTTTTGTGGTATTCTAATACTGTTTCTTTGGGTAATTAAACAAATGCTATAAATTAGACATGTGCGTGACTAAGATATGAGAAAGAAAAAAATTGCTTAACTTTTTTTTATTATCATTGTTTAACTTTCTCTATAGAGTGAGCCTTGACACACCAATAAGGTTGTTGTCTTGTGATTTGGAGGTCATGGGTTCAAATCCTAGAAACATCCTCTCCGCCTGGAGGTAAGGTTGTGTGCTTATACCCTCCCCAGACCCCACGAGGTGGGAGCCTTGTGCATTGGGCCGCACTTTCTATTGTTTAACTTTCTCTGTTGCCTTAGCACTCTTTTCCAGTGTAGTTAGAATCACATGAATCGGAAGATTCATATTGCGATTCGTCACGAATCTTCCACCCAGCCATACAGTAACAGGGTTGAATCGAAATCAAGCGTGAATCCGATAGGGAAATCGTGAATCACATACGAATTGATGGAATCGTGTTTTGGTTTCGTTTCTGCCGATAAAAGAAAGCTGCTGCTTTAGCGGGCTGCGCTTGAAAATGGGTCAGATCCGAGCGACTTAGGGGTTTAATTAATGGGTAGGAGTGGGCTTTACGAACTGGACCTTCCTAACCTAAAAAATACTCTGTATAATTATTTTCTAAACCTAAAATAGTTTCTAAACATCTATTAGGCCGCATCCCCCATTACTGAACTGCTTTGGGTCCTTTTTGTCTCTTATATCTTCTTTGTCAACCAAAAGATACTTTTCAATTGCTGGTCCCCATTGCTAGAAATGTTTTGTGTCCTCTTTGTCATTTTTTTTTTAATAATGACTTGAATATTGGTTTATTTTAAAGTTCTATTTTAGTTTGTTGGTTATTTAATAAATTATTTGGCCTTAAAACACTAATATTTATTGTTTCTTTATGTGGAAATATAATTTATGTATTTTTTAATTATTATTTATGTATCTTATGATTCACGATTCGATTCGATTCACTATTCATAAAATAGGTCTTCGGATTCACGATACGAATCTCGATTTGATAACCAAGCTCTTTTCCGCTTCTCAGATGATGGAAAATTGTTATGTATTATTAATATTGTCTCTGAATTTAGGTAACTGTAACAAAGGTTGAGTTCCTAGTTTTATCATCTGAAAAATATAACAGAACATTTTCTCTCTGCTAAATGATGTGCAAGTCTCAAAACATACTACAAGCTTTATGGTTGACCAAATCATCGAACATTTTTCCCCTCTATGCTGCAGCGAGTTGAGAGTTGTCTATCAAGGGTTGAACAGTCACCTACCAACTCTATGCAAAATGCGCTCTCTCCATCATTGAAAGCATTAATTGCTGATGAACTTTTAAGACATTCAGATGCTGATGTCAAAGTTGCAGTTGCCTCTTGCATCAGTGAAATAACAAGAATCACTGCACCTGATGCTCCTTATGATGATGACCAAATGAAGGTGCACACAATTTTTTTTCAACTCTAAATTCAATGGACCTGACTGTTTTTTTATGTTCTTTACAAATGAATCAGTTAAATTTTACTGATAACATTAATGTGCAGGAGGTCTTTCAATTAATTGTATCTTCATTTGAAAATCTATATGATAAGTCAAGCCGGTCATATGCAAAGAGGACCTCAATGCTTGAAACTGTTGCGAAAGTCAGATCGTGTGTGGTAATGCTGGACCTTGAATGTGATGCCCTAATTTTGGAGATGTTTCAGCATTTCTTGAAGGAAATAAGGTAAGGCTGTAGGAGCTGCTGTGTTCAAGTCCAGGATCACTACTTTGGATTACTTTGTCATTTATATTTTTCATTGAAACACGGTCTGACCTTTCACAATACTGTCTCCTTGAGCTATCTTGATGTGTTTTGCTGCTTAATACCTTGTAAACATGTAGTGACTTATGTGATTACTTTCTTCGATATTTGTGTTACATACATGTAAAAGCATTTCTTTAGATAGTTGAAGATACCAGATGTTGATGGCGTGATTCTAACCAACTCTATTTGAAACTCCAGGGAACATCATCCTGAGAATGTTTTTTCATCCATGGAAACAATTATGATCCTCGTTCTGGAGGAAAGTGAAGATATATCCCCGGAATTACTCTCTCCACTCTTGAACAGTGTTACAAAAGACAATAAGGTTGAAATTTAACAGTTTTAATATCATTCTATTTAGTATATTGTGATTTTGAACTTGAACTTTGTTTTTGTTGTTCATATTTTTATCATTGTCATGATCACGATCAGGAAGTTTTTCCAATTGCTCACAAATTGGGGGAGAGGGTCCTTGAAAGATGTGCAACCAAGCTTAAACCCTACTTATTGCAAGCAATGAAAAGCTTGGGTATATCTGTGGATGATTATAGTGAGGTAGTTGCCTCAATATGCCAAAATGCATCTGATAGCTTGGAACAAAATGATGCATCTGTTACTAGTGAGCATGTGGTAAGTTTTCTATTGGTCTTTCGTTAATTGATATTGGCTTTGAATTTTTTCATGATGAGAAAATTTATCGTAAAGTTTCTCTTGGTCTTTGATTTTTTTCAGGAAGATGAGAGCAAGTCAGCAAAACAGTCACCAAAGGAATCAACGCAGGTATGTTTTCCGGTGTTCTTTTGTTTTTTATTCTTCTGTTTTGGTTCTGGATTGTCTTCCAAAATTGAACAGTGCAACGTGTTTTCTGATTGATTAGATGGCTAAAGAGGATGAAAAGGAAGCTGTACCTTCTCAACAAGATAATCCTGTTGTGGACGTATTTCCCAAGTCAGTCATGGGTAATGGCGTTGAACAGGTTGGAGAAGATTTTGCTTTAGCAGATTCCAAGTCCCTTAAGAAGCAAGAGGATGCTGATTGTTCTGATCACTTCAAAGGTATGAATATATCCGGTCATGAGGAGCCCAATGATTTGGACACTGAAAAAGTTGACAGTAAGGAACAAAAACCAGAGCAACTGGCCAAGAGACGAGGAAGGAAATCTAGCTCTTCAACTAAATCGGCTGAACCTTTAGGGGGTCAAGCAGTTACTAATGAGAAGGAAGCTGAGAAAACGTTTGACTCTGGAAGTCACATCAAGAAAGTTCCCAGTTCACTTCATGAGGACCATTCTGTTGAAGCAGCAGGACCTTCAGAGAATGACAGAGAGATTGATGCTAAGATTTCTTCACCAAAAGCAGGCCGTGGTGATTCTGTAGCTGTTGGTTCTCCATCACCAAGTCGGGGCCTCGATGATGGAAATCGTTCAAAGAAACATGGACGCCCAAAAACTAAAGATGGCTCTGCAAACGAAGTGGCTGCAGAGGATTCTTCAAAGAAGGTTTCTGATGGGACAAGTGATTCGGAAGAGAAACTTGCCAAAAAGTCTGTGAAAAAAGCACTTGGTCAGAAGTCTGATGTGAGAAAAACTAATGTGGCAGATTCAGTCAAAATAGAAAGTGGGGCTACAAGTGATGTGGATGCTAAAAAGCACTTAGCTAAGAAAGTAGATAAAAGCAAATCTAATGTGGCAGATTCAGTCAAAATAGAAAGTGGGGCTACAAGTGATGTGGATGCTAAAAAGCACTTAGCTAAGAAAGTAGATAAAAGCAACAAGAGTGGTGGTGGATCTTCCTCAAGGCAGCCGGAGGAGAAGAAAAAGCGGGGGCGGGGGAAAGCTAACTCTGAAACAGTTGCAGCAAAATCTTCTGCGAAAGATGTGGAAGATGTGGATGAGGTACTTTTGTGTGCTTTCTGTAGAGCATGTTTCTTTGCTGTTATTGTTTAATTTTGATGCAACATGATTTATTTTTGCTTTATTCTTTTTCAAAGATAAAAAGATTAATGAAATTATTGTTAATTATGTAGGAAATGGTGTCTTCTCCAAGGTCTGGTATAAAATCGACTAAAGAGGAAAATCCAGTGGAGACTCCCAAGACAAATGTGAAGAGGAAACACTCTTCAGGAAAAGAAAATGTATGTATTTCCTTCAATTTTCAAGCCATAAAATGAAAAATTCATGATATATTCATCAGGGCATTTTCCTTCGGGGGAAAAACCTTTTTGTAGCTATATGGTTTCTATGCTGGACATTTATAGTAGGTTCAAATCTGTTGGATTTCTTTTGAAATGCACAACTGATTTGGTGAAATATTTCTAATAGATGTTCTATTTCCTACTTTGCCATATGGTCTTCTAGGCTCCGCCTCCTTTATTGTTGGGAAGGAGTTAGGAAATGGTTATGCAAGTCTTTAATGGGTGGTTTCTTTCTTATGTTATATGTTCTGTATCATATTGTTTAATACTTTCAAATCACGTAGAATTCTTGCCATGTCTTGCTAATTACAGAATTCTCATTTTCTTCCCACTTTGATTACTAAATATCTGGCTGCTGTATCAGGAGTCTGGTACCAAGGAATATGGTGAAAACCTGGTTGGTTTACGGATTAAAGTTTGGTGGCCAGAGGATCGTGAGTAAGTACTTACCATTTCTTCATTTTGACGTATTGTCACTGAGAATTTTGGTTAACAAGGGCCAGGGAGTGCTGTATGCTGTTTGCCATTTACTTATAAATTGTAATCTCTTGTTTTTCGCATACATGACTGCATGAGCAGTATAGTGTATAGATAACCTGTATTTAAACCCCTTAATCTGGAATAATATTGCTTTGTGTGCCAATTATGTCCTTTGATTTCGTCATATTTGCAATGTGTCCATTACAATTGTTAAATGTATCATTGTGTAAACCTTTTTCCTCAAGTTATGGTCTTGGTGGTTTAAGCTCAGCCTTCTTCCCTTATTTTGTTTGTTTTCTTTCATCAGTTTGTATATATGCCATATTGTAGTTATGCCAAATTAATTTTAATAAACTGTAGCTGTTACCTTCTGTCAAATTTACTTCAAGAAAGCTTTGGAGTGAAATGGTGAAAGAGAATATATATTTGAATTAAACCCGATGATGTCCTATTTTTTGGGCTTTTGTTTCCAATCGTATTTGTACACTATTTATGCTCTTAGTTTGCCTTTTCATTTTGGTAAATGGAAATATATATTGTTTATTTTCTTTGAACATACTTATTCTTTTACAGGTTTTACAAAGGTGTTATTTGTTCCTTTGATCCTGCCAAAAAGAAGCACCAGGTGATTTGGTAGTTATAAAGTCATCTCTACCCTCCCCCTCCTATTACAGGAGATTTTTTTTCCTGTATATTTTTTTTCTGTTGTATAGCTCTAACTCTTTAGATAGTAAATCTTGCATCTTTAACTCTTTATTGGAAACTCAAGATGGTTTCATTTCTGTCTAAAAGGTGCGGTTTTAAATGGCCAAAAAAATTTACTTTATCTTCTGACACTTACTATCTATTTTAGGTTAATTATGATGATGGTGAGGTAGAAATATTACGTCTTAAAAAGGAAAAATGGAAGATCATTGAAGCCGGTGACTCTGATTTAGACGGGGTTGGTCTCTGCCTTGTTTTTTTAAATATATAAAACTTTTTGCATCTAAATTAATTGCAATTTTTTGTCTGTTGACAGGAAGAAGGAAGTGATCAATCAAGTCCTGATGCTCCCGCCGATATGTATGTCATGTGCTCCATGTTGTTGGTGTCATTTATTAGTAATACATCTTTTGGATATATTGTTAGAAAAATTTATCTTGTATTATTTGCATGTGTTTTTATGGTACATATATATTGTGTTATGTTGCCTACTTGTGGAAGGTTGCCTACATGTTCTTGGCTTTGTTGGTGTGTAGGTGCTGTTTGTTCTTGTTACTGACTTGGAGGCTACATTGTTTGAAAGCATGCTACCATGATATATATGACCCCAAAATCTCGACCTACCATACATGAAAATGTGTTTATTTTCTGAATGATAATTTGCATGTGCCTTGAATTGAAAAATATTTTTTTTTTATATGGTTTGTCCTATGGCATAGTCCTCATTCCTCAATGAAATTTATGAATTTAGTTTCTTTTGTCAGTCCAGGGTAGTTGTTGCCGTGCTGTATATTTTGATGTTATAGCCATTCCAATTGTGTCTATCAGTGCCTTAATTATTTAAACTATTGGAAAACCAGAGCATGTAGGGGTTCTTGTGTATTTTGAGGTAAATATGTTGATAAATTGTGTTGCGTGTTCAGAAAATATTTTGGAAATTAAAGAAATTATTTTAAAAATTTAAGAAACTATTAATAGCTTGATGTCTTTTTATAAGAAGGAAACATTTTTTAGTCTGATCTATTCATCTTATACTTATGTTCACTGGTATCTGGATGGAAAATGCCAAATTGTAGTGCACGACAATCTGTATCTTTGCATCTCATTAAGTGATTGGATTTGGGCTTTGTGCTTAGTTGGAAATTGGGAATTGTTATTTTTATCAGTTGTGAAGAATCTGTTAGTACATTGTTTCATGTTTCCCCTTTGTTAAAAAGGATTCGATTGGATGTCTTTATTCATTGCTGTATTTGGTGATTCTCTTCGAAGCTGTGGCAAACATGGTGTGCTTTCTTGCTGTTTCTTTATTTGACCTTATTTACATTGCATTATTCTATGATCATATCCAGGCTCCCAAAAAAGAAAGGGAAAACAAGTGCTGGTGATTCAACCAAGCAAGGGAAGATGGATGCTTCGTCCAAAAGGTTTGTGAATATTAATAATCAATATCTGTGCTACACTTTGTTTGATATCTAAATTTTCAAATTTCAATTTCTAGTGCTGGAGCAGCAGCATCCAGTAGATCAAAGGGTGCGTCCACGAAGTCTAGGCGCAAGTCCAAAGATGGCAGCAAATCCAAAGATTCCATGACTATTAGCAAATCTGAGGATGAAGTTGGCAGGAAATCTAAGGATAACACTCCTAGAAGTGGTAGCAATAAATCTATTGCTTCTGCCCAAAAAATGAGTGGCAAATCAAAGAACACTGATACTTCCAAGACGAGCAAATCAAAGGATGACGACATCAGCACCGCAAAACCATCTGCCAAGTCTAATAAGCAAGAAACCCCAAAGAGTGGAAAATCCAAGCAAGAAACCCAGAAAACTGTTGCTTCCAAGGGGAGACCACCCAAAGGTGGTGGAAAGTCTAATGTCAGTAGTAGTGGCAAGGTGAAATCTGGTTTATTAAAGCGAAAAGATTCAGATGATGAGAACTCGGATGCTTCAGCAGGAGATGTAGAAGATACAATGGGCAAGACGTCGAGTTCATCGAAGGCACAAGGAAGTGAGGCCAAGAGTGGAAAGAAGCGTAGGAAAAGCTAGAAGTGGATATTTATTCTCCCTATTAATTTATTATCTGCGTGCTTATCAGTGTACTCTTCCTTGAAGCATTTGGATAATTCCTTTCACTGGGCTGAGCTCTCAAGTGAAAGAATCCAAGCCGTGTGTTAGTGATCTTGTCATCGCTTGTTGCTAGCATCTTATCCGTAGTTAGGCTAGTTTAGTTGTAGTATCAGATAGTATCTTTTGGTTCTTTTCTTTGCTTTGTCCCTAGATAGATGGGTGTTATTTTAAGGCAACAGTTGAAAACATTTGGTTAGCAACCTTCATTGAGATAATGCTTTGGCACTACCCGATATTGGCAGGTTGACAACTTGCGACTCAATCAACCTTATTGAGTGTACGCTGCTCAGTATTGAGTCGTGTTACAGCATACATCATATATGGTTGAGATTTATTCTTCGCAAATGGAAGAAACGCGTTAAAGGCACATTTTGAAGCAAAAGATTTTTTCTTCGGTCGAAAGGTTTCAATCTGCATGCCTGAATGGTAAATGTTAGCCAGTAAATGGGAATCAGCGGAATAAAACTTTTGAGACTATTTTACTTTCCTGGATTTTTCAGTTGGACAACATCAACACACACCTTGCATTTCATCTGAAAATCTTTTGTAGCAAATTGAATCGAAAATTTTCTAAACTTCCGGAGTGAGTTTACATTCCTTCGAGGCCGTAAAACAATACATCAAATCATGTTAGTTTTGATATTTCTAGAATGCATTGGTCGCTTTAGGAGAGATTCTTGAAAAATTGGAACTACATATCGAAGCAAATATTTTACTAGTATAGTCCAGTTGGTTTGAACATATGATTTTAGATGCAGCAGAATCCAGCAAATGTCTACTGCAACTTCATCCAACTGTTTTTAAATTCTACGCATATCGTAAATCAGTTGCCTGAAATTAAATATTTTGTGACTTAAGCCATACTAAGCTTCAAATTCACTCTTAACGATGGGTTAGATCTTTGTTAAACTCCACACCAAAGAAAAGGAGCTTCATGTTTTATTTTATGCCTTTCGACAAGGGACAGTAAGTAGAAAGTAAAGTTTTTTTTTTTTTTTTGCCTTAATGAGTTGATGACTTATATGGCATCAATCGTAATTATAAGGATCTATTTGATGTCATGGAACCAAATTTTGTTTTGTTCCCTCTCCTTTCGCTTTCCTCCGCCTCGCCTTGTTGTTTTCCTGTCGTTCTCTCGCTAAAGGATGGATCTTGACGTCAGTGTTGCAGAAAAAGAAAGGGGAAAAGTAAGAAAGAGGTGAGGATGAGGTGGGAAGGAGGGGGCCAGAAATTGGGGAAATAAGGTTTATGGTATTAGGTAATTAGTTATGGGGTAAATTCGGTAAAGAATAAAAATAATTGGTAAATGAGAGGTGGGAATATCAAAGTGGGAGGTGAGAATATCAAAGCCCCTAAGTTGGTTGGGGCTGTAATACTTTTGAATTTTGATTTACAATTCACATCAAATCAAAACTATAAGAAAATATGAAAAGAGAAGAGTAAAAAGGAATTTAAGCCCTAGGCAATAATAAATAGTTAAAATATAGAGAGGAGGTGGTGGTAAGGGATTTAGAAAAAGTAGGAGGGAGAGGAACTGAGGAACAAAGTACAAACAAACAAACCCCACCTCTCTCTTCACTCTTTTGCTTCTCTCCCTCCCTGCTCAATTCTAGGGTTTTAGCTTCTTCTTCTTCCTCTCATCTCCGTCGCAATGAGCAACGACAAGGATACCTTCAACCTCTTGGATCTCTTTGCTGGTGCCGCACCATGTCTTACTTCTCATTCCCTTTTTATTTTTATTCTTTATTTTTTTATTTTGTTACTCGACTCATTCGATTTTCTGCTGGGTTTCGATTTCTCCGTGAAGCTCTCAATGAGGAGGACAAAGCAGACTTTGTCAATGCTCTCAAGGTCTGTACTGCCCTTGTTTACTCTTTAATTTCGATTTATTGAAGCTTCATTATTATTATTATTATTATTATTATTATTATTATTATTATTATTATTATTTTGTTTTTTCCCCCCATGAACTTCTAAGAATTGGATTCATATTGGGTATTTGGTTGAGTTTTGCGTTTACTTTGTGTGTAGAGCAAGATACAGAGTCTGGCTGGGCAACACTCCGATGTTCTAGAATCTCTATCTCCTAATGTCAGAAAGCGTGTTAAGCTTCTCGAAGAGATCTAAGTATATTGCCTCTTCCTGAATTTTTCACTTGTAATTTTAGTTTACACGGGCTTTTTATATTTCTTCTTCATGTTTGTCTATTATATAATTTATCTTTTTCATTGTATAATTTTGACTTTTTTCTTATATTAAGTAAATACTTGATGTAAATTGATAAATGATAACCCATGTACCAATATGTGTTGCTCCAAGTAGAAGGGGCATGAGTCCCTTAAGCATGTGGTCTTGAGTTCCACCCGTGAATTCATATGTATGGAAAAAAACATTATTGGTAGGAGGATAATATGGGAAACCAAAAAAAAATTTGATGACATATGTATCCAGATAAATTTTTTTATGTTCTGGAGCTTCCCTATATTGTTGTATGGTTGCTTTTGATTAGCATCTGATTTATTTTTTATGATCTTACGGGGTCAACATAATGAACTAGAGGCAATTTTTTTTAGGAGAGAGCAGCTCTTGAGGCCAAATACCAAAAGTTGTATCAACCACTGTACACAAAGGTATCCTCAGGACTCTGTAGTTGTAGAGAATGAAATTAGCAAGTTACATATGATGTTATAAGCCATGTCTATATTTGTAGCAGCATTCTGTTGCATTGTCTGCTTCTTCCAGCATGCTATTTTATTTTTAATCAATTTGAAAATTTAAAAGTCATGATTTTGAGTTGTTCTGGTACAATGGATGTATTCTTACATCTTACTATGAATGGATGCAGCGCTATGAAATAGTTAGGGGTGTTACAAAAGTTAAAGGGGCAACGGATGAAGCAACAGCTGATACCGAAGAGGATAAAGGTACTAATTAGTAATTACAAATACACATCTTTTTCCTTTTGTAAGTATTCTAATTTCTTGCTATAGCTATGTGCTTGTGTAGAGAAAAGAGTGCCTGGTTTTTGGCTTACTGCAATGAAAAATAATGAAGTATTAGCTAAGGAGGTCAGTCAATTGTGTTAGTCTGTTAACTTCTTTCTTGATGCTTCTATACGTTTTGCAACCCAGTCTCATGTTCAATCATCCTCATTTCTTCCTTATGAAAAATAGATTTCTGAGCGTGATGAAGCTGCTCTCAAGTTTCTCAAAGATATCAAGTGGAGAAGGATAGAAAGGCCCGAATTCAAGCTTGAGTTTTTCTTTGATGCCAATCCTTATTTTAAAAATTCTGTCTTGACAAAAACATATCATATGATTGATGAGGTTGAACGGATGTTGGAGAAAGCAATTGGGTAAGCCGTCTTTCTTCATTGACTCTTCCATAGTTTGTAATTATGTCAAAAGGGGTTGGCTTTTCCTCAAATTAATTTTTCTTGGTGCCTTTTTCTTGTAGGACTGAAATTCAATGGCACCCAGGAAAATGTTTGACACGGGTTCTTAAGAAAAAGCCTAAGAAGGGTTCAAAGAATGCTAAACCAATCACCAAAACTGAAAATTGTGGGAGTTTCTTCAATTTCTTCAGTCCTCCACAAGTCCCTGAAGATGATGTTGACATTGATGAAGATATGGTATTAATATCGCTGTGGATAAACATGGGACTAGTGATACGAACCTTGGGAGAACCACACCACTTAAGCTAGCTATTGTAGTTGGAGAGCCCAAGGCCATATAAACCCCACATCGGAAGTACTGGAATCCATACTTCCGATGTGGGACTTAAGTCCCATACCTTGCAATTGGATCCTAACAACTAGAAATAAAATATTTTATTTTAAAATTATTATACTTTTGCAATAGACAAAACCATTGTTTTTGCTATAACGTTCTTTTTTTCCCTTTTAATTTGTATAGGCTGATGAACTTCTGAATAAGATGGAACAAGACTATGACATTGGGTGAGAATAATTGCCCCTTCTGTTTGCTAGAGGTGGCATTTTGAGTTTGTATCAAGTTGCATGTCTGCTGTTTAAGAACTGTTGACTCTTGTTTACCTGCATACCCTCTTTGATATTTTATAATATTTATTTTTCAATCTAATCTTGACAGCCGATCATTACTCTTGTTTAGGTCTACAATAAGAGACAAGATAATCCCCAATGCTATAACATGGTTTACTGGGGAGCCCATTGATGATGATGAAGATGTTGAAGAGGGTGATAAACAAGAGGAGGATGATGAAGAGGATGATGATGATGATGATGACGAAGAAGAAGACAAGGAAGAAAGCAAGAATAAAAAGAAGGTAAGATATGCTAATTGCTTTTTAATTAGTGCTCAAACCTGGGTTTGTTTTCAATTTGAGGTCTGAATCTGAATGAAATTTTTGTTTCTTTCCTCTCCTACCATGCCAATTTCTTTGGAATGTTGGCTGCAGTCATAACTACATAAGGTAAGATATTTTGATTTTTTTTATCTAAGTGAAATAATATAGTTCATTGATACAGACACGTAAGATCTGACTGTAGTTACAATTTCTTTTTTCTTTTTTAAATTTGTTGGCTTAATTACATTGGTGCGGTCATTATTGTCCTTTTTTCCCCTAGCCCTGAAATTTATATGCCTGATTTACATGTTGGCCCTAAAACTTCAAAAGAGTGGAAGAGCACAGCTTGGTGATGGTCAGCAGGGCGAGCGACCTCCAACTTGTTGAAATATATAGTTTGTGCTTCATCATTCATCAACTAGTATTCTTTATTTGCTGTTAAAAACTCTTATAGCTCTACCCTTTCTCCAGAAATTGCACATATTCATTATTTCTAAAAGCGATATTCGCGCAATGTTTATGTACTTCAGTGTTAACTTTTTTTTAAACAATGGCAGATATGGTACTTTTTTTTTGTTGGTAAACACATGTTTTATTTCTTTCTTTTTTTTACTGGAAAAGAAATATTATAAACGGGTTAATATGTTTTTAGTCCCTAGAAAATGAAAGGATTTTGGTTTTGGTCCATGTAAAATATTTTCTTTGGTTTTCATCCCTCAAAAATATGGAATTGCTAATTTTGGACCCTCTAAAATGAGCAAAATTTGGTTTTGATCCCTATAAATTGTTTTTCTTTGGTTTTAATCCCTCTAAAAATTTGATATCATCGTTTTTTAGTCCCTAGCATTTATTTTAGGAAAGATAAATATAAATCATTTTAGGATTCGAGGAAAATTTTAGGGGAATCACATGTTAACATGACACCATAGAGGTTATTGTGTGTCACTTGAGGTGATCATATGACCTGTTAGACACATAAGTACTTAATAAATATCACATAACAGTAGGGACCAAAAATAGTTATTTCAGATTTTACAGTGACTAAAACCAAAGAAGAAATTTACAGGGACCAAAATCAAAATTCACTCATTTTGCAAGGATTAAAAACATATTTAACCCTATTATTAACTGAGGAGATTAATATTAATATCCATAGAGATACGTTTTGAAACCATAATGGCTCGTTTGGTGGTCAGGATAGGATAAGGGCAGATATGATAAAAGAGCAGGATAGGAGTAGGATATGATATGAGCAGGATAAGCTGTTATCCTATCCGACGTTTGGTGTCCACCAGATAACCAACTGGATAGCATTATAAATTTAGTATGATTTTAAAATTTTCCTTTTTATTCTAAATGTTTTCATATTTTATTTATTTAATTTTTTTAAAAGTTCCAATTTTTTTAAATTATATAAAAAGACAAAATTATCCTTATGATAAAATTACATATAATTTTTAAAATATTGTTTAACTTAAATTATTTTTTTATAATTTTAAATATTCATTTTTAGTTTTTACTTTACATAAAGTTAAATTATTAGAATAATTTTATATTTTTTAGTTTTTAAAATAATATAAAATAACAAAATTAGCCTTTAGACAAAATAAAAATAATTTTTAAAATTAATTATTAGTATTTTATTATTTTATTATTTTATATTTATTATACATTTTTTTGGTAACCATGTTATATTTTATTATACTTTAATTATTTTATATTTAAAATATTTTTTATATTTTATTATACTTTAAATCACCTTATCCTATCCTGTTGAGTTCTAACCCAGCCCTCCCCTCAGGATAGAATTTGAACTAGATGGACATGGTATGATAGGTGACAGGATTGATTTATCCTATCCTGCTGGCTCACCAAACAATAGTTTCAGACATGATATGATAGCTTATTTTATCCCGTCTCTTTTATCCTGACCATCAAACGAGCCCCAGGGGATCTTCCTTAATCCAATATGAATTGGGGTGATCTAAAGCAAATTTAGCTAGACTATAGGCTATAGAGTTGCCATCTCTACAGGCCCAGAACTAAATTGGGCCTCTAACATGTTACATATTAAGCCCGAGTAAGAGGAAGCATTGGATTTTATAATTTATGGTTCTTTTACATTGGATGGGTACCATAGTTATTACTTATTAGGATACGGGTACAAGTACACGGTTTATTTAGAATGAAAAATGATATTTGAACACCCGACACCTTGCACTGTAACGGCACTGTAGTTGCTACAGTGCACTTTTTTTTTATTTACATTTTTTAATAAATATTTAAAATATCAGATTATTTTTTTATCATGTAAATATTTGGTTAATCAAGTATAAATATCTGGTTAATTTAGTTATTTGTTTGGTTAATCGGTCGTCCTAAGCTTACTATCATTTTCCACAACATATAAATATGTGGTTAATCACGTACAAATATCTGGTTAATTCAGTTCAATATATGGTTAATGGGTCTTCTTGAAACTTACAATCATTTTTCACACCCATGTAAATACATGGTTAATCACGTGCAAATATCTGGTTAATTCAGTTCAAGATATGGTTAATGGGTCTTCCTGAAGCTTACAATCAATTTTCACATCCATGTAAATATGTGGTTAATCACGTGTAAATATCTGGTTAATTCAGTTCATTATATGATTAATGGGTCTTCCTGAAACTTCCAATCATTTTTCACACCCATGTAAATATATGGTTAATCACGTGTAAATATTTAGTTAATTTAGTTCATTATATGATTAATGAGTGTAAAAAAAAATCAACCAAATATTTCAAATATTTATTTAAAAAAAAAAAAAAGTGCACTGTGGCAGCTACAGTACCACTACAGTATAAGGTGTCGCACCCGGGTGTCAATCCCGGGTGTGCAAATATCACAGCTCATTTAGAATTGGATACACGGTTTTTCTTCATTCCTACGTACTGTGTTGAAACTTGAAATTGAGTCGACACGGTATGTGACTATAAATTAAATAGTTTACAATATTTTTTTTTTGACTCAGTTTACAATAATAATAGGAAATTAAAATTAAAGAATATTTTTAATAAATATTTTAAATCAAATAATATTAATGTAAATGTATCATGTTATGTCAAGTGATATTCATTTTTTGATGCAAAAAAGAATATTAATTTAAGAAGCGTTGTTATTATTATTATTATTATTATTATTATTATTATTATTTGGTATAATGTTATTATTTATGTTTAATTGTAAAAGAAAACGTTAAAGGTTTTAAAAAGTGTGACATTAAACTAGTTAGGAATTAGGATGACATGGAGCACGTGAACCTGATTTGATACTTGAAATCACGTGAGTATTTTTAAAACTCAATTATATCTTAATATTAGAGATTAGTAAAATGAGCTAGACATTCCTCCTTGACATTTTTGTTTTGGTTCTTTTTGATGGTGTGTGTTTTGTAAAATAAATAAGTTCTTCTAATAAAGGTGAAAGTCCCATTTGGTGTCTAACTATATTTTAAATATATTTCTACATATTTTCAAACTTTCATAGGGACAAATTTATAAACTGATATTAACTGATATGAAACCGCAAAAATAACAATCAAACATACACGCTTTACTAGTTTTACTATAGGAAGTACAAAATAGTAAAAAAAAAAAAAAAAATTTATTCAAAAGAAATATCACAACAGAAAAAATGTGGACAAAATTCAGAGAGAAAGAGATAGTTTCTCCTGTGAGGTTTATCCTTATGTGTATTCTCCTATATTCAAGAGAGAGTGTTATTGTTCTCTCCTTATTATTAGAGAGAGGTGTTGTAATTTCTTCCACTTAGTGAAAATCATTTTATTCTTGCCCCATGGTTTTTCCCTTATTTGTTGAGGGTTTTCCACATAAATATTGTGTGTTCAGTTCTTCTTTTCTTATCTCTTATTTTAGGTGCGTGATATTATTCTGTCACTCTGGTACCCAACAACTTAAAGCTGATAAACTAACTGATTGAATTGAAAGTGTTTTATAAAATTATTTCATCAACTAGCTAGTACGTATAAATGACATTTTATACATATATATAATTATATTAAATGATAATAACAGTTAAAAATAAAATTATTATTATTATTATTATTATTATTATTGTTGTTGTTGTTGTTATTGTTGTTGTTATTGTTATTGTTGCTGCTGCTGTTGTGGTGGTGGTGGTAAGAGGATGAGCCGAGGGGGTTAGTTTCTTTTAAGATTTGATATTAAGGTATGAAAAAGAGGAATTGATCATGGGAGCATAACCGGTAGCCATTTTGTGAAACTAAGCTAAAATCCCAGAAAAAGTCTGGATGGTGATATAGTTTTCTGTTATTTGGTCAATTTAACTAATGCTTTATGAGTAACGACATTATATTCAAGCATGAGAACTTTGATATGCTACAAATCTTAGACCTCGTTAAGGTGAGAACTTGGACTTGGTTTTTGTTTAGAATAGCAAGTGGTAAAACACTTTTTGATTGGTGTATGTCTCCATTAGACTATATATATATATGAAGTTAGTCACCTAGCTATATGTAATTCAACAATTACTGTTGTAACAACTGTAATAACTTTTTTTTTGCTTAATTCAACGCTCGTTTGCTTAATAATACTAGCTTTTGTTTGATATATATATATTAAAAAAAAACAACTAACTGACTATTTAATTATTTATAAGCTACTCAAATGTCTTACTAAACACACATTAAAGTGACTCCCTTTCTTGCAAAAAAAAAAGTGACTCCCTTTCTCGTCACAGGCAGTAGCTGGTGGAAGTTTTGCCTTTTCTTGATTAATAAAATGTGTGGGTTATAAGAACTCCAAATTGCTGCCTTTGATTATTGATCATTATAAACATATAATTTGCCAGGTTGGGGATAAGGACAACTTCTACTTTTCTTTTTTCCCCTTTTAATTCGGGGTTATTGTTTATGGGTCATTTCTTACTTTATAATGGTCAAACGTTGCTGCAAAGTTAAATTAATAACTTGTCAAGGCTCAAAACCAATTGAAGTTACGCTTCTTTTGTCCACTTGCTGAAGCAGTACTGATTATCGGTGAATGGTGGCCAGGGGAATTTTATACTCTTTGAATTGATTTGCAAATACTTTTTCTGAGAGACATTAATTAGGGGTTATTTTGCATGCATTATAGGCCAATCCGGATACCCTGGAGCAAATAGGTCCTTATAGCACCCCTCCAACAAAAATGGACGGCTAAAATGTGTGGAAAGAATAATCCAACGGCTATAAAAACTTTAAATATTCCCAAAATTAAACCCCTGCTCCACGGTGCAACAGCAGCAGGGGATCCAAATTGATTATAGGCACATAAGTTCATAAAAGTTTTAACTAGATATTAATCAAACTAGAAAAGGACAATGAGAAAGGAAATATCCTAAATGTGTGATAGAAAAGAAAATTAGAAATAGATTACTCGAGAAGGAGCTACAATTTTATTCACTTATTTAATCCTGATTTATATATGGACTTATTTTTCTTTCTTTTTTTCATATTGCACAAAATTGGACTATGCACTAATTATATGTCAGGGTTCGTATGTTAAAATCATGAATTTTATCTAATCATCGTCTTAACTCAAAATTGTAGAAACAATTGATCAATAATAAACACCTAAATATTTATGTATGTGATATGATGTTCCTTCATTGATGGGATCAATCAATATAACAATTAAATTTTGTTGACCAGTGATCACCTCGAATTTAAAATAGGATTTTTGCCGGAAAGTAAAAGCTTGTGGGACTCACTCAGACTCAGGACAAGGTATCAAGTATCAACTTCCACCTGCAAATCGCGCAAATAAATCATCATTTGAGATTATTGTGATAGTTTTCTGGTACTAATTTGTAAAAAAACAAAAATACAGTCTGAACAAAAGTTTAATGATTACTCCAACAACTTGTAACACGCGTAATATTCATTTACCTTTTTCCAATTCTATACTGATTTGGACATGACAACCATCCCAAAAAAGAAGTTTTGAGCAATTACGAATTTACGAGATTCTACTTCAATCTTGATTAAAGAAATATATACGGGGTATTGAATTTTCAGTATATAGTATAAGGAGAATTTTTAAGATACCTAAGTTCAACGGTTGATATTTAATTTTAAATTGATTAAAAAAAATTAAATTTTTTTGAAGGAGAAATAATTTTAAATTTAACTCAATGACTATAGTCATGTTATCTTTGTGTTGTGTTTTTATTATATCAAATATAATACTTCCATCTTAAAAAAGTAAAATTAGCATATGTATATCTGACGGGGGTTGGGTAGTTCAACTGGTTTGAGTTAAAGGTTTAAGGAGTTTGAGGAGTAAGGCCTCCAGGGTTCAAACTCTGACAAATAAGGAAAAATTAACATAACAATTCACTACTAATATTTACCTATAAAAAAAATGTATATCTGACATAGATTGGTTAATAATCAATTATAAAAAAGTTGTTCCAAAAATAATTATAAAAAAACTAAATTAGTCTTTTTAAAACAAAAAATATCTTTTTCCTCTTTTTCATAAAATGATACAGGGACAGGGGAATGTAAAACGAAACTCTACGTGGATGTAATTTCGATAAATTTAATTTTTTTGAATGAATGACAAAAAAATTAATTGAATAATAGGGAGTAGGAGCAAGTTTATTATTTTAAAATCTAACATATTCATATTTATCAATATGTTATTGGTCTGAGTGGTAACCTGCTTGGGTTACTTAAATAAATGGTCAGGAATTCGACTACTGACTCTTGTGTATGGAGAAAATATGATTAGGAATAGGCAATACTTAAATATCGTCCAAATCCTCCGACGGAGATTAATTATTTTTTATGATGGTAAATACTTCATACCAATGACATGATAACCCCAAAATCTAACATATTTAGAAATGCTTGAAACTATTCTTTAAATGAGTTCAAGAATTATTATTTTTTTCTAAAAATTATGACAAGAGGATATAACACTTAACTAAGAGCAAATAATTGAGATAGAGCCCTAAACCTGGGGAAAAAAAGGGATTAAGGCATTAGGCTCCTCTAAAGTAAGATTAAGTGTAAAGTGAAAAAGTGAAAGTCTATCCACCATTGATTAATAAAAGTAGATTTAAATCTCAATGCATTTTAACTAATCAATGATGTATAGACCTTCACTTTCTCAATTTACACTTAATCACTTTAGAGAAGCTTTATCCAAAAAAGAAAGAGGGAAAAGAAAGAAGTACAAACAATATATTACGCAATCATCTCATTCTGTCTACCCAATCTAACCATAATGCGAAATCAATTATTATTATTATTGTTGTTAATATGGGCATAATTGTATATTTAAGAAAATCTATTTTTTCTATCTCTTTTATTTCTTTTCTACTTCTTGTATTCCAAACAAATTTAAAATCTATTAATTTTGAACTTATTTTATCTTTTCTCCTACATCTTCCCATTGTGATATTTTCCTCCTTACTTCTTTCGTGATCCGAACAAAGACTTATTAGAGGCTTAGAGTGCTAACTAAGCAATTAAAAAATGGGAAGCTTATTGAGAAATGACAACTTTAAAATTTTTAATGCTTTGAAAACAATATTTTCTCAAATTGAAGCTCGAGAAGCTTAAATGTTTCAACATGTTCGACTAAGAAAATTGTCCGGAACACAAAATAGCTTAGAACAATATTTGGTTAACCCAACAAAGTGTAGAGAAAAACGTCTGGAGGGGCAACGGATAGTTATATGAAAATTAGCATAGTAGAATTTATTTTTAGAAAAACTTATAATGTTAGAGTAGAAAAATTAACAATACTAGCAAATATCTGTGCATTGTAAGAGTTTTTTTTAATTTTATCATGTATTTATTTATTTATTAACTAAATACTTTAAGATTTGTTTAAATTATAATTTAACATGATGTACATGTTATGTGTTATAAATTTGTTTGTTAACATTTTTTTTTAAAGAAAGCTATATAAAAAATTCTAAATTTTAAAAGTAACAATTTGAAAAAGATACGACGGCAAATAATTACTATTTAAATTAATTTTAAAATAAAAATAAATTACTGCATGAATTAATTTTAAAAAGGAGTCAATTTGAATAAGATATGATAGCAATTACCAAACAACCGAGACATTCTTGAAAAGTAAAATAATTAAACGAAAAAATAAGTAAAGATATGAAAATTATAACAATTAAGTAGCATATTTAGAAATGCAACTACAAAATAAATAAAATATTGAAAAAAAAAATTGTTAATGTAGGTGATGCCACATGATGCACACGGGAGGGGAGAGATTGTGGATAATGATTCGTGTTCGGGACTAGGGCTCTAATTTTTTTTGGTTACAATAGAGAAAAAACCGAAAAGAAAGAAAAGGCTAAGGCCTTTCAAAAAATACATGCATAGCATCAGCCAGCAAGGAAGATGCCATTTCTCTTGGAGCCTCATGCAACAAAGTAAGATTGGACCCACTCTTGGCCCCCTTCTTTGCTAATATATCAGCAGGGTAGTTCCCTTCTCTCAAAGTATATACCACCACACAATCCCAATGTTTGAGAAGTAACTTCTTAATGGCAGAAAGAACTGTGCTATACCTATGATGCACCCCAACTTCATTGTTCACCAAGTCCACCACATGTGCCGAGTCTGAGTAACAAATCACCTTTCTAAAACCTTGTTCCCAGCACAGATGAAGACCATGAAACACAGCCATGATTTCTGCATGAATGATAGATGTTTTACCACTACTACCAAAAAATCCTTGAATAAAACTCCCCATATGATCCCTTATGAGACCACCATACCCAGCTTCACCAGTATCAATATAAACGCTACCATCAACATTCACTGCAACAGTATCTTCTCCAGGAGGCTCCCAAGATACAAACCTTGTACTATTCTTCACTTCCTCTTTGTTGCCCACGTTGAAAGCGTGCATGATGGAAGTTAGATTTGCTAGAAACTGGCAACAAATGTCTAAAACCGAATGCCACTTGTTCTCAAAGATGCATTTATTTCTAGAACTCCAAAGAGTCCATAGCAACACAACAACCCCAATCCCACACTTAAAGATAGCCTCTTGCAGCCACAAGTGAAGCTCCACGGCGTCAGAGGAAGGGAGAGTAAGCTCAGTAAAATTCCTTTGCCAGACACCCTTTGCTCTGTCACAATAAAAAAGGCAGTGGTTAATGGATTCAACACCACTGTTGCACACGGGACAAACATCATCTAAGGCAATTCCTCTACCTCTCAACACAGCTCTCGTTGGAATTGAAAAATGGCACAACTGCCTCTAATTTAATATATAAGGGTCGATTAGTAGTACAAAATTCAGAAATTAGTATTAAATAATTAACACACAATCTAAAATTAGTATTAGTAATTAGAAATATTTATTCTAAAAATAAATTAAAAAATAAAAATAAAACGAAAAAAATAAGTAAGTAGATTTGGAAATATATATAAAAAGGATACGTGGTGCATTAAGGAAGAAATAGATTGTGGAGAATGTTTGGCTTTCAAAAATGAATACTCCAATTTTAATTTTAATTTTTACTTGAAAAAAATGGAGGTTGAATATATATATATATATATATATATAAAGGTTAATTAATAATAGTAATATTTTTCTTTTTTTTAGTTTTGCCTCCTAATTAATCAATGTTGAAAGAGGAGTTCTATACTCCTATGGTACAATTTTTAAAAATTCACCAAATAGGTCTAACAAATTATCTTACATCTTTATTTATATTTATTTTTTTAAAATTTAAAATATTAACTCATTTTTATTTTAATTTTGAGATAATAAATACATTAAAAAAACTAAAAAAAATTACCAAATTTAT
This sequence comes from Echinosophora koreensis, assembly GCA_035048595.1. Taxonomy (NCBI): domain Eukaryota; kingdom Viridiplantae; phylum Streptophyta; class Magnoliopsida; order Fabales; family Fabaceae; genus Echinosophora; species Echinosophora koreensis. Next base: position 5,768,795 of record JAPCYP010000001.1, on the reverse strand, counting down.
TTCCAATTTTTTTTTATAATAATAACTTGAAAATGATAATATATATAATATTTTATATAATTAATGTAAAATAATTACCATTAACAAATTGAAATTAATTACAAACAGTATCCCACATAAAGTTATTGATTTTAATTTAATATTAATATTTATTTAATATTAATATTTAAATTTTAAAACCAATTCCATAATCCATACATTTAGGATTTTAAATAATATTCATTTCTATTTGTTCATATAGGTGCAAGTTCATATAGATTCACGTTCAGCAGGGTCTACTATTGTTTGTTTTTCAATTTCCGGAGTAAGGTTTCTATTTTTTTTCTCTATCGTATATTTATATAAGAATTAATTGCTTCTATAATCTAGTATCCTTATATATGTGATATTTACATAAACTTTTTCTATTAGTACGATCCAACAAAAATATGTTCCTAATTTTAAATAATTGTTAAACATCTTTCATTGAAGATACTCTAAATATATTGTTTAACAAACATTTGTATAATATATTAAATTAATAATTTCTGAATTCTTAAAATATTTTTTGTGTACATAATTTTTTATTTAGTAATTATTATTTAAATTCCTTTACCATCACCTTTATCTACTTGGTACACATTTCTTCTTCTTTTTTGCCGACACTGAAGCCAACTGAACCCTATGCACGTGGGTTGCAAGTTGCAACCCTCCACTTGTTTGTGTTAGTTTCCTGAAAAAATGGATCCCTTGCATTGAATAGATGTAAACGCGTCGCAGGCATGTCTCTTCCATTCTTGCCTTATCCTTTCTCTTTGAATAAAGGTTCAAAATGGCGACTGAAATTTTTAGATGGCCTATTTTTTGTTATTGAACAAAAATAAATTAATCATTTGGTCCATTAAATTTACAAACACGTGACACATCAGTCTCTCTTTCCACTTCTAATGTCTGTTAACTTATTTATATATTGTTAATTATGATGTCTAACTCGTTAGTGGTCTAGCATAATCTATGACAAATTTCTACAGTAAAGAATGAGTAAAAAATGAAAAAAAAAATGCACAATTTTCAAGAATCTTTGTTTTAAAATTTTGCAAGTTTTCTTTCACTTTCGTTCATTTTTCACGGTAGAAATTTGTTATATGCCACAGCACAACTAACGAGTTGGACATGATGATTAACGGGATATATAGGTAATTAAACATGCAGACATTAAAAGTGGAAGGATGCACTAATGTGTCCTGTATTTATAAATTTGAGTAACTAAGTGAATAAAAAAAAAATTGGGGGGACCAAAAGTGGATCCTCAAGGTTTTTTGGGACTAATTTGGGCATGTAGTCTTTTTTTCTTTCTTCTTTATTTTATAAAGGGTCTTATTAAGTATCCTTAAAGAATGAATATATAGGCAAGTGGTTAGGGTTTCGACTCGTGACTTTTGTATATGGAAAAACCTGGTTAAGAGGGAGCAACTCTTAAATATCATCTATGTCCCCGTTAGAAATTAGTCACTATTTACAATGGTAGACATTTCATACCAATGATATGCTTACCCAAAAAAATTAATATATACTTTTTTAATTAGAAATAACATCTTTTTGTATTCCTTGCGTATTGGATACCTAAGTACTCATATTTATACCAATTATGCACACTTTAATTAACTATGAAAATTCAATAAATAAAACAATAATAATTAAAAATATAACAACAAATCAATTAAAAGACTATTTAAAGATAATCCAAACTCAATCATAAAATATTACTAACAAAATTATTTAAACTAAATTAAAATACAACATAATAAAGTTATTAAATATAATACATAATAATATGTATAAATAAATTAATGTTACGACAAACTTCCCAAACTCATAATTATATATTAGGTTTGGGTTAGTTTTTATATTGTTATTTTAATATTTTAATTATAACTATGTGTGTATATGCACACGGGAGTGCAGGACAGGGTAGGTACTAGAGTGTCCATCCTCGTACTCATATCCATTAAGCATGTAAGTAAACATATCTATCATGAAAAAGTTTTACGGGTATTAATCGGATCCGTATATCCATTGTCATCTCTAAATAGGATAATAACTTATTAGCCTCGTATCCAATCCTACTCTTATTTGACAATCTTATCTCCTATCCGTCCTTATCATATATATCCAAGCTATCAAAAGAACTCTTAGTATCCATTAAATAACCAAAAGAAATTACAAGAATAAGCTTTTCATAACAAAAACATGTATAATTAAGTTGGGTTTTTATAGAAAAAAATTATCGGGTCAACTTATTTTATACTATCCTATGTATGACTTTTACGATTATTATCAAAAGCAAGGACGGATCTACATTGAGTTGAGGGTGTGCACATGCACCCTCTCAGTTTTAATTTTTTTATAACTACCTTATATATGTATTTTTTTGCCCCCAATAGTTGACATAATTGCACCCATGCCAGTACTAATCTCACTCCCATCTTACTTAGCACTCTACTCTCCTTTCCTTAGTCGACACACACTCTGCTCTCTATTTTCTTGCTTTTGTGTTAGTCATAGACTCAGCAACAGAAGTACAGGGCATGCACCTCCACCGCTTCCAATTTCCGTAGGATAAAAATATTGAAAGAAATAAGAAAATTTGTTCTCCTAGGCAACATATATTTTTTTAATGATATTTGTTGGTCCAATGTATGAAAGAATCCAAAGAAGATCCCTTAAACAATACACAAAGACTATACAGTACCAAGAAATAGAGTTTCACAACCTAAACCAAATACAACTAATGTAGAAGGAACACTATAGCAAAAATAAAAGCACAGCACAATATGATAATCGATTATGGCAACAGAATAGAGAAAGGGAAGAAGAGATAGAGAGCAGCACACACACAGTTTAGCGTGGTTCAGCCAATGTGGCCTACATCCATGGGAGAGAGCCTCCTCCACTATGAACTTTGATCAAGATTACAATAGAGATCCCTTGGATCTTCACTCCACCATGCTCAAGATGAACATACAAGAATATCCAAGCCTTTTGTCGCTCTATTTTCACACAACCCTTGATCTCTCTCTAATCCTCTCTTGATTCTTCTCTCAATTCACAATAGAATCAAAGCAATACAAGATGATAGTATTCTCTAGGTTTTTCTCTCTTTTTCGCTCTGAAAAATGTACTCAAGAAACCCCAGATCTGTTTTCCCAATCTGTTGTAACAAACTTAAATATCAGAAACTGACGCGCGATAATCGATTATGGCACATTGCATAATCGATTACCGTAATCGATTACGGCCTTCCCGTAATCGATTATCTGTTGTCTGTCCACAGTTCTGAAATCTCAGGAATCTTGGCTGAAGCTTCATAATCGATTATGGCTGCTCCATAATCGATTACCTGGTTTCTGGTCACCAAATTCTGCAGTTTTTACACTTTAATTTTGAGGCACTTTCAACAATATTGAACTCATACATTGTTTTCATTTGTATCTGAATATTGATAATTAGCATTTTTTTTCTTAAAAAATCAGTGTAAAGGTGAACTACGAAAGCTTAATGATCTAAAAAACATGTATAAATAACACAAACATGAAGAGTTGATAGATGGGCAGAACATGTATAATCTCCTAGTGTAAAATTGGTTGATTGACTATGTAATTAGAATGATGAGTAACATGCTTATGAAGTCAATTTCATAAAATTTGCTCTTGATGATGGTTAATTATAAATATTGATAGGTTATGGTTTTGATATGCTTGAAATTGGGGATTTTGTGATAACTGTATTATTACATCAAATTGATTGGTTAGACATGAAATTAGATGTATTAACTGTGTTCAATAACATTGATAATGGGCTGATCATTCAATTATTTCAAAACATGAAATCAAATAGAGAGCAATTATGATGTATGTAATTTATTTAATTAAGTATATTAAATTTTATAATTTCAATATTCATGCCTTTATATTTATATGTATAATAATAATTATAATTAATTATTTTCAAAATATGTTACCTCCACTGACTCAAGGTCCTGGATCCGCCACTGCATAAGGGTCGAATATTTTTAATGATATGATAATATATAATTAATTAATTAATTAATTAATTAATAATCCTTACAGTGAGAGTGCATTATACTTAAATTTAAAAGCAAATCTTGAAATGAAATTTTATTAGATTTGTGGCAAACATGTTTTTTAGACTGAGTTAGATGGATGACACAGTAACTGCTTCAAAGTGTTATTTGTATTCCAAAGATGTGTTTCTTTCAACCTTATTATTAAAAGAATATCGACTGCACAATTATAAGGCGTGGTTGATGTTTTATGATTATAGAGACCAAGATAAGTTATCTAAGTTATCTCCTAGATCAATTCAGTTGATTAAGTTATGAGAAATTAATTAAGTGTGCGGGTTTAAATCCTCCCAATATATTGTGCCTCTTTTTCAACATTTATAGAAAAATGATATTAATTAGAAATTAATGCATTGGACAATGAGAAAATAAAGATAGTACTATTAAAGAAAAAGCCAAAGGTTGGTTCAGTTGATAAAGATAAAGCTCACAAGCAGGGACGGACCTTCTCAGTGGCGTTGCTCCCCCCCATATATTTTTTTTATTAGTATAATAATTTTTTTCATGGCACCCCTTAAAATACCCTCAGCGTTCGTTCACCATTGCGGCGTGAAGGGGTACGGTGGTGATGTAGCAGTCGCATGGCTGAACTACACTTGGGATGGCCGGATCTACTGTAACGCTGTGCGTGGAGGTAGGAAACTGTGACATGCGGAGTGGCTAAGTTAACAGCTACAGTAACGATGCCTTGGTTGATCTGAGAGTGTTGCAGCTTTTGCCTTTTATCCAACACATCTTTGCAAGACTTATATAGAGTGGTCCGGATTTGAGCTCAGAAATGGGGATGAGAGGTGAATGAGAGTGGAGATCTGGGAGTCTAAGAGAAGATGGGATTGAGAATATAATAAGAACCATAGTGCGAGAAAAAATAAAATAGTCATGTTTTCGAGAAACGGGGTGTGCTACAGCTGGCCGAGTGTACTCCCAATAGATCTTTCAAAATTGCCTTTTTCAAAAGAAGTTGAATAAAACTCAGTGAAGACAAATAAGACAATGCCCTCGCGTTAAGCTTCTAGTTCTAGTTTGACAATTAAACACTATATCCTTTTATATATATATATATATGTATATTATTTATTAGTATCCAGTTCAACCATTGGCTCAACCGGTTGAACCAATTGAACCATGACCCGAAAGTCTTGTCGGTTCGATTTACGGTCCAATTTTTAAAACATTGTTACTTTGCATTAATATGTTATTTTGATACTTAATAAATAAATAAAATTTATAATATATATATATATATAATTATTTTAATTAATAGTTTGTGGCTCCCCCCAAAATTCTAGTCAAGGTCCACCACTGCTCACAAGATCATGAGTTTGAATCTCACTATCGATGTAAGGACCTCGTTGGTGGGTAATCTGTAGGTACCTTTGTAAGCGTTCTTTAAGTCTTGAGGCATGTCCTGACCCTGATGAGCCCCAAGACCTAACTCACCTAAACTTTTATGTAAAAAATAAAATAAAATATTAATGGTAGATTTTTTCAGGTTTGACTATATAAAGAAAAGACCAATAGAAGTGTCACAAAAGTTGTTCCGATGAAAAATAGTCTAACACATAGGGGTGTAGAGAAAGGGGGGGAAAAAAAGAGGATTGTGATTTGTATATCTAAAACTAACAACAACACCGTATAAATCTATTTCACACATTTCTTTTTATTTTTTCTCTTTATTTTTTCATGCAACCCAATAAAACCATGCTTTCAAATCTTGGGTGTCGTATACGGTGTCGATAGATCGGGTGTTCAAATAGTTGTTCCAAAAAAAAAACAGACGTGATATTTGAACAACCGGGCCAGACAACTCTACGGGACAACTTTTTGTCCTGTAGTGCACTGTAGCGCTACAGTAGTGTCTCTTTTTTTTTTTTTTTTTACAAATGTTGACTTTTAAAAAAAAATCTATTTCTAAAAATACCCATTAACCAGATAATGAACTAAATTCACCAGATATTTGTACCAGATTAACCAGATATTTACACATACTTAACCAAAAAAACCCATTAACCAGATAATGAACCGAATTCACCAGATATTTGTACCCGATTAACCAGATATTTGCACATACTTAACCAAAAATTTTATTTCTCAACAAAACCCATTAACCAGATAAAGAACCAAATTCACCAGATATTTGTACCCGATTAACCAAATATTTGCACATACTTAACCAAAAATTTTATTTCTCAACAAAACCCATTAACCAGATAATGAACCGAATTCACCAGATATTTGTACCCGATTAACCAGATATTTGCACATACTTAACCAAAAAATTTATTTCTCAAAAAAACCCATTAACCAGATAATGAACCGAATTCACCAGATATTTGTACCCGATTAACCAGATATTTGCATATACTTAACCAAAAAATTTATTTCTAAAAAAAAACCCATTAACCAGATAATGAACCGAATTCACCAGATATTTGCACATACTTAACAAAAAAACCCATTAACCAGATAATGAACCGAATTCACCAGATATTTATACCCGATTAACCAGATATTTGCACATACTTAACAAAAAAACCCATTAACTAAATAATGAACTAAATTCACCAGATATTTGTACCTGATTAACCAGATATTAAAAAAAAAAAAGAGCAAAATATATATATTTTTTAAAAAAGTCAAAAATTGAAAAGAAAAAAAAAAGCTACAGTAACGCACTACAGTAGCACTACAGTGCGCTACAGTAGCGCATTACTGTAGCACTCTACGGTTGTCACCGTAGAGTTGTCGTTGGCAGTTGTACAAAAAACATTTCTGAAAAAAAAATTTCTAAGTGAAGTCAATAAAAATATTTAAATCCGATACATATTTTTAAGAATTTGATATGCAAAATATTATCATTCAATTTATTCGACCTCATCTAGTCCGTATGAAAATGTTTTATCTGTTTTTATTGTAAATTCGATCCTAAAGGTGCCTTTTTGCTTTTTAAATTTATTGGAAGTTTAATATAAATAATGTTGATAACAATAATATTGTTAACACTTGAAATTATATATCGATACACTCTTCCAGTATATATATATATATATATATATATATATATATATATATATATAATAATTAATAAGAAAATATAAATAGATAATTAAAAATACTAATAACCTAAATAACCTGTATATAACAGTGCTGTGTAGAAAATAAGAAGTGATGCAAGGAAGCAACTGAGACTATACAGACAAGCTGGACTAGAAAAAGGAACTAAAATATTATTTAAATAATCGATGATGAACGCTGTTTACTATATATTTTTGCATAATATATAATAAATTAAAATAAATATAACTTATATGAATAGAGAAAATTACATTAACCTATTTGAGATTCAACTTAACCATAGTTCACATTTTTCAAAAGAAATTATATCAACAACCTACTTTAAAGTTAATATTATTACACTTATTTCATAAAATTTATATTTTGGGTTAAATATGTTTTTTATTCCTTCAAATTTGGGTGATGTTCGATTTTCGTCCTCTATTTAAAAACGTACTTTTTTAGTTCTAATATTCTAAAATCTCTCAGTTTTGATCCCAAATGTACGTTTTAGAATTATTCAAACGTGTATTTTAGTCCCATTTGGGATCAAAACTGACACGTTTTTTAAATTTTGGGGACTAAAAAAATACGTTTTTCAAACGAGGGACTAAAACAGAAAATCACCCAAATTTGAGCGATTAGAAAATATTTAACCCTTATATTTTTATTATAGTTACCTCTTGAAATTATATTGTTATTACTATTACACTCATTATAAGTATCAACACAAATTTTAAAGCTGATCGATATAAATATTAAAATAAAAAATTACAAATATAATTAAATCGAACTTTAAAAAATTAATATAGATTTCTCATATAAATATAAATAAATTATTAGTTAAATATCACCTTATTAAAATTCTAATAATACAATTCTAAGATGACGTTTGGTATGTAAAATGTTTTATTCCCAGGTAAATAATATTCATAGGATTTTCATTAATGTTTCTTTTTTAGCCCCACACATGAAAATAGGATTTTTCAGGTTTCATTTGCAAAATTTTTTCTTGAACATCTTTTATGTCTGAGAATGATTTTTTATCTCTTATATCAAATATAGAAAAATTTATTTACACCTTGCTTTTTTAAGAATGTTAAAATTAGAAACGACAATGAGTCTGTTTTGTTTGTCAAATCCGCTAGCGTATAGTGGATAGCTTATAACGGATGGAAAAGTAGTCTTGTTTGATAATCATTTTTTAAATTAGTGTATAACGTTTTTTTCACTAGCGTATAGCGTTTTTTCCAAACGCTACATGAAGTAGGTTTTAGCTTATAGCATATAGCTTATCATTTTTTCTTCCATTTTTATCCATACTATCTTAATTAAATTCCTCACTTATCCTTAACTAATAAAATAAAACACTAATAATTTAACATAGTATATAAATAAGAATTAATTTCACTATTTATATTTATATTTAAAATAAAATAGAAAAAAATATTTTTATCTTTAAAATATAAAATTTATATAAAAATCACATCAGTATATAATTTTATTTTTATTATTCCATTCTACTTATTAAAAATGATAAAAACTAAATTAAAAATGATAAAAATGATTAATATTTTAATTTTTAAATTATAAATAAATTAAAATAAATTAAAGTGTTAAAAGTGATATATTATTTTGAAATAAATAATATATATATATATATATAATTTATATAAAAAAAAAGCATGTAAGCATATCCTTTTATGTTATTTTACATTTATCAACTAGTCCAACCGATAATTTTACCAAACACTTCAAATCCAATCCGTTAGCTAGTCTGCTATCCGCTGGCTTATCCGTTATCCGCTATCCGCTAGCTTATTCGTTATCCGCTAGCTTTTGCCAAACAGAGTCAATGGGTACATGATAAAAACCGATGGATGTCCAACAAATTATCCATTATAGATAGAGTAATTGTCTGCTTAATGGATATATGTATGGTGTGGGCCGGTACTCTAGTACCCATCATGTCCCATACCCATATATATGTATATATACATACAAACATGCAAACATACATACATACATACATCCACACACACGATAGATGACATGCACGTTCATATGATTGTGCATGCATATTTCAACTGTTATATATTTAATTGCACTCACTAATTTCTTAAGAATTTGTCCCAATATTATTATAAAAACATTATTTACACTTTAAAGATAAGCATTTACAATTTTTTGAGACTCTGATTATGATGATGGGGTAAAATAACCTAACAATTTATGCTATTAATTTTGACTTTATAGTTTCAACTAATTAGTATAATGTATCATTTATTACCGAAAAATTATAATGTATCATTTTTAGTAGATTTTTGAGAGTGTCACTTCAGGACTTGCAAGTTTATGAATTGTTTCAGACGGTTTTTTTTTTTTTTGTAACCATGTTATAGGTATGAAATATCCACTACCGTTAGCAGTGACTAATCTCCATCGGGGAACCTGTAGACGTTTATTGTAACATTTACTCAACATTCAAAAAATTATGCATTGTATTTGATAACCCTATTATGTTGTATTTTAATTTAGTTTTTTATTTTTTTGACAAAAGGATTTTAATTTAGTTAAATAATTTTGTTTGTAATGTTTTATGATTCAATTTAAATTGTATAATTTTTCAATTGAGGGTACGAGTATTAAAAATGGCACTGATAGACATGAGGATGTGTGGTATGATACCCTACTAATCGTCATCCATAATTAAAATGAGTCTGCTAATTAGTGTGATCTTAAAAATACTAGTTTATGATTCAGTAAAAGGAAGTTTTATATTAAAAAATGAAGTATAACATATTCTAATTACAAAATCTTCTTTTTAAATTCTTTCATCAATTCCTTATTACTAACATTTTTCAAAATATATACTTTATACCTAATAATGCTAACTAAAACGAAAGGGTAACGTGGTCCAGTCAGTGTAGCTCAAGTGATAGAACTCACGGATATTGAGCAATGTTATCCGGACAACTCCCACGGGACAACCATACAACAACTCGCTACTGTAGCGCTACAGTAACGCCACTTTTTCAATTTTTTACTTTTAAAAATAAAAAAAAAATTTAATTTCTAAAAAAACCCATTAACCAGACAATGAACTGAATTAACCAGATATTTGTACCTGATTAACCAGATATTTATACATACATAACCAAAATTTTATTTCTATTTATCAAAAAAACCCATTAACCAGATAATGAACTGAATTCACCAGATATTTGTACCTGATTAACCAGATATTTGCACATACTTAACCAAAAATTTATTTCTCAAAAAAACCCATTAACCAGATAATGAACTAAGTTCACCAGATATTTGTACCTGATTAACCAGATATTTGCACATACTTAACCAAAAAACTCATTAACCAGATAATGAACTGAATTCACCAGATATTTGTACATGATTAACCAGATATTTGCACATACTTAACCAAAAATTTTATTTTTCAAAAAACTAAATTTCAAAAAAAGAACGAATTATCTTTTTTATAATTTTTTTTTTAAAAAAAAGTTAAATTTTTTTTTTTAAAAGATAACATTACTGTAGCGCTACAGTAGCTCTACAGTGGACAAACATACGGTTGTCACCGTATGTTGTCCACTTTGGGTTGTTCAAATAAGTTTTCTAAGGGATATTTTAGTGTCAATCAGTAAAGTTACGGGTTCAATCCCGCGGTACCTCCAATTTCCCTTTTTCCGGTAAGGTTTAAATATACCTCCTATGAGAGGGGAAAAAAACAAAAGAAAAAAAAGGAGGAGGAGGTAATGTGATTGTGAAGAGCGCTTGCGGGGCAGAAGAGGAGAAAATGGTGATGTTTGGGAAACGTTGCTGTACAGTACGAGTGGTCACACTAATCCCAATCGTTGTCTCCACTAAATGACGCAGCCCAAATGTCCTTTCAGCCCAATTCCCGAGAAGACAACATCACAGTAACGTGGTCCCCACACCCCCTCATGGATCCAACGGCAGGGAATATCCCTTCTCTATCAACGGTTGAGATTCCATCATAATTCACCCCACTCTTTTGGATAAGCTCACCCCACTCAATTAACACGTCCAAATCACAGTTAGAGTCCTCTTTGTACACTCCGCCCGCACTATAGGCGCAACAATCGCTCCCCACTTTTTTCTCTTGTTTTCTTCCAAAATAATAATTTCATTATCAAAATATATATATATATATATATATATGATTTAATTACTAACATGGTATGACATAGTTGATAGATAATTGGGCCCTTTAAGCATGTGATCATAGTTCGATTCTTGGCTTATACATATGGAAAAATATCTGTTGGGAGATAACAACCCCTTAAATGAATCTCAGTACCTCGAGGAATTACTCTCTGGCTCTCGACCGGAGGATACTCGGGTTCACCCAAGAATATATGATTTAATTGCGACATCGCGAGTACAATTTTTTTATATTATTAAAAATATTTTACAATCATGATAATTAGTTTAAATAAATATGATGATATATAAATAATGTAAAATACTTTATATTAATAGCATATTAAAATTAAAATTAAAATTATATATATATATATATATATATATATATATATATGTAACAAAATAAGTTACCAGATATTAACCCTTTTCAATATTTATTATCGAATTAATGTTTAATAAATATTTGAAAGAAAAATTTAGCAGATATTAGTCCAGCTGACAGTGAGAAATATTGCAAAAGAAGTTTTTTTTTTTTGCTGGAACCCATAATTAGGATATTTGGCTTCCTAGTGGGTCTACCGAATATTCCCACAAACTTGGATCCTTTGTATCCGTTATAGACTAATCTCCACTCGGATACCTAATCACGGTTAAGGTTCTTCGTCTCTCTCCAAGAATATGTTCTTCGTCCCTCCCCTTGCGGGCTGCATAAAAAAAAAAAGATAATTTAATGAGAATATCATACCTATTAATAAAATAAAAATTTCTTGATCACATTTAGGGATTGTAAATGAGTATTGAACCAAAGCGCATATGCAAAAATTTTATTCATGATGAGTAGAGTAATTAACCGCTTAATGAGTATGAGTATGGTATCAGGTAACTATCCTAAAAATTTAATGGGAATGAGTACGAGTGTGAGTACGGTTACTCTAATACATATCTAATCCCATACTCACACAATTATATATAATATTAAACTAAAAAATAATCTATGCAAAGTGAATTATATATTTATTTTTGTTATCCTCTTTTGACCGTAGCATCAACAAAGTTTTTAACTCTATTATTCTGACACGACTTGAAAGTGTGTCTAGTAATCACGAAGACAATTTTAATCAATGTTTTTTAAAAACTTTTCATAGTTGATTAAAATGTGGGTATGAGTACTTAAATACTTTATAGGAAGAATACATATATTAAAGTTGCTATCCATGTATGTATAGATCCAAATCACATTCATAGTTGAGTAGTGAAATCAGAGCGGCCCAAGGGTAAGGCAAACCAGTCATTGTTTCAGGCCCCTAATTCACGTTACTCAACCTCCTACACATCTTATTAAAAAAAATCATCTATACCAAATAAAAATTATACATATAAGGCTCCTTCCCATAATTTTTTTTTATTCCGATGCCTCACTTAACTTCAAGTCTTACATTGTCTTGGGCCGGGAGTGAAATGATTGTGGGGCTGGGCATTGATATTTGTAAGTGGCAATGTGAAAATGATAACGTGGTCATAATCATCATTTTCTTATGGGTCATGCTAACGAGTATCCATAGAATACTGGTTAAGGAAATCAATAAAAGCAAAAAAGGCATTTGGAAAGTCTCCACTTCATCTGGTGTGTGACATCTAACTATTTAAGGGTCTTTTTCGACACCAAAGACTGCTCCATCTATCCCCATTTGGCCATTTCCATTTGGGGGGTTGGAAATGGGATATTGGATCTCAACTCTTGGCCCTTCAAGGGCGCCACTCTTTCTTCCTCGCCGCTGGCTCTGTACATCTACATACATTTGTTTGAGAGTCCGAGGGATCTGACTAGTGACTACGTGTCATCGGCAAGGTGGTACGTGTTGCATGATTAGTAAGACATATCCAAGACCAACACACCTTCCTTCGCTGCAATAAGTGGGGAGAGAGAGAGAGAGATATCAAACAAGGTTTTGGTTGGACTTGGAGTTTGTGGTTGTGTTGTGCTCTTCATCTTCTTTTTTTCATTTTGTTATTTTTTCTCCCCCTCCTCTTTCTTAATTTCTCGCTTCACTGCATACTGCATCTGATGATGCCTTTTTCTGAATTTTGGTCTGTCTCATATCTCCTTTTACATGATCTGTTGTTGTTGTAAGCTAGCAAACCCTAATAAAAAAAAAAAGTCATACAAATAATTAAGAAGATGGTGGGTAGATCATAGACTTTTGCTTTTCCATTAATGGGTATCTCTCTTTTGCATCAGATCTGATTCAATTCTGACTTTTTTTTTTCCTATTTTGTTTTTTGAAAATATTTCTGGGACTTTTCCAAATTTGGTCAGGCTTTTGCATTTATTCTTGTTTTTGGTTTTCTTTCTTGGAACATAGAAATTGACAGAAGAGAGTGAGCACACAGAGGCACTTGGTATAGCTCTATACCATTGCTTTTGCGTGCTCACTTCTCTTTCTGTCAGCTTCCAGTGCCGGAAATTAATTTCATCACTTCTTCTTCTGGTTCTGCTTGTTCCAAACCCCACAATCACAACCACAACCCAAATCCAAACCTAATTCTCTCTCTTCCTTCTCGACATTTTGGTGGAGCTTGACTGCAACAACAGGAGGCTATATCTATCTTTTATCAAACAGTGAAAAGCAGTGTTGCTTTGCTTTGGCTCTTTTGTATGTTTGTCCCATTTTATCTCTTGTCTTACTACATGTTTGAATTTATTTTCATATGTTGATATTGATTATAATATATTATAATTTACTCATTTCTCGTGACTCGATTTAATATTATCTGTTATTAAACGGATAGCGTGACTTTTGATGGCCCTAACCTTGCAGAATGAACCTCTCATCACTGTGCAGATTAAGCGGCAATTGTTTAATATATGGGATAGCATGGGACCATTCACGTCATATAGTATGGTCCTCACAAATTTTCTTCTCGTTGTTGCTTGCTCTTTAGCTTAGCTTATATATCATCGTCTTCCAATGTTTTATATAATTCTTGCGCATGAGAGCCAAGGGAACTTTACTCGGTAAGTGGGTTCATGTTGGCTGTTTTATACTCTCACCTGCAACTTGGCTATGCTTGATTCTGGTTTCTTGGACATATCGAATTTCAAATGGGTATTTTTAAGTTTTGGATGGTTTATATGAATCTGATAAACCCTATCAACTGAGCTGTAGGGTTGCTTGTTCTGTCACTGTTGTGTCTGAGACTGCAAGAAGAGTAAGTATGTCGGGTAACATTTTGATCACTTCCTCTATCATCATTAACAACACTTTGTTTCTTGGTTAGATTATTGTCCCTTTATGACATTATATATGGGTTTTGAGTACCCTTTTGTACTCTCATTATATAATTTTAGCCTTTTTCAAAAAAAAAAAAAAAAAAAAAAACACACTTTGTTGATGTGTTTTTGAACTAGTATGTTAGTTCTCCCCTACCCCTCTTTCTAATCTAATAGCGTGGGTTGTGGCCGCCCCCAAGAAAATTTACTGAATTTTCTTGTGATAATGGTTGATTTCCTATGCACAAGTTGTAGCCTAATTTTTCTTTTTTATGTTTGATGCAGATATAAGCATATATAGGATTGGATCGTTCTTACTTCTTTGTAGTCACGTGCTTTTCTACCCATAAGCATCTCAATGTTGAACAAGACCAGACACCCCCCCCCCCCCCCCCCCCCCCCCTCCTTTGCATAATAATATAGAAATAGTTTGGACACTGAAGTCTGAAATTTTTTGGGGGGATAGGGAATAACATGTTTGATTTTGTGAATCATGAAACTAACATAGTCTTAACCTATATTATATTATAGAATCCTAGTCTTCGCCTTTTAAAACTTTAATCTGACTATAGTGTGCCTGTATTAATTATGTAAATTTATACTTAAAAACAAATTATAGCAGCTAATCTTAGCATACCAGTTAATTATGATCACCTGATTCACCTCTATGGTGACTTCTTTCTGGCAATGGTCCTTCCTAAAGTTTTGAAGGTTAACAATGAATTCAATTATTTTCTTTTTGTGACTACATGTTGATTGAGTTTATTTGAGACTAATTTTCAAAGGTTTTTCTTAGCACTCTCAAGTGATGTTAAGGTTTTTAATTGGATCAACAAATTTTTTATTATTATACTTGGTCTATATTTTCTGTTTGTTTTTATGCACTTTTGTGATAATTAATTATTATATATTTAAGTTAGAAACCATCATATTTATCATAACAAGGATTTTGAAGTTGTTAAATTCAAATAGGGACTTGAAGTTTATGTTTATGCTTGTCAATAGCCTCTTTATTATTTATTTTTCTGGAGCTTTATCTCTAATGTATCAGCTATCCTTTTCACATTTACATTGGTTATCTTTGATGGAGACAGTATATACACTCCCGCTAGCAAAAAGACAGCTTAAAAGCTAACATAGTAGATGGTGAATCTATTGGAGGAGTACTTTGAGGGATATGCTTGCATTTCTATTTTATTATTGCAAAAGTTCTTCAGGTCCAGTTCAAATTCTATGATCTGAAGAATATGCTCCATCTTTTTCCGTATATTCCTAGGTGCTTTAATGAATATACCTTTATTTATAAAGATTCTAAATTGAGAGTATGATTTAAATGTTTCTTTGAAGCTTCTCAATAAGTCAGAATTTTCATGTTGCTAAATTTTGAGCCAGTTTAACAAATCAACCATGAAATGCTGTTTTTTGTTCTGGTTTTGTTTTTTGTTTTTTTTATATTAGCTGATGTTTAGCTGATGTGGTATTACTTAATACTTACTAGTATATATACTGAATTAGGTCCATGTTTCCATTGTATTTGTTGGAATATGATTTTAAGTTGTCAAATTGAATCACAGATTTACAAATCTAAGGCATTAGGGGGCACTTGTTTCTCTTTTTTCTTCCCCATTTTTTTTTGTATTAATATATATCCAATCAATATACTAGTTTACAATTGCATTGTCAGTGTACTTTTCTTTTACTTATTTTTTTGTTTTAGTTTGGTCTGTAATTGGAAAGTGCCTTTTAGAGCATCCAAAATTGTAGGTGCTTATGCATTTTTATTTTTTTTCTTGTCAAGCACCCTTCCTATTAAGAACACACCATTGGAGAGAGTTCCTGATAAGCACCCCAATTTTGAGAAGTGCTTATACAAGCACCGGTGCTTGTATGAAAAATGGGGAAGATAAATAAATTGTTGATGAAATGTAAGTATGTGGGGTTACTGGTGAGGCCCATTTGGTAAATTTTTTTGGAGGTGCTGGATTGGAGATATGAGGTGCTTTAAGTTGTAAAAAATAAAAATAAGTGATATATAATCACGAGACTGAGACTGACTTGAGAACCCCAAAAAGTAAAAATATGGGATATTGGGTTGTCGATGCTCTTAAGGAAACTGATTATGTGGTGATCATTTTTTTAAGCATTTGCTCTTAAACAACAAAAGATTCTAAATTGAGAGTATTTAAATGTTTCTCTGAAGCTTCTCAATAAGTTAAAATTTTCATGTTGCTAAATTTTGAGCTAGTGTAACAGATCACCCATGAAATGCTGTTTTTTGTTTTGGTTTTGATGTTTTTTTTTTTAAATATTAGCTGATGTGGCATTACTTATATTTTTATGTAATTTTTGCATTTCATATATCCAATCAATATATACTTGCTTATAGTTGCATTGTCAGTGTACTTTTTTTTTTAAAACTTATTTTTGTGTTTCAGTTTGATTTGTAATTGGAAAGCGCCTTTCAAGAAAAATGATTATGTGGCAATGTTATCAATTGCGGATGGCAGATTATGGCCCCAGCCAAAAATCCGCCATATAATTATGCCGTTGCGGCCTATGACGGAAAATGACGGATATAATAGGCGTTGCGGCTATGGCGGCTGGCACAAAGTCCGCCATAGACTTTTTTAAGCATTTGCTCTTGAACATTAACAATCAAAACCATAATATATAAGATGCAATAGATTATTGGTTTATGAGATGTTTAAATATACATAAACCTTTCATATGTTTCAAGGTGAAACATCTCATGCAGTAGAGAACAATCTATTGTTTTTTTGTAGGTTATGGGTTGCTTTTCATGCATCAAATGATTTAATAGTATGGGTGATCCACGCTAGTAGTTTCTTCCCTATAGGCCAGTTAAGCCAAAGCCAGTTTTACTGTGCGACCCTTCTAAATTCACGGCTACCTTTTAGATTTTTGACTTTTGGCCCTAGTAAAAATTCATTGGAACATTTTATTCCATATGGCTCGTATTTTTCATGTGAAACAGATAGCATTTATATTAACATATTTTGTATAGATTGCATATGAGTGCATTCTGATTTGTATATTCTATTTGGAAGCCTGTACAACATTGATGTTAATTCACATTTCAGTTATGTGATTCATTTCCAATTCAATATTTTGTCAAGATGTTATAAATATATGTGGTGTCTTTCTAACAGTTTCACTTGAAATCATTTTCTTTTCTACCCCTGCTGGATTATTTAATTGTGCATATTAGACTTGTAAGTTGATCTATTTTTGGCGTATAGTTTGTTTGTGTCATATTTTGGCTTCTGTTTCAAGCTCCAACTCAATTGATAGTTTGATACTAGGTTTTACGTGCACGCGCACACAGAGAGATCTTCTATGAAGCTTTGGTGAGTGTTTTAATTGTGTCTATTTTATTTTACCTGATTTCTCTATTTGCTAAATCAATTTTATTCTTAGTTGGAGGTCATATATCTTGCTGCTAATTGTATTATCTATGCATGCCTTGGTGTGAATAAAATCATATTGGATAGTAAATCATTAACCGCTTCATTCTTTGATTAAAACATTCAGACGCATGTAACTCAAGACTATTTTTGTAAATTTTTTATTGTTTGTTGTTCTTTTCACACATAATCTTTAGCCTGCGAGTATCTGTCTTCCTGAAAAATTTTTAGTGCATTAAAGTTACTTAGTGAAACTTTTAACAACAAAATTTGAAGCTTAGTAATAGGATGGATGCACAACTTGATAGGCGAGTGGTTATAGTTCCAGTGTTACACTAAGCTAGCATGTCTGTTTAAGGGTTATTTTATTTATTGCATAAATGTTACTTAACAAGAAACTTTTCAGCAAAAATTTTGAGCACGAAAATATATAGGTTGTGTGTCAGTTGGTTAGATGTTTACGAAATCAACCTTTTCCAAAGTGATACTTTGGAGCTGACTAATTGATAATCAACATGAATCTCTTAGATAAGTAGCCCAATTCATTGGTTATATAACAAAATTTAACATAGTGTGGTCCAGTTGTGTGAGCAAAAGCAGTAATTATGAAAAGGGCTTTGCTATTGGCACTTTGCACTTTACTGTTCACACCTTGCAATCTTTCTCTTTCCCAACAATACCCTTGATAATCGTTCTTCCTCCCCCACTCTTCTTCTGCGTTCTCCATCACTGCCACCACACCAGTAGCACCACCTCCAGCCACCGCCACCACATTAAGTCTGCCCATGCTGCCCCCGACCTCCCCCGACAGATCCGAGGCCGCGATCAGCGGCGCGGCCTCACCTGCATCCGCACCAAAGGCCGCAAGGTTGAAGCAAGGATAGAGTTCGAAGAGAAGCAAGGTTGAAGCAAGAGATTGAGGAAGGATAGAAGAGAAGCAAGGTTGAAGCAAGATGATCGCGGCCGTCCCTCCGCAAGCTTCCGGATTCGATTTTCCGGAATCATTCCGGATTCGATTTTCCGGATTCTTTCTCAACAATGCCTTCCGGATTCGGTTTTCCGGAAGCTTTCCGGATTCGATTTTCCGGATGCTTTGTTCTCCGGATTCTTTCTCAACAATGCCTTCCGGATTCGATTTTCCGGATATTATTTCATGAAGGATGATCGCGGGATGGTGCAGGCCGCGACGGTGAGGTCCGGGTTCGATCTACGGCGGTTGGAGTGTCGGCACGCGGCGTCCGGAGTCGCGGTGTGGGAGGCATGGGAGGCACAAAGGAGGGTTGTCGTGTAGGGTTTTCCAGATTAAATTCTGGTGCAGTGGTGTGGGACAAGATGAGGGTAGTTTTGGAAAAAAATTTGGTAAAATCAGGTTGCAAGGTGCCATTAGTAATATGTAAGGTGTGAATAGCAAGCCCCTTATGAAAAAGGTCACTAATATACTCTTTGGCTAATTGATTCATTTTCTCAAAAATCATCACAATTGATGATCGACTTTCATGATTGTTATTCTTGCTCTCGCATTGTCTCTGATGTCATCATTTTCATTGTTATATATATTAGATGTGTTTGAATGAACTTACATGTTATTATTTGTTTTTGTTTTTTTTGTTTTTCCGTTGGTTCATCTATTATCAGGAGTAAATTACAGTCTGTTCAAAGTTGCAACAGGAAATAGGACCAGATCATGTATGCAGTGCACAAAACCTAGAAGATCAGAGGTGCTGGAGTTGTTGATTATTGACAGTGTTGTGATAAGCTTCATTTGGGTACTCTTAAAGCTATATTTAATTTATTTTTTCTACCAAAATCATCAAGAATGCATTCCATCAGGAGTTATAATTTTCCATTTAGTATATGCAGATTTAGGATGAGAAGTTAGATACATCACAAACATGGATTTGGAAGATTATACATTTTATATTTTGGTTCATTGAATATATGATTTTTATGCATGTAGTCACTAGTTCAGTTAGTTCATGAAGAGAAAGCAAAGGAAGCCCTTGCATTGCCATGGTAGCTAGCAGACAAAATATCATGATTGGAAATGCTAAAGGAAGAAAAGGCGGAGAGAAATTAAGTACATTGCTAACCTTACTTTAGGTTTCTGGAAACATTTCAACCTTTTGGAGATCGTGTTCTCTTGTTTATTACGTGAGTGACTCTTATGTAGTACCAGCTTATTTTGCCATGTGGTATGCGATTGTGTTGTTTGGAAGTAATTTGAAGAGATCTCATTCACATTGTTTTTGTTAGGGGAGTATCGCAGTTTTTGGTGGAGTTTGGTCATGCTGTGGATTCATCAAGAAGCGTGTGGGCATACAAAGGCTACAATGAGCAAATTATTAGAGAATTCCTTTGCTGTGTCTTTCAAACACTCAATCTGAAGAGTCAACATAACGACACCAAGAGGCATATTTGAGATATGGAAAACCTATTTTGCACAACTGGGTTGGACATCCACTATAGACACTGTATGTTAATGTGGGTTTAAGTGAATATCGTATCATATTTTGAGTTGGAGGAGATATACATACTGGATGGAAATGTGAAAGAAGTATCAACTGAGGATTGGGTAATGTGTGGTGGTCATTGCTCGATTTAATTGTAATGGGTAATACTGGTCCTTGTATGTTGAGGAATTATGGTATTCTTGCCAGCATTAAGAATAGGTTTAAGCTGTTTTTTGTAACAGCTGGATTCTAGTTAATCAAAGTTCGTTACCGAAATTACTAATCACCAATACTTGGAAGTTGAAACCAACATAACATTTCAGACTGAAGATGTTATTTAGGGTTTGAACTTTGTAGGGTTTTGAAGTACTCTTAATTTTTGGCACTGGCGCCTTTTGTAATTTGATTAAGTATAATCTGTACCTTTTTTAACTAATTGAGTTTTATAGTCAAATCCAGTCTGTAGAATTCCCTTTATTCATAGCCTTCATTTTTTATGCGTCACTTAACCATAAAGTCTCCCCCGAGAGGACTGAACATTGTTTGGAAAGATGTACGGAAAATGAGATACAAAGCTTAAGTTGATAATCTGATTTGATGGCACATTTGCCTTTATTTTTCCCCCCTTTCAGCGAGACATTTAAGAATTACTCTAATCACGACACACTGCTGGTTTGGTTGTGTTGTCGTTCATTTGGTTAGGTTTTTTTTTTTTTTTTTTGGTGATAAACAATAGGTATATTGAAAAGAGTACAAGGGATACTCAATCCCGTATACAAGATATCAAAGTAGCAAATACACAAGGAGAAGAAATTTGTCAACCAAAAGCAAAAACAAAACAGCAATAAGGTTGAGAACTAACTAATTTCCTCCCCCAAGCAAAACAATATCGTGCCACCCACTGTACCAGCAAATCACCCAGCAGGTTATACCCTTACGCGTTAGTGCATATATGTCAGCAGCTTTTATTGTGGCCTTTAACATATTTCATGATGTTACTCGGATTCCATGTGGTTCTGGTGATTATGCATTTTTAATATTGGTACAAGAAAGCAGGGCTAGTTTTTATAAAAATATAATTTTTTTTCAAGGTCATTTGTTTTTTGTCTTGCAATAAAATTTTATGTGAAACGCAGAAGTTAATGTTAACCGTCCATGGTGCGAACATGAAATTAAAAAGCAGCTACCTGAAAACTCTATTTTAACTGGCTTTTTAAACAAGACTTTAGGGATCCAAAAGTAATCGAGAAGAAACAAAGTGAGTATGGCGCAACAAAAGATGGCAATTCTTCAGTTATCAATAATTTTACAATACATTATAAATATTGGTGCATGGACCAGGGGGACAAAATTTACCCAAAATAATAAAAGTAGACCAAACGAGTGCCTGTATAAATGTACATATTTTTTAAGGGGAAGGCGAGTATTGTTTTAAAGGCCCTCAGGCGAGAATTCTGTCTCCGCCACTAAGATACGATCTTTGCATACATACTCCGAATATATTAGCCACTTTTTGCAAGAGCTCCAGCGGCAAAGAGAAGATTTCTTCGAGAAAACTGCTTCCCAGAACAGAATACAAAGCATCACATAATATGATTGAATCCTCAGAAAATTATATCAACATTATCCAAGGATAAAAACATGTAAACCATGCTTTAAAGCATTGGAAAACTTACCCGCAAAGAGGAAACGGGAGTACACTTGGTTGGCAGGGTCTTCAGTGATCTGAGTCTGCTAGTATTCCCACTTTTACTAATGAGGTTAAAAGGTATGCAGTTAGTCTTTCCATAGGAACAAAATTCTTGCAGAGACAATTACATGTTATCATGAGACAAACTTACCTTTCTTCAGTTCTTGGAACCTTTGTGCTCGTATTTACATCCCATAATTTTACAGTACAATCAGCAGATCCAGATGCTAGAACA
Organism: Echinosophora koreensis; assembly: GCA_035048595.1. Lineage (NCBI taxonomy): Eukaryota > Viridiplantae > Streptophyta > Magnoliopsida > Fabales > Fabaceae > Echinosophora > Echinosophora koreensis. Next base: position 5,746,362 of record JAPCYP010000001.1, on the reverse strand, counting down.
GAACCTTCACAGCTGTCACATCCAACAATACTGAGTAAGTAGTGTAACTGTTTTTACATTGATAGCAAACTGATGGGCCGTTGACCCATATGTATGAATTGAGGAGAGTAGGAGAAAAGATAAGGGTAAGGAGGGAAATATTATGAAAGATGAAAGGTAGGGAGTGGGGCAGTAGGTTGGAAGAGAGAGGGAAACAAGTAACAAACTGGACAGCTGGCATAAGGGGATTTTTGTTTCGGGGTGTGGGGGGAGAGGGGTGGGGGCGCCTGGAACATAAGGGGATATCTGAGAATTGTAATTGGAGTGGGGGAGGGGAGGATTGTTCACTATCTTAGTGACAATTCCTATATCTTTTATTTTCTCATTTTCTGTTTTACAGTGGTTGAGCCTCTACTTTTTTTTTTTTTTTGTGTGCATATTTTCTAGTTGGTTGCTGGCTGTTGTTTTTGGATTAACAGAAGAAGTTCCTCAAAGGTTAGGAGCTGAGCTCTATTACAACCTCAAATCTTTAATTTCCTTCCTATGATAAAGTAAAAATATTTTGATTGAGGTGGAGGAGTACCTGAAAGCAAGTGACCAGACACATGACGTGTGGCCAATCAAAGGTGTGAGACAGCGGCCACTAGAGAGGTCCCACATCATGATTGTGCCATCTTCATCACCGGATGCCATATAGCGACCATCAGGAGACATTGACAAAGCCAAAATCATACTCCTATGACCAACAAAAACCCGGACACACTCCCCACTCTGCACATCCCATAGTCGAACTGTTTTGTCACTGGAGCCAGTAGCAATGTAGTTGCAGTTGGCATGCCATTGCACGCACTACAAAAGATCAGAAAACAAGTCTTTGCTTATAATTGAGTTCCACAAGGTGAGAACAGGAATTTTTACGATGCAAGCTCGGAAGAATAAAATTTTGTTTCATGCTTAAACAAAACGAGCCAACAGAAAAGACTGAGCTAAGATCCATCAAATAATGCCTGAGGCAAACAATATTCCTAGAATCAACTTCTAAAAAGCTTTGCAATGTGACCAACTATATTCAAAATGAAAGAGCACCTCTTATTTATTAAACCAAATACATTACAAAAGAATATATTCACATTGTATGAATCGTGCACTTTCAGGTTTCACGAGTGGTGAAAGTAGAAAGAGATTGAGAAAAAAAAAACTTTACAGATAACAATGGTGAGGAGAATGAGTAAAACCTGACTATTGTGTATTCATAAATCCAAAAAAGTTGCATTTAGACGCACAGAAGTCAATCAACTTTTAATTGATTATCACATTCACATTAAGAATTATTTTGTTGAAAATTTCATAGGTTATCTCCCTCCCGATATATTTTTCTTCAAGATGCCACCTTTGATCAAACTCACTTCACATTTTCAGTATAGCCTCCTTTCTTACCTTAGATTAGGTGTGTTATTTTAAAAAATATGCTGAATCATAAATCTATATGTTACGTCAAATCACTGGCATATGAACTTCTGAATTATGTAAATAGAAAATTACATGAGCTACATCTGGAGAAAATTGGAACAAGCAAGAGAGAGGATGTTGGATGTTATAACTTACATCAACATCAGACAAGTGCCCTGCCATTATTCTTAAGGGCTGTATCCTGTCCATGGACCAAATCCTAGCAGTTCTGTCATGTGAACAGCTGGCAAAATAATGCCCTACAGGACTAAACTGCATCCAGAAAAAGAAATAAATAACATAGCATTCTAGAACCTACATGCGGACAATAATGTCCTGAGGGGAAAAAACATAAAAGAAAAGGAAAGCAACAAAATATCTTTTGGGTAAGGAAGAAATCAAATTTCTGCAAGCTGCAGCAATTTAGAGAATAAAGCAAAGCTGACTCCAACTAATTCTAAAGATGCACATAAATCTAAGTAGTAATGCCTAAGAGAATATTAATTAATGAGAAATAAGTCTCCCAACAAATATTAAATCATTAAACTGTCCTATACATACTGCCATATTGTAACCGACTAAACCCAAGGTGTCTATTTCCCAGAGTTGCATGCAGCATACTAAGCATATCACCAGCTAAAAACAATTAAGTAAATTACGTAAAGAGGCGGAAAATGAAGTAGAAATTATACTATATCCTTTAAATTTTAAACAATAATAAACATGCAAGGAAAAATAAAGTGGTTTTAAAAGGGAAACCCGTTACAGTATGTTCAGGGATTTGGTAGCCTTGTTGCTACATTAATGTCTTACTTTCTCTGATGTTTGCCCTTATCTTCTTTTATTTTAAGGAGGATCTCTTATCCTCCTATCCCTCAGTACTCTTCTTCTCTTTGTTTCAATGAATTTCTTATCTTATCAAACCAAAGAAAAAAAGCAAAAATAAAGAATGGAATATATAAAGAGGATCACATTAATGAGACATGAGACATTTGGATCATACATAGAAACTACTGCAGTAAAATTGCATATATATGCAAATGCTATATTTGTTTAAAGCAATAATAATTTTAAAAAAAAAAGACATCACATTCAAATGTTTAAAACTTGAAATTTTTCATTCACGTATTTGATATTTTGTTCTATATTCATCATCAGAACACAAAATTACAGAAGGTAACGTTTTACCTGAACATCCCAGACAGGGTAATTGTGACCCTTGTAACAGACAAGATTGGAGTTAAACTTTGTGCTCCATAATCGAACTGTAATACATGAAAGATTCATGGTTCAGAATAAGGGTCAGAATTAAAACTACCGTATAGAAGAAACAAAATACGAATTACTATCGAAGTAAAGAAACAGATTGAGGAAGACCACTAAAATGCGATCAAGTAAACATACTTGTTGAGTCTGCAGAGGATGAAAGAATAAAATCCTCAACAGGACTAAAAGAAGCTGCATAAACTGGCCCAGAATGACCTTGAAACAATGTATACTGCCTTTTCCTGCCACTTTGCCCCAGCATTTGTCCATTTTGTGATGTGTCATTCTCATCCTGTGACATAGCTGATGATGACAAAATTGGTAACTTGACAATTATAGCAAGCAAAACAAAAATAAAATTCATTTGGGCATATGTTCAAATCCTCAAGATTTGCATAAGTCTCCCTCCAACCAAACTTGCTTTGTTAAATAGATTCTAATTTTCAGCTTTGTTCGACTCATCATAATTTTTGCTAGAGGTACTGGCATTTTAACAATAGACATGGTTTTTGAGCTTAAGTAGCCCTCGATGTTTTAGCCACTTCAGCAGGGTTATAAATCCTATCCATGTCTTGAAGTAACATTCATTGCATTTAAATTAGGTTTAATTAATCTCTAAGTTCCTGAACTATGTGAGAATTTTCAAATAGATCTCTATACTTCAAAAGTTTATAATTGAGTCCGTGAACACAAAAAATATGTAATTTGGTCCCTTATACACTTTTTTGTTTGGGTTTTATTAAGTATCCATTGACCATTAGAGCTCCATTAAGTGATCAATCTACACGTCATTTGTGGGTTCCTGAACTTTTTTGAAAATATTCAAATAGGTCTCTATAACTTTTTTAGGAAAACTGAAAAAGGTCCATGTACTTTTCGGAACCTGATGGAAAATTGTATGAGACCCGATTACAAATTCCTTATGTGTTCAGGAAAACAATTACAAACTTTTAATGATGTGGATTTATTTGAAAATTCTCAAATAATTCAGGGACCAACAAATTAATTAAACCTTTTAATTATAATAACATCACTTTTCAAAGCGGTACTTGAGAAGAAACATGGCTTGGTCTAAACAAAGAAATTTACAACTACAAACATACAAGTGGTGGGCTGTTGTCCAAGCTTTGCCATATCCCAAACCTGTGGATGCAATTCAGAAATTAATTCATAGGGTAAGATTAAAACTCCACAAACAGGGTTTTCTCTAGGAGGAGTAGATGGAAGGGGATGTAGAGAAAAAACCTTCAGTGATGAGTCAGAAAATCCTCCAGCAACCAATGATCCATCATGGGATATTGATGAACAGCTTAAACTGTGATAGATGGCCAAAATATAAGCATTAAGCAACAAAAGCCAAAACATAAAGATAACATTATTTGGCCAAGTATTAAGACATTACCCATTATGTGTATTGATAAATGTGTAAAAGCTAACCGATGGCAGTGCAACACTACTAAGTTGTACACGGTTCCGTAAATCTTCGAGGATAGAGTGTTCTACCTCAGCTGGGCTGCAATAATGCAACATTATAAAATTCAATGGAATGAGGTTATGAATTTACTAGTTTGTGATTGAAAATCTGACCTCAAATATTAGCACCTTACTTTACATAGCTGAAGCACTTGAAAATTTCTTTCATTTTCAAGGTTCATTAACAAATATTTTGAATATCTAAATCAATTCTAGCACTCAACTATTATTATTTTAGTAGAGAAATGAAAAGATCTTTGCTTTCTCGTTCAATTTGTGAAATTGTGAATCTGATATTAGAGATCCTAAAAGTTATTGCCCTTCAACACCCTTTTTATCTAGAAATAAAAGGATACATAAATCACCAAGCACCAACATTACTAACTTTTCCAACTAGCCCACTTTTGTTAACAAAATAATGATATATATATATATATATATATATATATATATATATATATATTCAGTTCTGACTCAAAAGTGGAAGCCCCCCATATTGGCAGGTGAGACATGGAATTCCCATTTGACGTACATGCTCTCCCCTTTTAACAACCTAGCTTTACGGAGTGGGCTCTCTGCTCTTAACAGCCTAGCTTTTAGAATGTAGTGTGTTTCTCCACTCCCAAAGTTAATTTGGGGTAGGGTTACTTTTTTTTAATCCCCTTCAGTGTTCTGCTCGTGGTTGCTTCAAGCGAGCTACTATCTTGTATATGCAGATTCGTAAAATATTTTGTGATTTGACTATTTGGCTAAAAAAATATTAATCAAATAACAGGAGAAAAGAATCCTTTCAGTTGAAGAAAAAATTAGGAGAAAAATATGCCTATCAAATGCCCTTTTTTCCTTTTTCTCGTACATTAATATCATTAATTGTTTTAGAACAGTGCCACTAACTTTGACTCTGCAATTCCTACTGAAAATAACAAAGAGAGCATAATGCCTTCTGCTTTAATCCACATCCTATATTTCATTTGCAACGCATATTAAATGAAGATTTGGACTTGAGAGAATACATTACGGGCAAGGGGAGTTCTGGTTTGACTCGAGGAGCTGCAGATACAATGTTAGCTTCAGGTTTTGCACTTTTCCCAGTTGCACTTCCGCCCTTGTCCTTTTTTACCTTTTTGATTGAAGCACCTTGCTTTCCTCCTTCAATTGATCTTTTCTAAAAGAGAAACATGTAAAAATAAAAGTGAAAAAGCACTCAACTAGTGGATTCACAGAATTAAAGTAATTGAAAGTTGAAACACCTTCAATTGAAATTCAGGCACAAACTTTGTTAGAAATGCCTAGACCTAGATTCTAGAAACATATGGTACTGGATTACCCAATATAAGCATTGAAGGAATACGATAGGGTCAGAGGTGCACTTCAAGAACAGATGTACCTTACTCTCATCATTATCCCCCTCTTTTGCTTCTGCTTCACCTTTTTCAGAGTCTGAAAGCAAGGCCCCGGCCTTCTCCAGCCGTTCCTCCAGAGAGTCTTCAAGCAACTATGGGAGAAGGATTATTGAGATTGAAAACAGATAATTACTGAATAAGTCATTTATAATTGATACATTCATTTGAAAAATTGAATAAAAAATTCTTTTAAACCAGGGTCCAAGGGTTCTCATAAACAACTGCTTGTGCCCTGGATGCTACTAAAGCTGTAGAGCTACGTCTTTGTTACTCATCAACTATTGCCAGTTCAAATTAACACCATACAAAGCATGATGACAGGTAAGCTTGAATTTAATACTTTGCAAGCAGATATTTCCGAATAAACCCATGCTTAATCAGACCGATCATTGAAGCAATAAAGGGAAAGGGTGAAGGGCTAAAGGGGTTGGGTTGTGGTCAAACTGGGATTTTAGATATACACATATACCTATTCTATGAATATGATAACATGTATAAACAATAAAATCAATTAAATAAATGAAAAATATTTCAAAAAATATAATAGTTCCATAGTAGATATAATAATAAACACATAACATTCAACACAGTAACTTTCTTAACTAAGAAAAAATATTAGAAACAATTCATGTGGTATTACTAATTATATTATAATATTAAACTTACGAAATTATTTTATTTTATTTTTTGGTAATATTGTACGGTGGAACAGGTATTTGCTTTATGAAATCAAGTTATAAATATTTTTGTAATATATATATATATATATATAAAACAGATAAATGTGCTTGTTTCTTGTAATGTTTGATAATTGATTATTCAGTCTAAAGACTAATATTTTGTGATTTAAAAAATAAAAATAGCATGCAACAAATAACATAGTTTTCTGCACCATGACCAAAGGCATGAACTGGCTTCTCATTTTGCACTGTATGCAAGGGAGAACTAGGAATGGTGATGAGGCGGAATCATATGCTACCATGTCATTGCTCAAAACTAGTTGAACCCATTGAACTAGTACCACTGTTCCGATTTGCCAGAAAACCAACTGGTTCAGTCCAATTTAGTTCCAGTTATTAAAATTTTTGGTTCTTGCAACTAAACAAAGAGTTCCAGGCATCATTCCAAGCGCTATGATGACATAAGCACGACAAGTGAGCAACTGTCTCACAGTCACAGTTCAATTGACTGGTCACAAACCAAAGTGTGCTTAACTCCATATCGGCTCTCAATATATATTTGTCTTGAAAGAAATAGCGAGCAAAATAAGTTTTAGGTATTTTTCATGCTATGGAGACACTTTAATTACAACAAAAGATTAGAAAAGTGAATAACTAGGGTCATAATAAACGAAACAACATGAGCACTTTGTCAAGTTTTGAAGATATCTTATTAGACTCACCCCCCAATGTATTTCTTTCTGATTTATCTGGTCTGCTGCATCCTGACTGCTTCCAGTAAGGGTAACGGCCTCTGGATCATCAGAAATTGAACTAGGTTGTCCAGGAGTAACTGTATTACAACAAAAACAATGAAGTACATGCAATAACAAGAAGTTCAAATGAGCATATGGAACTTAAAATGAATAAAAGTACCTTGGAAGTTAATATGTTCATTGATAATACCAAGTATGGTGGTGGATTGCGTACTGTGTAGATGTTGCAACAGAAGCTCATAGGAATACTGGCAAAATATTAACTGTGTTATCAGCTTCCCCCCACATATTTAGCTCTACTTTTATTTTTAAAAAAATGAACAGACCATGATGATGAAAATTCAGAAACAAGTACCAAAATAAACAAAGACAATGATTGTCCAGTAACCAAAAAAAAAAAAACGAAGAACCAAAGAAGTAATCTCTATCAACAGATCACCCATATTAACTATAACATTGATGAATTTCACATAAAGATAAAGTAAATAATATAAGTTAATCTGCACATATGCATGTTATTTCGATTAAGCTCTCGCAAAAGCCGAATCCATCATGATAAGGTAAACAACAGCAATAGCACACCACAACATAGATTAAAGTAGAAATCATGGTAAATCCCAATTTTCCCCTCCGAATCAATATGTTATATCTAATGTGAAATCTCTGAACATAGGAATACACTATACTGAGATGATAAATACTTTTCACCAATGTAGTGTTACCCGACTTGCGATCATCAGGGTACACAGTACAGTATGTAGTTAATAGCACGCTATAGTGCCGCTATAGCGGCATAGCATAGCGGATCAGCCCCTGGCCACTATGGTTCTCGAATAGCGTAGCGTTTTCTGATAGCGGCCAGAATAACGGGAAATAGCAACAATAGCGGCTACAAGAAAATGTGTTAAGAACTCATTTTGACCCCTCCTCAAATGAGCATCTGACGGTCATATTTGGGGGTATTGTCGGTTTAATGGTCATATATTGTCATTTTTTCAGACCAAGGTTAAATAATATTCACCTTTAGCTCCTTTTTTTACTTTTGTTATTATTGACATGAAGATTATAACATATGATTATTAATTATGAGTTTGTGTTTGCAATTTTGGGTAGTCTGTTATGTTTTACATTTACATGTGTATATCTAATTTTTTAGCTTGTGTATATATACATTGCAATAGCGGCCATCCCGCTCCCGCTATCCTGCTATAGCGGTATCCGGGATTGATAACTATACAGATACACATGTGGTATGTCATTGTGTATAGTTCGCAATTCAGAAAGTTAGGATTAGATGTTACACTACTTGGTATCTTGGTATGATCTTGTTTCACTATGATTAAAATCTGTATTATATACATGAGAAATAATATAATTCTTTCCACGCATGAAAGAAAATCTTACCTTAGCCATATCTAAAATTGGTGCATATTAGCTTTCTGCATTGAGTATCATAGGTTTCATTTTGTTTATTTATTTATTTTGGTAGAAGGATCCTAAACTCTGTAGGTTTGTGAAATTTTACTCCAAAAAAAGGGTGAAAATGCAGCATCAAGGCTTACTGCTCTCAGTGAATAATGATGTTGAGAAGTTAAGCATTTCATAATGCCAGTCTTTTACAAATCTGGACTTGGAGTTGAGAACAAAACCAGACATCCTGCACTGTGCTTCCTGTGTCCAGTAAATACGTGGATGGTCATGGTAGAGACTCAGAAACCAAGGCTTCCCCAATATCCTCAATTTAGCTCTTTCAGATTTACTGCTATTAGTGATCCTGATCCAGCATGTGAACATACAGTGATTGGGGTCACGCAATATAATATGTGATTCGAGGGGGGATGGGCAAATTTGGTAACATTGATCCCATGCACCTATAAAATCTATAGGCTACAACATTGTAAGCATATCAAATGTTTTGTTCAATGCATTATAATAATGCAATGAAGTGTAATATCGTGTGCAGGCATGATCCAGCATATATAGTCAACAAATTGTATTCAGTAGCAATAAAGAGCCAGAACTTGCAATAACTTAAAGCTAACTGCAAACCAAATTGCTATAGAGTGGTTTATATTTAACTATGGGCATGGCCGACATGCAAAGCCTGAGGCACAGCCCGACAAGTAATTTCAACAAGAATCAAGGCAAAAGAGGAGGGTTTGGGTGTATTCAAATTAGGGTTCGTGTATCAAGTGGCTAATCCTTGTAATCTTCATTTATCATAGTGAATTTTCTCTATGTTCTGCGGCTTTGCCAGTGGACATAGGCCTATGCTGTAGGTCGAGCGGCATTAATTTCTTGCCTATTTTTCTTCTCCCTATATTTGATTTGCACTCCAAATTACAACACATGTACTAATACCAAACATTTTCTCAAAAAGTAAGACATCATAAATATTGTTCAAAAATAAATTTTCACCGTGATCATCATTGAACACAGAAGAGAAAGCACAAAACAGACACTAAAGATCTGGAGTTTTATAGTTGAACAAAATGTTTAATTTTAATATGTGCGAAGTCCAAACAGAAGAATTTCAACTATAGCATAGCTGATAAACAAATCCAGGAGAATCAAGATATTACCTCACATATCTTTATGTTGAATTTGCTCTGCCTAAGTGAATGAGCAAATTCCATTTCCTGAGTGAGAAGAACATTGTAGGAATATTCAATGCTAATTTCTAATGATCCAACAACTTCAACAAACCTATGACATCAACTAACCTCCAGATGAGCAGGAGAAAGAACTCCTTCCAGCTTTTGAAGGTCGCGTAAGTGCATCATTTCATGGTCTTCACGGAAGGTGTTAAAAAAGTTCCGAGCTGAGAATAACAATCACACAATCACATAAATAGAAGAATAAAACACATGTTGCAATGACAGCCCTGAGCCCACATTGGGAACTGCACATGCTTGTATTAGATATATTTATACCTTCCTGGATATGCCCTTTTGCCACAAGATCCATGAAGCAATGAATGAATACCGGATAAAGAACACGAAGCAACTCATACTGCAAGTAAGTAGCAAACCATGTAATAACAGTAGAACATAAAGCATAAATACCTGATAAATGCATTAAAAAAAAACGTGCTACCTTGTACAAATCTAGTGAGGAGTAAGTCCATGTTCTTAGTCTGCTATATCCATCATGGAATCTAGCAGGACCAGACTCCAACCTGAAAAATAAAGGAATTTGATACAAAGAGCTTAAGCATAATCCAGACATGACACATGACAGACATTGGAAGAGAAATAATGGTGGCCGTGTTCAATAAAAACATGTCAAGCCTCTTGTTTACAAATTATCTATGAGTACCAGCTCATACAAATGCTAGTTAAAAAGCACACAACCACGGTATAACAATGAATAAGGAACAACGCGGGTTAAGAATGTGAAATATAGTAGAATGCGAGCTTCGAGAACCTATGTTGTGGTTGTGCAAACAAAATTAGGAGAAAGAAGTGAGAAATTACTGAGAGAAAGCAAGGATGTTGTTGGCAAATTCGGGTTCGAGAGGAGAATTGGTCTTGTTGTGTTGGAATTCTTCCTGGAACGCCTTCTCCGTTTGCTTGAACCCTTTCTTCTTCAGGTATGCAGTCACATATCCAACTATTTGATCTTCGTCCATTCTTCGATCTTCTCTCTGAACTTCCACTTCAATCTCAAAACCCCACACAAACAAGAGAAAACCCTTTCACTTCGTATCGCGGTCGCAGCAGATTCAGCTAGTGAAATTTCATGCTTTGTTGGGGTTATTTTCGGAATGAGGTGGGATCTCATCTGATAGATAATGGGCTTGGGCTTCTACTCCCTTTTGTTAGCTATTGGATTTGGAACTGGGCCCACCCATAAAGAACACAAGCCCAAATAACGGGCGTGTGCGAGTTCTTTTTTCTTTATAAATTAGGGCCCAACTGTTTACACCTTGCATTATTACTTAACACACCTAGCAAATTTTAAATTCCCATCATTTTCCAAAACTACCCTTTTTAGTTCTGTTCCCCCCCTCTCCCAACACATCCGGAAACTGACCTAGCTCCGCAGCTTCTCCCACACACCGCGCGCCTCCCTCACTTTCCATCCACTCAGCCGAGCGCCTCCCAAACTGTTGGAATCGCACCGCACGCCTCTCGCACCACGTCCACCTCCCACTCAGCTTCAACCGTCGCGTTGTCTTCAGGTAGGAACTCATGCATCTCTTCCTCGGATTAATTCGTTCATAGGTTGTCAAAAGCGTTGTGTTTTGTCTCCGTATTGTCGTTTCCGGACAGCCTGGTGTAGTATGGTGTTTGAGCTCACCCGGATTTGCGTTTCCGGAAATACTCCGGAATTGGTTTTCCGGACATTTACCGGATTCCAAATTCCGGACGTTACCGGAATTCATTTTCCGGACGCGCGTTCTGAGAACTCGTCCGCAAACTTATTTTCCGGAAGTTATCCGGATTTCAAATTCCGGACGTTACCGGAAATGATTTTCCGGATGTTATCCGGATTTCAAATTCCGGAAATTTTCCGGATTTGAGTTTCCGGATGGTTTAATTTTATTTATTTTTTTTAAAATGCTGGAATTGGAATTGTCTCTAACTGTATTGGCCACTTAGTAGGAGTAGTGATAATTGGACACAAAATTGGTGCCCAACATCGTATAATAGTATTCCTTCCTAGCTATTTATTGTTTTATTCGCTCAAAATAATGGTTTGCATGTAAATCTGCATACTTATTAATTATTGAAGCTTAATATGTAATGGTTTGCATGTAATTATGCATACTTATTAATTATTGAAGCTTAATATGTAGCTTGTAATGTTATTACTGAATTTCTGCGTGTAATCTCTTATGCAGGATGGTGCGTACTCATAGTGGAGTGGGGCCTCCTATTGACCGACAGCGACCGACGGCTTCTGCACGTGCTCAACGTGCTGCTGCTAGTCGTGTAAATCAGATTCAGCAGGATGATGAGGTTGTTGGACAGGATCCCTCTCCGGAGGTTGAGGTACCTGTACAGCTTCAGCAGGAGGATGATGTTCCACCTGTTGAGTCCTTCCCTGGAGGCCTAGAGGATACGACTGTCCTTAGGTCATATGGTGAGCATGTTGCTCACGCTCTATGGAACGGATACGTAAGTATCCTCTATAAATTATAATATTACTAATTTACAATTTGATTTAGTTTAATATTAAATAAATTGTTATCACTGATATTTCATACGTGTTTATGGTTGCAAGACCGTAGAGGTAAAGGTAAAGGATGAGTTTTAGTCAAGAAGGATAATCAAGGTAAATCACAATTTATTCTTACATCTCCATATGTTCCCATATTAAATGACATGTCCATGTCCTCAGATACATTGCCAAAATAACCATCCATGTCTGAAAACAACATTAAAACTACCATTATAACAAATAATAATAACAAAAACAAATAATAATAATAATAATAATAATAATAGTACAGCATTAATTTTGCAGCAGGAAATTTACACCTCCGAAAACTAGTTTCCGTATGCTAAATTTGGAATTCGAAAATGCACCTCCGGATTTTAAATTCCGGAGGCACAAAGTTTTTAACTTCCGGAAACGTAATTCCGGAGGCATACAATGAAAATAGTTAAAAAAAAGCATCCAGAAACTAAATTCCGGATGTGTAAAAGCTAACACATAAACACATTGCGTCCGCAAACTAATTTCCGGAAGTTTTCCGGAAAATGGTTTCCGGAGAGTGTCCGGTGTGTTCGGAAATGGATGGGATGCCGGAAGTTTTCCGGAAATAAAATTGCGGATTTTTCAAGTGCTTAGTAACGTACTTACTTGCAACTGACGACCGTTTACAGCACGAACCAACGAACCAACATGAGCCCTTTAAACCTGCAACCCACTCTCAAACCAAACCAATTTGATAATACTCATAGAACTCTGTGTGACAATGGTGGCAGAATGGTAGTAGGGGTGTAACGGGTTGGTTTGGTTCGGTTTTAAGTCGAAAAAAAATCCAAACCAATCAAAATTGACCGGTTCGGTTTGGTTCGGGTTTCTTTGTTTTTTCCTATGAAACCCGAACTAAACCAAACCGATGAAGTTCGGTTTGGTTCGGTTCGGGTGTTCGGGTCCCCTATTAAAAAATGAAAAAAAAAACAAAAAAAACAAAAATTAATACACACTGAACAGTGACCTAGGTGCTCATTCCATCAACCACTCCGCCGCTGCCCCTTCTTTCTGCTTCAATCTTCATCTCTTCTTCAACAACAATTTAACTTTATCATTATTATTTAATCATATTTTAGTAGTATCCGTTTCAGGTTTGAAGATCTGGAAAGCATGTGCATCATCTTCACCTTGCCACCCACTTTTCTTGAGCGTCTCGTAGGCACGGCCAGACGGATGGGATTCATGGGAACGAACTTGAAGTAGTGAAGCACAACGCCGAATGGGAACGAACTTGAAGCAGTGAAGTGCGACGGCGACGGAAGCCCTTGGTGGACTAAGGACGACGCAGCTTGGACAAGGATGAAGCATGACGGAGGAGCTACGAGCCGAGGACGCTGACGGTCTGGTCACGGCTGTGTCCCTGTGTGCAGCGGCCGGCGGTGACAGAAACTAAGTTAGGCTGAGAGAGATGTGAGATGGTGAGAAGACAGACCTGCAATAGTGATGAGTGAGTGATTTTCGATACTCCCTGTGTTAGATTAGGTCAGGATTTAGGGAAAAGTATGGTGGTCGGGTCGGGTACTCGGGTGATCGGTTTTAGAAATTAAAATCCAATACCCGAACCAAACATGATTGGTTCCCATCGGTTCGGTTCGGGTTTTTACCCGAACCAATTAACTTCGATTTTTTATGGGTTGGTTCGGTTCGGGTTGGTCGGGTTGGTCGGGTTTACCCGGTCCACTTACACCCCTAAATGGTAGACAGAACGATGGTTTTCTGCTGAGAAGGTGGGGGAAGGAAGTGTGTTTTCGTGTGGGGTGTTGGGTGTGGGTGTTGGGTGTTGGGTGTGGGTGTGGGTGTGGGTGTGGGTGTGGGTGTAGGTGTTGTTGGGTGTGCGTGTTGGAGGTGGAGGGAACCTGGAATGTTATCAAAAGGGTATTTTTGGAAAGCAAAAATCAGAATGAAGTTGCAAGGTGCCATTAGTAAATTGCACGATGCTAATAGCAACGGCCTATAAATTAATGCATCCAAGTTCCAATATTCCAACTTCTGCAGACAACAACCAAAAAAAAAAAAAAAACTAGAGAGAAATAAAAGAGAGGGCATTGATTATAAGTGTGATGATAATAGCGACATATATTTTAAACATTTAAATCCAACTAGTAAGAATTATCAAACATATGATTGGTCCGAATGGTAACGGACTCGAGTCATGGTCAGAGCTTCGATCTCTGGCTCTTGCGAATGGAGAACGGTCGAGAGATATCAATTCTTCAATGTTGTCCAATATCTTGAGGGATTAGTTTTCACAATTGCGCGTGGAGGATATCCTAGAAAGAAAAAACTAATAAGAATTCAATGATTTAAATTAATTAAATGTTCATATTATAAAATGTTATTAAATTATTATTTTTACAAAATAATTTTATATGACTATTTTAAAAAAATAAGAATACCGACAAACATCTATGTGACACTACCTCCAATAATAACAATAATGATGACAATAAAAATAAAATAAAAGATTCGGACAAATAATTACTTATCCTATCCGATTAGTATATAGTATATAGTATACAAAAATCGTTAAAAAAATTTCGTCTTTGTCAACAAGATTCATAGAGTGTGTTTGGGAAAGCTGGAAAAAAAAGATTATGCTGATAATCAATTTTTGTATAATCGATTATTGTGATAATCGATTATAATCAGAATCTGTTTTTGTTTGGGACTGTTTGCTCAAAAGCGATTTTAAGATAATCTATTTCGTTTGGGTGGTGCAAAAAAAATCACTTTTATATAATAAATTACGAAAAAAGATATGGAGTTATTTGTATAATTTAATAATATTTTTTTAGAAGGTAGTTTTATAGGGGTAAATAGGGAAGAGAGTTTTGAGAATGAAAAATAATCAAATCACAATAATCTTAAGCTAGAAAAAACTAGATTGCATAAAACAGCTTTTTTCCCTAAAAAAAGCTTTTTTATAAATTTAAGCAAAATGCCAAACATAATAGATTATCTATGAAACAGCTTTTATGCTAAAAAAACAGCTGAAACCAGGGAAAATAATCTTTCCCAAACATACTAATAATGGAACACACTTTTGACTTTTGGCTTCAATTAGAGGGCACGTAATTGTGTGCCTAATAAAAGACGAATTGATAACAATTCATTACCGGCAAGTCTGATCTGCTGGCACGAGGCAGTGAGCACCATTCAGAAGCGTGCTTTCTGTAGTTCGCCCCCCTAGCTAGATGATCAATATATGATATATTTATATAGTAAGGTAATCAAGAGATAGATAAACATAAATACTTTAATATATAAAGCCTTATAAGTTTAAGAAGGTTCTATTCTTTAAGTTTGATATTTATAGTTTTTTATATGACTTTATCATAAGAGTTTTATATCAAAAACAATTACTTGTTGACCATCTCAAACATTGAACTGCATTGTTCTGTTTTAATTTATAATATCACTTAAATAAGTAACATGATCAAATGCTAATAGGGAAAAATCCATTTATTTGTATTGAAAAGAGAGTTTTTGTTCTTTTTGGTAATCAGTATTGAAAAGATACTTTATTTATTTATTTATTTTTTATATGAATTGAAAAAGATAGTTTAATTCACAATTATACTGAACGAAATAAGTTTGTATATCATTTTCAGAATATAAGTACATATATCATATTTTAAAAAGACAGCTCACGGCAAACGATCGGAATGTTGTGTTGTGAGTCTTGTGACAATGGTAGAAGAGATGTACCAGTGCCTGTCTTGCTTGCATTATTGCAAAGTTTGATGGAAACTCGGTGTTATCATCCCACACTGCTTACTCTTGCTTAGACATCACCGTACCAGAACGATTGGATGGCGGCTTGAGAATCCAGCATGAGTGGGCAAATAAGACAAATAAGATATAATTATTTTTCTTCACCTAACATTTTTTCTCTCTAGTAAGGGAGGTGGTACCTTATGAAAATAATTGCATTCGTCCATCAATTATGTGTTAGATGACATGAAATAAAGTTCATTAAGTTTAATCAGTTCATAAAATAATGATAAATTTAAAATCGAATTTTTTTTTATAAGCAAAATATAAATTGAATAGAGGGTACAAGAGATACCTAACCCATATACAATAACCAGAAATACAGTGGAGAGTAGAACCAATGTAAATAAAATACTAGAATACTAGACAAGCCTATTCCATTATTGCAAAAAATCATTTTAAGGTTATCTTTTTTTTTTTTTGACAGAAATTTGAAGGTTATCGAAATATGGTGGTCATATATTATATAATTGAAAATTATTTTCACGTGAGTTCTTTTTTTTATTTTCAATATTGTCGTATGATTAAACAAGGAAAAATATATATATAATTTTGAGTTTAATTGATATACACTGTCAGTATAATGATTTTTTTTATATTGTCAATCAATCATAAGTTGTCGCATCATTGAAAATCTTTGACTCTTATCCTAACCACCTTAAAAGTAATATATATCTTGATTTGTGATTGGTTGACACTGACAGTGTAAAAACTTTATACTAACATTGTACAACAATTAAACTATAATTTTTTAATTCTAAAAACATATATATTTTAACATACGAGGCCAACCGCCCAACATATCCTGTTTGATCGAAAACTCAAGTTTAGTATTGTGCATTTGTGCCACTTTGAGACTAACCATCTTGGTAAAGTAGGGGTCTGCATCAGTTCATCCAAATCAATTCATAGTTTCATACCACAAACCCGATAAGTGAGAGCTGCATTCTTGGGCGGTGGTATTGCTATTACTCGAGCAGTAATGTTTGTATTTTGCAATTGCTGAAACTGGATCTTTTATTTTCATATAAGCAAGAGTATATGTATATATATATATAGTGTCAGGGGTACTCAATCCATATACAAGAGATCAAACCTATGTAAAAGAAATACCTATCTATGATAAGAACATAATTAAGTTTGCATATGTCAAAGCCTCTAGCCAAACCAAGCAACCAGGTCAAGAAAACACCCCAAAAAAGATAAAAACCCCAACATTGTCACCGTTCCCATGAGCCCAATAGTAATAACAACAACCCCAAACACAGATGAATAAAGAGACAATGCCAACAACAAAAGTTTAAAGCCAGTTCACCTTTTATCTGCAGAACCTGTTTCCCCACCAACATAACAGCTACCACACCAAACTCAAACCCAATCAGACTGAAAATACCCATCTGCAAATTGTCTACCCCACAAACCAGAAGTAACTCCTAGAGAACTTATTTCTGAGCATCGTACCATCCATGGCCCCAGGAACTGGATCCTTCATTCCTTCCTATTATTTTCCTGGTCTTTTTTCAATTATGTTGGTCAGCAATTAATTTTGGGATGTGCCAGGGGACTTGGTTGTGATGCCGTTTAAATTCTTGAATCTTCTTTTGTTTGCTTTGTTGTTCTGATTGGATTGTTTAGTATCCCTTGTACCATGTTTATAATATTCCTCTTTGCCTTTCAAAAAAAATAAAAATAAAACTGCAAAAATTGAGTCGAAAATCGAACAAAACAGAAAAATCGAAAACCGCAAAATAAATACATTGTTGTTCTTGTTGGACATAGATCGAATTTTGTATCCCATAGTAAAATTGATCAAATCAAATCCAAATCAACCTACTGTATATATAAACAGCATTATTTTTGAAATTATAATATTACTCATACTTAAAAATTGTTTATCATATTTTTATGAATGAACACCGTCATCTTCTTTTCTATCATGTATAATCTTGCACGTATTAAGGAACAAAAAAAAAACAGCAACTATTTTTTGAAAAGTTAAATATTTTTTGAGTGAAAAAAAAAATAGATAGATTCAACTAAATTTTTCTCTCATCTACCAATAGAGAAAACAATATTTTGTTTTGGAATAATTCAATACCGGCGAACTGAGACATTAGCTATGAAATGAAATTGGAGAACCCGCTGATTCACGTCATTTTGCTTTGCATTACCTCACACCAAAATCAAAACGTGTGTAAAAAATAAAATTAAATAAGAGAAGGAGAAAAGAAGCATTTGTGGTGAAAAGTTAGGATTTGTTTAGATAACTTTTGGAGCTTGCAAGCATGTTACTCTTTCCATAAGAGTTTTGCTCATCCTTTCAGAAAGGCCATTCTGCTATGGTGTTCCCCTCACTGTTTTGTGCCTTCTGATTCCATGATCTTTACAAAATTTAGTGAAAACATCAGCTAGATACTCAAGGCCATTATCTGTCCTTAAGTTCTTAACCTTTTTATTAAATTATAAATTTAAAATAATATGTTCACGAACATGTGTAGTCAACATTATTCTATTTTTTATAAAAAAAATTATTATTCTATTTTTTAATTTTAATAAAAAAGAAATACCCAATAACGTTCGATCACTTCGGTCAACTTGCAGCAGCCCAGCGGGCGAACCCCAATGAAAAAGAATCGTTTAAGCTTGAAAGACACTCGTGGACAAAAAAACAAAAGAGCTATAAGGACACTTGTCACTCCACTGGTGACTCGGTGAGTGATAAAAGAATGGAGGACAAAAATTAGTTATGGTTGCTTTGTCCCGTGATACCGAGGGTGACCGCAGGACCACAACTAACTCAGAAGGTTCGCGCCACTATGGCGTGGATTGCAAGTTGACACCTGGTCACAATACAATCAAATGGGATATTTTGTTTTTTATTTTTTTATTTTTTACTAGTAGAATTGAATATTTTATTTTCTTATCTTATATCCAATTATAAGCAAAATTATTTGAATAATAATAGAATATATATATTTATATAGTATATATATATATATACACACAGAAATGAGTATCTGAGTTAATTATTTCCCAGAATGTTCATTATTTTTTGTGGCTTTGGGAAGTTGGCAATGCAGAGGCCGACTTCATGTATGTTTAGAACTCAGGTTACAGGTTGCATTTTCACTTCCCAATGCACATTGAATGCAAAAGCTCTCTCTTATAGCTTCGGATTGGACATGGGTTGAGGGAATAATGACGCAGGTCCAAACACTCTTTTCGCTGATGTTGAATATCAACCAACCATTTATAAGTTGCTTTAGTTAAAATCCTCAAGTTTACAAATTGACCCAATCTGCGCATACTCTTAAAGATTTACATGCCGCGTGTTACATTATTATTGGTAATGATGATAGTTAAATAAAAGGCACCTTCAATACTTGTTAGGAAAATGCTACTCTCTCTGGTCCTATATATAAGAGACAAAACCCTAAAACACACAGATCAAGAAAATATATTGAAATAAGTTATTTATAATTAATATTCATATAAATTTACAAATTTAACCCTTCAATAATTAATGAACAAACCTACTTGTATTGAAAGTTGCACTGTCTCGTAAATATAAACTCTATTATAAATAAGGGTAAAATTGAAAATGAGCATTTAATATTTGTCAAAATATATGCATGTCTCTTATATTTTGGACCAAAAAAAAGTAATCATTTACCTCTTATAATAAGGACCGGAGGGAGTATTCAATTTGCTAAGAAGTTAAGAATATAAGGGAAGGTAACCGATGTGTAGACTAACTAGACTAGTTAACTAAGGTTGTTTGGCAAAAATAGTTGAAAGACTAGCTTATAGCTGAAAAGTTAGCTTATAGTTGATAAACTAATTTTTAGCTGATAGCTGAAAAGCTAGCTGATTGAATTTGAAGTATTTAGTAAAATTAGCGGTTGAACTAGCTTATAAATGTAAAATGACATATTTACGATAAACATGATAAAGTGAGAATTTCATTATATGAATGAAGGTAAAAAGAGAGAAAAGTCAATAAGCTACAAGCCATAAGCTAAATAAATTATATAACTTACAAATAAAAGCTATAAACTAATGAGATAATATAAACTAGTCAAATAAGCTATAAGAGCTAGCTTATTAAACTTGTCAAACTGAGCATAATTTGAACCTTTCTCATAAACTAGGTTCTCATTCAATGAGTAACCTGTGGCTTGATCTTGCTAGGCTTTTATTCTATGATTTTACTGGTTTCCTTACCCCGTATCGTTTATGTTTCTGGTTAGTTTGTTGTTGTCTTGGCACTTTAGCCCCTCTATATTATAAATAAATATATATATATATATATGAGTTAGGATTCATTTACACCAGGTGTAAGTAAAAAGACTTACACCAAATCTAAATCGTTAAAATTAATTAATCCAAGCGCTCAAAATATTATGATTAAAAAAATAAAAAAGAAACTAAAAAAAAGTCACGTGGGAGGGATTCTTCCCCCTTCTTTCGCTCACCAACCGTTTCTTCATCCTTGATTTCCGGAGCCACAGAAAAGTACTCGAAACAGATATGTTCAATTTTTCACCAAGTTTTTGTTCTCTTTGTTTTACTATGGAGCAAAATGACGAGGCTGATGAGACATGTATATATGGATTGCGGTTTATTATATTACCAATTGTAAATATGTGACGATGGCCTTCAGCCCTTCACAATTCAATTTGGTGATGATCATTGTGAAGCGTTTACCACCTGTGCAGAACCAAGATCGATCAAATATATTTTCTGCAAAAACACCTCTAACTAGATTCTCCAGTGCATTCCCTCATCATCTTCAATGACATCGTTAAGAACAACCTTCTCAAAAAGGAAATGGTTTTGGCATTTTCTTCATCCTAATGCATTAAATCAAAAGGGTGTAATAAATTTGGGCAAAATAAAACTACATTTACTTCATCCACTGCAATCAGATACGCACATATATAGTTGTCTTCAACTTTTTATATATATAGTTGCACAACATCAACAAACATGATCCTGATGTGCAGTTAAACACTTTAACTTTCCTTGACTTTTTTTTTTTAAAGACCTGCGAATCCCATTGTTCCAAGTTCAAGTTTGCAACTTTATTTCTGTATCCTTGGACTGAAAAGAGGAAGAAGAGAGCTTCACAACGGCGGCGGTGATGGTGGTGCGAGTCCGACATTTCCATGATTTATTCCTGTTAGAGAAGAAAGGGGTTATGGGGGAAGAGGTCAATCTCACGTGACATTTATTTTTTAGTTTTTAAAAAAATTATTGAAATATTTTTATCCATCAGATTGATTATTTTCAATGGTTAAGATTTGGTGTAAGTGTTTTGAGTTACACCTGGTGTCAACGGATCCTATCTATATATATATATATATATATATGCAAAAATGGTATATTTAATATAAAAAAAATATTTATCTGCCTAATATATAATTTCCTTTAATTAATTCTTTAATAAAGAAAAACTTTTGTGAGACTAATTAACGTCTTTTGTAACTTTCTAATTTTCTACTAAATAAATCGACACTACATGTGCTGTTATCAAAAAATAAAAAAATAAAAAAATCGACATTACATGTGCCGGCCCACATGGATCCACGACAATAATCGATAATCATGTTAACTAGAAATTAATGTTGGTCAATTGGCAACAAATTAAAATTGCTTACAAAAAGTTTCTGATAATTTGTTTTGATCTGTATGAACAACATCAGGATATCTGTGAGTTTTGAAGGAGATGGAGTGATTAATAATGGAGTAGTTCGTAATGGAGTGAATTGAAAATGTAAAAACATACCACTTCATCGTTTAGAAGTTTAATGAGGATGTGGAGAGAAATTCCAAACCTCCCGATTTGGAAGATATGAGAATGAGAGGATTTGAATTATCATCTCACTCCATTTTATTTTATTTTTTTGATGAAATAATGAAGGAATTGCCAAACAATAAGTTAGAGTGTCTTTTCTCCACTCAACTCAATTAGTAACCACATCATTCCGTCTTCTCAAACATAACCTTAATTTCTTCATAATTTTAGGTGTTAATTCATCATATTAAGCCAAGGTTGCTCTTGTTCACATAGTGCTTTTTTTCCCATCATTCAATCCCTAATATTATATTTACTGTTGATGTTCGATATTCGAACCTTTCAACGTGAAGATAATTTTTAGTTTACTTGTATTTTTTTTTTTAAGAAAAAAAAATCAATTTATAGTTTATAAAAGGTTTTGTCCTTATTTGGTGTAGTAGAGCTATATGCAACGGGTGCAACATTTTATCCATTATATATCGTGAGAAGAAGGCACTCTCAGGTTATTTCATCACCGGAGAAAAGTGGATAGTGGTCGTTTATAGCTGATGAATTAGTTGATATTATACTTGACTTTTCATTCTGTACTATCTAGCACTGTTATGTCTACTCTTTCCTTTCACTCATCTATTGTCTGTATGAAATATGAAATGGAGAGTTTCCAAAAGTTCTAATACTAAAGTTAGGGATAAAGTTCTTTTAAAATAAGCAAAAGTATATTGTAAACTGAAATAAGGGTATATCAACCTTTAATTTGTTAAAATAAGTTAAAATGGGGTGTAAGGATGGAATCAGCTTTCCTTACTAACATTCGTTGTTACCGGCGATATAACTTTTACAGTGTTCGAGACTTGTTACGGGTGATGAGAAACAAGCTAAGTCATTATGGAGAATTGCCTCATGAAATCCAGGTTCTTTCTTGGACTAGCATTTACAACATCAATTTTTCGTTTTATTGTTTTTTTTTCTTTGGTTGGGTAGCCGTAGCCTTGACAACATGGCTGGTTGGAGTGGGTCTTTGCTAAACCGAACCCACCTATGCTCTTCAATTAGTTAGCGAACGGCCTGAAAACAATGCCATCGCCTCTTTCTTAAATAGCTAATTGACTATGTGTCTATGTCTATCCCCTGTGCTACATATAGGGAAATTCCCCATATTGTGTAGCTCTACATAGACGTATGAAACCATGCCGCAATCTATGTAACAGTGATCTGAACTTCATTTCCATGATATTATTTGTATCCTAAACCATATATTCATTGAGCTTATTTGGTATGCATTGTTAGTGTAAAGTTTTTTACACTTTTGCTTACTCCAAAAGAGAATAAAAATAAGTACCTTTTGGTTCCACACTAAGAACGAGCAAACTTTTGGAAGGTATTGGAGAAGCAATTTCACATTTCAAAATCGATACAACTTGAATCAGCTTAGAGTAACTTCTGCTTTCAGATTGAAAAATTACATTAAGTTTTACATCAAACTTATTTTCAAAATAAAAAGATCCAAATATAAATCACTCTACTGTAAATTCAATTGTATTCAAATCAATTTCATTCAAAATTATATTTATTAAACATTCATCCAAATAGACACTAATTAAGTATCTTAAAATTAAAATTAATGTTGGTAAACTGGCAACAAATTAAAATTGCTTACAAAAAGCTTTTGATAATTTATTTTGATCCGTATGTTTTACAACATCAGGCCATATTTGTGAGTTTTGAAGGAGATGTAGTGATTAATAATGGAGTAGTTAGCAATTGAGTGAAGTAAAAAGATAAAAATATATCACTTCATTGTTTGGAAGTTTAATGAGGGTGTGGAGAAAAATTCCAAACCTCCCGATTTGGAGGATATGAGAATAAGAGGATTTGAATTATCATCTCACTCCATTAATAATGAAGGAATTGCCAAACAACGAGTTAGAGTGTCTTTTCTCCACTCTCCTCAATTAGTAACCACATCACTCTATCTTCCCAAACATAACCTTAATTTCTTCATAATCTTAGGTGTAAACTAATTTTTACTCATCATATTAGGCTAAGGTTGTTCACATAGTGCTTTTTTTCCCATCATTCAATCCCCTAATATTATATTTACTATTGATGTCCGATATTCGAACCTTTCAACATGAAGATAAATTTTAGTTTACTTGAATATTTTTTTGAAGAAAAAGAAAATCCATTTATAGTTTATAAAAGGCAGAGCTTATAAAAGTAACTTATGTCATCCCATAAGGAGTTTTTGACTTATTTTCATAAGTCATTGGAACAAGCTTATGGAATTTTAACAAGTGCTTATGACCCCTCCGTGTTTTCCCCCTTCGAATCTTCTCCTGCCCCTTTCTTCATAAGCTCTTATGGCATAAGCTCTCATGCGATAAGGTCTTATGCGATAAGCTCTTAATTTAATTACTATTTACCCAAATGCGGCCTAAGTAAGAATATATTTATGCTTAATTAGCTAAAGTACATTTCTGTCCTTATTTGGTGTAGTAGAGCTATACGCAACGGGTGCAACATTTTATGCATTATCTCATGTGAGAAGAAGGCACTCTCTCAGGTTATTTCATCATTGGAGAAAAGTGGATAGTGGATGTTTATAGCTGATGAATTAGTTGATATTATACTTAACTTTTCATTCTGGACTATCTAGCACTCTTATGTCTACTCTTACCTTTCACTCATCTATTGTTTGTATGAAATGAAATGGAGAGTTAGGTATTGTCTCCAAAAGTTCTAATACCCAAGTGAGGGATTAAAATAAGCAAAAGTATATTGTAAAGTGAGAAAATATGGTATATCAACCTTTAATTTGTTAAAATAAGTTGAAACCTCAACGTACTTTGACTAATTTAAACATAAATATTTTCTTACTTAATCATTTTATATTTTTGATTACTCCAAAAGAGAATAAAAATAAGTACCTTTTGGTTCCAGGTTGAGAACAAGCAAACTTTGGAAAGGTGTTGGAAAAGCAATTCTACATTTCAAAATCGATACAACTTGAAGTAACTTGGAGTAATTTCTATTTTCAGATTGAAAAATTACACTAAATTTTACATCAAACTTATTTTAAAAATAAAAAGATCCAAATATAAATCACACAACCCAAAATGAATTTCATTCAAAATTAAATTTATTAAACATTCATCCAAATAGGCAATAATTGAGTAGCTTAAAAATTGACAAATGCAGCCACTTCAGACACGTGTCTTTCTTCGGCTGAATCCATATCTATGTGCGTATCACTTAACTTTATACAGATTTAATTTAATTTAATTTAATTTAATTTAATAACATATGGAGACAAGGAAAAAATTTCTTATTCTAATACTCCCTCTGGTCCTATATATAAGAGACAAAACCCTGAAACACACAGACTAAGGAAATACATTGAAATAAGTTATTTGTAATTAATATTCATATAAATTTACAAATTTAACCCTTCAATAATTAATGAACAAACCTACTTATATTGAAAGTTACATTATCTAGTAAATATAAACCCTATTATAACTAAGGGTAAAATTGGAAATGAGCATTTAATATTTGTCAAAATACATGCATGTCTCTTATATTTTGGACTAAAAAAAAGTAGTCATTTGCCTCTTATAATAAGGACCGGAGGGAGCATCCAGGGGTATTCATCAACCAATCCAATCCAATGTCAACCACACTAACCGAACCGAAAAATCGACAACCGAAATAACCGAAAATAGAAAAAATCGCAAACCCAAAAACACCAAAATTTTTCATTGGATTGGATCGGATTTCGGATCCTATATGTAAAACCAATACAATCCAAACCGAACCGAAATTATTTAGTTCAATGAAAATAATTTGATCTTTATATTATAAAAGTAATTATTAATCTTTATATTTTTATCAGTTATCAACTAGTCCTTATGTTACATGAGCTTAATTGGTATGTAAATGTAAGGTTTGTGTAAAAACTTTTACAATGTTAACCAATTATAAATAATGTTATGAGTGATTTTTAAAATATTTAGGACAAGAATTAAAAATTTATAATGATTTAACAATTTATGATTAGTTAATGGTATAAAATATCTTTACACATGAGAGTGCATATCAATTAAATTCATGAATATCCCGTTAAAAAACTTATTAGAAATTGCCAATGTAATATTTTAAAATTAATTTTTATTCTAAATAAGTAACAAATGCATATGACTTTTTAAATACTCAATTAAATCCAAATCAAACCGAAAATTGGATGTTCTTTGATGTAATATAACTACGTAAATATGTATTGATAAAAACCAAATTATCCAATCCAATCCAAACCGCATTTGATTGGATTGGATTGAATTTTTTGAAGGAAGCAAACCGATCCAATCCAAACCGCACATTGTTTTTATCATTAGATCGGATATTTTTTTGCTCAAAACCGATCCAATCCAATCCGCGAACACCCCTACTAATATCACTTAAAAGTTAAAAATTTCTAAAGATCCCAACTTTTTATATATCTCTTTTTAAACAAAGCTAATGATATCTACCTCTTCAATATTATGCTAACACATATCACCAATGTAGATTAAGATTGAGAATGATTAAAGTTTTGTTCAAAAAAAGAATGACTAAAGTTTTTTCTCACATCAGAAAGCCACCTTTTTTCTATTTTAGCGAAACAGCACAACGATGCTTGAGACCCCACCACTTGTGTTAATTGTAACGTGGCCCCTCGGGATAGCATTTATACAATAATGATGATATTTTGATTTGATTCAGTGGGCTTTGAAAGCTCAAGGAATTGAAAATACCAGCTGCTCCAATCCAACAAATGGTTAGGAGCCAACACTCTTTCCTTCAATTTTGTCCCCTACCCCACTCATCCCATTCCTAACCATCACCATCCTATAGCCACGTCTCTCAACCATACGTTATAATGTTCACCTCTCCTTCTTTCTTAGATTGCCTCATTCATCACGCTCTTCTCCAAACTCCCAAATGGGCTTCCAAATTAGCATCTGAAAACTGAAAACCAACTCAATGGAAGAAATCCACTGTGACAACCTTTTTGGCAAATATGAAATGGGTAGGCTTCTAGGGAAGGGTACTTTCGCCAAAGTATATTACGGCAAACAAATATCTACCGGCGAAAGCGTTGCCATCAAAGTGATCAACAAAGACCAAGTGAAGAAAGAGGGCATGATTGAGCAGATCAAACGCGAGATATCAGTGATGCGTTTGGTGAGACACCCAAACATCGTTGAACTCAAAGAAGTGATGGCCACAAAAACGAAAATCTTCTTCGTGATGGAATACGTTCGAGGAGGGGAGTTATTCGCTAAGGTCGCAAAAGGTAGGCTCAAAGAAGATCAAGCCCGCAAGTATTTCCAACAATTAATCAGCGCCGTTGATTTCTGCCACAGCAGAGGCGTATCCCACCGTGACTTAAAGCCCGAAAATCTCCTCCTCGACGACAACGAGGACCTTAAAATCTCCGACTTCGGTCTCTCCGCGTTGCCGGAACAGCTCCGATTGGACGGTCTCCTACACACCCAGTGTGGGACCCCTGCTTACGTGGCACCCGAGGTTCTAAGGAAGAAGGGCTACGATGGATCAAAGGCTGACACGTGGTCTTGTGGGGTGATCTTGTATGTTCTTCTTGCAGGGTTTCTTCCTTTTCAAGATGAGAATCTCATGAGTATGTATAACATGGTTCTGAGAGCAGAGTTTCAGTTTCCACCGTGGTTTTCATCTGATTCGAGGAGATTGATATCGAAGATTCTAGTAGCGGATCCTCAGAAACGAACCACGATTTCTGCGATCATGCGCGTGCCGTGGTTCAGGAAAGGGTTCTTGGTACCCGGTGAGGGGAAACCGGAAGAACCGGTTAAGGGGGAAGAGAATAATAATGTTGATAAGGTTTCGTCTCCGAAGTTCTTTAACGCGTTCGAGTTCATATCTTCGATGTCTTCGGGGTTCGATCTTTCGGGGTTGTTTGAGAATAAGAAGAAGAAAGGGTCGGTGTTCACGTCGAGGTGTTCGGCTTCGGCGATCGTGTCGAAGATCGAGACGGCGGCGGAGGGGTTGAGTTTCAAGGTGACGGAGGTGAAGGATTTCAAGATTAGGATGAGGGGGCCGCCGGAGGGGAGGAAAGGGAGGCTGTTCGTGACGGCGGAGGTGTTCGAGGTGGCGCCGGAGGTCGCCGTCGTGGAGTTTTCCAAGTCCGCCGGCGACACCATGGAGTATGCGAAGTTTTGTGAGGAAGATGTGAGGCCTGCTCTCAAAGATATTGTTTGGTCGTGGCAGGGGGATGCCACTTGTAACCCTATCATCACCGCGGGTTACGGTGAAGAATGTCAAAGCCAGGTTATTATATAATTTAAAATTAAAATACTGATCGAATGTAATTATTATAATTGTAATATATAAATATTGGAGAGGGTACGTCTAACAAATTTCCTTCTCCTTTTGTTTTTGTGTTTTCGTCCATATTCCCTGCCCCATTTTTAGGAAGATAGGGTTTTTAAATTATTTTTTTTTTTAAATTTTTGGTGAGGCTGTACATTAATTTAAATTATTATATCCTGCAGTTCAATCCGGAATAGAAGATAATTTTGTGTATAGTCATGATGAATGAATTTGTTTTTGTGTTGTTTCCTGTGATGCTTGAATTAAAGTGGGTTGTGTCTCTTTCAACAGTTTTTTTAATACACATGACAAAAATTGATTTTCTGATAATATGTTTAAGGAACTTAATTATCTATTAACTGTATAGAACTTTGTTGTTGTAAAATATTTTACATTTAGGATGTATTAAACTTGAGTTATTGTGAAAAATTTTAAAACAATATTCAAATTTAAAAAAATATATATGTATAGTTAATTTCAAAATTTAAATTTACATATTAAAAATATAGAATGAGAATAGTCTAATAGATTTAACGATTTTTAAGAGGCAATAATCTAATTTAATATATAGGTTAAATATTTTATAAAATATTTATCTTAAAAATATCATTTAATAATTGACCTATTAGTAGTAATAGCTTTTAATTAGTAGTTTGAAAATATATTATACTAAATTAAATAAAATAACTAAATGATATACGTATTTAATATTAATAACCATAAGTAATGCTAGTAATATACTCATTAACCTCATTTTTCAACACTCTATTATTATTTGTGGATTTCATGTGGATCCACTAAATAGAGAGTGCATCCATAAAATTGAGAGAATTTAGTAAGTTTTATATAAAATCCATCCAATAATAAAGTGTGTGTTGAATAGAGTTTGCTGTTAGCACTTTTCAATTACCACTAACTAATAGATTTGAAAATATTTTTAAAAATATAAATTAAAAAACAATTGTCTAATGTAGCTGACTAGCTGAAGCTAATGTCACATGGTTCACTAAGGAGAAAAGTGATTGTGAAAAGTGCTTAAAGTATTTTAATTTAACATACCAGGGTTGACCAGTGCGTCCTACTAATTAGCATGACCAAGAATTAAATTGATTGAAGGCTGTAATGTAGTAACAAGGCACGGCTCCTCCAATCATCCAACACAATTTGATGAAAGATGATCTAACAAGGAAGTGGCCCATGAAACCGAAATCAGGCAAATAATAAGTTATGGAAATTTCCAGCAGAGTTGAGAGAAATCGCGAAAACAACCAAAATTGTTGAAAGCAGAGTCCCTTTGCCATAACGTGGCTGTCCTTCTCTGATTGTTTGAAACGTCGTTGCCGTAATTAAGGACCATCCGACTTTTAAGCATCTTCATTCTTCAGAGCTAATATTCAAATTTTATTTGTCCAATTGACCCTCTCAACTCTTAAGTCTTCGAGTTTTGTTCTTCTAGAGAGCTGGTGAGACAACGACAAACACCCCATATTGTATGATTGATTATTACTTCATAACATAATAATTCGTATACCATAATTGTATATTTTTTTAAATATTGTTCCCTCCTGCTTGTATGCTGCTGCTCATCCAGCGTGGAAAGGGCATTGCTTGTCCACAGGGAGTGAATATTGGGTGAGCATTAACCCAGATCTTATATAGAATTTTTTTATAAAAAATTACAACTATTTAACACTTGGAACCAAAACATAAGAAGTAGTATACTGCACGTAGGGGAGGGAATAGGCCAGGCCAGGCTTTGCTTAAATAGGCCCAGCCTGTTTAAAAAATAGAAAGCCTAAGCCTGGCCTGTTACCTGTCAAAGGTTTTTTTGAAGCCTGACCTGACCTTTTTAAAAAGCCCGGCCTGACCTGTTAGCCTTTTTAAAAGCCTATTTCATATGAAGGGCTTCAAATAGGACATTTAGCTTATCTCTAAAAAGGCTAATAGGTCATTAAATTGGTCAAGTTCTCTATTTGAACTACTAATAAGGCCTCCTAGCAGGCAACATAAGGCACCCAATGAGACTTCTTAATTACTCATCCAATCCAATCCAATAATTACTCATCCAATAATTTTATCATCTATTTGCTCTTTATTTATAGAATGATGTTCTGCTTTACATGTATACTTTTAGCAATGTGGGACTTATTACTATTATCTAAAGAGTCCCACTTGATGACATCTACGCAAGCCAAGCAGCGAAGGAACAGAACAAGGTTCGGTACTATTATCTAATAATAATAATAATCCCCAAAGAGTATGTTATTGGCTTCATGAGCGTAAAGCTAATGTTGGTCACCTGATTTGTATCATCAATTAGAAATGGATTCATACGAGAAAATAACATGCTGTGGTAGCAGGTGCTGCTTATTAAAAGCAAGGTTCATATATACACCAATGCTTCATTGAGAGTTAGTCCCACATCTCTCAAAGTATACATGTGAAGCAAACCAACATTCTATAAATAAATAGCAAATTGCATCATCAAAATAAATAATCCCATTTTACTCAAAATGCATATTATTTTGCACATAAAAAAATATACTACACTTTATCTTTTTTTTCTCAGCAGCTAAGTATATGTTTGAATGAACGTTTGACAAACATGATTTTGAATGGAATTGATTTTGTAGAATTGATTTCAATATAATTGAGTTTGAAGTAAAGTGATTTATGTTTTTTATGCTTTTATTTTGAAAGCAAGTTTGATGTAAAACTTAGTCTAATTTTTCAATCCAAAAACAGAAGCTACTCCAAGCTGCTTTTGCTAGAATTAAGTTTGGAAGCAAAATTGCTTCCCCAAGCGTATAACCAAACACTTTTTTTTTTTTTTTACTAGAATCACGTTTGACAGGTACAGAAGTACTTCTAGCGTCTCCAGAAGTGGAACCAAACACACACTAATAACAGTAGAACAGCACCAGACTTCTTATAAGAGAGGGGCCTCAACGATTATGACGTATCATTACCGAGCTGAAATTAAAGACAATACTGAATAAGTTTATGTTTGGTAAAAACTAGCAAATAATGGATAAGCTAGCTGATAGCGAATGAGCTTATAACGGATAGCGGAAAAGCTAGCTGATAGCGGATGAGCTAGCAGATTGGATTTGAAATTTTGGTAAAACTAGCGATTGAATTAGCTGATAAATGTAAAATGACATAAAAGGACATGTTTGCATGTTTTTTATACAACTTATTTTAAAATATTGATCACTTTTAATACTGTAATTTATTATAAATTATTTATCTTTTTAATTTTAATATTAATTATTTTTAATAAATAAAATGGGATAACAAAAATAAAATTATATATCGATATGATTTTTATATAAATTTTAGTTTTTAATAGTATGATTATTATTTTATTTTATTTTATTTAGTTAAAGATAAGTGAGAAATTTAATTAAGATAGTATGGATATAAAGCTTTTATATATAAAATACAACATTTTTAGATATAAAGTTTTTTATATGATTTCTTAAACAATGTTACCATGATACTTTCCTTTAGATAATAGTTATATAAGGTTTAAATATGTTAATTGAAAAATGGATCTGTGTTCTTTCCTCCATTTTGTTTTATGTTGTCTCTCATGAGAAATGAAGAGATAAAAACTAGACTTAATTACATTTTTTGTTTCTATAGTTTCACAAATAGGTTATTTTGGCTTCTGTAGTTTTAATTGCTCAAAACAAGTCTATATAATTTTAAAATCAAATAAATCTGATCCTGTCGTTAACCTATCGTTCAATACTTAGCGAATGTTGTTGTTGACCTGACTAACCTTTTGTGACATGATCACATTAGTGTAGAATTAATTTTATTTAATTAGTTGAAAAAAATGCTAAAGACTTTCATTTAATTACTTAAAGGGTTAATTTCATTTTTTTTCCGTAGAAACAAACTTACTGTTAAACGGATTTGGGTTCCTTGTATTCAGCATTCACACATTCATTGATATACACCGTTAGATGCATTTGAGCGTGTATTAAAAAAATTTTAAAAAATTCATCAAAATTCATCTTATAACTTCATGAATACGTGAATGCTGGGAATAAACATTCCAAATCGTTGTGTAACTGTCTTACTGCAACATCCGTGACCTTGTAGTTGTACAGAATACAGATTTGCTTGAATGCATATATGTTTAGCATAATTATGGGTCTACGGGCATAGGAATTGTTTGCTTCCTTCATCCAATGCGAAAACTTTTGGGCTTTGTGGTATTGATTTTGTGCGCCCAGGTGTTATGGTTACCCACTTCCATACGTCTTGGGAAAGTGGCAAAGAACTGAAGCTGGTGGACATTGTATGGGTCTCATTTTTTGGCCCAATCAAGGACAAACACTATTTGTAGCAACTATAATCCTCTAGTCTTAACATTTGTTAACTAGTTTCTTTTTTCTTTTTTCATGACAGCAATTCTTATTCACCGTAAAATCTAGTCGAAGATAAAAATTTATTTATTTACTTTGTGGGTTCGTCTCAATTTTTCATAGCGAATTAGATGTTATACCTTTAGCGATTGCAAATGGAGATACTGAGTAGTAAAAAAGACATGAGGCGAACAGTCTATATTATTTACCCAAGAAATCAGGTGGAAATTAAGAGCGTAGTTCGACAAGAGATTTATATCATTGTAGTCTGTAGAGGTCCTTTCATAACCTTAAAAAACATCAAATCAAATAAACTATATCATATTGCAATGATCTTGCGTGCCTAGCTAATTTACCCACAATTAAATATCTTGACCTAAATTGACCTACAAAGTTATGATGGATGATTGGGGAACATCAAGGGCGAGTACTCACATTAAAAAGCAAAAAAGCAGCCAAGATGTGAGCAATTTTTGGATGAGCTTTTTTGAAGTTGGGCATGTAGATTAACTTTTGATATGCATGTTAATTACATCAAAGACATATATTTTTATTAACTATATATATCTATAATTAATTTATATGAATAAAATGGAAATTCAATCTTATCCCAGAATTTCTCACCAAGATGTAACATTAGAAAGCTATATTATTTGTCGTGTGTATAGAAAAAGTTTTGTTGGAAAAAATAAAATTCATTTCGATGATTTATACATTTAAAAGATATTAATTTTTAATTATCGATTAGAGACACTCTTAATACAACAAAAAGAGGAAAGATATAGAGTGTGTTTGGGAAAGCTGGAAAAAAAAAATTATGCTGATAATCAATTTTTGTATAACGATTATTGTGATAATCGATTATAATCAGAATCTGTTTTTGTTTGGGACTGTTTGCTGAAAAGCGATTTTAAGATAATCTATTTCGTTTGGATTGTGCAAAAAAAATCACTTTTATATAATAAATTACGAAAAAGGGTATGGAGTTATTTGTATAATTTAATAATATTTGTTTAGAAGGTAGTTTTATAGGGGTAAACAGGGAAGAGAGTTTTGAGAATGAAAAATAATCAAATCACAATAATGTTAAGCTAGAAAAAACTAGATGGCATAAAACAGCTTTTTTTCCCTAAAAAAAGTTTTTTTTTTAAATTTAAGCAAAATGCCAAACATAATAGATTATCTATGAAACAGCTTTTAAGCTAAAAAACAGCTGAAACCAGGGAAAATAATCTTTCCCAAACATACTCATAGTACCAATTAACAAATCAACTAATAACCATTTACATCTTTTATTTTAGCTTATATAAAAAAAAACTACGTCTTTTATTTATTTTATTTTTTATGCTTAACTACATCTTTTATTTTAATATATATGCTCTCCCGTTTTATGAGTAGATAAAGTTGAAGTCTGCTTCATTCTTATGCTAATATTATATTTAATTAAAAAAAAATGACAAAGTCTTTTTTTTTTTTCTCCACTATTTCATTATAAGGATTCTGATGCTATATATATAGAACTAACTTTTCGATATAGCTTCCTTGGAGAAATATGCAGCAAAAAGAGTATAATCATGGTTCGAATCATGCAAAGGTGCTGGCGATCATATCCTTATACATAATCTCCAATGATAAATAAAAAAGTCTTACTAAACGATCTAAATTAAGTGGTAGTTGGTAAGACTTGACTAACCTTTTAGACCAGTTTATGGTCTTCCATATAAAATACCGTAATTTTATAACTTATCACATATTTGTACAAGCTCACAATAGTTTCCTTGGAAACTTATGCAAAAGGAGTATAACGATCATCCAGGGCCAGCCCAAGGTAAGGTGAGGCCTAAAGCTAGGTGAGACCTCATAGTGAACAAATCATGAGATGATGCCTCATATGTGTTATTTTTATTAGATATTTAATATCTTTTGTTAGTATACTATGTAGGGATCCTAGTGGGGTGGACTCGATACCTAAAGCAAGGGCTTGTCTAGCTTTACTCTCGGGCCGGCCCTGCGATCATCATATGGATTATGTGAGCATGGTGATCTCATATCTTAAACCATGATCTAAATTAAGTGGTAGCTTGCCATGACTTGACTTACCTCCTGGACCACTTTTGATCGCGTCTTCCATGTACTTTAACTGAAACGCGAAAAAAATTAAGCATAAATTGATGAAGCCTATTATACCAGACCGTTCATTGTAATGCTAATGCGTAACTTTCTTCTTGCGTATTCCTATGAATGCGGGCAACAAATGACACTTTTTTGCTCTTGTTTGTGGAAGGGACACACGTAGCGCTCCTCTGTTTAAATTGCCACCAGTAATTTAACCGTTTTAATTAGAGAAATTAATTAAAATAGATGCCAACATAATGCTTGGCCAGTGAAAGCCACGTCCCGTGAACAGTGATTAATGATTAATCATTCATTGACAGTATTGGGATATACTGGGTTTAGATTTTAGAACAAAAAACATATGCCAACATTGTTTAATAGGTAAAACGATAGAGTTATTGGTTGGAAATTCAACTATTCGAACGTGCGAAGTGATGGAATCTTGTGGAAAAAAGGAACAAAAGACAACCATGGTGACGAGAGGAGGTGACACATGATACAGATTAGGTATTTTGATCACATATAAAGAGAGCAGTGGCGGATCTAACACCCCGAGTCAGTGGGACAATTTATTTTGAAAAAATTTAACAATAATTATTATCATACTTATGAAGATATATAAACACATAAATGTTAAAATCTTAAAATTTTAATATATCTAATCAAATAATTTACATATCATATAATTGTCCTCTACTTGATTTTATGGGTGTAACTACGATTAATTTACATATCTCATAAATGTTAAAGGCATGGGTGCAATTATTTCAAAAATGGGGGGCAAAATTATAAGATATAAGGTATTGATTTTTTTTAAATTATAGTGAAAATCAACCCAATCCAATTCAAACTGACCTACTATATACATATACTAATATTTTTTAAATTATGGTAACTCATACTTAAGTATTATTTTTCATTCTTTTATGAACAAACACCCTCATTTTTTATCGTGTTACGTGGATTATACATGGTATTCGAAATATACTCCATTTTTTTTATAAGCAAACACACTGTGTTTGTTATTCGAGGATCATAATTCACATAAAGTTGTTTTGTGTTGTATACATTTGTGCCAATTAGTCAAGGATAATTCGTTTACAAAACCGTCGAATAAGTTAATCGTATGGATTGAAAATGTATGTTTTATTCCAAATCAAAATGATGAATTTTACAAAAGTTGATAGACATATAAATGGTGGACGAAGAACATACTAAATACTTTATAACTTCTTTAAAAAACTGTAAACTAATCCAATACAAACTGAAATAAATCAGGTCGGATCGAATTGGATTGAGTTTTAAAATCAAAGCAATCAGATGATAAAAAAATAAAAAGTCAAAGAGATTGAATCGGATGATTTTCCCCTCCTGAACATCGTTGTTGCCATTGTAACCAAGCGTGTAGTATAGTATATGTGTGTATAAATTTTAAACATATACTCCCTCCGATCCACAATGTAAGCAAAAATTTCCAAATTTTTTGGTCCAAAATATAAGTAAATTTCAACTACTTTCTTCTCATTTAATGAAGTTATTCTCAAAATACCCTTCATTTAATACAAATTTTGTTTTCCAATGACTCCCTTTATTCTCAATAACACAAGCTTAATAAATAAGAGGAAGGGTAATTTAGGTAACAAACTTAATTTTTTATTCCCAATGACTCTTTTAAATGAGATCAACTAACTATCTTAATATGTGTGTCCCATTTAATTTTTGCTTACAATAGAGACCGGAGAGAGTATAAACTGAATAGTTCACTGACTTAAGTTGTACGTCTTCATTAAATATTGAGTCGCAAAGTTTGAGTTTTTTGGCATCCAAATTGGGCAAGTTGTTGGGAAGCAAGTTCAGATGGTCAAGTCAAGGTCCGTTGTTGAGTCAAATTTCCTTTAAAAATCGAAACGCTAGCGAACCCATTTTCTTTCAATTTGCGCGTAGCTTCTTTACTTTTTCTCCACTGACAGCCGCACACTGTAATGTTTTTTGTTTCCAGAAGAAGTCTTGTTGAAATGGATTTGCCGACTTGTGAGTTGTAGCTTCGCAGCTTTCTGGATTTGGGCAACGCAGAGAGGAATCAATTCTATTTTCAGTTTTTCACATTGTGTCTGATGGGCTAAGCATTTCACATTGCGTGTTTTTTCAGAGTAAAGCCTTCCAAATGGAGAGTACTTTAAAATGGATCATCTCATTCGATGCAGTTACCCATCAAATGTATGGGGTGGCTTTACTTGTTAGGTGTGGTTTGAATTTTGGATGACTCTTGACAATTTCTTTTTAGTAAAAGAAAAATTATATTAATTTATAAAAGATTAAATGATTGTAAGCTTTTTTTATTTTAAAAAATGCTTGTGAAATATTTTTTTTATAAAATAAAATCAACAGTAATATTGTAATTTGTAAACACATATTTCAACAGAATGCCTTCAATTTTAAAAAAAATATATCAAATTATGTTAGTTTGTAGGCTCATGAGAAATGATCGATTTTGTAGGGTTTAGTTTCTAATTATGTGGTTACACTCAACATAAAATAGAGGATGTGCTGACCTATTTTAAGTTTGGAAAGGATTTTGTGAGGTTAAATGTACATAAAATTAACGAAAAGTGGTTATTAAATTATTTTATAAGTTCTAATTAGGAAGGTTTCCAAATTAATATTTTTTTTTTGATTGATTTCAAATTAAATTTTTAGAAATATAATAATAAAGGAGGTTATATTTACCTTTAGCCTTTGTTTGTGAGTCTTATTTAGGAGGGGAAGTAAAGGAAAGTGAAGGTTTATGAGGACCTCTCCCTTGTTTGTGAGTGTCAAAAATTGGAGGGGAAGTTTTTGAGGATTTTAGAAAAAACCCAAAACCCCTTCTCACCTCAATTTTTTGATTTACCCCAATTTGGAATTTTTTGGGAGGTTTACCCCAATTTTTAGAGGAAAATGAATAAATTTTTTTTTTTGCATTAGTATTAGTTTTTTTTTTTGAAAGGTGCATTAATATTATTTAAAAAATATTACTTATGTTAATTTTATAAAATAAAGGTAAAATTGTAAAAGTATATTATAAACTCTTCATTTACTTCCTCTCATACAATATGCACTCACAAACAAGGGGAGGGATAACACTCCCTTTTCCTTCCCCTCCCTCCCCTTTCCTTCCCCTTTGATCCCCTCCTTTTCCTTCCCCTCCAAACTCAGAGGTTGTATTCACTCCCAGTGAATAACTCAAGTGATAAGTAAATTTAGAATTGAAGCATGCAAGAAAATATCTTAGTAACAATGATTGATTATATAAAACCTGGTAAGAAAATATGTTATATTTTCAATTAAGAAATCATTACCTTTTAGTGCCGATGCTTAGTAGTCATATTATTAGTTATTGCATAATGATCTTCTATAAATACCAATCCACCATCGGTTATAGTTTTAAAAATATAATCGTTGTTGGTTTTTCTCACAGACTTTTTTGGTACAATATTTAAAGTATTACAAGTTCTAATTTATTCATGTTATCATTCCGTAAGCTTTTGTATTGCGATTGATACACATCTTATTTTATAAATTTTATTAAAAAAATTATACTAATTATATATTAAAATTAAATTCATTTCAATTCATATATTATAGGAATATTCATACCCATGCGGACCGTGTTTCGAATTCGGGAAGATTAGTTTTGGATTTGAATTTAAAATCAAGTGGAAGGATTATTAAACTCCTCGACTACTTGGCAGTACAAAAGAAAAAGAATCACAAAAAGTACAAGATAAGCCATAGAGTTATGTTCATATAACTAAGAAAGCGTTAAAACGGACGGTCAACAATGAAAAAGACCATGGAAGATACTTGTGTTTTCTTCTATATTAAAATACTAAAATAATAAAGAAACTAGACACGGAAACATAACCCACTCATCAATGCACCCATGGAAGTCAATGAGATAATATTAGGGTCAATGGA
Source organism: Echinosophora koreensis (assembly GCA_035048595.1). NCBI lineage: Eukaryota > Viridiplantae > Streptophyta > Magnoliopsida > Fabales > Fabaceae > Echinosophora > Echinosophora koreensis. Next base: position 5,707,737 of record JAPCYP010000001.1, on the reverse strand, counting down.
AGAACATCCCAAACCAATACGTAAACATCAACTTGCCTTTCATTTATTACAAAAATATGAGATTGATCGTTTGGGGAAATTCTTGTTATGCACTCCTGCAAGCAAATCTCTCTTTTTTCTTGCGATCGGGTTGACATTCAAATACTTTTTTTTTATTAAAAAAATTTACATTATTTAGTTTATATTTTTTGGTAAAAAAAGGTTACACACGGAAACATAATCTCTCAAAATGAATCGCGTTTAAGAGTTATATTCAAAACATCAACTCCAATAAGATTTGAATGCACATTCATCTTTGAGATTACAAACCACACACTTGATACATACAAGATCCTTGAGTTAGTTTAAGTAATTTAACTCTCAATAGCTTAAACACAATGATAAACCATCTGTTACGCAAAGAGAAAATGATTGCTCCAGTGTCATATGAAAATGGCACTTATATAGAAACAACCTAACTTATAGCTTTATTATTGATAGAATTAATCTACGTACATTAATTATTTGTTGATCAAATCATTTTTTGTATATGGAAGTCGATCAATATGTGTTCAGAAAAATGTATTTTTTTTTTCCATTAAGATTAATCCAAGTTGAATGCTGGAAACAAATATTTTTTTTTATGCAACAATAAATAAATGACGGTTAGGGAAGGCAATCCCAACAGTACCGGACAAGGTGTCAATGACATGCTGGGGCTGCCAGCAAAGCAAAGGCCCAACCTAGAGGATCATTACACAGGTCCAGACCGCAAGCAATCTCACCCAGTTATAATTAATCAACTCCAGGAGATCTCCTCGAGGAGGGTTGTCCACCAAAAAGATTTTAGTGGTGTCAAGAGATTCGAACCCGCACCCCGAGAGAAAGTGAGAGTTCAACTCTGAATCCCTGACCACTTGTGCCAACCCCATTTCACGAAACTAATCCTTTTTTGAGACAAAAGGATGAACAAAATAACTACATTTTAAGTTAGAAAGTAACATATTGGGAAAAACCGAAGTTTCACATTGACTAGAAATATTCTTTAATAACTAATAAGAGCCTATAAATATAGTGGACAATCCTCATCTTATGAGCTGGCTTTTGGGACTGAGTTAGTCCCAAAATCTAATATGGTATCAGAGCTATCCTAGATCCATTGTTGGGTCACTCTCCATGCTATCCACGCAACAAGTCTAATAGTGCTAGGCGTGAGGGTGTATTGAGAAAAACTCAAGTCCCATATTGACTAGAGATAGTCTCTAATAAAAACTTATAAATAGTGGACAAGCATCTTATCTAATCAGCTAGCTGTTAGGATTGAATTAAGTCAATATCTATATACCATAAGAAAAATTTCCCAAATTGTTTTTCCCTTTTCTCTCTCCAATGCGCGTCTTTTTAAATGCAAACGCAAAATAAACTATAGACAACCTGGAAATGACGAAACTGTAAGAGACTGCTTTCTCACCCTCATTTCCTGCTCCTTTCCTTCACGTACAGACAAATAATAATCAAAGTCTACATACACCTTTCTCATTTCTCTCTATATATTTCCATTTGTTGCACAGGTTTTTCATCCCATTTCTTAAATCCATATAATAATTTATCTCATCTAGCAATCATTTTGGCCCTCAACTTCTTTTCTGTATAAGCAAGAAGCAGATTCTGCTATGGAACCAACATGTGTGGATACTTCTCTCAACCTTAACGTTATTCCCTCTCGGCACATAGACCTCGCGGTTAGTATATATATATATAAAACCAACTTCATTTTTTCTTCTTCAATTATAATCTTCTATTTCATGTCCCCGAATTGCTAAAAGTAACAACTGATCGAAAATTTTCTGATCGCAGGCTGAGGTTTTGGTTGACGAGTTGCACCGTCTAAGTAGTGAGAATAGGAGACTAACTGAGACACTGAACCACATGTATGAGAACTATGTTGCTTTGCAAAGGCATTTGAGCCAATTCAACCAACTGAAGGACTCAAATTTTGAAAAAGAAGCATCACCATCGCGGAAGAGAAAGGTGGAGAGTGAGAGTTGTATCAATATGGTTGGTATTAATAGTGGCTATACCGAGTGCAGCACCACTACTGAGGAGACATTCAAAAGGCCCAAGATTGATAACACCTCGCCTAAGGTTTCCAAGGTTCTTGTACGAACAGAAGCATCTGACACTAGCTTAGTAAGTTCCTCAATTTATACCAAGTATATTAATTTTGGTGTTTTAAGATCTACTGGCTTTTCGAGTTATATATACAAAAGATGATATATGGTGAGATCAATTTAGATCCTTCCAAACTCTGCTAGGAAACTGTTATCTCCACAAGCTATAAATTTCTAAGAGAATTTAGCATATGGCGTCATGTAATTTGATGTGTAAAATTAACTTAGCCCTGTAACTTGAATTAATATTATGTGCTTGTATAGCTAGCTCCTAGGCGCCCATATTATATAGCAGATTTTTTTTATTTTATTTTTTTGCGTCTTCCAAATACTTAGTGTATTAATTGGAGTGTAGGATTGTTCTTAGGATATATGTTGTTTTTGTTCTTATATATATGGGTTCAAGTACCTATTATACTTTTATCAATATATTTTTGGCTTGTGGAAAAAGAAAAAAAAAAACCGAGAGTATTAATCTTAATCTGTTTTTGGGTATGAAGTATGTCAGGGATGGATATCAGTGGAGAAAATACGGTCAGAAAGTGACCAGAGATAACCCTTCTCCTAGGGCTTACTTCAAGTGCTCCTATGCCCCAAGCTGTCCAGTGAAGAAGAAGGTAATAATTAACTAGGAGCAGTAGCGGCGTAGTCGCAACCTCTCTTTTCTGTTCACAACTTCTAAACATTTTGAACTTGGATTAAGTTTTTGGCATTTGATCTCTTATATATATATAATGAACATGTGTTAAATATAATTAAGGTGCAAAGAAGTGTAGAAGACCAAACTATATTGGTGGCAACTTACGAAGGAGAGCATAACCACGCACATCATCATCACCAAGCGGATCAGATATTATCACCGAGTAGTTCAAGCCAAAGTGAAACCCCTGCAGGGTTAGTTCTTCCTATTTCCTCAACGAATAGGAATAAGAGTAGTGCTGCAGGTCCAACTGTAACGCTTGACTTGGTCCAGTCAACATTGGTTGACAATGCACAAAAGTCGTCTATCCAGCAGCTTTTAGTTCAACAAATGGCTGCTTCTTTGACAAGAGATCCCAATTTCACCGCAACACTTGCTACTGCCATTTCAGGAAGGATTTCTAGACCACACTAATTCTACAGAAAAACGCTGATCAATTCACGGATGTACTGCATTAAATTGCATTGAACATTATGACAATATGAGTTATGTTATTTTCCTTAGGTCTTAATAGGGATCTACCCATATTGCTTATATTATAATCTAGAATCTGCGATAACTTTACACACTTGTGGTAATTTAGAGGGAAAAAAACGAATCGGCATGAACAATATAATAATAAAACAATTATAAAACTATATTTATATATACAATGTTTTTTTTTTTTTTACAAAATATATACAATGTTATGATAACCAAAATAAAATCATATTATTGGATTTCAAATTTCACAAAACTTAGAGACAGCCTGACCTAATTCTAACGGAGAGTAAGTCATATTAGCGGGATTAACCATGATTGAGACGCGGGTTAAATGAATCGGGTTAGTGTCAATCTATTTTTTCCCAAGTTGAAAAAACTCCAATCACAGCCGACATGAACCTGTGATGAGCCAGATTAGCTCACAAATAGGTGTGAGAGTAGGTCAGGCTGCTCGCCAAAGCTTCTAGTTTGACCTATTTAGCCCTACAAGCCTTTGATTCAAGCAGGACAACATTGAAGTTGGACGAAGTTATCGTTGCCCTACGAGAAAATGAGACAATGATGGAAAATACGAATATTGATGACAAAATTGTGGACTAGTTGTATATGATCATGAAAAGTGCGAGAAGGTGGTTCGAGAGAAAGGTCTTAATCACAATTGAAACAAGGTGAGGAGAAATGTCACCTATGAGTACCATGTTCATAAATGAGGGAGGACTTAAAGAAATTGAGAGAGGAGAAAAAGTAAAAGGATGATGGCGCAATTCCCAAAGCAATGGTCAATACCGTAAAAGATGATGGCATTGTGTTAGCAATGAGTGATGAAAGGTTCCTAAATCAAAATTAGTGATGGATTACAATGTCTCAATGCATATTTGTCGAGATTGGTCAAAAGATGTTTGGCCTTAAAGGCTAATGGAGATCAGTTTTGTCATTACAAGTTAGGAAATGGAGATAAAATGAAGGTTTGAGGCATTGTGAACGAGAGAATGAAGCATCATAACAGTGCGGTCCAAACTTTCAACACTGTGATCAGTTTGTGCCTTCTGCTGGTGCTAATATCATCTCATTGGGTGAGATGACATCCAGAGGATATACATTTGTTGGTTCAAAATAGAACTCAAGGTGTACAAAAGGAACACTTGATTACAAGAGGGTGAAAGAAATGAGAAGATCGAATATTTGCCACCTATAGAAGAGCTAGCAAATCATAAGAAGGGCAAGTTGTGGTAGCAAAAAAGAATGAAAGGAAAAATTTTCTGATGTCAATCGAAAGGTCTTTTTTAATTAATTAAGGGAGGATTTGTTGGGACAACAATATAAAATCTTTAAATAAAAGTAATACCAGCAAAGAGAAAAAAGATGGAGAATATTCCAAGGTGATATTTGATAATGCTAAAGTCGACATAACCAATTGAAGTTCATTGTACATTTGGAAAGTGCATGCCTCGAAAGTGATTTCAAATTTCAAGAGATCGCATGTTCACTTTGGGGTACAAAGATGCATGTAAAAATTTGAGAAGAGTTTAGAAGACTAGCATTACCTCTGTAAATAAAAGAGTTGATGGGTGGACATCCAAGAACAATGAGTGAATTATGTATGAGTGATCACTTGTGTATAGTGTTTTTTGTGAGTAATTGTTCAACATTCTTTGTACCTCTAGAGTGAGGTACCCTTTTTTTTTTTTTTGATAAACAAAAGGTATTTTTTTTTATAAGCAAAAATATATTGAAAAAGTATAAGGGGTACTCTGAACCCATATATAATGGAACCAAGTTACAATTAGGAAAAAGTAAAAATTCAACCAATATCAAAAGAGACAATAAGATTGAGAAACTAACTGATCCTCAGTAAACTAAATATCTTGAAATGAGTTAATTTCTCAAGTTTAAAAAACTTGTAAACTTATTTTGAGATATTGAATATTTTGTTGGAGTGTTTTTGGGAATTCAAGTAGAAGGTATGCCAAGCCCCAAAAATTATTATTTATATTTTTGTGATCTGTCTTGTGTGTATTGAATATTTGATATATGGTTTTTTCCCAACAGAATGACGAGACATTTGCATAATGTAAGACTCGGTCAATTGCCAAGAAAAGCAATAGAGTGGGGTGAAGCTAGCATATATAGCAGAACAAGAGAACTGGTGAAGTAAAATTTGACCAGAGTTGAGACTTGAGAGTTGGTGGATACTTTCGGTACCACATTCTACTGAGTCGTATATGATATGATGTGATATAAGCTTGGAATTGAAGTCGTAAATAGCAATGCTAGGCCGGCTATGGCTATCATGCATTGTATCTTTTTGTAGGAGATGGACCCCCCATGGCCACTCACTCTGACCGGTAGCCATAAACATACGTATAATTAAGTTGACCAATGAGCTAGCCAGCACATGTATGGTTTCCTCAAGTCATAAATAGAATCATATAATATGCTAAATCTACCATATATACACATCCAGAAAATAGCTACATACATTTTACGTACGTGAAACCTGCCAATGCATGTAAGCCAAGGAACGAATGGGGCTTTAAATTGATCTTTTTGTGGTTAATGGTCCCTGCAGGTCGCTGCTCGGTAGTGGTATAGTGGTCACCTGCGCGCATTTGCAGAAACTGGTGCAAAATTTCCGTTTGTGGTTTTGAGCCATTTTGCATTGCACACGCTTTTTGCTTGGTTTTACTTGGTCAGAGACCACTCCTTTAATGAGACCAAAAAGTTGGCCAAAGAAAAAGACAGAAAAGGATGTTGACTTGTTATTAAGAAATATATATATATATATATATATATATATATATATATATATATATATATATATATTAAGGGACCAAAATAATTTGTTTGAAAGTAAATAAAAGATTAAAATCATTCTTTATAAAGAAAATGAAGGGACTCTGAACTTTGAAGTATATACTAACCAATTTTAAAAGCCCGATCGCTTGGCATAGAGGTAAATAAAAGAACAAAATTTAAGTAAAACTCCTTAACTGTATGTGGTGTTTTTTTTTTCCAATAAAAATATTGTATTTCCAATAATTAGGATTTAATTTATATATACTATCAGTATAATTTTTTTTACACTATCAATATATCATAATTTTTTTGACGGATCAATGTATCATAATTAAACTTTATAAATTGTTACACTTATTATGTTTTTCAATAAAAATATCACTATTATTACTCAAAGAATTGTAGGGTTTAAGGTTTAGGGTGAGCGACCAACTTGCCACCATCCTATAATTTCAGAAACCAAAATGTTGTTTCCCTCTTTTTAAATTTGTGATTTTCTTAATACATTTAAAGAGCTTTTAGTTTTTTTTTTTTTTTTTAATATCTGTCCCTTGTTATGGTAGATTTGAACTTTTTTATTGTCACCTTACAAATGGTGGAAGGTTACTTGCCAGTGATTGGGTGCACTGTGATGTAATATGAATTGGGCCGTTACGTGCTAGTTAGGAACGAGGCCATAATTTAGGCCTTACACAATCATATGAGAGGTGACAGAATGAGTTAACCGGCCCGATTTGGGCCACATGTTCTATCAGGTCAGGATAAAAGCCCAAGTTTATTTGCACTCTGTGGTTAGCTCAAACATACAGAAGACCTGTGTAAGCTGTCAAATTATTATTACCATTTTTTTTAACCTATGCAACTTTGCACATGTTAAGAAATCAAAAGTAGAAATATTATATTGAAAGTTGTGTATTTAATTCATTGAAAATTAAAAAGCTACTCTTTCCAATACAACATTTCTATTTTATGATTACTTAACATGTGTAAAGTTACACAGATTAGAAAAATCATTATTATTAATCAAAGATATTGACTCTTAGCATTAGCTGAAGCAGTTGTCCGCTCCATTAATAACCAACTTGCGCAAAAGGGGTTGGACCAGATTTTGGCCTTCCAGAACTCCAAGGGTCAAGTGAATGCGTTTACCAGCAATCCACCGCTCCAAAACAGATGTATGTGTGTGTAAAGCGACAAAGTACAAGAACAGCCACACAAACTATATGAGAGCCATAGAACATTGAGAGGGGAAAAATGAGAAGTCAAATACAAAATTTGCTAGTCAAAATGCATACACCAAGCTAACAACGTTACTTATATATAAGCCATATGAATAAAAAAAAAAGGGGAAAAAAAGAAAGGGTGTAAGAAAGGTGAATAGAAAAATGGTGCAAATATCATTGTTGATATCCATAACCAAGCTTTAGTTGAACTTTCAGTTAGCAATTAACATTAACTTAGACCAAATCTCAGAGCACCATAAAGTCAACAAACCCAGTTGTCACAACAAATATATATTTCCAGCCCATCCATTCATTTATAAGTATTATTGTATTAACATAAGAGATTAACTGTTAATGAGTTACTACTCAAGAATTTTTAAATTCATGAACTTTTCATGGGAGCTAAAGTCAAATCAAATTATTCAGAGCATTTACTCGTGGATAGTACCATCAAGCAAGGATTTTGAATTTCGTGTGCATGTATGCCAACCTTAGCTCAATCTGTAAGGAAAAATTAATCTTTTATATATCAAGAGCTCAGATTTTACGGAAAGTTATCAGTTTATGACAATAAATTTTGACTGAAGAACTTATAGGCCATAACAAAAGTCGTCAGACACAAAGGCCAGGACTTAAATGAAGCCTGCAGAGGTGAATCAGAATCACGACCATTTCACTAGTGAGTCATGCCATGGGCTGCCAGTTATGTCAGTCGTTTTGCAATGATAATTTGTTTTGTTGTGTGGTTGAACATAAATCCTTACTAAAAGTTGGCGCATATTCACTTTAATTGGTCTAGTGGGTTTCTTATGTTTCAAACAAACACAGTTGGTACTAACACGTAGTTGATCCAAGTGATAACAAGCTTTAGCCTTTAAGCAAGTGGTTAGGGGTTCGATCCTTAACTCTTGCGTATGAAGAAAGCTTGGTTGGAAGATGTCAGTCCTTCAATGTCGTTCAGTACCTCGAGGGATTAGTCTCCGTAATTACGTACGGAGAATACCCTGAGATAACAAAAAATAATCACGGTGAAAATAAACTTGTACAATTCCCCAATCCACATACCACAGCGCAGCAATACAAACAAAGATTAATATCTCTAACTTAAATAAGTCAGTGGCGTTCACTTCTCTGATGAGGCAATATTAGAAAACGTAACATATATCCTTTTCTAGAACTTGAGGAACAACGGCATTGCCCTCAAGTTCAGGATCGAAGAGGCTCTTAGGGACACTTATAACTAAGGTTAAATCCATATTTTAGTCCCTTATCTTTTTTTTTTCCCTTCGTTTTGGTCCCTTATCTTTTTTTTTTCTTCTTCATTTTGGTCCCTTCCGTCAGTTTTGCACTGACGGCGTTAGGTATCCGTCGTAAGTCGTCGGAAACCACCGCCGGAATCTGGGTTTTAGAGAGAGAAAATCATGTGTTTGAAAATCATGTTTTCTCTCTCTTTTCTTCTTCCTTCCTCCTTCTTCCTTCCTCTTTCTCCCTTCTTCCTCCTTCCTCCACGAAATAGTGACAACATCGGCGACGACGATGGTTTCCGGCGACTCACGGTGACTGACTGACGGAAGGGACCAAAATAGACTAACGATTGAAAGATAAGGGACCAAAATAAAAACTAAAATAAGGGACAAAAATAAAAACTAAAATAAAGATAAATGAGCAAAATGGGGATTAAGTTAAGCCTATAACCAACCTATTCAACCGGCATTGAATCTGAGCGCAAATCAGATACAAATCAATTTAAACTCAAATATGAATTGAGCTAACAAGCTCCTTGACTGCCACGAAAATAAGGAAGGTTTTGAATAACAAAATTATATTATCAATTACAGTTTCACACAGTTGGGATTCACGAGAATTCCTAATCTGATAATTATCACTAGTTTCCTTTTTCTTATTAGTAAATTTATGTATTGGGGAATATATGCAACAATATCCCGTTCTATGTCTTTGTAATATTTTCTTTCTTCTGGGCTTTAAGCCGCTTAAGCACAAAATCACAAAGCAACCTTGACAAAAATATCCGCTTGTTTCATTAGTTAACTAGTGGGCTGAAGCCCAACGTAGATTGATTTATTTTTATGTCCGAAAACAATTTCTTTGTAGACATGTCCAAAAAAGATTTGTTTGAATTTCTCAAGTAGCTATAGCATTTATAGCACAAGTATTAAACGCCATTGATTACTCCACATATGTTTGCAGCGAAAAATAAATGAAAGTCACGGGAATATTGATTATTTTGAATTTTTGATAAATAAATTCTTAATTGTTGTAAAAAAAAAATCGTAATTCATGGCCCACAGCTAGGATAGGCCGTGTAATAATATTTTATCTTTCAAAGTTTGAAGTAATAATAATTATTAAAAACTAGTCTTATAAAAGAAAAAAAATTAAACAATAGCATAAAATTTATTTAATTTCAATGTAATTTTTTAAAATAAGACTTAAAAAATATAGGGACCAAAATCAAAGAATAATAGATAAAAAAAAAACGTGTTGCATGAATTAATATTAATATAAACAAATAAATAAAATAAAACAAACCAAACCAGTTTTTCCCTCCAGATTCCAAAACGGGTTGAGGTTTGAAGTTGAACCGAAACCTATCTATGATTATGATGAAGGAATTTAATGGCCAGTGAGAGTTACGAAATATGAAGCGGCTCTTGATTAAATACCCCAATCTCTGCTACTTACGTATATTACTGACGATTGCATGGACGGCGTGGGTGAAACGGCGTATTCTCCTTCAACCAAGTGTTATTCCCGTCGCCGCCTCCTTGCCTGGTTGTTGGGCCCGCTGAGGAGGCTTAACAAGGACAGCCACAAGGTCCACAACCATGCCTCTCATTCACAAACCCAGGGCTCCGGTGAGAGTTAACTTCTTTCAGTTCTTTGCAATTTCATTTGATCCTTTTTTCATTGCTTGAGTTTTAATAGTTAAGTTGATGAGGTTGTGCAGGACAGTTACACGTAAGAAATGATACAACATCTTTCAAGCTAGGAGTTGGTTGTGGTTTCCTATATCTCATCGCCGCTACTAAAAATGAGCTTGACAAGATGGTTCAGTTGCAGAAAGAAATGGAAACGCTCCTTCAAAATGTGAAAGAGGGACTGCAAAGTAAAGATGCGCTAATTCTTGAGCAAGTGAAACAGAGTGATGCTCTTGCCTGTTCCATCACTGGCATTCAGCAAGTTTCCACCTCTGATAGTCATCTTTCAGTTCATTCCCAAACACCATGTGTTCATCCAGAGTCAAAAGGCATGATGGTTCATAATCGCTTTCTAGAATGTAACGAAATTAAACAAGATGAATGTGTAGAAGAAATAAATGAGCTCCAGGCAGAATTTGAGTTTGAGTTAGAACGTCTGAATATGTATTTGGATGGAGATGCACAACAAGAAAGACTCAAGGTAGATCATTACATATTTAATATTTTGGTTTCTCTATTATTGTATGCCTTTCCTAATTCTGATATGTGATAGCCGATAAACAACTGTATATAAGAAAAGAATATATATGCAACTATTAAGTGCCTCTTTGTTTAAAATTAAAGCAAAATCACAATTGAAAATCACATTGGAAACCTCTCCTTACATAATTTTCAAAATAATTGCCTCAAGAAATGATATTTTCATGTTTGAATTGAGATTAATCTCATCCAAACAGACATTAGAGTCATCAACATATGTTAGTCTAAGTGGTAAAGAGTCTGGTTCCCTTTAAACAACGTCTCAAGCTCGAGTTTTGTGTATGAAAAAAAATAAATGTCGTGAGAGCTTTGTCCCTGGGTCTTTCCAACTCGGCTCAAATTAGTTGCCCAAATAGATTTTTGGATATCAAGAATCTCAACACAAAAAAAATCAAATTAACAAAATACAAGCGTAAACGCAAAGCGGATTATGAAATTTATATTCTAAATTTGCGGCTATATGCTGCTTTTCCTTTTCTTCTTGTGCTATTGATTTTCTTAAGCTGTACCTTCTTTGTATGTTGTTAGTATTATTATCTGACTATATGTTTGTGTTTACTCTCTCCAATTCTTTTCTTGCCTATTAGTTCCATTCCAAAATGGCCGAAAATTGGAATTGGCAGGGAAATGTTACGGACTCTTGTTCAGAAAGCCATAGCTCGAGTTTTGGTGAAATTATAATGGACCCCCAAGGAGCTAGTGCTGATGTATCCTTTGCAGTTCCTCCTGTTGAACTGGAGAGAAGGTTGCATGAACTACTCCAAGCAAGACTTCAAGAACGGATAACAGAGCTGGAGTCTGCTTTAGAATGTACCAAGCAGAAGCTTATGGAGAAAGAGATGGAGGTCATTTGGTGGAAAGACACTGCACGACACATCTCACAACATGTTCCAGAAACAACTCGATTCACTTTCAGACTTGATCCTGAGACTGCTTTGAAGTTGAGTCATTTGTAGAATAGCTTTTGAAAGAGGTGAAGCTGACTAAGCCACCAAAACTGTGTTACTAGCAGTGCAGTTTAATGACTTGTTGCTTTATAACTTTTTCCAAATTCCTGGTTTAGTCATCTGGAACAAATGGTGAGGAGGATGATTTTTAATAGGTTTACTGCTTTGGTGATGACAAATATGAAATAGAATTTGAAGGGATCCAAAGTTACCTTCCACTGTAGTGTACTAATCAAGATATGTGAATGTAAACTGTGCAGTGAAATTTCTTTCGATAAATGTTCTTCTTGCTGAGCCTCTGGGTAGAAAGGGATTTGGATCCTCTCTTGGGATTTAACACGAGGGATCATATTGGGTTCTCACCAATTAATCTTATTTTCATATTTTTTTAAGAGAGACTCACCAATGAGATTTAATAGTGAGACCTCCACATGACCCCTAATGTTGAATCTCAACAGGAGAGGATCCAAATCCAGTAGAAAGGTGTGTGCTTCTATTAGCATTTAGTTATGAAGCTAAACCCAAGCCAGTTATTAGTAGAAATCCTATGTTTAGTGTCTTGGGTTTTACTTTTTTTTTTTTTGGTTGAATAAAAGGGTATCAAGCCTCATCGCCAAAGAAATTAAAAGCCAATGGGAAAGAAATTAGAAGAAGCATCCCCAAAACAGACAAATATAAAAAATTAGGAACACTATAAAAAATCATGCGCTTACCATCCAGAGCTAAACCATGTTTAGTCAATGTGTCTGTGACCTGATAGGCTTCACGAAGAATATGAGACCAAGAGTAGCTACCTCTGAGATTGGAGAAAGATTTTACTTTCTAAAGATTCATTGTTTTGTTTAAACAATTTAGGCATAGGATAATTTTCTTCACTACCGTACCAAGATTTGATTTCATTTTGTTAACCATAACTTAATTAATGTTTTGGAATTCAATTGTGGAATTTTTATATCATTCAGTCATGGAAAGATCTCACCAATAGTTTTTTGTTTTTTATTTTAGCTTTTTAACTAAAAATAAGTAGGATTTATTTCCTAATTAATTAAATTAAATGAATTTCTAATTTCTAATTGGAGAAAACTTAGTTGTTGTTTTTTTCTCTCTTTTTTTAATTTTTTTTTTTTACAGAAAACAAAGCTATGGCATTACATTCAAAATCAAGTTGCTAATATAAATGGGAGAAAAAAAAAACAAAAAGACTAGCACTAGAGATAGATGCCCTTGCAAGAGAATGAGCAACTAAATTAACTTGTCTCTTGATCTCTTGATAAACCTCACTTGGTAGTTTGGATAAGAGGGTAGAAGCTCTTTACATTCAGCTATAATAGAGCCAAATTCTGTAATGTTATCCTTGTCCCTAGACAATTCATCCACCACTTGTCTGCAGTCAACCTCAAAGATAACTCTGTCTACTCCTAAGCCACTGACTCAATGTAAGGCTTGAAGTAAACCAAGAGCCTCCCCATCACGCGGGCTTGTATTTAATAAAAAAAAATTTGTTGACAAGTTCTCAATGGATGCTTCAATTGCATCACTTGTATCATGTCTTTTAATAAAGTTTTGCAAAGTCATACAAGTAACTGTGATTTTAACTTGTGCCTCCAAAGAGAATGGAGGCATAATACTCAATGTTTTTTTTTATCTTGCTTTGTAATATCCAAAAAAGCGATAATAGTTTTTCCCTTGCTTTTGGCCTTATCCTGGAGTGTGGATGATGATATCTTAGTCCCATACAGGAACCTAAGAAACCCAAGAAACTATGATAACCAAAACCAACCAAGTAGTATTTACCAACAAATAAATATTTGAAATTCAATAAACAACTAATATATAACATATTGTAAGGCTTCAAATTCAAATTGCAATTATTGAAAAGACTAGCGTTCTGCATTAAGCTATAAACACAAGTTAGGTCGGCGTATAGCCTCATTGAAAATTTCATAATCATGTGCAAAGCCCTCCCAACCTGCCCATACAAAAGTGAAACACATATTACAATCACGAGCACCGATTACAATTACATTGGAAGTTGTAGTACTTTTACTACAAGTGTACGGAATTTGCAAAGCCAAAATAAGAACAAGACGCATATGAGTGTCATCTATGACGCCAATACAATTCTTAAAATATGTAAAATTGCAGTCATCATTTCTGATCTCAATAGGAGTGTCTTTAAAGTGTGCATCAATAGGCTTAATTATATCTCTGACGAGGTTGCAAATGGAATCTAAGACTCAATGGAATTACTCAATGGAATTGTCTATCTCCCCTGGATACTGGAACCTTTCCTACGAGATACGAACTGAACTTGGTTGTCCTAATATGTATAAAAATAATCCTTGAATCCCAAAATGTCTTGTTGGTTCAAGATTCTAATTACTTTGTAGAACATCACATAACTGGAGAAATACATGGTTTTTCATCCTAAATTGTTCATAGCAACATATATGATGTCCATTGAGAATCTCATATACTCGTTTATGCCCAATTAGTTTGAAGTTCTACGTGTTGGCTTTTCACAACATACTTTAAAAAATAGTTAACGACACAAGTCATTGCCATTACTGACATCTTTTGCTTATTATGCCCTATCATATTATTATTTTCATTGCAAGATTCTTCGTTTGAAAAACTCTCATCAGATGAATATTCACCTGAAAAACTTTCATTTGAGCTATAATACATTATATTATATTATATTATATTATATTATATTATATAAATAATCAAATTAAAAAGTAATTGATGTTCAAATAATAACACACTTATCAATATCAAAATATAGTTTGAATTTTAACAAAAAATCTTAAAGGTGAGACACATTTGTCTTGCTGTGAGTCTTAAACCAATCGGGTTGGAAGGTGGGGTCTTCAAATCCCATAAAATTCTCTATATTTGTCGTCTTTGCCATTAATCTTGTAGCTATGAAGAACAACTCAATACGAATATTTAACATCAACAATTTCTCAAGCATAGCCAAACAAGTCAATATGCCATATTCATTATTATTTTTTTTTGGGTGAATTACAAGGGACTAAGCCCAGGAAAAAAGAAGAATACAAGCCACGCCTAAAGGCAACGGTAGAAAGATCAACAACTAAACATAGAGAGATAAAAGGAGGGGGAAGCCCAAAGACATAAAAATCTCTAAGCGAGTTTAAACCAAAATTAGCCAACTTGCCTGCCATTTGGTTAGCTTCTCTAAAGGTGTGCTGGATCTTCACAGAACCATCCTGACTGGAGAAAGTGTTAATCCTACGACATAAAGAGCTGCATGGGTGAGAACTCTCACAACCACTCAAGAGCAGGTTAACTGCAGATAGGGAGTCAGATTCTACAATGATGTTTTTGAAGCCTCTCTCCCAAGCAAGCCTAAGACCATGGAAGATACCCCACAATTCAGCTTTCATAACCGAGTTTTTTCCCAGCTTCACAACAAAAGCAACAATGAACATGCCATTATGATCCCCTAGAACCCCTCCACAAGTAGATTTCCTGCCCTGATCAACAACTGATCCATCCGAATTTAGTTTCATGAAGCCCGGGGGAGGAAGATTCCAGGATATATCATCCCGAGGAGGAGAAGCTTGTGGCTTGGAGCAGAGTTTAAGACATTTTTCTGCATGGATAAACTTGGCCACAAGTTTACGAATAGAGCCAACTACAATAACAACTGTAGTGCTTTTATTGTTAAAAATCATGTCATTTCTTATATGCCAAAGATGTTCCAGGGTCACAGCTAAGGTAGACTTCCAAAGGGTCGGATGCATTGGGTTATGATTCTTAAGGTTTAAGCTCATCCAATCCTGCAAGTTAGACGTGAAGAAATCCTGGCTGACATAAGAGCCTAAAAGTACTTCCCAAATGTCTCTAGCAAAGGCACAATCATGACTAACATGGAGGGCAGTTTCAATATAGCCAGGACAGCAAGGGCATTCAGCTGAAGCAGTCATACCACAATGAGCCCTGGCTTCATTTGTAAGAAGTACATCCAACACAAGTTTCCAAAGATGCAGTTTGGTTCTTTCCGGAACCTTGCATTGCCAGATGGTACTGAAAATATTTGTGTTAGAACCAACCACGTTATTTTGAATAAAATCAACTGCCGAAGACAAGGAAAAAGTTCCATCAGGTGTCAGCTTCCAAGCAATAGAATCCTCTTCATTATCATCCATAGGGCCATCCATCCCACGAATACTATCAATAACCGAGACAGGGAGGAGTTGCACCAGGCTAGCCAAATTCCAACCATTTCTCTGATCGAAGTAGTCAGCCACTGGCTTGAACAAATCACTAGCATTCAAAGTAGTGGTAGACAAATTTCTAAGAATATCACAGCCCGTGATCCAATGATCAGACCAGAAAAGGGTGCGCTTCCCATTACCCAGTCTCCACGTAACATTCTTCTCCACCTGGTTCCAGGAGCTACAAATTCCACGCCAAAAATTAGAGCCAGGTCTAGAGGATTGGATTTTAGGAATAATATCAGCACCATACCTATACTTTGTACAGATAATAGTGGCCCACAAATCATTCTTATTGCTGCATAATTTCCACCCAACTGTCATAAAACAAGCTTGATTTAGGGTTCTCATCGATCTAATACCTAAGCCACCAAACGCCTTAGGCTTGCAAATACCATTCCAAGAAACTGTATGGATGTGCTTCTGTTGATCCGTATCTCCCCATAAGAAGTTTCTACACTTTTTATCGACCTCATCACATATTGCTTTAGGCAAAAGCGTAGTTTTCATGACGTAGGAAGGTAAAGCTTGAAGTACTGATTTTGTAAGCGTTAATCTGCCTGCAAAGGAAAGAGTGCGAACTTTCCAGTTACTTAATCTTTGGTCTATCTTGTCAAGAACAAACTGAAAAGATTGCTTGGTTGGAGTTTTATGGAAAATAGGAACCCCAAGATATTTGCCAAGATCATCCGTTCTCTAGAAGCCTAACCAATCACCCACTTCAACCTTAACCTGCCAATCCACATTGTGCGAGAAATAAATTCTAGTCTTTTCTTTACTAACTGTTTGGCCAGAGCTATCACATAAAAGATCTATAATTTTTTTAATGATTTGGGCTTGTTTAAGAGATGCCTCAGAAAAGAGGATAAGATCACCCCCCCCCCAAGCCAATTAGATAAGTTTCCAATCCTTTTGATCAACTGCAAGGTTGATGAACTGGAAAAGTCTTTCAATGCATAAGACAAAGAGATAAGGAGAGATTGGATCACCCTGACAAATACCCCTTGAAGGCAAGAATTCATCAAGAGCTTCCCCATTCCAGAGCATTTTGATTCTAGAAGACGAAATACAATTCCAAACAATATTAATAAAATGAGTTGGAAACCCAATATCTTCCAAAGTATCCTTGATGAAGTCCCATCATATGCTTTTTCAAGATCTATTTTAATTGCCATCCACCCCTTGGAGCCTTTCTTTCCCCTCATAGAATGAAAAACCTCTTGAGCAATGATGATGTTGTCATTGGTATGTCTTTTTGGGATAAAGCTACTTTGGTATGGACTAACGAATTCACCCATAATAGGCCAAAGCCTTTTAGCTAGAAGCTTTGTTATGATCTTGTAGGAAACATTACAAAGGCTAATAGGCCTAAAATGCTTAACAGATTGCACATGATCTTTTTTCGGAATCAAAGCAATGATAGTCTCATTTAAGGCCTCAATTTGAGTAGGATCATAGAAGGCATTCATGATAGTCTTACACACAGACTCCCCTACAACATGCCACTGAGATTGATAGAAACCTGCTTGAAGACCATCTATTCCCGGAGCTTTAAAGGCTCCCATATTTTTCACTACCCACCAAATATATTCTTTCGTAAAAGCACGACCTATAGAGTTCAAGGTGTCAACATCAAGTTGTGGAATGGCACCCTTAAGCCCAAAGGTGTTAACACTGGCGCTCACAGAGAAAAGATTTTTAAAATAGCTAGTAATCAAATTTTCTAATTCAAGTGGATCTGAAATCCAAGTGTCGTTCTCACCCTGAAGGGCTTCATAGTTATTTTACCTCCTTCTAATTGTGGTTACACCATGAAAGTACTTCGTATTACGGTCACCAAAACACAGCCATTTGGAGCGAGATTTTTGGTACCACAGAATTTCTTCTTGGATTAAAATTTCTTCATACTCATTCCATAAATTATCATGAGTTACTTGTAGTCTTTGGTTAAAAACCCCCCACCATCTTTTCAGAAATATTCTCAAGGTGTTGTAGAAGTCTTCTCTTTCGTCTGAAGATGTTACCAAAGACGTTGCGGTTCCATTGTCTAAGGGCATTCTGAAGCTTAGAAATTTGCTCACCCTAGCACAAATCAGGCAGCCAGTTCTGGTACATAACACGAGGAAAATCAGCATGGGTGAGCCAGGAAGCTAGAAACCGGAATGGCCTTCTATGTTTGTTTGGAGTTTCTCCCTTTTGCATTCTCACCAGAATGCATCTATGATCAGACTTATACTTTGGAAGATGGAAAACAACTGCTTCAGGAAACAAAATTCTCCAATGCATGTTAATGAACATACGATCCAGTCTGATTGAGAGGTCACCACGAGACCATGTATAAGGGGGACCCTGAAACCCTGCAGCTACTAGGTCACAATTCTGCACCATATTGCGAAAATCCTCTATACCACTAAGAGATGGGTTCTGAGAGCCACCAATTCTGTCAAGGGAGGAAAGAGTGGAGTTAAAGTCACCAATGATGGCCCAAGGCTCATTTAAAGATTCAGCAATGAGCTCGAGACTTTCCCATAATAGCTTCCTGGATTGATAGTTCGGACTAGTATAGGCAGCCGTAAGGAACCAATTGTTTCCATTTTTCCATTTAACATCCATATGAACATAGTTCAGGATATTAACTGACCAAACAGATGGGTCCCATAAACACCAAGTTCCACCGGAATGTCCATTAGCATCAACAATAAAAGAGGCCTGAAACCCCATCATTCCTTCTAAGGTTGAGGCTCTACTACCGCTGCAGTGTGTCTCAAGGAGAAACAACATAGAAATATTATATTCTATACGAAGATCCTTAATGAGAGAAACCAGAACTTTAGCGGCAGTACCTCTGCAATTCCAAGATGCAAAAATCATCGAGAAGGGGTAGAGTGTGTGGCCATGGAAGGCCTTTCCGTCTTCTGATAAACATCACCTTTAATCTTTGGGTCCTGAACTATATCAGGCATATCTGTGATCATCATATCACTTGAGGGTGAGCTCTCCATGCCATATTCATTATTTTGACGAGAAACTTCAATAACATTTAGTGCCTTAATTATGAATCATGCATGTCAATCGAGCCGAAACTTGAGCAAACCTATAAAATATATTAATCTTATCTTGACCAAACTTAATATCTAATTGAATTAAATTATCAATTTCATTTGATTTTATCAAATTTATAAATTAGAATCATGTATTTTTTTTAATAATAAAACCGGAATATCTATTTATTTATTTTTTTAAGAAATGTAATTTATAATAAAGCCAGGAGGGCACATTCGTCTTTCCATCCTCTTTTTCTTGCTCGCTCCACTCGCACCCTTTGCATTCAGTCAAAAGGCTTCTTGTGAGTGAGTGAGTGAGTAGTGAGTACTGAGCACAGAGTGTGAGTGAAAGATTGCAGAACCCTAACACCCAAACCCTAGAAAGAGAAGCAAAATCAGTGTTAGAGTGTTGATCCATTATCAAAAATGGGTCACATTGGTTCCAGTAAGGATGTCAAGTTTTCGAACAACATAGACAAGGATATGTTAGACTTGAACATGATGGATATCGACGACGAATACTTCGAGGGCTTGGAGGACGACGACGATGACGACATCGATTTACCCCCTAACAGCGCCCTCGAAGGGTTAGGTGAAGAAACGCTGAGAAATTTCTGCAAGAAAGCTTCGATGTTATTCTTCGATGAATACGGTCTGATCAGTCACCAGATCAATTCCTTCAATCAATTCATCGGCATTGGCCTCCAGACCCTCTTCGATTCCTTCGGCGACCTCGTCGTCACTCCCGGCTTCGATCCCTCGAAGAAAGGTGACAGCGATCACTACCGTTATGCTTCCGTCAAGTTCGGGAAGGTCACTCTCGATCACCCTAAGTTCTGGGGCGGTGAAGGGAATGCGCAAGAGTTCAAGATGCTTCCTAGGCATGCTCGACTTCAGAGGATGACTTATTCTTCCAAAATGAAAGTCAATGTTCAAGTTCAGGTCTGGTTTATCATATTGTTGTAGCACCGTTTGTTAGGGTAATTTATGATTCTTTGAAAATTGTGAGAGTGATGGATGATGATGTTGATGCATGTTGTTGTATCTGTGTTTATTGTTATTATTATTTGTAGGTTTATGTCCCGAAAGTGGTTCGAAGTGACAAATTTAAGACAGGGAAAGAACAATTTGTTGATAGAGAGATTGTGAAAGAGGAAAATAGAGAGATAATTATTGGGAGGCTGCCTGTTATGGTCAAGTCTGATTTATGCTGGATGAAGGATGCTGATAAAGGTGATTGCGAATTTGATCATGGAGGCTACTTCCTGATCAAGGGTGCAGAGAAGGTTAGCTCAATCCGCGATTTATAACATGTTTGGTTTAATGTTTGGTCAACTAAAATTAAGTTTGGAGCGGCATAAATATAATAAATAAATATAATAAAATTTCCATCAAACCGTTGATAACGTCCCTTCGCAACTGAAATGTAAACACAGTCTCACACTATTCTACCCTGCAGATAACGTCCGTTGAAATGCAAGTTTATTTTTTCTTTTTTAATGCAGTAAATTAATTGTAGTTTAAGTTGAATTTATCTTGTTTTGTTTTATTCTTTTAAGTGTTTATTATATCTTCGCAATGTCTTTCATTATTATTGACAAATTTGCTTTTGTGTGAAAAATTGTTCCAGACTTTTATTGCACAGGAGCAAATCTACTTAAAGAGGCTCTGGATTATAAATAATCCATTTTGGTCAATTGCATACAAGTCACAGATGAAGAGAAATAGGCTTGTTATTAAACTGGTTGGAAATTCCAGAGTTGAAGAAATTAACAGTGGAGAGAAGGTCCTTACCATCTATTTTCTGTCTGTTGAGATCCCTCTGTGGATACTGTTTTTTGCTCTTGGTGTCACATCAGACAGAGAGGTTGTAGATCTCATTGATTGTGGAAATGATGTTAGACTTGAAAATATCCTTTCTGCATCCATTCGTGATGCTGACGAGAAATGTGAAGCATTTCGTAGAGGAAAAAACGCACTAAATTATCTTGAAGGGTTTGTAAAAGGTGTCCAATTTCCGCCGCCAGAATCCATTGAAGAATGTCTTAACATGTATGTCTTTTCAAGCATCAAAGGCTTGAAGAGAAAGGCGCGCTTCCTGGCCTACATGGTCAAGGGTCTATTGCTAGCTTACACTGGCCACAGAAAGTGTGATAACAGGGATGATTTTCGGAATAAGAGGCTTGAATTGGCTGGGGAGCTGCTTGACCGCGAGCTAAGAGTGCACTTTGCACATGCTCGCAAGCGAATGGCAAAGGCTCTGCAAAGAGACCTTTATGGAGATCGTGACGTACGGCCAGTTGAACATTATCTGGATGCTTCCATAATTACCAATGGTCTTCAAAGAGCATTCTCTACTGGAGCATGGACGCATCCTTATAAAAGATTGGAAAGGATTTCTGGTGTGGTTGCAACTCTTGGGCGTACTAATCCTTTGCAGACCACCGCGGAATTGCGAAGAACCAGGCAGCAGGTTCAGTATACAGGAAAGGTTGGAGATGCTAGATACCCGTAAGTTACTTAAGCTTTATCTATTTTAGTTCTTTAAAATTTTTAAATTGAGGCATGCAATGGGTGAAGTGCTTGTTACTGGAATTTTTTTGCCCTAGTTGACTACATGGTCATTCTCATTTCTCCATGCCTTTTGGTATTTAAGATTGAACAACAGGTTTTATCAAAAGTCTGAACAGCAGGTGCAATAATGTTGAAATATTTGCATATACATCACTAGCTTTTTGAAATATTTTTTCGGCTCACCCCTCACCTCTTTTTAGGGATGTTTAAATTGTAGGCGAAGGTTGAAGTAACGATAAGACCAATAGTTTTTCTAAGGCAAATTTTATGTTAACAAGGAAGAAAATTTTATGTTGTTTACCTAAAAAAGTAGGTTTGGGTAGGTTAGAAAATGAAGGAACTTAGTAGAAGTTGAGAAGAACATAAAGCTAGGCTCCCTGTAACTTACTTCAACAAGGTTTGGGAATCGACTCCTAATCCTATAATGATTGAGACTCCTCACTGTTACTAAATCAATTAGGAAATCCTAGAAATAAGATCCTAGAACACTAGAGATTGCAAAAAATACCGAATACTCATGGGACAGAAAATTAAAGTTAAAAATGAACATCATACCACACTATAATTCCAAACAATTATGCGCATTAGAAGGCCCTTGGAATATTACAACCAAACACAAAACCAAAGCTAAACCAAAATATTGACACTTTGGTCTTCAAACTCCTGCTTAATTGGTTCTGGACTTGATAGTGCTGCCTGTCTCTCCTTGTAGATTTGAGTTTCATGGTGATTATCTTTGTTTGTTCCATTTCTGTTGCAGAGCTTCGGTAAAGTGTCTTGATTGAGGGGAGGTATCTGTACATTTAGTAAGATCTGATAGAAATGGTTGGGTTATAAGCCATTTTAAAGTTAAAACCTTTAAATTCTTTTTTGGTCATTGTTGGGCATGAGTAAAACCATTAACTTCCTATGTTTTGGTTGGCTTTGTTAGCTGTCTGGCAGTTTTCTATTAGCTTTAGCTGTTTTGTTGTCCTCTCCCCAAGGGATTGATGTGCATCTGCATGCTATGATGGATTTTCTGAGTTTTCTAACACGGGGTTGAAGTTGAACATACAAATATGATGTTTTTTATGTTTGAAACTATTGCTTTGTTTTATCCAAAAGAATTCCTTTCATTTATAACCGTGGAAGTTCTTGGTTACAGGCATCCTTCTCACTGGGGCAAGGTTTGCTTCCTCTCCACCCCAGATGGTGAAAATTGTGGGCTAGTAAAAAATTTGGCTGTTACAGGACTTGTAAGTACCAACATATCTGAATCTATAATGCCTCAGTTGTTTGATTGTGGATTGGAAGAGCTTGTAGATGATACTTCTACTTATCTGGGCAAAAAGGATAAAGTCTTCCTTAATGGGGATTGGGTTGGAGTATGTGCAAATTCCCTTTCATTTGTGGCAGAGCTAAGAAGCAAAAGGCGTAGAAATGAATTGCCTCATCAGGTTCACTTTAATTTCCCATTATATACTGGTTTTGTATGCTATGGTAGCTATGCTAGCCATATATATATATATATATAATATTTTATTTGTTCGCAGAACTGAATACAATAGGAAGAGAATTTCATCTTATTTCAATTTTATTTTTTGATAGGCAAATGCTAGCATGTTAATGTTAGTATTTTTTGTTAGTGGGTGGGATTTGAACCCTCAACCTCCTTATCACTCCACTCCTTAACTTCCCCACCCAAACCACCTCGACCATCTTATGACTCCCCATCTTATTTCGTTTGATAATACACATTATACATTTATAGGATTACATAGAGAAAAGGAAATAAAACAGAAAAGGAAACTAAATCAATGCTAATAATCCTAATTCTGGAATTTATCTAAACATGGAAACAATCCAAACAAATCCCTCTAATTCAGTCCCTTTATTTCAGGGGTTGTAAGCTGACTATTTACACAATATTTACACCACAACATCTCACTAAATCTTTCTATTTTCAACAATATTTTATAGAGCTTGCTGTTAATTTGAGCTTTGTAGCTGACCCACCTAGTGGGAAAATGTTTTTGTTTTTGTTGCTGCATGCGTTTAATTTCAGTCATGAAGTGTCAAATGTAGGAAAGGTTGACAGGTTTAACAGCTTAAGGCAAGTCAACCTATGGAGCTGATAATATGTTAGTATATCAAATAATATAGTTATGGAATATGCATTTGAAAACTTAGTCTATATGGGTAATATTTTTATAGTTTGGTTTTTCTTTTTATAAGGATCATGATTGCCAATTACTACCATATGGTAATTGGTAAATGCCTCGCTTCATACGATTAAATTAACTACTTGGACTTCCCATTGTCTTACCAGATGAGACTTCCTCTGTGGCTGGAATACAACTGAGCTTTGATATTTGTTAATGAAATACTTTGTCGTTTATTTATCCCTCTCCTGTCAAACGTTGGATTATCCACTGTTTTCAGATGTCTTTCTCGTTATGTATGCATTAATAACTCACCATCATATTGGGGTTGGGGAACTTTATTGTTTTAATGACATTGGATTTCTTTGCTGTGTTTTTTTTTTACTTTGTTGTGGAATATACCTTTTTCTGTAAGTCTTCTATCTAATATTTTTTTTGTTTTTGTTTGCCCTGTTTAATAAATAGAGAATGAAATGCTGTAGTATATTTGCAATATATGTGTATTTGTTGATTTTGTTTCTTTTCAACCTAGTGATTACTATTTTGCATTATAGGTGGAAATCAAAAGAGACCAAAGACAAGAAGAAGTGCGAATATACTCTGATGCGGGAAGGATTTTGCGTCCACTTTTGGTAGTTGATAATCTACACAAGATTAAGGAATCTAAAGGATCTAAATGGGAGCCTAACTCTTTCCAGTCTCTACTGGAAAATGGAGTAATTGAGCTCATTGGACCTGAGGAAGAGGAAGACTGCTGTACTGCTTGGGGTGTTCAGTATTTATTCAGAAAGGAGGGTAAATCTTCTGCAAAGTACACCCACTGTGAACTTGATATGTCATTCTTATTGGGTTTGGGCTGTTCACTTGTACCATTTGCTAATCATGACCATGCTAGGAGGGTGCTGTACCAGTCGCAAAAGCACTCCTCACAGGCTATTGGCTTTTCTACAACAAATCCGAACATTAGAGTCGATACTTTGTCTCACCAGTTGCACTACCCCCAAAAGCCCCTGTTTCACACAATGACTTCTGATTGTCTTGGAAAACCAGGATATGCACTAGGTCAAAATAAAATGCTTCCGAAGGCTGAATTCTATAATGGGCAGAATGCCATTGTGGCTGTCAATGTACATCTGGGGTACAATCAAGAGGATTCCTTGGTGATGAATCGCGCTTCTTTGCAACGTGGTATGTTTAAGTCCGAGCACATAAGGAGTTACAAAGCTGAAATTGAAAATAAGGAATCTTCTGAGAAGAAGCGGAAACCTGAAGACATTGTGAACTTTGGAAAGATGGCAAGTAAAATTGGTCGAGTTGATAGCCTTGATGATGATGGCTTTCCATATGTCGGTGCAAATTTGCAAAGTGGTGATATTATTATTGGGCGGTGTGCTGACTCTGGTGCAGACCATAGTATTAAGCTTAAACACACCGAAAAGGGTTATGTTCAGAAAGTTGTGCTGTCCTCAAATGATGAGGGGAAGAATTTTGCTGTGGTTTCTTTGAGACAGGTAACTGTTGAAACCTAAAATTACATTAATGAAGATGCCTGTTGCTCTGTACGTGAACTTTTAGGATTTACTGCACTGCACACAATTCACTGTACGCACAAGTACATGCAAATGTATAACTTTGCACATCATGTGAACATGTTATGTTTTATGTTGCAAAACTGAAAACTAACTCTTCTGATAGTTAACTACATTGAATTTGGTCACTGTGATAGTATGTTATTTAATATTGCAGGTTAGAAGTCCAGTTCTTGGAGACAAGTTCTCAAGCATGCATGGACAAAAGGGTGTGTTGGGATTTTTGGAGTCTCAAGAAAATTTTCCTTTCACAAGACAAGGCATTGTTCCTGATATTGTCATAAATCCACATGCATTTCCCTCACGACAAACTCCTGGGCAACTCCTAGAAGCTGCTTTAGGGAAGGGGATTGCTTGTGGTGGTTTATTGAGACATGCTACCCCTTTCTCCACTCCCTCTGTTGATGTCATTACGGAACAGCTTCACAGGTACGGTTTTATCAAGTTACCTTGTATACTTAAAATATTATTTGGATTACGTGTGTTGTATAATATTTGAGCCATTCTCTAGAGGAGTAACTTGTATTTCAACTTCTGCTCTTGCTTACTGTGTGACTGTTATGTTGTTTTCTATTTGCAAGTAACGTCTTCCCAGTTGTTGATGGCCTCTTGCCTTTTCTCCTGACTCAGTTTGAATTTATGAAATATTTTTCCTGCTTTCAGTTTTAAGGTGCCATGTACTTGTGTTTTGTTGTTTTACTGAGCCCTTTATTCATGTTCCTTTGGAGTATTTGACAGAGCTGGCTTTTCAAGATGGGGAAATGAGAGAGTGTACAATGGGAGAACTGGCGAGATGGTCCGCTCACTCATATTTATGGGCCCAACATTCTATCAGAGACTACACCACATGTCTGAAGACAAAGTAAAATTCCGGAACACTGGTCCAGTTCATCCATTGACCCGACAGCCTGTGGCCGACAGGAAGCGATTTGGAGGTATCAAGTTTGGTGAAATGGAGCGGGATTGCTTGATTGCTCATGGTGCATCAGCCAACCTGTATGAGCGCTTGTTTACACTCAGTGACTCTTCTCAGATGCACATTTGTGGCAAATGCAAAAATGTTGCAAATGTGATCAAACGACCAGTGTCTGGTGGCCGTCAAATAAGGGGTCCTTACTGCCGCGTCTGTGAATCTGTGGACGACATTGTTGTGGCCAATGTCCCATATGGAGCTAAATTATTGTGCCAGGAGCTTTTTAGCATGGGCATAAGTCTCAAATTTGAAACCAAACTCTGCTAGACATTCATTTTTCTGCATATCGCCTCTCTAGGCATTCCCTAAACTATGTTGCGAACTCGGTGTAGATATCAGTTTGAATCCTGGATGTTCCCTTGTATGTCATTTAGGTGTATTTCATGACTTGCAGAAGTTTAACTTGTATGCCTTTGCATAGTTTTTCCTTTAAGCTGTAGCCTGTAGCACTATTTTCATGATCCTTTATCAAACCAAAATCACAGCATCTAATATGAACTGTCATTTGCAAGTTAACGTAATGTAACGTCGAAGGCAGGTATTCTGCAAATTGGTTTTGTGGAACTTAATCGTATAATAGAAATTCTTGCAAATTGCATCTGTGGTCAAGAAAAATTAAAGAAAAGCCCCCCAAAAAATTTAAAAAGATGTTTGAGAGGACTTACGGCTGCTGAAGAAAAAATGGGGCTACGGGCTTACGGCTGATTTCATCCAAATTGGCTTTTATAGTTCGAGAGGAAGCATGCACAGCGTAAGAGGAAGGCCAATCATTGAATTGGAATCACACCTCAATCGTAACGAAATCGTATTCGTGCAAATTAGCAGTTTTCTTATACGTTCAATGTCAGTAGTCCATGTCTATTTTCCCCTTCTTTTGGTTGCATTATGGGTATCCCCTAAATGATAGCCGAAGATTAATCCCTTTCAAATCATATAGTTCATCAAAGTGGATTTTACCTCATCTGATAAAACCTTTTTTAAGTGACAAAAGATGATCCCTTGACAATTGACATAGCATGTTTGAGAACTTAGCTACCTACCAACTTTGTTGGGTGTTGTTAGTAATTACTCCAGGTTTTTATAGCCCAACATACTTTTCATTTATTTCAATTTTCTGTTAGATTAAGGAAGGAGAAAAGGCAATTTTGCTAAATAACAGAATTATTAATTATATGCAACGTACATTGGCTTTAGTTGCAAGTAACCTTTTATGGTACCACTCCATCAAGTAAAGATCAAATGTTGTAACTGTTACATTCACATGCTTTAGCCATACAAAAGATAAAACTAGTTGTTAGATTGAACAAGCATGATCTTTCTCCAGTTGTTCAACTGGAATGGCATAGGGTGAGTTCCAGTCAGCATCAAAAACTTCCTTAAGTTGAGAGACAATGGCAGTGTTGTATGTCCCAAAGCTGACACCAGCTGTTGTGTAGAAGTAGTCCCATACAAGATTGCTAGTCCCTATGTGGGCCCTTACATCACTAACTGCATATTTTCCATGGTTCACTCTTGTAAAATCAGGGTATATATTTCCTGTACTAGCTCCACCCTTAATGGCAGGCCCTGTCATGTTGAAACCTGGAACCACATAATATTTGATCTCAACTTTACTAGAGCAGTTGTTGTATTTTGAGGAAGAGCAGAGATTGTTGGAGTAGAGGAGAGACTTCAGGTACAAATCTGTGTTATTGATGAAGTGTGCCCAATGTGCCACCAATAACTTCACTGTTGCATGCTTGGCAAACACAACCTGTACAGAAAATTTTGGGAGAAATTAAAATTGGACTTCTAACAATTTAATAGAATTGAGTAAGGTAGTGGCAACAAGAGTGCAATGAAAATGAAAAGGCTATCCACTTTTGCTAATGACTTATTCTCTTGAATAGATAAAAAAGTTTAGGGAGGAGGAAAAAAACAAAGAGTGCAAACAAGGAAAGAAAGCTAGAACACTAGGAAGTTACCTCTGATATTGCAGAGGAAAGGGATGACCAGTAAATTGTTTGGTCTGTGAATTGTGACTGACCTAGCCAGTCCATGGTGCTGATTCTAACTGTCCCCCTCCTTCCAACAGATTTGATTGTATCAATCCATGCCTGCTCATCAGCCTGATATTTGCCAAATGATAGCTGCAGCCACCAATGATACCAAAATATCCAATGAACATCGGTAATTTAATATGTCGAAAAATCTGAGTACTGTCTTTGACAGTAATTTTCTTTCTTTAAATTTTTTGAATATTAACAAAAATTGTCAGCTAAGCCTAACATAATAGGGGAATTTCTGAAATGCAACACAAGTATCACACAGGCTTTCAGACAAAGGCAGTAACATAACCACTCACTTCTGTATTAGTTGGATGGCTGCATTAACTTCACATATCAAAGTTTCGGGGTATAAGCACTAAAAATTACTTCAAAAGAAAAGTATACAAACTAGCATGGCACGGTAATTTGTTTTTCACTAAACACAGGGATCAGGACGAGTTGAATAAGAGAAAACAACTCACTACTCTTGAAATCCACAGCTCTCAACCAAACCTTCTTTAAGGAGAAAAAAGGAAATTCTCTGACTAATTCACTGGACATTCCAGGACTAGTCTATGTCACACGCGATACAGGGAAATGAATGACTATACAATCTATCAGAAAGCAGTTTCTGCGGCAAGTTGATTCAAACTACAAGACAGAAACACAAGAGAAACATGAAGAAATGGATTAGAGGTTTCTCTACTAATCTGAGATGATGCTAGGCAACTGTTTGCAGATTTGAAGGCGAATTTGGCCCTTGCTAGCTAAGAATCTGAGAGCTCTGTTACTCCTATGAGAGGGATTGACGAATCTTATTCAATGTCTAATTGAGACTACTAGACCTAGCTCACACATGAAGAAATGAACAACAACAAAAACAAGAATGTGATACTAGCACAATAAGAAAATTATTCAACTGCTAAGTTTGCACCTCCAAGTAGAATCTGGAAATTGTTTGAAGTCAACTCACTTCTGATGCCTAGATTCAAGGATGCATATTTACAGCATATTGTTACAAATAAATCTCATTACCTCTGGAGGAGCAAAGGAGAGATAGCTGACTTGGGGGAGAATTGTGGAATAGTTACTCCCAGGAGTTTGAATTGAAACTTCAAACATATAAGGGTCAGACAGGATAGGATATCCTGCAACATGCGGAGTCTCAAGATATCGAGGAAGAGGCGACCTGTGACAAAGTAATTAAATACAGTTAATCAATTAAAAGTTGTAAGAATATTCTATCCTCATGCTTACTTTACTTTCATCTACTCTCAGTTTTGTTTAGTCTGTCATTCACTATGTTGTAGAGTCTCTCATGTTATCTCATGTCATGGCCATTCTTAAGACCGCATTTTATGTAAGCGATAGTTTTAGCAATTAGCATCCAATGAAGGTAGGAAATTTTATGGATATAAACCTTAAGAACATTTTTAAGGACATTTCAGAGCCAAGCAATAGAAAATGATACATCAAGGTAGAAAATCACACCAAGTAGCAATTTCTTGAAGAGAAACTCTTAAGTAAAATTAATTTTTATCATAAGGCTCTGACTTACTTGCACCTCTCTCTAGGATCAACGAAATGCGACCAGCAAGGAACCTTTCTTTCAACTTGCCACTGTTGATCTAACACTGTTTTTGTGTAAGCTGAGGAACTAAGAGATGCGAGTTTCCATAAATTGTTAAAGTAGACCTCAACCTTCTTAGCTATTCCTGGACAACCAGCAAGATAAATTCCAACTTCCTTGACCTAGAGCCAGCAGGTAATAAGCAATGATACAAGTATCATGGATTGAACAAACAACAGATGTGTCAAATGAATAAAAGAAGAGTTCATATTAACAAACAAAAATCCTAGAAAAGGTAAGCTAAACTCGAAAAGAGAGGCTTAAAAGTAACAAAAGTTAGATAAACGTTAAAAATTCATAGAGATTGATAACAACCAACAGAATATATTGAGTAGAGTTGATGTCTCTACAAAATTAGTTGGCTATTGACATATAACTGTAAACATAAAACAAAATGAGCATATAATGAAATTACCTGTGTAAGAGATTTCCAATCATTGTTTGCAGATCCAATATACAAGTCCTTACTATCAGATATCCAAACTTTGGCATGGACAATGCCTGAACCCCACCAATCTTTTAACAGCAAGGTCACATTCTTAACATTTGGTCTTCCAGAAGCAAGTTTGGATGGTTCTGTGGTATATGTTGGATAGACTCCAGAGTGGGACAGTAACCTACATCCATCTCATATATATAAACACAAGCACCCTTCAATTCAAAAGTTAGTGGAATTAAGATTGTCAAATTGACATGCATAGTAACCTGATAGAAACATTGCGGTCAGCGGCATCATGTAATGTTTGATAAAGGGTAGCACCTTGATTGGCACCAAACTGGTGCATCTGTTGTTGGGAGTAACCATAATCCCCAGAGCGAGGATCATTGGGAGAAGCTAGAAGCTGCCAGTATTGAGCAATTATGTCAAGCCTCCGGGTGGAATTTGCTGCCAGCCAACGCAGCACATCACCTAAACAAAATGATACAATTCTGATTAGTTTAGACTTTAGAGACTTAGGATATAAATATTATATTATACATATTATAAGGTAGTAATTAATTAACCAGTGGAGAGGACGCCAGGAACGTGGGAGAGGTGGGGCAGATTGGTGGGGATGGATTGCACTAGCCATGCTTTACACTTTGGAGTGGATGATGATGATGATGTTGCCTCACATTCACAAACATTGATCAACCATAGCAACATAAAGTAGATGACACCGATCAAGAGAGTGCGTCCCATGATTACAAATTTACAATATTTATATGGACACAAAGACCTTACTGTAACTGTGACTTAGATAATACCAAAAGGAAACGGAAAAGTGCTTGTGCTATACATATGATATTACATACTACCTACCCATCATCCCTTTTGACTTTCTGAACACCCAGATGGAGTCAAACTAGAAGCTCCTAGTTTTTCACTTCAAGCTCTTTTCTTTTGAATATATTAAAAATTAATAAGGATCCGGATCCCCGTTCGAATATACTATTTTGCGGAAACTCTGCCTTGCCCCCTGCTGATTAATTTTAAGGTTTTGCTGAGAATACCTCTTGATTTCTTTTTTTAAAGAAAGTTTATTAAAAAATGTTGCATTTAATATATTGAGAATTACCAATTTGCTTGTTAATAAATTTTCTTTATATTTGAATCCTAAAGCACTACACTATCATGGTTTATTCACATCAATCAAATTAATAAAAGATCAAAAGAATGCGTAGAAAAAGAAATAAATCATATTACTGTAATTAAGGTTAATGATAGTAAATAATGGATAGATTCTATAGATCCCTACCCAAATGAACCTTCTGTATGATGGATGATCTTACACTTGCGATAAAGATAAGACAGACAAAAAGACTGAAGTTCAATACTAAAATGTATCAGTTAGGTAAGGTTGCATGTTTAATATTAACAATCTGTTCCCTGTTTACCTACTGGAGAAGCTGATAATATAAAGCATATTTTAAGTAAGCACATATTTTTATCTATTTTATCGATATATCAGTAAATAGCACGCAGTGTGATGTGACTCAGGAACCTCCCATTAGAGGAAAGCTGTTTACCGATTACATTACAAAATATACACTTTATTAAGTAGTAGCAGATTAGTGTACCCATAGAAAAACTGCTAAATATTTTTGGACTGTGCATAAAGGTTCGTATATAAACAATAAGGTAATTTGAACAACCATTATAGATAACTTCTAGACAAATTTGCTTTTTCCAGAAAGTTGTCCGGAATGATTGTATAAATAACACATCTCTAATATGTGATGAGTCCAAAAAAAAGTAGCATGAATGCAGAAAATGGGGTGTCGGTTAAGGCCTCAAAGTGTGCTTCATATTTGCTTATACCCTACAAGTATGAGATACTCTATAATCAGAAGTCCAGAACACAGTGAGGATAGCCAGCAAAACCAAGGTGACTAAACAAAAAGCCTGCCTTCAAGTAGATGTCAATAGCTTCTATATAGGGTTGATAAAAAAAAATAGCTTCTATACAGGCCACCATCATGATTTGGTCTAGCATAATTCGGAATTGATTGTGACAAACTAACATAACAAGAGAGGCTGAGATTAGTATCATTCGCAATTTCTCCAAGATAACCTCCACGAACTTACCAACATTCAATAAAGACCTATGCCCTAAAATATATCTATCTAAAATAAAGTCTTTGTCACAAGCTTCATGCAATTTTAGGTTGATGCTTCATCAATTTTTCTCATGCTGACTCATTTGCTCCAACTAATATGACCACTTTCATTAGATTCAACAAGAAACCACATGACATGGCAATATAAACAGACAATTGTTTCTACTTTCTACCAGATATTTATTCCTTGCAGCATGGGCTTCAGAAACCAATGCATCAACAGAATCAGGCAACCATTTTAACATAGATTTTAAGTGCCTCCCCCAAGCACAACACCATCCATTCTTTCCTTTGATTTCTCAGTAATCATTACTCAATTATAAAGATCAATATCCAGCTCACATATATCTTCCACCATTCTTTAGGGATAGACTCAATTGTCTCTAGAAATATCATCTTGTCCACAGCAAAAGGCTAGTTGTGTCTCCCAAAAACTACATCTTAGAGAAGTCAATGCACAAATTAGAATAAATTGTCCCTTACTTGCTCACATACACACCCTCAACCCAAGTGAAAATTCTCTAGAGATTTTTTATGCACATACACAAGGTAACAATAATACGTGTACACGGGTGAAGTGACATACAAAAAAACTCGTGTAGTAGTAAAAGCATGAATACACGAGTAGATTAATTAATAGTATTAAAAAAGGGCATTAGGTCCCGGCATGGTTGAAAATGATGGGTACTCACTCCATAAGAATGCTGTGCAATACAGAGTAGCACTGAGGGGGATAGGTTGAAGTAACTTTGGAATGTTGTCGGTGGGGGTGACATTCCTATTTCATTCACTAGATATTCCATTTAAAGCTCTTTCAGAATCAATCAATAGTTGAAGTCATCAAAGAATATTTTTCTAATTATGCCCCTGAGGAACATGATTTGTTTGTATTTTAAAAATAATGGTTTTCATGTAATATCTTCATTTTTTACAAAATTCTTCATCGGCAATACATTTGAAAGTTGAAACTTCATTTTCATAAAAGTGACAATCCAACTTCAACTCCAGATAGATTTCTCTCCACTTTTCTGTTAAATGAAACGAATGAAGAGAAAAATAAATTTTCTCTTTTCTTTTATACTTCTACTTTATTTTTTTTTATTTAAAAAATCTAAAAATTTGTTTATTTTCTATTCCTTCTCTCTTATTTTCTACTTCTTTCCTCCCTATTTTTTTCTTATCCAAAAAGCATAAGATCTGACGCATAAATAATTATATTTTTAAGAATTCATTAATTTTCTCGCAACCTCTCAGATTTAGATCTGATATTGTGATATTGTGTTGCGTATAAACGAAGAAGCTTTGGAAATTCCGAATATGGGTTCGCATCGAAAGAGAAAATAGACAAAAATAAAATGGAAACGCATCTAACGTGGCGAGATCCTATAGGTAGAAGACAGCAATAACAATATAATAACGGGTCCCGCTGCCGAGTGAAGTATAGCCAATGGTAACATTTTAAGTAATTCATTTTGGTAGTGTTTGCTTGGAGGGGAGGGGAGGGTTTTTTTTAAATCTATCATGTTTGATTCAATATTTGGATTGGAGGGGAGGGGAGGGGAGCAAAATTTCTTATTAAGTGAGTTTTAGCTTCCCTCCAATATTGGGGGATTTAGAAGGAATGAGAGGGATTTTAAAGTATTTTATATGCATTGACTAAAATATTTTCATTTATCTATTTTTAAATAAATAATATAATGTTTAAAAAATAAAGTTGTTTTAAAATTTCTCTCTTCCCCTCTTGAACCAAACATGAAAGTGTTATTTCCCCTCCCCCTCATCCCCTCCCCTCCTCTCAACCAAGCACAATATCAAATTAAAATCCCTCCCCTCCCCTCATTTGAACCAAACACACCCTTTAAGTTTATAAGTGGTTTCATGAGAGTTCATGACACTCACTCAATTTTTACTTCAACGAGAGTTTCTAATAAAAAAAATATTATTTAAATAATGTTCCTTTCTCTCTCCTACTTTTATAGTATCAAATAAAAAAAATTATTTAATTACTATGAAACTTTTTTTAAGATTTATTAGATAATGAACCAGGTTTAAATTTAAGAAACCCAAAATTACATATGATATATTATAATAATATTTTATTTTTAAGGAACCCCATGAAACTACCACTAAAAATGCTTTAAGGATGCTGATTAAACAACCAGAAAAAAATTTATATTAAAAAACTAACTGTTATATTCTTAGAAATGGTAAATAGTAAATACACATTTTTCATACATATTTTTTTTTTAGTTCTTTAAACAATTACGTAAGGGCACTGTTTAATAAGTGTACTGTACCAATTTGTAAGTTGCAACCGGAGAATATCAATCAGCACTCACCCCAAGTCTTCTCTCTCTGGTCGCGACTACGCGTCTTCCCTTATAACTCAAACAACCATTTGAATTGAAAGAGCACGTTCCTTCGTAGATCTTGATCTCGAACGCCATGGCGTTTTGGAGATCTATCGCGTTCTCTGCAGTTCTTGCTGTGCTTCTCATCCATGGCGTTCACTCCTTCTACCTCCCCGGCGTCGCTCCGCAGGACTTCCATAAGGTAAACTGATTTCCATTTCCACCTCAACTACTCTTTTTTTTGCTTGATCTGTCTTTAAATCTGAGAAGTGAGATCTGTGTTGGATCCGTCTTCGATGCTAGGTTTTTTTTTTATTATTAAATTTTTTCGAAAGAGATGAGCAAGTATTTTGAGTTTTAATTTTAGTGGATCGCTTCAATGAATTGAAGAACATTCTATCCGTAACGTCCAAGGAGTCGCTGCTTTTTTGTGTGTGTGTGTGTGTGTGTGTGTTTAATGCTTCGTGAGATAGTGAGGTTGTGAGGTTAAAGCTTTGATTTCTTTTAGTTTTCTCTCATTTTATCAGTTACAGGTTAGCAAATATTTCGTTGTTGCATTCCTTCTTAATTGTATTTAAGAATTGGAATTTTGATTCGCTGACTGCGTGATTTTTTTTACAATCATCAATGAATAGTATGATTGGTGTTTCAACTCTACATTTGTAAGTAGAAATAGCTGTTGGCATTATTTGATAGAAATTGGAAATGTATCCTTGAAAGATGTTGGACAATAGGACTGGTACTAAGGTGTATAACCTGGCATTTTTTCGCAGAGGTCCATTGTGTATTACCTTCTCCTTTATTGCACTTCTATGTATGGAGAAGTTGATTTTTCAATATTCAGCAACAATACCATCTGACGTGACCAATTAGTTTTTACAGAAAAAATATAAGTACTTTTGGGATTCTGCCTCTATCTTTCTAATTTATGAGTCGGGAAATTTGCTTTCATTTTAATCTCGTATATGTATACTACTACCTTATTGCTGTGGCCAAAATAAAAAAAATTCAAAATTCTGTATAGATCTTGTTCTTGAGTCCTTAACTGACTTTTTAAATATTTCTTTGGTGCAGGGAGATGAATTGCAAGTGAAAGTAAACAAATTAACATCAACAAAGACCCAGCTTCCATACACATATTATTCAATCCCTTATTGTAGCCCTGCAAAAATACAGGATAGTGCAGAAAATCTCGGGGAAGTGCTTCGTGGTGACCGCATTGAAAATTCTCTTTATGTGGTCAGTTTAACATGACATGTTTAAATCATGACTGTTTAATTTTAGGGAAAGTCACAGAAAGGATTTTTTTGTAAAATATTTTAAGTTTAGGACCAACTAACCAGTCAATTGGTTAGCCATGTTCAGACTTCAGAGTGGTCAATGAGTAACCATTATAGACTTACTTAAGTGGTTAATTGTTTCGTAGCTGAAATTGTATCTAGCAGTAGTTCTTTCTATGTGATTTCCCATAATTTTGTTATGGTTATCAACTGATTCTGACTCTGACGTTTTGCAGTTTAAAATGCGTGAGCCACAAATGTGCAATGTTGTGTGTAATCTTAAACTTGATGCCAAAGCGGCTAAGGAGTTCAAAGAGAAGATCAATGATGAGTATCGGGTGAACATGTATGGCATGCCAGGATTTGATCTTTCATTTTCTGCCATTTTTCTGCCACAATCTTGATATGTTGTATCTTATAATGGCTCTGCTCTTTATGCACAGGATCCTAGATAACCTTCCTCTAGTTGTTCCTATAAAACGGAATGATCAGGATTCTATTATTTATCAGCTTGGTTTCCATGTTGGACTCAAAGGGCAATATAGTGGGGTA
The DNA here is from genome assembly GCA_035048595.1 of Echinosophora koreensis. NCBI lineage: Eukaryota > Viridiplantae > Streptophyta > Magnoliopsida > Fabales > Fabaceae > Echinosophora > Echinosophora koreensis. The sequence goes on along the minus strand of JAPCYP010000001.1, from coordinate 5,670,950 downwards.
TGGTTATTATTTTATAGCACAATGTCTATTGTGATGAATGGAAGTAGTTTCTGTGCTTACTTTGTCTAAATGCACAGAGCAAGGAGGAGAAGTTTTTTATTCACAACCATTTGGCGTTTACTGTCAAGTATCATAGAGATTTACAAACTGAATCTGCTAGAATTGTGGGCTTTGAGGTTAAGCCATTCAGGTCACTATTTTTGTCCTCTACCCGTTCTATTGTTTCATTCTCTTTAATTGGTTTATCTTTTTTTCCACAATTATAGGAGTCTCATGCACTGGGATCCCATTTTATTCAGTTAATCTTTTTGTAGTAGTAGTGATTTCCATATCTGAAATTCTGAATGTTAATGTGCAGTGTAAAACATGAATATGAAGGTAAATGGGATAAAAACACTCGTTTGACAACCTGTGACCCTCATGCTAAACACACAGTTGTCAACTCCAACACTCCCCAAGAGGTTGAAGAGAACCAGGAAATTATCTTCACTTATGATGTTGATTTCCAGGTGAGGTTATGGAATATGGAGATGATAAAATCGTACATGTATAGTTGTATATATTCCTTGAACTTCAGAATGGTTTATGTCATATCATACATGAGCCTAGTATAGTAAAATCTTCTTTTGCTAATGGGCATTTTTATCATTTTGTGTTCTCATAACTAACTCTTCCTTTTCTTTTTCAATTGGAGAGAAGTCTTCTTTCACACCCTCCTCCTTATATGGTTTTGATGAAATATGATTCTGGGTTGTATTTCTTATTATCTGCTTTTATCTTTGGCTGCTACCGTCAGGAGAGTGATGTGAAGTGGGCTTCAAGATGGGATGCCTATTTGCTGATGAATGATGACCAAATTCACTGGTTCTCAATTGTTAATTCATTAATGATTGTTCTCTTCCTTTCGGGCATGGTGGCAATGATAATGCTGCGGACACTGTATCGTGACATTTCAAAGTACAATGAGCTTGAGACCCAAGAAGAAGCTCAAGAAGAGACTGGTTGGAAGCTTGTCCATGGGGATGTATTTAGGCCCCCTAACAACTCAGACCTGCTCTGTGTTTATGTTGGAACTGGTGTTCAGTTTTTTGGGATGATACTAGTAACCATGATATTTGCCATCCTTGGGTTCCTTTCTCCTTCAAACCGAGGTGGGCTCATGACAGCTATGCTCTTGCTTTGGGTTTTCATGGGACTTTTTGCTGGTTATGCCTCAACTCGATTATACAAAATGTTCAAAGGATCAGAGTGGAAGAGGATGGCCTTCAGGACTGCGATCTTTTTCCCTGCAACTGTCTCTGCCATTTTCTTTGTATTGAACACTCTAATATGGGGCCAAAAATCATCTGGAGCTGTGCCATTTGGTACGATGTTTGCTCTGATCTTCTTATGGTTTGGGATCTCAGTTCCACTTGTTTTTGTTGGTAGCTATGTTGGATTCAAGAAGCCTGCAATTGAGAATCCAGTGAAGACAAACAAAATCCCAAGGCAGATCCCTGAGCAGGCCTGGTACATGAACCCAGCCTTCTCAGTTCTGATTGGGGGAATACTCCCATTTGGAGCTGTTTTCATTGAACTTTTCTTCATCCTCACCTCAATCTGGTTGAACCAGTTTTACTACATCTTCGGGTTCCTCTTTTTGGTCTTCATCATCCTCATCATCACGTGTGCTGAGATAACCGTTGTGCTCTGCTACTTCCAGTTGTGCAGTGAGGATTATTTGTGGTGGTGGCGGTCATACCTCACAGCTGGTTCTTCTGCACTTTACCTATTTTTGTACGCAACATTTTACTTCTTCACCAAGCTTGAAATCACGAAGTTGGTATCTGCGATATTGTACTTCGGGTACATGCTTATAGCTTCTTACGCGTTTTTTGTGGTAACCGGCACCATTGGATTTTATGCATGCTTTTGGTTCACAAGGCTCATCTACTCCTCAGTCAAAATTGATTAGTTATAACTTATAGCGGTCTGGTTTGGGTCAATCTACTATACTTCTTAAAATTTGTGTAAGGATTTTGAAATTCAGGTACTATCATGTTCAGATGTAACCTATTTTATACAATTTTGAATTGTGACGACAGTGATTCTTTTGTTTAAGTAGTATCATTTTAATTGTCTTTGTCGGAGTAGGATCGTGGTTATAATACAGATTTTAAGGTCTCCTGCACTGTCTAAATCGGCTGTTTTCTGTGCAGATGTTTTAATATTATTATAGCAGAATATCTATCTAAGTGAAATCTCCTTTAACGTTGGAACAGTACGCAATCTTGAGCTTCAATGAATGCCTGATATATTTGGAGTGAAAGTGAACATTTGGTTTTGTAGTTTATATCTCATATCTCACTTCGTTGATCTGATTATTTTTAATATTTTGAGGATCTCTGCCAGTTTTCTTATCTAAATCCTATCTCATCCTTCTCGGGGGTGCACATGTATGATGCATTAGTCTTTCACATGAAACAAATAATTTGAGGTGTTTACCAAGAAATCTGAAACTGGTTATGATTGATTCAGTGGCAGAATAGTTCTGTCTTCTGGCTCAACATCCGCTCTACGTGTTTTGGAGATAACATGTGAATTGCTTACCCACGTAATTCTGTAATTGCTTTTAATTCAGCAATCTTCCAAGACACGAGTTAAATTATTTCTAATACGTGCGTTTGTGAGACATTATGCATTGATCAACTTTACTGTTTCTTACACAATATATATAATGAAAGAGTTTAATTTTGATAAAATTCTTATATTAGCGACCAATCAAATATTATTGCGTCAAAAAAAAAAAACAATCAATATGTAGATAAAATAAGTGTGTTTGGTTTCACGTTGGAAACCTTCAGAATTGGTTGTCATCTGTCAAATGTGATTTTAGTAAAAATGAGATGTTTTGTTATTGTCAGGTAAAATTGATTCTGCCTTCAGAAGCTATTCTAACTAGAAGCTACAAAAAATAGCTTTTGAGTTGAGTTAAGAATTTTACATTAAGTTTTATACCAAATTTGCTTTCAAAATAAGAACATCCAAACATAAATCACTTCACTTCAAATTCAATTCTAACCAAATCAATTTTACAGAATTAATTACATTCAAAATCACTTTTATCAAATGTTGATCCAAATACACACTACGATCTTTATACCAAACGTCAAAAACGTTATAACACCAATATTTTTTTTTATTAAAAGGCCCAATGGCCATTTTCTTTCTTTTCATAGTTGGAGTTCAATTGTTTGGGAGTATTATCCATTAGTTTTCGAATTTATGAACTTATTTCACTAATAAATCATAATTTTACGAACTAATATAGTTGGTACTCACAAATTCAAGGGAATGAATTTTATTTTATTTTTTTTCCTTTTTGCTTTATTTTGGTAACCGGTGGCGGTGACTGTGGTCTATCTTCCGTTGGCACTATACACAACAAAAAGAGGGGCCATTTTGTTTCTTTTCTTAGTCATCATATCAGAGTTTTTTTACCGTTGTTTTTAACCCGTTACAGTGACACAGAAGAAGTCAGTGGCCCCACAAACTGTGCTACTCTTCCAAGTCTCAACGGCTAGTTTCTTCCCTTCATCACCATAAATACACTGCTCCAACCACACCATCAATGCAAACCCCTCTCTTTGAGCATCTGTGTGATCGAAAGCCAAACCCTTCACACAATACACACACAAATTTCAGTCATCAAAAAACAATGGCTGGTTATTCAAGAATCGCCTCTGCTTCTCTTTTGATCTTGTTCCTTCTCTTTGGCTTCTCTGCAGCTAAGGAACTATTGGTTGGAGGCAAGATAGATGCATGGAAGGTTCCATCTTCTGAAGCAGACTCCCTGAACAAATGGGCTCAAAAGTCTCGTTTCCAAGTTGACGATTATCTTGGTAAAGTAACTTTCCCAATATTCAATTCCAACACTTACCCTTTTCATGTTAATATGTGAATAATAATCACTGACAACCAACTCTTTTTTTGTTTTTTCAGTGTGGAAATATGATGGTGGGAAAGACTCAGTTTTGCAAGTGAAGAGTGAAGATTATGATAATTGCAATGCATCCAACCCCATTAACGAATACAGTGATGGGAACACTAAGGTGAAGCTTGATCGTCCTGGGGCATTCTACTTCATCAGTGGAGCAAAGGGTCACTGTGAGAATGGCCAAAAGGTGGTTGTGGTGGTGATGTCTCCAAGGCGCAGATATACTGATTTTTCTCCTTCACCTTCTCCAGCAGAGTTGGCGGAAGCACCAGCTGTTGCTCCAACTAGCAGTGCCACTGCTTTGCAAAGTGGTCTTGTGATGATGGCTCTGGGAGTGTTGGCTATTAATATGGGGGGTTTTCTGATGTGAAAACAAAAATTATTACTAGGATAGTAAAAGACTCTGTCACTGTGTCACAGTGAGTCTTATTATTATTTATTTTTGTTGGAATTATATATGATTCTTTATTCAAATATTTATCTGGAAAATTAGTTAATATCTGATTCATGTGTCCTATAAGGTAAAAATATAAAAGATACCTTCTTTATATTCATGTGCTGGCCTTCCCTGAATACCTTAATAATTGAACTGAGTGTCTGCCTCAAAATTCTGTTCACAATTAAAAAATTTTCGGCAAGTGGACAAGGGGAGGGTTAAACGAATCAGAAGCCTTGTGGTAGGCGGGTGGATTCCCTAGCTCGATCTCTCACCTTCCTTAAGCATTGCTGCCAAATCATAATTTTTTTTTCTTCTCTTTTTCCTTCTTTTTAACATTTTTCCTCCAGTGGTTTCATCTAAAGTAATATAAATTTTAAACATAAAACAGTATTTTCTTATTTCATAACTCTGTTGTATCTTATATGGGATATTGCTAGCCTTGACTGAAAAACTTGTGATTAAAATAACACATTTGTAAAAAAAACTATTAGAATATATACCCAAAACATACATTAAGCTTTTCTCACAATTTAATCTAAAAATAATTTTAAAAAATAGAGTAATTGATCCCAAAACACAAAGGTGTAAAGATTGCATTCTGCTAATTCAGGCAATGGAGGGATGGAATAGCTTAAGTTAAAAATAGCTTATTTTGTGACAAAGCTTATATTTTCTATGACTATTTTCACACAAGGAGTAACGTATCTCTTCTATTGGTTAAAATTTAAATGAGTCCTACTACTTTGAAAATGAATTTCACTAATTCATACAAGTCCCACACTCCCACTAGAATTCTGTATGCACATAAATTTTAGCCAATAAGAGATAGTGTATTATAAAGAGAATGTAAGAACAATATGTTGCTAACATTTCTCATTTAGAAAATATGTTGCTAACATTTCTTATTTTCACAAACTATTTGCAAAAATTTATTTTCACAAGGTATTGTCATAAGCTATAATAAGCAAAACTCTTCCAAACGCACCCTTAAAACAATGATACAAATTTGACTTTTAAATCATCTTGCACGTCTGCAGAACTTATGGAAAATAATTGTAATCCAAAATTTGAAGCATCTACATGGCGGAAAGTACAAATGCAACTTTGGAGTACAACATAACAGCATTCCTACCAGTCACAATGCCACAAGCAGTTGTCTCTTGCAAACGACAATGTTAAGGTAAGATGACAACTAAACAGATATGCACTTGACAGTTGACACATGCCGGTATGCATCGCCAAGAAATGACTAGATCATGGGAAAGGCAACAAAGCCATCCAACGAACAAAGCTCCATTTTGATCACACATACTGCGAAAATAAAATCCCAAAAGAAAAATCTCAGACAGAATTAAAGGAATTAACAAATCCTACATCTGTTAGAAATCTGCAAATACGGTGAAGGTACAGAAAAAGTAAAGACTACACTTTTATGTTGTAGGTTAGGATTGTAATCTCAGATCCTAGCCTTCACTCAGATTCATCAATTTTTAGCAGAATTATGAGTATACAAGGAAAACATACAAAAATCACATGAAACAACCAAACAAAGTAAATTAACTCTGCTTTTCTCCAGACCTCCACACACTTCAGGCGTGCATCCCATAATAACAATGAGCAAGTAGCATGCTAACTGCTCTAAAACCAATTAATTGGATGAATTCCTAACAATTTCCCTTTTCTTAGTAATAAATTCAAATATTTTGTCTATTGCAGTTTAAGGCCATATGAGAAATGATGATTTATATGACAAATCAATCACAAAATATTAAATGAATTCACCATTTATTTCAAACTTTTCTTTTCCTCAGAAGCATAGATAAACTGACTATATTTAGTCTTCCACACAGTTAAATGTGACAAACTTACCCAATTTACTTCAAACTGGCTACAGGATGAGAGTTATTCACTTATAAAAATCAAGGAATAATGCCCTCTTCAGTCATATGCAGTTATGCTAATTTAATCATGCAGGATACTCCAAGTCCAAATATTGGGAAAGGGATTCCTAGTAGCAAACATTCTGGATACCATTTCCCCAAATTTTGTTATAACTTTTTCTGCCTTTTTATTCAACTCAGTCTCTCACAAACCCATGATCACTCCACAGTTCCTTCAAAATTATTACAAAAGCATCATTCCAAAGAAAACATTTGGCTCATGTCATCAAACAAAGATTTCATATTAAATGATGGCAAAGCACACATAGAGGTGTAATTGGGTGGGGTTGGGCAGATTGAAGGGAAGGAAAATGCCAATCAAAATGGTTGGTTTAGGTTAAGCATTTTTAGGCACTCAAACCAGAAACAGGTTGGTTTGGTTCAATTCATTGGATTATCCCCTTTCTTCATTTGCACCCAAAGAGAAGAGATTTGTAGGTGGCTCTTGTCAGAGACTTTGCCGAAGACCTTGCCGAAGACCATGACTTTTTGCTATGCTGGAGAGAATACCCACTTCAGTTCAAGAGCTTCTGACGTGGATTATAGTGCATTTCATTGCATAGCGATGGGAAGCTGAATGAAGCTACTGAGATTTAGGGGCGAAGAAAAAGATTGGTATAAGTTGTTTTCAGAATGATGAGACCGAGGTGAGAACATGGTTATGTAGAGTCAGTTTGAAGAGAAAAGTTCAATGAAGAAAGATGAAGCGAGAGGAGAGAGGACGAGAAACTGGAGAACATATAGATCTCTGAACATCGCACATTATAGAGGGGATAAAAAGGAAAGAAAGATCGGGTCTTGGGTTGTTCAGGTTTCCGATTATGAAGTCCGAGAACTGAACCGATCATAATCAAGTCTAACTAGGAATGGCAACGGGCACGGGTGGGCACGGATAGTATCATACCCGCCCCCGCCCGCGGTGGGCATATCTGTGCCCGTCCCCGCCTGCCACCCGCGCGGGTATTTGACGGGCGGGTATTTGACGGGTTTAATGGATATTTGCGGGTTCATGGGTACCCATGGGTACTATCAGCAACTATTTTTTTTTTGGGAAAAATACATTAATTCCTTAAATATTTTGGGAAAAATACTCATTCTGGGTTGTAGGGAAAGACTTCACAACAGTTCTTGATTTTCCATCAATCTTTAATATGCTTACTACTCCATGTTCATATTATTCAAGTTTAAACTCATAAATTTGTGTCTCAGGTATATCTTAAGTCATGGACCGCAATTTATATGGCACTATGACAGTGAAATCCAAAACAAGATACAATTTCAATCAATAACATAGCTATGGTGAAGAACATGAAAACAGGGCAGGGACAGCGAGCTGGGATCGAACACTCACAGCTATGGAAGAGACACTCACGAACAGGGACGCGGATCGGAGTAGAACGACGAACACGGACGCGAATCAGAACAGAACGAACCGCGACGGCGACTGGAGGACGCGAACGCGATCGGAGGACGCGAGGCAGCGAACCGCGCTTGAAGAGAACAACCTGCGAGCACCGTATAGCAGGGATGAACCGCGGCGGCGTCACTGGAGCAGAACGGCGGTGAGTCGCGACCGGCGGCCTCTGGAGCATAACGGCGGCGTTGAAGGTTGAAGGAGAAGTGGGTAAGGGTTAGGGTTGAGGAGAGGAGAGGCACCGCTGCTGTGTGTTCTTCTGAGTGCATTTTGTGCTCAAATCATGTGTAATGTGTCATAGGGTTAGTATTAAGGGTATTTAGGTAACTTGGGGTTGGCGGGCACGGGTATCCGTGGGCACGGGTATATTAGTATCCGCACCCGCCCGTTTAGTGACGGGTAATGAGACAAATCCGTTTCATTCAACCCACGGGTATCCGTTTAATTACCCGCCCGTGCCCGTCGCGGATTTTACCCGCGGGTGCGGGTAAAATTGCCATCCCTAAGTCTAACCGATTCCAACCTGAACAATTACACCCCTAAGCTCACATGATGCATAAAATTTCTTGGTTTGAAGGTCAAGCTTAATGGTTAAATTCTAGCAACATGATTCCGAAGAAAAAATTATGCCTCCATCCGAAGGGAGAGGGTTAGCTCCAACTGTGAAACCAGACTGATTGACCAAAATATGTTTCCATAAGCTCCATAATCGGCACATTGTTTCGTTCTCTTCAGACTTTTAATAGGTGCTCTCAGCTCTGTCCATGAAATGAGCTGTCAATAGCTCAGCTATTTTTATCCATTTATATTTCCGAGTCAACAATTTGAACCATATCAACATTAATGCTGCCATGCCACAAAATATAACCGAATGGTCCAACTCACAACTCATGGCAAATATTTTTATTTTACTTCGACATTATTTATATCACTCATTCCCCACCATGTGACTTAGCAATGCACAAAAGACGCAAATCCACTCCTCCCCCAACGTTGTAAAATTGGAACCATCACAGAAGGAAAAGGTAAAAAGTAACCTTCCTTTCATATTTATGACAGTTGAAAATTTTACAATTTATTGGTATTTGAAGAATAGTAAGTTTTACGTTAGGCAATGTGATGTACAAGCCCACCATTTTCCTCCAATGTCGATGACTACAAGTCTAAACTCCTACAATTCTAGCTGAGTTGGTGCAATGAGCTCTACTGTAATAATAATCATTCTGAACAGTAGAGCAGACTTGAACCGAAAATTGCACGTGTTGCACATGCAATGCTGTATAGATAGTTAAAATTCAGACAGGGTTTACATGTATTGCAAGTTATCCAATGACTCTCTGAACTGCTACATTTTAATTTTAAAGTCTATATTACCAATTCTTTATTATCCAAAAAAAGGCTTACTTATGACAAGTTGCCAACTTTCATTCGATAGGCCATCATGTTGAAAGCAACATAGACATTAAAAGATAGATCTCCAATGTTGACCATTAAATAGTAATCAAGGTAGTAATATACTTTTATATCTACTTGATCCAATCATCAAATGCAACACAGGTTCCTAGCTGATGGCTCATGTATATCTAGTGGGTGCATTAGAAAATTTGCAAAGATCCCCTAAAATTCTTAATGCCCTAAATTTTAGATCACACCCATACTACAGTCACTATAACACAAATAAATTTTGGGACATGAAACTCATAAAGTAAATGAGAACATCAAAAGAAACCCTACCATAATTGAGGAAAATCACGGCACAGGTAGTTCGTCATTGTCATCATCGGAAACATCCACTTGTAATGGCCCCTTAATACCACCATTATTATCACCAAGAATCTCGCGGGCTGCTTTCTCCAGAAACTCCTTGGCAGCAGTTTGAATAGATTGTTTTCCAGAGGATTGATACTTCCTCTTTTGACCGGCGCGTTCCTGATGGTTCATCTTTGGTCCCTCCCCTCTACTTATGGTCCTCATATTTTGCCTCTGCTCTGCACGAAATAACAAGTTCTTTACATAAATGAGATCAAAATGGAAGAGGCATAGATGAACCCTGAAATGAATAAAACAATTTCACTACTCACCTGGAGTGAGGTCAGGCAGAGAGCGTCCAATAAAGCGGGTAGCCGCCTGATAATTCAAGGTAGTAGAAGGTCGCAGTGGAGCTGCACAAACAAAATGAAAATCACTCAGTCCAATTTAATTCATTAGAAAAATGCAGCATGCTTCATTTTAAGATGAAAAATGAACAAATGAAAGTGATGGATAAATGCATTGTTGATTGTTATATATATATACCTTTACTCAAATCTAGGAGACGTTGGAGTTTGTCTTGGTATAAATCTAATCTATCCTGGGAATACAAAAGTCAAATACTTTCAAGCATTTCCAAAGGTATAAGAAAGAAAGGAATGAAAATGCAAGAGAGATAGAAAGAACTCACAAGCTCTGATTTGATAGGATGATCATCTGGGTGAACCCCACTACACCTCAACTTCACTGGAGAAAACAAAACAAAAGAAGATGATTAAAGTTGAGATTGTAATACTAATTAGCTAAAACAAACAAAAGAAAAAGAAAAAAGAAGTGATTTTTTTGAGTGAGATACATACATGCGAGGAGGGTAGAAGTGATTTTAGCCAGGAAGAAGAGGGATTGGGCACGTTGAAGAGGCGGCAATTGGGAGAGAACATCAGGGTCAGAGGAGAGAGACAAGAATTCTTGAAAGTGTGTTTTCAACTCATGAAGGTTTGACAGAGTAGTGCTGACTGCATCCATCATCGATTCAGGTACTCCATCGCTCTCGTTTTCACTTCCCTTCACCATTCTAATCCTATCTATGATACTTTCTGCCTCTGGGTTCCACAACACACTATAGCTGCTGTTACCCTCGCTATGGAGCCAAAACCTAGGAACAAAACATAGACTTATCAGCTAATTATATATCAAATATTTTTTTTATTATATTTAATGTGTCAAAAAAAAGAATAATTTATATTTAATTTAATGTTTATATTATTTTTATACTTATTATCTTGTGACTTTAGGAATCTTCAAGAAATAATGATTGAATTTTTTTATAATTTCAACTAATCATAAATTAGGATATGAATGAATTTTAAAGTAGTTAAACTAATAGTCAAAGAGAAATGCTAGCTGCTAGTACCCAAGAGCGTTTGAATGAGATGATACGAGTATTTTCCAGCTTAATCAATGGTCTTAAGTTCGAATCCTGATCTTGGGAATGCAGCAACATTAAAACTCTCGAGGGAAAGCGTTGTCATGCTGCCCGGCTCGAGGGATTAGTCTTTACAATCGCGGGGGGAGGATACCCTGTGAGATTCTGATGGAAGATGGATTCACGAAATTTCAAAACATCTGGGAGACTTATCAGCTTACATTGCAGAATTTTGGGGAGTCTTTGAAGGGCTTAAGTTGGCAAAGGCTCTCAGATGTTCTAGAGTTGAATTAGACGGTTATTGGAGCAAAATTGGGAGGTCAAAATTTCCCATGTATATAGAGAAGCTAGTAAGGGTGTTGACTTATTAGCTAACTTAGCTTGTGATTTAGGCTCTTCTTTGATTATTTTGAAGTGTCCTCCAGTTGCTATTAGATAAGTGTTGCTCTATGACGTGATGAGAGTTTATACTCCTAGGATGATTTCAGTGTAATTTTTCTTCTATAAAAAAAAATCTTAAGCGTTTCATGACATATCAAATGGGAGTTCTTACACTACATGTTTCTCAGAATGGGTTTTGACATCAAATGGAGAACATGGATTAGTAGTTTCTTGCAATCGGTTTCTGTCTCGGTCTTAGTTAATGGAAGCCCCTCAAGAGAATTTAAAATGACTAAAGGGATTCGTCAAGGCAATCAAATGGCACCTTTCCTGTTCTTATTAGTAGCTGAAGGCTTGGGGGATTAATTCGGAGTGCGGTGGACAAAAATATCCACAAAGAGTACGTTATCAAGGGTAGAGATCATGGAATTTCTCATATCCAATATGCGGATGACACTATTTTGGTGGGAGAGGTGTCAAATTCTAATGTCCGAGCAATAAAATGCATCTTAAGGAACTTTGAATTGGCAAGTGGACTTAAGGTGAACTCCCACAAAAGTGGATTATTTGGAATCAAATCTGCCCTTGGATTCCTAGAAGGTGCTTCCTCCATCCTCAACTGTAAATTAGGAAGTTGGCCTATCAAGTTCCTTGGCATCTTACTAGGAGCAAATCCAAAGAGATGCAACACTTGGATTCCGCTCATTAATTCTCTAAAGACAAGGCTACTTGGTTGGCGAAACAAGTTCCTCTCTTTTGGTGGAAGGGTGATATTGCTTAATGCGGTTCTCTCAAGCCTCCCGGTTTGTTATCTTTCTTTTTATAGGGCTCCAAAAATGGTGTTAAATAAAATAGTCCAATTACAAAGGAGTTTCCTTTGGGGTGGGAGTGAGGAGTGTAGGAAAATATGTTGGGTAAAGTGGGAGGTGGTTTGCGAAAAAAGAGAGGAGGGTGGCCTTGGGGTTAGGGACATAAATGCTTTTAAGTTAGCCTTGTTGGGAAAATGTAGGTGGAGATTCTTTAATGAAAGTAATTCTCTTTGGTCTTCTGTATTGAAAGTGAGGTACGGAAATCCTTCTATGTGGAGTTCCTCTTGGTGTGTTTCATCCCTGGAGGGTAGGGAGGTGTCTAGGTGGTGGAGAGATTTAAGATGTCTAGAAGGGGACAATGCATACAGGGTGGGATGGTTATCTGAGGGGATAACTAGGAACTTGGGGAGGGGTAATAAAATAGGTTTTTGGAGTGAAACTTGGTTAGGTTTGGTCCCTCTAGCAATTTCTTATCAGAGGCTTTTCAATATTTCCAACAAAAAGGAAGGTAGAGTTTCAGACATGGGTCATTGGATAGAGGGTATTTGGAGTTGGAATTTCTCTTGGAGAAGAAGACTCTTCACTTGGGAGGAAGAACTTGTGGAAACATTGCTGAATGAACTTGCAGGCTGTCAGATTATACCAGAAAGGGACGACTCCTAGAGCTGGTTGGGGAGTTCATCTTCTACATATGCGGTCAGGGAAGCTTATTTAAAAATAATGGAGGTGGTACCTGTGGAACCAGATGCGGCTTTCAAGCTGTTGTGGGAAACAAAAGCACCTCTGAAGATAAGTGCTTTCAGCTGGAGAACACTTTTGGATAAAATCCAAACAACAACAAATTTACAGAGGAGAGGGATTGTTGTTCAAGATGGAGCAGATTTTTGCAAATTCTGTAATGCAAAGGTAGAAACTACTACACATTTATTCCTGTCTTGCACTTTTTCATATAATGTGTGGATGTATGTTTTCTGTTGGCTGGGATTACAAACTGCATTAGCTGGAAACTTGAAGGATTTATTTATGCAACATGCTGGAATGGTTTCGGGTAGGTCATCAAACAAGACTTGGAGATTAATTTGGTTTGCAATTATTTGGTCATTATGGCTACACCGGAATGAGCTTATTTTTAAACAAGGCTCTGTGGATTTTAAAAGGGTATTGGAGTTGATAAAAGTAAGAGTTTGGTCATGGAGTAATGCTAAAGGAAATAGGGGAAGTTTCTCATTTGTCGACTTGTGTGTTAACCCTATGCAGTGCATCAAAGGCGCCATTTGAAGCCGCTATGGTTCGGTTATAAAATGGTTGGAGGACTACTTTCTTACATTTGGGGCGCTACTGTACCTAATGGGTGATTAACATACTAGCTGCGTGCTTTGCTTGCAGCTGCTGTCCTGCGCTTTTTATGTTGTGTGTGGAGTTTGGGACTTAAGTTATTGTTCAACCTTATTGCTTTGTTTGCTTTTGGTTGAATTTATACCTTTTGGTCTGAATTCAGTGTTGTAATTATCAAACTTTGTTTTTTGGGTTAGAGTAAACCTTTTACTCTTTTAATACAATCATTGCTTATAAAAACAAAAAAAACAAAAAACTTATGAATTCATAATAATCAATTAAAATTAAACCACAAACATAAGTTAATTTTAGCTGAACTCATCAAACCAGTCCATCCTAACATACTGTCTTAGTTTTTACTTTATCAAAACTTTTATAATAAAATATCTAAGTTGATACGAATATTTATAAATCAACCATAAGGTTTGAATTTTTAAGTAATTATTGCTAAAATTTAATATTTTTGATTTTAAAATATACTATGAGCATGTTTGAGAACGTTTATTTTTTTAGACGGCAGGTGTTTTATCCCTAAAAAGTCATTTTCAAAATAATCTAATATATTTGACACTTTTGCTTTAATGTATAGAAAATCTTTTTTTTTTAAGGAAAAATGTTGTTTTATGTGGTATAGTTTGTTTTAGCTTAAGATTGTTGTGATTTGATTATTTTTATGCTCAAACTCTCTTCCTTGTTTATCCATACAAAACTAATTTCTAAACAAATATTATTAAATTATACAAATAGATTCATACAATTTTCGTAATTTACTACATAAAAGTGACTTTTTTTCACCACCTAAACGAAATAGATTATCTTAAAATTGCTTTTCAACAAATATATCCAAACAATAATCGATTATCAGCATAATAATTTTTTTTTTTTTCAGTTTTCTCAAACACACGCTATCAAGTGATTTTACAAATTCTTATTAAAATAAGTGATTATGTAATAAATAACATGAGTAAATAGCCAATCTGGTCCCTGAAACTGTAAGGGTGTATCAACTTGATCCCTGAAATTAACGAAATTTCAAAAAGGTCCCCAAAACTGTAAAACGTTAATCAAGTTAGTCCCTCCGTTAACCCCGGTTGACTAACGCCGTTAACGACGCTGATGTGGCATGTTAAGTGCTCAGTTGGCTTGCCACGTGGCTTGACAGTTGTACTCCACGTTAAGGACCAACCTGCACCCAACTTCAGGGACGAATTTGACACTACGTTATAGGGACCAAATTGCAATCTTCTTTTTCATCTTCCTCCTCCTCCTCCCCTTTCACCGTCCGACCATCCACCGAATCATCACCTTCTTTCTCCTCCTCCCACCTCCACATAACCTCCCCATCTCCCTCCTCTCTTTCCAAATCCAACTCCGATGCAATCCAAAGTCTCTCCTTCATCCTCAACTTATCCTTCATACGGCGGCATCGGGGGTTGTTGAGAATGGAGGATAGGATTTGGATTGCGTCGGAGTTGGATTTGGAAAGAGAGGAGGGAGATGAGGAGGTTCTGTGGAGGTGGGAGAAGGAGAAAGAAGGTGATGATTTGGTGGATGGTCGGACGGTGAAAGGGGAGGAGGAGGAGGAGGAGGAGGAGGATGAAGAAGAAGATTGCAATTTGGTCCTTGTAATGTAGTGTCAAATTCGTCCGTGAAATTGGGTGTAGGTTGGTCCTTAACGTGGAGTACAGCTGTCAAGCCACGTGGCAAGCCAACCGAGCACTTAACGTGCCACATCAGCGCCGTTAACGATGTCAGTTAACTGGGGTTAACGGAGGGATTAACTTGATTAACGTTTTACAATTTCGGGGACATTTTTGGAATTTCGTTAATTTCAGGAACCAAGTTGATAATAACCTAGATATTTTGTTAGAACTATAAAACAAACAGTATCTGATATACTAGTCATGATAGCGTCAGAAAACTGTAATGCGTGTAGGTCCATTCATATGAATTCATTTCACATGACGCATCACAAAGGATAAGAACACAACATGCTGATTTTTTGGTGGAAAAATATCCAAAGCCGAAGCTTATGTACGAAACTACGAATAGTCTAGCTAACATTTTGATGACAGGCTCTGATTAGCGATTACTCCAACTATCTGCTTCTCCAGCTTCAGCATCAAACCATTCCACTCTTTTGCATACCCAATTACAGATACAGGTTATGCACTTTTGCTATCATCTACCGTTCAATTCAGTCAGCGATCTTGCTTCTTTTGTTTATTATTGTTACTGGATTATTGCGTAGTTTCTATGGCTGTGTTAGTACTCTGCTCTTCAACCATGTGTTGCAGCAGTGTCTCATATTGTTGTACCTTCACTGACACCAATGTCTATGTTCTGAGCAATAATGGGTGCTTAGGAAAAACTAATTGTGTCCAAATGAAGACTCTGCCAAATGGGTCTATGGTAAATTGGAAGAAACGTGGAAAAAATCAAGTGGGTCTTCGTGTCTTTGGGGCAAGATGTGCACATGAGGTGGTTGTGGTAAATGGCAAGAGAAAAACAAGATATTCACCCGAAGAAGTTATTGGTGTTCTCAAGTCTATTTCGGATCCAAGTTCTGCTCTTTCATACTTTAAGTTTGTTTCCCTGTTGCCCAATGTTGTGCATACCACTGAAACATGCAACCACATGCTTGAGTTCTTGAGGGTTCACAGGAGGGTAGGGGATATGGTTTTCGTCTTTGATTTGATGCAAAAGCAAGTTATTAACAGGAATTTGAATACATACCTGACTGTTTTTAAGGCTCTTTTGGTTAAAGGTGGGATTCGTCAAGCACCGTTTGCGCTTGGAAAGATGAGGCAAGCTGGGTTCATCTTGAATGCATATTCATATAATGGACTAATTCATTTACTGCTCCAACCTGGATTTTGTAGAGAGGCTTTGGAGGTTTACAAAAGAATGATCTCAGAAGGGATGAAACCTAGCATGAAGACATACTCAGCACTAATGGTAGCATTGGGGAAGAGACGGGATACTGGAACCGTTATGCATTTATTGGAAGAGATGAAAACTTTGGGGTTGAGGCCGAATATCTACACATATACCATATGTATTAGAGTGCTCGGGAGAGCTGGGAAAATTGATGATGCGTGTGGGATTTTAAGTAAAATGGATGATGAAGGATGCGGGCCTGATGTTGTCACTTATACAGTTCTAATTGATGCTCTTTGTGCTGCAGGGAAACTTGATAAGGCCAAGGAGTTATATACAAAGATGAGAGCTACTAGTCACAAACCTGATCGGGTAACATACATTACTTTAATGAACAAGTTTAGTGACTTTGGTGACTTGGATTCAGTGAAGATGTTCTGGAGTGAGATGGAAGCTGATGGTTATGCTCCTGATGTGGTTACCTACACCATACTTATTGATGCTTTTTGCAAATCAGGGAGTGTTGATCGGGCATTTGCTGTGTTTGACACGATGAAGATAAAAGGAATTTTTCCGAATCTGCATACTTACAACACATTGATCTCTGGACTTTTGAAGCTGAGAAGATTAGATGAGGCATTAGAGCTTTTCAACAGTATGGAATCTTTGGGTGTTGAACCTACTGCTTATTCGTATGTTCTTTTCATTGACTATCATGGAAAGTCTGGTGATCCTGGAAAAGCTCTCGACACCTTTGAAAAAATGAAACAGAGGGGCATTGTTCCTAATATAGTAGCGTTTAATGCAACTTTATATAGTCTTGCAGAAATGGGTAGGATCAGAGAAGCAAAATCTATACTTATTGATCTTCACAAATGTGGGCTTTTGCCAGATTCAATAACCTATAATATGATGATGAAGTGCTATAGCAAGGCAGGGGAAATAGACAAAGCCGTCAAACTTTTAGCTGAGATGATAAGCAAAGGGTGTGAACCAGATGTAATTATAGTTAATTCTTTAATTGACACACTTTACAAGGCTGACCGAGTTGATGAGGCATGGAAAATGTTTCGGAGACTGAAGCATTTGAAGCTAGCTCCTACAACTGTGACATATAACACTTTACTTGCTGGCTTGGGGAAAGAGGGAAAACTCCAAAGGGCCCTTGAACTGTTTGGGAGTATGACAGAGTCTGGATGCCCTCCAAACACGGTAACTTTTAACACACTCCTTGATTGTCTTTGCAAGAATGATGCGGTTGATTTAGCCTTGAAGATGCTTTGTAGAATGACAATGCTGAACTGTTGTCCTGATGTTGTGACTTATAACACTATCATCTATGGCTTGATCAAAGAAGACCGGATTGGTTATGCATTCTGGTTTTACCATCAGATGAAAAAATTTCTCCACCCTGATCATGTTACTTTGTGCACCCTCCTTCCTGGTGTTGTAAGGTATGGAAGGATTGATGATGCTGTCAAGATTGTCATGGAATTCATACATCAGGCGGGTTTACAGACAGGCAAAGAATTCTGGGCAGAATTAATGGAATATATTTTAATTGAAGCAGATATAGAAGAGGCCAATTCATTTGCTGAAAGATTGGTACGCGATTCTATTTGCCAAGATGACTATGTAATAATACCTCTGATTAGAATCCTGTGTAAGCGGAACAAGGCCCTCGATGCTCAAAAATTATTTGACAAATTCACCAGAACTTTGGGAATTCACCCAACCCTGGAATCATATAGTTGCTTGATGGATGGACTTCTTGGATGTAATATCATTGAAAAATCTTGGGATCTTTATGTGGAGATGAAGAATGCAGGTTGTTACCCAGATATTTTCACTTATAACTTGTTGCTTGATGCTTGTGGTAAATCTAGAAGAGTTAATGAACTTTTTGAACTGTACAATGAGATGGTTTGTAGGGGATGCAAGCCTAATGCTGTAACTCATAATGTTATGATCTCCGCCCTTGTGAAATCTAATAGCTTAAACAAGGCATTAGATTTATATTATGAACTCATAAGTGGTGATTTCTATCCCACTCCTTGTACATATGGCCCTCTTATAGATGGTCTTTTAAAGGCTGGAAGATCAGAGGAAGCAATGAAGATCTTTGAGGAGATGTTAGACTATCGATGCAAGCCCAACAGTGCTATTTATAATATTCTCATCAATGGATTTGGGAAAGCAGGTGAAATTGATATTGCTTGTGATTTTTTCAAAAGGATGGTTAAAGAAGGAATAAGGCCGGACTTGAAAACTTATACCATTCTTGTGGAATGCCTATGCATGTCTGGTAGAGTTGATGATGCCTTGCACTACTTTGAGGAACTGAAGTTAACTGGCATTCGTCCTGATACGGTTTCTTACAATCTTATGATCAACGGGCTTGGAAAATCACGTCGGTTGGAGGAAGCTCTTTCTCTTTTTAGTGAAATGAAGAACATGGGCATTTCACCTGATCTTTACACTTACAATGCATTGATTCTCCATCTTGGGATTGCTGGAATGGTGGACCAAGCTGGAAAGATGTATGAGGAGCTGCAACTTATGGGTCTTGAACCTAATGTCTTCACCTATAATGCTCTTATTCGAGGGCATAGTATGTCAGGAAATAAAGACCGAGCCTTTACTGTCTTCAAGAAGATGATGGCTGTGGGGTGCAGTCCCAACATGGGAACATATGAGCAGCTGCCTAATAAATGTTAATTTTGCTGAGTGATCATGGGACCATTGTTTTGTTAGTCTCGTCACAATGAAGGAGGCATTAAGGTAATCATTAATGTTTTGCTAAGAATAAAAACTTAATGTTATTTTACTAGATAGTTTATTTTATTAACTTTTTTTTATCATTGTCTTTTCTTCAGGGACACTTGGCCTTATTGCCTCGACAATTTTGGAGCCTAGAAAGTACCCAACATGTAGTTTTTTATAAATTATTCACTTCAACATGGCAATTCCTGTTGATCAATGGTGACAACTGACAAGCACTTGTGTAGAAACAGTCTACATTGTACTTGACAAAATTTTTTAAGGATTAATTCTGTCCATCAGAACTGTGAGTATTTTTGTCTGTGTTCAATTATTTCATGCTTCATTGACAAACTAATTGTTTGGGATTGCTTAATTTCATGCAGGTTTCTTTTTGGTGGATGCAGGCTTGAGCTCCTCTGCTGTGCTATATAGATTTGGCCTTTATCCCTTGAGGACAAAAAGAGGATGTGGGAAGGGGGAAGGGTTGGGTGTATC
The DNA here is from genome assembly GCA_035048595.1 of Echinosophora koreensis. Taxonomy (NCBI): domain Eukaryota; kingdom Viridiplantae; phylum Streptophyta; class Magnoliopsida; order Fabales; family Fabaceae; genus Echinosophora; species Echinosophora koreensis. Next base: position 5,651,343 of record JAPCYP010000001.1, on the reverse strand, counting down.
TGGGGGAAGGGTAAAAATAATAATTGAGGTGTAATCCTATTACACCAATATTTAAACCAATGATGAAGTATATATAAAACATAAGTATACCTCGCACCAAGATTTGTATAAAATCCAAGAGCCTTCGAACTTTTGCTAGTATTGTTCTCTTCAACCTCATTTTTGTTGTGTATATTTTTTCAGGTGGCCAGTGGGTTGTTATTTTTCTTCTCTATATTAGGCAATTAGAATTCAATAGTAACTCTGTTGTGCCATCTTGAAAAATGTTAGAAAGTTGTGGTATGAATTTTGATACAGAATCTACTGGTTGTACAGAATCTAAAGTTGAAAATGCACGGGTACAAAAACATTAGTAAATAAGCTAAAGCCGTTTTTTTTGGGGTACAAACCAAACCAGAACAGTTGGGAGATTGGTTTATTTATAATAATAATAATAATAATCGCATGACAGATTAATGAAGTTTAAGGAGGCAAAAAAAAATCCCCTAAAACAAGCAAATATGATTATATTATTTTTTATTTAATTCAAAATGTATCATAATTTTAACCCGTTAAAAAAACCCGTTAAAATTTAATGGTTGAAATTATTACTGACTTATTTTAGAGGAGCCTTGTTTAAGTGGCATGATAACCATTTTAAGAGATCACAGAATTGAAATATTAAAGAATTATTTGAATAAAAAGAAATGTTTTTTTTCTTTTTGCCTGAATAATTCACATTGGAAAATGACAATTACACCTCCGAAAATCAGAAAAAGGAAGTTATTTGATTCATTAAAGACACTATTCAGCCAGCATTCAGTTATATTCTCTCCCGTGAGGCCCTCGGTTAGTGTCTCACAGACAATTCCTGCAACTAGCAAGTAGCAAATAGCATAGCATGTGTGTAGATTGCAACTTCAGGAGTGAAAACTAGACACGAGAAAAAAGAAACGGAAGAAAAACTGATATTTTTATGTAATCAGAATAATTGTTATATAATGTTACATGAAAGGAAAATGACAATTCAGATACATTCTAAGCACTGGTACACACTATATATATAGTACATGTTTGAACTGTTGGTGTGGAAATACACTAACTTTCACTTCTCTCGTTTTGGTTCAGATTCAGCTTGTCCGTTTGAAGAGGATTGCTCTTCTGGTAGTGCACTTGACTGAGCAGGTTTTTTGAACTGCACCAAGATCATGGTCATGTTATCACATCCCTCGCCACCGGCAGTTGACGGCGCCAAGCACCGATCAAGTACTCTTTCACACACTGCAGAAAGTTTGGTTTCCTACGAGACAAATTAATTACAGATCACCCAATTAGGATGGCATTACACAGACAAGCCATAATACATAAAAATAATTACTTGATTATGAACCAAGTCTCTACACACATTATTACTTGCGTATTAAATTCAGGCACAAAATACAAACATGTAGATCATTTAAAAGGCCACTTCCCATACTGATTTTACCAAAAACAAATTCTAAGAGCATAATATGTGCTTGAGTAAAAGGCAATGGCTATTAAGTAGGGAAGTGCATTAAGTGACAAGGAAGATAGTGCAACTGTCCATGGTAAGAAACATGAAAGTTTACTCAGCAGCATGTTTTACTAATACTCTCCAACTAATTAGAAGCAGAAATAGCACAATTCTTATCTATCTAAGTGTCCAGTAATGCATTAAATATCATCAATAAGCATAATCTGTAGACAAGAATGACAGCTCCTTATTAATTAAATTATCATCTTATTAGAAAAATGTTAAAACTTAGAACTCACTGAGTGCAGTTGTTCACGAACAAAATCTACCAATTGCTGGCTTGACATGCAATCCCTGAAAATAATCAAGAATCAAGATACATAAATTGCTATTTTCAGAAAGGCAGCAAAAAGGGCCATGTACAAGGAAATTATTATTTTCAGAATCACACCTAGTTTTAACAATATTTTAGCAAATGACACCAGCATATGGTAAAACTTTAAGTTATAGTTTTTTAAACTTAAAAAGTAGATCAGTGTAATTTACTCATATTAGGCAGGAAACAAGAATTTTTTTCAGTGTCACAAAAGATACATAATATTGTCCGCCTAGTATGCATAGACTGAAAATCCCATCAGTTATTGCACTTTAATTATGTAAATGATTGATATCTTCCATACACAACATAACTTCCAGAATAGAACGGGGATATGAAAGTATAAGAAGAATACCATATGCCATCACAAGCTAGCACCATAAATTCATCCTCATAACAAAGTTCAACCTATAATTAAATGTCATAACAAAAGCAATGCATCAGCTAGAAAGATGAATAAAAGTAGAAGTCCTAATTAAGCATATTTGTTATTGGTTCTACCGTATAGCAAACTGGAAATTGTGGCAGATACATGTATCACTTAGGCAGTTAGCTCAATCGTATAACAGGAAAAAAAACTTACAGTGTTTATATCCGGATTGGCAGTTACAATTTGTTTTTCAGCAGGAAGAAATTTATTCTGTTTAAATTCCATGTCACCTGCAGTAAATTGAAACATATTAAAAGAATGGAAACTTTCGAAACCATTCCAATCTCATCCCTGCCCCTAAAAGGAAGCTTAAATTAATCTTTAAAAAGGTTGGCATGCGTAGGTAAATTACCAATAGCTCTTGCAAGATTTAAACTGCCATTAACCCGTCCTGCATGAATAAAACCACCAGCTTTTAAGATTCTTTCCCTCTCAATCTCAAGATCAGGTTTGTGGTCTCTAGACAAATTGTACGCCTGTGGAAAAGAGCAACAGTAAAATCAATATACGTAATTAACAGCTCTGCAAACATGTAGTCTACCTCTACAAGACTCGAGAAAGAAATATACCATTTTCTATACCTCAAACAAAGTCCCCCTAATGAATTTTACCCGTCAAATTAAGAGGCATGCATTATTGCCCAATAAATATGTTCATTTGTACTTAAACATAACAAAAATTCAAGAATTTCAATTCTAAACTTACCTGACCCTTCCGAGATATCACACAACGTGAATCCCCAGCATTTGCAACAAAGAGTTGGTTGTTTCTAATAACTGCAACACAGGCAGTGCTTCCTGAAGTTGGTCCAGCAAAATCAGAATGAGGTCCCTGATTTACAATAAATAAATTCAAATCACAGAATGCCAACAAAAAGAAACCAAAAAAGAAAAACAGACACACAGAAAACAAGCATATCTGGAGGAACGTAACAGTATTATGCAAGAACATGATATTTTCCTACTTAAAGTCATATGCCAGGCACCAAATTACCGAGTATATCCAATGAATCTGTGATACTGAAGAGTAGAATTGAAGGTATCCTTCTTCAAATGTCATTACCTACCTCCTCAAAAACCCAATCATCAACTTGGTCATTACCATCACTGCTTCGTGGAGACCAAATCAACCCTATCATCCCAGTAAACTTGTTTATCTTATCCCCCAAGGTTGCTAATTCCCTCCATCCCTTTTGACCACGCATCATCTCGTCCATTCTGCATATTATTGAAAATATGAGTTTAAAACTTTTGTGATCATTTTTATTCAATATCAATTAAACTAAGAGAGAGGATATAATGCCAAACTTCAGGTCTGGCTCTTCATTTCTGGAAGTTTTGTGAAATGAAATCAATTAAATAATACATAATAACATAATCACTGACAGCAACTAACAAGTGGGCTACAACTTGTCAGTTGTCATTAAAAAAACATAGATGTAATTTCTTCATACTCTTCCAATTACTCAAGTGTGTGAGTTTGAGTAAGGCCATTGTCAATTACACTTCTTTGTATATTAAAGAAAGAAAAATGATCTAGAATAAGAACTACAAAACCGAAATTTTAGCTGATGATTCAAATGGAAGGTTTTAAATAGTACAAAAACTCATGCAAGCATGAAAACTCTTGTCATCTAAATTGCTAAATACAGGACAGAGGAACTGCCATTAAGTATAGAAGGGGCCTCTTTTTCATCCAACCTTAAAAATGCTTTCTGAAGAGAGGTTCCTATATCTCCAGCTGCATATGCTTCAGTTTTGAGCACCTGTTGGTGAAGAAACTTAGCGCAAAACTTTGCAACCACCTTACCTGAAATTTGGGATCAGGTAAGCATCCATAGCACAGTTTTGCTTGTAAACTAGACAAATTTCTGCAGTATTCTGTTAGTAGTCATTATTGAGATTTGTAGCTCAAATATATGCACAACAACAACAATAACAACAAAGCCTATTCTCACGAGGTGGGGTCAGTTATATGGATCAATGACACTATTGTGTTTTATCGTAACCATGTCTTCAGATATGCCATCAAATCTAAGTCTTTCTTAATGGTTCGATCATAGTTTTTCTTGGTTCTCTGTACCACTAACTAATGGGTTGTCCTCCACCTGATCTACTCTTCTTAGTTCTTACTGAAGCTTCCAATGGTCTTCTCCTCACATGGCTAAACCATATAAGGTGAGATTCTACTATATTCTTTGCAATAGGTGTTACCCTTACTTTCTCTCTAATGCATTCATTCCTAATAATGTTTTGTCTTGTGTGTCTACTCATCTAACGTAACATCTTCATCTCTGAAACACTAAGCTTATGCTCTTGTTGGCTTTTTACCGCCCAACATTTAGTACCATACAACATCACAGGTCTTATAGTTGTGTGGTAAATTGTCCTTAAGCTAGAGAGACACTTTTCTATCACAAATTACACCCGAATCACTATTTAATTTCACCCACCTAGCTTGAATCCAATGGTTTGCTTTTATTTTATTTTTTTTATTAAAAAAAAAATGCTTAAGGAGTGAAGAAGTGCCATGCCTCAATTTTTTCAACCGAAAAATGTCCTAAAAAGTGCAACCAGCAACTATTTGTTTGAAAAGATATATATATGGGGAAAAAAGAACAACTTAATAAATAGAACATAAGCACAGAAAATTTAGAGGCACAGCAGGAAAACCAGTTGACCAAAAGATGAAAACCTGTGGTCTTCATGCATGTCACAAGATTTAGTCCACTAACCGTTACCCTAAGTTATAATATAACAATTCATCTTACAAATTACTTAAATTTACATTATGCTTCAAATGTTGAAATCATTGATGACCAACGCAAAGGTAATTTATGACTTTCTATGAAAAGGTAATAAATGTTACCGAAAGAAGAGAATATACGAAGGTATAATTTGGAATATAGCTTTTGCAAAGTGCACTCTTGTGAAAATTCAGAAAGATTGGAGGATATTGCTGTTTTAGCCTTTTGGTTTTATAGTATAGGGCTTCTCTATCCTTTTCTGCTTTTCTTTTCCTCGTTGTTTTACTTTCTCATATCCTTTAAGAAGATACGATATCCTAGTCTTCCATTTGTTATAAAACAGAAAAGGCAGAAATGAGAGGGTGAAATATTATCTCCAAGTGAGAAATATTAAATAGAAAAAGCAAAAATAAGTCATTGTGACATGGACTGGAAACATTTGTAATTTGTAGTGAAGTAGTAAATGCAATTCTGCCATCAACCAATGTAGCAAAACTTTTTCAAAACTTACCTCCATGACCATCATAAACACCAAAAAATGAAGTGGACTCATCCAGATCAGTATATGCAGCATGCTAACAAAAGAAAAGAGATCAAAAAATCAACAGCATAGTAATGGATTAACTAAGAGAAATCTAAGTCAGGCAAAATCAACAAAATGAGTTGAAAACTACAAAAAGAAAAGAAGAATCAATTAGGCAGTAACCAAAATTAACAGAGTACCATACAAATATACTATAATCATCAGATACAATTGAAAACAATCCTTGTCATGGCAGAATGAGTCTCAAAAAAATCTTGGAACTTTCACATATCTCGTAACTTGCTAACAATTTGTTTAAAGAAAAAACAAATATTTTTAAATTTCTATAACAGTTGCAGAGAGTAGAAACCTTAAAAGAATGACTCACAATGCCCACTGTAAACTGCATACATCATAGCATAGAAGAATAAGAAAAACCCATTAATTCACACAAGAAATAATATTAGTATGATATCTAATTCTTGGGGAAGAAAGTCCCTCATGTCTATTAATCCAACAAAGCATTTAGCATAAAACTATATTCCAATCCATGTATCATGCTAGTGTTTTAACAAATTGGAAGGCTACTGAAAACAAGGAAGAAATGACACTGCAATTGCAACCAGACAAACAAAAGGAAGCAATCTAAGTGTAAAACAGGATTTAGAACCTGTGTTGGTAGATACAACATAGCATATTTTTACCACCACTAGATACTTTTAAGACTAGAGATTGCCACGTTGGTCGTTGAAGTTATTCACATCATGGAATTCTGGATTTATGTGAAAATGATACTCATCAGTTTATAAAACTAACAAAATTTTCAATGATTACTCACAGCATCTTCCATTGTTGAACGCCACCCTTGCATGGATGATAAACCATATCTAAGACGGTCATTTTCACCATCTTCAGAAAACTTCTCAGTTTTGGGAGTGCTGAGATATATTCCCATTCCTATCTGATTAAAACAAGTATGCATTAACTTTAAATACTTAAACCATGAAAATAAAAGAAAAACTTACACCAAAAGAAGTATCAGAAAAGAAAATATGAATGTCCATGATAATATGCCACACAATTTCAAATGCTGCATAAACAATGAAAAGTAATACAAGAAGCAAACAAACAAATCTAATTGTTCTTAAGAAATAAAACACAAACAGAATGAGCAGATTTCATACAAATGGATATTCCAAAGTCAAGCAACATAAATAGAGGACTAATGTTTGTAATAGAAAATAAAATATGAAAATCGAAAAGTCTGGATGAAAAATCAAATAAGAGAAGGCAGCGTACAATGTAAACAGCACAGGAATAAACGAAAAGGACATGGACTCAGACCGAGGACAATCACGTTAAAGAAGAAATTATTGTAATTATATCTTTATTCAGAAAAGTAGTTTTTGAAATCCGAGAATCACAATCACATAGATAATACTAACAATTTATGGTGAGTGATCCGAATTCTGGTTGGAAACATTAAAAAAACAGAGAAACAAAAATGAAGAAGGACGCAGAATGAAAATAAAGGGAGAAAAAAAATGAGAGATCAACATACTCACTAAACTGGCAGTGCCTTTTATCAATTCAAAGAGCCAACCCAATTGATAGCAATCCGAAAAGATTTATTTTTAACTATTGAGAATTTGAAGAGTGAAAACAACTGTTTGCAGTAGAATGAAGAAGCAGAAGAAAATTCAGCAGAGAATGAAGAAGCACAGCAGCAGCTGCTGAGAGTGATGATCAGAATGAAAGAGAGTTTCTTTGATTTCAGGCTCTGTGGTTCTGGAATTCACGGTAGACTGTTCATACTCTACAACTCAAAAACATTGTCATTTTTCTCTCTCTTTGGATTTTGTTAATTTTTTTTTTTGGTGTTCGGATTTTGTTAATTTTTTAATTCACTGAACCTTTTGCATATATTCTACTACTACTACACCATATTTCTATTGTTATTTATATCTATGAAAAAACTAATATCTTTTGCTTATTTTTCAAGCGTATCCATCCCCGGGATTTGACTCTCGCGTTCAGCTCCATTGGATGGGAATGAGATCTGATTTTTTTTTCCCCTTTTAAAATAAGAAAACTCTCTTTACGGCATTTTCAACGCAGGTTTTTAGATTGAGTTTTTAGAATTAAGAATGGTTCTTGTATAGAACAATCCTTGGGAGAGCGAAGAAGAACAAATTTTCTATAAGATTAAAAATGTTTCTTGCAAAACAAATCAGAAGAGAGGAGAAGAAAATAAATTAAAAACTCAAGTTGAATTCTACGTGAAATTTTAGGATTCATTAAAAAAAAAAAAGAGTTAAGAAGCCAAATCAGATTCTAATATTAGAGATGCTCTTAAATTAGGGGTGTAACGGATTGGTTTGGTTCGTTTTGAGTAAAAAATTCCGAACCAATAAAAAATGGTTCTGTTTGATTTGATTCGGTTTTGAAAATTTTTTCTATAAAAACTGAACAAAACCAAATCATTCAATTACGGGTTGGTTAGCATAATTGTTTTATCAATGGCTAAGTTAAGTGATGACAAAATTGGTGAATGCTGCTATGCATTACACCCCACCAATTTACCTGATATGCTAAGTTTCTATCAGTTTCTATTAGTTAAAAATAACTTCTGGAATTATAACATTACTATGCCCCATCCTGGAAAATACTGTAGAACCAGGTGTCAACATGTGGTTTATTTGAATTATTTTATTACTTATTTTTAAAAGTTGATATATTTTCTTATTTTAAAATTTTTTGACCAACAACATTTATTGTTGATTTCAATTGTGCTGCTCCTAGCTTCCTACACCCTCATTCACTGTTCAGAAACATCACGTCAGGTGGGAATGCTTGAAATTTGTGATAGAAATATGTCTGTTTCATTTTTTTTTTTTTATAAAACAATATTAAAGTTAGGGAAATTGTGATGGAGCAATAATAAGATAGATAAAAAAACAAAAAGATATTGAGAAAAAATATTATCTAAAATAAAAATAATATAATATAATATAAAATTAAGTGAAAAATTTATACTTTTAAATAATATTAAAATAATATAATATAAAATTTGAGTTTATTTATTATGTATTGTCAGTGTAAATATTTTTTTTACATTGTCAAGCAAACACAAATTATGATATAAGTATCTTTTAATGTAGTTAGTATAAGAGACAAAGACTCCTAATGATGTGATATTTGTGAATGGTTGATAATACAATAAATCTTTACAGAGACACTACATATCAATTTAATCCATAATTTTTTTAAAAAACACTACGTATATTGATAGTAAAATATTGGCTAAATTACTCATTTGGTCAATTATCTTTATTTTAGGTTTCATTTTGGTCCCTCATTTATTTTTTGTCACGCCAGAAACTGGCGGCGGTTTCCGGCAATGGCGGAAACTTAACGCCGCAGTATAAAACTCACCGAAGAGACCAAAATGAAACCTAAAATAAAGATAAAGTACTAAAACGGAACAAAAAATAAATGAGGGATCAAAATGAAACCTAAAATAAAGATAATGGGCCAAAAGAGTAATTTAAACAATATTGGCTAAATTATATCTATCAATATAATTAGTGTTTTTTAAAAAAATTATGGATTTAATTGATATGTAAAAAACACTTTGACATAATTATAAAATAAAAAATGGAAACGAGAGAAAGATAAATTATTTAAAATAATAATAATATATTCTAATTTGTGAATGGTTGATAATACAATAAATCTTTACAGGGACAATACATATCAATTAAATCTATATTTTTTTTTTTATAAAAAAACATATTACTTATATTGATAGTGTAATATTGGCTAAATTACTCTTTTGGTCCCTTATCTTTATTTTATGTATCATTTTGGTCCCTCATTTATTTTTTGTTCCGATTTGGTACTTTATCTTTATTTTAGGTTTCATTTTAGTCTCTTCCGTGAGTTTTATACTGACGGCGTTAGGATTCCGCCGTCACTTGTAGGAAACCGCCACCAGTTTCCTTCAAGTCTCCGACGAGTGGCGTTGGTTTTTAGCAAATGACGGCGGAAACCTAGCACCGTTAGTATAAAACTATCGGAAGGGATCAAAATAAAATATAAAATAAAGATAAAGGGACTAAAACAGTAATTTAGTCTAAAATATTAAAAGATAAAATTAAATACAATCAATCATTATTTTAAATAAAATATAAAATAATGAGAAATAAAACTTAGGAAAAAATATTGTCTATAATGGTAATAAAAAATCTAAGTTGTAATTTTACTTTTTAAAATATAATCGTCAGAAAATAAATATGAAAAAATAATACACCAGCGTTAAAACCCTTGAGGGAGATCTTTGCCGCCCTTGTGGTCCTACCCGGCTCGAGGGATTAGTCTCTGCAGTTACGTGTGGAGCATACCCTGGGAAACCAAAAAATTGTTTAAATTATAATAATAAAATAAGAAAGACAAACCTTAGAAGAAAATTCAATATGTTTGAAATAATAATAAAATAAAAAATTAACCGAATTGGAAAAATCACTTTTGAGATAATAAAAATTATTGAGAAAGGTCACGGTATAAAATAAACATAATAAAATGATAGATTGTGCGAAATGTTAAAAAAAACATTTTGACATAATTATAAAATAAAAAAAATGGAAATGAGAGAAAGATAAATTATTTAAAATAATAATAATATAGTAAAAAAATAAAACTTAGCACGAAAATTCATTAGAAAGATAATAATAAAATAAAATATATAAATATGAGGGACAAAATTTAGTTTTTGAAATGATAATAATAAAGTAATGAAATATAAATTGTTCTAAAAAAGTCATGATTGATAACAAAATATTAAGAAAGTAAACTGAGTAAGATATTTAATATTTAAAATAATATTAAAATGGTAAAAATAGACATAACCAATAAAAATATTATTTAAGCACTATTAAATAATTTAAGATAAACAATAATAGAAAATTTTACTTTTAAGAATAATAAAAAAAATATTAAAGGATGGAATTTTATAAAATATGCTTGGAATAAAAAAATAGTAAAAGATGAAACTTAGTAGAGAAAGTCAATGTTTAAAATAATTTATAGTATAACATTATAACAAGAGATGAAACTGAGTAAAAAATTAATATTTAAAAAAACAATAAACCAAATAAAAATAATAAAAATATATTTAATGATGTTTTTTGGTGGAATATGAATGTGTTAACTTTGTCTTTGAATATTTTGTTTATATTTTTTTTTGCTTTATTTGAAAAAATAGATTTAGATTTTTTAAGTCGAGTGGAATCACAACAACATGGTCTACCAACCCAAGTGAGTCATGGAGATATACTACGTAGAAGAAAGAATATTAATTTTAGAATTCATCCAGGTAATATAAATTGTTTTTTTTATCGTTGTATAATTTTTCCCATTTGCATTTCAGTTTTTTATTTAATTGGCTCATTGTTGTTGATATTATAAAAATGAGTTTTCAAGTTCATAACGAAGATAATCCTTTATTTATTCAAGCTGAACGTGAAAGTATTTATTTAGTAATCTATATATCTAACAAATGGATGAGTAAAATTCACATTTAGCAAATAAATAAATGTAAATGATACGACTAAATAATATACATTGTAATACAACTTTTAGTAAGCTTTATACCTTTTTTTTTTGGGTAAAAAAAAAAAAGCATTGCGATGGTCCCTGCGGATGTTAACGCAATGTGATTTCTGCCCAGTGCTCTGAATATCAAAGCAAGCTTTATACCTTCACTTAAGCTTTAGTATATTCCAGTAAGCTTTGGTGCATTTTTCTATATAATAACAAAGTTTAGAACAAAGCCTGTCATTCGTCTTAATATATAATAGTTGAATCTCCTATCAGAATGTTGACTAATGTAAACTTTATGAGTGTTGATCCCTTTGCTAGATGAGTCACCAACCATGAAGCTTAATCCACATCCATAACACAATAATCTTTCTAATAAGAATCATCACTCATCATTGTCAATTAGTTTGATCAACAAAGGTTGGGCAATTAGGATTTTTTTTTTATGCACTCTTTACATTATAATGTGGTGCTAACTATTTAATTTTGTGGTACCACGGGATTTCTGTTGAGAAGAAAAAAAAGACTAACTAAAAGGATAGCTACTTCAAATCAAATTGCTACCATTGTTACTTACTTTGCATGCAATATGACCTCTTTCAGTTTGCTTATCAATCATACCATTATGTTTGCTAACATAGATTTCTTTTGGGGATTGTAGTTCTGAGGACTGTGCATAACTGAAAAAATAAATGGGCATGAAAAACCGTTAATGAAGCTCATGAGTACTTAAATGCCAGGATTTTGTTTTCTGGGTTTTTATGTTTGTTTTAGTTTGAATTTTATGATGGTGATGACTAGCACATTGAATTTAGTTTCTTTAACATATTGTACATTGCATAATTTATCGTTTTCTGTTCATTTGGAGTGAAAGGGAATAAAATAGTGACACAATATGTTTCTCACTTATATCGGTTTTATTGATACTGTCTCCAAATCAAATTGCATTTTATTTTATTGATACTTTTTATGGGATTTTTGGTATTCAATAGGCTTATATATAATCTTCTGTTAGATTAGGAAGTATTGAAATAAGTAACTAATATGATTGTGTTTGATTTATATCATGCGTATTCTCTGCTTTGTATGCAATATAGTTTGTGTGCGATGATTCAATCTCATTTTATCATTTTTTCTGGGTATTATTTGGGGAATGGATCAAGTTTTTGTTGTGGATTTTATTATATTATAGTGTTTATTATGTGTGATCATATTTTCATCCTTCAACTTTATTGGTTATTGAATTTGGTGTTAGAATGAATCATTGATGTCGTGGCTTATTTTTGACATCCGTCATTCTTTTCTGTCTCCCTGCAACATTATGTTGGTAATGAAGAAAGTATCCACATATATTATGCAATGATCAAGATAACTCAAGTTTTATTTCTAGGTGTTATTGGCTGTTTAATAAGCATGAATATCAATAATTAAATCCATCTGTTTGTATGTTTTAAAGTAGTATATGTTATTACTATAAAAGATTTTAAATATTTATTCACTAATATTGTGATATGTGTGCTTTTATTTTAATAATATAAAAAACAATAATATGGGTTTGTCAAAATAATATTGGATGTCAATTTAGAAATTCTTTACTTTAACAATACATACAATTAAATTTATAAAATATATTTTAAATATATTCAAAAATATAAATAACAATTATAAATTATCATTTAGTTACATATTATAATAATTTATGTAAAAAAAATTTCCACCCGTGCATTTGCACGGGTAAACAATACTAGTTATGTCCATTTGCAAAGTAGTCGTCCTTTGTCCTGTTTGTTAAAAATAATTTATTTATTATTTTGTCCGAAAACCTTTTGTCTTTGGACAAGATATCTTCTTCCCTATCGGCCCCTGCCCAGATCCGACATCAACCGTCCACTGCCCCAGATCTGTCGCACCGTCAGCATCATCGACAACCCAGCTGAAGTTCTCTTGGTCTGTGACCTTCACCCCCTCAGGTATGCCCAGATCCGGCAGAGTCGTGACATCGAGGCACAACAAAAATCAGATCTGGTGCAGGCGCTCGGAGCCGTCAAACATTTTCTGGGTTGCGCGAGCTGGCGTGGTGACGACAGGGAGTGACGGCGGCCTTTCACTTCACAAATTGACCACTTGGGTGGGGGTAACTAGGACCTTTGGACAACAATATTCATCCCATTTTTCCTATGGAGGATTCTTGATCCTCCAAATTCCCAGTACTTCTCCGCTGTCTTGATTTATTTCTTTTTCAAATAAAAAATAAGGGTAAAAAACACCAGCGAACTGACATGAACTTCATTTATGTGTAAAAATCATTAATTGCTTTTGACTTAAAATATGATTTCTTAATGAATAAATACTCCATACTCCACTGGACCAATTATATATGCCACTTTTATTTTAGAAAATACGGCATTTATGATTGAATTTAAATATAGATGATTTTGTGTATTTTCAAAGCAAATCAACTTAGTTCTATATACGAATATATATGAAAAAAAAATTGATCAATTATACATTAAGTTTATAAAACACTTATTATTTAAAAAAAAAAACAAATAGCTAAAAACACCCCGTATAAAGAACGGAGGGAGTACTTTGTATTGAGCTATTGATATATAGTATTTAGTTTAATTACATTTCTAATCTCTTAATATTTTGGGGGGAATCATCTTCTGATCTTCTCATAAGATCGACCATTATGGATTGGTTTCATATTATGGTCTGCCTTTGAGTGTATGTTTGGTTTCACGTTGGAAACCTCCAGAATTGATTTTGTAATTTGTCAAATATGATTTTTAGTAAAGATGAGATGTTTGGTTATTGTCAGGTAAAATTGATTTTGCCTTCAGAATTGATACTGACTACAAGCTACAAAAGTAGCTCTTGAGTTGAGTTGAAAATTTTACACTAAGTTTTACATCAAACTTGTTTTCAAAATAAAACATCCAAACATAAATCACTTGACTTCAAACTCAATTATAATCAAATCAGTTTTACAAAATCATAAGGTGGTTAAGGTGGTTTGGGTGGGGAGAGTTAAGGAGTAGAGTGATAAGGAGGTTGGGGGTTCAAACCCCACCCACTAACAAAAAATGCTAACATTAACAAAGTAACATTTGCCTATAAAAAAAAAAAATCAATTTTATAAAATCAGTTATATTAAAAATCACTTTTATCAAATGTTAATCCAAACACACACTGAGAGGTTTACTCAATAATGAAGCTCATGTCACTAGCAGTAAAAAGTGTTTAAACGCACAAATTAATGATTTCTTAATTTATGTGTAGAAACCGTAAAACACAAATTATATGTTACTCCCTTCGTTCCTTGGCGCAAGGGATGATGGAGGCGGCACCGGCAGGGGCGTTCGATGGTTAGCGGTGGGCAAGGGGCGGAGATGTTGGGGAGAGGTGTGAGAGGGAGTGGCTACCGATGGTTCTGAAGGGATTAGGGATTCAATCCTTAATTTTTTTTAACTTTTTAATATTAAAATATTTTTTAATGTTAAATTGATGCTTTTTAATTTTGGCCATTGGATGAAATGAAGGATCCAGATCACTCCTGGAGGGACTTGATGGACAAGACCTGATGGAGAGAAGCCAGATCCCTTATCTTTGGTGTTTTTGCTATTTGTTTTTGTTTCAAAACAATAGGTGTTTTATAAACCCAAGATATAAGTGATCAATTTTTTCCATGTATACCTATATAGAACTAAGATGATTTGTCTTGAAAATACGCAAAATCATTCATATTTAAATTCAATCATAAATGATGCATGTTCGAAAACAAACATGACACCAATTAATGGTAGAAATAAGGATATTTTGGTATAAATATATACAAATAAATGTTGTAGTTGGATATATGCACAAATAAATTTTACAGTTGAAATTTATAAACAATTAATGATAAAAATAAGAATATTTTAATATAAATATATATAAATTAATAGTTTTTTAATTTATGTGTGGAAATATTAAAACACGGAAGATAAGTAACCCTGGGAGCAATTAACTTTTGCAATGACTTTATTTGAAATCCTCACCTTTTTCCTGTAACAGTATTGATTGTATGAGTTCACCAGAAAAGAAGGTATTGATTGTATGAGTTCACCAGACGTGGTGGGGGCCTTTTTCCGGCTCGAGAGGAAACAATGTTAAGTAATAAATTGCTCTATATTCCATAACTGGTAAGCTAGAGTTTTTTAATGTCCAAGAATTTTGACAAAAGGAGATAAGATCTGCCTTGTAATTACAACCATGATTTTATTTATTTATTTTAATTTTAATAAGGTTAACATAAAAAATACTCCATCCTATTCATAATATAAGAAGGGTTTTTCTAACATGTACAATTTTACACATGTTAAGGATCTTAAAATAGTAAATTTACATAGAAACTTGTATATTTTATATTTTCAAAACTGAAATGTTTAGTTTTCCTATAAATAATTACTTCTTTTGGGTTTCTTAAAATGTGCAAACACATGATAGAAAAACCCATATAAGAAACAAACCCTAAAATACACGGATAAAGGAAATGTATTGAAATTAGTTAATTGTAATTAATACTCATATATAAATTTCCAAAACACCCCTCCTAATTTTAATTAATAGAGTATTCTGATGGCCTATAGTTAATGTTAATAATTAATAAGGTAATATAGGAAATTAACATTTAATATGTGTGAAAATTGATATATATTTTTTATATTTAAAAAAAAAAAAACTTATTTATTTCTTATATTGTAGATCGGCGGGAGTATTCACATTTCCTTGCAAGGCCAACGTACCTCTTGTCTCCTTAATCTGTTTAATTTCTTTATCGTTTGTGAGTTGTGTGTTGCATGCGCAGATGCGCTAGTCAAGGAGACTGGAAAATCCTTATTATGCATTGAACCAAATCTTGGAGAAGCAATTAAATATTTAAATGGGAGCTGTATCACACAGAATATTTACAAAAATCTCTGAACTCATGCTCTCGAGCCTTTTCTTTTTAATAAAAGATGCTCCATTTGGATACGGAAACGTATTTGCCTGTCTCCTACGGCCATATTCGTGGCCATCAACAATCGTATAATATACGTATCACCCAACCTTGGGGTATGATATGATATCCCACTCTGTACTATTTGGTAGGTTGTAGAATATCTCATTATTTTTTTAACCCAAAAAAAAAAAAAAATATCTCATTATTTTTTGTTGTGTTTTGTCTATTTTTCCCAACGTCACCACTAGTGACTCTCCCTCTCTCTCATGCACGATTTCTTCTTGTGCAGGGATTATCCTGCTTCAATTCTCAATAATGCAGACGGATATTATTATTATTATTATTATTATTATTATTTATAGAAACCACGGGTTATCTTTAGAGAAAAAATGTGAAAGTACTTAAAAATTTAAGGAATTAAAGGGGGAAAAACAAATTATCATCTGAGTAGGGATTAAAAGATATGAGAGTGAATGAGAAGGGAGGAAAGGGAAGATGTAACTCCGAGCCAAATGAAGATAAAGTTGATGAATGATCTAACTTCACAATATGGATGTGGATTTGTTTACAGAATTGAAAACAAAATTGCACAAAATCTGAGTATTGTAAATTGAATAAATCTTGTACGGATACATGCTTATTCACACAACCAATCAAAATCCTAAAATAATTTTAGTGATGACTTTGTTGTCTTAATTGACAATGTGTTAGACCTTTACATCACAACAAGAAAATTAACTATTAGTGACAGACAAAATCTATCACTGGATGTCAAAAATCCGTAGGTAAATGTCAAATTGAGATTTACCCACGGACATTCTGGGCATCAACTTTAAGGGGGCCAATAAGGATGGTCATTTGTGTGTAGGTATAGGTTTTACCTATGGATGACATACTTTTACCTATAACAGGGGCGGCTCAAGAGCGAGTGAGGTCTAAAACAAAATTTGAATAATGCCTTTATATTTTAAGTGAGAGAGACTAACTGGATTAAGTTGTGTTTTAGGTTGGGCCCTTTTACTAGCATGTGTAGCTCTTTTCCTTTATAAAATTTATGAGTAAATAATTTTTTTGCTAGTGGGCCTAAATAGAGCTGTCAAACGGGCCAGCCCTAGCCCATTTAGCCCTAGCCCCACATGGTTAAGGCCACAAGGCCCAAAATACATAAAGCCCATAGGGCCAAAAAGCCCTTAGGGCCAAGTGGGGCTAGGTTCAGCCAATGGGCCAAATGTTTAATTTTTCCTTTTACAGTAAAAAAAGGATTTCAAACTCAAACTCAATAAAAAGCACATATTTATATAAAGCACATATTGCATTGCAGTGATGTACCATAAATGAATATTCTGATGCAACATTCCATAATGTAAAATGAACATTATGGTGAACAACTAAAGAAAAATGCATAATGAAATCAAACAGTATTGTTCAAAACTGAAGAACCACCAGAATAGGTTCTAACAATTAACAAAAACACCCAATATAACGATAGGTTACTAATGTAGTGAGTTTTATGAACAACTGTTCAAACACATATAATTCTTCAATTTCATCTTGAATTTCATCTTCTTGATGCACATTCGACTCTGCTCTTATAGTCTCATGACAAATAGGTTAACCATCATCTTCATCTAAAACTCACAACCAACTAAGAAACAATTAGACATTCAGTCCCAACATAATTAATTAATAGTCTCCAATGAAACTACCTATGAAACTGTCAAGTGTCCAATGAAGTGAGAAATCATGGTCTCAGTCTAAAAGTAAAGGCACACAACTTTTACACTCCATTCATATCAGCGCAGCCATGTAATTAGCAAAGTATATTAACATCTTTGTCATTCAAAGCAAAATCACAAAGCCTTTCTATTTTAAGAAAACTTTTAAGCGCCAAACCACAACACATGTTGGTTATGAATCAACATTCAGACCTCTTTATTTATTCAAACCAGGACAGAAGGTGAGCTTCATTTTCATAGGCTAGCATTCTTTATAATTTCACAGTATGGGTATATATATGAAGAAAAAAGAAAGAGACCTTTTATCCATGCCTTGTGACAAAACTATATTCAAGAGGCAAACTCAATAATTAAAATCATGGCAAAACCAGATTTTTCAGCAACTATCACAACTAAATTCACTACCCATAAGTCTTATGCATTTATCAATCAACAAAAAGTATTTGGTCTAAGAGAGAAAGTCAAATAATCAGAAACTATCTCAAGGGATCCAAGCAACAGCATAATCTAAACATATTTCAAAACTTGCAAGCATAACCATTGGTTTAACAATTAGATTCAGCTATCTAGCAGATTAAATCACTTAAAAAAAATCGTTGTATCAAACAAGTGGAAACCAAATGGTCAAATCCAATGACCACTACTTAAGACAGCAACTCAGCCATTTACATTCAAACCAAAAAATCATACAGAAATCATACAACTGAACCAAAACCCAGAATACCCAGAAGAAATAAACATTGAAAAATCACAAAAACAATGAAACAAAGTTGAATAATCACGGAATGAACCTGCAAGGACAAAATCAGTGCAGTGTGTAGAGTTTGTTCTCGTACTTCTCAAGCCATAGGTGAAATTAGGGTTCACTGTGCAGAGTTTGCTCACGCTCTTCTCAAACCAGATGTGAAATCAAAGTATGTTCACAATCATCTCCAAAATACATAAAAAAAAAGGTAAATAAGAGCATGAAATCGTATTGAAGTAATAAAACAAGAAATAAACATTGAATAATCACAAAAACAATGAAACAAAGTTGAATAATCACATAATGAACCTGAATGAGATCTGCAATCACGAAATTAGTGCTGGGGAGACATGAGGTTAGGGTTCATCATTTCAAAAATTGGGGGCTAGGGTTCTCCAATGCAGATGAGACGAGACGAGATTCAGCAAAAAAGGCCATAGGGCTAGCGATTGGCAAGGAACCAAGGAAGAGGAAGTCGAGCAGAGCAGTGATACAAGCGTCGAGGGATTAGCGATTAGCGATTAGCAGAGATAAGCTTCAGCAGTGGGTTTCAATGTCGCGTACGATTGGAAAAGAGAGGGGGAGGGCTGATAACGGGATAGCCCAACCCTGACCCTTAAAATTTTGAGTTTTTTTTGGGTTAGGGACCGTCAAAGCCCTTTCCTTGTTGGGCTAATAAAAATAACAGCCCTCATGAAGGGCTGAAGGGTTAGTCCCTTGGGCCACAACCCTATTTGAGAGTACTAGGTTTAAAGCTAGGGCTTTAGTGGCTTCACCCTTGGACCGGCCCTGACCTATAGTTACGTTTGTCTGTCACTGTAGGTTGTACCTACAATTTAAAACAAGTATAGGTAAAAGTTATTGACCTATAGCTACAACATCCAACCGTAGGTAAAAGGCAAATATTAGTTAAAAAAAAATTACCTACAATCACTACTCTTAATGATTGTTAAATGAAATAATATTTTATTATTATTATTATTATTATATTAAAATGTATAAAATTTATTCTATTTTATTTTATAAGCAAGAATGTATTGAATGGAGTACAAGGGGTACTCAACCCATATACAAAGTATGTAAAGAAGATCTAAATGAAAATAAAAGGAGAAAAAGGAAGGTATGTGACCAGCCAAACATCACAAGAAGAACTGACCCTTTCAAACCAAGCCTCACAAGAAGAACAACTCGGTTGATACATAATTGCCCCTTCAAACCCAATCCAAAAACTATTCCTATAGCAGATAGCAGCATCATGAGCCTATCATATAATCAGAAGTCGAGTACTGTCCAAGCATAAAACAGTAGGGGCTTCACGTATGAATACGCAAAAATATTGTCCAGAACAAAAGACCATAGGCACAACCATAAGAAATACTAAGCAGCAACAAAGGCCTAGTTGTGCCACTAAAAACCTGCAAAATCTGTGCATAAACAAGGTAGCCATATAATTCCCAAAAACAAAGCAATTAGTTCATTTAATTGATACAACCATAATAACACAAGTGAAAATGAAAAGACAATAATCATGTTGTATGTATATATAGTTCAAAATATTGATAATAGTATAAGGGGTACTCTAATCCATGTATATGAAACTAGAAAAATGAGCCAGATCAAACTGTAACCAGGAAGAAAGAGACAATATATGTATTACAAAAGTCTACACCCCTGAACCAAATCTAGGCACCTAAAGAGAGATAAACGTATAGCCTAAAAAATATTCTGGAACAAACAGTAAAGGTAAAGGAGCCAAAACGTGATCAAGCAGACAGGAGTAAGTCAAATTATCCCCTACAACTGGCAAGACCCGAGAGAACAAAGTAGCAAAACCAGAACAGAAACCACAAACTCTTTAAAGAATTTTTTTTATAAAGTTTTTTAATTAATTTCGAAAATCATTTATATTTTTCTTTAACAAGAAACATCGCCTAAAATCAAACAAGCACCCCTAAAACCCAAAAGGATCTAACCCAAGACTAAAAAATAACCCGAATTCAGATTGTTGTTTTCAGAAATACTCCCTCTGGACTCAATTATAAGCAAAATTAACTAATCATACACTTATTAAGGAAGTTAGTTAATTTAGTTTAATTGTCTTGATTTATGTAAAAAAAAAAAAAGTACAAGCTATATGTAGATATAAGGGTATTTTGGTATAAATATACATAAATTAATTATTTCTTAATCTATGTGTAGAAACATTAAAATACCAAAGAAAAGGAAATGGAGGGAGTACAAGCTATGAACAAGTTGTTAATTGAATCTAGTTCTAAATGTACAAAATGCAACTCACTACAAAAGGAAGTTGAAAAACTGAAAAATATTCCATCAATCAAAATTTACACTGGAAAGAGATAATCTAAATGTAATTTTAGGACAACAAAAGAGAGTTTATGATAAAGCCGGTTTGTGAGACAATCCGCCTTATTAATGTAACTTTAACTACTTAACTTAAATTTAATTATTTCCTAATTACTTATACTAAAAATAGTAAGGAATTTAAAGGTTAATGCGTATACAAATGATCAACTGGAAACATCACACACATATATATATGGATATACGTAGGTAACATTGACATTACTGTTTCTCCAAAAGGTATAATAAAGTACCTCAAAAAGTCTGACTCTCAGCATCTCCATCCCCCATAGACTACCCCACTCACCAAAATACATAAAAAAAGGTTAAACTCTCAAAACCTCCACCTAGTAATAACGCACTGGCCAACCACAATCATCAGTAGGGATGTCGTGGCCTAGAGCTACCCTATCCTTCGCCAAGTTTACGTCTATAAACCCGCAAAGGCTCCCACTCTGAAGTATAACTATCTGACAGAAGCATGCGTTCCTGTCGACATATCTGACAATAACGCTCACTCAAAGTCGAGATCCTCTATATACAAAGCCTTGGTGGCTCGTGGCATGTGATGTTTGAGGGCATTCCCAAGTGCTGTGGAAATCGCGAGGTGAATGCCACATCTAGTTGAATGGCAAACACTGAGAGATCTAGAAAGTTCTAGCAAAATAAGCCCTCGGAATACCAGGATAATGAAAGTATATATTGACGGTGCGGTAAAGGTAGCATGATCAAGCCGCCACCATTGTCCGTCCTCATCATGGTATTCAAGCTCCAGGCCCGCCATCACTGGGACCCTCGGTGTCTGGGTAATCCATGGATCCAAGTGTGCCATCGTCTTCTTCGAGCGTCAGATCTTCTCGAAGTCCCATAATAATAAAACATAACACATACAGAGATAATGGGGATAAGAGAATCCAGCACAAATCATCACAAGATAGGAAGGAAATTATATAATAACATATTAACAGTTTCACAACACACATAAACAAACATGTAGTCATTTATTAGGTCACACTTAGCAACTGTCTCCAATCATATAGCCTCTTAGGATCAAAACATGTCTTTATATGCATGTTATCTGATTCTCTCCACAAGCATCCTCAACTTGGAGAATGTGAGTTAGTTTGTCCAGGTAACTACTCCGCTTGCAATGACCAATAAGAGTGCATGACCACTCATTTTCACTTAGGAGGATTGTCTCGGTCGTATCAGAAAGTCAACCTACGACGTGGAATGCTCAGGTCGATCTAGTCGGGATAACCAGGCTCCGGTAGAGTACACGACTCAATAGGAGCTAACTACTGGTCACTTGTGAAAACTCCGAGCACGGTTATATCCCCAAAATCTCTCAGATCATCCATTTCGTCATTCCGTACCTGCACTCAGTGTGACACCTGGGGCTGACGAGGGCGGGGAGTGGTCGCCGGTGCAAGAGGCATGATCAAGGAGCGGCTCCTGGCAGGCTTCTAGGCGGAGGGACACATGAACGAACCGATAGCACACCTGAATGAGAGGGATCCTGAGATTGTGTAGGTATGGGACTATACAGTAGAGGATGGCTTATATGAATTGAATGGTACTACCTATACAAACAAGATGCATCTTCTTTTCGGGAGCCCATCACTTAAGAACTCTATAGTTAAGCGTGCTTGACTTGGAGCGATTCAGGGATGGGTAACCTTCTGGGAAGTTTTCCCGGGAAGCGTGTGAGTGAGGACAAAGCATGCTGAAAAGACCCGTGTTGGTCTGTGGGGTCAGTCGTCAATCCATAGAACAGCCAGGGATGTTACACTCAGGCACAACTAACCTCCTATGACCCTTGGTCATATACGGCCCGCCACTTGGCATAATGTTATGCATACAACCATCTCCAAGCTCAGCGATCTTACCACCACTACTCACATTGTCTCATCACTTGATACCAAAGTATCCAATATTCCATCTTTTAGCATTATGTCAGCTCTCAAAAATATTAATTCCACTAACTAAGACATATAGGCATGTTATCGTACAAGCATAATAGTAAATATATCAACTCATCATACAAGTATGTAATTTACCAACACACATAATAGCAAGCATATTAATCATCCAACCAACCATGATCTTCTAACCTAGGGTATCATCCTAACGCCTAACGGTGATGAACCTACAATGCCTAAATAGTCATTGATACTATTTTCTAGTAGTCCTCTAGTAGAGTAATGGGCTCCCCTATACTCATTAATATTATTATTCTAATCTTGCTTCTCCAACGATTTTGGATTCTTTCCCCCCACCTGATGTTAATCACACGAACACCACCATGGATGCATGAACAGTGTTGACCTTTGGATTCACGAACAAATGTCACGAACCTCATGTATACCTATACCAAAGTCAGGGCTCCTTGTAACTGAGGTTTGGTCCTCTGTTTTGCTTCCTTGAATCAAGGTTGTAACGTGTGGTTTTTGCTTGTTGTTGGTAGGAACTTGCACGTTAGAAGCAAGTGAAAGAAGAGATTTTCTACAAGTACAAGATGTAAGCTTTTGAATGGCAGCAAGATGCATGTAAGTGATTGTGTTTCATGAAGATAAATTTCAGCAACCCAATTCCCTTGTAGAAACATGATACGTGGTTCCTTCAAGGTGAAGAACTCCCACTGTTTTTCCTGCTATATGTTGCGCTCCAATGATGATCTAGCAGTGACTCACCAAAGCTATTAGCAAGGTTTTAAATCGTGGTCGTGGTCGCGGTTGCGGTTGCGTTGCGGATATTGCCGGAAAATACGGCCGAAACAGCTGCAATTACGGTCGCGATGTGGTTTCGGTGATTGCCAAAACCAATATGTTGCAGTCCAGATTTCGGTTTCGGATTTAGATTTAAAACCTTGGCTATTAGTATAGGTTATCAAGTGGGCAAAACTATGGGCAAATGGTAGCAGGAGGAGTTGGCGTGATTGGGTCCTTTCTTTGAGTGACCATGCAAGCTAAAGACCAAGATTAAAATAAGGCTACAGGTGCGAAATGGATCAGCCGAACTTTGCATGCAAAATACTCTGATTTATCATCATTTAATAGCTGCAAGCTTGTGTCAATGATAGATGAAGTGATGCTGTGAATTTCGGCTAAAAAGGATGATGCAGCAAGGCTACAACATGTAGGTTAGATGGCATGGCAAAGAATAGGGAAAAAAACAGCAGGAGACGGCACTTTGGTGTCTCACGTAAATGACCAGCAACACTAATAATGAAAATTTTTCAAGCTGGAGGTGTCCACGTTTTTATGACCTTCACGGCTAACTATGCAAGGCTAAGGATCATGATTAAACAAAGCCACATTATTGGCATTTCATGGACCAAATATCAGCGGCTGGAGGTGGCGCACAAGGATAGCAAATCCGAAAAACTCATTAGCACTAAGTTAAAATTAAGATTCTTTTAGGGTCTGTTTGTGAGTTAGAGAGGGAAGAGAGGAGAGGGAAAGGGAAAGCTTTAGAAAAAAGAAGGGGGAGAGGGATAAGGGAAGGGAAGATAACCCTCCAAAATCCTCCTCTAGTTCAATTGTTTAGTTTCCCCAAATTGGAGGTTTTTGGAGGTTTTTAATTTTGGTTAAAAATAAGCTTATGCAAGGTATGGGGGAGTATCCTTCCTTCCCCAATCCCTCTCCCCTTGCTTTCTTTCTAAGCATTCCCTTCCCTTCCCCTCTCTTCCCCTCCAAAACTCACAAACAAGCTCTTAGTTGTTTCAAGATCACTTCCAGCCTCCTATTGATGCCAGCGTGAATGTTCAGGACACTTAGAGCATTTATATCCCATGGCACCCCACTTTGGAGTTCTTAAATGGGTCTCACTATTACACTTCACTCATTTTTTTTAATAACTTAAGCACCTCATCTCTCCATCCCAGCAACTCTTAAAAAGTTTTTAAATGGACCCTACCAACAATCTCACATCCTTACATGCAATTGCAAAATTAGATTATTTTTTAAATGAACTCCACATCCTTTTCATTTACTTTTAATTAAAAAAAAAAAGAAAAAGACAGGGACCAAGCATAGGCACCGAGTGCTTGTGCAAGATCCCTACCTATTAAGCACCTATCGAAGCATCACGTCCATCGCCTTCCATTTTTAAGCATCGGTGCTTAATGGCCTAAGAACCTCACTTTTCATACCGATAAAGAGGGCCTTAATTAGAGATCATGCAAATTTATTTTTGCATGAAGACACACAAAAGCAAATACTATTCTCGGTTCTCTCTCTTGGTTCCAGCGTAAGGATGGAGATCCTCTATCCCACATTCCTGTCACATTCTATGTCCCCACCAATTATAATTTGTTATTTAAAAAAATAAAATCTTAATTCATTAACACTTATATACATTCTCAATTTTGATTGGTTAGGAATATCGAGACATTTTTTGGGACAGGAGATTTGTATCCCCGACGTAAAGGCTATTGACCGACTAAAATTCCATGCAAATATTGTGCATGGTTTAATGAAACCAGCACCCCACCTTTTGCACTCTAGGAGACCACGTAAAAGCACTCCAAGTGGAGATGGAAAAATTAATTAAATCATGGTTTTCCTTTATAACATCATTTAAGATTTGAAAATGTTAGTTAAAGCTTAACAAGTGATTTACAATTAAGTCCTCACTTAACTAAATATTTTATATGCCTAATAAATTTTAATTGGCTTAACAATTATTTCATCACATAATCTTAATAAATTTTAATTTATCAAGCCTACACAATCATAAATCATAGAAAATATTCCTACAAATTAATTAATTAAGCTTACGCAGTCCTAATTTTAGTTGCTGAAAACGGGATGTTATAATTCTCCCCCTCTAACAAAAATTTCGACCTCGAAATTTGACTCACCTAGAAATAAATGAGGATATTGTTGTTGTGTATCTTCCTCACGTTCCTAGGCTGCATCACCTAAAATCTCCGTTCGCACTCTTCTGTCCACTCAAAGGCCTTTCCTTTTCTTGTTAACTGCGTCATTGGTAATGCAATCTTAAAAAATCTTTCCTATAAATCGTCGATAATACCCAGCCAATCCTAAGAAACTTCGTACTTCACCAACCGTCTTGGGACTTTTCCATTTTAAAATTACTTCCACTTTTGTAGGATCCACTGCTACACCTTCTTTGTTAATCACATGTTCTAAAAACTTCTTGTAGCCAAAACTCGCACTTAGATAACTCCGCATAAAGCTGTCGATCTTTATACATTATAGAACATTACTGGCAAAGACAACATGAAAGAAGTGTTGCTTAAAGCCATTACTGGCAAGCCTTGTAGAACATTGCTGAAAGCTTGGAAAAGGCAATGCTTTTGTCAACTGTTGCCAGAAGTTTACAAAAGTGTTACCTAATGTTATAGGAAACGCCAGTATACACGACGACTGAAAAGCGGCCATATAAGTTAGGTAACAATTTCGACCCTATGGCAACGTTTTTCAGCCCTTGTCAGAGGTCTAAAATGTTGTAGAGACATTCTTCTTGATTTTGCCTTTGATGTACATGATTGCAGGGGTGGAGCCAGAAAATTCATATGGGGTGGGGGGCAGAAAATTCATATGAGAGGGGGGACCAAGATCAAGTATACATATAATGAAATGGCAATAAAACAATATTAACTAATATATAGAAGCAAACTTTCTGAAAAAATGATTAACAACTTAATATTATATAAATTATTCAAACAGATCTAGGTTAATTGGTAGGATATTCACAAATTTGTGGATGCTTTCCAGAATTACATAACAAAGTATCAACGTTAATTTTTCCTTGTTTGATCCTTATAGTTTTAGAAGGATGTAACATAATAGGTTACTCAACAGTATTTTTAACATGACGATTGGAAATTAAAATTGGTGGACTAGAATATGTTTCATCATTTATTCTCTCTTTTTACTTGAAAAATGAGTCAGTAGTTTCTTCTTAAATATTACTCAACCACTGAACCTCAAAAAATGATTTTTGTAAAAACATGTTAAACAAGATTAAATAATTCAAAACAAATTCATCTTTCAAAAATTAATTATCTTATCATTGTTAGGGTTAGTGCTTAAGCTTTTTGGTACTACCAGATCATAATCAATCATAATCATATTTTGAGTATTCATTTTTTTTCTTCTCTTTCTCTATCTAAACCAATAACTTCAACAATCATATTTAAGAAAAAAAATTGTGAATAAAAAATTGTATATCACACACACACACACAAGAGATAGATATATATATATATAAGACGTAAAAACTTGAGGTGGGCCATGGCAACCAAAGGTGAGAAAATATTAGGTAGGCACATACCCAACACATCATCTTTGGTCACAACCAATGACGATGTAATAACACATCAATTTTTTAATATATTTATTTTAAAATAAAATAAAAAACACACTCATTCCTTTTCCAACCAGATCAGTTTCTCTTTCATCAATTCCTCTCCCTCCTTCTAAATCTCTACTGTTTCTTCATCATGATTTTGGAGAGAGAAAAAATTTCTCCCATTTATTGATCCTAAGAAAATACTGGAGATTAAACACATTCTCCCCTTCAAATTCATAGTCTCTGTCAGCTCCTCATTTTCTTAATCTTTTGCCTTCAAAAGCAAACCAAATTGGTGAACTTCAACAATAAACTGTGAATTCGGGTCCTCTTTTAGTTTATTACTAGTACATTACCCGTGCATTCGCACGGGTCGCATTGATTTTTACGCATGTTCTTAACAGCTTATATATAACAGAATGCATATAACAGAACGCATCAAGGTGTATAAATTAACTCCGAGCAAGTAATATAAAAAACACAACCTTCAATTATTTAGCTACAAATCAATACTAAGTTAATAGCTATAAAGATTAACTACACAATAAAATTATATATACTTGAATCTTCCATTAAGGTTAAATGTTATTCCAGATAAAGATTTTTATAACTAAACTGATTTAGCACATTCTCCTCAACCCAATTAAACCCTAGGCTACAATAGACAAATCACCAATGACTTAAAGAATTTGAATTTTTGAATTTTCTACTAACATCCTAATTCACAAGGACCTAAAGAAAAATATTATAGACAAATGTTAATGTCTAGATTATCTCTTAGTGCAAATATAGTGTATCTACCCACAGAAAAACAACACTAAACTAATAGAGTATGCTTTTGAATTAATATGCAATCTTCACTTCACAACAAAACAAAAAACAAAATGCTCCAATTTTATGTGGCGATCTTTCTCAGTTCATAAGCCTCTGAACTAAACTAAAACAAAATGCTTCAATTTATGTGACAACTATAGAACCAATAGCATATCCATTTCTCAAGCTTTGATGAACATCAAAAGCCAATCATTTCAGCTTTAAGGGCAGAGGCTTCAAGGCAAACATTAATATACATTGAGTAATAAACAACAACCTATAAAATGATAGCCATAACTGAATATAAGCTTCTTCTTTTTGACAGCTAACTGAATATAAGCTATAACTAAATATCACATGTCTTGTAAGCAGCACCACGTGCTCCCTATGTTTCCTATTCATGATAAAAATAATGAATGCCAAACTATTTTACTAATACAAACATAAAAGTATTTGGGTACCATATATTCAAAGGTGTTGGGAATATCTAATATTGATTTTACACCAGGACCTATAACTGCTACTGGTGTCCTGCCATACTCAATGAGATGTGCATAAGTAGCTATTAATATAGCATAGTATGACCATTAACATAACTAAGTAGCCATTAATGTAGTGTAAAATCCTTAGTATTTGTGCATGATATATGTGTGGTGCTTTTTTATTTTTTGTTGAGGCTATATCTGTGTATTGTTTAAAAACATATCATTGTAATTTTCTTGCAGATTGAGGGGGGATGAAGAATGCAACAATCAACATAGCAAAAATATTTAGCAAAGAAAGATATGGCTGTATTCAGAAAATCGACACAAAATAATAATAATTCAATCTAAGTTCATGTTTCAATCAGAAAACAACCATTGTTGGCCCTATCTTATATGCAAGAGCATCAATCAAGCATAAGACAACATGTTAGGTGTTACATCACATTTGTGTTTGAAAATAAAGACAATAAGTCATTAAGCCCACCAAGAACTTGTAGAAAAAAGTAACATAGATAAGAAAGGCATGGTGGGGATGTGTGCAGCCTCCTAATTTCCTACAGGTTTAACTATAACCATCATAGACAGATCTTCAATGGTTACAGAACAATAGGAAAGGCAAGAACAATTGGGAAATTAGGTATGGTGCATGTGGTTCAATCAGTAGCCAACTAATTAATTATATGAACCGATCACTGTTGAAAACACACACCGATATCGGAAAAAACATGAGAGAGAAAGAGCATCTCCATAAGTGGGATAGAGGTAGGCATGGTGTTTCGGGTTGGAGGCCTGGCTCTGGTTGGCAAGGACGCAGAGATCTTCACGCTGATAGAAGGTCTGAATATCTGAGGGATACCACTTCCTATTTTTTCACAAACTTCCCGGAGAAATATGGGAGTGAGGATATGTGGAAAATCTTCAACAAATGGGGAAGAGTGGGTGAAGTTTTTATACCGCCAAAGAAAGATAAGTTTGGCAAGAGATTTGGTTTTGTCAGGTTCAAATTTGTGGACAACATCCAGGCTCTTGAAAGGAGGTTGGACGCTATCTGGTTGGATGAAATGAAACTCAGGGTAAATGTACCCCGTTTTGAGCGTGGAATCAAAAGGTATGATATGGGAAACAAGCAGAATCAAAGAGGGGTACGCGAATGGGGGAGAAAGGTCAGAGGTGGGGTTTCTTTTGCACAGGCTGTGAATAATGATCTGAGCCAGGAGGAAGCTATACATGGGATGCATAAGAATAACAACAAGGTGTTCGATCTGGATGACGACTGGAAAGGAATGGCCTTTAATATTTCGGAGGATGAAATGTGTTGGTTGAAAGGAAGTTATGTGGGTTTATCCTTTAAGTTGGCCGATTCATTCAACGTGCAAAAAGAGATACATGATGTGGGTCTTTTCTCAATCAATGCCTTTCCAATGGGAGGTAGAATGGTTCTCTTGACAGCAGATGAGGGTGTGGATTTTGTGCAGGTCTTCCTAGAGTTTGAGGAGCTGTTCAAAAGGTTGTTTTCTGAAGTTAAGCCTTGGACTGTTGATTCAGTTGCAAGAGACAGAATTGCCTGGCTGAAGGTAGTGGGGGTTCCCTGTCATGCTTGGAAAGAGGAGGTTTTTAGGAATCTGGTTGGCCAGGTTGGAAGTTACATTAAAATGGATGAGAGTACAAGTAGGCGTGAAAGATTTGATGTTGGCAGAGTGTTGGTGTCAACTACAGTTCATGAGGCTATAAACAGAGTAACAAAGGTGAAGATAAATGATACAATTTTTGCTATAAGAATGATGGAGGAAACTTTTGGAGAATTGTACTTAAGCTATAAACCGAATGGAGATAATTATGAAGTTTTGGGAAGTTCATCTGAGGAAGGGGAGTGGGAGGTGGATTCTGATTTTTGGGTGCCGGAAACAGAGTTGATCGACGGTGGAGGACAAGGAGGAAGCCAGGTGTGTGAGGAGGTGGTTCAAAATTCAAATCCTTTGTGTCAGGATTTCATTGGGGGCGGGGATGGTGAAGAAGGGCCAGAAAAATACGGCAATGTCAGAAGGTCGTACGGTTTAGGTGGTGAGGCTGATTCTGGTGTAATTGCCTCGTGCAGTGGTAGGGGAAGAGGTGTGGGTTCGGTTGATGGGCTGGAATTAATTCCCCATGGCTCTCAGCTAGTGGGCCGTAATGTGGGTCAGAATAATTTTCAAGCCTTGGACAATATTTTGCAGGGTAATGAAGCAAAAAAACTAGTGGGGTGTGACAACTTAAACCACCCAACTTTTATTATTGATTTATTTGGGCCAGGTTTAACTCAGGGTAAAGAGATTATGAAGAGGCATTTGGGAAATGGTCTGGGCCGCAAGCTACTTCTTAAAGAGGGTGGAAAGGGCGCTGGTAGAAAGCCCAAAGCTCTTAGATGGAAACAGTTTGCTGGGTTGGAATTGGTTCCAAACAGAATTAGGAAAAAGAAAAAAATGGTGACTCAAGAGTTCTTGATTGAAGATTCATTTGAGGCAAGCCAATCGAGTGAGGATGCTGATCACAACAAGCAGGGGCGTGTTAATTTGCGGTCTGGCCAGAATGATCAGGCTCATGTTGGCGAGGTTGGGAGAAGAAAACGTTTGTCTCGGGCAGAAAAAGGGAAAGCAGTTTGTTGTCGGGATTACCAGGATCGTGATACGGATTTGGGGGTAAAGACAGACGATCGGACTTATCACTTGATGGATGAGGTTCGAAACAGTAGGGGTCCTTATGAGGCCTTGAGGTTGAACGATGTCAGGGCAAATAAACATGGCACAGGTACGTATATTTCTCAAAATGATTCTAGGAGTAATAACTCTTTATTGCTACAATGTAACTCTCTTAGTGCGGCTAGAAAGATTTGGGAGCTGGGTAAGGAGCTAGGAGTGACATATGAGGGAGATGAGGAAGGTATTATAAAAAAGCTTATTGAGATGGAAAACAGAGATAAAGCTGGTTTTCCATCAGGTGGAGAAGGAAGGGGTTCTTAATGCAGATTTGTTCAATTAACATGAGGGGATTGGGAGCGGATATTAAAAAAAAAAAGATTCGTTCCATGGTCACACAACACAAGTTGGAATTTCTAGCTATTCAAGAGACAAAGTTGGAGTCGGTTGATGAGGTTTTATGTAATTTGCTGTGGGGGAACTCAGTATGTAATTGGAGCTTTGTGGCAGCTACAGGGAATTCGGGTGGATTGCTAAATCTGTGGGATTCATCTGCTTTGACTGGGATTTATTCCTTTGCGGGTGAAGGGTATGCAGGTGAATGTTTTGAAAGAGGAGCTAATAAAACATTGTGTTTTGTAATCAATGTTTATTCTCCCTGCAACTTGGCTGGAAAAAGGAAGCTTTGGGAGGAGTTGACAAGGGTCAAAAATAGCTTTGGGCAGGGATTATGGTGCATCGTGGGGGATTTCAACTCTGTTTGCAATCAGAGTGAAAGGAGGGGCATTGGAAGAAATTGGTATTCTCAGGAGATGATAGAATTCAGAAGGTTTGTGGAAGATTTGAATTTGATTGATCTTCCTTTGTTGGGGAGGAGATTCACATGGTACAAAGCGGATGGCTCGGCAATGAGCCGCTTAGATCGGTTCCTACTTAATCAAGAATGGATCGATGCTTGGGAGGTTGAGGCACAATGGGCACTGAATCGTGATGTATCGGATCATTGCCCAATCATGCTTAAACAAGGTATCCAAAATTGGGGTCCCAAGCCTTTTCGTTTTAACAATTGTTGGCGTACTCATCCGGGGCTTGGTGAGTTGGTGGCGAGATGCTGGGATGAAAGTAATAACCAGGGGTGGAAGGCTCATATTTTAAAGGAGAAGCTGAAATTTATAAAGAATGAATTGAAGAAATGGAATAGAGCGGTCTTTGGAAACATTGATTCTAAGATTCTAGCCTTGGAACAAGAAATCAGTGAGCTTGATCTTGCGGCTGAATCGGAGGCCTTAACGGAAGAAGGAATTGCTCTGCGAAGGGAAAAGTTTTCGCAGCTGAGAAAGGGTCTTTCTGATAAGCATAGTTTGTTGAGACAAAAGTCTAGAGTGAAATGGTTGAAGGAGGGTGATGCGAACACGGCGTTTTTCCATGCGGCTATTTCCTTTAGAAGAAGAGGTAATGGATTAAAGGCGATTAGAGTGGAGGATATGTGGATTGAGGATGTAGCACAAATCAAGGTGGAGGTTGTTAAGTTCTTCTCTGCTATTCTGTCTGAAAGCGTTGAGCAGAGGCCATGGCTCAATGGAGTTCCCTTCGTGGGCTTATCCGATAGTGTGATGAACTCTATTTCAGGTAGTTTCTCAATGGAAGAGTTGGAGGAAGTTATTGATAGCTTTGATGGTAATAAAAGCCCTGGCCCAGATGGTTTTAATTTCAATTTTATTAAAAGATTTTGGGGGTTAATGAAGGGTGATGTTTGGGGTATGGTGTCAGAATTTTCTGATCATGCAAAGCTTCCAAAGGGAGTATTATCTTACTTTGTGGCCTTGATTCCGAAGATAGCTAACCCGCAAAATCTAGGTAATTTCAGACCAATTGCTCTTCTAGGCTGCTTATACAAGATTGTGTCCAAATTGTTGGCATCCAGGCTAAGGCGTGTAATGAACCCAATCATCTCTATCAACCAAACAGCTTTCCTATCGAAGCGGAATATTTTTGATGGTGTGTGCATAGTTAATGAAGTGGTGGATTTCGCGCAAAAGTTTGGGAGGCAGTGTTTTTTATTCAAAGTTGATTTTGAAAGGGCATACGATTCGGTGAACTGGGGCTCCCTGGATTATATGATGGGGAGGTTTGGATTTTGTGATAAATGGAGGGATTGGATAAAAGGGTGTATCTTCTCGGGTGATTGTTCGGTATTGGTTAATGGAAGTCCGACGGAAGAAATAGCAATTGAGAGGGGCTTGAAGCAAGGGGATCCATTAGCTCCTTTTTTATTCTTGATGATTGCAGAAGGTTTGGCCGGTTTGTTAAGGAATGCGGTTTCTCTTGGGAAATACAAGGGTTTTGAAGTGGGAAGTGGGAGGGTGGAGGTGTCTATATTGCAATATGCAGATGACACTATCTTTGTGGGGGAGGCTTCGTGGGAAAATCTTTGGGTTATTAAATCGGTATTGAGGTGTTTTGAATTAGTGTCGGGCTTAAAAGTAAATTTCCACGAGAGTAGCCTGATTTCTTTGAATGTGGAAGAGAGATTTAGCTGTGCTGCGGCAAGATTCCTTAATTGCAAGCAAGGAGGAATTCCGTTCAAATATCTTGGATTGCCCGTTGGTGTGAATCCAAAAAACACCTCAACTTGGCAACCAGTTGTAGATATTGTGGAAAGAAGATTGTCATCTTGGAAAGAATTCCAAGAAAAGTGGTGAAAACTTTGGTAAAGTTACAAAGGGATTTTCTATGGGGAGCAAGTGTGGAGAGGAAAAAGATTCCATGGGTGAGTTGGGCTTTGATCTGTAGGCCGAAAGAAGATGGGGGCCTGGGGGTTAAGAATTTGGAGTGGTTTAACTTAGCCTTACTAGCAAAGTGGCGATGGAGGGTTTTGAAGGAGGAAGAGGGGTTGTGGAGGGATGTCATAGTTTCTAGATATGGTGATATGGTTGGTGGGGTGTCTTTTGTTTTGCAAGGAAGGAGGTCTGTTAGTATGGCATCACATTGGTGGAAGGGGATTTGCAAATTAGGAAAATTTGAGAATTTGGAGGATTGGTTTCAAGAGGGTTTGAAAAGAAAGCTAGGTAGGGGAAACAAAATAATGTTTTGGGAAGAAGTGTGGTTGGGTAACATGAGTTTGAAGGAGTCTTTTCCTAGGCTCTTTAACATGTCAGAGGATAGAGATAAGGTTATAGGAAATCTAGGGGAATGGTGCTCGGAGCAGTGGGAATGGAATTTCAATTGGAGGCGGAGATGTTTTTCTTGGGAACAAAATGATTTGGTTGAATTCACCAATTTATTACAATCGGTTCCAATTTCCAGATTTAATGATGATGATTGGGTATGGTTTATGGACAGTTCACTACAATTTACCACAGGTTCGGCCTATAGTTTATTGCAATCTAAGTGTGGGAGCAGCGGGACCCCAAATGCTGTGGCTGGTTTCAGTTTTAAAAATTTTTGGAAGAGTAAGGTACCGAAGAAAGTTCTTGTTTTCTCTTGGCAGCTGCTGTTAAATAAGATCCCCACAAAAGACAACCTTCAAAAAAGAAATGTGGTCCATGGTAGCCAAGACTTGATGTGTGTATTATGCCATAACTGTGTAGAGAGTGCAGAACATATGTTTTTGCTTTGCAATCAGTCAACAATGATTTGGAGGAAGGTGTATGCTTGGCTGGGCCATTATGTTGTACTGCCATCAAATCTGCAGGACCTGTATAAGCAACATGGGGGATTATTTGTGGGAAGAAAAGCTAAACAGAGAGGGTATTTGATTTGGCATATGGTGGTTTGGACAATTTGGCTACAAAGAAATAGTGTTATTTTTAAGAATACATCTTTTGACTTTATGAGAACAATTGATATCATAAAGAGCTGTTCTTGGGAGTGGTTTTCGGTGGGAAGTGGTACCTTTAATCTATTTTCAGACTGGTGTGTGTGTCCCTTTGAGTGCTTAAAGCTTAACCCTTAAAATGCTCTGTTTTCTGCTGAATTAATTTCATGCTATGGTGGGATATTTTTGTGTTATTAGTATCCAGTAGTGGGGCAAGGATAAATTGGTGCAGATAGAGTTTCATGCTGTAAGGGCTACGGTTCTCCTGAATCTTTGTTGATGAGCTGTTTAGAGTGTGGTCCAGTGATGCTGCAGGGGTGCTTTTTGGATGAAGGGTTTGATTCCTGTTAATGTGGGCTGCTGGGAGAATTTAATTAGCTATGATGCAACCATATGGCTAGCTTATGTTGCTTTTGGTTGTATCAATAGCTTTGGTGGCTGTTTTTCTGTAATTAGAATTTATGTAATTGGTTGTGAGTACACCTTGTACTTGATCAATACAATTTTGTTTATCAAAAAAAAAAAAAAAACAGAACAATAGGAAAAGAAGAAAAAATGTTTAACCCATAAAGTATAAGAAAACCAATATCAATGACAGTCAAAATTTTAGTAGAACCACACAACACAAACTTCTTCTTCTTCTTCAAATTTATTGTTAAGCGACATGATTACCATAGAAATAGCAAATGATGGAACCCAAGATAAAGACAAAATGACAAAATATATGGGGCATTCGAGTATGTAGCATTCAAAGTTCTAATGAATTAATATTGGCCTGACTTCGTTCTTCTTTCTTCATAGTTTCCACACACTAATTGCAGTATATTCTCACCCTTCCAAACCGAGACACTCTTAAAATATTATAGTTGTTGAAAAACATATGAAATATTCATAAACTCATTCATTCACAATATAAACAAAAACAATGATAAACAAATGAAATCAAACTACTGTAATTTTAAGCACTCCCACATTCAAGTATACACATTATTATGGAGAAGCACACCTACACATAACCCATTTACTGATAGAGCTCAAATCAAAATATTGTAATTTTAATATTTATACACACAAACAATGTAGTATAAAAAATGACAAAAATATTGATAAATGACAATTGAAAAATAATGTATGTGATTAGCCTTCCTCACAGAAGTACACATGCTCTCATCGATGCACTTCAATTCAAAAATAAATAAATTAGGCTTCCTTCACAGAAGCACACATACTCTTCTCTATGTACTTCAATTAAAAAACAAATAAATCAAAACTTAATATGAAAACCATTAAGGTAAAGAAAGAAACAAATGACCCCATTAGATGCATTTCAGGTGAAAGAGATGAATTTCCGATTTCATTAATACAACAATTAGTTGTGAACTTAGAATATTAGATGCATTGAATTAATAAATTCGAAAACTTCTCAAAAAATTTGTTGTTGTTGATGAACTACTTTTGATTTTAACCCCCAAAAATGAAAAATACAAAACGATAGTTCTTACCTCTATGAACTATGAAGCAAGGTACCCATATAAACAGTAGTATAGTGAGGATGGTTCTCAACAGCATCACTCTTAGATGTCTCTTTACCATCTTTTGAAGAAGCTGGATAAAATATGCTAGTCAGATGTATTTTAAATATTCTATCTCTTTAACTAAGAAATTAGAATACTTCACAAATATAGCAATTTTTAATTGTTCCAGTTATCTATAAAATATTGGGTTAGACAAAAAAGGTTGCTACCAAATATTTGAAAACATCAAGATCTACCCTTAAATTAAGAAATGTATAGTAAATTCAACCGTCTCCATCCCCTCAAAAGAATTATCCCACGTGAATGCTTATCAACCATGTATTTCTCCATTATACAGTAACATTATAGTTTTAGCTGCACATTATTGGCATTATATAGCATTTTGCCATTGTTTTGATATGAACTGATCTTTATATTTGGTATCTGTTTATCATCAATACAATAGGTTACAACTACTATTGTGACAGAATCACAATCTCAAGGGAACATTCCTAGACCAAAAACCTGAGTAAGAACATAGGAAAAAGCATAATTTAAGTAATCTTAATGGCCAGTTTGGATGAGATTTTAAAAAAGTACTTTTGTGATGTAGATGTAGAAGCAGAAGTTATTTTAAAAAGCAAAAGCTATTTTATGTTTGGATGTAGTGATCAAGAAGTACATTTAAATCACAAAAGACGTTTGGATGCAACTAAGTAAAACCGTTGAGCTCGTTCAAGATGCACACAGATACCTCAAATAAGGCTTATCAGAGACAGATCATTAAACCAGAACTATAGAGCAATCATCCTTATTTTAAAAATACTCAACGGAAACAAATGACTATTCAAATCTTTTAAATTATAATTTTCTATTTTAATTTCATTTAATATCAATTTGTTTTTATGTGAAACTGTGGGTTTCTCAACCTTCCTTGTTGTCAATATTAAATTGACATTATTGTGAAAGCATCAATTGGGCATTTGATAAATGTTTTTCCAACGTTTCCAAGAGAAAGAAGAAATAATGAAGCTAGAAGTATCATGTCAGCAAGAAGAAGCTTTCATAAGTGAAGGGAATGGTGATTCAAAAGCAGAAAGAAGGAACAACTTAAAGAGGTAAAAAAATAAGAAGAAAATACACTAAAATTAGTAGCAAAAAAAATTATGAAAATTAAAAAAATTCAAATTTTTCAAACACTACAAAAAAGAAGACAAAGGAAACAGAAACGTCACATGCACTGGACAATGTAGGAGGGTTCTTCGACAAACCGTTGAGCTCCTTCAAGATGCACACAGATACCACAAATAAAGCTTATCAGAGACAGATCACGAGAGGAGCACAGAGAAAGCGGAAGAAAGGGAGAAGTGACTTGGGGCAAAACTGTAGAAGAATAAAGGATTGGAACTTTGAAGTCAATGAAAATAGAGAGAAAGGAAATGGAGAGATTGAAGAAGTATAACTTTAAGAAAAGGAGAGAACTGACGTGGGTCATTTGTTCCTCATCCTTAAAACAACGTAAATCAACGCTCGAGCACAACATTTCCTAAATTTTGAGTACAAAAATAATTTATGGTTTAATTATTGAGTTGGTCCCTCGATTATTTAGGAATTTTCAAATAGGTCCCTGAACTAAAAAAGTTTCTAATTATGTTCCTGGACTTATATAAAATTTTCAATTAGGTACCTGAACTAAAAAGTTTATAACTAGGTCCCTGAACTTATATAAAATTTTCAAACTGATCCCTAAAGTAGAAATGTGACTATATAAAATAAAAAATAATAAAATGATAGATGATGAAATTTAGGGAAGAAATATGAGAGGAAAAAACTCACTATCTTTTGTCATTTTATTTTAGATTGTTGGTTTTTTCCTCTCATATTCAACTTTTGTCATTTTATTATCATGCCAAAAATTATTTTAAATAGTGAGTTTTTTCTCTGATATTCATCTACTGTCATTTTATTATTATGTCAAACATTATTTTTTCTTCTAAAATTCATCATCTATCATTTTATTATTATTTATTTTATATGGTCAAATTTCTACTTTAGGGACTCAATTAAAAAATTTATATAAGTTCAGAGACCCAATCATAAACTTTTTAGTTCAGGGACCCAATTGAAATTTTTTTATATAAATTCGGGGATCTAATTAGAATTTTTTTAGTTCAGGGACCTACTTGAAAATTCCAAAATAGTTCAGGGACCAACTCAATAATTAAACCATAAATCATCCCATGTTACCAAATAAATAAATAAATCGAGCATCCCAAGTTGAATTTTCTGCAAGGATGGGCATTAGAAAAGCAGGAGATCGTATAAGTGAGAAAGCAAGGATCTGCAAAATATAGATAGGAGAGCTGATTAGCTTAGAGAGAAGAAAGGAAAAGTAAAGTGTTTTTTTAGAGTGTCCACTATCCAGAACCTTCTTCCATTTGAGGGGAAAAAAAATTTCGAGGAAAAGTCAATCATTGTGCCGAGGAAGCTTAAGGTAGCGTTTGGTACAAGTTTTATAAAAATATTCTGGGAATGTAGCCATTGGAATAAAAGTTTCTCACGTTTGATACAAGTTTTAAAAAGTTATTCCCAGGCATAAAAAAAACCAGGAATACGGTTAGTGAATTATAGTTATAAACTTTTGAAAACTTTATTCCCATGTGTGAAGGTGGAAAAACTTTATTCCCTGGAATCACATTCCCAGATATATAATTTATCTAAGAATAAAATATTCCAGATACTAAATGTCACCTACTATTTTTTAAAACTTTGTCAAAATGACTTGTGCAAGCAAAGCTTCCTAGTATAATAATAATATTATATATCATATAATAATATAATAATATAATATAAATATTGTTGATGGCTGAACTGAACAAACGGAAAGGTATGCGCTAGTTTGAGTGGGAAATTCATTTTGAGATGTGACAACATGACATGTGGTGATAGCTGGGAAGAGTTCAAAATTTTTAATCAGACAAAATTACCCTCAAATAGGAACACGTGACAATGTTTTAGAATGAGGCAAATTGGTATTTCATCAGCCTACGAGATTTATATAGATAATAGTAGATATTTTCTAAAGCGATCAGGAAAAGATTAGAGAGAGAAGAAGTAGCTCATCAACGTCAAGCTTCAGATTCTTGGAATCGTTATCGGTGTCCATTCCCGATTGAAGCAGTAACGCTCTCGACCATTGCGATTGCATTGATGATGTACAAAGAAAACTAAAATCGGAACTCGGAGTAGAAGAAGTGACGAAATACAAGTAGAAAGTTAAAAAAAAATAGAGAAGAAAGGTGAAACAGAGAATAAAAAGACTCGGAGAAGGAGTTTTATTTTATTATTATTTCTCACTTTGGTGCATGACGAAGGACAGTGGAGTTTCTTTTTCGATAACATAACAATGGAGTTTCAGAAGGTGGGAGATGAACCAATCTGATGCGAAGGTGGGAGAAGAGAGATGAGCTTTATGTTTCTTATTTTATTTTAAAATAAACATATAAAAGATTGATGTGCCGTCACCTCATCATTAGTTGTGCCCAAAGATAATGTGTTGA
This sequence comes from Echinosophora koreensis, assembly GCA_035048595.1. Classification (NCBI taxonomy): domain Eukaryota; kingdom Viridiplantae; phylum Streptophyta; class Magnoliopsida; order Fabales; family Fabaceae; genus Echinosophora; species Echinosophora koreensis. The sequence goes on along the minus strand of JAPCYP010000001.1, from coordinate 5,611,188 downwards.
GTATGTGTCTACCCAAGACTTTTCACCAAAGGACCCCCTAAATCCGCCTCTGAATGATTGTATACTTGTTTCATTTTTTTTTTCTATATTGATAACATTTAGATTATTTTGGATAAAATTAACCTTTTAATCTAATAATCCCCAAATATACACTGTATTGTCCGCGGTAAAAAGTCTTCAAATATTCTAATTTTGTCATGTGTTATATATGGAGAGGCGTCTATGGTGTACCACCCATCAAAGTGGTGTACGTCACATGTCGTTATGTACACCAATGAAATTGCCAAATGTAATAGTGTGTGTCAGTTTGACTTTTCAAACTGTTTTATAGTCAAACAAGTATATTAGAAGTATATGTCATGAAAATACATGTATATGAAATGTATTCTTAATATAATATTAATTAATTAAATTGTTTGTTGATTATATTATTTTGGTTTAAATTTTTTTTCTTCGAGAAAATGTACTCTAGGAAGATGTTCGTTCATTTCTGTCGCGAGCGGAGCACCCACCACCCACCACCTCCGCTCCATATCGTTGCTGCCACTGTTCCTCATGCCGCCGCGAAAACCACTACCCACCCATCTGAGATGGAGCTCTCTGCATCCCAGATCTATCGCCTCTGTTTCAGATCTGTTGGTACAGTGAGCTCTTTGCAACCCAGATCTAACCGCCACCCATTGGTTTGAGAATGTTTGGTTTGTAGAAACGTTGATGATGAGTTCGTGGAGGATGTGTGGTGTGGCGTCATAGATTTTCATGCACTTTGCTTTTAGGGATTTGATGAGTGATACTGATTTTGATGGTGTAGGAAGGTTGTTGTCCCGTAGCAGATTCCTAGTTGGGAGAACTTAGATGGGAAAATTGGTGATTTTGAGAGAGGAAGGAGAAATGAGCTTACTTGTGGTGAATAGCATGGAGAATACTAACAGTGGAATGAGAAGAACCATAGCCATTTCTTTATTTCAATGATTGCTATTCTGGTTTTTTAAGATGACTTTGTAGAAACAAATGTTGTTGTTGAAAGAAAAACCCAAACTTTCTAAAAAAATAAAAAATCTTCTAATCAGTATTTGATTTTGGCAAGTTCGATCAGTGTGGGGGTGTTTTAATTTGTGTACAATAATCAATGTATTTGTATTTTAACAAAATAATGAGGAACGTATTTGGAAAATAAATTATACGAAACTTCCATACTGTATATGTTTGAGGTTTGAATACTGTATAATGAGTTGAAAAGTAAAATGACACAAATGGCTAAATGATTGGATATGAAGCTGCCATGTGGGTGGTGCATCACTGCACCATTATGGTGGGTGGTACACCACAGACTCACCCGTTATATATAACAATCATTGGTCCTTGGTTTGATCCTAGTATGATTTAATAAGTAAAGGGTTTATTTCTTATATTTAAAGATAACAAAGATCGTGGTTAATGATTTAAAAAGATAATTAATTCCTATACTAAAGTCTAATTATAACTGGCAATGAGTTTATTACAAGGTAAATTGAATGAAAACCAACAAAGAAGTTGGGCACAAGTGGTTAATGTGTTGCTGTTAAGGGTGAATGGTTCATGCTTTGCACTAGTTCGATCCTTGGCAGCAACAACTCTTGGTCAGGCTTTACTTACCTTCCGGCCGCACCCCGGATTGGTCAGGGCCAAAGACACTGGATACAGGGCGAAGGTCAAAGACCTTCTGGACCAAAAAAAAAAATTGAATGAAAACCTTAAATTTATCTATACTATATACAATTATGAATAATTTCATTAAGTTCTATGCTATGTGTCACCTTCTTAGAAAAACATCATTTAATTCCAATCCAATAATAAAACTCAATAGCACAAATAACTTAATAATCTTTTTTAAAATCAATTAATAATATTTTTTAATTAAAATGGACATAAAATCAATTTTTCGTTGACATTAAACATCATATACAACTCAAGCATCAATTAATAATATTTTGTGATTATAAGATTTAATATGATAGCTTTCGATAAAATTATTCAATACAAATACAGAAACGATTTTTCCTTATTTAATGTCGGTATACCAGTAACACCATATTCAAATGAGGAGATATAAAGCAAATAAATTTTCCAAAAAATTAAAAATAATATGATAGATAAATATATTTTAGAAAAATGGTTTACTTGTGACACCCGGGGCTGACGAGGGCGGGGAGTGGTCGCCGGTGCAAGAGGCATGATCAAGGAGCGGCTTCTGGCAGGCTTCTAGGCGTAGGGACACATGAATGAACCGATAGCACACCTGAATGAGAGGGATCCTGAGACTGTGTAGGTATGGGACTATACAGTAGAGGATGGCTTATATGAATTGATTGGTACTACCTATACAAACAAGATGCATCTTCTTTTCGGGAGCCCATCACTTAAGAACTCCACAGTTAAGCGTGCTTGACTTGGAGCGATTCTGGGATGGGTGACCTCCTGGGAAGTTTTCCCGGGAAGCATGTGAGTGAGGACAAAGCATGCTGAAAATACCCGTGTTGGTCTGTGGGGTCAGTCGTCAATCCATAGAGCAGCCAGGGTTGTTACAAATGGTATCAGAGCGGCACCTCTCCCAGTACGGTGTGGTTTGGGGACGAACCAAGCGGAAGCTGGTGGGCATGTGACACCCGGGGCTGACGAGGGCGGGGAGTGGTCGCCGGTGCAAAGAGGCATGATCAAGGAGCGGCTCCTGGCAGGCTTCTAGGCGTAGGGACACATGAATGAACCGATAGCACACCTGAATGAGAGGGATCCTGAGACTGTGTAGGTATGGGACTATACAGTAGAGGATGGCTTATATGAATTGATTGGTACTACCTATACAAACAAGATGCATCTTCTTTTCGGGAGCCCATCACTTAAGAACTCCACAGTTAAGCGTGCTTGACTTGGAGCGATTCTGGGATGGGTGACCTCCTGGGAAGTTTTCCCGGGAAGCATGTGAGTGAGGACAAAGCATGCTGAAAATACTCGTGTTGGTCTGTGGGGTCAGTCGTCATCCATAGAGCAGCCAGGGTTGTTACATTACTTGCATGGGAAAAGAGGAGATATAAATCAAATAGATTCTAAAATAGAAGCAAAATGAATATATATATATATATATTCCAAAAATGGTTCACTTGTACTGGGAAATGTGGAGAATTAACTCAAATAGATTTTCATGAGACGATAAATTAAAAATATGATCGTTAAATATATTTTCTAATGATTGTTAACTTGCACGGGAAAAGAGATTATAATGAATCAAATAAATTTTTAAGAAACAATAAAAAAAATATATGACAGATAAATATTTTTTTTTAAAAAAAATATCTTAACTTGCACGGGAAAAAGAGAAGAATTAAATCAAATAAATTTTTTCGAAGAAGAAAAAAATAATATAATAGATCAATATATTTTCTAAAAATGGTTAACATGCACCGGGTATGCGGGTAAAGAGAAGAAATAAATAAAATCGATTTTCAAGAAAAATAAAAAACTCATATCATTATGAAGATCACGATGACATATTTATTATTATTGTTTAAATAGATCACATTTAAAAATGATTAATCAGGTTATATTCGGTTGTTGCTTTGGAAATGTATATTTACTGTTTAATGTTTAGAGAAATATGATACGAAGGTAGTAAGAGAATAAATGGTTAGTGTTAACTTATAATTTTGTTTAAAAAAAAAAACAATTTCGCTAGGCTACTTTAATGACTTATAGATTTAAATACTTTAGGTTGAGGTATTATCTTTGGTTGCTCGATATAGGTTCTCGAAGTTTTGTAAATATATTACTTTGTATACGGGTTGGAGTATCTCATGTACTCAATCTAATATAACTTTTGTTTATAAAAAAATAAAATAAAAACTTTCTTGTATTTGTAACATTGTTCAATTTTAAATATCATACGTTTAGCTGCATGCATTGATGACACAGTGGGAGTGTTGTTGTCGATGATCAACAAAGATGCTGCATGTCATGGTCATGGTCATGCGATTCACGTGCGTAGCTTATCCTTTCGTACAAATACAATGAATCGAACGGAAATTGTCATCCCTACAAAATAAAAAAAACACACTTACCAGTTAGCAGCTACCACGAGTTGCACCGGAGTTCTTTTGGAAGACTCGACTGGACCGCATTTTTCTTTTGTCCTTTCTAACACAGACGTATAGTACTCCTCCACAAGGACAACAACAGCGCTACTTCAATGATTCAATTAGTTCCACCACGTTTTATAAATGGATGGCATGAGAACATGCATGAATAGCAAGGTTTTAAATCGCGGTCTCGGTTGCGATTGCGGTTACGTTGTATCATGGATATTGCGGGAAATGCGGTCGATGCGGCTGGTTTCGGCAACTGCCAAAACCAACACGTCGCGGTCTAGATTTCGGTTTCAGACCCAGATTTGAAACCTTGATGAATAGCATAAGATCCCTTGCTCACATGAATGCCTATAAAAGCCTCATGTTTGTTGACATGATTCAGTAAACAAGCTAGTAATGGCTATCTCAAAGCATTTGCTGTTTAGTGTTCTTTTCTTGCTTGGATTTCTGTTGGCTTCCTCCAACCCTGCAGATAACAGACGTCCTCCTCGTCCTCGTCCTCGTCCTCCTGCTCCGCGTCCTCCTCCTCCTCCTCCTCCACGTCGTCCCCCTTCTCCACCACCTCCACGTCCCCGATCTCCACCACCCCCACCACCTCCTTCTCCTCCTCCACCTACTCCTCCACCACCTCCTCCTTCTCCACCCCCTAAACCACCGGGATTTGATTATTTCATGCTAGCTTTACAATGGCCAAATTCTGTATGCTTTGCAAGTTACATGTGCAAACCACCTGTGCCAAAGCAGCAACATTTTACCATTCATGGACTTTGGCCACGGAAGAACTATGGTGCCCAACCACGTGATTGTGATACCGACCAACAAATGACGGACGATATCGTAACTATTTTATTCTTCAGTATTTTATATACTTTTTCTTTTCTTTTCGTTTTTCATTTACCTAATTGTGCATGTCGTGTTCATCGTAGCTTAGTAAGAAGGAATTCAAAGATGATCTGCTCGAATACTGGCCACGATTATTTAATTCAGAAAGCTTGTATTCTAGCAAGGGGTTTGTGAAAGAGCAGTGGAAGAAGCACGGGAGCTGCTCCTCCAACAAATTCTCCCCAGAAGCCTATCTTAAAACCACTATTGCTCTTGCAAAACAGTATGCTCCACTTATCTTGACGAAAATGGAGGAAGCAGGTACGAGTACTCCTTTAGCCTCATAATTAAAATTAATAGTAAGTTGCAACTTTTGCAAGGCATGGGCACCAAGTATATTTATAACATGAAATTGCTTTCATCTTTAGGTATTAAACCAGATGGAAGTACTCTCCACGACGCAAGCAAGACACTGGATGCCATTAAGGAAGCCACGAACACAGCAGCAGTCATATCATGTTCTGATATTTCGGGTAAACTTCAACTTGACGAAATTCGCCTGTGTGTTAAAGCAGACGGGAAAACACTCCAAGATTGCAAAAGTCCCAACCCGCAGGGTCAGTGCAGCAAGGGTTTTATATTTCCCCCTCCACTAACTACAACTCATTCCCGTTTCCCAAGGTAAGTTTACCTTAAACTATTTTAACAAAAAAAAAAAAATTGTTTTTATGGTTTTCTATGTGTACATAACCTATATATATACCTCTTTGATGTTGATTTTGTAAGCAGTTTCGTGTCTTCTATGCTGGATGTTGAGGAAGCAGTTGGGATCTAAGGCACCTTCAGTTTATCTAGGAAATAAAAGAATAAAGCAGTATCCATTTAGTAATGATGGAATTAATACTGCAACTACTTTGTCTCTTATAAATGGAGTAGTAGTGTTGTCTTGTATAATGCAATAAAAATGTCAATTGCACCCCAGTAAGTGTGTGGCAAGATCTGTACCACATATCTATACATATTATAAAACAAACCCCATTTGGAGGAAAGTATGGACAGGTGTCACGATAAGAATGTAAGCTTATTAAGGAAGTCTCTATTAGGCTTTCCTAATCTGGAATTAAAAAATGTTTATTTTGGCCTAAAAATTAATTTTAGTTTTTAAAATTAAGAATAACAAATATTATTATCAATTTTCGAAGCACCAACGAGTTTCACTTTAAAAATTGACCAGCTTCCATTTAATCAACCGGCAGATTTCAAATAGTTGACCAAACTCTTCAATTTCATTACTCCCTCCGTTCATTTTCTTTAGTAATTTTAGTTATTTATTTTTATTTCAAAACAATGGGTGTTTTATAAACCCAAGACATATTTGACCATTTTTTTCCCATATATACCCTTATAAAATAATTAAATTGAAATGCCTTGAAAATAAACAAAACCTTCCAAGTACATAAATGGCTAGTGGAGTATGGAGTAAATGTAGTTGGAATTTGTAAATAATTAGTGGTAGAAATAAGGGTATTTTGGTACAAATATAAACACATTAATGATTTCTTAATCTATGTGTAGAAACCTTAAATTAACAAAAAAAAAAAAAAAAGAACGGAGGGAATAGCTGATTTCAATAGAGATTGACACATTCCAAGAGTTATACTAATATCAACATTGTTCAACATTTAAAACAGATACATGTACACATCAAAACATGCAATACATTAAATACAGTGTGAGTTCCAAAAATTTTATATATACAAGTGTGTCTAATAAAATGTGTTTAATTGTTCATTTCCCCGTGTATGACAAATTAAGGGGCCAATATTTCAAGAAATCATATGAACCATCAAATAATATCTAATTAATATTACACTCATCCAACCAATGCAACAAATAGTATAAATAGATGCAACATCCTCAGACCACACCACTAACATCCTTCTTCATTTAACTTTCATAATGGCCGAATCCTATGACTCTGTTTCTGCTATCTCTGCTGAAAAAGGATACCTGGAACATCAATGTCGAAATTATCAGAATGTGGGTTGTGCCAAGTCTAAATGGTTCTAAAATACCATTCTCATTGGAGATGGTCCTGATGGATGAGCAAGTTATTTCGATACACTTTTGTTTGTTGTACTTTTGAACAATGATATTATTTTCCTTACTCATTGCTGTTTACATGTTTTTTTCAAGGTGCCAAAATAGTTGCTTCTATTAAAAAGACACTGATTTATAGGTTTGAAAGTCTGTTGGGTGAAGGGAAAGTTGTAATTATAAATGATGTTGGTGTTGCAGCTATTTCTGTTTTTCGTTGTCTTTCAGTATTGCTTTTATGTGTGTTGGCTACCATTAAGCATCTGCATGAGTCAGAAGAATGTTGGTATATGGGATGCAAATGTAGTAGGTCTGTTATTGAAGAAGATGGAAAGTTCTTTTGTGACAACTACAATCGACACGTCATTGATGTTGCACAAAGGTGAAAATGTATCTTCATTAATTAATTTATAATTACTTTGTATCCAATTAAGTTATTTAATCTGTGTTTTATGTCCAGAAAAAGGTATCGTATCAAGGTGAGGGTCGTTGATGAAACGGACACTGCTGTTTTCACAGTCTTTGATCATGATGCAACAACTTTCTTGGGCAAAATTCACTACAAGAAAACATCGATTTACCGACGGACAGTTACCGACTGCCGGATTTCCGACGAAAATTTTTGGCATTACCGACGGAAAAACCCGTCGGAAATCTGGATAACGAACAAACACAAATTTTTCCGACGGAAATGTTGTCGGTAACGTTACGGACAGAAATTCCGTCGGTATTTCCGTCGGAAAAGAGGCAGAAAATTCGCGCGGGATTTATTACTGACGAAAATTTCCGTATTTACCGACGGAATTTTCCGTTGGTAAGCGGACGCGGTTCGGAAATGGGGGGGGCTTACCGACGGAAATTTCAGTCGGTAACGGCGGCGGCTCTGAAATCGGGGGAGGGGGTTACCGACGGAAATTTCCGTCGGTAAGGGGCGGCGGCTCGGAAATCGGGACGGATTACCGACGAAAATTTCCGTCGGTAAGGGACGGCGGCTCAGAAATCGGGGCGGGTTACCGACGGAAATTCGGATCCCGCCGTCGGTAATTTAAATTGGTCCCTTCATAATGCCTCTTCCCCATAAAACCGCCGGTTTCTCCCCCCTCCCCCATTTCTATGTTTCATTTTCTCTTTACTACTCTCTTCTCCCTCTCTTCACCGCCGACCTCCGTCCTATCTCCGGTGAGTGCCCCTTTCTTCCTCCTTCCTCTTCTTCTTCCTTTCTCCCTCTCTTTCCTTTCTCCTCTCCTTTCTTCTCCAATCGAACCGAACGCTCCTTACCCAGCCCCGGCCGCCGCCGACCCCGCCGACGACCCGCGCGCCGGCACCGACCATGCCAACCCCGCCGCCGCCTGCACCTCAGCCTTCACAGCCGCAACCACTACGTTAAGGTGAGCAACCACCTTCTCCTTCAACTCTCTTCTTTGTTTGTGCATTATACTTACTCAATGTTTGTCTTCTCCAGAAAACAACCACCAGTTTGGAGCACCAGCCACCGTGCCTGAGGAATTCCGGCTACTAGTTTGGTTGTTTCAGGTGAGTTTCCAAATTTATTTGTTAATATTTTTGGTATATTAATTAAATGTTTAGTGGATAGTTGTTAATTATAGGATGTTGTAAATTATTAGGACAAGATAAAATGTGTTGGATTGTTATGTTGGATTATTTTTTTTAAGTGTGTTAGACAGTTTTGTTGGAGTGTAATTAGGTGGACTGTTATGTTGGATTATTTTTTTTAAGTGTGTTGGACAGTTTTGTTGGAGTGTAATAAGGTGTATTGTACTGTTATGTTGTATATTGTTAAATGTGTTGGACTGTTATGTTGGATCAATTTGGTGTGCTGTACGGTTATGTTGTAATTAGCGGTGTTGTACAGTAATAATTTATGTATTTTATCATTTGGTATGCTTTAGTGCTTTTTAATTAACAAAAAATAGAAATAGAAATTTATTTTTATTTTGATGTAGAGAAATGCAAAAAGCACCTGAAATTATTCCTTATCTAATCTCGTAATTAAGCTAGATTGTGAGATGTCATAACCAAACGTTAGTTGTAAATAAATTATATTCTGTATCTTGGATTTGTTTTTTATTTAAATATGTATGTTATTTATTTTTACTTTTATTCTTAACATAATATTATTAACGCAATGATTAAGTGTATAATGTGTGTTTATATTAATAGGTCACATTGTAAAGTTGAAGAAATTTACACGATAAAGATGCGTAAAAGCATTAGAAATGCGGCCAGACAGGTTGCCACTAGTACTAATAATAGAATTTAAAATAAATTTTAGATTTTAAAATTCAAGTATACAAATTAACATAATTACCTTACTAAATCAATAAAATGTTTTATTAATTATATTAAATTGAAAAATAAATGATTTAATAAAACGTAAGACAAATGATTATGGGCTGATATATGTTTATGCTGGTTGCTTAATTATGTGTTATATAGTTTGTTGTTGTTATCAAACTTTACGCAAATTATCTGTGTTACTTAAAGTTTAATTTTATCGTAAAGTATATATATTTAATACGTAATTGAGAAAAATTGTAGCTTCCCGTTCAAGGTTCAATATTATTGAGCATGTGTACTCGTGGTCATGGTATCGCTCATTTTATTGAATCTTGAATTGTCCAATTGGGACAGTTTGGGAAAAAACTTTGTCTCCACTAATATACTAATTACTCGTTGATTCTCATCTGTTATATAGTTGATGAAATTTCGGGTCGAAGTATTTCCTTTTGTTCTCCGGGTCCATACTTGATTGCGGTATCTTACCGCGGTCAAGTCGTGTACTTGGAGACCAATGGGAAATGCTGCCGAAAATTCATCAGCTATAAGACATGAGAAGTGATGAGTAACTAGTATAATACAGTGGTGAAAAAGTTTTTCCTCGAATGGGATAGGGCCACACTTTTGAAGGAAAGGGAGCGATTCGAGGTTATAGTATCATGTTTAAAAATACGTCAATTTATCTGGATATGCAGAAGGATGGAATATTATCTCCCGAGCCGTAGTTGGGTATATGATAGGAACGAGTCTGGGAGACGGCTTCTAAAACAATCCTTTGTAGTTGGAGTTGAGGAGTTTATATCGAAAGCCAAACAACATTGTGATTATGCAGAAGAAGGGGGGATTCGATGTCCGTGCATAAAGTGCAATTGTATGAAAGTTTTGAGTGATGACGACGTGAAGTTACATCTATATCGACGTGGGTTCAAGCCTAATTATTGGATATGGACTGATCATGGTGAGGAGTTGCCGGATATTAATCTGAATGATGTCAGTGTTGACGATCTTCACATGGGTGCATCTAGCAGTGACTTACATGACGACTATGTCGAACAACTCCAGTCAATGCATATGATGGTGGACGATTGTCTTGGGCAACATGGGAACTTCGAGGCAGATGTGTCTGATGACATGGAAGAGCCTCCTAATGAATCAACGCAGAGATTCTATAATCTATTGTTAGAGACAAGTAAGCCCTTGTTTGAAGGGGCGTCGGATTCAAAATTATCAATTTGTGTTAGGCTTCTAGCTTGCAAGTCCAATTGGAATGTGCCCGAGCAGTGTTTGGAGCTTTTTTGTAAAATGCTTCAAAATGTAACACCCTTCAAAGACTTGTTACCAAAAAGTTATTATGATGCGAAGTGGTTGGTGTCAAAACTAGGGTTGGGGGCTAAAAGAATAGACTGTTGTCCGAACGGGTGCATGCTATATTATGACAGTGCTTCGGGTACAAATGACAGTATGTTGGAAGGATGTAAATTCTGCCAGGCACCCAGGTACCGTGTTCAAAGCAGTGACCGTAGTAAGAACAAACCAGTTCCTGTGAAGTCAATGTTCTATCTGCCAATAATTCCACGGCTGCAGAGACTATTTGCATCACCGCAAACTGCGGGACATATGAGATGGCATAATGAAAATAGGAGAAATACGGGCCTTATACGCCACCCTTCTGATGGTGAGGCCTGGAAGCACTTCGATCGGGTACACCCTAACTTTGCAGTAGATCCTCGCAATGTACGACTTGGACTATGCTCAGATGGTTTTACCCCGTACATTCAGGCGTTAGCCTCGCCATATTCATGTTGGCCAGTGATTGTTACACCGTACAATCTTCCTCCTGAGATGTGCATGTCAAAACCGTACATGTTTCTGACTTGTCTCATCCCGGGACCATCTAATCCGAAGGCTGGGATAGATGTATATTTGCAGCCTCTAATCGATGATCTGAAGAAGTTGTGGAATGGTGTGTTGACATATGACGTCTCAAAGAAGCGAAACTTAATGATGAGGGCGTCACTGATATGGACTATCAATGATTTTCCTGCATATGGCATGCTCTCTGGTTGGGGGACACATGGTAAATTGGCGTGCCCGTATTGCATGGAACATGGAAAGGCTTTTACCCTAAGATATGGTGGCAAAAGCTCCTGGTTTGATTCTCATCGTCGGTTCTTAGATCCTGACCATCCCTTCCGAAGGAATACCCGAGCATTCAAAAAGAATCAGACAGAAGAGGAAGGTCCACCGCCTTTGTTGACTCCTAAACAAATATGGGGTCGAGTTAGGGATCTTCCTAAAGTCACTGTTGTTGGTGTGTCAAAAATACCGGGGTATGGAGAATGGCATAACTGGACAAAACAAAGCATCTTTTGGGAACTACCATATTGGAAGGATAATCTATTAAGACATAACCTTGATGTGATGCATATTGAGAAGAATTTCTTTGACAATATCTTTAACACGGTTATGAATGTGTCTGGCAAGACGAAAGACAGTGAGAAGGCAAGGATGGACATAGCGTTGTACTGTAGGCGAAAGGATCTGGAGCTGAAGCCGCAACCTAATGGAAAAATGGTCAAACCAAAAGCTTGTTACACTCTAACCGCTGATGAAGCAAAGTCAATTTGCGGTGGTTAAAAGACCTTAGGATGCCTGATGGTTATTCCTCTAATTTGGCACGATGTGCTGATGTAAGAACTGGGAGGCTTCATGGGATGAAAAGTCATGATTGTCATGTATTCATGGAGTGTTTGCTTCCTATTGCTTTCGGCTCGTTGCCCTCGGTCATTTCGAACCCGCTTACAGAAATCAGTCATTTCTTCAAAGATTTATGCTCTGCAACTTTAAGTGCGGATGGTCTGAAGAAGATGGAAGAAAAGATTCCAACAATTCTTTGCAAGATGGAGAGGGTATTTCCCCCAGGATTTTTTTGACTCAATGGAACATCTCCCTGTGCATCTTGCATACGAAGCGAGGCTTGGTGGACCAGTACAATATAGGTGGATGTATCCGTTTGAAAGGTAATATTTTTATATTTTCACATTGTAACAATTAACGTCCCTTGAATAACGACTTGTGACTAATAGTTGTTATTTCTTAGATTCATGGGCGACTCTAAACGATCAGTTAAAAACAAGGCTAGGGTGGAAGGATCAATCTGTGCGTCCTACTTACACCGTGAGACAACCTATTTTTGTTCCCACTATTTCAACAACTTCATGTTGGCACCACGAAATATTAGGAACGAGGTTGATGCTGATGGTGGAGGGTATCCGTATATGCTATCCGTATTTAATCTTCCTGGCCGTCATGCTGGCAAAGAGCTTATATATTGGTTAAGTGATGAGGAGTATGAGTCAGCTGATGTTCACGTGTTGATAAATTGCACAGAGGTGAAACCATACCATGAGTAAGTTTGAAAGACTAATTTTTTAAATAATGTATCATACGGTATATCACATTCTATTTTAACACATTGTACGGATTTTATTAATTTGTCAGTGTGTTCCTGCAAATTAATCAAATTAGTGACCAAGATGCTTCTGCTCGTACACATGCAGAGTTTCCTGAATGGTTCAAACAACAAGTAAGTGTCGTATAACCTAGCAAACAATATATTAAGCTTAATTGCTAATTGAAAATTAAAATTTTGTAATATGACTTATAAATTCATAGGTGTATCAGCAACCATTAAGTGTGCTAAATCAACACTTGAGAGATTTGGCGTATGAGCCCTATAGCAGTGTTAGATCATGGCATACATACTTCGTTAATGGGTATAAATTCCACACAGATGAATGGAACGTTGGCAAAAAGACCATTAATAGCGGTGTTGTTGTACAGGGTGAAGGTACTGGTGATTTTTATGGAGTCATAAAACACATATACGAGTTACAATACAATACTACTACTTATCCTAAAAAAGTAGTATTATTTTATTGTAACTGGTTTGATCCATCGAAGACAGGCACAAAGGTGGATCCCAAGTATGGCACTGTGGACATTCGCATGGATAGAAGATATCAACAATTTGATCCGTTTATCATTGCTCACAATGCCAAACAAGTTTACTATGTCCCTTATCCAGCAATGCGAGCGGACAAACGAGGTTGGTGTGTTGCTGTCACTACCAAACCTAGGGGTCGCATAGAAATCGATAATGCAGAGGATGATATACCCTTCCAGGCGGATGAATCGTCACATGTCAATGAAGTAATTGAGGTCGAGCGTATTACTGGCATGTTGGGATCTGCTGATGATGGGGAAGAAGTGGCCATTGCTAATCCATCGGTATCGATGAATGCATCATCAGAGGAAGAAATCCAAAGTGATGACTCAATGCAAGAAGAAGAAGAGTCAGACTTACAATCAGAAGATGATACCGAGTCTGAATAGGAATTTTACTGCTAAGTTACAGTATCATGTATTTTGTATTTTGTATTTTTTTTTTTGCATTTAAATGTAAGACTTTAGTAATTTAGTTGTATTTTAAAATTTTGCTTATTAGATTATGCTGTTAAATGTCGATTGATTTATTGTGATAAAAAAAATAGATATGTCAGCATCAGGAGGAGACCCGCCCCCCATCGCCTAGCGGTGATAAGGGGAAGGGGAAGGCTAAGCGAGGCCGATACACCATTAAGTCTCAGGTGCTTGCCCGCCTCGGTGCAGGTTCCTCTGCACCCACTCCAGCTACAGGAGCCTCCCCCGACCGTTCTACACCCTCCCCCACTCATTCTACACCCTCTCCGACCCATACTACACCATCCCCTGCCCATACACCATCCCCGACGCACCCTACACCATCCTCCACACATATTCCACCCACTCGATTTGCCCCACGAGGCTCACTAGCCGGCTACTCGCCGCCTCCTACTGGACTTGCACCACACCCACACCCAGCACCACCATCATCAGCTGCATATGCCACACAGGCAGCAGGATTATCATTTATGCCGACTCCTGGTATGTCGGCACAGCCAGCCTGACCCGACCATTCCACCCTCATCATCCGGGGCCGCATACCCTCACGGCACGGACATTCCATCCACATCGTCCGGCCAGCACTCGGTCGCACCTGAGAACTTGCCGGAGTGGGCCAGGATTCCCAGACCTGAGGATCGACCATGGGTCACGCCAGTTTCTGGATCGTAAGAAATTTTTAAACTTTGACTATTTCATATTTATCCGATAAGTATATATTTGTTGATATGCATATTATTGAATTAATAAAATTTTAACTTTTTCAGCTTCATCCCATCGAAAGTGGGATAGAAGAACGTTACCTACGCCCTCAAGGCACAATATCGTCGCTTCTGGCCATCGTGGGGGAGGATACCAAAGGAAGGCCGGGATCGTATCTTCACACGATTCAGGGTAACTTGTTTCATTTTTTCCTATATTTTATATATTTATTTTTCACGCAGTTTATATCTTTTTAATTTTTTTGTATAAAATTGATATTTCTTCTTTGTTATCAGGCCCTTGTGCGCTGGGTACCGGAGCATGCTGCACAGATAAGCGTCATATTTGACGAAAGAGCGTCTAATCGACTGAGGGACATGCTCTCGACTGCAAGGGAATCTCGGGTGCGCCCAGATTACATAGGCCCCAGAATTTGGCCCCAGCTTTGTGCGTACTGGGACACTCCAGAGTACAAGGCGAAGTGTGAGCGGGCAAAGAGAAATCGGGCTTCCGAGAAGGGTGGGAGCATGCACATTGGTGGCTCGATTAGCCATATGCAGCATGCCATTAACATGGTATGCACATATAAATAGTAGTATTTTTATATTTTTTTTATATGATTTATTTTATAATTAACTGATTATATTTCTTTGTCGGTTGCAGGTAGGAGAGCTTACCCACTCGGTTAATGTCCCTACCGTGTTTGAGCAGACACATATTCGCACAGACACTGGCAAGTTTGTTGATGAGAGGTCGAGGCAGACAGTGGTGAGCTAATTAAAGTATCTTTTTACATTTAATTTATTTTTCATTATTATAGTCTAATAATATAGTTTTTGTAACGCAGGCAGAGTACAATGCCAGGTTCAGTCAGGTAGCGTCTGAGGTTGCCTCCTGCTCCGGTGTCTCGGATCCTTCCTAGCTGGACCCCGCCGAGGTCGACGGACTACAGACCCAGGTCTGGATGGAAGTGGCGGGTGGGAAGAAGAAGGGTCGCATTTACGGTACCGCGACTATGGCTCGTTCCATCACTCGGGGCTCGATGCCGAGCTTGACCATTCGGGAGCCTACATCCTCCGGCTCACAGGACACGGAGGAGATGCGGCAGCTGAGGCAGCAGATGCAGGAGCAGAGGCAGCATGCAGGGCGCATGCAGCAGCAGATGGAGACTTGGTCTACGGTGATGACCTCTCTGCTCGAGCTGCTTCCACCAGAGAGGCGCAGCGCTCTAGAGGGGGTCATCCATGCCAGCCAGCCATCCACTACTTCTACCGTGGCACCACCGCAGCCGCATGATGCTGGTGTGGCTTCTGCGCCGCAGCATGATGGTCTGACGCCGGTGAACTCCCCCTACATAGTGATGATGATGAGTACTATGATGATGATGATTAGGATAGTTTTATATTTATTTACTTGTGTTTTCTAGACTGACGGATATTGTATGTGTGGAATATTAATGTTAATTTAAATTTAATTGTCTTTTTAATTATTTGTGATTTCTTTTTTTGATCTATATAACAAATTATTTATAATAAAAAAACTTAATTTTATTAAAAAAAAATTGAATTAATAATTAATATTTAAAATAAAAAAATTAATTAAAAAAATAATAAATTAAAAAACGTTACCGATAGAATTTCCGTCGGAAACGTTACCGATGGATTTTTCAGTCGGTAACGTTTCCGACGGAAAAATCCGTCTGTACCGTTACCAACGGAAATTTCCGTCGGTAACGTTTCGGTCGGAAATTTCCGTCGATAATTTCCGACGGATCCTACTCGTCCATCGGAAATCGTTTCCTACGAGCCGGATACCGATGGAATTTGGTCCGTCGGAAAATCCGTCGGAAACGCGCATTACCGACGGATTTTTTGCGTTTCCGACGGTTTTTGGCCGTCGGTAATCACGCCTTTTTTTGTAGTGATTAGATGCCCTGAATTGCTGATGGAGTTCAAGAAGGTTGAATTTATTTTTTTTTTCTAACTAAAGTTTTATGTATTAGACTGTCTTTAATGTCAGTAACATTGTACTCTTTTATTTTGCAGCTTTCTGCTTCTGGTTTATTTCCTGAAGAAATTTGTAATCTATTTAAAGTGGAGGTCAAGAATGTTGTGAACTCTAGGTTTCCTATTTCTTACAAAGTGAATAGTATTATAACACCCCGTTTTTTGTTTTAAGCCTTTAGGTGCTTTTGTGTATGCTTTAGATGTTAAGTTTGGCCTTAGGAGTGTTGTCAAGGGCTAGTGGGACTTTTCAAGTAAGAAATCCCTTTCTGCTCATGTATCAGCACCCCCGTGCTCAAGGAACGTGCTTAGTGGCTGTCTGGGCCACAAGCACGGCCGTGCTCAGTGGGGAGCACGACCGTGGTCAACGAGCTCATTGATGTTGTTTTTGCCTAATCATGCTTATGTGAGCATGAATCCGTGCTCATGTTAAGCACGGTCGTACTCGGGTCAGAGTTTATAAATAGAGAGCAGTGTGCGAGCTCGTAAACCCTAGTTTGGCACATTGGACAGTCCTAGTGTGGCAGAAACCTCTTCCCTTTCCCTTCCCTTGAACCCTTTGAAGTTCTTGGTGATCTTGAGTCCGTTTGGGAGAGAAAGTCACACGCGTTAGCATTGTTTATGGCAACGTAGTTATCCCTCCTTAATCTCCTTTTCCCTTTCTTTTGAATTGGGGATTAATTGGTTAATCCTTTTGTGTTTGGCCAAGGCTTGAGGAGTTCGTCGAGCCGCTCGAAGGAACGTGTCTAGTTTGCTCACGCTATTGTTTTGGGAATCTTCATACCAGGTATGGGAAAAAGGGCTACACTACAACAGAAATGATTTATAATAGCAGTTATTTAATAGCGTTTGTAAAGTGGAACTGCTATTAAAATGGTTGTGGCCTTTTAATAATGTTTCCTTGAATAAGTGCTATTAAAGAGTGCACTTAAGATAGTGTTTTTATTTTGAACCGCTATCTTTTCTAATTTGAAATAAATAAAAAAAATAAAATCAATTTTTAATAGCATTTGTATAAAGAATTGCTATTAAAAGATAACCTTTAGATAGCGTTTATAATCGGAAACGCTATCTTAGGTGTCTTAGATGACCTTTGCTAATTTCATAACTTCCCGCACAATTTTCACACCCACCTGAACTTTCTCCTCACAGCAGCTTCCAATTGCACAAACCCTACACTCCTTCCCCACCGCACACAAGTTTACCTGCCGGCGCACCACCAAGACGGTGACTGCATCTCCAATGTCGGCTCTCCTTCACCGCCGTCTCCACTATCTGTTGCGCACCTGACTGCCCAGCTTCTTCTTCTTCCTTCTAGTCCGTGATCTGCGTCGTAACCGTCGTTCTTCTCTCTGTGTTCTGCATAAAGTGTTTTTGCAGCCCCAAATCCCTTCTACTGATCTGTTGCAGCGAGCAAGAAGCAAGCAAGTGGTGAGTTCTCTGCACTTCGTCTTTTGCTATTAGTTGCGACCCCAAATCCCTTCGAATCTGTTGCAGAGGTTTGCGGTGAGTTTCTCCCTCTTTGAAATTTTTGATTGATCTTGTTCGGTTAATTTACTTTCAATTGTTTGAATATTTATATTACATTATTGTAGGAGGCTAAGAGATATATCAAAAAAAAAAATTGATACATAGAGATATAGCATGTTTAGATTATGGTGTGATTTAAGATATAAATTTTTTTTTGCCAATGCTGACTACTTTACTTTTGATTCAATTCAAGATCTAATAATACCTTGGAGGAAACCGACTCGCTCATACATGTACTGGAAATTGTTTTACAAAAATACCTATAGTAACCAGTTGCTTCATGTACAATATGATCCTTCAACTCCAACTACTCATATTGCACAAAAAATTATGGACAGAAACATTGATTTTTATGTACAACAATTGCTGTTGTAATTTCAATTAGTTAGACTAGGGATTGTTGAAGTTTTATGTTATAATTTTTTGTGTGGAATAACATAGTTTATATCATGTTTGTTTTATAGCCTGAGATTAATTCGATGTCAAAAATTGGGCATATTGTTTTTAAGCATTGATCATAAGAGGGTTTTGTTAAATAGGTCATGTATATGAGTTACTCATAATGAGTATGGTCAACTCATATTGTTACTATATATACACAAGAGGCCCCTATTCCTAGATATCATTCAGCAGTCACCTCTTTGAAAGGGTTAAATCATTCTTGATCAGTCAAATGTACCAACAATTATGAGTTGTTGAAATAGTCATCACTTGAGATAGACAAGCCTTATGGTTCATATGGTTCTGTCTCTCACGTTTTGCATGCTGCATACGGTGAAATTTTGATGTTGTACCGCCACTGAGGAATTCATCTCCGTAAGTTCCATTTGGTCATTATGCCTCAAAAGCTTGTGCATCTGTTTGTGGTCCAGGTCTCACTTGTTTTATATACAGGTTGATTAGTAATTTTTTTTGGTGCTTTGGTTGATTAGTATTTTAATACTTGTTTAATTAGGTTCTGTTTTGGTTACTAAGATTTGGTGTTGCGGTATTGGTTAATCATGGATATGGTTTTGGTTAGTCATAAAAGGTAGGGGATATGCAGGTACCGGTATAGTGCGCATTTTGGAAGAATTTGTTCAATAAGTAAGCATGCTTTTATTTTTTGAGTTTCTATGATTCGGTCGAATGACTTCCATGGTAGATACATGTTGCAAGTTGTCATGGTCCCAATGTGCTTTTGATTTTTGACATTAGAATAATTGTGTAGAATTGGCATATACTGGGTTATGGCTGTTGTGGTTCAAAATAAAAAAAGGCAACCAGAACCTTCTTTTTGTATTTAGATGTTACCATTGAAAATTTTTGTTGCAAAGTCCATGCATGTGTGTTTGTGATGATTGAAAATATGTTTCTTAATGAAGTCTGTTTGATTTTGTGATTAGTGCTTTGCAAGTTTATCGAGCATGTAGTGGAGCTAAGGTGCCTCGTTTAAAAGCAACCAACATTGAATGGATCCGGATAGAGGTATATTTGCAAAAACTTAATGAGCAATTATTTAAAAAAAATTTAAAACTATTGATTTACTATTTTCTTTTTTATAGTGCCCAAGACAACCCAACGATACAGATTGTGGGTATTACGTAATGCACTTCATGAAGGAAATTATCTTACAAAACCAACTTAAAATACCAATGGCGGTATGTAGTTTCAGTGCTTGTTATTTACTTTTTAATGTGACCGTTCAAATGTGATAGCAATTGTAACTTAGTTTATTTAATTTTGATGTCGCAGTACTTCCCTGACTACAAATGCTTCAGATACTCCACTGCTCAACTATCTGAAGTCAAGGAAGATTGGTCTCGCTATATTGTTGAAAAATTTATTTGATTACCCTTGTCATATATGGTCTAAACTATGTATTTTGTTATGCATGGTTTTTGGTTCAAGTAACCTAAGTGTTTGAGTTTTGTTGCACATACTATTTACTGTGTCTTCTGAATGTGGTTGATGTAAACCTTTTGTTTTTTATGAACATGCAGGGTGGAGGTAAAGTTAAGAAATTAGTAAACTAAAAAAAAGGGAGGGAATAGATAGCGTTTGTATTTGTAAACACTATCTAAAGGTAGCTTTTAGATAGCATTTGTAGAAACAAACGCTATCTAAAGGCATGCCTTTAGATAGCGTTTATACAAAAAAACGCTATCTAAAGGCACAGATGTGCCTTCCCAAAATGGTGATAAGCACACACTTTAGATAGCGTTTCTTCATACACGGAAACGCTATCTAAAGTCATCTTTTAATAGCGCGTCTTAAATGTTATCTTTACTAACAACATTTAATAACGGGGGCATAGATAGCGCTTAAAAACTCTATTAAAAGGCACACTGAAATGCTATCCAAAGCCTTTTCTGTTGTAGTGCTAGTATGAATATGTAGGCTATGGGGTAGCGTAAGATGAAGGGTTAACCCATGACCCTAGTGTTTGATTAAATGCCTATATGTCTGTTTGCTTGATAACATGTTTATATATGCCTATTTGATATCTAAATGTTTATGTGCTTATGTTTGGCATGTTTAGACTTGTTATTATGATGATGATGTTGATATGTGTGATGAATGCCATGAGTGAATGTTCATGATGATGATGAATGCTATGATGATGATGTTATTTTGATGAGAATGCTGCCATGATAATGATGATGATGTTGTGCTCTTAATGAGTATTGATGGTTGAGGATGTTAATACCAACAATGATGTTAATAAGTCTTTAATTAATTAATAGGGCTTGATAATGATGTTTAAGACGTTAAAATACGTTAAGGATGTGAACCCTTACCTTAAGTTGAAGAGGTGTAGATTAGTGAGAGAAAAATTGGTTCTTTAAACTCCTTCTTCTTCTTCTACTCTAGGTAATGAAAGAGGAGCATGAGGAATCAAATTTTACAAGAGGGAGGAGAAGGAAAAAAATGGAAAAGAAGACTTACCAATTCCAAACCCTAGCACAACTCTCCCTCTTTCTTTCTTCCTGATTCTCGCACAAGAGTAAATGAGGGAGGCTAGCTCCTTTTCTCTTTTTTATACATTTCAAACTTCTTGATTATTGATATTACACTCCTAGTCTAATATATATTCACTCTTTCCTCCCTAATAACTTTTTATTGCTATTTAGTCCTTGGGCTTCAAAAAAATATATTCCCTTTAATACTTATAAATATTTAATTTGCCTAGAGTAAAAGTCATTTTTCTACCATCCTACGTAAAAAGGATGGGCTGTACCAAGTACTATATATATTTTAAAGAATAATTTTTTTTTACCTTACATATTAGATTTCTCAAAATTAATTTATATAATAATGTTAATCATATTAAACAATCTTCTATCCTTGCCGTGTACGGGTGCACATACTAGTCATTAGTATAAAGCAGAATTTGAGTTATGGGGTCTAGATGTAATTTGGTGTGCAAATATCAGTATTGGTAATGCAATACTTGCTATGTTTTCACCTTTCAGGGTGACGTAATAATGTTATAAGCTTATATTTCTGGTCTCACAATAAAATGCACATGGTATTGCCAACAAGGTTCTAAAATTGCGGTTGTGGTCGTGATTGCGGTTGCGGTTGCCGCAGTTGCATCCATTTGGCCATTGCGATGCGTAATGCAGTCGTTGCAGCCAGGGGCAAACCGACGTTGCACTACAAAAAAAAAAAAAAAAAAACCTGTTTAGCGACCGAAGAATTCGGTCGCTAAACATGATAATTCGGTTTCTTCGATCGCTAAACATGATAATTCGGTCGCTATCCTGTTTAGCGACCGAATTAGCGATTGAATCAATGGGGTAGCAGAAACTCTGGTTGCTAAACGTTTAGCGACCGAACTTGTATTTCGGTCGCAAAATGGCGACGGCAATTCGGTCGCTAAAATATATATTTCGGTCGTCGATGAGTTGGTCAAATGCTCAGATAACCGAATTTGGCGATTGACATTTGGTCGTTGTTTCGGTCGCTATTCTTGAAATTTTTTTTTTCTTGTAACTTAAGCCTAGCGATCGAATTTTGTTTTTCAAAAAAATAACACCATTGATTTTTAATTTCTGATATAAACAGAGTACATCAATAATTTTTTTTTTATTGAATAAATAGAATACATAAATATAATAATGTACTAATGATCCAAAACACATAATGATCCAAAACACATATTGGACAGAATGAAGATAACAAACTTGTGCATAATGTACTAATGATCCAAAACACATAGATAAATTATTGGACATATCAAAACATCAAAACTTCTTAAGTTCAGCTTCTTTAGTTCATCAATCCTCCATTAGGATGAACATGTAGAAGCGAGAACCCCAAGGTACTTAAACTTTGCCAATGCACCAGTGGACAGCAAATACAACTCCCTGATACCCTTTGTGTCTATTGCAAAATATGGGCTATCCTCATGGATTACTGTCATCCCATTGAACAGATTTCCGCATTTGTCTTCAATAGTCACAGCATGTGGTATTCCTTTTCCCCAACAACGATAGAATGATCGCGGAATTGAAATTAAATCCTGCAAATACACACGAACAATTTAGTATTGATTAGTTTATACCTTAATCATCTTAATTTTTCTTCGATCGTTATTCTTCACTTGATGAGATACTGTACCTGGTCCAAATGGATGGTTGTCTTAAAACATTTAGTCGGGTCCATTTTCTGATAAAACGATAAGGAAAACAAACAAACACGATTAAGAAAACAAACAACCAATGGTATAAGCAATATGAGGATCAGGAAGTAAGCACAATGGCATAAGTTCACACAAAGATGGAAAGATACATGTAGAAGACTAGCATGTTAAATATAACAAAGAAATGCAACTTCACATGAAACTTTGTAGCAAAGTTATAAAATGCATTGGCTGTCAAGGCAAGAAAACTAATAATTTCAATCTATCCACAGACATGCTTTTACATATTAGCAGACATAATAGTTTTCAGGAAAACAGATGCTTTTAGGTGGTTTCGAAGGATGGTCATAGAGAGGACTTTTCCTACCGGAAGTGCCTCGATAACCTATTAAGGGAGAAGTATCCAGACATCGTTGAATCGTTCATCAACAAGTATCCAGACAATGCGTTGTGTATAATTCGTGTATTTAATTTAATGTTGGGACTTGTTTTTACATATTAGCAGACATAATAGTTTTCAGGAAAGCAGATGCTTTTACGTGGTTTTGAAGGATGGTCATAGAGAGGACTTTTCCTACCAGAAGTGTCTTAATAACCTATTACGTGCTTTCATAATATTGTGTATATGAGTTGCTTTCTAATGTGAATGAAGATAGCAAACTTGTGCATAATGTTTGTTAAACATAGATAAACTTTCATGTTGAAGACATTATACATAACACATTATACATACAACACTTGTCTGATTTAATTCAATTTGTCAAATAAATAAAAGACACTAGCTAGCAGTTCAATCCTTTACACAATACAGAAGCTTAAGAGAGACTATTGAGTGAACTTACCTGAGAGATGAATCAAAGAGCCGAATACAACAGAGCAGAAACTGAAAAATTTAAAAAAATAAAATATGCTTAGATCTTGAAGATCAACAACACTTAACACACAACCCTATTAATAAGGTTTTACATTTTTCTTTTTTTAAGTTTTATTATTTAAACCAACTACTAAAAACTGAAGTAACGTAAATAAAAGGGAAGTGAAGGGAAATTTACAAAGACGACATATAAGGTGGTAAGATTCAAAACCAACCATAAGACAAAAATACATGCAAGTATATATCTTATAACATTATATTAAACTCAGCAATATCATCAATTAAATTGAGAGAGTTCCAAAGCATTAACCAGTCACACATGCTTATCGAAATAAGATGCAATCAAACAAATATTCAGAAAAGGGAAAAATAAATAAACTGATTTTAGAGTGCTTTTAATGATGACAACATTAATTGGACCCAAACTCACTAAAGAGAGAACAGCTACACATTCAAATGTTTATAAAATCAAAGGTATACACAAGGCACTATGGTTATCAAACATTAAACTATAGATTAACTTGAAACTTTTATCAAACATTAAACTACATAATAAAGAAAATGTCACAGAAATTGAACACAGTGACTGGTTTAGAGACTGAACGAAGAAGGCACAAAGCCACATCATGCTAATCATTCTTACAGAATAACTATATTTCATAGTTTTGTACACACAAATGCGAAAATTAAAACACAAAGATTCTTCAACAGAAGAGAAACAAACTGAGTTATTTGAACAAAACAGTGAGGCTCAAGGTTCAATACAGAGAGTTCAAAACAGTGAGTTATTTAAAAAAAAGTGAGTTATTTTAACACCAGCTTCAATACAGAGAGGCTCAAGGTTCATCATATTAAAAGTCTAACAAAATCAGAAACAAAGCACTCTCAAAACACTCTTTATTTCAGAATGTCACAATACAGAACACTCTCAAAATCTCTTTTGCAGAAAAAACAAAGCATATCAGAAGTTGAGGGAGAGGGAAGGGAAGAGAGGAAGATTATGCTTACCAAAGAGAGAGGAAGGAGACGGCGGCTGATGGCGGTGGTGGTGGTGCCAGACGAAGGTCGGAGTTGGGAACTGTGAACAAAGGAGAGGAAGTTAGAGAAGAGGAGAAAAGGAAGAGGAAGAAGAGGAGAGGAGAAGCTTACCTCTGATGGCGGCTGGTGGTGGTGGCGCGACGAACCGAGGGGGGCGAGGGAGGTGGTGGCACAGCCGGAGCAGAGGTGGTGGCAGAGATAATAAAGTGAGGGTCTTGAGAGAACTGAGGAAGAAATCGCGTAAGTGAGGAAGAAAGGGGAGTGTTAGCTTATTTCGGGATTTTAATTTTAGCGACCGAAATGGTCGGTCGCTATTTCGGTCACCTTCATCACATTCTAAATTTAAAAATGCGCGCTTTAGCGACCGAATCTAAAATCGGTTGCAAACGAGCTCCAATATTACCGTTACACTTAAATCGGTCGCTAAATCAGTCGCAAAAATAGTTAACATGATTGACTTTGAAATTCATTTGTATGGCGACCGAAATAGCGACCGATCAGGTTGCGACCCACATAATCGGACGTTATTTCGGTCGCAGAGTACATTAATTATGTGATATTCCAACTGCACTATTTCCGTCGCTGTTTCGGTTGCCGATAGCGACGGATTTATTCGGTCGCTATTTTCAGTCGCGAAACGACCTTTTTTTTGTAGTGTTGAACATGATTGACTTTGAAATTCATTTGTATGGCGACCGAAATAGCGATCGATCAGGTTGCGACCCACATAATCGGTCACTATTTCGATCGCAGAGTACATTAATTATGTGATATTCCAACTGCACTATTTCCGTCGCTGTTTCGGCTGCCGATAGCAACAGATTTATTCGGTCGCTATTTTTCAGTCGCTAAACGGCCTTTTTTTGTAGTGTTCATGCACACCTTCAATTTTATTTTTATTTTATATTTTCTTATATTAATTTATTTTGCTCCCACTATTGGGAAAATTTTGCCCCAATGCCACTGGACCCCTAACATTGGCACGGACCGCATGACAAATAGTGAGATAGCAAGGCCCATGCACACTTTCTAGCTGTGATGGACATGTTCTATTGGTGCTACAAATGCTACTTGACTTTTATTTTGTTGTGAGGAGCCTTTGTCTTTTAACCTTGCTATGAGCCTATGACAACCTTTATGGAAGAAGAAGCAAGATTTCCCAAAATGAAATCAATTTTTTTATTAATCAAAAATATAACTGAGAAACAAGGGAAAGTATAAATAAATAAATCTAATCTCATATGAAACTGAGCATAGATTACTAGCTAGTTTAAAATTATATATAATATAAATATTATATTTTGAGGTAAATTATTAGTATATTAGATTATTTTTTATTGTATATATATTATATAAAATAAAAAATATATTTAATTATAATCGGTTTAACCAGTACCTTTACCGATTTAATGATCGGTCTGGTTTTTGAAATATTGATCAATATACATCTTGTTTATAGAAAAAAAAAAAAAGATTAGTTAAACATGAAATTAAATGTACTAATTTTGTGTCCTTAATTAGAGGAGATAATAGAATTTTTTTTGAATGATGTATGTAATTTATTTGATTAGATATATCAAAATTTTATGATTTTGACATTTATATTAAAATTTTATGATTTTAACATTTATATGACTTTATCTTGATATATATGATGATAATTATTATTAATTATTTTAGAAATATATTGCCCCTGCTGACTCGGGGTCCTAGATCCGCCACTGGTTGCTGTGTGAAATAATTTGATATTTGCATAAAATGAAAAAAAAAATCAATATTTGTATAAATTTCGATTCATTTTCAAGACATTGCAATATCTTTATGAATAATTTAAACTTAATTGTAGTGAAAATAATATTATTATAAATAAACCTTTTAAGCACATATAAGTACGAAATTAACAAAGAGTAAGAAAGTGGAAAACTTAACAATGTATAAATATATACAAATCACAAATAAAAAGAAATTAGTTTCACATAGAGGATTAATCCCAACTGTAATTGTGAGTCTAAAAAAAGTCACATTTTCACCACTAAGAGATACGTCTTCAGTACAAAAAATATGATAAAACTAAACAAATTAATAAATTTATAATAATAATAATAATAATAATAATAATTAACAAATAGATGAATCAACGATAATAAAAATTGAACTTACATGATACTTGCTATCACATGGTGGAATTACGTGGTGGATCATGGATTTTTTTGGAATATCATGGTTTTTTATTTAATTATACAAACAGCATCCTTTTGTTTTTATGTACCAAAGTGCCACACTTTTTGTGTTAGTACCCGACTTCCCAATAGGTTTTTTATTTTTTTTATTTTTCTTAATAGTTTTTAATTGTTAATTTAATTATTAAATTAATCATTTAATTAAGTTAATTAATTAAATGACCTCCCTAATTAATTGTAATGATTAATTTAAATAGTTAATTAATTATTATAATTAAATTAGTTGATATCATAATAATAATAATGAATAATACACTCATAGAAAATATTTAACATTGATTAAAAATATAAGTTTACAATTGTTGCGTAGAAGACCCAGGATGGGTTTTTTTTTTTTTTTTTTTTGAATGAATGAAAGACTCGGGATGGTTAGGACATTTATTCCTGTCATGACCCTCATTCCGACATAGTCCACATCTCTTACGGCGACCAGTTTCTTTGAGATTCATCTCTGTATGAATGCAGGTAGACTATGGACGACCCCATACAAATGATAGTCATGATGAACACTCGAACAAGTAGTGATAACATGTGAACATGGGATGTGTAACGCCTAAAACTTCTCATAGTCACACCACTTTGCATTCAAGTATACCTTGAACTTCCCGGCAGGTCCCCCTCTTGTGGGTTGATCAACTCCTCCACCATAAAAATTTTGTGTCGTCAATCAAAATTAGGAGATATTCTGTACTACCTACAGCAAATCTTATTCTCAATGAGGTTGTGCAGCAACACAATCAACCAGGTGC
Organism: Echinosophora koreensis; assembly: GCA_035048595.1. Classification (NCBI taxonomy): domain Eukaryota; kingdom Viridiplantae; phylum Streptophyta; class Magnoliopsida; order Fabales; family Fabaceae; genus Echinosophora; species Echinosophora koreensis. Next base: position 5,583,608 of record JAPCYP010000001.1, on the reverse strand, counting down.
ACCTGATTAAAAACAGCCAGATCGACGTCGTCCAAGCCGTAACCGGCGACCTCCATGGTGTGGGACTGGACACCATTTAAGAGATTAATTTTGTTGAATTTGTATTTGTTGTATTTTTTTATTTTAATTAATTATAATGTACAATTTAATTATTATGGTGATTATTATTTTTATAATTAACTTTTGTAATTAACAATTAAATTCCTTAATTACTTTTTTTTTTTAAATAAGGGTCAAATATGTTTTAAGCCCCTCATTTTTTTATAAAAATTCGATTTTAGTTCCCCGTTTGGAAAACATACTTTTTTGTCCCTCGTTTTTTAAAATGTTCGGAAGTGGTCCCTACACCACATATTTTTAGTCCCTCGTTTTTTATAACAACACAATTTTAGTCCATCATTTTTTACAAAAATTTGGTTTTAGCCCCCCTGTTTTTCAAACGAAAGTGTGGTATAGAAACCATTTTTGACACATTTTAAAAAATGAGGGACTAAAAAAGTATAATTTTCAAATGGGGGACTAAAACCGAATTTTTGTAAAAAATGAGGGATTAAAAACATATTTAACCCAAAAAATAAATTACATCATTAACTATATTTGATTAAATTAATTAATTAATTAACTATTTAAATTATTTAAACTAAATTAACTAAACAAATTAATTAATTTAATTTACAATTAAATTCATTAAACAATTAATTATAATTAAAGTAAAAAAATTGAAAAAAATAATACGGTGAGAATTCGCAAATGGAAGAGGGGGGGTGGGACTTCTCAACTATATATAATAATAATAATAAAAAATAAAAAAAAAATCCCATGAGAAGTCGGGAAGGGAAAAAACTTCTCAACCATAGAAAAAAAATAGTGGTACATATGTACATAAAACCAAAACCAAAACCAAAACCATGATAGTTAGGTAAATAAAATAAAAAACGTTATTTAAAAGAAAACCCGGTGGATCATAACCTCTATTCTCACTTTGGCTATCATCCTGTGTAGCTCCTTGTCCAAAGACATAATAAAAAAATCCACCACTTGATTATTGATGATAATTAGGATCTTGATAATTCATTGATGGGACCAATGCCTAAACAGGAACCATTTAAATGAGACCAATCAAAAACTTCTGCTCCTGAATTGAAGAAAGAAAAAAAAACACACTTATAATATTAGATAAACACACTTAGAGAAGGGGAGCTAGGCATTACATAAACAGATAATCTATAGGTGCAGGATGAAAAATAAGACCCGAAAATAAAGTAGCATAAGGAGAAAGCTCAGGCTGATTAGGATAAGTAGCAAAAGTAGCATCCAACGGATTCTGACTTGATTCCAGTCCAAGTTCCGCTTGTATATACACAAATATTGTGACGTCAAGAGAAGGCCAACTCGATGGAAATGAATTCTCTCATGTTGGGATTTAACATGATGATGTCATGTTGGAGGATCTCACCATTAAATCTCACTTGTATATTTTTTAAGTGAGACTCACCAATGAAATTTAATGATGAGATCCTCACATGACATCCTCATGTTGAATTCCGACATGAGAGGATCCATTCCCAACTTGCCTGCCTTCACCTGTATTTTTTTTAAAGTGCTTTATTGTATTTGTCATTGCTATCATATGGAATGGCTTGACAAGATAAAGTATTTGTCATTGTTAATATTAATAGTCAAATTTTAAACTAAACAAAACACAAATAAGAGTCAGCAAATGAATAAACTAAGAAAAACAGAGGGACTTTTATCTTCTACAATCTCATCGTGAAGGACCTCCTATAGGTTGACGACAACGATGATAATATATAACAATATATCAAGGCTTCATCCAAATGTTGCACTGTACACTATCACAGTTCACTGTGGTTTGTTATGTACTTTGCCAGAGTAAAAGGAAAATCTTAACAAGGAACATTCAATCTAATTTAGAGACTTGTAAAGAAAGTTTAAGAGTAAACAATCATAAATTAGTGCAAGCTAAGGTTGTATATACAGTTAGGCATGAAGCTATTACTGACGAAGCTTTCTAAGCAACCACTTTTTTCTCAAAGAGATATCCAAGGCTAAAAATATCTTTGCCATTCTCTCTTCCTCCAACAGATCACATGCATCCATTACTAGCTCCTCATCTATGTCCGGAATAGCTTGAAGTGCACTTAAAGCATTTTCAAGTACTTTGTTATTGTTTTTCTCTTTCTTATTCATCAGTGCCTTGACAGCACTTGCCATCTCAGACAAAGCTTCTTTCATTCTCAGGTCCTTTTTGGGAGGTCTGCAGTCTAATGGCATTGTACTTGGCCTTTTTTTAACACAATCTGAAATTTTAGTGTTGCCACTCATTGCCAAAGTTCCATTCATATCCATTTTGATTGGCCTTTTCTTATCTGGGGATAATACTTGAGTGTTGCCAGTCACAACCAAATTACTAGATGTTCCATTCTTATCCATTTCCTTAGACCTTTCTGTATCTTGGTTTGATACTTCATTGTTAATAGTCACATCCAAATTTCCAGATATTCCAACCATATCTATTTCATTTGGCCTTTCTTTTTCTTGGTATGATATTTCAGTGTTGCCACAAACAACCAAATTTCCAGATGATTCATCAATGTAGATTTCCCTTGGATTGTCTATATCCCGGGCTGATGTATCAGCTGCATTACTAATCACAACCAAATTTCCAGATGTTCCATCCATACCCATTTCAAAGGTAACATCGTTAACTTCCATCAACTGAAGGTGCTCCAGGGCACTCACTCTTGCATCTGAAACTTTGTTTCCAAATATCTTGCACAGATCATGGTAAAGATGCAAAAACCTGTTTTTATATGGGATGGCATCCGGGTGATCCTGCAAATGTCATTCAGCAATAAGCAATCATAAAATTGAGAGAAACAGTAATTACAAACTAAGTTCCACATATAGTCCCATTAAGCAAACAGATGCCTTTAATTAAGAAAATGGGGAAGGGAGGGAAGAAGTGTTAGATTCACTGACTGAAGGCAACTGCAAAACCTTGATGCAACATTTTCTATGGGAAAGAAGACAAACCTTAATGTACGCGTCCCAGATGTCATTCTCAGCAATTATCATTTGTAGGGTTTCGTCCCATGCAAATCCACTATGACCGAGAATATTGCTGATGTCATCATGCCGTTTCATCAAGCAGAAATATTGATCTAGTAGAAACTGCTTGTCACATTGGAGTCCCAATTTAGCAGTAAATGCTTCGGTCATATGAGTCCAGGCTTGTTCATTGAATAAATTTCCAATCCTATTTCCTCTATTCACTTGCTCAATCATAAGGTCAACAAAACAGCATGCCATTGATTCTGTCCACTCTATTGTAGAAACACCATCATGGACACTGGGAAAACTGCCATCCTTCTGTTCACCTTTAAATTATAAAAAATTTCCATAAGAATATAGAATACCATTTAAATTTCTCTGGAAAAGACTTGACTCCCTTAAATACAATAAAATTGGACGTCTTTGGTTTTTCAAAGGATTGCCATGACAATGTGACATACAAGATAGATTGTATGTCCTTGCATTCCTAGAGAAGAGTAAGATTAACCAGTTTACTCAGTTTGGTTCAAAATTTTGAACAACCCATTGGCCATGAAGGAACAAAGGAAAAGAGTCAGTGAAATAAGGAGTACTGGGTTGCTGACTGAGAAAGAACCGAAAAAAGGTTATTGGTAGCTAATAGACACTTGTAAAGTAAGAGGTAACAAAATAAATAAAATAATACCATATTCATCAATCTACCAGCCAATGCTGTCCTAGAACTGCATTATTATTGTAAGTAATGTGAGAAACACACCTATTATTAACGTCGGCAATTCACTACTGGGGTGTGCATTATGTGATAAACGGGTGTATCTTGTATCAGAACGTTCCTCTCCAAATATAACACACAATTTGAGATAGCCTGGCAAAGTTTTAACTCTAAGTGATCGAGCTTCAGGGTGTGCCTGCACAAATTGTAAATTAACCACAGAACAACCGAGACACCTGATCAGCGCACAAAATAACTCACCTTTGTATAAGCATCCCAGACATGATCCTCTGCAACAACCATTTCTCTTGTATCATCCCATGAGAACCCACTCTGCTGAAGAAGATTGTCTACATCACTGAACTGTTTCCTCAAATGTTTGTAACGATTCTTTAGAACATCTTTGTCATATTGAGATTTGAATTGTTCATTGAAAGATGTAACCATGTCATTCCAAGCCTGGGTAAAGAATGTCTGCCCAAGCTTATTTCCACTTTTCACATGCTCTACTAACAAATCAATGAGGAAACGATCCATTGGGGGTGTCCAATATGTTCTAGTACGATCACTACCACTTGGTTTGCGCAATCCTTTTCCTTCACCTTCACAAGAAAATATAATCAGGCAGGCAACTATCCAAAGATCTTAAGGCCTCAAATATTATCATAACATGTAATACATCTTACAAGAATTTATTTTAATTCCTAAAAGGAGAGCTGCCAAGTACTTTCCTTACAATTTGTCACTTCAGACACATTTGTTGCATGGAAATCCCATGGACATGTTTAGTATGTGGCATTATAATTTCTCAAGACCTGGAAATTTAAATCATATATCTAATTTTTGAAATACAAGGGAAGTTAGGATGTCTGCTTATTTTAAGTATCATGGAAACCTAATTGTATTGCTTTAAGATACATAAAATATATTCAAGAAATGACAATTGCAACAAGGGGATCCCAGATTCCCCTTGGGAGTTGAGAATTTAGAACCCTCACATACCAAACGGCTTCTTACAGTCTTTTCAAGCAGAAAAAGATCCAGGAAACATTTATGAAGAAGGTGACAGAAGACACAAAAAACATGGACAACTAAATTAAGAGCTCCACTTCTCCAATGTTTCTGCGTTCAATTACAGCTTTGGGCAAGTGTATTGGTTGATTTTTCCATGAGTTTGTCATGAACATCATGGATCAAGTTGTCAATTTTCTTAAAAAAACATGCAAGATCCTAATAACACAATAACTTGAACTGGCTGATATAAATTAGAAAGCTTTTATTTGCTACTCACCAGCCTTTTTCTCTGATGTGACATCTTCGTGATTTTGCTCCTGATGCAAATTACTGATCTCATCATCAGACACATGTTTGAATATTAATTCTAAATCACGATAGTTTGGCAAAGTGTTCAATCTATATGTTCGAGCATGCGGATGTGCCTACAAGAATTTTAAGTCAGTCAGGCTCAAGAAGCATGTATATGATCATATACTCCTTCTCACGCCCCCCTCCCCCCCCTCACACACCCAGTCTTCTTGATCATATACCTTGACATAAGCATCCCAGACATCATCATCAGCTGAAAGCATTTGTTGTTGTTCATTCCATGAAAAGCCCTGCCTTAGAAGATTTGTTATATCACAGTAATATTTCAACAGTTTCCTGAATCGATTCTTCAAAATCCTTTTACCAAGTCGACAGCCAAATTTAGCATTAAACATGGCAAGCATATCTGTCCAAGCTTGTTTATTGAATGCATTATTGACCCAATTGCCCCTGCCCAGCTGATCAAGCAAAAGCTCTATAAAGTATTGGTCCATTGATGCACTCCAATCTGTCTTGGGACGCTCATTATTTGACACAGCAATGCTTCCCATTCCATCACCTACAAGTTGTGGTGCAGAATACACAATTAACATTAGCTTCCATTATTATTATCACATAAATAAATATTTTTCTTGCCTAAGTTTCATTAACCATCACCAAAAAAAAAAACAAACAATTTTGTTGATGAAGATTACAGAATCTAATTTATTTACATAATAAGCCTTTAAGGAAAAAGGTACTGAAAGTAACACGCACCCAAATTTAATCCATGTAGTTCATCATCAATGCATACATCATGGCTTGATAAACTATATCTTCCATCAGCAACTGTGTGGCCATATATAACACACAAATCATCAAAATTTAACAATGATTTGGTTCTATAGCATCGTGCATCAGGGTGAGCCTTGAGATAAGCATCCCAAACAAAGTCCTCAGCCACCACCATTTGGCGGGAAGCATCCCAAGAAAAACCAAAGTGGCCAAGCAGGTTCTTAACATCATTGAATTGCTTCCACAAATTTGTATAACGACTTTTCAAGACATCTTTGTCACATTGACAACCAAATTTTGCATTGAACATGTTAAGCATGTCTGTCCAAGCTTGTTTCTCGAAAGTGTGACCAACCCTGTTCCCTCTTTGCAAATGTTCTAACATAAGATCAATGAAATAACGTTCCATTAATGGAGTCCAATGCATCCTTGATCGATCATTGGTTGGAGCAGTTTGGCTACTCATAATTACTCCTTAGTCCTTACAAAAATAAAAACACAAATGTTGTTGTTAAGGTTAATGTCAATGTTGATGTTGATTTCAGGAACAAGAATGAAAACCATTCAAATTTAAGCATTGAAGAATGCCCAGAAGAGCAATTATGAAAAAGTTTGAAGCTTTTTACCGGTGGCGGTGTAGTGGCGGCAACTGAACTGAGAGGCTGAAGTGATTATTGCAAGTTTGCGCGGAGTGGAAAAGATAACCCTAATCCGGAATAAGGGGTAAAACCCTCGCTCTGTTTGTTTGGCTACGCATGCATTCTATCTGCAACACTAAACAGAAAAAACACACGAGTGCTGCTTTTTTGTTGCACCAACCAATGGGCTGGGCCTTTTTTATTATCAAATTGGGCTATATTCAGAAAGAGCCCACTTTTAGTTGATCATCACTTAATAAGGTTTTCCTTTATAAAAGTCTAAACTAAAGGGAAAAAAACTAAAGAATTTTCAACCATTATTCTTTCTGCCTAATTTCTTAATTCTCAATTTCTTCTTTTCATAATAAAATCATTCTTTTCAAATCGCCAGATCGAAACAGACCATTAAGATTTGTTTGAATGAGTTAGAATAAACAAGTGGAAAATTAAAATTAAAAAAATTTAATTTTAATATATTGTCAATGTAAAATTCTTTACACTATCAATCACAAATCATCATATATGTGACTTTTAAGTTGTTATGATAAAAGTCAAATATTTTTAATAATATGAAAATTTGTGATTAATGCTTAATTATAAGCATAAAGAATATTTACACTGGTAGTGTATATTAATTATAAAAAAAGAAAAAGAAAAAGAAATCTTAAAATTGAGCTCAAAAAATAGTAGTTCTTTCATTATCCAACTTCTTCTTCTTCTTTTTTCGTGTAATTCATTATCCAACTTCTATCAAGTAGCAAAGTAGTAATGAATAATAAAAACAAAATATTTTCACTAGTCTCTATTTTTTCACCCGTTCTTATTTTTCACCTTCTCTACTGCCAATCTGCAATCAAAGATGATAGTGTGAATGAATATATAATGAGAGTATTTATTTTGCCTTCGAGTACGAGAGCATGACTCACTTATCACCACGCCTAACTCTTGTTGACATACAGCAGGCGTATATATAATCAGAACAGCATCACTGACAACATAAGTAAAAGATATGTTTCACCCAAAAAAAAATTGGGAAGAGATACAACATGTGTCAAACTTCTCTCACTACCATTTTCTCTTTGCTGGCACCTAGTTCACTTTTTTATTTTGTATTTGTAACATAAGTTAGATTAGGGATGGCAATGGGTAGGGTTTGGGTAGGGTACTATAGTACCCGTCCCCATACCCACGTTTGAAAAAATTACCCGTACCCGGACCCGTACCCTCGTGGGTAACAACTTTAGTACCCTTACCCGTACCCGCACCCGTTACCGGCACTTTAACAGTGAAAAGGTAAAAAATAACAAAAGAAAGTTATAACAATTAAAAAATGATTCAAAAGTCTTCTAAATCTACTAATAAATATTACAAATCAAAATATTTAAATAAATAAAAACACCCAAAAAGGAATTATGAATACAACTAGGTTTAGAAAGTTAAGAATCTTTAGATTAATTTTGGTTTTATAATTTGTATTATAGTTAAAATTATATATATTAGTAATATAAATAAATAAATAAATAATTATATATACGTATACATGTGTGCGGGTATGGGGCGGGGTGGGTACCATAGTACCCGTACCCGCACCCGTACCCATTCATTTTTGCGGGTAATTACCCGTACCCGGACCCTTACCCATTGTGCGGGTAATTACCCTACCCATTGTGAGTAAATTTTGCGGGTACCCTATGGGTAGGGTACAAATTGCCATCCCTAAGTTAGATGCAAAAAATTGACTTGTTGCATTAGATATTGAATACGAAACATGAAATGAATAAGAAGGATGCAAATACAATAGTACATCGAAGCCGCAAGAAGCTTTCTTCAGTTTCTTGTCACCACTCTGCAGTCTGCACAATTTACAACACTATAGCTTTGTAGTGTTTTTGTGTATCTGAAATTGAGAATATGAAAGGATGTTCTTTGCTTGGTCATTCATTTACCATCAACATTGTTTACAAGTGAGACCAATTCAATATTCTCCGTTTCTGAAGTGTCAACAGCTACTTTTGAAGCCAAGCTTTCACTTGTTAGAATGGAAGAGTTTGGATCAGCTTTAGGTACCAAAAACAGCAGGCAAAGTGGAGTGATTCTTAAAATGTTCCGGATCAAAATAGCTAACCAAAGATTATCAAACTGCGTTCTCGTGATCTTTAGCACATGGAGTAAAAAGCCTCCACCCCATGATGCTGAGAGAAGTCCAGCATTATCAATTGACATTAGTAGTGCAAAGAAAGTGCCTTCAATACCTGAGGGGCAAAGCTTTGAGCTGAGTACAAGCATAGGCATCCACTTGAGTCTATTAGTCATTTGAGCTACACTTTCAACTATCACAACAAAGAAATAATCTGGTATGCCAAACTTCAGATTCAATCTCAAGATAATAATCAGATCTAGCATGCCTGACAAACCAAAAAGTAACTGTGTCCAGAAGAGCAAGTCTCTGAATGCATAATCCTTTAAAGCATATTGGTATAGTATTGCTCCTAAAAGGGACCCCACTGAACCAAATGAATACATAAAACCGATAGTCTCCTGTGTAAGAAAGATGAATGACAATGGTTACTAGCATTCTAACACCATCCTTTTCCATTTAACAAGATTTATATAACAAGAATAACCCTAAATAGTTTACAAAATTTTCATTTTGACCTTGGCCCAACATAAAGCTACTGCCAATATATAACAAGAATAACCCTAAATAGTTTACAAAATTCAAAATCTCATTGTATCAGGTTAATGTCTGTAATCAGATAGGAAAATATCTTGGGGGCCATATATAGCAACTAGAAAGGGAACGGATCTTGAGTCATCTAGAGAAAATACCTATAGCTTCTTGTAGCTATCAGGTAAAGGAGAAGATAAAGTATACTTCTTAAATATGCTAATAATGCTATCAATCAATATTCCTAACTGAATACCTGAGAGAAAGACGGCCCAGCTTTCGAGTCTGTATACCAATAGAACATTCCTTCAAGGATATTCAAACTCAATGCAAAGGATAAATACATGTATAAACAAGGCCTCCATACTTCTTCGCTCTTCAATGTTGTCCACATCGCCTTGCTAGCTTCAATAAACTTCTGGTTCACCTGGACAAAACATGGAATATCAGATTATTCATGTATTAGGATCATGCAAATGAATGACATAAGTTGATTATACCTGTTTGTAAGCAAAGTTAGGCATATGAGGCTCATCAAGCAGAAAACCAACCAAAATTACAAGTCCAGCTGGAATTGTCATCAAGCCAAACACCCCCTGAGGAAATAACTTTCCTATTAGCATACAACTAATGAAGTGCATAAAAGATGGAAAAAAAATTTATTTTATTTTTTTCGTAGATTTCTGAAAATCTGAGTTTGAAGAGGCTAACCAGAGGGCCTAAAAGGTGAACAAAGATACCACTAATGGAGAATCCTAATAATGCTCCGACAGAACTGCTGAATGCACATAAACTTTGCATGTCAGTGGCGAGTGAAGGATGAGAGATACTGTTTTGTGCTACACAGGCATCAATAGTCACGTCTGCTATAGCCACCCCAGCACTTCCAGCTGTTAATGACACAAGGGCCAACACAAGATGCAGGTTTTCGTGCAAAGATAACAAAAGCATGCCCATCATTCCTAAGAAACCTGACACAATCAAAGAGGGGCCAAAAATCAGGGTAATGAGTGAGTGAAGCAAATTCTGCATATCTTCATCAACTCTTGAGCAATCTTTTCAGGCAGCATAAATTGGTAAGGAAAGACAATGTTGATCATCAATAAGAAACTTATATATAATGCTAACATAATTCTATTACAGGACTGGTTGTAACCTTTCTAAGAATGTCTGAACTCTGAAGAAAAGCTTACTTGTACTCGTGCTTTATACATTTCGTATGGTAGTATAAGTAAACACTCATATATCTCTCAATACACACACAGACACACACATACACATGCTTCATCACTTTAATCCCTGGTTAAGGATATGATATGGCAAGCATGTTAATGAGATGCTTATCCAGTGATGCTATATTACAGAAGCATGCAGCTAGTAGCCTAGTACGTTATTGACAGGGAGAATCCTATATCAAGCACACAGAGTTACATGCCATTGATAAATGTTCTGCAGTCTTAGGAAGTCGAAAAATAGTGGACCAATTAAGAGACATTATCTCATACTTTCCAGATTTCAGATATAGAATTACAAGCCCCAAACCATTTAATATTAATCAGATTCAGAAATAAAAGTAAAAATGAAAAGTGACAGAAGTAAATGGTTGATTAGGACTCCAATATATCTGTCCAAGAACATTCATTGTAATTATTATGATCACCATCTATTAACAGCTTCAACCCTGTATACTATGCTCACAACTCACAACATATAGCACGGAATTCAATTAAACTGATGGAGATCTAGGAAAACAAGCAAAAGGGGGTGAAATTTTGAGCAAATAATCTAAAAATCCCACCTAGAACATGGATTGAGTTGAATATGTAATGTATTTGAAATTTGAAATTGGAAAAATAAGAGAAGAATTGCAAAATGTAATTATACATACCAGCCAAAATGAAATAAGGTCGCCTTCGATATCCAAAAATTGGGAGAACATCAGTGAGAAGACCCCACAAAGGCTTAACAATCCAAGGAATGGATGTAATTCCTGCATAAACCTGTGCTTCAGATGGCTGCACCTTCTGAACATCTTTCATGTAATACTTTGTGCCAACCCCAGAAAGAGCTCCACCAAGTCCTTGACTTACTCCATAAACAACTATCACACCAAACACAAAGCTCCAATGCATTTCCCTTGAAAGCATGCTGAACCAATCACAACAAACCCCCTTTCTTCTGGGTTCATCTTCCTCCACAACTTCACCACAGGGATCCTCCAGATTTTGATTTTCCTCCTTCTGCATCACTCACTACCTCTTGTGATGAAACACTAAACAGGTAAGAAACTAAGAACACCCTCCAAATCTTTCTTCTTCTTTTTTCACTTTCTAGTCCTTAACATTGGGGTCTTGCTGGTTTGATAAGATGACTTCAATGTTCAATCACTATAACTCAAAAGAAGAAGGGGTTTTGAAAAGGAAATTAAGCGTTGACCTGGACCAAGTGGAAGTGGATTGAATAAGGATGAATGGAACTAGATTCCATCCACTTTTTCAGCTTCTGTTTACAGCATCATTTTGGATCAGACCATATGAATCTATAACACTTATTGCATATGTAAATCCTACAGCACCATGTTCATGGCCACCAAGGGGTAAATCAAACTCAACGCCGCTAATGTTTTTTTATGGTAACGAATGGGTGCTTTGATATTTCCAATGTTTGACCAATCAAACCAAAAATCCTACAATTTAAATCTAAATCTATCTATTTTTCTTCTTTATTTTCCCTTTGTTAAGTTGTGTGTTGTGTGTATTTGTACGTGCTAGGCTTAATCAAAAAACAAATATAGTAAGTAAAAGATACTTATATTTTTTTAATAAATAAATAAATATTGAATTTTGTTTCATTGGGCAGACATAAAGTGGGGCCCTAAGAAGTAAGAAAGATCTTGTTCCCACTATCGTGAAGGCGGATGTTATGTCCGAAGCGAGCTTCATTGCAAAAGTTGAATGATGATTTTTCGTATATATTTTTACATCTTTTTCATCATTATTAATTAATTTTTTTAAGCTAATAATAATAAACGATAAAAGATTATAATTGAGATATAAAAATCTAACAAAAAAAAATAGATATAAATAACGATGCTTCAAAATACAAATAAAAAACGATGCAATAGAAAAATGATGAGAAGAGTAACCAAAAAAAAAATGATGAGAAGATATTTATTGGCAAAAAATTTAAGCCAAGCAACGATGAGGTACCCGTCGCTTGTCTAAAAAACTAATATATCAAATCAAGAATGAACACGTGAAGACAAAGTTTGGCATGTGGAGAGATTCTGCCTAGTACTATACCTAACTTATTACATTAAACCAATAATATTGCAAAGATATCATTTGTTCAATGTTAAAGAAAAAAATTATTCAGCATTTTCATGAAATAAATAAGTAAAAATGTATTTATTTTCAATTTATTTTAAAAATATATTGAGATCTTAGTTCAGTTAAATTTAATGATGGATGCTTTCTTACTTATTCATTTTATTTTATTTTATTGTGTTTCTAATATCTTAGAATCTTACTCTCTCCGACAAGTGACAAATCTAGAAACTTTTGTATATGGGGCAACATATATGCATTGTTAGTTGAGCTTACCATTTTTACATTTGTGGCTTTTGTTTATGATAATCCATTTTTTAACAAATTTAGGTGAACAAATGAAAGTGACATTTATCGTGAAGATAAATAAAAAAAAGGTAAAGAAAATCTTGGATAAATAAATAAATAAATAAAGTGATAAAGACTAAAAAAAAATAAAGGTTGAAGATAAAGGATAAATGTAAGTACTACTTTTTTTTTTACGGAATGTAAGGACTTGTTTTTGATTGATTATGTGTGAAAAAATGACTATATAATTGCTTAAAATAACCTTCTTATTACTTACCTATATTTATGGTTGATAATAACTATTCTGTCAATTATGTTATAAACCCACAAATTTGTTGAGTGCTCAATTATCTGACCTCATCAACCATATCTCTTAACCTGGTCAACCCATGAATTGTCTTGATTCCAGCTAATCAACTTTAATTTGCATAACTAACCATCTTCAACCTTGTCTATTAATTTTAAGGTGGTTACTGATTAGCTGTATCTACCTTGACTTGGTTGGCTCTCTTCCAATTTACCCTTTGATCTTGGCTGAACATCCCTGGCTGAATTTAATTAACATTCCTGCGAGTCCATTACACCAAATTCACATCAGAGAAAACTTACATGCAGTTCTAATGATGTTGTTAGTGTTGTTCTCCAATCATAACACTTCATGTGGAATATTTAATTCATATTATCTATTATCTTTCAGCTATTTGTTGAAAGAGTCCCACATGGTGTATTGTGATTGGAAAACAGTGCCAACAATACCATTAAAACTGTATGTAAGTTTTCTCCATTCCCGACTCAATAGCCAATTTGGTCCTGTAACTGTTTCCAAGCTAATATCCTTTAATTAGCTCCTCTTGGTTCAGCAGACACCCTTCATCTATTGGTCAAGCATTTCGCCCTTCAGCAGCTGCCAATTGCTCGATTGATCCAGCCAGTAGAGTTTTGGTTGATAACAATAGGCTTGTATACTCTTGTGCACACTTCGGTTTACATGTTCATATAGTATCTTTTGGCATGAAATCTTTGCAAACAGGAAACTGTTTTCCATTCTGTAGAATGGCATCAATATACTTGCATACTACTCAATGGCAAATGGTAAGGAGAAGCTGATTGGAAATCTTTTTAAAACAATTTGTGAATAATTGTATCAACTGCATAACGGTAGCTGGATAGTCTCCCATGTGCAAATGCCCCTTAGATTAGCAGCTACAATCAAATAATACCTTGCATGACTTATACTGATATACATGTCTTGTAAATTAATACACCATAGAGCATGTTTGGATTTGCTTTTGGAGAGTGCAAGCTTAAGTTTGGAGCGACAAGTCAGTAAATATTTTTCATTAAACGTGAAAGGAATTGTGAGCTCCGTTTGCAATTTGCGTTAGATGCAACCGACAATCAAACATGCACTTAGTATGCCAATTAATTGAATGTAGCAAAAAAAAAAAAAGTATGACAATTAATTGATGCGCTTATCATATTATCTGAATCAATCATGCCTACCTTAACCTTGCTATGCCTATCTGATTGTTGGGAATAAATCATTTCATGAGTAAGCTGATCTACGAGGCTAATAAGGCTTGTTAGCATGTGTTTGGCTAATGATTTAAGACTCGCAATCAAAATTCAATATTTTATTTAACAAATGGTAACCTATCAATTTGACTCCAAAGTAGCCTATCGATTCTTTCATGGCTGGTCTTTTTTCAATTAAAATTAAAATTCATCCACACATGAAGAAATCCAAAACCCAAACTTTGATGAGGAAAAAGCATCAAATGGAACATCACACAAATACCCATTTTCTGAGACACAGTGAGGAACAGTAAGCCATAATTGGATGATGATACACAAAGTTTTTTATTATTGGGGTGATGGGAATGGATGGTGCATTCAGGAACAGAGAAACATAGTATTTATTTAATTAAGAATAAGAACACGACCAACAACAGGGTACTTAGCTTGGAACTTGTTCTCCCAATCGTTGAGAACTCCGATCTCCTTGTCAGAGAGGCCGTCGAGGGAAGGGGTGATGTCTTCGTCGTTCTTGCTCATCTTGGCGAGGGCTCTGCTGGCGTCTTTGCCGGCAAACATGGCGTAGGGACCACCAGGGCCGTAGAAGGATTTCCCGGCGGTGACATCGAAGACGCGCCCCTTCACCGCCACGTAGATCGGCTTCGATGGGTCAGTGCCGTTGTATTGGCTCAGCTGTTGGGGTGTCAGCTCCATTGCTTCTCTGCAGCGTTGATGGGAAGAGAAGAGATGAGATATGATCACAAAGAAACAAACCAAGATGAACTGCAATACGATTGATAGTCATTAAAACCTTGTCGTTTCGCTTTCACCTTTCAACTACTCTCTGTACACAGCATAAGCAAAAATTTCCAAATTTTTTATCCAAAATATAAGCAAATTTTAATTCCTTCCATCCTATTTAATGAAGTTATTATCAAAATATCATTCATTTAATACAAATTTTATTTTTCAATGACTCCTTTTATTCTCAACTACACAAGCTTAATAAATAAGAGGAAGGATAATTTAGGTAACAAACTTAATTTTTTATTCTCAATCACTTTTTTAAATAAGATCAACTAACCACGTTAATATATGTGTTTTATTCAATTTTTGCTTACAATAAAAACCGAAGAAAGTACTTATTATCCATTTATATTCTTCAATATTTATTCACATCAAGTATGCCCCACTCACCCACCCACCTTTTTTAAGCAAAATTACATAAATTGGTCCTGTTTATTTGTTTTTTTTATTTTCAATTTGGTCCCTCAAGTTTATTTTATCTTAAATAAATCTCATAAGTTAGGTTTGGGTAACATTTTTTTCCTTTTCGTTCCATTTTTTCAATTCCTCACCTGTGTGCCATTTCCGAACCAAACTAGATTGTTGACCGAGCATCCGAACAGGAAAAAAAAATTTTAAAAATATAATTAATAAATAAAGATAATGGATTTAGTATAAGTGTAGAACCCTCGTGGCATCAATTTAAAATTTTGTACATAAATTTCAAGTTAGATTAATTTATATAGATTTATAAATTTTGAAAATTTTAGAATAATTTTTCAAAGTATTTTTCTCCTTTTATCATGTATTCTACACTTAGCACACGCAATGGAGCCATAGACAGTCAGATGAAATCCAATCCACGAAAAAATTTGATCTATGATTGAATTGGGTCTATGAATCTAAGAAATTACGAGAATTCTTGATCTCTCTCAATATTTCTCTCAATTCGAAAACCCTGGATTTGAATTGATGCCCTTTCATTGCGAAAAGGGTTTCCTGTGAGATGGGAAATGAAAACGCGCAGGAAAAGCCCAAAGTCAATCCCATGGAACAGTGAAGCTTCATAGGGTCTTTCTGTTCTATCAGCAAAACAAAATAAACTATTTTAATTCTCTTGTTGATCAGGCGACACCCATATTTGAACTGGGCAAAAAGGATTTGCAGTCTCCCACCTTACCGTTCTGCCATGTCACCAAAACGATACAAATAAATAAAAAATATATGAGAATAGACATGGATACTCAAATGATCTTATCAAGTAATTAGGTGGGGGAAAGAGATGTGCTTTTTAAAATAAATATTACAAATTTTAGTTGGGTCGATTGAAAATCTTTGTGTTTATTTTTCTTTTCCGCTTGATTAGCTGACAAAGAAAAATAAAAAGATCACACTCTTTCCAATCATTGACTCAACATTTATCATCGAGTATAATTTATGTGAGACTCATTAAATCATGAATCCCTTATTTATTTAATGGGTCTTACATCCCAAACCAAGTATAAAGTGAAAAAGTAAGGTGATATTCATCATTAATTAGTTGAAATGTATTGGAATTTTAATTTTAATCCATTTTAACTAATCAAGAATGATACACCAAAATGCTTTATAAACATATAGAACACTACCCTTGCTTGTAATTCTTTATTTATATAACTTGTTTCAATCAAAATTGTACAGAGAGAAATGATGTAAGGATAAGATGCTCATGCTTCATGTCAAATGTAAATAGAACATAATTCAGTAATTATCCATAACACTTCCCGGTGTCTGCTAGAATTGATTATATTGCTCATAAATAAGGATTCAGGAACAAGCAATGTCTCATGTGGTCCATAGGCCATAGTGCCCACTAGAATATGCTATTGAGCACAAAACGCTAAATCCTTATCCTAATATCCTTCATTCAAATCAAATTCCTTCCGACACAAGTCGGGCCTAAAAAAGAACTCACACATCAACCCTAATTTACAACCCCACTCCACCTCCTGAAGATAAGAAAAAGCATGGTTAGGCTTAGAATAGAGAAACAAGTGAGGCAAAGGCAGTAAAGGTATAAAGTAAGTGAGACAGTAACCACTAATATACATATATTTGATATTTGATATTGGAAACAGATCATATTATCTAGTTGACAAAGTAAACTTAAAGCAGATGTTTGTTTATTCTAACTACAATAACTGTATTTCACTTTCACCAACCTTTATCATACTTTTGGAAGCAAAATATATGTTTCAACAAAGAATCATATCAAGAGCAAGGAGCCAGATGTAAAATGCATTCCTTCAATCATTATTAATCCACCATAAGTAGACTTGTTGGACAAAAAGATTTTTGGAACAAATGAAGTTAATAACTAGATTGATAAAGGCTTGATAGAGTGAAATAAAGGCAGGCCAAAAGCTATAGAGTGAGCATTTCGACAAAGACGATTACTGATTTTTGTGGACAGAGCATCGCGAGTCATTTATGCTTTGTTTGTTAGAATAAAAATTAAAAAGAGAGAAAATATATTTTTCTCTTGTTTGGTAGATGAGAGAAATAGGGAAAAGAAAACAAAATTGGTGGGACCCACCTTAATTTTTCTTCTCTCCCCATGTGAGAAGAAAATGGAAGAGAGAGAAAATGTTTCATCTAAAATGACTTTTATATCCTTATTTTTGGGTTCATATTAAATTATTTAATAAATTTAAATAAAATGAATTAAATTAATCATTTATTTAATTAAATTAATAAAATAGTTATATTAAAATAAAAAATGTTATTAGTTAAAATAACTTAAATTAATTAAATTAATTAAAATTGTTTGATTATTTAAATTAACTTAATTAATTAAATTAAAATATTTGTATATTGATTTTTTAGTTAAGGGTATTTTTATCTTTTTATAAATAATTACATTTCTTTCTCCTCATTTTATATCCAACCAAACAAAGAGGAGATAGAAAACATACTTCTTTCTTCTCTATTTCTCTCATATTTCTCATGTATTAAACAACACATCAAATTTACTCTACTTCTCACTCTTTTTTCTCTTCTTATACTCTTTCTCACCTCTCTCTCTCTCTCTTTTCATTTTCTTCTCATAACTATACAAGGTCCTATCCAACTTCCTTCGGACCTACCCACTCTTCGATCCCAACTACTAAGATTTAGGTAGTGCTTGACTCAAATATTTTTATTTTTTTTTGGTTTCTCATCTTCTTAAGAGTAGAAGTTGGGCCAAACATTTTTATAGGGAAGATCTTGAAAAAAAAAAGGACCTCATTTGTGCAGAACAAAAACAAAAGATAAGGAGCTTTTAAAAAGGTCACTCTCAGCTGCTGCTTTAAAACTTTCGCGAAACTTTCACCGATCCTACCTACTCTTCGATCCAAGCTTCTGAAGAACTTTATTTAAATTATGGGAGGAATTAAAAATATCTCAGATATCAAATTCATATACCAAATTACCCAAAATTATCATAAGACCTGTCTTTTTCTTTTTAAGTTACGACTTGGGAAAGCCTTTTTTCTGTTAGATGTTTCATATCAGACCCTGGCTTAACTTGTAACATGAAGAAGACAACAATCTATTTTCTCTCCCGTTATCAAGATACCTAACTAAAGGTATTTTATCAGCTCACAATCTGGACTTGCAAAAGAACAAAATCTTCCATGCAGGAAACAGCAAAAGCTATGTATTATTTTCACATGAGCATCCTACACAATGATATAAAAATGGCAAAAGAATACATAACTTCTTCTGATACTGATACATCTTCGCTGCCTTATACATATCAGAAACACTTGTCACAAAAATTTCCTCAACGATGTCTTAAGCTGTACAAGAGTACTCTGGAAGGAAACTTTTTTGTCTGACTCTGACAAGCTCATGCATGTCACGAACAATCTTGAACACAGCATCTGGCCTAGCTAGCCTCAATGCATTTCGTGACATCGCTTTCAGCTCATCAGCTTTTGGACCAAACCACTCGGCAACAGTTTTTGCTATCTCCTTAGGAGATTTAGAGAACTTGCCACATCCATTTTCAACTACATAGGGTACATTGCCAGCTTCCTGTAAGGAAAAGAAACTGCAGTAAGTTACCAATTTCATGATCTTCTTCAAGGAGAGTGTTGCGACATGGTAATATTTTTGCATACGATAAAACCAGTATAACATGAATTTACTCCCAACAAACTCACAATTAAAAGTATACTTAATAGAACAATTTAAACTAGTACTTATAAGTTATATCCCAGCAGAGCTACTTTGAAAACATTTCAATCCATGACATGGTATGTAAGACAACTTTTTTTTTGTTCAACTATTTAATAACAGACTCATTCTTTGTGAGACATTCTACTAGTTTTTCCAGAACCTACTCGCCAAGACATTCCTACTAAAGTTTCAGCACTAAGCTTTAAATTCATAATTCATCCACGGACACAACTGAACTAGCTAGATTCACAAAGCTGAGAAATATAGCCAGAACCAAAATACCTGGCCAGCAATATAATCATTCAAAATAATAGGCAGGCCTTGTATCATGGCCTCTGCAATCGTCCCTGGACCAGCCTACAAAGGGGAGGAATTTATTAGTTGTCTTGATGGTGAGGTAGGAAAACATTAGTCATCACAATGAGAGCTTACCTTTGTAATGATGCAATCACAAGCTCCCATGCATTCTTCCATTTTATTGACAAATCCCTTGACCTGATATCGGCAAAAACAAAATAATTTAGTGGCTTTCACAGACCTAGATTCAATAATTGCTTTATTCCAGCAGGAAGAATTAATCACACTCGATGCATCAATTTTAAACACAAATTTAGCATGACGATCCATAACACATACTTGGAACTAAAAACAAATATTTTAAATAAATTTAATCACAGTAAACTTTGGATGGCACAAACTATTGCATATAAATATTGCAGACAACAAAGATGAGAGGAATCTATAGCCTCCACCCCCAGATAATTGGGATCAATCATAAGAATCCCTTATCTAAACTTAACGGAATTCTTCCTATAAATTTCCTTACTGCAATCAGTTAATGAATGACTATATCTACTCTCATAACTAAAACTTTCATTGTCATGTTTTCTATTTACTCTGGGAGCCCACTTATACAGTTCAGTTTTCCTATCGGAGTCACTCCTCTTTTTCAGTGTCATGATTCATCATGAGTACTATACCCAACTGCAAACACCTTGTAGTTTTTTCCCCAGTTTCAAACATATTTCAAACATCTGAAATCTTATGAGAATCAGTCTTAAGGCCAAATAACACCACAGAGGCAACTATGAATGACAATAGTTATGCCTTCCAAAGTAATATTAGAGTACACAGATTGAACACACAAACACAGCCTACTTTAAGTTGGTTACCATGGACTACTGACAAATAAATAATTTTTTAAGCATATGTAGGAATAAACATGGATATGGAGGGAATAGAGTGCAAACACGAACAATCAAACAGACATATTTATGAGAATCAGAAAGCATGAACAAGGGATTGGAATTATTGAGGGCATCAATACCTGAACAGGAATCTTCCAATTAATTGAAAGCAATTTGTTGGCAAGCTTCTTATTACGACCACAAATAACAAGGATTTGACCAATTGGAGCCCCAAGGCTCTCATCATATAACATTTGTCCAAGTGCCCGAGCAGTAGCCTCAATCGGGCCCATACCTTCACCTCCCCCCATCAACAATACAGCAGGAAGATTCTCATGCATGCCTAACACTCTCCTTAGCTCATCCTACAAAATCGATTGAAACAGCCATAGATAGACAATATTAACAGATGTAATTAATGAAATAGAATTCTTTAAGTCAAGCAACAATTAAGCAGCTTTTTTGGTAACTTTACATTTATACTTTAATTAAAAAAAATACATTAAAAATAGACACTAATCAACATCTGTATCATACTTGTCACTAAGATATGAAAAAGCCAAACCTTTGGCTGAACTGGCTTAACAAAAGAAGGTCGCACAGGTAGACCATAAATCTTTATTTGGGATTGCTGGAGTCCGGCTTTGAGTGCCCTTTTTGCAAGGTCTGTCGTCGGACAATAGCATCTTGTTACAAGCTTATGAAACCTGGAGATACAGGCACCAATATGTTAAAACTAAACTATCAATATGATTCCTGAAACAACATAAGAAAAGAGCAGAACTAACCATGTAGGATGGCAGGTGCTTAAATCTGTGACAACTGTCGTAAAAACAATCTTGTTTAAAAGACCCTTTGCCCTCAAAATACGAAGTGGAACATGTTGCATCAATGGATGCACACTGATTATTATATCTGGCTGATATTTCATCAGACCCTTAGCAACCTCACTGTAAAAGAAAATAGGATATTCAATACTGAAATATGATAAAACACTATTTTTGTCTGATAAGAGCTAAGAGTGCTCAAGAAAGAATAGATTATATCATTGACCATATCAGCATGGACATTCCCAATCAAAGGAAAGTTGTTTCTGAATATTTTGCACTTCATATTTGCATTGCAAAATTTTCAAATTAGAACCACGCTGGACTATTGCAAAATTTCACATAAGTAGTTTTGCAAGCCCGTTTTCTATATAATGGCAAGTAAGTACTCATTTTTTTTTTCTTCATCAAAGTAATAATCAGAATAGAGATAAGACTAAGGATAGTTATTGAAAATCAACTAAAGTCTCACCGAGCTATGAAGGTTGAAGTAGCAGCAAAATTAGACTGATGCACTACACGTGGGGCAGTTCCATAGTAGGTCATTTTCCACAATGGCCCATGTTTCACCAAAAAATTATAGCTCTTGGGAAGTTGGTTGAATGGCCAAGGCGTGTGCTCAGACCACAAATCAGTAACAAACACCTGTAACATAAACTTTAAATTGAGAACACTTAAAAACACAAAACAAAAAAAGAAAAACACTTTTATGTTTCTACTTTTATTATTCTCCACAACATGGCAAAATGAAAAATCAAACCTGGTATTCGTCTCCAAATTCTTCATAAAAAGCGGCCTTAATAGCTTCTGCAGAAGCTCGATGGCCACCACCGGTATCACTCATCAAAATCAGAACTTTTTTGGGATTCTCAGCCTTAACACCATTGGGTGACAATCCGTCATTCTCAATAACACCACACCCATCTTCACCGAACCCATTATTGTTGTTGTTGTTATTGTTATTCCCAGAATCAAAGCGCAACGAAGCAGACCCAATTGGGAATTTGTGACAGTGAAAACGAATGGCTGTGTTGAAGTCATTGAAAATCCTTCTGAAATTGAAACCCCCCTTCCCTCCAAATTTCAAGCTGAGAGAAGCAGGAGAAGTGCGGTTTCTGACCCGTGTGGTGTTAAAGGGCAAGAAATTGGATAGAATAGAAGAGTTAGAAGAAGAGGCGTGTGAGAACAAGTCGAGAAAGGAGGAATCAAATGCAAAACGACCAATATGAGAAGCGAAATCAAGGACTAGAGTGTGTTCTTGTTGAACACTCGTTGGATGATGCATGATCCTGTCTCTGTTTCCAGGATTATGTATTACTGTCTCACGACAACACCTGATTTTTGCGTTTTACTTTTGCGTACTAATAAATAGCAATTAGCCAAAGTTAACATAAAAAAAAACATCGGAGAATGATGAGGAAGTAAGCGTATGGGGAAGGGGTTTTTAAGGTTTTGGTGGCCGGTGCAATAGTTTCAACTTTCAAACCTTTTACTACAATTTTACAATTAAAATTAAGCTCAAATTTAATTTTAGTAAAATTCAATAATTCTTTTTAGGATTTAATTGATATTTATGGTAGTGTAAAAAAAAATTTAAGCTATTAATCAATCAGAAATTGACATATCAACAAAAATATTAAATTCATACTCTAATTACCTTAAAACTCACTCACACTAATGTTTTTTTTTTTTACTGGCACTCACACTAATATTGATTGGTTGATAGTATAAATAATTAATATCAAAAGTGAATACAAATTAAACTCTATAAAATAACACAACTTTTAAATAACTTAATGGGTCTTGCTAACGAGTGTTCCAAGGGGCATTGGTTAAGAAACTCATAAAAGGAAAATTCGTATTGAAAAACTAAGTGTTAAACTCTTCGAAATGCTAAATACATTATTTCCTATACAAATATTTCTTTTTTTTTTCCTTAAACAATGCTCAAATGACACTTATTAGCATTGTCATTTTCCTTAGACTCTCTTATGAGAGAGGAAGAGGTTTAGACGGTGTTGTCTAAAATGCACCACCCACCAAAGTGGTGTAATGGTGTACTACCCAAGTGGTAAAATCTGGACCATCCAGATTGCCACTTGGTTTTTTTGGACTTTTCAACCTCTATAGAGGGGAATTTTATGATGCATCCTCTTCAAAATGGTGCATGGGTACACCTTAAAGTGGATCAATATGGTCATTCAATTTGAAACTTGTCATTCAATTGTATAAGTTAAATTTCAATATTTTTTACTCGGACAAATTATTCAAAAAGCAATGATTTTATATTTACAAAAATATTATATTTATTTTAACAAATAAAAAATACCTTTTAATTTTTTATCAAACTTTTATTATTTATAATTATAATCATTTATTATTTATAAATATTTAAATGTTTTTTGTTAATACGTTAAATTTTTTTATTTATACATGTAATATTTTTCTTTTAAAAAAATTCAAAACCATACTAATAAGGAGCATCGAATGATTACGGTGATTTTGAACCAAAGCATACCATCACATGACTTATTCTAAAGGTTGATTACAGTGAACATATTGAGAATTTATCATTGTTGTTGGTAAAAAAAATGAATAGTAAAAAAAAAACATTTTAATATTTATAAATAAAAAACAATAATAAATATAAATAATAAAAGTTTGATAAAAAATAGAAGATATTTTTTATTTGTTAAAATAAATATAATATTTGTAAATATAAAATCATTGTTTTGACTAATTTCACCAAGTAAAAAATAATGAAATTTAACTCATGACGGTGTCAAATTGAATAGACATCCAATTTAAGGTGTACTCATACATCATTTTGAAGATGATGTATCACAGAATTTTCTTTTATAAAGATTGAAAAGTAAACAAAAAACTCAAGTAACAATCTAAATGATCCAGATTTTACCACTTTAATGATGTACTCCTTCTGATCCTATATATAAGAGGCAAAACCCTAAAACACACAGACCAAGAAAATGTATTGAAATAAGCTATTTGTAATTAATATTCATATAAATTTACAAATTTAACCCTTCAATAATTAATGAACAAATCTACTTGTATTGAAAGTTGTACTGTCTCGTAAATATAAACCCTATTATAAATAAGGGTAAAATTGGAAATGCATATTTAATATTTGTCAAAATACATGCATGTCTCTTATATTCTAGACAAAAAAATAATTATTTATTTTTTATAATAAAGATCGAAAGGAGTATTACTGTATCACTTTAATAGATGATGCATTATAATCTTCACCGGTGTAGACACAACAAAATAAATATACAACGTTTCATCGTGCGCACCGCCCTCGACTGTTGTCCCCACCTAACCAATGCCTTCTTCCTTAGATTGAAGGGCCAATAGGTAACCGCCACGTTGGATGGGAGCTCAAACCATAAGTCCGAATTTTTCAACAAATTCTCACGATCTTCGTCAATTTCCATATCCTAATTCCTAAGCCCTAACCTAGTATTCACGACCCTAGACTTCAAGTTCTAGACTCCACAGGCCATAGTCCACTTTGTGTTATTTCCCCGTGTTCTTTTCATCGATATTTATCCGAATATCATACTAATCAGTATCCTTAAGATACTCTTTAAAAAAATTAAAAAAAAAAACAAATTTTTATTAAAAAATTAAGTATTTTATTTTTTTAAATATTAAATACACAATTTCTCCGTATAAACTTTATTTTCTTGATTCCTTAATGAGTGCCCTTAGTTTGGCACTCATTAGTATTTTCCTTTAACAAATTATTAAATACTTATTAATGATTTTTGGTAATTACTTATTCCAGTCCTTAGTATAAGAAATAAAACCCTAAAATACACCGACCAAAGAAATACATTGAAATGAACTAATTGTAATTAATATTCATATAAATATCCAAAAATACTCATTCTAATTAATGAACAAACTCACTTGTATGGAAAGTTGATATACTCCCCCTGGACTCAATTATAAGCAAAAAAGTACCTATATTTTGTGAATTCAAATATAAGCAAAATCTAACTAATTCAACTCTATTTAATATTATGTTTCAAAAATCAAGAAAATTATCCAATACAACCAATTCTCCTCTTATTTTTCCAAGAGCATTGCACCCTTTCGAGGCAATTAAATAGTATATTAGTAATTATAACTCATTTTTTTTTACATAAAGCAAGACAATTAAACTAAATTAACTAACTTTCTTAATAAGTGTGAAGTTAGTTAATTTTGCTTATAATCGAGTTCCAATGGAATATCTTGTAAATATAAATTATATTATAAATGAGGATAATATTGAAAATTAGCATTTAATATGTGTAAAAATTGATATATTTTGGATAAAAAAAATACTCATTTATTTTTTATATTAAGAATCGGGGGAGTCTTAAAAAACGGAGGGTGGGGTTGAAACAGGAACATCACAAGCAAAGTGAGCAAACTTTATACAATTCTATTGCGTTACCCATGCATATTATTATCAATATTTATTGAAAACAAGAAATACGTATTTAAGAGAAGTTTTTGAAAGTATTAGTTTAGTTTAAAATATGCTGATGGTGTTGAGTGCACTTCTTTAAAAATTGTCAAAAAGTTGAACTATACAAAGGGGGTCATCCAATAAAGTCGTGTGAGCGATAGATTATAAATAGATATCATATTAGCCCTTGTTGCTAATGAGCTCTTGACCACCACGTGATTCGCATGCGTTGGATGCATAAAAGTTTCCAGTCAACTGGAGCCATGAATCATGATCCAATTACCGGCCAAATGGAACCTCAGTATTTACGTTTAGCATGAAGAAGTGCAGCAAGGATACATTCCCAAGTAACCAAGTCCTGTGGTTGTGGCCAAGTGGTGGATAGCAAAGCTGCAGAATCACTACCTTGGGCCTCGAGCCTTAAGGTTCAACATACGGGTTTTGGGATTCCTCTTGTATTATTGAGCCCAAGGCCGATCAGTGTAAAATCCGAAGGCCCATCCAGCCCAATATATTCGAGGGTTGTAATTGAGAGCATCAACAAGGCCCAATCTAGGCTTTGTTTGAATATGGTGAGCTGAATTGAACATGCATAATATAATGGAATGTAGTAAATACTGATAGAATGAAATAAAGTCCTTTTTTTTCGGGTATGCTGATAGATGATGCTGTGGGATTAATCCTTGGGTCGATGATGGTGGTTAGGTAAACCTCTTTTCAGGATCGTGGATAATAGGCCAACATATTAACCTTTTGTAATTTTCTATTATTGTAAAGGTCCAAAAGTTTAATATATAATATATACATCAAACATAACAAAGGCTCAACAACAACAACATGTGGGAGCCTTTTTATTTATGCATAACAAATACCAAAAGAAATTGATACATCAATAGAAATATTAAATTATATCAAAAGATTGGATTCTTTTCCAAATCTATACATTGCTTATAAATATTATTAACAATATCTGTAAAGTTGTTACTATCGAAAGAAGTTTTACAAAATTAAAATTGCTTAAATCGTATCTTAGATCAACAATGTCATAAGACAGATTGAATGGATGCTATATATTGAGAGTGAAATGTTAAAATTCCTTGAATATGAAATTTGATAAATGATTTTGTAAAGAAGAATATAATGATTAATAATTTAAATTATATTCTGTCAAAAAAATAATTTAAATTATATTAACTTTATCTAACAGTTTTGCCTTAGGCCCCAAAACGTCTGGACACGACCCTGTCTCTTTTCAAAGTGGCGACTCCAGGATTTGAGCCATTGCCTTTGTAGGTAAAGTTTGCCTGGGACATAATCCATTTTCACTGCGAACGATCATTTACTGGATGAACGAAATAGAGTCTTTATATGGTTTTTAGATATTAAAAATGGAATGTGAGAAATTTTCTATTTAACTGCTTCAAAATTCTTATAGAATTAAACAGAAAGATAATAGTTATAAGCAGTGTTATTAGAATCGGGCCGACTGGTCAAACCGATTGGACCACAAATCGGACCCATGATCGATCCAGTCAATATACTGGATCGGATCAGCTATTTAACTGGTGCTGACTTCATCATATCGCAATTGAATTGGTTATTAAGCACACGCGTGCGGTTGAACGGCTTGAAAGATCCAAGCTCGCTCGCAGCCTAATACTTCTCACTCACATTTGACACTCACTCACGCGGAAAAATGCAACACCAGAAACACCAGATGTGAATCAAACACTGAGTTGTAGTGTACATACTTGGTATAATATTGAAAAATATGTTATATATACGTATCTTCATTATAAATTTATAAATTTAATATATAACAATTCATATTGTTCAATCGGTAATTCACTTATTCAACCAGTGACCCATTGACCTGGTGTTATGATTGGTCTTGTTCTAATAATACTGGCTATAAGTTTATTTTTTTTCACTCACTCTTATTTCCACCCCATTGAACCTTAAGACTGACTCCGCCCCAACCTGTGGGTTGCAATCCCCTTTTTTTTTTTTTTATAGCATCACAATTGAGAAATGTTATTTAAACATCAAAATGGGATAACAAAATTCGACAACACTTTTCATGGTTAACGCAATTAAAAAATGCGATTAATGAAGTGTTGAGCTTGGTTAATAAATGTATCAAAGTGTCGCAGTTCCATTAACCATCCATTAAACGTCATTAATCATGATTTTTGAATATCATTGACCACGATTTTAAGATGTTCAAATATACATGTAATAAATTATATTTGAACAACTGAGATAAGTTATAATACTTTGGTATATCCATTAACCAAACATAATATTTCATTAATAATTTTTTTAAATTATATTAACCATGAAAATTGTTATCGATTTTATTGTCCGTGTTCAAATATCACAAATGCATGCCTATTACCCCACGCTACGCTCCCAATTTGAGTCTTTCTTGCTTTTAAATTTATCCCACAAATTGTACACATCTATAATTATAAATTGATGTAAACAATTATATAAAGAAAAAATATAACATCAAGCAAAATTGATTTAGGCCTTTTGGGCACGTTTCTTCAGCGGAGAAAGCAGTGCGTTGCGTTTGTGCGGCATAGGAAGGAAACCAAGAACCATCGCCACCTGCTATCTATCATCTGATTATTCAAAACTCAAGAAGAAGAAAGAGAAAATGGCTAGCTGTGTATCTTGTAGTTGTGGGTTTGCGCCCAATTCAATAAAAAGGAGTTTCATATCTCCAATTCCAATTCGTATTGGTAATGCAACTTCCCGCAACAATAGACTTCGCGGCTTTCGGGTCCGGGCTTCCACGGTGGACTCCTCCTCTGATTTCGTCAGGCGCATGGAACGAGCCTGGTTGATCTCTCAGGTTCTACTTTTAACTCTCTCGTTCTCTTTCTCATTTCTTTCTATAATACATATTCTCCAAATATACCTCATACACATCTATATAGAGCGCTTTTAGCATGATGAAATTATGTAAGATTTTTTAGGGTGACAAAAAGGGACACAGGTGTCTCTGCGCCTTGCAAAACATAACTGCAAGCAATCCTCCTGTTTTCAGTGATCATAGTCATAGGGTTGTCGCTTGTCCATACCTGTATTATTTTATACCTGAAACGAGCCTGTACTGTATAGGTTACATTAGCAGGACACCAACACCATATTTTTATACATGAACTATATATTTATTCATTCTTTCTCCCTCTTCTCTCATCATTTTGTTATTTAAAGCTTACCGTCAGCTACGGTTTTAATCATACGGTATCAGTTTTGGGTGTTCAAAAAGCATTCGCACATTAGCAATGACTTTTAATCCATTCTTGAAACACTTGCAAATTGCAAGTTCAATTTAAGCTAAATTGCAACTTTGATTCATGTGCCATTTTAGTCCGTCTAGTCTTAGTCTTTTTTAGCACATTCAATCCTCACAATTTTTAAAAAGCTGTAATGTTAGTCCCTCTATCCAACAAGTCGTCTCTTTTTTTTTTTTATAACGGAAGTGTCCTACGTGGCATCAAGAATAGAACATATACTTATTAATATTATGGATAATGGGTGCAGCCAATCAGAATCTAAAAATAACATTAAAATAACTTTAGTATGTTGTCTTCTTGAATTGTTATTTTAGTGACTATTGAGAATATAATTTGATTATTCATGCAAATCCTTCTCATGTTTATAAAAGGACACCATTTTAGCACTGTGATTACTAAGTCAATCAAATTATTGGGAATACCTTTGCCATATGGTTACATCTTAAATAGGGTCAAACATAAGTCCTACATGGTCATTGCAGCATAAAAAAAAAAAAAAGACATTTTGTATGGTAAGATGATTTTTTATGTCTACCCTAGCAGCTGCCTACTTTAAAATTGCTGCTGGCGACGAATAAATGAAACCATATACCAAGTTTAATGTATCCCGTACCCCTGCTCTGTGGAATACTTTACCCGAGCAGTCTAAAATTAAATACAGTTACTGTATTTCCATTCTGGTCCTTGATTTCTCCGATATCTATGATGCTTGCAGCAACCGAGGCCAATTGTGTGTTCATCTTGCAACTCAAAAGGGCATAGTGAATGCAAATGGTGTGGGGGTACTGGTTTTTTAATGCTTGGTGATAACATGCTTTGTGAAGTCCCATCCAGAAACACTAGCTGTATAAATTGCGCTGGAAAGGTACCTTTATGATGAAAGATTAATCTGAATTCAGTTCCTCATTACTGTTACCCTACCTAACATTGTTCTTCACTTTACATTCTCAGCATACTAATTGACAAGAGACTTATCGTGCGGTTTATTTGTTATTATTCAGGGATCAATGTGCTGCTCGGATTGTCAAGGAACAGGCTTTCGTGCAAAGTGGTTGGAAGAACCTCCCACTTCCCAGTAGCAAAACTACTACTCAACTGGTGGAGTATAGATTTTATGTTTGTGAGATATTGAAGTTATATTATACCTCATTTACATCTGTCACAGTTGCACCAGCATCTTTAACAGCAGATTACTCCTACATTGAACAATATTGTATAGTTGCTCATGTTTGCCAAACGCATACATGTAGTAAGCAATCAATTATTTACATGTACAAGTGTCATTCTTTTACAAAATGCAATATGTAGGACCGGTTTTAAAACCATTGATACAGGAGATTCTATTTCAACATGGAAACACTTAAGCTCCCTAGCACAATTCATTATATATAGTCTTCATCAGTTTGAAATTTAAGGGAACGGTTCAGTTGAGGTTTAGTACCAGATCTTTTTTCTTTGTTTAGCTTAAAACAGAGAAAGAGACTAGACTAGATGTCATGGAATCATATATCAACACATCATAAAACAAACTATAAGTATTCGTTTGAAAACAACTATTGTCGCTTACAATCTCCTGTGTGTCCTGATAAAGTTTGTTGTATTCATATCAATGGCGGTTGAGCATGCATAGACGCCAACGGAGCACAGTGAAGCGGATGCCAGTAGAAGGGCTTTCCATTGTCTCCCAGATACCAGAATTGCCAGTGCGGCTAATGCGATGGCCACAGCAGAAAGGGCATTTTTCCAAGCTTGGAAAGCTTTGACGGCGGTTCTACATCCCTTGCAATGTATTACATGCCTAAAATATCTATTGGCTAAATTTGGGGCATGCATTGTTCCAATGCCCCCTTTGGCAGGTGAGGAAGCTGATAGTGCTGCAATGAGTCCAGCTGGTGCATGTTCAACCACAGCAGGCTCTTTGGGCAATGAAATGGTGCTGTGACCAAAGTGATAAGGCATCCCATGCCCCACTTTGTCCATCCACTTCCGGTATTCAGCAACCCATGTGTCTGATGATTTTAGATTCAGGTACAGTCCCTTTGTGGGAACCTTCTCTTTCAATAGGATTTCATTTTGTGATGATAAGAATCCCATGTCTTGTTCAAACACCTTGCTTGCATTCTGATGGAAGTACCATTTAGGGAACAGTTTTGCTAGTGGGGATCTTTTTGTTCCTCCAAACCTCACTATCAGCATGGATTTACCTTGCCCTGTTGGTCTACAAAGGAACAGGCCAGTGAAGTAGTTTTTTTCACCATTTTTATCAACAATTTCCCTGTTATTTTGTAGAACACAAGGAGCCTCAAACCTTAAGAAGTTAGGCATAGACCCATCTTTCTCTCTGCCCCACCAACCAGCAAACCCTCTATCAGTTCGCTCAGTTACCTCAAAAAGCAGTGGCTGTGCATCCTCTCTTTTTGCAGTCCAATCTGTTCTATCATGTGAGATTGGGATGTGAGCAGGATCCATCAGGTTTTCCAGAAGAATAGAGTGATCATATGGGAGTTCATGAGTTGTTGAAACATCTTGAAACCCTGGCCTTGCAAAGTTCTCAAACCAAGGTATTTTGTTGACATTTGGAGGTGTCTTTCTGGACATCCACACCCAAATAACACCTTGTGAGTCTCTCACCTCAAATGTTTTAACACAGGCTGACCTAGGGATTTTGGCATCAGCTGGAAGCTATTGAAAACAGAACACAAAATAAAAATGAATTATGAATATCATGTAGCATTAATCTTTGAAGCAACTGAATGGCCATTTGATTTAGCCAAGGATAACTTTTAAGTGTGTAACAACCAACCTGAGGTATCTTCACACATTTGCCCTCGCCTTCAAATTGCCATCCATGGTATAGACACTCTAGCCTTCCATCAATTAACTGACCTTCAGATAGTTTTGCTAACCTGAATTAAACAAAACATCAGGACCACAATTCTGACAAATATGGGATTAGAATTTCATTGCATACCAAGTTAGCAGGCATATAATTGCAACTGTCATGTCAACTAAGAAAGCAAGGTCACTTAACACAGATGGTACATGAAAGCAAGGTTTTAAATAAAGGTTAGCATCCATAATTTGGGTCGCAATATTTTTATTTTGGAGGTTTCAAAATCAAAAGGTGACTACGATTGCGGCCGATATCCCACAATTTCCCACACAACACAACCACAATTTAAAACCTTGCACCAAAGCACATTATAAACAAAGAAGTGAGATCACCTGTGAGGGCAGCGATCTTCATAACAATGAAACTGGTCATTGCCATCCTTGAACAACACGAGCTGCTTGTCAAACACTTTGAGACCGAGGGGTGCATCATCTGGCACATTCTGAGTCAAGTACAATGGGTACCATTCTTCTTCCCAATCATAATCCGCAACAACCCTTACACCTCTCCGTTCCTCCTCACTAGAAGGACCAACAAGAACCTTTTGATCTTCCCCATCAACCAAAGTTGCAGCTTTGATATCTGCCACGGCTCCACACTTAGCATGCTGCTTCCTTCTTCTCGATGATGATGATAATGGCTTGAATGGATGGGCATGGGAAGAGAGAGTCCAAAGTAGAAATAGTGGTGAGTTTTGCTTTGAAGATGGTGGAGCAGAAAGAGGTAAAGGCAAGCGAGTTTGGGTGTGTGACAAAAATGGATTAAGCAGCGCCATGAGTAGAGTTGTTGTTTTGGTTGGAAACTGATGGAGGTAGTAGAATTAGAGAAACTTTGTTAATAGCTGTCTAATTCAGGTGGGTCTTGCAGTTGCTTTTGCTTCAAGGATTCGTGTGCTCTTTGTGGCCACACGTTACATTACTGATTACATTAAAATCTGGACACATGGAACGTCCAAAACAGGAATCAATACTTGTCGACTTTATACAACAGCAGATTTTCTATTTCTGTGTATTTTAGCAGAAAAGGGAATATAAACTTGCTCGTCCGTTGCCATTTGAGTATGTTATTCAATATTTAGAATATGATATTAAAATAATTCATTTTTTTTTGTTAAATATTAAAACAATTCATTTGTATTTACTTTAATTTTGTATATTATGTATAACAATATTTAATCACACTTAAATTAAGATACACTATGTATCTAGATGTTATATTTGAGTGTAGAAAATTCATTTTCCTAACTAATTTTAGTGATGTAAAATGTTAAGAGAATATAAAATTTAAGTCTGAATCATTTCAATTCCAATATAATTTGAGTTTAAATTTAAGTTAGTATACAGTTATATCACACAATCACAGAGTTGATTTTTAGTGTAATTAGTTAAACTCTTTTAACCAAAAAAAGAAAAGGAACGGACACCATTTTATCACTCTGATTATACAACTATTTTTAATAAATTTAGATGTGGTAGAATGTAATTTATACTAAAAAAAATATTATATTTGAGCCAATGGACTAGGGTGGGACTAAATTAAACATATGCTTGAATTTTACTAATTCAATATATACTTTTTGTTAGGCTAATTTAGCAAGCCCATTCCTTTAAAAAAAAAACAATTTAGCAACCCCATTAAAATCGATGTAACTTGACAACTCAAGATCAGGGTCGGCCCGAGGGTGAAGCTGGTGAAGCTAGGGCTTTAGGCCTCCAATTTTTTTTTTTTTACTATCTATTTTAATAATATTTTTTTACAACATATATATACCATATTTTCTTCATCTACTACAAGATGGAACATTTTACAAGATCATATCCCCAGCCTAACTCTTAAATCATTGTCACAAACACGATGGGAAAGTCGTATTGA
The DNA here is from genome assembly GCA_035048595.1 of Echinosophora koreensis. Taxonomy (NCBI): domain Eukaryota; kingdom Viridiplantae; phylum Streptophyta; class Magnoliopsida; order Fabales; family Fabaceae; genus Echinosophora; species Echinosophora koreensis. Next base: position 5,549,727 of record JAPCYP010000001.1, on the reverse strand, counting down.
AAGTGTAAAAGCTTTAAGATTTCAAACATCGCAAATAAGAGATGCTTTATTGAAATTAGTTGAAGTTAATGACAAACCTAAAATGAAAAGTGAAGCTGATTGTTTAGCAACTTATAAGCTTGAAAATTTTGAGTTTTTATTAGGCATGACTATTTGGTATGAGATATTTTTTGCAGTAAACTCAGTTAGTAAAAGTATGAAATAAAGGATATGTGTATCGATGTTGCTATACAACAATTGAAAGGTCTTATTTCATTTTTTGAAAAATATAGGGAAGACTGATTTGAAAATGCTTTAATTTCTGCCAAAGAAATTGCTATAGAAATGAATATAAAACCAAAGTTCCGTGAAAAACGTATTATTCGTAGAAAGAAACAATTTGATGAGATTATTAACAGTGAAGTTGTAAAATCTCCCGAAGAATCATTTAAAGTTGATTACTTCTTGTACATAATAGATAAAGCAATTACCTCATTTCAAAGTAGATTTGAACAATTTAAAATGTATCAAGATATTTTTGGTTTTCTATTTAGTATTGAGAAATCAAGGTCATTGGATGATGAAAATTTAAAAGAAAATTGTCTTAACCTTGAACGTTCATTAAAACATAATGACAACTCTGATATTGATGGATTAGATTTATTTACAGAACTAAATTTTTTAAGAGAAATTATACAAGTGGACCAATTGACATACTTAATTATATAATATGGCTTTTTCCAAATGCATATATCGCTTATAGAATAATGTTAACGATTCCCGTAAGCGTTGCTTCGGCAAAAAGAAGTTTTTCAAAACTAAAATTAATAAAATCTTATCTAAAATCGACAATGTCTCAACAAAGATTAAATGGATTAGCTTTATTATCATTTGAAAAAGATTTGTTAAATGAAATCGATTACAATAATTTAATAAATGATTTTGCATCCCAAAAAGCACGAAAGATAAACTTTAAATAAAAATATAATAATTTTATAATTTCTTATTATTTTCTTTAAAAGGCCTCACTTTGGAGTTCGTTTTAGGCATCCAAAAGTATTGGACCGGCCCTGCTCAAGATGAGATGTGTGATTAACACATATCATTGTATATCAAAATTACATATAATAGTTTAGTTTTAAGTTAAAATTATAGTTATTTTATTCACTTAATAGTCTTTTGATTTTTACTGAAGTTAGAAAGTGGGAACTTAAGCACCAAAAAAAAAAGAAAAAAGAAAAAAGAAAAAAGAAAAAAGAAAGTGGGAACTTTTATTTGAATATAAATAAGAGCATATTTAATATTTAACTCATTAGAGTTGTTTAATTTACAATAAGCCCAGTAATATCATTTTACTACTTTTTGTTTTTTTGTTTTTACACACTTTATTATTACTATTTTTTTATGAGAACACTTTATTACTATTTACTTTACAGTGTACACTATCAATTATCCACCAAATAAGTCCCACACTATATTTATTTTTATTTTAATTTAAAATATTAACTGTTTTCTATTTAATTTTTATATTAGAATCAATTTCTTATCACAACTATTCTTACACGCTAATGTGACATCATACTACTCCAATAATGTAACTCCCCGGGTTAGTTCTTATTTTTCTAAACTAAAGTTAAACAATGGTGCAAGGTAAGACAGATAAACGAGCAATAGGGTTTAGGGTTTTAGATTTGCTGAGAGTTGAAGTGAGAAAGGATGAAGATAGCGGTGGAAGGATGCATGCACGGCGATCTGGACAATGTGTACAAAACCCTTCAGCATCTCGAGAAATCCCACAACACAAAAATCGACCTTCTCCTCTGCTGCGGGGATTTCCAGGTACAATCACAATCACAGTTGCAAATTATATATTTGAATTCATTCATAGGCATTGGTTGATTGGTTAATTAGGCTGTTAGGAACGAAGAGGACTTGAAGAGCTTGAATGTGCCATCCCGCTATCGCTCCATGAATTCATTCTGGAAGTATTATTCTGGCTTAGAGGTTGCTCCATACCCCACCATCTTCATCGGTGGCAACCACGAAGCTTCCAATTATTTGTGGGAACTGTTAGTTTTCTCCTTTCTCTCTCTATTCACTCACTTAGGATTTGAGGTGTGTTTCGAAGAGCTTATTTGAACTTACCACCAGAATAGCTTATGAAAATAAACTTATGCAAATAGTTTAGTAATAAGCTTGTTCGAGGATTTTTAGCTTATTTGAAAAAAGATTATTGAATAAGCATTTAATTAAGTTGTTTAACCAAAATCACCCTAACACTATTATTCATAATTGTTGGATATGTATTTTTTTGTAGCTACTATGGAGGATGGGCTGCACCTAACATATACTTCTTGGGAGCTGCTGGGGTCGTCAGGTTTGGGAATATCCGAATTGCTGGTCTCTCTGGAATTTATAATGCTCGCCACTATAAATTAGGTTGTTTATTTCTTCTGTTTCTCTATCACTGTCCATGAATTATGTGTTTTAGTCACTATTTAGTTAGTATTAGTATTCAATGTGGCCTATGACTAAAATATGTGACTTGAGCAGGACACTTTGAGAGGCCTCCCTATGATCAGAGTACGATCAGGTCTGTGTATCATGTTCGTGAATATGACGTTCACAAACTCAGTCAAGTTCAGGAACCCATTGATATTTTTCTTTCACATGATTGGCCAGTTGGGATCACTGATTATGGGGATTCCAATGAGCTTCTTCGGCGCAAGCATTATTTCAGGCAAGAGGTAACAATTATACTATTTTTTAAAGTTGATTGGTAAATAAAGTGATAAAGTTATTGGCTTTGTGTGTATTTTTTTTTTCCCCCCTTTTGGGTCAAGATTCGGCAACATGTCAACTCGGAAGGCTAAAAAGTCAGGATACTAGTCTCAGAATTTTCCTTTTAATAGAGCCGTAGATTTATAGGAGGGAAAAGTGAAGCCATCCTATTGATAGTCATTTGTGGTGCAGTCATATGATCTCGGACAACACGCATAGTCTTTGTAAATGATGCATGTTGTTTCATAGGAATTGCTAGTTCCATATTCAGTTTTGTTTCGAAACCCTTTCCCCATTCAGATTTCTGTAGCTGATAATTTTTCCAGATAGAGGAAAAAAGACTCGGGAGTAAACCTGCTGCTGAACTTCTAGAAAAACTGAAACCAAATTATTGGTTTTCAGCTCACTTGCACTGTAAGTTTGCTGCTATTGTTCAACATGGGGAAGGAGGTCCACTGACAAAATTCCTTGCACTTGATAAATGTATTGCTGGGCATGATTTCTTACAGGTATAGTTGTACAATCATAATGTGCAGGGTAATCTGTATTAACCATTTGAGTTAGTGACTACGATCATGACATGTTCTTTGTCTGTAGATTGTGGAAATTGAATCAGAGGAAGGGCCTTATGAGATTCAGTATGATGAAGAATGGTTAGCGATAACACAGAAGTTCAACTCTATCTTCCCACTGACAACCAAAGGTGCTGATTTCGGGTGTGTGCGCATGTGAAAACACATTAATTAACATTTAGGATTTGAGTCCTCATAAAATCTTTTGCTTTTATCCTGCCTTTTTCTCTCCCTGACCACCAAAAAACGGAAGGTAAAAACAACATTGTTTGCACTTGCTGACAGAGGTGTAAATCTTGGGATGGAAGATTGTCGTCAAAGGGTTAGAAGCAGGCTTCAAGAGAGAGGGTGCATACCTTTTGAATTTGTTAGAACAGCTCCATGCTATGACCCTTCTCAATCCAACTCTGGTGGATCTTCTGCTGGTATTTCTTTTTTTCCTTGTACAAATATGACATTGCAAACCACAAATTAGCTCTGCTCTTCTATCCTTTTGTTCTCTTGTATTCACACCTTTTACTAATTGATTTTCCTGACTTTTTTTTAAAGAAAATATAGTTTTAGCTCGTGAAGAAGGGAAAAAGACTCAATTCTCTTTTAATGATGTTTGCCATGGTTTCACTGTGCCATGTTTTATATGGTTTAAGAGATAACTGAAGAAGAATTAATTTTATTTGTTATCTCTTTTATTCCTTGCAGTGTATTCTCGGAATCCTCAGACAGAATCTCTTTTGCAGCTTCTAGAACTTCCATATCTTCTTGATAACAATCCTGAATCAAAGGAATTGTCACCTTATCTATCTCCCTCAATTCAAAGAGGTAATGATTAGCCTTTTAAATTTTTTCCTTGATAATTATATGCATGACAAGTTCTTGTTGTTCAGTATTCCAAAGTGAAGATTTTTGAAGGTAATGGCATGTAAATTTTTATGAGTTTAATTACATTTTACATTGTTAATAATATATATTTAATTATTTTTCTCATTATCTTTAATCTATTTGTGTTTTTACACTACATAGGCAAGATAGTTCTGCTTAATGTCATGTATGCAAACCAGGTTGCTATTCAATTCTAATATCCCCAAAGTGATAGATTTTTTTTTTCTTTTCTTCTATAAAAGGGGATCAATAGTGGTTCCCCACTTTCCCCTATAACATGACTCGAGCCCGCAACCCATGGGAGCAGGCGAGGCAGCTTTTTACCAACTTAGCTGCCGTGCTCGTCAAAAACCACAAATCCCCAAAGTGATAGAATTAATTATATGTTTATAACAAAATAAAGATAAAAGATACATGCAGAATTGAAATCTGAAGTTACGGCCAGAACCCGCTGAGTTAACAATTCCCTTCTCAGCTTAGCGCTAATCTTAAGTGCTTTATTGACCTTGGTAGTGGTTTTTCTAAGACCTTGTGATGTTGCTTGGCAACCCCTATGGTACATTTCTTTCACCTGGCCGACTTAAAGACGATTCCTTAGCATGTCCTTTCTCTTGCCTTGATTGCCTTTTGCAACATAAATTGGATAAACCATCTTGCTAATTTGCCTAAACTAGGCCCTTTGCCAGATTTGTTAAATGTGCAATGCTAATTTTAAGTAGAATAAGTGAATAACACTACTCACACAAGTGCATTCTCAACTGTATACATGGCTACATCTGCGTTTATTTACGATGCCACTTAAAAATTAGTTGTATTGGTCTGCAATTATGATTGCAAGAATTATTTTTATCTTCCTTTTGAGTTAATCTCTGACAATAGTTTTGATAAATTTCTAGGCCCCGTTGGTTATGACAGTGAGGACATTCCCATCGATGATGTGGATGATGACAATGATGAGCTCCCAAAAGTTGATGATGTGGAAACTGAGACTTTGAATTTGTGAATCGTCATTGCAATTAACATGCTGAATTTTGCTAATGATCTGCAGCTAGCATTTTATGCCTAGTGCTTACACAATATTCTCATGATGCGTATTCACAAGATTGTGGATATTCCACCCTCCAATATGTAGTTCAGATGCATGTATATCAGCTAACCAAAATTTAGTAGGAAAAAAAAAAGCTTCTAGGCCTTTGCAATAGTTACAGTCGTGGTTCTGCCATCAAATATCTGTTGTCTAATCTGTAAGCTCGGACCACAAAAAAATATTATTGTCAGTTGACCCATGTTTTTGTCAGTTGCATTATTACTGTTAAGTCCAGCTGGATCTATACTTGTCGACAGTGCTGTTGTTTGTTCTCAACCACCTCATAAGTTGAGCAAAATTGTTCCCTTGTAATGTAAAGGGATTTGTTGCATTAGTTCTGTACTGCCGTTCAAAGACCAGAAGCCAGAACCAGTGTTCTAGGTTTAAAAGCTTCATACAGGTAAAGTATTGGAAAATGGCTATGAACGAAAATGTTAAAATATGTAGTTGAAGTCCCTTTATGGATGCCCGTGTGATTAAGAAACAGAATGGAGAAACAATTCACAAGGTTATTTTTAAAAGTAGAATTAACATGTTATAGAAGAAATAAGAAAGATGACAAAGTGCTGAGAGAATGTGACAAATGCAGAAATGTATGTCGTACCCCAAAAGGAAAATAGTAATAATCAATTGTAAAAGTTAAGTATCTATGTTTAACGTGTTGGCCTGGGTTCCACATTGGGCTTTAGTTAGATATTCTATTTTTATACGTTCTTTATTTGCTATTTGTCTTCTTAAGGAATCATGGCTATAAATAATTCATCCAACACAAGATACAGCTCGGAAGCCACACATTGATAATAACTAAGGGTGTCAAATTGTAAGCTAGACTAAAGAGAGTCCCTTTACCCATGACCAAGTAATCATGTAAGCTGACAAATGTTTTAACCCAAAATAGTTGACTGTGGGTCATGAAAGCACCGAAGCAGTTCTTTAGCATATAGGACCTTTTATCAGTAACGCGTGGCAGAAGTAACTGTTTCTATTACTGAAGTACTAGTATACACTATCTTAAGAGTTACCAGGAAGCATCTTTAAGTATACACTATTTTTATTACTGAAGTAACTATCTTTAAATGCTTGATGAGAGAAGTCACTAAGTAATTGGCTACAGGGAAACTGCAGAACCAAAGACCCCATCTACCTACTGACTTCAACCAACTACATAAATGTAGTTTTAATTTCCTGGCCACCTTTGGTGTATATGTATTTGTCTTTTATGGTGTATTATGTTTCACTATCAAGTGAAAGGGTCAATTCATAGTGCAATCACTCCTGCGGTTGAACCCCAAAACGACTAAAAACTTGGTTTTATGGAGACGAGAGCACTAATTCTTTCCAAAGCAGTCTCTTGCCTTTTTGTTTTTTCTTTTGCTGCTTGTGTTTCAGCTAGCCTCTCTTTCAACTTCTATGCAGCTTCATGCCCAACAGCAGAGTTTATCATAAGAAACACAGTCAGGTCTTCATCTTCCACTGATCCTTCCATTCCCGGAAAGCTCCTTCGCTTGGTTTTCCATGATTGCTTTGTGGAGGTTAGTGTTAGTTAGACTGCCTCTTCTTGACAATGCATCCACCATACTGTGTTAAAGTTAAACCATACTGCTTCAAGAAATGTGCTTTCTTCTGGTTGTAAAAAAGTACTAAACTCAGCTACCAACACATTATCATGCACCTTCCTTTGCATGAATTTGAAAAAAAGTAAGTTTTAATTGGAAATGATATAGCTAATACATTGGAAAGTGATGTAGTATTTTTTTCAATGAATAATTGCCATTTTTGGATATCAAGACCCTTTCCTTTCAATATGTTTTATAGCCCTTCCCGAGGGACTCAGCTAGTTGTTCCCACCTTGAGGCTCCTAATTATACATTCAACAGATACAAAAATGATTATTGAAGGAATCAGTATAGTGCACTATGCTAGTTTTTCAATTTGATTATGACTTACATTGACTCGGGTTGCCAGCAGTTAGAATTCTCTGAATTCATTGCCTTCAGTAAGTTGGAATCTTTGGATCAAGATCGAGCTGTTCATATTTTAAACTTGGCAAATCAGATTTAAAAAATAAACTCGGAATGTGAGTTGTCCAATCTTTATTCAACGATTCCGATCTACCGAATGCAGTGAATGCAGGGAAATTTGATTGCACCATATCCATTTCCGACTTACAATGGTCATCTACATCGTCCTTGATGTAATAAACAATTTAATGATATGCAGGGATGTGATGCATCTTTGATGCTACAAGGGAATAATACAGAACAAACTGATCCAGGAAATAGGTCTGTTGGAGGATACTCAGTTATAGAATCAGCAAAAAGAGTCCTTGAGATCTTCTGCCCTGGAACTGTTTCTTGTGCAGACATAGTTGCTCTAGCTGCTAGAGATGCAGTTGGAATTGTAAGTTCTCCCTCATTGCATTGCCTATATTCTTCATCATTAAATTGACATCTCTCTTGGTACAGTAATTAACTGAAGGCACTTGAGAACAGGCTGGTGGACCAATGATTCAGATTCCTACAGGTAGGAGAGATGGGATGGTTTCAGTTGCTTCCAATGTCAGACCCAACATTGTGGACACCAGTTTTACAATGGATGAGATGGTTAAGCTCTTCTCTACTAAAGGATTGTCCTTACTTGATCTTGTTGTCCTTTCAGGTGCATGTTCTATGTCCATAGTGCAAATAGTTGTAACTTTACAAGGGAAGATCTTAATTATTGGTTTTCTTCTCTTCAACAATCTTCTCTTTGACAATCTTCTTTCCTTTGACAATCATGGGACTTTGACTTGAATTTTCTAAGTCTTTTTGTCCTGGAGCAAAATTTCATAAAGCAAGGGAATTGAACTGTAATAGATGCTTTGTGGATGAGAACCTGCTCATCAAATTTCTAATAATGTAATGTAATTGATAGCCAGCCATTGCATGAGCTAATCTTCACCAGTATTTGCTATAATATCACACTGCTATAATCTTCACCAGTATTTCTAATTTAGTGATATTTAAACTTTGCAGGAGCTCACACCATAGGAACTGCTCATTGCAACACATTCAGAGATAGGTTCCTACAAGATTCCAAGGGAAACCTTAGACTCATTGACAAAACCCTTGACAGTAGCTATGGTAATGAGCTAATGAAACAGTGTCCAGTAGGTGCAATGCCATCTGTGACAGTGAACAATGATCCTGAAACATCTATGGTCTTCGACAACCAGTACTACCGAAATCTTCTAGCCCACAAAGTGCTATTCCAGTCAGATTCTGTTTTGCTAGACAATGATAGCACACGGAAAGTAGTGGAGGATTTTGCAAACGATCAAGAACTTTTCTTTGAAAATTGGGGCCAATCTTTCTTGAAGCTCACCAGTGTTGGAGTCAAAACGGGCACTGAGGGTGAAATTCGACGTTCATGTGCAGCAACTAATGCATAAAAAATATGATGCAGAAACCAAAAGTTCTCTTGTATAATGGAAGACACCACCCAAACAAAAGCTTCTCTAGATGATTTTATTTGTGTTGTTGTACTTGTTTCTCAATTCTTTGTTAGTAGTGTGATGTGTTTTTCTTTAGGAATGGTAATATTGACATCTTATGAATGGGGAGTAGAATACCAGATAGTTTCTTGAAAATGTTCTGTAAATAATTATTCAAACAACTTTCAGACCAGACAACTTTGTTTTCATAAGGCAAACTGCGAGAACTTTGTGTTATAAGCACAGAGAGCATCTCCGATGGGAGTTGTTTAGGGCTTGCTTAACAATAAAATATCATTTTGATATGTCACATATGATTTTTTGGTTGCTTAAAATTGGAGAGAGTTGCTTGTATAAGCAACCATTTCTTATGGGTTGCTTAACATATATATATGTAAATGTGGAAGAGAGAATATGAAATATTGAAGAAAGAGGGAGAATATTTGTAAGTTAAGCAATTTGATAGAATTCCTATTGAAGTGAAAATTGATTGAGTTGTTTAAAATTAAGGTGGTCCACGTAAAGAAATAAAGTGAGTTGCAGCATCAGAGATATTCTAAAGTTGTTGGAAAGGTTGTTCAAGTTTGTTGTATTATAGATAACGGATTCATCATTGATATTAGGGAAGAAGCCATCTTCCCCTGAAAGTCTAAAATCCATTTCTTTATCTCTCTTTTTTTATAGTTTGTTATTCAACATCAAAAAAATAGACAATAATCGATAACAATTAAGTTAATGATGTTCAAAACTACTATTGACAATGTGTTGAACTTGATTAATAGATACATTAAAATGATTAATTTATTAATCACTCACTTAGTTATATTAATCAAGATTTTGTATATCATTAATCAAGTTATCGGTTAACCAGATACCCTTTCTATTACATATATATTCATTGACCATCAAAATCTTGATTAATGCAAGTGAATGATTAATGAGTTAGTTATTTTGATGTACCCATTAATCAATACATAATTAACTATGATTTTGAATATCATTAGCTGTTATTTATTTTTGTCTCATTTTTTTTGTGCCAAATAATTTTATTGTGCTTTCTAGTAGACAAGCTATATGAAGGACCAAGAAGGCTTTAGTCGAGGAAATATACTCTTTTTAAAATCTTTCATCATAATATAGGAAAAGACAACTCTCCTAATTAATTTGAAAATCGAGCAAGTAAGCTCTATATGTGGATGTAAATTTTAGCCGTACCCATGGATAATATTTGTAACGGATAGAAAATGGGTACCTTAATAGGCATTCGTGCAGGTAAAATAAACGGGTATTTTCTCTACCCGGTTATTAACGGGTCGGGGACGGGTAGTGTAATATCCATACCCACGAGTACCTGCTAAAGTAAATTTATTAAATTACTCCTTTACGGATATATAAACCAAATACTATAATTTTTTAAGAACCCTTATTTTGTTTCTGAAATTTGGCAGCCACAACATCCAAACCCTATCATTTCCGAGCTCCCTTTCCCTTTCATCACCTTTTCATGACATGTATGATTATACTATTTACATATCATATTATTTAGTATATTTGCTATAATACCTTTGAACTACATAAGAATTTCTCATGGCAAGAAGGAACTCAAATCAAGTCAGATTCACATAATTAGTCTAAATTTTATCTGTGAATAAAAAAAATTGTGAGGTGTTTGAATATCCATAAATATCCATGGATACCCGTAAATTTTGATAAATTTGTTTAAAACCCGCAAGATAGATACCCACACGAATATGGGGCATGGACGGATATGAAATTTATTCAACGAGACGGGTAGTGGGGGACTACTAACTCGTACTCACCCAGCCACAGTTATATCCCTAGCTCAATCCATTGTTTTTCTTTTTTTGTCTTTGATCAACATCTCAATATGTAGTAGATAAAGTTGGTCTGAGACAATGGGGTTGGGTAGCTCAAGTAGTTTGAGCTAAGGGTATAAGGAGTTGGAGGAGTAAGAGGTTTAAGCTTCAAACTTTGGCAAAGAAGAAAAAAATTAACATAACAACCAACTACTAACATTTACCTATAAAAAAAAAAACTACATTTTTTGTAAAAGGAGTTTTCTTTTTTGTTGATACATAAAAAAAAAAGTTGTATCATTGATTTGATGTACAAATTTTTTTTTAAAAATATTTATATAATCTATATTAATTCTTAAAAAATAAAAAGTTATATAAAAATCAATGTAAGCGCTCTTTGAGCCGTGAGACCTGCCCTGATAGTGGTGAGCTATCGGGACCCAACTCACCTAAATTTTTTGTAATAAAAAAATAAAAATAAAAATAAAAAGTTATATAAAAATCCTTAGAGCACACATGTACATGCTACCCTCGCCCACTCTCGCGAACCCTAAAACTCATTCTGTTCTGTCATCTTAGCAGCTTCACCTTTGTCCACTGTTTGCTTCACATTCACAGAGCAAGTTGTGGTTGTGATGGCGGATGTTATGGTTATGAGAGAGATTGAAGACACAGCATCTCGTCTCGGTGTCGATCTATCTACCATTGATCTCGACTCTATTCACCTCCCTCCTGACCAAGACTTTGGCATCAAAAGGTATTACCTTTACCGTTTTCTTACAAAATTAGTGAACAAATGCATCATGGGTTGTTGCTGCCGCCATTCTCCATCATTAGGGCTTGTTGGTTTTCAATTTTTTTTTTTTTCAATTGCAGTGATGATGATGATATTTATCAAGAGGAGAGTCTAGAGTTTGAGTCCGGGTTTGGCAACATTATAGTTGTGGACAATCTCCCAGTTGTTCCTCGGGAGAAGTTTGAAAAGCTTGAAGGTGTTGTACGAAAAATCTATAGCCAGATCGGTGTTATTAAGGACGATGGTCTCTGGATGCCTGTTGATCCACATTCTGAGAAAACTTTGGGTTATTGCTTTATTGAGTATAATACACCTCAGGTCTCTGCATATTTTGTTTCCCTCACTATTATTTATATATATACTAAAACAATACTCAATTTGATAAGTAATAACTTTGGTTGCCATGTTCATATGTTCAAAGGTTTTTTTTTTTTTTGGTAGTGATAATCGATTACTTTTTCTTAATTGCTGCCTAATTGCTTTTTTTTTTCTTTCAATTTACTAATCTTCATTCACTAAATGATTACTATTTTCAACTCTGGTTTTGTAAAACTAATAGCTATGGATAGATGTGTTTTCTACATTTGGTGCAAGTATTTCGTTTATGTGTTGTTATGTGTAACTTATTAAACTTTCTTAAATTTTGTCGAAGTGTTGGCTGCTGCCATCAGGAACAAATGTATTTTGCTTTCACAAGTTGACAGAAAATCCCTTCTTAGCACAATCTGCAAGTTTAATGGTCTTGTTATCTCTCTGATTCATTTTGGGTTTCATTTTAGGAAGCTGAGCTTGCTAAAGAGAAGACCCATGGATACAAGTTGGATCGGTCGCATATATTTTCTGTTAATATGTTCGATGACTTTGATAGGTTCATGAAAGTTCCAGATGAGTGGGCTCCACCTGAAACTAGCCCATACGCACCTGGGGTAATATATTTGATCCATTATGTTCTTGTTTGATCTGCTTACGAGTTCAGTTGTTGTTATGCAGATGTATTTTACATGGTCTTGCAACCTAGCTAGCCAAAATTAATGCAAACTGTATTCTTTTTCGTTGGAGTTGTGAGACCTATGTAGATTCTCTTCATATTCTGTTTGGGCTTTATTATCTCATAAAATTGTTCTATGCTTCAGGATTCCATGGATTTATTGGCTACTTCAGTGTTAATGACGTATACTTGACTAAACTTCTAATAAGCAATCTTTTGAAAATTTTATATTTTTATATCTCATAGAGGATTAATTAGGTTTAGATCCCAGCTTGAACAAATTTGTCACAATTATTAATCATGTCAATTTGATATAGATATAGTACTTTGCTATGTCTCCTTTTTTGATAGTATGTTCAAATGTTGGATTAAGAATATTTTCCCCCAAATGTATACATAATGTTACTCGTACCTTTTTATGTTCCCTTACTCTTTTAATCATTACATTTTTCCAAAATCATCCTGCCCTACGTATTATGGATAATTTGGTGTGTGTCATATTGTAATGTGTCATCAATCATGTGCATTTGCCTCACTCATGTATCTGTCTGTACATCGGCATGTATAGTTATGTTATGGTGTTTAGAATATACCATTGGATCTCTACAGTTTACAGTACTCTTCAATTATGAATCTCAGACAAATAGATTGATTTTCTCTCCTTACAACTTACAAGCTTTGCTATATAATCTGTTGCAGGAAAATCTTCAGCATTGGCTGACTGACCCTAAAGCCCGGGACCAGTTTGTGATTCGTGCTAGTTCAGATACTGAGGTGTTATGGAATGATGCAAGACATTTGAAGCCTGATCCAGTTTATAAGCGTGCGGTGAGTGAAAATTTGTGTCCTATATTTTGCATGCTTCATTGCTTTGTGATTATGCTTGTTTACAATATCCTGGGTGTTTAAGTTATAAATATATTTCAATGTGCAGTTTTGGACTGAAAGTTTTGTACAATGGTCCCCAATGGGCACATACCTGGCAACGGTACATAGACAAGGAGCAGCAGTTTGGGGAGGTGCCTCAACATTCAATCGCCTCATGCGTTATGCACACCCCCAGGTTTATTTTGGCTCTTGGTTATGCATTGTTCAATATGCAATATGCACCATCTTCTCATTACTTAGCATTGAAGATATCGACTGCAGGTTAAACTTATTGATTTTTCACCTGGTGAGAGGTATTTGGTAACCTATAGTAGCCACGAACCAAGCAATCCTCGAGATGCAAATGTAAGCATTTGCTTCTTTGAATTACTAATCTTTTTTCATATTGATTCATTGGCATTATTTCTAAATTCAATTTTCTCTTTAGAGGGTTGTGCTAAATATATTTGATGTGAGAACTGGAAAAGTGATGAGAGATTTTAAGGGCAGTGCTGATGATTTTGCTGTTGGAGGTACTGGGGGTGTTACAGGAGTTTCATGGCCCATTTTCAGGTATTCTTTGGTTTTTCAACGGCTTGGATGACAATGATTACAATAATATTAATATTAATAGTAATAATAACAAAAACAATTATTGTATTAATATTTTGCTTATATCTCATTTGCTTACTGGAAGAATATTATTGTTTTCTAGATGGGGTGGAGGAAAGGATGACAAATACTTTGCAAGACTGGGGAAAAATATGATCTCTGTATATGAAACAGAGACATTTTCTCTCATCGACAAGAAGTCCTTGAAGGTCGAGAGTGTAATGGATTTCAGTTGGTCACCAACTGATCCAATCTTTGCTCTTTTTGTTCCCGAATTAGGTGGTGGGAATCAGCCTGCTAGGGTAAGTGCATTTTATGGATCTGCCTTTTAGCATGGATGAAGACCTGTTTGGACTGTTTGAGGTAAAGTTGTATTAAGATCCTTTATTTCCATCTTTTGTAGGTGAGTCTGGTTCAGATCCCCGGTAAAGAGGAACTCAGACAGAAGAATCTTTTCAGCGTCAGTGATTGCAAGATGTACTGGCAAAGCAATGGAGAGTACCTTGCTGTTCAGGTTGATCGTTACACAAAAACCAAGAAAAGCACATACACAGGCTTTGAGCTCTTTCGTATAAAAGAGCGGGACATACCCATTGAAGTGTTGGAGCTTGAGAATAAAAACGACAAGATCATTGCATTTTCCTGGGAGCCAAAGGGCCATAGGTTTGCGGTGATTCATGGTGATAACCCCAAGCCTGATGTTAGTTTTTACTCAATGAAGAGTGCTCAGCATGCTGGTCGTGTTTCAAAGCTCACTACTCTCAAGGGCAAACAGGCAAATGCCCTTTTCTGGTCACCTGCTGGCCGCTTCATATTACTTGCAGGGTTGAAAGGCTTCAATGGACAGCTCGAATTTTTTAACGTCGATGAGCTTGAAACTATGGCAACAACAGATCATTTTATGGCGACAGATATTGAATGGGATCCTACTGGAAGGTAAATAACACAGTAAATCTACAATTCAAATGTTTCTGATATATAGCAGAAAAAAGTTCATTGTTTTGTTTAATGGATTGGGTCTGGTTTTATTATACTAATCTGTATGCTTCTGCAGGTATGTTGCAACTTCTGTGACCTCAGTTCATGAAATGGAAAATGGGTTCAATATTTGGTCTTTTCATGGAAAGCATCTTTATCGGATTCTGAAGGATCATTTCTTTCAGGTATTTATTCCATCAACCTGGCTTTATGCTCTGTGTTTCTGAAGCATGGTCATGTATGTGATGTGATGCAATTCTTGGGTCATGTGCAATAATTTAAGTGGTTATATTGGTGCTAGACTATTGGAATACCTCTCCCCATCCCATGTCTATGTCGGTGTTGTGTCAGTGCTTCATAATATAGTATGTCAACCTTTTCTTCTGTGGTCCATGCTATATTTGAATTTTATTTTTTAGTTGCTTTTTATTATTTAGGTCATTCTAACTAGTGCCCTAAGGGCATTGGTTAAAGAATAAAAAAAATAGAAACTTTGCATTGAGAATTGTAATTTTTAAACTTAAAAAAAATGAAATACACCACTTCCCAATACATAATTTCTGTTTTTGTATCCTTAACCAATGCCCTTAAGGCACTGGTTAGCCCTTAAGGCACTGGTTAGCATTTGCTTTATTATTTTATCAATACATGATTGTAGAGGTATAAAATGACCTTTTCGATATGCAAGTTGTGGTAGGATGGGATTATGGTATTGAGATCTCTTTGATTTGACTTATCTCAGTATAGTTAGGAAGCTGTTTGGAAATTCTGTTGGTGCAAGTTAGAATGTCATGCAATAGTTTGTGTTGTACTGAGATTGTGCAAATTCAACAATGACGGTTTTAATTTAATGGCAGTTCCTGTGGCGGCCAAGACCGCCATCTGTCCTGAGTGCTGAGAAAGAGGAAGAGATCGCCAAGAACTTGAAGAAGTACAGCAAGAAGTACGAGGCAGAGGACCAAGATGTTTCATTGCTGTTGAGCGAGCAGGATAGAGAGAAGAGGAGGATGTTGAAAGAAGAATGGGAGAGATGGGTGAATGAATGGAAGAGGTTGCATGAAGAAGAGAAGTTAGAGAGACAGAAGCTTAGGGATGGAGAAGCGAGTGATGAAGAGGAAGAGCAGGAGTATGAGGCTAAGGAAATTGAAATTGAAGAAGTCATTGATGTCAGGGAAGAGGTCCTTCCCTTGGATTATGGCCACCAATGAGAGTGACTCACTCAGTTAATGTATTAGTGTTGCACACATTCTCTATTTTGTTCAATGCAGTGTATTGAATGTTTTTATTTTTAAAAAAATTAAATGTTTAATTTTGGATAATTAAAATGATGCAGAATAATTTGTTGAAGATACATCATTACTCAACTTCTTTTTACCCAAGAGCAAGTGGTTTTGAATAGCCGAGTTTCAGAGGATTTGAAGTTCAAATACCAATAGTTCTTGGTAAAAATAAAGTTGAAAATAAGGGAATAAAATGGAACTAGAATGGCCCTCCTTCACTACGTGCTAAGTTGTTATATGACTCCTCTTTAATGGAGCTAGCCAAAAGTTATATGATTCTAAATTCCAAACTCTTTAGCCTTCACTTTCAAAACGCTTTTTTTGACTATTTTATTCAAGTGGTTCAAGCAAATGTTCTCTTGATCCCACGTTGTGTTGGCATTAAATTGGAAACACAAAATGAATGATGCACCATTGCACCTAAAACAATTGTGATTAAAGCTATAGCTAGAGTCCAGTTCATATGACAAATATTCTGCTTACAAACTAGGCATCCTGACTGTCCATTCACACTATACAAAAGAGAGCTCCAAAGCTACATTACATTCTAAACAATAAGACAATGGGCTTAGAATAATTTAGTATTAATCGTCGTTGTCCCATAATCCCAGCATCTTTAAGTGTTATCGCTCAATGGTCACAATATAAAGGTTCTTTACGGCACACACGTAGAAGTATGGTTCGTTTGCTTTTTGTCTCTCAAAATAAACAACCTTTATTTATCCCTGATTGTCTTTTGTCCTATAATCCCACTCCGGCAGAATCAAACCGCTAAATTGTATTTGTATTCATTAGAAACCCTTTTTTGGTTACAGAAACCCAATTTTCTTTTAACAATTTAAAGAACATTTTGGTTCAACATTTTCTGAAGACAACTATTTAGCCAATTCTATTCTGATCCCCCTGGGACCACAATTTCAGAACTTCCCATCAACAATATCATGCCATTCACACTCATTCGTACTCAAATCACATTACATCTTTATTTTTCTTTTTCTTTTTTTCCTTTTTTTTTTTTATCATTTCATTAGTATAGCATGTTTGGAAATGCGTCTAATACCACTTGTCTTAAATTATGCCAGAAGCTATTGTGTATATATCACGTTCCATACACGATTCCATGGTAACAAGAACACCTCTGGGACCCTAATATCAGAACTCCCCATCAATGATATCATGCTATTTACACTCAAGCATACTCAAATCACCTTATACCTTTCTTTTTCCTTTTTTTATCTCCATTTTTTTTTTATCATATGAATACTAGTGTGTTTGGAAACGTGTCTAATGCTACTTGACATGAAAATGTGTCTAACGTCACTTGGCATGAGTTATGTCAGTCGGCGCTGTCTACAATGCTCCATCCTCAAGTTAGAGTTTGCATCCTCCATCCTTTTACACCATAGATTTAATAATATAATATTTCAACGGTTAAGATTAAAAAGGGTAAAATGGGTATTATAAAATAATAATTTTATTTATTTAATTTTATAGATCTGAATCATCTGATCATCATCCCCTTAACCCTTCTTCCGCAACCAACCTCCTTCGTCCCCCTCTCTACCTCAGCACCTAAGTCTCAGCCATGGTTATATCGATTTCGTGTTTGCAATAATTTTTCCATGACACCCAGATTACAGCATAGTTCATTTTTAGAGATTACCGATTGAACCCAGTTCAACACCTGTAAATGAACCCAGGTCAAGGATTTTATGTGCAGATCCTGTAAATGACCAAGCAAACTCCATCAAGAGATGGAACCCAGTTCAACAACTTCAACAACTCCCCTCTCTTTCCCAACTCCAAATCTTCCGCCCTCATCAGTTAGATTTCCAAGAAATTCAAAGCAAAAAAATAATGTATTCATTTGTTGGTGACGGCGGCAATGACGGAAAACACTAGTGGCGGGGAATGGTCATCCTGCAACGGCGGCGACGGCGAAGCGTAATGTAAAGAGGACGGTGGTGGTGAACTTTAGTGAACAGGGCAACAATGAACACCTTTGGCAACAATGAACCATTAGCTAACTCTCTATATATATCTTGTGTTTCCTCTCTTGCTTTGTCTCTTTCTCTGGTTGGTAATACTGATTGTTGTGGAGAAGATGATAAATGAAATAATGAATCTAGTGATTATTCAAATATAATTAAAGTTATAATAAAAATTACTGAAACTGGGAGTGATCGAGCATGAACATCCAGAAGAAGTCTTTAAAAGTGCATTCAATTAAAGGGGAATAGTGCCTTCAAATCCAGAAGGGGTTTGCAGAAGTAAAAAAGGGGGCCTCACCAAAGAAGAGAGAGGAATCGTTGAATTTTTGTTTTTTTATTTAATTTTATTTTTTAAAATTTTTTATGTAAAATACCCAAAGTAACCCTGGAGGATTGAAACTCAACTCCCACCCGGGAGTATTGTAGAATCCGCCATCAGAACTTTACATCGATTATATCATGCTATTAACGGTGGGTTTTATGGTGCACTCCGTGCACCAGTGCTCTTCAAATTTAACCGTGTATAGTAAGTCAATTTTGGATCTAGTAGCAAATAAACCGGTTACAAGTCCCAAATGGTAAAAGCCGTTAAATTAGCTCTATACTAAACAATTCCTGCCAAAGACACCTTTTAGCATAGTATGCACCTTTCGGAAGCCTCCAGATCGTTATTTTATTGTATATACAGCACTGCTACCAACAATTTTTCAATTTTCAAAATTTCAATCTTTTAATGATAATCACAAGATATTTTATTTGTCAGTATCCACAATTTCAAATTAAAATTGTTCACTATATTATAATACTTTGCAAGAAATGTAATGCAATCATAATTTAATCTATAACTATATAATTTCTGAATCATTCTCTAGTAGTATTCCCACGAGTGAAGGCTCAAATTGGTCCCTGAAAAATTTCGAGGACTCACTTTTACTCCCTGAAAAAATAAATTAATCATTTAGTCCTTCAAATTTTCAAAGAGGGATACATTAGCCCCTGGAATTAGTTCTGGCGTCCATTTAGTTGCCTACACGTCCCATTAATCATCCTACTTGCCCCATTAGTGGTCTTGTGTGACCTATAAAGAATTTATGACGTGAAAAACTAAAGAAAAATAAATAATTTTCAGGTATTAAATGAAGGGTATTTTGATAATAACTTCATTAAATAAGATGAAAATAGTTGAAATTTGCTTATATTTTGGACAAAAAAAATATGGAAATTTTTGCTTATATTGTGGACCGGAGGGAGTATTTACTTTTCATATATCTCACCTTTCACTCACTCAGACGACATTTCCCTCCGGTATTCCAAATCGGGATTGGCATATATTAATTAGGGATCACAATGGGTAGGGTTGGGTATGATACTATAGTATCCGTCTCCACACCCATACTCGTGTTACCCGTACCCGGACCCATATCAGTATGGGTAACAACTTTAGTACCCTTACCCGTACCCACACCCGCACCCGTTACGACATTTTAACTATGAAAATACAATAAATAACATAAAGAACATTATAACTCAATTAAAAATTCATACAAATATCTCTCAAATCTAGTCATGAAACATTTCAAACCAAATTATTAAACTAAATAAAAACATTTAAAACATCCAAAACAAATAAATATCACAACAAACATCAAAAATAATAAATTCATGAATATGTAAGTTCGAAATAAATAATAAAATAATAGGATATTAAAACTTAAAAGATAATTCACTGTTATATTAATAATAAAATAGTAAGGGATAAAATTGTATAGAAAAGGTTTTAATTATGATAATTAACAAATAATGAAAGACAAAATTTAGGAAAAAATCATAGTCTAAAATAAAATGATAGCAAAATAGTAAACTTTTTTGGTAACTGGTAATATATGATAGATAAAAAAATAAAATTTAATAAGAAAAATAACTATCTATAACAATAATATAATAAAAAACAAAATGAAAAAATTTATTGTTTGAAATAATAGAAAAATAATAGGATATAAAACTTAAAACATAATTCACTATTTATATTTAATAATAACATAATAAAGGATAGAATTGTATAGAAAAGGTTATTATTTGAACTACCTAAAAAATATCACTCCTAACCAATTACAGAGTGTTTTGTCAAAAAAAAAAAATAATTACCAAGTGCAGCTTGATTGGCAACGCCTATCACTGTTTATGTGCAAGAAGTAAAAAAATAAATATTCAAGTTTTATATAGAGGCTTATAACTAAATTCCAGAGTTTGGGGATCTTATCCATAAATATTGTGAATGACCACTTTGAATGGTTACCGGTAAACATTTAGGACCATTGATTCAATTTAGAACAACATCCGATGGTGACAACTAATGTGTGCACTGATGCATCTATACATGATGAGTGCACCATAAAATCGGCGCTATACATCTTTATTTTTCTTTAGCATCTGATTACTGGCGTATTTAGAAACGCGTCCAATGCCACTTGACATAAGTTATGCCGAAAACTCCCTTGAGTAGCTTTTATGTTCCAAACACGATTCTGACAAGCATGATTCTAAACACATGCTACATCTGAAGCTCATATTATTTCTAGCACATCTAATTTCTGATTATGCAGCATGGTAGCATATCATGTGTACATGAAAATATCCAAAATGCGTTCATTTCAAGCCTTGAAAGTGTGCCACGCCTCATGCTACTTTTCCACAGTGAGCGTGATTCCATTCATTTCACTAATCAATAATCACCCATGCTTCTGTCACTTACTTAATTATTTAACATTTATAAGGTTATAAAAATGAGTATACTTTTAAATTTTAATACACTATTAATTATTCGATCAACTAATCATAAATAATTTTTAAAATAATTATCAGGAGAATAAAATCAAATATATAAATTGATTAATAATGAAAAAATCTTTATACATCCGTAACAATTAAAACCTATGAAAATCCCTCCCCACCCACCGTCCACCAACCAAAGATTAAAAAAGGTGTAAAGTGAAGTTACACAATGCAATGCACTCATCTAATCTTTGCACCAAAACAAGCATGAAGCATCCCTATCTGCCTACAACCATTTTTTCCTTTCGCATTTTCATTATGTCAATTTTCAAAGTAAACAAAGAAATAACGTGAAGTGAGAACCAAATTACAGTGAGAACCAAATTTTCGGCTAATAATTTATTACTCTCTATTCACCAAATTACAGTGACAAGTGAAGTGAGAACCCAGAAAGATTTTAAGCAGAGTCCAAATTAACTGCCGAAAATCAAAACTCCTTAAAAAAAATAAAAAAAAATTGGTTGTCTAATTTTTACCACTAAGATTTATTATGATGATTGACCTTGTTGCATCCAATCCCACGCGGCGGCGCGTTGGGCGGCGCGTCAACGACGGTTGCCGACGACATCTCCATCTGGCAAACCCTAACAGCTCCTATCAACCTCTCCGGCAACTCCTCCTCCGTCTGCGCCTCCACCACGAACCCCATATCAATGGTGACGCTCGTCACACACCCCAAAGCAAGGTGCAAGAGAGCGTTAGCGATGGCGCTGCTTCCAATATCAACGTCGATTTCAAAGTAATTAGGTCCTCTATGGTAATTGCACGTCAAAGCCTTCCCCAACAAGCATGCACTGTAATTCCCCACCGCCTTCTTCAGAATCCACGGTCCCTTCACGATCCGGTTCACCAGCTTGAATCGCTGGTTCCTGAAACCATCGTCTCCCTCGATGAACCGGCCGAGGAGCGAACCGGAGGGGACCGGATCCTCCGTGGCGAAGTAGAACACCGCGCTGTGGTGGTCCTTGCCGGGGACCTGGAGGTTGACGGCGAAGATGAAGCTCTTCATGGAGTTGCCGGTGGCTTGGGCTTCGCGGAGCGCGTGGATGATGCGGTTGTCGGAGCGTGAGAGGACGTTGTCGAGTTTGGCGGTGGATTTGAGCCAGTCCATGCCGGCCGGCGAGAGGAGGTAGTCGCCGGCGGGGGATTTTTGGCGTTTGGTGAAGTAGTTTTGGGAGCGGAGGTGGAAGAGGTCGCCGGGGGGAGAAGCCCAGCCGTTGGTTCCGGTGTTGAGGTCGACGTGGCGGAGAGATCCACCGTTGATTGTTTCAGAGATCCAATGGGCTGAATCGCCGGATCCGGATTCGGAGTCGGAGCTCCGACTAGGTTGGTTGGTGGCGGTGGAACACATGAATGAATGGACAGCAATGTTGTTGTTGTTGTTCTAGATTGAATGGAAGCTGATTTTCATGTGTAATTGTAATGTCTACACTGCACACAACACAACACAAGTAACTACTAGTACTCTCTTTATTGTCTCGCGTTGTGAATTTTGAGGATTGGGGATTAAGAAGGAGTAGCAAAACGGAAATAGCCTTCTATTTCTTGGGAAATACCAAAATGCCACTAGATATGATGACTTATCAGCCCTAGAGAGTGGGTATGGTATCACTACACGGACGAAACACGTTGATGCTTCTAATTTCTTTTCCTTTACTTTTTTTTCCAAACCGTTAATTAGCCGACCCACTGGCCAGTGTATACTACTCCCCCTGATCCTATATATAAGAGGCAAAACTCTAAAACATACAGACCAAAAAAATACATTGAAATAAGTTATTTGTAATTAATATTCATATTAATTTACAAATTTAACCCTTCAATAATTAATGAACAAACCTACTTGTATTAAAAGTTGCACTGTCTCGTAAATATAAACTCTATTATAAATAAGGGTAAAATTGGAAATGAGCATTTAATATTTGTCAAAATACATGCATGTCTCTTATATTTTGGAAAAAAAAAAAGTAATCATTTACCTCTTATAATAAGGACCAGAGGGAGTATTACCATATTTATTTATTATTATTAAATAATAATATATAGTTATATACACGTGTTTGTTAATGTTTTTTAATCAATTTAAATTGTTGATTAATTATGTGGTTCCGCGTGTTCGTCTTCCTGTGTCACTGTGACTTTTTTTTTTTTTTTACTAACTGATGTAAAAAATACTATTAAAGAGTATTTAATATTTTTCACTTTTTTTTTTGAAACATATAAAATATTTTTCGCTTAATGCCATATAAAAGAATTATTTTAAAATTTAATTTTTTCAATTTTTTTAAAGGGATGTCTAAATTTTTGTTTTCAATATATTAAGCTTTTAGGTTTTATCTTTATTTAATATGTTTATTTTAAATTTTATGACTATTGTCATAAGGACTTTTTTTTTTTGATTTTTTTTATATAATAATAAGGCATTATAGTTTGTAATTATTTTTTATGATAAAATCTTTGAAATAGTATGTTGATTAGATTCTTTAAATTTTCTAGGATGATACCAAATCTCAATTTAATTGTTATCTATAAACAGTAAAATTTCCTTTGGCCAATTAGCATATTTAGGTAAGAGATATAGATATATTTTTTTCTTCATGAGGTTTACTTTTTTATTGATCCAATCGTTGAAGGCTTAAAGTTGTTAGAAAATTCCAACTAATTACTCTTTACCAAATTAAGATAATTACACATGTTAGTGTAAAAGAGTTTTACACATACATCTAATAATTTCTTGACAAATCAGTATCGTTGTTATTTCTTTCTCTTAATTATTAAAATAAAAGCATATATGTCAAAATGTTAGTGGATGTCTATGTAAAAAAATTTACACTGACAGTGTATACTTCTTTAATTCTTTTTAATAAATCTAAATTCAATGTTGGATAATTATTTTATACAATAATAAGTATAGCATCATGTCAAAATAATAGCAATATGGTTTAAAGAAAGTCATTAATAATCAATTGGGTAGTAGTACTAACAAAATGGCACCATAGATTTTGTTTCAATGAAACAAATGAAAGATATAATTCCTATAGCTTTTAAGGATAGATTGGAAGAGGTTTTTGTATGTAATTAATAATTATGGAAATCAACCTCATCAAATCTAGTTCATTGCAAAATTATGTATTAGTATCTCATTGTTAAAAAAATTTAAACCGAATACCTTGAGTCAACTCAGTTGATTAAGATGCGGGACACGAATCATGAGTATGTGCGGATTCAAACCTCTACAGTACGCTTCACCCCTTTTCCATTTTCTTATCTCGTCTCTCCCTCCCATTGTAAGGCCTCCTACTAGCCTCCTTGGACTAAAAGCAAAAGAAAAAAGAAAATTTAAATTGAAGGTACCCTAATTTATTAATGTTTTTAATTAGAAAATTGTTCAAAGCGGTTAGGCCAAATGGTAAGTTACTCGTGCCCCAAGAGGCAAACTTGTGTTTGAATCCTGCAAGAGCCTTGATATCAGGGAGGAGCTTCCATTAAATGCGGCCTAATTCGAGAGATTAGATGTCTTTACCTAACATTTTATTTAAGAAAAACTACTTGGGTAGGCACCAGACACACAATGCACCCCACCTTGATGACACAAGATAGATCACATGATCCTAGGATGACAACTTGGGCATACATTCACTCAAGACCCTGATGGCCTCCCCCTGTCATGAAGATGGGGAGGTAATCTCACAAGAGGAGTAAAGGAACTTTATGATGACCCATACATGGAGGCCTATAAAAGCTAGGTCTAGTAGAAGATTTACAGCATGTTTGTTTCACATTTTTTCTGATGCAAACGGAAAAATGTATGTCCCAATGAACATTTTTTGAAAGCCGTATAGAGTAGCTTTTGTCCAACTGAGTTCTAAACAGAACTCTGCGTCAGTTTTAATTTAAAACAAATAGGCCATTAGATAGGTTGCCAAGATTGTAAGCAACCCCTAAGGGTCTGTTTGGGAGTTTGGAGGGGAAGGAAAGTGAGGGGATCAAAGGGGAAGGAAAGGGGAGGGAGGGAAGGGGAAGGAGAGTATTATCCCTCCTCTTGTTTGTGAGTGCATATTGTACGAGGGAAAGTAAATGAAGGGTTTATAACATACTTTTACAATTGTACCTTTATTTTAGAAAATTAACATAAGTAATATTTGTTAAATAATATTAATGCACCTTTCAAAAAAAAAATTTCATACTAATGCAAAAAAAAATTATTCATTTTCTTCTAAAAATTGGGGTAAACCCCCCCCCAAAAAACCCCAAATTGGGGTAAACAAAAAAATTGAGGTGAGGAGGGGTTTGGGGGGTTTTCTAAAATCCTAAAAAACTTTCCCTCCAAATTTTTGCACTCACAAACAAGGGAGAGGTTATCATAAACCTTCTCTTTCCCTTACTTCCCCTCCTAAACAAGACTCGCAAACAGACCCTAAAGGTACGTCAAGTGTACTCGAGTAGGGGTGTTCGTGGTTCGGTTTAGATCGGTTTTGAGACAAAAAGTCATCCAATCCAAAGATAAAAAGAGCATGCGGTTCGGTTCGGTTTGGATGGCTTCCTAAACAAAATATGATCCGATCCGATAAAATGCGGTTTAGATCGGTTTGGTTAATTCAGTTTTATAAATGCGAAGGGAAAATGATTTTTTGTGAAGCAAAATAGAACCTGATTTTTTTAGCATAAGAAAATGCACACAGAAACTTAACATAAACATAATCAAATAGGAAAAATATTCTCTATCTTCATCAAAAGTCTAAAAGAGACAAAGCAAATAGTCTCATCATTCACACAGCTCATAACATGCACGGCTGCAGGCAACAATTAAGTAGCAGCCAGCTCATAACAAAGCCTAACATGCACTCATAATTAAGTAGTAGTTCTATGGATCCTTCAAACACTCCTAACATTCAAATACAAAGTTCCAACATCCAAATACATTGAAGAAGCAAAGATATTTGCTCAGAACACAGAAATCAGCTCAAAATAACGAATATGGAGATGAGGGGAAAATGGCAAAATGGCAAAATGAACTCAGAAATCAACTCAAAAATCATCATAAAAACACAAACTTTAATGGCAATACGGCAGATTTGAACGAACATGGAGATGAACGAAATCAATGAGATGACCGTAATCACTCACCGGAGCGATGAGAGCGAAAAGTGACGCGGCATCGAGAGCTAGATGCGACGCGGCGGCGAGAGTGAGATGCGGGCAGCAGCCATGAGGGGAGGAAGTCTGAGACTGAGACTGAGTAGTTGCTAGGTTAGGGTTAGACACTTGATGTCTTGATGATCCAACGAATTGAAGGAGGAAGTCGGGAACGAAAATTAAAATGCAAGATTCGCATAAGAGTAAAACACAAAACGACATGGTGTGGTAACATAAAACACATAAATAGCACATCTGATATAAGACATCGGTTCGGTTCCTGAAGATGCAACCGAAAACCGAACCGATCGGTTGGCAGAAAAACTAATCCAAAAAAATCCAATTAAATTCGGTTCCCATCGGTTTTCGGTTATGCGGTTTTTTTTTTTTTTTTGATCGGTTTGGATCTGAACACCTCTATACTCGAGTTTTGTAGTTCTTGTACTAACAAAAGTTAATCATTTAACCAGGCTAGTAAAACGAATCTATTTAGTTCAAATTTTCTAAAATTATATTTGTCAAATAATAATATCAATTAAATAAAATGAGAATATTACTTAAGAGGATCCCATGGTCTAATAGAAAAGAACATTTTGAATCAAAAAAAAAATAGAAAAGAACATTTAATGTCAAGAATTTTTTAGACGAGTTGGACGGTACCACTGATAAAACTTGTAGTGACCAAAGATGGACCGACCTCGGTTTACAAGTTTTCGGATAAAATTATGAATAGCATTGTACATAGAAAAGTATGCTTATTTTGAAGTAAAATAGGGACAAGCAAATTGTGATGTGTTGAGTTGGAATTCTGTAACAAACTTACAATTAAATGTCCTATGTTTGAAGAGAGATTAATTCCATATTTCAGAAGGACGAGATATCGAGAATACCTCATTTTTTAAATAAAAATAAAGCAACCCCAAACAATATTTGGGATATGTGCTCAACCTGGAGGGAAAAAAGAGCGTAGTGAGGTTGGAGTGTTTTTTTTTTTTTACCATATCAGCTATGATGGGTGTTTTCTTTTGCTTACAGTAAATATAGTTTTCTTTTCATTGGAATTATTTTTACCTTTTAATTTATTATATAGAATTAATTAATAATTTTAATTTCTAGAATTTTTTTGTTTTCATTGAGGAAGCCCTATTATTCTTTTGTTTGAGGTTGTGGTAGTAGTTTCTTGACAACTCTATGGATAGCGAGGTAATTTTAGATGATAGCATAGCATACATTGAAGTGGAGGAAGGTGGCAGGGGAAAAACGCCAGCGTTGACCATATGTTGGACTTTATAGATGTTGATGATTAAGATAGCGGTACATAGACAACAAGGATGGAAAGGGAAATGGATCCTCTAACTTTCATATTTGGTAACTTTGGTGACTTTCTATCTATCTCTCTCATCTTTTATTTTTTTAATCATCTTTTTCCTTCATTTTTTCTTACCTCTCTCATCTCATTTATAACTAAAGTCACCAAAGTTACACCTCCCCAAAGTCAGAGAACCCCTCCCCGACGGAAAGTGCATGAAAACGTCAAATAAGTGAACTGATAAGCCCACCGGTTCATCAGAAGTCTTTTTAGACCACGTGGCAGTTCACTCTCGTGCTTACTGTCACCGTCGCGGCTTCACCTAGCCACCCAGAGAGAAACCAACCATCTAAGCATAACGTCATTACGGAAAAGTTTCCTTATAGAGGCTTCCTTTCACTTATTGCTTTCACATTACGGCTCATATAATCATAATCATAATAAGCAAAAAATAATTTAACCATCATCAATTGATTCCAACCAAACCATCATGCAACTAAGGTGGCTGGCCTAGAGACGAGCAAGGATTTGATGTCTTTGAAGTTTGATGCCTTTGACAACTTTAGGCAAAAATAAGATGAGAGAGATAAGAAAAAATGGAGGGAAGAGATGATAGAGAAAATAAGAGATGAGAGATAGAGAAAAAGATACCAAAGACACCAAATCCAAATGTACCAAATCCAGACCCACATGGAACAGCACAAATGATTTCCGAAATTGTATTATCATGGCGTGGGTACACCAAATAATTGAGAGGTAGCCTTCGGGCAATGACTGTCAAGTCCGATTCTGTGTTTTAAACAAGGGAAGATATGCAACACTCTACACGTGGGGCAATAAAGCTCCTTAGTAGATATAGTTAGGTTTTGCTTTGGACTTTCCCTTTAATCTAATGCGGATTCATTTAAAATACACTGTAGAATGTAGACAGTGGACCGCCACATGCTTTCATTACAAGAATAAATCCTCCCACATGATTTAGAATTATCGCCATCAACTGGCAATCTTAAAGAATTAACGTAACACCACAGGCTGGTAAATATGGGGTCAATATCTAAAGACACGGCATGAGTCATATCTTCAAATCAAGCCTCGTGAGGTTTCTGTGCTGCTTGGCTTTCACTAATTATCACGGGGCTGATACTGGAACAATCAGCATTGCCACCTCATTGCCATCCAAGGTAATCTGGCTTGATAAATAGATCCTCCGTCCATGTTCCCAGGCACACAGCTTTGCCTAACATTATAGGCCAGTTGGATAGGATCTCTCGTCTTCTTTTATTTGCACAATGTATTCTACTCCCATCCCGTTTAACAATAAATAAAATATACTAATGCAATCAACCCCCCAAGTTTTCAATTCAACAAGTGATAAGCACTGCCTTCATTGGGCTATGAAAGGAAACAGGTCCATCCTAGTACACAGCATACACAACAGATAATCCAGACTTCAGGCTGCTACAGATGGGTCGAGTTAGCTGACTTAGCTCTTTATAATGCAAATCTTACAGCACTGATTGTTGAAACATTCATTCATGCAGCGATGCTTGTTATATGAAGTATAAATATTGGCAACAATTACACTGCATAAGCTGAAAACTTTAGCATGACAATATCTCCATTAAATTGCCAAAAGCAATACCATCACACATTTCTCATCAAAAGACTAGCATATTAGCTCAAATGCTCTTCCAAATTTTATTATACTTTTTATCCATATTAACTTATACAACCTCCATCTTTCCAAGATTGACTGGCCAAATCTGAAAAAAAATGCAACACAGCAAGAAAAATGAAACTCAAGCAAGGACATTTTATTGAAAGAATAATATTAGCTAAACTCCCAAGATATGTTTGGACACTAAGGTTATAAAGCATGTTCCCCATAGACATAAACCCTGAAAGGTTGTTTGGTTTAGTTTGGTTTGGCAATAGACGAGCATCTGACATGTGAGTAATGCATGATGGTGTTGTAAATCCTAGCTATGGAAGTTACTTAGGGTCAGACTGCAAGGAATATCCTCATGATTCCCTTAGTATCGACAATCAGCAAAGATAGCGTGCATTTGACCAGACCGGTGAGATGGACTAGTCAATGTGCGCACAAGCTAACCCAGGCATTACCTGGCCGTAATACCCAAAAAATTCCTTATAAGCATCAAATAACTTAATGCAACAAAAGTTTCTAAGGCAAAAGTTAAAAATCCATCATCCATATCATTAACAATTATTGACTAAGCTTATTGAGAAACATCTTTAACCCACTTTATTAGTGCAAATTACATTCTCATTGCCTATCTCCTGAGTAACATGATGAGGCAACCTTACACGCTAGATGCATGCCACTGCCAACTTGAATTTCATAATTTCAAACTCGAGGACAATCTTTGGTATCCTTTTGTCTTTCTAATACATCTAAATTGATATTAACATGTTGCTTGAAAAATCATGGTAACTAAAGCCGGAATATTTCTCGGACACTGTCTGGAACTTCAACACTTAAAACAATTACATAAAACCTGAGTTTAGTTGCTGCTTGATCGTATTCCAAGGAGATTATTTCCATTTCGCATAATAGAAACAAGTCAAACAACTATCTTTGGAATTGCATGGAAGCAAACAACCACCAATGTTAAAAGTTAAAACACTCAAAACTCTCATTCTTAAAGTTAAGGGTGCACACAAATATCTTGGGGGTAGCATGTCAGAAGTGGTTGAGCAACATTTATAGTATGCTTTTTTATGTCTTTAGAAATGTGGTGGAGGCACATTCGGCCACATTTCTAGTTTTTGCATTCATGAGTTTGGTTTGATGATATTTAGTATTGAAACTTGTGTAATGTGGTTTTATTCAAAATTTCAAATGCTATAGTTACAATCATTATAATTATTTTGATGAACTGATGGAGTGATATGATGTCAATTGTAATTTGTAATAAAGTATGCCGGTTTGAGGATATTCCTTAAGGGTTTTTTTAGAGAGTTGGAAGGAGAAGGGAGGGCAAGGATTTGAGGAGGAAGGGAGGGGGAAAGGGATTGAGAAAGAAGGATAGCATCCAACACCCTCCCCTACTTCATTTTTTAACAAAAGAACCAAAACTCTCAAATTTGGGGGGAACTAAAAAAAATGAACTATGGGGAGGGTTTTGGAGGGCTTTGGAGGCTATCCTCCCTTTCCAATCCCTTTCCCCCTCCCTTGCTCATCAAACCCTTCCCCTCCCTCCCCCTTCCAACTCTCAAACAGACCTTAAAAGAAAAGTAATTTCTCAGGATAAGTATCAAAATTTCTCTCAATTAAAGTAACAAAGAATTGAGAACAATTTTAAAAAATTTCCAGCATCGTGAAATTACATCTTATCATCCATATGATTGAGATAACGTTTGAATAAAAATACTAGTGCTCCCCTAACCTCTGGAGACTGGCTCCGCCACTGCATCTCACTGCATGTCACCACCTCCAACACAACATAGAATGAAATTCTAAATGCAAGGAAAGAGCAAATAAGGAGGGGACACATGGTAAAGAGGTAAAAACTAATGCAATCCTATAGGTGCAAAGCAAATTATAAAGAAGTAGCGCAATAAACATTTACCGGAATTCGTCAACAATAACAATCTGGTTAAGAAAACCTTATTTCATAATAATCTTCTTTGAGAGTAACTTGCTTAATAGAAAGAACATCAGTTTTTATTGATTTATTTTTAGGGGGTGCATTGTTTTCAATTAGTTATTCCCATTGTATCTTAACAGTGCGCAATTCTGATAAATCAGAATGCAGAGTTACATCATACAGGATTGCACACTGAATGAAATTTTTTGGGGTAGGGGGGACTCCACAAATTAGGTCAATTCATACATTAAAATCCCAACAATATAATCAAGTGTACAATCATAAGATAAGATGAAGCAACAGCTGCAACACCAACATGAAAACCAATCCATTTGCACTAGTTCAAATTGTAAACGCTGCGATCAATTCCTATAAAATCATGAGTAATTACAGTGCCTATGGAGCAGGGAAACAATGAAAAGTTCCTAGAAGATCAAATAGGGTTCACGAACCTTCTTCTCCTTCTCCTTCAGTGAGACTTTCTCCTCTGCTGCGGCTGTTTCTGTGTGGCTAATCTATAAATCCAATATACCTAGATAAGAGTAAAGTGGAAAAAACAAATATAGAGTAGTTAATGAAAAGTGTAAGAAGAAGAAGAAAGTGGAGAGAAAAGTGAGGACTCACCAGGGCGAGGACATGAGCTGCTATTAGAACAACCACTAATAAAGGAACTGCATCCTGCATCCATGGTCGCGTCGATGGGTATTGCTCCTTTGCCATTTCTACACTCACAAAAATCCCAAAACCCAACCACACCAAAGAACCAGGTTTCGTTCTTTTCCCTTTTCCTTTTTACGTTTTCTAACCCCTCCTTTCCGTCCCTCTCACTCAACGCCCCACGGAGAAAACCCCGACTGAACCCGAGCAAGTAAGTGATTTTTATTTTTAATTTTATTTTTAATTATGTTTTTCATTTTTTAAAGGATAATATAATTGCATTGCATAATTATGGAGTAAATCCCCAATTTTGTCCATAAATTTATAAAATTGTATCAATTTCGTTCTTGAAATTAACAAAATTCAAAAAACGTCCCCGAATGATAAATTAGTATAAATTAGTCCTACATTTTACTCACTTAAAATCAACTAAGTTCCTGACACTGCTAATTTAAAATCAACTTGGTCCATGTGATTACCAATCGAGGGACTAAATTGATTAACATTTGACAATTTAAGGGACGTTTTTGAAATTTTGTTAATGTTAAGGATTGAATCAATACAGTTTTATAATTTCAGGGACTAAATTAGAAATTTACTCCACGGTTATCTGACTAGTGCATAATCTCCACCATTCTAACAAAAATTACAATAAAATCATGATGTTGTTCTCTATTTATCTATTTAGTATTTACATAAAAAAAATAATAACTTCTTGATTTTTTTTTCTGTTATAATTGATTTTTTTTTTAACTAAACGTGAATGAATAAAAAAATCTTATAGAGTAAGTCAACAAGGGAAATAAATTTGGAAGTAACAAGTTTCACCAAATTATTATTAACATAATTATTGACCTCACACCGGGATAAATAAAGTTTTCAACCTTTTTAACGGAAAATGTTAACGAGTGTCCTTAAGATACTGGTTAAGAAATTAAAATAGGAAAATTTTCATTGGGACTTAGTATATTTTATATTGTAAAGTGTGATAAACTTAGTTTTCCAATGAGATTTCACTTTTTTTGGTTTCATTAACCAGTATCCTAAAAACACTCGTTAGCATAATTTTTTCTAATTATAACTCTTGGACCTCTTGAGAATAAAATAAAATACATATAAAAATGAAAAATCCTTTTTGGTGCTCTAAAAATGAGAATTTTAGGATATATTTAATTTATTTTCAGTTTCCTATTTTATTTTTTAAATGAAAAATATAACTTAGTCAGGACTCGAGAGTAAAGGACACGAGATAGAAATCACTAGTTAAGAAATTCCCAAAGTCCAATCTCAGCCGAATCCGAATCCGAATCCAAAAGGGCGTGAAGCTGAGGGCGGTTCCAAAACTGCCAAGTGCCAAGTGGTGTAGACGTGGCAATTTCTTCTGCTTTCAGCTCCCCAACTCATTAGAAGTTAAGAACAGCACAGCACACACGAATCATATCAATGGATCACTCAACCCTTATGGCTTATTGGATGCAGCTACGCATTTCTTCAAACAGTTGGTGTTCCCATGCGTTCTCTTCCTCAATTCATCCCCAAAACTGATACTCAACTTGTTACCTCTCCATATCAATGAGGAGGAATGCCTTCGCCGCTCTCTACCGTCACCGCCGTGCCATTCCTATCTCCACAAGTACCATTTCTCTCTTCACCCTTCCTTCAATGATCAATTTCTATAACCGCATGATTTAGTTTTACTTGCTGAAATTATTACAATTGAATATTGTTAGGTTTATTACTACTACTTTCATTATTACCTATGTGGAACAGTGAAATATTTATCGAGTGAGAGTGAGATTGCTTTTTCTTTCAGATTTACAGCACGAGAGTGTCACTGAAATTATCTTACACAAATGCATGCCACTTGGATATCTGAAACACGTTGAAGTTGTCAAGAGGCTGGATTGCTCATCCTCATCTTGCTTGTTGCACCGAAAATTGTGAGTTGATTCGCCATCTTGCATCTGATATTGTTTTTTGTCCATATAATGTTATATGATTTTCAAATTTCTGTTATATGAGGATGGTGGTGCAGATATTCAACCGGTTTCACCAGCGTGCATGGTGAAACGCCATCTGCTGATTATGCAAAGAGGAGGAGGGAATCACTGGAAAATCAGTTCGGGCGTGCTCTTGGAACTTATAGCACCAGGAGTTTCAAAGCTATCTATCGGTTTGGCCCCTTTTTGGCTTTGTACAGGGCAGCAATCATTTCATTTCATGTGTTAAGGCTATCAATATGGCAGTTCTTTGTTCAAGACATCAAAAAACGTGCAATTAAGGTAACATATTATCTTTTGCTGATGTACTTAGGGAACACGCATTACTTTTGCTTTGGGATAAATGTCACTTTACCAAATCAATTTTATGCCGTTAGTTTCTTCTTCATTAACATGAAACAATCTGTGTGCATGCTTGTTTTGTGGCATGTCTTTTTATTTGGTCACTAAACTTAGATAGTTTCTCAGATTGACAGTTCAGGCATCTTAATACTGTGTGACCTTCTGTTCCTTTGATACCTGGTGGATCCTTCTGAAACCCAGGACTACAATTTTGACTCTTGTTCTTCGTGAAAATTGCAGACATGTGTCTGCTTTTTCTCTGATAAACTGGGTTGCCTTGTAAAAGACACCCATTTCTTCAACAAAAAAGAAAAAAAAATTGTTTTAATGTGCTTTCAAGTGTAACTGTGTAATTAAGCATTATACAAATTGTAAAACCAGTTATATTTATTTTATTGGGAATTCTTCCAATAATAGATTGTGGATTCGTTCTTTTATACTTGTTAGTGAAAAGAACTGGCTGGAATTAACAGTGATTTCCTTACAATTTTTTGCAGTTCCGTGAAACTCTAATATGCTTGGGTCCTTTCTACATTAAGGCAAGTTTCTTTCACAGGTTATTGTCTACTTGTTTCTGGCTTTCTGATTTCATCATGTCTGTCCCCTTTATTCTTTGCATTACTCTTTTATAGTAAAATGTTGTGTGCTGAGGTTGCCAGTTTGAGATATATACTTCACATGAGCATTATTTTCCCTTTCTCATACAAAATTATTCTACTCTAGAATAACAAGTCATTTCGTTCCTGATGTGAAATAACTTGCTGACGGTTTCAAAGGCTTTTGATATACTTTCTAGCTTAACAATATCTATCTTCCCGATTTTTTTGTTTCAATTGGAAATATATCATTCACCTTTGTCTACTTCTAACTTTACTCATAGAAATGCAATAATCATGTTTCCAATTCTTACCCTCTTACTATAGTTACTGTCTCGTTTTATTAAATTTTTCTTATGGCTTCGTAATTTCTTTTTCGGAAGCACTTGAATATAGATAAGAAACTTTTATCTTGTGCTCCTTTTTTTCCCACATCATGATGATGACATTATATATTCCGAGTGAAGCAAGAATTAAAGTTATCTTATAATGAATTTTATAAAAAATAAAATAAAAAATACTTATCTTATAATGAATTTCTCAGTACAGTTCTTTCATTTGACTTGGGCTACCCATGATTACAGCTTGGGCAGGCACTGAGCACCAGGCCTGACGTACTACCAAAAGTATACTGCCAAGAACTTGCTAAGTTACAGGTGCAGTGGCTTCTTCCATTATACTTTAGAGCATGTAATCAAATCCTGCAGATGCATCTATTGACTATTTTCATGTTCCTTTCGTATGTCAACTTGTATTGATAATTTGTAATTCGTGATAGGATCAAATACCCCCATTTCCAACTGATATCGCAATCAGATCTATTGAAACTCAGTTTGGTGTTCCTATTGCTGAAATTTTTAGTGACATTAGTCCAGCACCTATTGCAGCAGCATCCTTAGGGCAAGTTTATAAAGGTTAGTTGCCAGCAAAGATAACTAAAATTTTATTCTGATTTGAATATTTCTTTGGCTCGTTCTTAAATTTGGTATTTTAGAGTAATATTAGCATGTTTGAAGAAGATTGAAGTGTTTACTTTTCTTGCTTCAAGTGTTGCAGCTCACCTGCATTCTGGAGAGCTGGTAGCGGTAAAGGTACAAAGGCCTGGTATGCCACTTTCATTAACCCTTGATGCCTTGTTATTCCATATGATGGGGGGCCAATTAAAACGATTTGCCAAGGCTCGCAAAGATTTATTGGTAGCAGTAAATGAGATGGTGAGTTCCTTTTCTACAAAGAACAGAGAATTGCAGTCCATATTGACCGGAGGTCTCACCTGCATCTGTCCACACTCCATATGTCTAGTATTGAGCGTGAGAGGGTGTGTTGAGATCCCACATTGACTAGAGATATGGCCAAAGTAGTCCTTATAAACCTTGGCCAATCCTCACTTATTGAGCTAGCTTTTTGGGTTGAGTTAGGCCTACAACCCAAATTCTAAGAATTTATCACACCAGCTAACTTTTATGGAGACTGTTCTATTTCAGTTTACATTGCAATTGCTTTATGTAGTAATCATTGTAGATTAATGCAACAGGTCAGGCACATGTTTGATGAAATTGATTATGTGTTAGAGGGGAAAAATGCTGAGCGCTTTGCTTCTCTGTACTGTTGGTCTGCAAGTAAGTTCAACGACTGTGCCAAAAATGCTACTTTGTTATTTTTTTGATGATAATTTTGGCATGTGCAGAATTCAACCAGATGTTTAAATCTCATATCCAAATTTTAGATAATGCCCAATGCTCAACTGGATGTTGTTACTTGAGGCATTTCCCTTAAAGTTATAAATATTAGCTTCTGAGTGATATATACATTAAAGATCCTTGCTTGTATTCAGAGCTGATCATTGTTCCTTAAATATGAGAAGGCAGTCTGCATGTTTTAGTTATGGACTAAACATTTTTGTCACTTCACTTGATTAAATGATGCTTAGTTCCTTAGAATTCAATTTAGAGTGATGACTCTTTTCAAGAGGTCGTAATGAACAGGGGCACAAAAATGCAGGTGGAGGCAATATTAAACACAAAAGAAAAAAGTCCGTCAAAGCTCCAAAAATATATTGGGAATATACATGTACCACTGTACTGACTATGGAGTGGATAGATGGAATTAAGCTTACAGATGAAGCAGGCTTGAATAAAGCTTCTTTGAACAGAAGGGAACTCATTGACCAGGTATAAAGCACAAAATTGTTCTTGGTCACATGCTTCGACTGTTTACGCATGTGATATATCTCTTTTATTCCATTGCTTGTGTGTCTGTGTCCATATCTTTAAATTAGTATGCTTATATGTGTTAAATATAATTAATGTGGACGGTTGGACGGTGTGGACGGTGGAGTCCCATCCATTGTATTCATATGTACATTGTATATTTCTCCTAGGACTTAGCATAGACTTTTATTGTTCTAGGAATCAAGTGCATAGTCAAGTGTATATATATCTTGTAGTCCTATTCATTATTAATACAAGTAAAGTATTCAGTTTTCATATTCAAGTTGGTACCAGAGCTTTCTTCGTTCCTGGTTGGGTGTTGTTTGGGTTTCAGCTGCTGTCAGCATTGACCCGTCGTTTTTAGTTGTCCGGTGACCAGAGTAACACCGGAAACCACCTCAGACGTCGACGACCAGACGTCCCACCAAGCGCCGCCGCCAGATTCGCCTCCACCCTCATGCGCCGCCGCCAAAATTTCCACCCTCTGGCCCGTATGATCCACGTGCCACCTTACCGGCCGTCTTTTTCGTCGCCGCTTGCACCGCCGTGTTCGTCGTCTCCTCCCGGTTCTGTTCGGCCCCTGTTTGGTTTGTGGGTCTGTCGTTGTGCTACCCCTTCTTTGAATCTTCTTGTTGTTTGTATACTGTTGCTCTTCTTCCATGGCAGAGAAGAACAGTTTGAGCCCCTGTTTGATTTCTGGGTTCCCCACCATTACTACCAAGTCAGACAAAGATTATCTACTTTCGGTCAGTGAGTATAAGGAGTATCTTCAATTTAAAGCCACTCAACAGGCTTTTCCTTCGGCCACCATTGCTCACACTGGTAATTCTAAAGTTTGTCTCTCTCAATCTGCATCTGTTGGATCTTGGATTTTAGACTCTGGTACTTCTGATCACCTAGCTGGTAATCCTTCTCTTTTCTCTAAATTGCCATTCCCTAAAACATCCCACAGTGTTACTCTTGCCGATGGGTCTAAAGCACAAGCCGCTGGTATTGGTCAAGCTTCACCTCTTCCATCCTTACCTTTAAATTCAGTCTTGTTTGTACCGGATTGTCCCTTTAATTTAATTTCAATTAGCCAAATTACTCGCACTCTAAATTGTTCCATAACCCTTAATTCTGATTCCTTTGTTATACAGGATCGGAGTATGGGACAAACGATTGGATCTGGATCTGAATCACAGGATCTCTACTACCTTCAATCTTCCTCATCCACCGTATGTGCTGTTTCAGAGTTTGTCGATCTCCTACATCGTCGTCTGGGTCATCCAAGTCTAGACAAGTTAAAGCAGATGGTCCCTCATCTTTCACATTTGAAGACCTTGAACTGTGAGTCATGTCAACTTGGAAAACATGTTAGAGTATCTTTTCCTAGTAGTGTCAGTAGTCGAACTATGTCTCCTTTTGATATTATCCACTCTGATGTTTGGGGTCCTAGTCGTATTCCTTCTGTTCGAGGATATAGGTATTATGTTACTATCATTGATGATTTCTCAAGATGCACTTGGTTATTTTTAATGAAAAATCGTTCTGAGTTATTTGATGTCTTTCAAACCTTTTGTTCACAAATAAAGAATCAGTTTGGAAAACCAATTCATATTTTGTGCAGTGATAATGCAAAAGAATATTTTTCTGCATCATTTAAATCCTTTCTGAGTTCTCATGGCATCATACATCAGTCCAGTTGTCCTCACACACCACAGCAAAATGGTGTTGCTGAACGCAAACATCGCCATCTTGTTGATAGAGCTCGGACTCTTTTAATAAATGCCAATGCACCCTTGAAGTTTTGGGGTGACGCTATTCTTACAGCTTGTTATCTGGTAAACCGAATGTCATCCTCTGTTTTGGGTAATAAAATCCCTCACTGTATTTTATCTCCTAATTATTCTCTTTATATTGTTCCCCCTCGTGTGTTTGGTTCCACTTGTTTTGTCCATGATCTTTCTCCTGGTCGTGATAAATTGTCTGCACGGGCTGTTAAATGTGTCTTTCTTGGGTATTCCCGAGTGCAAAAGGGATATCGATGTTATTGTCCCTCTACACATCACTTTTATGTATCTGCAGATGTTACATTTTTTGAAAATACCCCCTGCTTTGTCACATCAGCTACCTCCGACTCTACTCCATCTCAGGTACTGCCCATTCCTCAACTTGCACAGCCACATGATGACCGCCCGTTTCATCGATATGGTATTTTTTATGAGCTTCGGGCTCTTAAAGTTCCCGAAGTTCCTGAGATCACACCCAGTATTGATCCTTCTGATTCAGCTCCCGCTCCAATCGCTTCTCCCACTGCGGTCTAACCAGTCACTTCCGCTGACTTACCAATTGCTCTTCGTAAAGGTAATCGTTCTATTCTTAATCCCCATCCCATTTACAATTTCCTGAGTTACCATCGATTATCTCCTTCCCATTATGCCTTTGTATCTGCCTTGTCGTCTGTTACCATTCCTAAGAATGTTCAGGAAGCACTATCTCATCCAGGATGTTGACAGGCAATGATTGATGAGATGACAGCTTTGGAATCTAATCATACATGGACCCTTGTTTCCCCTCCTGCGGGGAAACCAGTAGTTGGTTGTCAATGGGTATTTATAGTTAAAGTTGGTCCTGATGGGCAGGTGGATCGCTTGAAAGCCCGACTGGTAGCAAAGGGGTACACTCAGATCTGTGGTCTGGATTACGGTGATACTTTTTCTCCTGTTGCTAAGATGGCATCTGTTCGTTTGTTCTTGTCTATGGCGGCCATGAGACACTGGCCATTATACCAGCTGGATATTAAAAATGCATTCTTACATGGTGATCTGGAGGAGGAGATCTATATGGAGCAACCACATGGGTTTGTTGCTCAGGGGGAGTCAGAACTTGTTTGCATGTTACAGAAGTCCTTGTATGACTTAAAACAATCACCTCGCGCTTGGTTTGGGAAGTTCAGTAAAGTCATCCAGCAGTTTGGCATGATTCGTTGCGAGGCAGACTATTCTGTATTCTTTAAATGCTCATCCTTGAATAAACGTATTTATCTCGTGGTGTATGAGGATGATAATGTTATTACAGGTGACGATCAAGAATGCATTAAGGAATTGAAGCAACACTTGTTTAAACATTTTCAAACCAAAGATCTTGGACGATTGCGGTATTTTCTTGGGATTGAAGTAGCCCAATCAAGAACAGGTGTTGCCATTTCTCAGAGGAAATATGCCCTTGACATTCTTGAAGAAACAGGGATGCTAGATTGTAAACCTATTGATACTCCTATGGACCCAAATGTAAAGCTTCTACCTAATGAGGGGGAGCCCTATCCTGACCCAGGCAGATATAGAAGATTAGTTGGGAAGTTAAATTATCTCACCATAACTCAACTAGACCTTGCTTTTCCTGTTAGTGTTGTAAGTCAGTTTCTCAACTCACCATGTGACAGTCATTGGAATGCTGTTGCCCGGATCCTAAGATATATCAAGGGATCACCTGGTAAAGGGATTGTTTATATGGACAGGGGTCATACTAATATCATCGGGTATACAGATGCAGATGGGGCATGCGATGCTAGTGATAGGACACTTCAGGTTACTGTGTGCTTATTGGAGGTAATCTAATTTCATGGAAAAGTAAGAAGCAGAATGTCGTTGCAAGATCAAGCACAGAAGCAGAGTATCGTGCTATGGCTAATACTACTTGTGAACTCCTATGGCTAAAATATTTGCTCCAAGAGTTGAAGTTTTGTGAGATAGGTCCTATGGAACTTGCTTGTGATAACCAATCAGCATTGTATCTTTCTTCAAATCCTATCTTCCATGAAAGGACCAAGTATATAGAAGTTGATTGTCACTTCATCCGGGAAAAGATCCTCTCAGGCATCATTAAGACTTCCTTTGTGGGTACTAGAGATCAACTTGCAGATATGATGCCTAAGTCTTTACGGGGTCCTAGAATAGCATACATATGTGACAAGCTGGTTGCATTAGACATATATGCTCCAGCTTGAGGGGGAGTGTTAAATATAATTAATGTGGGTGGTTGGACGGTGTGGACGGTGGAGTCCCATCCATTGTATTCATATGTTCATTGTATATTTCTCCTAGGACTTAGCATAGACTTTTATTGTTCTAGGAATCAAGTGCATAGTCAAGTGTATATATATATCTTGTAGTCCTATTCATTATTAATACAAGTATTCAGTTTTCATATTTGTTGATATTGTTTTGATTGTTTCTGATATGTTGATAATATAGATGATTTAGTTTCCTAGTTTATCGTATATCTTTTGTAAATAGGAGATATGCTCAATCCCTATAATCAAGGGATTTGATACTACACTTGTATTTCTTGTTTCTATAAATTCACAAAGCTGAGAGGGTTTCTCTCAAGCTATTCAACAATCTTAAGTTGGTATCTAGAGCTAGGTTTAATCCGGTCACGAACCGGGTCACGAAACAGTCCCTGGCGAGCGTTTTCCGGCGACCGTCTCCGGTGAGTGTCTCCGATCACCAAAGTAAGGTGATCGGACAACTCAGAAACTGCCGGCGATCAGACTCTGTGAAGACCCATCTCTGTACGCCGCCGCACGCGCCGTCCAAGTCCGCTGCCTTCCGAGAGCGTGGGGTTCACGCGCCGCCCTGCATGCGTCCGATCGTTGTCCGGCTTCTTCCGATCACTTTTCCGGCGTCCGCTGCCTCTGTTTGGAGGGTCAAAAAGTGATTTTTGGCCAGTTTTGATTTTCCCCCTCTCATTATGTCCTCTGTTTCGTCCCCTGACGACACTGTGCCCGCTGCTGAGTCTGGTGCTGGTACTGGGCCTACAGGGAAGGGTCTCATCTCTTTTGCCTTCTCTGGAAGTCCCATTATCACATCAGAAAAACTCAATGGTAAGAATTTTGTGGATTGGTACAATGCGGTTGAAGTTTGGTTTTTAGGTCAAGGGCTTTATGAACATCTCACCAAGAAAGAATCAGAGATTGATCAGAAAATTCGTGATGAATGGAAAAGGGCAGATTATCAGTTGGTCTCTCTTTTATGGCAGTCTATTGATCCGAAGTTGATGGCACACTTTCGCCCGTACAAAACTTGTTATGAAATATGGAAGAAAGCTCAAAATGTCTATTCCAATGACCTACAACGCCTATATGCCTCTGTCCACAATTTGGCCACTCTTCAGATGACAGATCATGATCTTCCCTCTTATCTGAACAAAGCACAGTCTGTTATTGATGATATTAAGCGCATTATAACAGGTGATGATCTTACGAAGGTACTAGCAAAACTTGATAATATGTATATGGTCTTTGTTCTTCACGGTTTACATAAGGACTTTGAATCTGTCCGGAATCAAGCTCTAACTAATCCTAACATCTCCACGGTGGAGGAACTCATCGATCGTCTTCTACGAGTTCCATCACCAGTGGAGACATCCGAGATTGGCTCCCAGACAGCTTCTGAGTCCTCAGCCTTTGTTTCTAATTCGGCAAACCGTGGAGGACGAGGCCGTGGGCGTGGTGGAAGAGGTGGTCGTGGTAGAGGTGATCGTCTTCAGTGCACTTATTGCAAGCGCGTGGGTCATACCCAAGACAAGTGTTATTCTCTACATGGTTTCCCGGAAAAGTCAGCCAATGTCACGCAGTCCGACGATCAGAAATTTGAGGTTGGGCATGATAATCAGAAAAGTGGCAGTCAGAATAGTTTTTCAGTTGATGAATATAAGGAGTACCTTCAGCTTAAGGCAGCCCAACAAGCCTCATCTTCAGCAACTATAGCTCATACTGGTAATTCTACGGTTTGTTTCTCTCATTCATCTCCTGTTGGTTCCTGGATTTTGGATTCTGGTGCTTCTGACCATATAGCCGGTAATTCTTCTCTCTTTTCTACTTTATCTTCTACCAAAACACCACATCACATCACCCTTGCTAATGGCTCTAAAACACAAGCCACTGGTATTGGTCAAGCCTCACCTCTTCCCTCTCTGTCTTTAAATTCAGTCTTATTTATACCTGGATGTCCTTTCAATTTAATTTCTATTAGTCAACTTACTCGATCTCTTGATTGTTCCATAACCTTCACTTCTACTTCCTTTTCTATCCAGGACCGGAGTACGGGGAAGATGATTGGAGCAGGATCTGAGTCGCGCGGTCTCTACTATTTACAACCTCCATCCTCCACAATATGTGCTGCCACAGAGTCGTCCAGTCTTCTTCATCGTTGTTTGGGTCACCCGAGTTTGAATAAATTAAAGAAAATGGTCCCTCATCTCTCTAATCTACAGTCATTGGAGTGTGAGGCGTGTCAGCTTGGAAAACATGTTCGGGCATCCTTTCCAAGCAAGGTTACAGGTCGTGAAGAGTCTCCTTTTAGTCTTGTTCATTCTGATGTTTGGGGTCCTAGTCGTATTTCTTCTGTCTTAGGATATAGGTATTTTGTTACTTTCATTGATGATTTTTCTCGTTGTACTTGGTTATTTTTAATGAAAGAACGTTCTGAGTTATTTACTATTTTTCAAAAATTTTGTGCTGAAATACACAATCAATTTGGACAAACTATTCGTATCTTACGCAGTGATAATGCCAAAGAGTATTTTTCTTCCCGTTTTAATGCTTTTATGGCATCTCATGGTATAGTTCATCAATCGAGTTGTCCTCACACACCCCAACAAAATGGTGTGGCTGAGCGCAAACATCGCCATATCATTGAAACAGCTCGTACTCTCCTATTACATTCCAATGTTCCTGTGAAATTTTGGGGTGATGCTGTTCTCACTGCAGGTTATTTAATCAATCGAATGCCATCTTCTGTTCTCAATAACCAGGTTCCTCACTCTATTCTATATCCTCAGGCACCCCTTTATACTGTTCCCCCTCGTGTTTTTGGCTCCACTTGTTTTGTCCACAATGTTGCTCCAGGTCTTGACAAACTTGCTGCCCGTGCCATCAAGTGTGTCTTCCTCGGTTATTCTCGGGTTCAAAAAGGGTACAGGTGTTATTCTCCTTCAACAAATCGCACTTATATCTCTGCTGATGTCACCTTTTTCGAGGATACACCGTACTTTGCCTCACAGGTCTTGTCGGAGTCTGTTTCTCAAGTCTTGCCTATTCCAGTCTTTGATTCTCCTGTTTTTAGTCCGCCTGTCTCGCATATATCAGAGACTGTCCCTGCTGCTCCTAGGTACCCCATAGAGCCATTTCGTCTCACTTACCACCGCCGTCCTCGTCCTACGACTCTGGAAGCTGCACCCGTTGTGGACACCAGTGACTCACCTCCTGCTCCTTCGTCTCCATCGATTCCGGCCCAACCTGAGCCTTCCGCTGATCTTCCCATTGCTCTTCGCAAAGGTACTCGTTCTTCCCGTAATCCTCATCCTATTTATAATTTTTTGAGTTATCATCGTTTGTCTTCCACCCATTGTGCCTTTGTATCTGCTTTGTCGTCCATTTCTATACCTAAAACTGTTCAGGAAGCACTATCCCATCCAGGATGGCGACAGGCTATGATTGATGAGATGACAGCCTTAGAATCTAACCATACTTGGGCTCTTGTTCCCTCTCCTCCTGGGAAGTCTACAATTGGTTGCCGTTGGGTTTTTACTGTCAAAGTTGGTCCTGATGGGGCAGGGGATCGCTTGAAGGCCCGTCTTGTGGCTAAAGGATATACTCAGATTTATGGTCTTGACTATGGTGATACTTTTTCTCCTGTTGCCAAAATGGCCTCTGTTCGTCTCTTTTTATCCATGGCTGCTATTTCTTGTTGGCCTTTAT
This sequence comes from Echinosophora koreensis, assembly GCA_035048595.1. Classification (NCBI taxonomy): domain Eukaryota; kingdom Viridiplantae; phylum Streptophyta; class Magnoliopsida; order Fabales; family Fabaceae; genus Echinosophora; species Echinosophora koreensis. Next base: position 5,505,191 of record JAPCYP010000001.1, on the reverse strand, counting down.
ATCAGCTGGACATTAAAAATGCTTTTTTACATGGTGAGTTGGAGGAGGAAATTTATATGGAGCAACCACCTGGGTTTATTGCTCAGGGGGAGTCAGGTCTTGTTTGTAAACTTCAGAAGTCATTGTACGGGTTGAAACAGTCTCCTCGAGCCTGGTTTGGGAGGTTTAGTAAAGTCATACAGCAGTTTGGCATGATTCGTAGTGAGGTCGACCACTCTATGTTCTATAAACATTCACCGTCTAAAAGGGTTATTTATCTTGTGGTCTATGTGGATGATATTGTAATTACAGGTGATGATCATGAAGGGATCACTAGACTAAAGCAACATCTGTTTCAGCATTTCCAAACTAAAGATTTGGGCAGGTTGCGATATTTCCTCGGTTTTGAGGTTGCTCAGTCAAGGGCAGGTATTTCCATTTGTCAAAGGAAGTATGCACTTGATATTTTGGAAGAAACCGGGATGCTAAATTGTAAGCCGGTGGACACTCCTATGGATCCGAATGTTAAGCTTATGCCAAATCAGGGGGAGCCATACTCAGACCCAGGCAGATATCGGAGATTAGTGGGAAAGTTGAATTATCTCACTATGACTAGACCAGATATAGCCTTTGCCGTCAGTGTTGTTAGTCAATTTCTCAACTCCCCTTGTGATAGTCATTGGGATGCAGTTACTCGTATTTTAAGGTATATTAAAGGATCTCCTGGAAAAGGGTTAACATATGAGAACAGAGGTCATACAAACATTGTTGCCTATACAGATGCAGATTGGGCGGAATCTCCGAGTGATAGGAGATCAACGTCTGGATATTGTGTTTTCATTGGAGGTAATCTCATCTCATGGAAGAGTAAGAAGCAGAGTGTAGTTGCAAGATCAAGTGCAGAAGCAGAATATCGAGCCATGGCTCTCACTACATGTGAACTTATATGGTTAAAACATCTACTTCAAGAGTTAAAGTTTTGCGAGATGGGTCCTATGCAACTGATTTGTGATAATCAAGCAGCCTTGCACATTGCTTCTAATCCTGTCTTTCATGAACGAACTAAACATATAGAGATCGATTGTCATTTCATTAGAGACAAGATTCTTTCAAAGGAGATTAGTACTTCATTTGTTAACTCTAATGATCAACTTGCAGGTGTTTTCACCAAGTCTCTACGGGGTCCACGAATAAGTTACATATGTAACAAGCTTGGTGCTTATGACATCTATGCACCAGCTTGAGGGGGAGTGTTGATATTGTTTTGATTGTTTCTGATATGTTGATAATATAGATGATTTAGTTTCCTAGTTTATCGTATATCTTTTGTAAATAGGAGATATGCTCAATCCCTATAATCAAGGGATTTGATACTACACTTGTATTTCTTGTTTCTATAAATTCACAAAGCTGAGAGGGTTTCTCTCAAGCTATTCAACAATCTTAAGTATATTCAAGTATAATAGTATATGTATTAAGGATTAAGGAGTAGTATTAAATGCAGTCACATTATCTTTTGACTACATATTAAATGCATGATTACTTGTGATGCTAAGCACTTGCAATTGATGCCCCTTGCCTCGTTCTTATGGCGTTGTAGGGATTATACTCCTCTTTGAGGCAACTGCTCGAGGTTGGTTATTTCCATGCTGATCCTCATCCAGGAAACCTTGTTGCGACAGGCAATGGATCACTTGCATATTTTGACTTTGGAATGATGGGGGATATTCCTAGACATTACCGGATTGGACTTATTCAAATGGTGAGAAATTAAATATTTATTTGCCGATGGTCCCTGATGGTGATACTTGTTTTAATTGATGTAACTTATTGATTGGTCCAACATGACTTCCACTACATTTCATGGCAATTTCTTAATGCCAAAAATGCTTGAAAATGTCAAATTTCATTAAGGAGACATGTCTAATTGACAGAGTTCTCACTTCTTTCTCTTCATAAGGTGTGTTTTATTCTAGAGTTTTACGTTTGATGTGGGTGCTTTATGTGAACTTAGTTAATGGTTTTCCCATTTGTGGTGACACTGGAGAAGTCAAAGGATGAGTCAGATTTCGACTGCTCTCTGAGTTCTTATTTATCATTAGAAAACCACTTGTTCATGATCTCTTACAGAAGATATATCTGTCTGTAACTGCTGAGTCATGGTTTCTGAATTTCAAGTATTTGAATTTGAATACTTATTACATAGCTTACAAGAAAATGCATTGCATATTCACTGGAAACTTCTTTTATGATGCTAAAATGATTTTCTGAAATGTGAGAAGTCGTTTCATTCAATGGATTCAGACATTTGATATATCTGTTTCTCTTGGATGAAATGTCCCTTGTACATGCATTGTCCGTGTGTGTGTATTCCAGTTTCTCCTTTTCCTTATATTTCACCTTCTTGCAGAGATGCAGAATTTCATTGAGTTGTCTGTGTCTAATACTGAATTTTTCTTTCAGATTGTGCACTTTGTTAATCGTGACTCTCTGAGTTTGGCAAATGATTTTCTTTCTTTAGGATTTATTCCTGAAGGGGTTGACATACATTCAGTTTCTAATGCACTGCAAGCATCATTTGCGGATCGGACTGGTGAATCTCAAGATTTCCAGGTTTGTTCATGTTTCATCCTCCTTCTGGGATCAATTGTTTGCTGGGTAATAGCTCTACGCCTCTACCTGGTGTTAGATATTTTGGTTGTCAGCCTTCATATCCCGAAGCAGAGTTTGGAACTAAAGAGGGAAACACCAGAAGTGCACAATTTATGCTGTCATTATTTATTTGGTGCTTATTGTTGGAGAGGAATGCAGGGATTTTTCAAGGATAGTTCTTTGATGCAACCTATGTTTTGGGATAGTCTCTTAGGTCTTACCCTCTTTATGGACTATGGTGTTCAGCCAATGGCTACTTCAGAGGGTTCTCTCTGATGAATATACAAAGAGAGACTGGCGAGAGTTGCACAGTTAGTCAGGCTTTTCAGCGTTTTCTGCATGGTTTATTCTTGTTTTATCTGTTGCATTTTAGGAGGGTATATTTTGGTATTATATATTTGATAGTTTGACCACTTACTGCCTGCCTGGTGACATCTATGTCATACATTGCTGTAAAACTTTTCCTTGGTTTACTTATAGGTGCTAGGGAAGACATGGTTTATGATAGAACATAATGGCATCATTTGCTCCATCTATTGACCCCACCTAGTGGGAAAAGACTTTGTAGTAGTAGTAGTAGTAGTTATTGGTGTTGGGCTTCTATTGGGAAAAATCCAAGTCCCACATTGACTAGAGATAGTCTCTAATAAGAGTTTATAAGTAATGGGCAATCCTCATCCTATGAGCTAGCTTTTGGGATTGAGTTAGGCCCAAAATCTAATATGGTATCAGAGCTATCCTAGATCCATTATTGGGCCACCCACCATATTATACACGCACCAAGCCCAATAGTGCTGGGCGTGAGGGGGTGTATTGGGAAAAATCCAAGTCCCACATTGACTAGAGATAGTCTCTAATAAGAGTTTATAAGTAATGGGCAATCCTCATCCTATGAGCTAGCTTTTGGGATTGAGTTAGGCCCAAAATCTAATAGCTTCGAAGCTTCAAAGTTATTTCCTAGCGTATATTTCATATATCCATTTCTAAGGATGTCTTTAACAACAAGCCCTTTCTTTTTATATCTATCTGAAGCACAAATACAGGGTATCTAAGCATTTTATATTTAAAGTTTAATCTTGATTCGGATTTCAGGGAATTATGAGCCAACTATTCGATGTCATGTATGAATTTAACTTCTCCCTCCCGCCAGACTATGCTCTGGTTATAAGAGCATTGGGATCACTAGAAGGCACAGCTAAAGTTTTGGATCCTGATTTTAAAGTCATCGAGTGTGCATTTCCTTTTGTCATTGGGAGACTTATAGCAGACCCAAGTCCTGATATGAGAAAAATTTTGAGGGAACTTCTCATTCGTAACAATGGATCCATAAGGTGGAACCGGCTAGAGCGCCTAGTATGATCTCTCTCTACTTTTCTACTCTGCTATACAATGTAATTGTTATGTGGATATGCTCATTCCAGTATTGCTTGAAAGAAGCTCACAAATTTAAAACTGAAACTCACAAGGCTGAAGTATTACTAATTACCCTCTCTGTATCATAAGGATCATAACTTCTCCAAATAGCATGAATTGCTCTTTGACATTTGTGCTTCACATAACATAAATCTGTGGACTACTTTATTTGTGAAATTGCTCTTGAAAGTTTGAAACGCTATATCACTATATGAGTCATTTTACAATTGCTGCCTGGTATGAATCACGTTATAATTTTACAAGCAGAATTATGCTGTTTTTCCTTATTTTAATAATAAATATAATTCCTTAAACCCTAGCCCTTTGCACTAAATTTTTGGAGCGTTAAAAACACAGATCCCATTTATTTCTGCACTCAATTTTGAATACTCTTATATTCTTGTGGATCAAATTATTATACAACTTTGGACTATATTTAATGTGGATGTCATTCTTGTTTCAGATAGCAGCAATATCTGAAGAGGCTTCTGAGTTAACTGGAGACCCTAGTTCTGAAAAGTTTTCAAGCCCTTCTTCGATTTGGAAATTATTTGACATGCATGCTGTTGTTGATTCTACTGAAGATCTTTTATTATTCATATTATCAAACAAGGGTCTGAGAGTGCGTCTTTTCCTTCTTCGGGATATAGTAGAAGCAGCTGATGCGTTTCTGCGAGATGAAGTGATTAATTGTGTGTTAAACGAGAAGCCTCAAGGCCAGAGGATTTTGCTATTTGAGGTATTGTCTTTTGTATTAGAGTGTGGGCACACGCGTGTATTACCGGGGTAATGCTTAGTTCCTAACCTTCTCACCTTTGCATGGAGGTTATGCATCCTTCACATGTTTAGTTGGACAAAAAACCCATCTATTTGCATGTAATAACACGAAGTTAAATGTAACAATTTTGTTTTACTAAATAAAGGAGGATGGATGTTGTCCAACTATATATGTAGACCTCCACACAAAGCTGAGGAGACCATTTTCCATTTATCTTTATGTATTTATGGATCTTAAGTGCTCACATTTGCCTTGTCCCTGCTCTTCATACTGACCGCTAATCACTCCCACCAATTGAACGGTGCGGTGAAGGATGGGGATCATGTTGATGTGGGTAGTTTGTTAATGGAAACATCAGAAGATGTATGAGTCTTATCATTTAGAGGAAGGATAAAGGGTTTTGTTTAATTGATGTAGCAGCATGAGTAATGAGCATGGTGTCATAGTGGAGGAGGTGGTGGTGGTAATGTAATGGGTGTCGCAGCAGTGGTGAGATGGTGGTGCATTTAACTTATAGTTTGGAGAAGTGTTCTCAATGCTGACCTCAAGGGGCCATTGGAAAGGATGAGAGCGTGAGAATATGATCTTTAGTGAGCCCTTTATATCTATTGTTCTTGTAGAAATTTTGTTTATTAACACCCTGAACCCCCAATCCTCACCCGCCATCCCTCAAGGATAAGGCATTTGAGTTGGGTTGAGTTTTACACTGCTTGGTTCTAGTGTGTCTTTGTACGTGGTTGCTAAACTGAAGGTCCAAAACTAAATAATTTTGCTGTCAAATGGTGGTACGTAAATGTTGATAGGGCTGGCAATGAGTTGAGCTGAAGTGGGTGTCTTTTTCCGTGATTGCTAAACTGAATGTCTAAAACTAAATAATTTTGCTGTCAAATGGAGGTGCCTACATGTTGATAGAGCTGCAAATGAGCTAAGCCGACTGAACTTGACTGGGTTCAAGCTCAGCTGGATGAAAATTTGCTTGGCTCAAACTCAGCTCATTGTGAGCTCACAAGCAGCTCAAACTCAATGGGTCAGCTCATAAAATAGAGAAGACAGTTATTAACTATTCAACTTGTGGGTGGTTGGAATGAGAGTGGGGATCACTTTGACCAACATGGTAACAATCATAAAATAATATAAAATTTAATTTTCAGCTCAAACTCAATTCATGAGTTCACCAGTCTAGCTTATTAAGCTGTTAGCGAACTGAGCTTTTGAGTAGCTTGCGATCTAGCTTGGCTCATTGTCATTTCTATTTCAATGTTTTTCATTCTTTGCATTGCAGGAGCGTGCTATCCTCGCTAGGATTGGGAAAGGCTTCCAATACCTTGGTGAGGTGGTGAAGTTGGCGCCCGGGGAGTGGACAGCTATGCTTATACGGATGGCAGGGAAGCCTGAGGTTCACAAATTTGCTTTAGACGTTATTTCAGCTTTAGCTTTGAATTCTAGCCACAAATTGCAGGAAGCTTCTTGGCTCTATTTATCAAAACTTCTGCACAAATTGTCAAATTGAGGTAGAAATACAGCCGTTGACATACATAGACAAAAAATAAGCGAAAATTTCGTTACACATTCTTGGCTAGAAGATTCCATTCTATTGTGTTTTTCACTTCTTTGGTACACGCCTTCCAAAATTTACTTCTCAGACTTTTTTGACAGTTCATAAAGAAAGACAATTAGATAAAAAAAAAATTTGTCGACATTTTACTGATTTTTTTCATTTATGTATAGATGGACATTTTGAGTTTATTGATGAAAGTGTATTTTCTTTACCAGAAAAAAAGAGGGAAATAAAGGAATTTGCTTGTTTTAATCGTCATATTCAGATTTTCACATTTATGGTACATTATTTTAAAAAGGTGGTATATTAATAAGTTGTTTACATTTTTTAATATAAAGTAGGTTTATTTTTTTGCAGCAGTGTCATACTTTAGATCTTCCCTGCCATAACATCCAATTATGACAATAAAACATGATTAAAATATTGATGATTGCATAGAAATTCTTCACAAATTTGCTAACGTCAATACGTAGCAAGTTTTTACAAGCATCTTGGCAGGATTTTTTATGGATTGATTTATGTACATCTAATTGTTAAAATCTATCCAGTGGAAATGATTAGGAAATCAATTTATCTTTTTTGGGTTTGCCAAACCCACGAGCAAAGATACATTTATTTGGTCCTTCCAAATAAGTCATGCAGAATTGCAGATATAGCTAATGATACTTGTCAATCAATATCTTTCACATTCTTCCACTTAGTTTATCAAATTTGAAAATAGCCAGTGATGGAATTACATGTTGAAGAATGAGCTCAATTTGAAGCTTAATCAGGTAGGACATGTTTACAATCATGAACATGGTTTGCGATTGTTTCTGACGTGTAACCATAATGGGTGCGGTAATTGCCGTCAGTCATCTTTCGTCTATACCATTCGAGTGCCTTTTTTTTTCATGAGCCATGAGCAATGAAAATTTTAATGGATGATTTTCAATTCTACTAATTGAGGCTCAACACATTTTAATTAATGCAACTGTTCTTACCTCTTAAGCATATCAAAATTTAGAAAGGGGGAATCGAAACATTGCAGTCGATGAACTTCCTTTTTTTTTTTAACAATAAACAATGACAAAGAAGTGGGGGTTGGGGTAGCTTATCTGGTTTAAGGTAAGGGTTTAATATGTTGAATGAGTTGGACTAAAGCCTGATAAAGGAGAAATAACTAAACATATTAACATTTACATATAAAAAAAATAATGACAGAGAAGTAGCAAAATGTCAAATTAAGTTAGCCCCGGCACCAATCAATAAGGTATGAGGTATCTGCTCAACTCAAAGATTCCGGTGCTGCCCGCCACAGGATTCCTTGTAATCAAAATCCAAGGTCGTTGTTGATCCTACTGCTAGTCTTGACACGAGAAGTACCGGAAGGCTGTGCCGTCCTAGAAAATAGTTGCACGCAACAAAAAATGTCAACAGTCATAGAATATAAAGTGCAAAAACAGTTTTTAGTCAACTTCAACGGTGTGAAATCCAGGAAACTTCAAAACATAATAACAAAGAAAAATGCCACTGTTATTTCTGCTTTTGTTTGAGGGAAAAGAAAATTTAGACTATATTCTATCTTAAGAGGTTTTAACTTTTAACTTGTGATTGGATACGAATATGACGATATAGATATATAAATTTTAAAAAGATTCATATATATCATACACAATTTTTAAAAATATCAAATTATATGGGAATTTAATTGGTATATATTGACAGTATAAAGTTTTTTTATACTGTCAATAAATCAAAAATCGATACATCATTACAAATCTTTGATTTTTATCTAATTACCTTAAAAGTCATCAATTTTATTATTTCTGATTGATTATCTGTATAAAAATCTTTACATTGACAAAGCATAACCCAGTATCACAAGTTTAATTTTCCAAAAACACACAAACATAAAGCACGTAGGTGACAGGTGTCAGCACAACCGGACGAGTAAACTGCTTTTATTGAGGACACAAGTGCTATTTTTGGCATTGACTTGGTCCTATCCTACCGAAAGGTTCCCTCATCTTCCGGCGACGCGTATGCAATACTAATACATACAGCAACTATTTTTAGTATTAGTATTCATCACTCTCCAAACTACCTTTGAGCTCCAAATCAATCTCAACAATAATATCAAACATTAATTACTAAATAGTCAATTATTATTTTCATATATTTTTCATTCGTTCATTAATTAATTCTTCTCATTAACCCTATAGTTTCATTTTTTTCAAAGAAAAAATGTGCAAATAATTTTCTAAGAAGAAGATTATGATATGTTTGAATGTCTCAACTGAATTGTTGAACAAACAATGAGTTGCCTTGAGCTAAAATCAAACAGAATACCCTCTAATTCCCCAATTCTCTCTCATGCCATTTTTTCTCTCTTCCCTTCCTCAGGTATTTCCTCTCTCTCCTTTATTCAATAGTTCTTCCAAAATCCCAACCTTGTTCAACCTTTGATTCAGTATTCTTATGCTTTTAGCTGTAATAATTACAAGATCTATGTGCAAAGTTCATATCTTTTTGTGCAAATTTTGTTGAGTCTTGTGAAATTAATTAACTTTCTTCCTTGCGGAGTTGTGTATGCAGGTTAGACATGAAAGTGAGTGATTTCAAAATGACCCCATTAATGTTATGAACACTTGGAATAGTTGGCAGGAAAGAATACGCAATAGTGCTCTTTTTTTCTTCATTTTCTTCAAAGAAATAGTATCTGGGTACCCTGAAAAATCAAGTTGTAATATGGGCTATCTCAATTCAGTTTTGTCCTCTTCAAGCCAGGTTCATGCTGCTGCTGATGCACCTGTCACCGGTGGGAGTCTCAGGACCGGTGGGGGTCTCAGGTTAACTTCCTTTCACATGTCCATCCTTCTATAGATCTATAATTGGGTGACTTGTTTTCGTTTATCAGTTTTTGGTCCTTGAGTTTAATACTTACCATTATTGTTATTGGTTTATTCTATTCATACTTGGTTGTCTTATTGAATTTCTGTAAATTATATTAGTGGTGTATTATTTGCATATTCATAACTGACATTTTTTCTTGCTTCCATATGAATTTTGTGTTATTCTATCTCTGTTTTTTGTATTGGGTTCCTTAACCATGTCATTTTGGGATTATGTGTATAAAGAAAACACCATTGACAGGTTCCCCTCTTAGGCGGTTAACCAGAAGATAAGTCTCTCATTTATCTTGTGGAAGTATATTCTAGGAAACAAAAAAAAATGATTTTTATATTGTTGGTTCATGAAGCATACATGTTGAAATCATATGATGTATTCATTGTGTACCAAAATTCTTTAACTAGACCTTTGTTAATCTAGTACTCTATTTTCCCCCCAGTAAATGACTTTCTCTACTTTGTTCTCTTCCTGCCTGTTGTTGTCCTACAAAAATACCATCTTTGCTTGATAATCTAATTAAAATTTGTTTTTCGTTATATATATGTGCTGTAGGTTTTTTGCATTACTGATTTAATTCATTCATTGATTTGAAAAAAAAAGATGGTAGTATCTATTTAAAACTGCATTGAAATTTGATGCCAAAAAAAAAAAAATGGTTATAAAGAATGATAATGCATGAGATGATTGTGACACAGTTTTTATGATTTGTGTCTACAGTCACAATGGCAAATTCAGCTATGGGTATGCTAGCTCTCCTGGCAGGAGATCTTCAATGGAAGATTTTTATGAGACAAGAATTGATGGCGTTGATGGTGAAATCGTTGGCCTTTTTGGAGTTTTTGATGGTAAACTAACTTCTCTCTCGTCTCCATCTCCAATACACACAGAATGGAAAATATGCCATACTTGATGTAACTTAAAATATTGGAAAGTTAATTGTTTGATGTAACTCACTGCTGCTATATGCAAATGCTTGTGTACTTATGCACTTATATACAATACATTAGAATACATAGCCAGCTTTTGAATTTTTGTACTCCATTGTCAGTCTTATCTGCTTTGTGCTTATATTTTCTCAAATAACATACACACATAAAGAGGAAATTTTGGATTTGTTCACAGTTGTGGTCTCTTCTCACCTTCGACCCCAAGCCAATCTGATTGCGGATGGTTTGATTATTCTATTTGGCCATAGTATTGTTTTCTGCACCCCATGAACGAAATCTCTCTGAAGGTTGCTCATCTAATCAATCTTTCTGCAGGCATAATTTCCAGATGCTTCACCCTCCTCTTCTTGAATCCAAATTTCTCTTTTTAGTATTCGTTTTTCTGGCTTCAGAACCTTCATTTATTCCCTATATGAGCAATTATGAAGTGTAGAGTGTTTCTTTATTTGGCAGCAGAATGTATTTCTTTTCTAAAATTTAAGCATGTGGGATTTATTTCCTATTGGCTATACCTATATATAACCTTTGCTTGATAATATTCTTATCTACTCAGAAAAGTAGTTGCAAGTTTCTTGTTTATAACTATTTCAGGTCATGGCGGTGTACGTGCTGCTGAGTATGTCAAGCAAAACCTGTTTAGTAATTTGATCAGTCACCCAAAGTTCATTTCCGACACCAAATCAGCAATAAGTATGTTATCTCTGACCTGTACCTGCGTGATACTTTTACCTGATGTTCTCCAACTTGATAAATCTTGAGAATAACCTTTTTTTTCTGCCAAAAATTTCTTTCCCACAGCTGATGCATATAACCATACCGATTCTGAATTTCTGAAATCAGAAAATAGTCATAATAGAGATGCTGGATCAACTGCTTCCACTGCCATTCTAGTTGGTGATCGCTTGCTTGTTGCAAATGTTGGGGACTCCAGAGCTGTTATATGCAGGGGTGGTAATGGTAAGACTGTTATCTTTATACACATACATAGTATTATGCACATTCTTAGATGCATGCAGTTAATTACTTATACAGTGAAATTGTATCACATGAATTGTAATTTTCTGATTCCTCAAGAGGTCATAATTTTATTTTTTAATTTCAATTGCCATTATTGAGAGTTCGTGTCTGTCCATATCAGCCTCTGGTGGGATGCTGTCTTGATGTCATTTATTATTGATGAATTATAAAGGGTATTAATTTGTTTTTAAGTATGTTATGTTAGTACTAGTGTAGTCTTACGGGTGTATGGATATGTCTATGGCAAATTCTTGTGCGTCTGCTGTTAGAGAATCGCTTCAACCTTCCTATTTTGAATGATTACTTAATGTTTCCTTCCAATTGTTTATTCCTGTAGCCATTGCTGTTTCTCGAGATCACAAGCCAGACCAAACTGATGAGAGGCAAAGGATTGAAGATGCAGGAGGGTTTGTCATGTGGGCTGGTAAGGTCATCATATAGTTAGCTTCTTTTTTTATTCAATTGCAAATATTTATCTTGTTTTGATAACTTAACGTCACATTTGCAGGAACCTGGAGAGTTGGTGGTGTTCTTGCTGTTTCTCGTGCATTTGGTGATAGACTCCTGAAGCAGTATGTTGTTGCTGATCCAGAGATCCAGGTGTGTGTCTACTATCATTTATGACATCCATTCATGGATATTTCATAGAAATTCATGTCAACCTTTGTGCATATAAGGTGATATTCAGTAATCTTGTTTACATTTAAACGAAGATTAAAGGTGAGCATTGACAGATGCTACTTCGAAAATGAATACATAGATTAGAAAGAGCTTCCTACCAATCGTTTTCTCACTGATATTGGAACCCATGAATTTTGTTCTGTAAAAAGGAAAGTAACCGACTTGCATGAATGCATATTTATGCATGCAGTTGTAATTGTTTGCACATTGATCTATGACATTTTTGCATGTTTTGAAATTCCCACAACTTATGTTGGTGAAACAGTATGAAGTGGTAAATCTTATACTCTGCAATCAACCTTGTACAATTTTAGAGCTTCTTTTTTTGTAATATAATAGACGTAAAAGAGACGTCCCCTGTCCTGATTGATCTTCTTTATTCTGTTGACATGGCAATAAACTTTTTTTCTCGCCTCCTTTCTATAGTTGAGTTACAAACATGTTTGTGGTCTTGCAGGAGGAAAAAGTTGACAGCTCTCTTGAGTTTCTTATATTGGCCAGTGATGGGCTATGGGATGTTGTCTCAAATGAGGTTTGCAAGGATTTTTATATCTTTCACTTTCTTCTCTTTGATAACTAGAGTGCATCTCTCCATCATTGGCATTCTTATATTCTCCATTTCCATCATTTTGGCGAAACGAGTGTGGCTCATCTTTACCACTCTAAAGATTGGATGATACACGAGTCATGTCTGTAAATACTAAATACATTGTTTCAAAACAAATAAAGTCAAATGCCAATTCCTAATTTTCCAACTCACTTAAAATTTCAAGCATTCTTCAGGAAGCTGTTGCTATGATTAAACCAATTGAGGATGCAGAGGAGGCAGCAAAGAGACTGATGCAAGAAGCATCTCAAAGAGGCAGTGCTGACAATATCACTTGTGTTGTTGTTCGTTTCTTGATGAACCAAGGCGCTTCTTCTCATAGTACCTCTGGCTAAGCATCCTTTGAAAGAAGGGTTGTGCATCGCTAATGTTGGATCCAAAGATGGGAAGTGGCAAAAATCAATATTTATAGTTGGTGATAGGCAATCCCTGTAGCTGTATGTACCATTCAAGATTAGGAAACAAATTCAAACTCGTTATATATGGCCCTTTACCATTGAGTTGTTCCTCACTATTTCGGTTTCATAATTGGTCCTTATATGTAGCTAGGGAAAAATCAATGTGTGTTAGGAGTGTGGTCAGATTTCTAATTGCACATGCTGCATGTAAACGTGGTTCTTTCTGTCCATGCAATTTTCGTAATGTTAGTTATTTCAGTCCAATGTAACAGTAATGAATTATGGCTTGTATGAATTGTATGATACAAATAAATATAAGAAACATTGATGCTTTTGCATGTGACTATGTTTAATTGTATACGTTCACTTGCGATGTTAAACCCAGTTTTGGAATTTGGACTGCCCTTGAAGTTCAAGGGATGTATGTGCTCATATGTCCTATACACATCTACAGTCTGGAAACGGGAGGGCCAATCATGACCCGGAAAAAATGGAAGGCTGATTCAGGCAACAAAGCGCATGATATAGGAGGTTTTTATAGCACACAAAACTCAAATATATGTTAGTTTAAACAAACGATAAACAGATAGACCTTGATAGGAGATTTTAAAGCAAACTGAATCATAATCCGAGGGATAGATAATCACATGACTGAAAATTGTTTTAACTCCGAAAGAATTAAAAGCTGAAAGAAAATCAATGAAGAAAAGATGAATGAGCAAGAGAAGCATGACACGGATTTATAAATTTCCGGCCCAAAGAGGATCCTGCATTCAGTCCTTAAGGTTATGTTTGGATAGGTGGAAGGAGATGAAATAGAATAAAACGAAATATAATAGAACAAAGAGGAGTGGTGGAATAAAATTCCATTCCATTGTTTAGATGTTGTATTTAGTAAGTGAATGGAATTGGATGAGTTATAAATTTGTAATTTCTATATTACCCTTCATTTAAAAAATCAAAAAATTTACAATCATTAGTACATATATCCTATCACTGCAATGAACACTTATCATAACAGTACTACCCTGTTTACGCTCTTGGGGAAAATGCAAAAAATTATGGTTACTATGGTTATTGAAAGCCCATGGCAACCATAGGAAAATATCCCGTCATGCTACAATGTTGATTATTTCCTGTGTTTTACGTTTTGCAGTATAGTTTAACTGATGGTAAGCATATATAACAGTTCAAATTGTACATTAGTAGTTGTGAAAGGAAATTAATTCGCTGGTTGCAGAAGTAGGGTTTGGAGAAGCCGAAGGAAGCTGCGGAGTGAGATGATTGTGAAAGATATATAAGGGGTTAGGCAAATTAGTAATTTTGGTTCCACATATCTCATTCCGCTAAAATTGGAGGGGGAGAAAAAATGAGTGTAAGTGACGGAATAGGATGGAATGGGTTCCATTGTTCCATTCCATTCCATCTTTTTTTATACAATCCAAACAATAGAGCATCATATAAATTATTCCATTCCATCCACTTCCATCAATCCAAACATACCCTAAGGAAATTGAGAATTTTATATACTGAGCGTTGTTTCTTCAGATTTCAACCTTCATGTTAGATTTTTTTTTTGATAAGCCAAAGAGTATATTATAGAGAGTACAAGGGGTACTCTGAACCCAAATACATAGAATTAGTGTTAAATTACAAGCCAATCATGCCCCCCAAAAACAGCAGCAGCTGCATAACAAGCTCTAAGAAGCTTCTCCTGAAACTTAGTTTTTGTAGGATATGATAGAAGCAACCATAGCCAAGTAGAAAAACTGAGCCAAGAGAGGAGGAAGGTAGCCCCTTAGAAACAGTTCTAGCCCATAGCTTTGATACAACATACCGGGTTAAGGCACCAATCAATGAAAGAGAAGCTACTCTTCTTTGTCGATGCTTTAGACCAGCTCCACACCCTTACTTTTATCAGATCAATTACCTTATCAAAGCTCAAAGTAGCCTGTTTGAAGACAATATCGTTGCGGTGTAACCAAAGTGACCAGACTGTAGCGAACCAAATCATTCTCCACACTTTTCTGTTTCCTTTTGCAAAGAATAGACCACTATGTTGCAGCAACATGTCCTTTAAATTTCCTGACAGAACTGTGACTATTCCCACCCAATTATAAACAGACATCCAAACAAAGTATGAGAAATTACACCCCAAAAACAAATGAAGGCCAGATTCGGATTCTGCTCTGCAGAAACAGCAAAGGGAGGATTTAGGTCCAATTGCAACTCCTCTTTTTAGTAGGTTATCACTAGTAGGTATTCTTTCTTTAATTGACCTCCAACAGAATGCACCAACTTTTAGTGGTACACCTTTTTCCCACAATAACCTGAAAAGATCTTTGTCGTTTCCAACCTCAACTACAGTGATGAGCTTGTATGCAGATTTTACAGCATACGGCTGATTACGGTTTCCCAACCAGCACCATCTATCCTCCTCATTTTCCTTTAAGCTTGTTTGGTTGAGAATACCCAACATATCACCTAGTATCTCCTCCTCCCAAACAAAAAGCCTTCTCCTCCATTGGAAATTCCAGCACCACTCATCATTCACCCAGTTGCTCATTTGATGTATTCTTGCCTCCTTCACCAAAGAAATGTTGTATAACCTGTGAAAAGTGTTAGACAAAGCATCCAAACCTACCCATTTTTCATTCCAAAAAGAAATGTTTTTCCCACTCCCCACTACCCTCGAGAAGCCCTGTGTTAACCACCCCTCTTTTTGTGAATCCGCCCCTTCTAGCATTCCCAAGTCCCTCAACCATAATGAAACCTCTCCACCCTCAACTGTTTTTTCACACCACCTACTCCTCCAACAAGCTGGAACCCCATACCTCACCTTAAGGATGGTCGACCAAATGGACTCTTTATCAGTGTAGTACCTCCACCTCCACTTTCCTAAAAGTGCAAGGTTGAAAGCCTTAATGTTCCTAATTCCCAAACCCCCCTCTTCTCTAGATCTACAAACAACATCCCACTTGACCCAACATATTTTCCTACATTCTTCACTCCCATCCCACAAAAACCTTCTCTGAATTTGTATGATTTTATTCAAGACTTTCTTTGGTGCTTTATACATTGAGAGATAATACACTGGGAGAGCGGATAGGACAGCATTTATCAAAATCACTCTACCTCCAAAGGATAGATATTTATTCCTCCACCCTAGAAGTCTCTTTTGTAGTGAATTAATGAGAGGCACCCATGTGGAGGATCTCCTTTGGTTAGCCCCCACCAAGATTCCAAGGAACTTAAAGGGAAGATAACTTACTTTGCAATTGAGGATGTGTGACGCCTGTTCAATGATCCCGCCATTAGCCTTGATTCCTATCAAGCCGCTCTTGTGGAAGTTTACCCTCAACCCGGCTACTAATTCAAATGATCTTAGGATTCCTTTAACAGCCCGCACATTGGCAATTGTCATATCTCCCACCAAAATTGTGTCATCCGCGTATTGGATGTGAGAGACACCAAAACCATGCTCACTTCCCTCAATAACGAATTCGGATAGGATGTTCTTCTCCACCGCGCTTCGGATTATCCCTGCTAGGCCTTCTGCAACTATGAGAAATAAAAACGGAGCCATTGGATCTCCCTGACGAATCCCCTTTGACATAAGGAATTCATTTGTTGGGCTTCCATTTACCAAAACCGAAACTGAGGCCGAATGTAGGCACACTTGTATCCACGATCTCCACTTATCCGGGAACCCCATTCTAGATAGCATGTAATCTAGAAACTCCCAACTAACCGAGTCGTACGCTTTTTCAAAATCCACCTTAAAGAGCATGCAAGGTTTCTTCTTTTTCTTAGCATAGTCTATTATCTCGTTTATGGCTACCACCCCGTCTAAGATGTTTCTCCCTTTCAAAAATGCAGTTTGATTACCTGAGATAATTGTATCCATGACCCTGTTTAATCTTCCGGCAAGTAGCTTAGCCACTATCTTGTAGATGCATCCAACCAGTAAAATTGGCCTATATTCATTCAAGCTCACCGGATTATCCTTTTTAGGGATCAGAGCTATGAATGAAGCATTACATCCTCTAGCCAATCTCTCATTTGAATGGAAATCCTTGATCATGTTGCATATGTCATTACCAAGCACATTCCAGAATTTTTTGATAAAAGAAAAATTGTATCCGTCCGGACCCGGGCACTTGTTACCCTCACAATCCCAAACTGCATTTCTAATCTCCACCATAGTGAACTTGTCTGTCAACATCGTGCCTTGAATTTGAGAGATTTTTTTAAAATCAATGCCATCCAAATTCGGCCTTACTAAGCTGTCTTGGTTGAAAAGCCTCTCAAAGTGATTGGAAATAACCTGTTTCAACTCCATAGGCTCATCAATCCATCTTCCTTGGTGCCATAACCCGTGGATTTCATTTTGTTTCCTTCTTTTGTTGACACAAGCATGGAAAAATGCTGAGTTTGAGTCCCCTAATTTAAGCCAGTTCAGCCTAGATTTCTGTAACATTATGGATTCTCTCATTCTAGACAGATTCCAGAAATTTTCAAATAGTTTTCTTCTTTCCATCACCTCACCATCCACCAAGCCAGCCGACTCCCCTTTGTCATCCAAAACCTTTATATCCGCCACCACAACCTGAATTTTGTCCTCCACGTTCCCGAATGCCCCTTTATTCCAATCCTTCAATACAAGCTTCAAATTTTTCAATTTTTCTTTAAGCACATAAGATCCCCATCCTGTTGTATTTATTTCCCCCCACTTTCCTTTTACCAAGCTCTCGAAATCCCTGTTTTCTGCCCAGCAGTTCAGCACTCTAAACGGCTTTGGTCCCCAATTTTTTACTGATGATATCAAGATAATTGGGCAATGGTCAGACACCGACCTTAACAGCCCCCATTGTGATAAGTCCTGCCACCTACTCAGCCATTCATCTGATAATAAGAACCTGTCAATTCTACTCATAGAGCTTCCATCCATCCTATGCCAAGTATATTTCCTGCCAGCTAGCGGAAGGTCATTTAGACCCATGTCTTCTATGAATTCATCAAATTCAATCATCTCTGATGAAGTAACCCGGACAGGCGACCCTCTTCTTTCACTAACACATCTAACAGCATTAAAATCCCCCACTAAGCACCAAGGTGATCCCATGTTGTTGGCCCTCAACCCACACAAAGCCTCCCAAAGTGCTCTCTTCCCAGCCATTTGACACGGTGAATAGATATTGAAAATGAAACAGGATTCTGTACTTTCACCCCAACAGCCTTTCACCCCCAGGTAGCCATCACCAACAAAGCTTTCTTCTAACACAAAAGTTTCTGGTTTCCAAAGACACAACATACCTCCTGAATTCCCTAAGGAACTCTTGTAGCACCAATTCACATCGGACCCTCCCCACAAAGATTGACACAGGTAGTTATCAATAACCTCCATCTTGGTTTCTTGTATGCAAATGAAATCTACCTTCTCCTTGTTGATCAAGTTTCTGACTTCCTTCCTTTTAACTCTCCCCCCCAAGCCTCTTATGTTATATGAGGCAATCCGCATTAAGGCACGTTGAGAACCCCTTCATTATTTCTTCCACCTTTTTCTTCATTTCCTTTTTCCCTATCTCTGATTTCCATCTACACCAACTGAGCCAATATGCCTTCCTCATTTTTATTCACTGACATCCCCAACCTCTTGCCCATGGACCATAGATCATTCGCTTCCTTGTATGCCTCTGCTCTAATCAACGCACGATTTGAGATCCGAATCTGAGTTTCTGAGTTTGGATCACTCATTTGTGTTAGTGATAGCTTATTGTTTCCCTGATGCATCGGTTTTTTCCCAGCAGCAATAACCCTCCTTCTTATAGTTTCCAAAACAGTATTTGTGTCAAAAATGAAATTCCGAATTCCTATCTCTGAATCTGTGTATTTGCTCATCCCCTCACCCAACTTAACCACCAATTTGTTTTTTGTATTTCTGTTCCTTCGACTATACACCTTTGAAGTAGTAGCTGCTTCACGTATTTTCGAACCATTTGCTATAGCTTTAAGTTTCTGAATCTCCAATCCACCTTGTCCATCTTGTTTAACGCCACTTGCCTGCTCCAAATCAGACCCACTCCCCGTCTCCAAACAGCCCACCATGACACCTTCAGCTACCCTCCTTTCATTTGAAAGTAGTATATCATCCAGCCCAATGTCCAAGTTAACTGGTTTAGGCCCAATTAACCCTACGTTGGCTTTTGTACCAGTTGAAGTCCCTATTTCCTTTGGGCCAACATTGTAACCCGTTCCTGTGTAGCCCATCGAATTATGGTCACTTCTGTGGCCCATCTCTTCCAACAACTGAGTTGGACTGTCACCTACGACACCAGCCCTTTGTCCCACCGACATTGAGTTACTGACAAATTCTTCTCCACCTTTTGAACCTTTGCGTTCTTTGGGCAGAGTTTTTGCAGGATTTTCGTACACCTCAGCCACCCTACTCCCTGCACCATCTCGCCTGGTACCCCTAGAGTTTCCCTCGAAACTCACATTTTTTCCAAAATTCGGATTTGAAAATTCTGAAATTAACCGTTGGATATCATCCTCCTCGACACCCATATTCAGGTCCGTCTCCGGCACGGCCAAGATACTATTTTCCGCGGAGCTTTCATCATCAGAAGAGAACCCTTCGGACGCTTGATATTTCCAGTCTGACATGAATCTTAGGGAGTTGTCACTGAAAGCCTCCTCCCTAATTCGTATAGAATGCAGAACATCATTGATCTTTACCTTAACAATTTTTTCAATCGGATCCGGGCAAGTAGTGGAGACCAAGACCCTCCCATAATCCAACCTAACTTTATCTCTTGTGGATTCATCTATGGTAATGAATTTACCCACAAGAAGAACTATCTGTTTGAAGAAATCCTCCTTCCAAATGTGAGCAGGGGCACCTGATATTTTAACCCACACATTCCTTTCACTTGCAACTAAGCTGGGATTCCAGGGTCTTATACCCAAGAAGCTTCGTGAGAAAATTTTGTCATTTTGTTTCACCCTCTCATCTAAATCATCCCCATCCAAAGCTCTGATCAAGACTAAGTTCCCCCCCATTGGAGTCAGTGAAACCGATAAGAACTCTTCCAGTCTGAATTTTTGTTTCAGAGATACGATCCCTTCCGGGTCTGCAAACTCTCCCACGTAGCATTCCTTAAGCCATTCCATCTCTTCTTCTCCCACTTTGAATTCCATGCCACACCAACTAGTTGATCTTGATGTTGCCCCCTTGTTGTACTCATTTGGATGACCCTTTATGTTTCCTCTTAAAGGTAGCTGATTCCCTACACTTTCCACCACTTTGGCATAACTCCTCCCACCTACACTTGTACCACCCCTGTTTAGTGCCGCATTAAATGGCTGAACCTTCTGCGCCCTGGACTGGTCTTCACCTCTTGCAAAAGCTGGTAAATTGACACGCAGCTTGTAGGTTCCAATCCAGAGTGAATCTAGTTTCTCCTCCAAAGCCTTAGGATGTTGGACATCTAAGTACCTTACAAACCCGAACCTATTCCCAAATTTGTCTTTTTTGGGTGGGATAAACACATCAATGACCCTGCCCCACTTCATGAACACCTTCCGCATGTCCACAAATCCATGGGTATCAGGGAAGTTTGTAAAGAAAAAGGATGTTGCCCCTTTGTTGTAGTTGTGAATAACCCTCTCAACACGTGAGTTATGAACATAGGTGTTATGTTTACGCTCAGGAACCCTCAACCACTCTCTGTTTTTTTCTCTGACTTTCTCTCTCATACTTTCTCTCTCATACTTTCTCTCTCTCTCTGAGACTTAATAATTTAGTTAACCTTCATGTTAGATTATAAGCATAATTTCATTTCTTACAGCCTCAAGTTTAGTGCATGTTTGGTTTTGCTTACTTTTTAAGGAAAAATCATTCTTTTTCTTAAAGCTTTATCTATTTTGAACGTAAAACAAACTAATTGAAACACAAATCGTAATAAGTAGTTTTTTTTTTCCTTTTATATTAGCCTAAGTAAGTTAAAGAAAAAATGGGTATATTCCCATTTCAATCACACAAATTTGATTTGATGGAACTGGAACAGTGAATTAAAACAACCGGTGGCAGTAAAAGTAGAGTATGATAAATGAGAATGGCGGAGTATTTGCAGCAAGCTGTATTCCTGAGGATGTCATATTGTTCACCTATATATCAGACACAAGGGTCACATGCACAGGAATGCAATTGCAGCTTTTGATTCCAAACACTGGAACCTATAATTGTGTGTTTGTTGGAGCATGCTCTGGTCATCAGCAGAAAATATTAGATTCTAATGTCACAGTAGCCACTTGATGTTCATTCTCATAAATCAAGACATTTATAACTAATTTGTAGTTAGTTACAGTACATATACCGTTAGCTTGTCTTAGCTGTTAGGTTACTTAGTTTTGGGAGGAAAGTTGGTGGAGATCAACATATATACAAGTATACAACTTGTATATATATAAACCATCTAGTTAGTCTATACTATTGAACCTTGGTATGATTCTTGTTTCTCCTCCAATAATGAAGGGATCAAATTACCATTTCTTGGAGAGAGCCCTTCTCTCAAAGAACAAGTTGAAATTCCCTTATATCTGCTGATGATCCATATTGCATGATGCTTGGAAGCGATGTAATGTGATGGTGGTGTTCACAGAGCACGATCGAGAGTGCCAAGGAGTTATGGGATGATGATTTGAAGGATTGATTCTCCAATGGGGATCATTTCTGACTTTCTGCAGGAAATCCATCCGATCAAGCAAGGAGATAGGATGTCTCAAAATTCCATGGGAGGGAGGAGCTGGAACCATTGCGCCCTATATCAACATGCACCTGTGACGTTAGTGTCTCATAGAAAATGAAGTTATGACAATTAAGGGTACAATCTTGATTATATTTAATATTTTCTGTGCAATGGTTCCCCCAAAAAACAAACAAAAGGTTTTCTGTACAATGGTTCACAAACCGTGCATGCATTAATGTAATTTTTTTCCCCTTTAAAAATGATAATTATACCTTGATAAAAAAATTCAAATTGGAGTTGTCATTATGTTCTGAAATTTTATGCACTGCATCATACTGATGCTGTTTGATACAGTGTGCATGCATGATTGCCTTGAATTAATCAAACTGATATTGTTTGCATAATTTAAGCATGTTAATGAACTCAGATCATAAATGACTTCAAACAAAGAGATTCAGAAGAAAATTATATATTTAAAAAAAAAAATTGCACAAAGTATTTGTAGATATGCACCACATAACAAGTTCAATGTCATGCTACCCAATAAGAAACTAGCTAGCTTGCAAGTCGTATACCATGTAACAGATGAATTAGCACACCACCAAACTTAAACATCGAAAAGAGGATACGAATGTTAATGTCCATATAGGCTCATATATATATGCATGAAATTATGAAGTAGGAGATTGATGGACTCAGAAAACATTTTGTCGACAAGGCAGTTTTTGCCCTTACGCACGAGAGTGAACCGAAGTGTTATCTTCATCGTCCTCTTCTCCATGTTAATTACTATACGAAGGAAACACAAATGCAAAGGGAAAATAAAAAAGAAAAATGCACCAACCAGAAGGAAGAGCTTTTCCAACAAAAAAAAAACATCTTCAGGAGAAGGGGAAAGAGACAGGAGAGTAAAGAGTGGAACTGCATTGAGGTGAATGAACAAAATGACAAGGATAGTCGAAGCTTTATATAGAGTATAGAACTTCAATTCTCTTTTGTATTTTTTTTCCCAAGTCAAAGGTCAAGAATTATTGTTAGGTGTTAAACTATAGAGTAGTACGTACTCCTCTTGACAATTTTTTTTGTTATTTTGTTTCATATATCGCAGGATCGATCGAATTATGTATTTTTGGTTTAATAATCCAATAATGATATTTACACCTCAATTTTATTACATCATTCTTATATAACTTTCTTTGTAATAATAAAATAAGAAAAAACACATTTTATTATTCATTTTCTTTATCTTTTTAGTTTTTATCCAAAATGAGTAATGTGTAAAAGATGATATAGCAAACTAATACGCAAATAAGTAGCCTTAATAATTTACTTGTTGAGAGGAAGAAAACTGGTATGTCAACGCACTTGCATGTAGACTATTTAGTATGTATCAGATATATGATCATGCCTTGCTTATCAAGTCACGTACTAGCCACGAAATATTATACCAAGTCATGATCTTCATATTATTTTATAAACAGGCCGGAAAAATACATATCTTTTAAAGTGAAATGAATAAGCGAGGCACAAATTAATTATGAACATTAATTGTCTAAATTGATTTGTTTATATCTTTTACTATTTTTTCTACAATACTAGCAAAGGACAAGCCAAGTATTCCAAACAAATTTTAGAGCACAGTTTTTTTCTCATACATACTGTTTTTCTTTTTTTCTTTTTGGTAGGCGAACATACTGTTTTTCTAATTATGGAAATACGTACAATTTAAGAGGTGCAATACTTCTCTAAGCTGAGTCATTTAGCTTTCTGAATACTTAATTTCAAAATTGTCCTTGAGGCCTACGTAAAATAAGTTTTAAATATTATTATTATTTCTTTGGTATAAAAAGATACTCGATAACCATCTCAAATGGTCTAGTAAAAAAAAATAAAAAAAATTAGCCATCTCAAATGGAAAAGAAATTAAAAAGAAAAAATCTCAAGCTTTGCATGTATTAGTTTACAAATTCATAAAATCAAAGGTAATACATTCTTAAAATTTGTATAATATCAATACGTTTAATTTTTTTATTTATTTATTTTTACTTACATAGTCTATTATAATTACAGTTAGAATTGTACATTATAGGAATCTAACATATAATTTTAAAATGTTAATTTTCTAAAACTCCGATTTGGTAAATTTTTTAAAGTTGCATCATATGATAGCATCCTTGATGGTGCAAGTCATTGGAGTTGTTTAACTTCTTTTTATGGGTCTTACCGTGTCACCTCATTAGTCTTTACTTCATGCTTAATGTAATGTTAAATAGGTCCCACAAGTTAGTCACTTATATATTCACATTTATTGTACATTTCAATTTTTGAAGGAAGGTAGCGAATGCAATCCTCTATTTTTTTTTCCCTATCTTTTTTTTATTGGAAGTTCTTATATAAGAATCGGTTGCTTACAGAAGCAACTCTTATAAGAAACTCATATCCACCTAAACTCACTCCAATTGGTGCACCTATGTATGTAAGGAACGATTGTTTAGCTCTATGCAACCCTTAAGTGATTCTCATTGGATATGCTAAATAGTGGAGTGTAGCAACTCCAATGAATTGCATCATTCAAGAAGTCTATTGGAGTTACTTAATAGGTTCTTAAAATTAAGGACATGTTCTTGTTGGGTTGCCCCATTGGAACAAGTTGTTGTAACTGCCACGTGTAAGGACGGATGCTTATAGAACAAATGGTTCTTATATAAGAGAGTTAATAATAGTGTTAAATTAATATTTATATCAAATAAAAATAAAGAGTTAATATTAAAAATGAAAACAAAAGTAAATTTAAATATAGATGTGGGGTACTTATTGAACCCATTTGGTGAACTTGTAAAAGTTATATCATTGGAATATAGACTCACATTTGCTTATAGTTTAAAGTAAAAAATTGTAAAGTGATATGATAGGAACCATAAAAAATAATTTAAGCAACTCTAATGAATTGCACTCTTGAAAATGCTATGAGCGGACTAAATTGAATTTAAAGACACTAATTAAATCAAGTAATTGTAAGTCTCTGTTCAAGGTTATACCATTCTAATCTTTAATGTCCGAGTTTTATTATTATTTAAGAGTTGATTTTATATATCGACAATATAAATTTGTTTACATTGCATTGTCAGCTAATTACAAATTCTCATGTGTGATTTTTAACGTATTTATGATAAGAATCAAATATTTTTTTTATAGTATAAATAATTTTTACAATTAAAGTAGCTACTTATTAATTCCGTTTATTTAAAGTCATTATAATATACCCGGAGATGAATTTCCACCCCTAGATTTTCATCTCTTTTCCCTTGACGTGTATAATCATCCCTCTCAGAGCAGGGGTTTTTTTTTTTTACACATCCCAAGGCAGTTCTTTGCGTGGGTTCGTATCAATCCTTTTATAAGTAATGTTATTTGTACAACTATTATTGATACCCAAGTAATACTCATACTCACAATTGCATACTATATATCTAGCTACTCTATGTTGGAATATGATATATCTTCATCTCAGGCACACTCACGTCAATATATGATTCTATACGGTCATACGGATGTCCAATATACGGTATCTATACATCTTCAGTTGTTGAAAAAACGTAAGTGTTTTGAATTCCTAGCACATCCCCTCGCGTGGCACGCCAAAATGCGATGAGACCCACACGTGTAGAATACATTTCGTGTTGTTTTCAAAGTTATTATAACATGAAACGATGCTGCCAAAATCTGGTTTTAAAGTTCAGAAATCCTGGTCTCATTTTCCTGTTCTGTAGTGGGATGAATTTATCTCTTCGCCGTTGTTACGTTTCAAATGCTAGTATGCTTGCTACAAGTACAAGATTTTGTTTTTGGCGATTAGGCAATAAAAAATAAACCCTTTTATAAGTAGCTTTTTTGAATTGATTAAAGTGTCGCAATCATTTTGATTAAATCATGAAATATTTATATAGGAATTTCTCAATCTAATTATTAATAGTGAGAAATTTCCAGAAATATGCTCGCCCGGTGGTAAAAGACAAAGGGCGTGTAAAAGGAGATTCTAAGGGTGCGTTTGATTTGCAAAAATTTAGGGGACTGGACAGCACAAAATTTTTTGTCCCCTATTTGATTTGAAAAGTGGTCAGGGGACAGGACAAAAAATGGGGTGAGGGACAGGACAAAAACCCAGAATTGTCCCTCACCAAACCAAGGGACAACTTTTTGTCCCATGGACAGACTAACAAAAGACAAAATTATCCTTACATCTCTCTCCTCTCTCCCCCTCTCTCTCTTTCTCTCTCTCTCCTCTCTCTTTCTCTCTCCCTCTCCTCTCTCCCTCTCTCTCTCTCCTTTCTCTCCTCTCTCCCTCTCTCTCTCCTCTTTCTCTCCTCTCTCCCTCTCTCTCTCCTCTCTCTTTCTCTCTCCACTCTCTCTCCTCTTTCTCTCCTCTCCCTCCCTCTCCCTCTCTCTCTTTCTCTCTCCCCCCTCTCTCACTCTGTCCTCTCTCTCCCTCTCTCTCCTCTCTCTCCCCTCTCTCACTCTCTATTGTCTATATTTATATATTAAATAATATAATATATATATTATAAAGGGTATTTCGATAAATTTAATATTATTTTATTTGTACTGTCCATTATCCATCAAACAATGTACAAGACAAAGAATTGTCCTGTGACTCAAGGATTTGTCCTGTGCTGTCCTGATACCTTTTGCAAATCAAACGCACCCTAAGAGAACAGGACCGACCCATTAGGGGCTAATCAAAAATATTTATTTAATGAGATTAGAGGCAGTATTTAAATATGTTTAGTGACTATATAACAATTTAATAATCCGTTAAACACCAATGGCATCCCAGATTTTGATACGCCAGCCATACCCAACTTTGTGCGAAGGAAGTGCTATACTGCTATTGTCATGCATCACAAACAAGTGTACTAAATTTCACACAAAAACAAGACACAGACTACCAAATCGACCGCAAAAGAGTTTGCAACTTTGCATTGCAATGATCCAAACAAAAAAACATATATACATCCATCAAGTATCCCAACATATTATTATATTGATTAACAGATAAAATAAAACAAAATGCATAAAGTTAAATTAACATGTGGGAACGACGCCGTATCCAGGAAGGGTGTGAGTATCGTCGTCGAGTTGGTTGCGTTTGGCAAACCTGCCTTTGATCCTGGGCCTTGTCTCTGCATAAGCTTTCCGTGAAGCGTAGCGAATAGTCTTCTGGAACTTTCGATTCTTCCTCTTCTCTCTGTACCTCAAAACCCTAGCTTCTCTATCCGCCGCCACACCCTGATCCACCGCCGTCTTGCTGCTGCTGTATATCGTATACGTATTCGTATTCTCATCCGGCACCACCCCAACCTCCATCGACGACGACGAAACCTGAACAAAACAAAAACAACAACAAAATGCGATGATAATGTTATGTCCATTTTGATCTCAAGCAACGGTATTAAAAAACAAAAACCCGAGCCTCATGACATTGTTCTTACACTATGACTCACCTGTGACTGTGAGCTATAACATTTGTAACCGTTGCTCTGTACGGGAACTACACCGTCACTTTTCTGATCCGTTTTCAGATCGTAGTCGAGATCTATGTAAGGAACGGGTTCCGTTTCGGAGAAGTGGTTCAGATCTGCTTTGGGGTTAGGGAGCAACCACGAAGCTGCCTCGGCTTCTTCGGTGCTGACGTCAGCGTCGGCGTCATTGGAGACGAAACGGTGATCGTTGTCGAGGAAGTTAACGGGAGAGCTGACGGAGGAGTTGACGGAGTCGTAGAAGGGTGTGATGGGGAGGCGTTCGTGGCGGGCGGCGAGGGGGTTGGCGGAGTGGATGTCTCGGTCGCAGGAGAGGCAGAGGGAGGCGGCGTCGGCCTTGCATGTGAGGTGCGCGGGGGCCTGTTCGCAGACCTCGCAGAGGGGGAGGCGGGGGTGTCGGGAGGCGAGCTTGTTGGCGGCGTGGACCTTGGAGTCGCAGGCGGAGCAGAGGAAGGCGGAGTCGGGGCGGCAGTAGAGGGTGGCGGTGGCGGACTTGCAGGAGTCACAGAGCTTGGAAGCCATGGGGGGCTCTATGGCTTCCTTTTCCTTTCCTCCAAAATGTGTCTGTGTCTGTGACTGTGTAGTTTGGTGGTGGTTGAGTTGAGTTGAGTTGAGATGTTGAATGTTAGCGTGATCAAGTGAAACAAGTCTATCTATCTCTCTGGTGGGGCCATGGATATCTGAGAGAGGCCAATCATGGAGTGACGTGCGTCAGCCTTAGCCATTCTGTACGAAAAGAACAACTATGGGTGTTTGTCACCACTGTCCGGAAGTATGTAAATTCAAATCTCATTTTATCATGATGATAATAATTACTATGTTTTGAACTATGCAGCTGGCATAATAATTACTATGTTTTACGTATAGTTGATCTCCAGATTAGATATGATGCTATGGGGGTGTGTACCCCTCTTGTAGTCTTTGCCTCTTTGCTGTGTAGACTGTAGTTTGTTTTTCTTTTCATCCTTGTAATAAAATGAATAAAGAAATAAAAATTAAAGAAGTATGGAATAATAATTAAGAATAGAAAATTAAATTCACATTTCTTTATATTTAATTACATTCACATTTCTTTATATTTAATTACATTCACATTTCTTTATAGTTAATTTAATTATTTAATTATATTCAATATCATTTTTGCTTTGACAATTATACCATATATATCACTATTACATTTGTTTCTTACAACATAGATTTTAAGGGATCACCAAAAAAAACATAGATTTTAAGGGATGTCCATGTAATTTTTTTTTACAAGAGTGGATATCAAGTATACTTTTTTTGACAGGAATATATCAAGTATACTTTGGTCAAACCTTGTGAGAGGTAGTGTAATTTTTCTTTTATATATTGTATAATATATATGTTATTGTAAATAATATATCAATATATATAAACCAAACCAAAACTCAATCCAGAAACATATTGTATTTAATTTTTATACAAGTTGAATCTAGACTCCTCTTCTTAGAGTGTGGGGCTAGGGATGATTACAAGAATGAATGTTATGAAAGGAAGAAGACAATTGACAAGCATATGACTAGAATTCACTTGAAAAATATTGATTTTAATTTTAAAAATTTAAACTCATAACAACTACTTTATGAATCGAGATGAATTAAATAAATGTAGAGAAAATTCTTATTTTTTTTCAACACTTTCTTTCATATTTTTCTCATATTCAATAATTCTTAATTTTTTTTTTTACAATTTTCGTTTTATCCGAATTCTTTCTTTTTGTTTTCTCTTTTTTTATCTTCTTTATCATATAAAAAAAAAAACATTAGGAAATTAGGACCGCAGGTCAATTTCAATCCCATTTATCCCCTTTCTTGTTTTCTCCAATAGTTGGAGAGGATTTTTTTAGCATGAGTTCCACACAAAAATTTATCTCCTCCCAACTTTCTCTCCAATACCAAATGATGAAAGTCATGATTTTCTCTCACATTTCTCTCTTCTCCAATTCTCTTTTCCCAAAATCATCCCAAGCAGATGGTGAAATTTGCATCTTAGAAATGATAATCATATATGGGTTGAGTACCCCTTATACTTCTTCTCTATATATTTTTGTTTATTGAAAAAAAAAAATTGATAATCGAATGGATGTAACTTTAGTGCCATCAACGAGATGGGCTATATCACAACTTCCGGATCCTCCAGTATTATTTATTATACAAAGCCCGAAAATCTCGCAAAAGGAAAATTAAACTCTATTAAGCTGGATGAACATCTAGCTAGCCTCAAGTTTGGGCTACGCCACTAGGGGCACAAAGCCTCACACAAAAACAGTGTATAAAGCCTGACACTGGAATGGAAAAATAAAATGCTCCACTTAACTGGGCCTTCTGAGTTGTGGCGAAATTATATTTGTTTCTCTTCATTTAGTAAAGGCTACGCAGTCAAACCAGACCTTATTCGATCCAAATTTAAGTTTGACTTGTTTACCTTGGTAAAATTATAAAGTACGAGTATAAAATATGAAGCAGAGTTACCAATGGCCAATGGGGTGTCGGTGAAGTGGAAACAACTTGTCCCCATAAGGAGGAGGGCTTGGGAAACCCGGGTTCAAATCCTTGTGAAGTTACCCCATTGGGAGGCGGAAAATCAAGGGGTAAAACCATGCTCAATCAGTCGAACCAAATATTGGTCCGATAGCAGGCGCGAAGGGTCTAAACCGTGTTATATTCTGGTGGACCTACTCGGCCCAAAGGGCTCATTAGTAAGGGTTCCGAAACAAAAAAAGAAAAAATGAAGCAAGGTTAAAATGGAGTGATATAGTTATATTGTACCAGAAAATGGAGTGATATGTGTGAGGCTAAAAAGAGCAGATAGACATATGAGAAGGTTTCGTTTTTTAACTTATTATTCCTTATTAAAGAGCGAAAAAAAATCTGTTAGCTTGTATGCTATAAGAATCAAGGCAAAAAAAAAAGAATCAAGAATTCCAAAAAGAAACGAAAGAACTACGACCCATTTGAAGCTTCAATTTTTTTAAAAAAATTTTTTTAACCTTTTTATAATGAAAAAATTATAATGAGCAGGAAATTCCTTCTTATAAGTTGAGACAAATTATCATTCTCAATTAAAAATCACCTGCTCCTTATTAAAAAAAAAAAAAAATCACCTGCTAATGAGGAATTTGAATTTGAATATAGGAGAATGCTAATCAGTTTCGTAAGGATGTTGGCTAAAGATTCAAA
This sequence comes from Echinosophora koreensis, assembly GCA_035048595.1. NCBI lineage: Eukaryota > Viridiplantae > Streptophyta > Magnoliopsida > Fabales > Fabaceae > Echinosophora > Echinosophora koreensis. The sequence continues at coordinate 5,474,779 of JAPCYP010000001.1, read as the reverse complement.
ACAGAAAAATCTGTATAGAAAAATTTTGTATACAATATATTGAAAAATGTCATAATTATAAACTCTCTAATATAAAATTTTATTTTATTAGTTAATTCATTAAACAGCAACACCCTTAAACATGAGTCATAAAATTATCGATTCAAAGGCCAATTTGATGAGTCAAAGTAATCATTATATATTATACATTTTATTTCAGGTATGAAATTATTTGAAGTAAATATTTCTAAAATTTTAAGCAAGGTCAAAGTACAATAACAGTTTAATAATGTTCTATTCCTCCTCCCACTGCATGCAATAGAATGATATGCCTTTATTTTGAGACAAATGAAAATCAAGTATCGAATATATTCAGTAATGTCCATTCCAAGCATAAAAATGTCGTTTCTGTTGTTTATAAGCCACATCCACAGCAGTGACATGCAGCGCATTATATATGTCTCTTTTTTTCAATTCCATGACCATCTACATGGCCTGCGCGCCTTTGTTTATCCAGCTATCAATGGCAACAGCATATTTTCAGAGTATGTGTACAATGCTCGTACATATTCCCATCACAGTTTCTTATCAACATTCTTCTTTAATTAACCATAGTTTTCGTTTCCTGCAACGATATATATAAGAAATTGTTGGAATACAATTCACTTTTTGTGTGTGTTAGTGTGGTTAGTAATTAGTTAGAATTTGTTAATATGTTAAGTGCTAGTTAGTTGTAAAGAGTAAGCACTATATAATAAGTGCACTGTGTAAGTGTGAATAATCAATAGTGTAAAGTGTGTAGTGTGAAATTTCAGATTTTCGTATTTCTCTTCTATTCTCTGCTTGCTTTCATTCTCTGTTCTAGTGTGCATTGTGAGTGTGTGCAAGATTAAAGTGTTCTTGTAATAACATAAATCACATTAAGAAATTTACACAAGTTGGACAAATTATACATAAAATTAGATAATATATCTGTTTCTTCTTTGATGCTATTATTTGCGTTAAAAAAAAAAAAACAGTTTATATGTCTAATAATTGTCAATAATGAAAAATGTCGTTGAAAATGTTAGCCAAATCCACGGGTTAGAAGCAATGTTGCAGCATCTTCTCCTTTGCCATTGCCATATTTTCTCGACGTAGTATTTTTCCATCTTAAGCAATGTTTTTCGATTTGGGGTATTATTCACCAAATCTACGTGGATGGATGTGGATGATGGAGGCCGAGTAGAAGGCATAGTACAATTAGTACAACAAAACGAAGAAGAAAACAGCAAGCATATATTTAAATTTAATTAAATGTCTTAAAGGTTGAATGAGGTTTCTGCCCAAAAAGGCTAAAACCTTTGTCAGCATATAAACTTATCCAATCTGCAAAGCTACGTTTATCTGGTTATAGATAATGGTAACCAAGAAAGGAAGGGGAAAAGAAAGAACATACATGCAACTGAATACAAGGTACTAAAATTCTGTTAAAATGTATTCCGTGTGTATATATAATACGGACCGCAAGCACAGATTCCTGGCGTAAGAAAATTAATTAAAGAGAAAAATTGCCACCAAAAAATTAAAAGAATAATGAGGCATCATTGCTTTAGACAAATGAGAGAAATGACATCTTACAACGTCTATTCGCAGCAATCCTTTTTTCTTTTTCTTTTTTTTTGTGTTTCTTTACGTGTATATATCATTGTTTCGTTGTATTATAGGCAGATAAAAAAAAATCGTTGTTTTAGGTTGGCATGAAAACTTTGGAACATTCATGAGCAATTTGGTATTTATTATTGTAGTTTCTAGTGGTTAGTATATATGCCCAAAATATTGTTGGAACAATTGTGTTTTATAAACTTTCTGATATTTGATCCTTGAGAATTCCATTTGGAATAATTAACAATAACTTTGGGCACTTTATATACTTGTGAGTTTGTCGACCAGTTATAACAAGGTGTCATTTTGCTATTGTGTTTGCATTAGTGACTACGTTGGTTTGTTTTTATTGATATGATCTTTGATGTTTTGTTGATTGCTTTAAATGTTGTGGGCCTCTAAAATTTTCAGTATCCACTTGGTACTAGCTTTAAGGATATTTAATGTCTAAGAGAGGTTGCTTTCATCTTAATATCAGGGACCTTATGAAACTTGACAACCGAGACAATTGAGCATTTTTTTGTTTAATGAATTTTGCAGTCACGTGTTTTGATGCTAATTTATGTTAAATGAAATTTTATTTTATTTAATATAAAAAAATTATTTTATTGGCAAGGATTGCGATTAATGTTATAGATTAACCAAGTCACCGCACATGTTATCCATTGGAGTTGCTTAAGTTTGATTCTTATGAGTCATATTATGTCACCTCACAACTTTTTTCCTTATTGGAGTACCAACTAGCTAAATGTAGTTATTGGGTAGTGGGTACAGTAATTAGTTTGTTGCATTCTTATTTCATTAAAAAAAATGATACTCTTTGTGCCGTAAAATGAAGTGTGCCATTAACAATGGATTAACCAAAAATCATGGAAACAATACTTATCTTGAGGAGAGGCAACGTATCTTATGGAAAGAATACGAAGAAGTTTTATTTCAAGAAGAGGTGTTGTGGTTTCAAAAATCTAGATCCAAGTGGCTTACCTTTGGTGATAGAAATTCTTGCTATTTTCATGGCATTACTACTATCAGGTGTCGAAGGAATAAAATTGATACTCTTCAAGATAACTCAGGTGCGTGGATTGTTAAACCCGAAGAGTTGGAGAATATGGTTACAGGATACTATAAGGAGTTGTTTAAAGATCAAGAGGCTTTCATTCCTTTCTGCCTAAGGCGTTCTTTTCCTACTCTTGAAGAGCATCACCTCTTGGCTCTTAACAGGGAAGTATCAAGTGATGAAATTTATAGGGCAATAAAAATATGGGTGCTTTCAAAGCACTAGGCCCAGATGGCTTTCAAGCCATTTTTTATCAAAGCCAGTGGAATATCCTAGGTAATGATTTTTGCAATATGATTAAAGGTTTATTCCAGGACCCGAGCAAGATAAGGGAGATTAATGAAACCTTTATTACCCTTATCCCGAAAGTTGATAATGTTGTCACAGTGAAGGATTTTCGGCCAATTAGTGTGTGCAATGTCTCATATAAAGTCATTACTAAAATCATTGCCCAACGTCTGAGAGGTCATATGAATTTTCTAGTGAGCCCTTGCCAGTCAAGTTTCATCCCTAACCGTCAGAGTAGTGATAACATAGTCGTTGCGCAGGAAGTTTTTCACTCTATGAGATTAAAGAAAGGTGCTAAAGGCTGGATGGCTTTGAAGATTGATCTAGAGAAAGCATATGACCGTCTAAAATGGGACTTTATCAGGGAAACTTTGGTTGATATTGGATGCCCTGATGACCTAGTGAATATCATTTGGCATTGTATCTCTTCCCCTAGTATGAAAGTCCTATGGCATGGTGAAGCCTTGGAAGAATTCAAGCCTGAGCGAGGGATACGTCAAGGAGACCCTCTCTCTCCTTATTTATTTGTTCTTTGTATTGAGCGCCTTTTTCACTTGATTTCTCTTGCTGAAGATCATCATTTTTGGAAGCCCATTCGGTTGGTTAGGGGTGGTCCGAATATTTCTCACCTAGCCTTTGCTGATGATCTCCTTCTCTTTGCCGAGGCATCCCTAGATCAAGTGGAGGTTATTAGTACGATTCTTGATCTATTTTGCTCTAGTTCTGGCCAGAAAATCAATCATCAAAAGTCCCACATATATTTTTCTAATAACGTCCAGTGGCAGATTAGAGAACAGCTTGCTAATGAAATTGGCTTTTGAAGAACGGACAATCTGGGGAAGTACTTAGGGGTCCTTATCTTGCATAAAAGGGCTAACAAGCAATCTTTCCAATTTATTATTGATAAGGTGTCTTAAAGGCTGAGTTCTTGGAAAGCTCGTAATCTGTCTCTAGCTGGGCGAGTTACTCTTACCAAATCGGTACTTCAAGCTCTTCTAACTTATGCCATGCAATCTGCCCGTATACCGCGATCTGTGTGTGATGAGATAGATAAGCTTTGTCATGGTTTTGTGTGGGGTGACATTGAAAATCAGCGAAAAATTCATCTTGTTGCTTGGGAGGATGTTTGTCAACCCAAGAATAGAGGTGGATTGGGTTTAAGGAGCATGCTGATATGAATACTGTCGCAGCTATGAAGGCAGGCTGGAATATGTGCACCAAGAAAGATGATATGTGGGTCAGAATTGTGAGATCCAAGTATAAATGTGGTAATGACATTATCCCTAGAATTCATGCTCAGAAACCTGGCTCTAATTTTTGGCAAGGTGTCAGAAGCATCTGGAGTGAGGTCCAGGAAAACTTGGTGTGGAGAGTGGGTGATGGAAATCAAGTTAATTTCTGGTCAGATCACTGGATCCCAGGAATGGGGAGTCTTCGGGAAGTGTCAGACAGAGATATACCCTTATCTGATGTAAGTAAGAAGGTCAGGGATTTTGTGAACCAGAATGGGGAGTGGAACCTTCATGATTGTCACCAGCTTCTTCCTCAAAACGTATGTGCCAAAATTTTAGCTTCTAATCCGCCTAAGGAAGGTAGTGGAGAAGACCAGCTGGCTTGGAATGGGTCTAGTGATGGCAGGTTTTCTCAAAGTGCAGCCTATAGAAGCATAACTAGCCATCCATCTCAGACTTCTATTCCTGTTTTTGAGAAGATATGGAGATGGGGTGGTCCTGAGAGGTTACGATTCTTTCTCTGGAAGGCTGATAAGGGTGCTCTCCTCACTAATGATCAACGGTTCCATCGTGGTTTGGGACACAACCCTCTTTGCCCTAGGTGTAATTTGCATATTGAAACGTTGGATCATGTCTTTAGATATTGTAATTTCGCCCAGGAGATGTGGAACCGGGTGAGTAATGGTGGTCCATCATCAAACTTCCAAAGCTTACCTTGGAGTCAGTGGCTAGAGGCTAACCTTGAGGATGATAAGGTCCAGGAGCTGGGTAGTTGGTCCTTGTGGTTTGGTATCACTATTGAATTTCTTTGGAGAGCTAGAAATGAGAGAATTTTTAATCAGAAGGAGTTTCATCCACATGAGGGTGCAATTATCATCAATAGATCTGTTACTGAAATTTCCCAATGTCTCTCTATGCAACTTCGCTTGGTTGCTCATAATAATGGTATGGAAAATGACCCTACGATTTTTTGGCGCCCTCCTGCTCCTGAGTTCGTAAAGATCAATTGTGATGGAGCAGCTTGCAGTGGTTCTGGCATTGCAGCTTGCGGAGGAGTCATACGTGATCATCTTGGTAATTTTATTACTGCATTTGCTCGCCACCTCAGGGACTGCTCCAGCTTGCAAACTGAACTTTGGGCAATTTTTCATGGGGTTTATCTTGCAAAGATCCGTGGTTTTGATAGGATTTGTGTGGAATCAGACTCTATGATTGCCGTCAATTTTCTGAAGAATTGGTGCATTGAGAGCCATGCTTGCTGGTCCCTAGTTCGTGATATAAAGTTGATGTGTATGGAAGGAGTTCATGTGACTTGGAGTCACACTTTGAGGGAGGCTAATCAGGTGGCAGATGCCCTTTCTAAACATGGCCTTTCTCTAGGTTTTCAAAGTAGAATTTTTGATGTAATTCCTTCTTTTATTTCTTTGCCTTTATTGGCGGATGTTTCTTCCACGCGCTTTCCGCGTGGTTTTTAGTCTTGTTTTGCTGAGGTTTTAACCCCTTTTATTCACACAAAAAAAACCCAAAAAATTCTCTTTTTATAAATGTTGCGTGGAACCAAGGGACTGAGTTGGTGATAAAATTATAGAAGATTACATATTATTGCTAACCAGTACCCTAAGTACATTGGTTAATATATAGAAAGATAGAATAGTATTGGGATTTAATTGGTATATACTATCGGTGTAAAGAATTTTTACACAGTCAATCAATCAGAAATTGTCATATGAGTTAAAATATTTCACTCTTATCCTAACTATATTAAAGGTCTTTTTGATTCGTGTACAGGACAGAACAATAAGAACAGTACAGGACAAGTAGCTGGGTCACAGCACAACCTTTTGTCCTGTTTGATGTTTGATAATTGATACAAAACACGGACAGCACAAAACTAAATTTACTAAACTATCCTTTTGTGACCAGCCCATTAAGCAAAAACTAAAAAAAGAAAAAACAAAATAAACAAAAAATTATCACAAAAAGAAAAGTACCAGAATGCCTCAGTGTCCTCAACCTACACAGCGATGGAGGAGATGAAGCAAGATGGCGATTGGCGGTGGGCGCTGCTTGTGGTGGTCTGAGCAAGAACGACGTATGATGGTCACGGCGGAGGAGACGAAGTGGGTTATGCGGTGGGCGGTGGCTCTAATCCACAGTGACGCGTGTGCAGGCCGGAGACACATGTGCAGATCTGGTGTGGCTCACCGTGGTCTGAGCAAGATCGACGTGTGACGGCGGCGGAGATTAGCGAGGCGGAGGAGTGGCTGAGCAAATCAGTGCGTGGAGGACGGCAGCTCAGACACGGTGGCTCTAGACTGGAGTTGCGGTGGTTTGGACTGATCAGGGAGAGTGGGAGACGAAGGTGGGTGATGGAAGAGATGAGTAAGAGAGAGGGGAATGGGAAGGGTAATTATGACATTTGCTTGTATTGTCCATGGGACAACTTTTTGTCTTGTGGTAAAGTGAGTAACAAATATTTGTATTTTTGTCCTGTCCTTTCATCCTTTTTTGTTCTGTCTCACACCTGTTTTGAAAATCAAACACAGAACAAGTGGGATTGTGCTGTGTTGTCCCATGATTTATTGCAAATCAAACGGACCCTAAAAGTCACTGATACCATGATTTCTGATAGTTTGCCAGTGTAAAAATTAGACTAATAATTTTATTGGAAAGTGTAACTTTTGAATTTTCGAAGTATTGAATGCATTAACTTTCCATGCAAACTTTTTTATTTTTGATTCCTTAACCATTTACTTTGTTGGCACATGTTAGCATTTGTCAAAAAAAGGTAAATGATAACCAATATCCTTGGAACATTAGTACATAATTAGAAAAGGTTAATTTGTATTGAAAATAATGTATTTAATATATTGATAAGTGTGCTAATTTATTTTCCAACATATATTTTCCTTCTTTTGTTGATTTCTTAATCAATGTCCTAACAGCACCGATACCTTTAAAAAAGACATTTTAAGAAAGGAAAATGCTAGCTTGTGCCATGAGAACATTAGTTAAAGAATCAATAAAAGAAACTTTTATTGGAGAATGATGCATTGAATACTTTAATGTATTATCTTTAGTTTTTCAATAAAAACTTTTTTTATTGGAATTCTTAATCAATACTCTCAAGTCACTCATTAGCAAACATCCTTTTAAGAAAAGGTTGTCCTTGATAGATTTTACTCTTCTAAATGAGTGGAGTTCTAAAGTGAAAAAATAAGAAGTTAACCATCATTAATGTAGTTAGATACATCGAGATTTTAATTTTTAACTCATTAAATAATTTAAGGGTGTATAATCTCTTATTTTCTCATTTTAGAGCTTCACTTACTTTACGGTAACCAAATCTGTCCTTGCTGTCCTTGATTATTCTCGACTTCAGCTGTAAAATTTCCTTCTTGCTATGGTGATTGGGACCATCACCGGCGCTGCATCATCAGAGAGAATACCAGAATGAGATCCATGATATGCATTCACTCGAGAAGCAGGACATTGGACACGTGTGTTCTTTTTGTTGGATAGTCATAGCATAGGCTTCATTTATTCGGCAATGGGTTATCCGTGCTACGCGGCTACGCAATGCCGCATTATTGGCCCCCTCATAAATACGAATTTATGATAAGTTGGGAGTCAAATTAATCTATGCACCTACTTCGACCGGCCTCTGTTATAAGCAAAAATCGAATAAAATACATATATTAAGATAATTAGTTAATATTATTTAAAAAAATTATTAAAAATAAAAAATTAAGTTTGTTACTTAAATTATATTTTCTCTTATTTATTAAACTTGTATTGTTGAAAATAAAAGAAATCATTGAAAAATAAAATTTATATTAAATGAAGGATATTTTAAGAATAACTTTATTAAATAAGATGTAAGTAGTTGAAATTTGCTTATATTTTGGACCAAAAAATTTGGAAATTTTTGCTTATATTATAGACCAGATGGAGCATATATTGTGACCATTAGTAATTAGTGCCTTTTAGTTTTGGATAATGATTCAAGAAATTAAAAGTGAAATTTTGTACTCCCTCATGTCCTTAATATAAAGAATAAATGAGTATTTTTTTTTTGTCCAAAATATAAGATACATGTATCAATTTTCACACATATTAAATGCTCATTTTCAATATTACCCTCATTTATAATAGGATTTATATTTACGAGATATATCAACTTTCCATACAAGTGAGTTTATTCATTAATTGGAAGGGGGATTTTTGAAAATTTATATAAATATTAATTATAATTAGCTCATTTCAATGCATTTTCTTGGTCTGTATGTTTTAAGATTTTGTTTCTTATATTAAAAATTGTATTTTTGCAATAGAAATTTTTTATTTTTTGGTATCTTCATCAATGTTTTTAGGATATCGATTAGTAAGATCCTTAATTATATTATAAATGATGTTAAACTTGCTAACAAATGCCCTAAGAATATTGATTAATTAATCAATAAAAGAGAAGTTTGTATGGAGAATGTAAGTGTAACATTTTTAAATGTATTAAATATACCAGTTTCCCATATAAACTTACATCTTTTGATTTCTAAACTAATGCCCCGAGAGCACTTCAACACATTAAATATCAATCAATCACAAATGCTCATATGTTTTACTTTTAATGTATTTATGATAACAGGCAAACATTTTTAATAATGTGACAGTTTATGATTAGTTAACAGTGTAAAAAAATTATAAACTGATAGTGTATACCAATCAAATTCATATATATAAATAATTGTTATATCTTTTATATTTCTAGAGTTGTTATTAGAAGATAGAGCATTTTTACATTCAAGCAAATGTCATTTTCACCATTAGACGGGAGAAAATTTCATGGATTTAGCACCTCTAATGTAAGTTTGTTTCTAAAGTGAAAAAGTAAGTTGTGTATAATCTTAGACCATTTAGAGCATTTTCAATGGTAATTGTTTCACTTATTCTTAAAGTTAAAGACAAGTTCTTAGTGGGTTGTACAATTGGAACAATATGATGTCTGATGCCATATGTAAAGATGATTATTTTTATAAGCGATCGATTGTTATATAATGAACAGTAATAGAAAAAAGAGAGAGAAACACAATAGTCAGCAGCTTAATCACAAATAATTAATATTTTAAATTAAAACAAAAACAAATGTAAATAAAGATATGAAGTAACTTGGGTCTCATTTAGTGAACGGCTAAGCATTACACTATTAAAGTATATAATTGCTTAAAGTAATAGTAGTATTTGTTAAAAAGGTCGTGCTATGGTTAATGAAACCAAAATAAGAAAAGTTTATTGAAAAACTATGTTCTACATTCTTTAAAATTTGAAATCCATCAAGTTTCAATACAAAATTTCTTTTTTTAATCCTTGACCAGTGCCTTTAGCATTCTCCTTATTAAAAAAAAAATATATCCATTTTGTAAATTTCACGCTGGATTTGTCGTTTTCACACAAATATAATAATAAAACCATAGAAGAATCGCAAGAGTTGTTTTTCTCAATTTAATTTTCCGACATTAGGAAAGACTGTTTAATTTCCTGTTTTGATGTGTCAGACTGGTATTTCTTTTGGTGAATACAGACCGGTAATTCTGCAGACAATGACGTGTCAGCATAGCGATTTTGTGCTTCTGGCCTTTCCTGAATGCACAAGTCTTGCTTGATCGACCAGTCACTGCTTGAATCCTACATCCGAGTTGCTCATAATTTATTGCTTGATGCTTCTCAGTAACAATTAACAATGTGATAAACGGAGTAATAATAATTACATAATACACATGCTAACAAAAAGTGTACAAGTGACACATGATTTTGCAAAATCTGGCTGTCCTTAATTAAATTGAAAGAAAACTCCCTCAATTCTAATTCATCTCGCTTTAAATTTACTCTTCCCGAATCATTGAAGACAAACCAATAAAGTTGAAAACCCAACACCCAGCAAAAAAAAAAAAGAAAAAAAAAAAGATTAGAAACATAAATAGATGTCATTCTATACCATGATGACTCTGACTTTACTAGGATGCAAGTACAAAACTTTGTCACTGCCTCTGGCTTTGTTGTTCCTCGTTTTCTCGTGATTCTGGTTCTGAGGTTGTAACATGATTGTCCATGTTCTTCTCTGATCTCTCGGAGGTTTCATGGTTTTGAATGTCTTTGTCTTCAGAATAGTTCTCAACTCCATTGCTGACAGAAGAACAGTTTGCACAAGCAGGGGTGGCTAAGAAAGTGGGATTATCATCACCAGCCATAATGACAAGAATCTTTTCTTCATAAACCTTAACAGATTCCTTGTTAGCAGAGTCACCTTCTCTTTCACCGTTCTCCAAGTCCCTCTCCCCGTTCTCTTCGTTCTGCAACTGACCCGAGAGTTTCCAGTAAGAGCATGCCAAGATCAACAGCGCAAACGCTATTAGACCCAGCATCGCAGCCAGTCCTCCGAACAGGTACGGAACCGGAGAGTGCCATGTTGAGCGTTGAGTATTCGTGGGTGTCAGGGCTAATGATGTCGTGGTTGTGGTGAGAACGGTTCTCATTTTTTGCTTTTGTCTGAACTGTTTCTGATATTGCTTGTGGCTTTTTGCTCAAAGCAGAGTTGTTGGGTAGAGGGAAAGAAGGTTGAAATGTGAGCTTGAAAGAGATGGAGTGGGGAGGGAGGGTATTTATAATGGTTTAAAAAAAATGAAGAGAGATGAGAGAGGAAAGTGGGTTCTTGGCTTTTTGAATTAGGTCACGGACATGGCCCTGTTTTCTTGTTCTAAGCTGTAATTTGCACGGTAAGGGTAAAATAAGGGAGGGTACCCTTAAGACTTTGATCACTCACTCATCACACTGTGTAACTTGATGCCGACGAGTGCCGTCGTGGGGATTTTTGAGTTTTTCTTGGACTAATGTTGCCGTGGGTCCTGTATCAGGGACTGATTCTTTCATCTCCTAAGAAAATTAGAAGTGAGTAAGGGCAAGGGAATCTCTTTATCTACAACTCGGGTAATGTCTAGGGTGAAGTATTGTACAATGTGGTTCATAATGGATCATTTCTTAGAACCGTAGGATTAAGCAATTCACCATATGTTAAGATGTATTGCTCCACGCTAGATTTTGGCCTCTCACTCACCTGCTTCTCCCTCACTCACCCTCGTCTCTCTTTGTCGACATGTCGGTAAGGGCCCTGCCTTTAGCTTCGCCGCAAACAGCAACGACCTTTCCTCCGTGCTTCTCTCTCACTCACCTTCCAGTCACGTCACACCACTGCAATTCAAATTTGGATGTGAATCTTCAAGGAGCGGTGGTGAGTGGCTGGATTTGTGTGAAGGGGTGGCAAATCTGGCGGCGTAGTGGCGCTTGTGGGTGGCCAACGCAGTGGGGCGCGACTCTGGTACGGTGCTTGTGTGGGTGCTGCTATGTGTGGCGGTACACGGTGGAGTGGAACGATGGTTGTGCTTGGTGTTGTGGCTTGCAGTTGTGGTGCGCGATCTAGGTAGAGAAGACACAGGCATGGACAACGTGAGGATACGTGGCCGATCTCCCGGCGGCTCAGGTGGTGGGGTGGGTTTAGAATGTCCAGCAGCGGCGCAGTGTGGGTGGCGGTGGTGTGCGATAGTACGACGATGGAACGTTGTTGCGTGGTCATGCTCTGGTGCGACCAATCCTCGACACGTGTAGGGAGGTAGCTGCAACGGCGCATGGCGGAATGCGATTGGGCGTGGTGGCTGTTGGGTGGTTCTTCCTGTTCTTCTTCCTCTTCGATGGAGGGAGTTGGGGGAGGGGTAAATCTAGTGTGGAGGGTGTATGGTATGATGGTGAGGATGGGATGAATCTAAAGGCTAAAACATATGGCCCACCATGAACCACACGGTATCATACTTCACCCTAGTCGCCACCCAAAAACAAGTCAGGTTTTATGATGTACGGTGGTGTCCAATGTTTCCATGGTACATTTCATGGTAAAATTCAATTAATGGTAGTTAGAGAGTTCAATAGTAGTTAAAGAGTGACTTGCTACTTATTGAATGACTTTTGCTATGATGAGCAAGTTAGAGAAGTCTCTTACGGTAAAATATGTGTTTTTCCCGACTGTGAAAGGTAAAAGGTAAGTTTAGAATTATTTTATCCTCCTTCTCCCTTCTGTGTATAGGTCCCTTTCTACACTATCATAAATCCTATCCTGAAAACGTTGAAAGAACAATTATGTAGCCCAACAAAAAAGGTGACGTTTTATCGGACAACAACATAATAAAAAACAACATCAAGTTTGATCTAACAAACAACTTGAAAATTGAGGACTGGTCCTAAATTTCACCAAAATATCACAATCCAAGAAGTTGAGTCAAATAATCCCTAACAACTTAGCTCATCAGAGTAAACCATGAAAGCCTCCTAAGACCCAATCTTGAACCATCCCAAACGATAGGTCTTGAATGTGATTGCAGAGTGAACAACCTGAGAAACCTTAATCTTGTCGTTAATGACAAGATTTGAGAACCCGAATTCGAGACTGAAGGCTTTGAAAGCGATGAAGTTGTTGTTAAGAGTTGGTTTGGAGATTGAGCCAAATAAGGTGTCGTCATCGTCGTCGGAGAATAAATCGTCGTCTACAGTTCCGATGCGAGTGAGGTAGAGGAAGGGATGACCATGCGACGACGGTGGTTGTGGGAGAGGTCATGACGGTGGTGGTAATGAATTTTGGTGGTTTTGGCGAGGCCGAGAGAGGGAAGGGCTTTAATGCTCTGTTTGTTAGAGTAGAAAATAGGAAGAAAGAAAATAAGAAGAGAGAAAATGAGGATAAAATGCATTTTTCTCTTGTTTAGTGGAGTAGAGAAATAAAGAATAGAGAACAAAATTGGAGGGACCCACCTCAAATTTTTTTTTCTCACCCCAAGTGAGTAGAAAATGGAAGAGGGAGAGAGTGTTTCATCTAAAATGACTTTTGTACCCTTCTTTTTGGGTTCTCATTCAATTATTTAATAAAATTAAATAAATTGAATTAAACTAATCATTCATTTAATTAAATAAACTTCAAATTAATGGATTAATTATATTAAACTAATAAATTTTATTAGTTAAAATAACTTGGATCAATTAAATTATTTGATTATTTAAATTAACTGATTATTTAAATTAACTTAATTAATGAAATTAAAATATTTGTATATTGATTTTTTAGTTAAGGGTATTTTTGTCTTTTTAAAAAATAATTATATTTCTCTCTTCTTACTTTATATCCAAACAAACAAAGGGGAGAGAGAAAACACACTTATTTCTCCTCTATTTCTCTCATACCAAACAACACATGAAATCTACTCTATTTCTCATCATTTTCTCTCATCTCATTAGGAATGGCAACGGGGCCCGGCGGGCACGGGTAGCACCATCCTCGCCCCCGCCCGCGGTGAATATTCTGTGCCCCTCCCCAGCCGTCACCTGCGCGGGTACTTGCAGGGCAGGTATTTGACGGGTTTTACGGATACCCGCGAATGACATGGGTATCCACGGGTATGTGTTTCAGTTGAATTTATATATAAAAAAATACTAATTACTTGACTCTCTGATAAACTAGTTCAACCCTTGCACCAAAAAAAAAAATTTAAACTACACAAAAAAAATGGTACAACTCAAATCCAGCAAGAACAATGGAGGAACACTAAAAAAATTGCTGAAAGAAGATTGAAAGATTGCACAAAGAACAATCACAGAAAGAAGATTGCAATAATTGAACAAATTGCAGAAGACTGAACCCAGATTGCACACCATCACAGTATTCCTCTCTCCTCCGCCGCGTCGTTCTTCTTCCTCCTCACGAAACGCAGCCTCCTCCACCATTCGCAGATCTGCCATGTACGGAGCTTCACGCAGCCGTCCAACACTGCAATTGCGGCGGGCCGCTTTTGCTCCTCATCTAGCCGCCATATGATCCCCCCGACCTCCCTCGCGACACCTAGCTTCCTGACTCTGTTTCACACTCAGTGTCACCTCCTTCTTTTGCTCCATGCTCATAGCTTGAAAGGGAGGTTGGAAAGAGGGAAAAGGTCTAGACTCTGAGAGGCGTCACGGTAGTTGACAAAGTAGCGACTAGTGAGCACAGAGTTGTGAGACTAAAGAAATGAAACCCCACTATATGAGAGTGGCGACGATGACCATATGGTGTGTTGACGGCTCAGACTGGGATAAGGGACAAATGACAATGACTATGTGAGAGGGGTTAGGTTAGGTTAGGTTTTTATAATTAAGGGTATTTCAGTAGTTTCACATGCGACCACGGGTATCCGCGGGCACAGGTCCCACAATGGCCGCCCCCGCTCGACAACAAAGGGGTAATTGAAATCCATGTTTATTTTGTCCCACGGGTACCCGTTTACCTACCTGTCTGGTATCCGTTGCGGATTTTATCTGCGGGTATCCGCGGGCACGGATAAAATTGTCATCCCTACTTCTCATACTCTTTCTCATCTCTTTCTCTCTTTTCTTTCTCTTCTCACAACCAAACAAAACATTAAAGAGTTTTTGAATCTTTTTTTTTTCTATTGTCATCATCTCAAACATAGCCGTAGGCTTGATTACAAGATTGGGATTTGAGAGAAGTAAAGCAAGTCATATATAATAATTGAATAATCGATAACCTTTAAAGGATGTTAGACGGATAACAAGATTGGGATTTGAAATTAGTGACTTGTGAATTACTACCATGTAATAACTTATTAATTAATTGGGAAAAATTGTTTGGTACCGTATTCATCATTTGAACATTCTTGTTCTGCGGAAAATCAAAGAGCTATGGCTTATGAGTTATTTTGTACAACAGTAATTATTTTTTACACAAAATGGGGAAATCATAAGGTATTCCCTTTATTTTTTGGTGTATTTTTGAGAAACGTGTATACAAAATAGATAAAAAATAAGTGAGAGATAGAGATAAATATATATAGTATCATATACAGTGTCCAAAATTTATGTTCAAATAACATCACTCTTTATACAAATAAGACAAGAGAGAGATGGAGGGGAGAAGAAGATTACTACACCAGATGTTTGTGCTCGATGGAGACAGGATGATGTCATTTGGAGACAATTTGCACTTTTTAAAAATACGGGGTTTAAGAAAATAATAATAATAATAAGCTATAGTAATTGTCAATTATATATATATATATATATATATATGTTTTAAATTCAAATATAAACAAGCATGAAAGAGGTTATAGTATTATTCAAAGTCTTATATTTATACATTAAATTTTAAATATCATATTTGATATCATATATTTTTATTTTTATCTTTTATTTATTTATTTATTATCTTTTTATATACATATATTTTAAAAATACATTAAAAAATTCAAAGGGACATCAAATGTTACCTCATCATTAATATACAAGAAATATTATTATATTGTTTTATCTCCTCCACTTGGCTAATAACAAAGCAAGGAATTCTATCAATATATATATATATATATAATGTCTCTAGCGGGATGATGTAATCTCACATATTTTGTTGAAAATAATAAAAAGCAGGGAAAACTCTTATCCACTTTGGGTGAGCCACCTTCCAGTGTGGGTTTTTGGGTCCCCATCTAAGGCCACAGTGAAAGCGCACCATATGCTGTATGATTAGATGTTTGTATATAATTAAAGTAACCACAATAATCAACCAAGGATAAAAGAGAAGAAGCAATGTGGGCAAAGTGGAAACAAAGCTGCTGCGGCTTTCCTTCTGTTTCATCATTTGGATTTCTGATTTGATCTTTATACAGTCCGAATTATATGATCAAATTAATATCGAGTTATGTTATTTCAATATAAAGATTTAAATATCGTATGTAATATTATATATATTTATTTTTATTTATCACTTATTTTTTAATTTTTTATATATACGTATTTTAAAAATACATCACAAAACAAAAGGATATTATATGGTATCTCAATTCTGATGTTCAAAAATCATTATTGTTAATATCTTGTTTGGTTTACGAAAAAAAGTAAGAGAAAAGAAAGGGGAATGAAACTGTAAAAGAATAAAAAAATTTAGATGATTATTTTAGTATGGAGAAAAAACAAACTCTCTGGGAACCCATGTTACTGTTCAATTTTCATTCTTGTTTTAGAGTAACGAGGAAATATCTGATTAGCTAGGTGCATTTGATAGTCACTTCCTTTGCTGCACGAATATTGCTGAGAGGGTATATTCGGATATATCAATTATTATCCCATCTATTAATCCCCCGCGGTGGTTCTACAGCATTTATCCATTACAAATTCCTATTAGTGGTTTTTGGATATGTAATCGCTTTGCTACCTGATGAGACAGATGCACCATGATATATCCAATTCAAATATATAACAATTGCATCAGTGAAAATATTAGAGAAAAGAACTAATACACATGAATGTATATGCAGTTTGCATGCGTCATATAGTTTCTCATTAATTCCTCTCACTTTTACCATCTGCTACAGGTTGATCCGCCTCTTCAAGTACGCAGGGGTCAAAAGAAAAGAAAAAGATAAAGTTTTGTTTCTGATCTGTGCGTGAAAATGAAAAAGAAAAGTTTATAAAGGGATGAAAGAGAAATTCATCTGGTCCTTCATGACCGCCTCATTCATTTGAATTAGATTTTAACTGAAGAGTCAAACATCAGTGGCGACTTATTTTTAAGAATAAAATCACTTGCAACCAACTGGTTCAAATCATTGGAGCGGTTCTCACTCTTCCCCCGTGAAATTCAGTTGGTCATTAGTCGGTGAAGTTAATCACTGCAGCGGCGGATCTTGATCAAATATTCCGGGCGAGCCACTAACTACTAATTAAAATAATTTACTCAAAATTTATAATTAATAATCAAATATAATTTTGTCAATGGTTTAAACTAATATAAATAATGCTTTTGAAGTGAAATATTGTAGTTATACTAATTTCATCTTGGGTCTTTCTAACAAGTTACAAGTGTTCTTGTATCTTTTTAAGATAAATGTATGCTCCTAAAACACCTGAAATTAATTGAAGATGTTAATTTACACTATCAATCAATCACATATTATTTATGTGTGAATTATAGAATAATTGTAATAAAAGTTAAACATTTTTAATGATGTAACAATTTATGATTAATTGATAGTGTAAAAAAACATTTATACTAATTGTGCACATCAATTAGATCCTTAAATTAATTACATTATGATATTTTTTAGGGTGATTTACTAACATTTTTTTATTAAATTTTTTTGATTAAAAATGATTGGGGGGAGCCGTTGCTCCCCTCAAGGTTAAGGAAGGTCCGCCACTAACTGTACCACAATATTACATTTGAGGTCCTTTCCTTTGTGCATAAATAGTCTGGCTGTCTCGATCTCACTCACTACAAGAAAAAAAAGTGTTTTAGTAGCTGACGAAATTGGTCACTAGTTAATAATCTTCCGTTGCTAAATTAGTTAGCGACCCAATTAGCGATCAAACAGACGGCGGTTGCTGAAATCGTGGTCGCTAATTTATATAGCGACCAATTTCTTGATGGTCACTAATTAGCGATTGAATATTTTGATAGCTAAATGGTTACAGTTTTATTGTTAAAAAGTGTCACCTGAACCATTAAAGGGACCATTTTCAGCAATGAAATTTTCAAATTTAGCAACCCAATAATTCAGTTGCTAAATTCCCTAGCGGTCATGTTTTGGCGACTGATTTTTTTTTATCGTTATTTGATTCCATTGGTATTTAGCGACCGATTTATAGCGATCAATCAATTCGGTCGCTATTTCGATCGTTGAATAGAAGTTAATGACCAATTCTTTAAAAAAATTAATTTAGTCGCTATGGGCAACCAATTCTAATTGGCTGCTAAGTTCATTCGCTAAAAACCTCTTTTCTAGTAGAGTTTGTAGAGTTTTTTTTTCTTTTCTGGTGGTCAATATTCTGTAAGAAAGGCAAGCATTATTTTGTGCACGAGACTGTGGGAGGCGTTTTAATTTCTAAGACTGTAATATAAGTGGAAATATAATTTGTGAATGCACGCAGGTGCTGTAGTCCTAATTGTAATCATATAGGTTAGGGATAATGTCTAGTGGTGCCATGGACCCAAATTGTGCACTCATTATAAACACAAGCAGCCATTATGTTTGTAACCCACCATATTTGTATATATTTGTATATGTTTGGACTAAATTCCATATTTTGCCAGTTTTTCTTTTATCCTTTTTTCTTTTGTTTACATAATTTTGGCTTAGTCAAAGCCATTGATTATATTGGCTGCAAAATATCATCAGACAAAAGCTCCAATAAGTGTGTCATTCAATATAAGGGTGAATTCTCCAATTTGGTAAGGTGCAACATTAAAGTAAAAAATAAATGAGGTATCAATATAATTTTATAAATTAATTGATTTAAGATTCTTCACCTTCATTTTGAATATAAAATAAATATAAAACTTCTCCGTCTTGTCTAGCTTTCTCTATTTGTCAAAACACACTCCGTTGTTTTTAGCAGATATAGATAAAACCAAGTCATTACTCTCATCTAGCGACGTAATATCATTATATTGGACATATAATTAGTAGATTTAATTTGGTTAAAGGTATCTTCAGGGTCACTTCATGCCTGAGTCGACCAACTTGAGCGGCTAATTGAGGATGATTTTAATTTGATTTGATATAGATTTATGTTGGGCCAACTAAGATATATGGAAATCAACTATAACGATGCAATGGTTCAATGTATACTGAGTAATACTTCATATATTTCATATATGTTAATCTTGAAGGAGATTACAACAGATATATATATAGCTAGCTAATTGACTGAGTCAATAACAGAATGCTAACTAACTTAACTAATCCTAAATAACTAACTTTCCTGATAAAGAGGCAAACTAATAAAGCTGTTAATAAGCTGTTAATACCCTCCCTCAAGTTGGAGAGTGTATGTTAATAACACCCAGCTTGGATACAAAAATTTGAAAAGGAGTCAAGTCTAAAGGTTTGGTGAAGACATCCGCGAGTTGATTGGAGCTTTTGATGGGAAGCAAGTGAAAGAGTTTGGCTTGCAATTTCTCTCGAACTATGTGACAGTCGAGCTCTATATGTTTGGTCCTCTCATGGAATGATGAATTCATGGCAATGTGCCTAGCAGATTGATTATCACAATATAAGAGAGCAGGGGATGTAAATGGTATGGTGAAGTCTTCGAGTAGATAAGTGATCCATTGGAGCTCGCAAACTGTGGAAGCTAAGGCACGATACTCAGCTTCTGATGATGACCGAGAGACTGTGGCTTGTTTCTTGGATTTCCAAGAAATGAGAGAGCTGCCAAGGAATATACAAAAGCCTGTGACAGACTTTCTGGAGTCAGTGCAGCTAGCCCAGTCTGAGTCACTGAAGCTTTTCAACTGCATAGGAGAGTCAGATGGGTAAAAGAGGCCTTGTGTAGGGGCTGATTTCACATATTTCAGAACTCGAATTGCAGCTGCATAGTGTGAGTCTGTTGGTTGAGCCATGAATTGACTTAATTGCTGCACAGAAAAGGAAAGATCAGGTCGTGTAGTTGTTAAATAAATCAGTTTCCCTACAAGTCTTCTATAGGAAGAAGGGTCTTGTAGTGGTATGCCTGTTGTGGCAGTAAGTTTAGTGGCTTTGGCCATAGGTGTGGATACAGGTTTAGAAGCTAATAAACCACACTCAGAAAGAATGTCAAGAGCATATTTTCTCTGGCATATATGTATTCCAGTTTTGGACCTTGCAATTTCAAGGCCTAAAAAGTATTTTAAGACCCCTAAGTCTTTGATTTTAAATTGACTGTGAAGTTTGTCTTTGATGGCTGAGAATTCTGTCAAGGAGTCACCTGCAAGGATAAGATCATCAACATATACAAGAAGGATAGTAAAAGAATGTGCAGTCTTTTTAATGAACAAAGAAGAATCATATATAGATTGTTTATATCCATCTGAAATCAGAAAATTAGATAATTTGGCAAACCATTGTCTACTGGATTGTTTTAGGCCATATATTGATTTGAGCAGTTTGCAAGCTTGGTTAGGTTTAGATGTAGGGAAGCCAGGGGGAAGAGACATATATACTTCCTCATCCAAAGAGCCATGTAAGAAAGCATTATGTACATCAAGTTGGTGTAAAAACCAGTTTTGACAAGATGCAATAGAGAGCAGTAGCCTAATGGTGGTTAGTTTAGCTACAGGAGAATATGTATCAAAATAATCAAGACCCTCAATTTGATTAAAACCTTTTGCAACTAATCTAGCCTTATGTCTTTCAATAGAGCCATCTGCTCTATGTTTAGTTTTGAAATCCCATTTACATCCAATTGGAATCTTGCCTGATGGTAAATCAACAATATTCCAAGTATTGTTAAGGTGAAGAGCTGAAAGTTCAGCTTGCATAGCTTCAATCCAGTGAGGATGTTGTATAGCCTGCCTATAAGTGAGTGGATCATCAGTAGTAGAAATGGCTAGAATATAGTGTAAGTGAGAAGGGGATAGTCTAGAGTATGATAAAACAGAAGATAAAGGGTAAGGAAGATGGCTAGAAGGTAAAGGAGAAGATGTAGTGATATTACAGTGATAATCCTGAAGATATGAAGGAGGATTAGACTGTCTAGAGGACCTTCTAACAGGGATAAGGTCTGTTTCTGTGTCTACAGGAGAAGCAAGTTCATGATCAGGAGCAGAAACAGGAATGTCAGGAATATTATGGAAGGGAACAGGAATGGAATCAGGTGCAGTAGATATGCAGTAGTGAGTGATTGCTGATAATCAAAATCAAAAAGAAAGGAAGAGTTAGCATCATTAAAGGATGTAGGAGAAGGAGAATCAGAAGCAGAATTAGGAGTATAAGGAAAAACAGATTCATAAAAAATAGCATTCCTTGAGATAAAGATAGATCTAGTAAGAAGGTCATATAACAGATATCCTTTGGTTCCTGGTTTAAAACCTAAGAAGATACATTTTCTAGCTCTAGGATCTAGCTTATGTCTGTTTTGTAAAAGAGTTGTGGCAAAGGTGAGACAACCAAAAACCTTTAAGTCAAGAAAGGTTGGTGGTTGTTTGTATAGCATTTCAAAAGGTGAGGCATGATGTAGAACAGGAGTAGACAGTTTGTTAATGATGTGCACAGCATGGCATAAAGCATAAGACCAGAAAATCTTAGGAAGTTTAGCTTGAAATAATAAAGATCTTGTGACATTCAAAAGATGCCTATGTTTCCTCTCAACAATGGAATTTTGTTGAGGAGTTTCTACACAAGAAGTTTGGTGTAAAATGCCATGAGAAGCATAAAAAAGAGACATATTAAATTCCATGCCATTGTCTGATCTTAAAATCTTAAGTTTAGCAGAGAATTGAGTAGCAATCATATTGATAAAAGCAGAAATACAAGTCCTTGTGTCAGACTTGGTTTTCATCAAATAAATCCAAGTGAATCTAGTATAGTCATCTACAATAGTTAGGAAATAATGGTGTCCTTGGAAAGAAGACACACTGAGAGGACCCCAAATATCCATGTGCACAAGATCAAAAGGTTGCATGGTAGTAGTTTTGCTATCAGGGAAAGGAAGTTTGCATTGCTTGGCATAATGGCAACAATCACAAATCATGTTCTTATTAAAGGAAATGTAAGGAAAAGAAGTACACATTCTGTTCAAAACAATAGAGGAAGGGTGGCCTAATCTATAATGCCACAAATCAAAAGAATTAGAATCTATTGTATTCTTCCTAGCAGAATTAGCCAAAACAACATCAGCAGTGTGATGAACACTGTTATTACAGAAAACAGAAACAGAAGGGAATTTCAGTATGTAAAGATTGTGATGAATTTCAGCAAGCCCAATCATCTTCAGGGTAGTGAGATCCTGTATGAAGCAAGAAGATGAATTAAAGACCAATTGACAATTAAGAGATGAAGAAAGCCTATGAACAGATATAAGATTGTAAGCAAAATTAGGAATGTGTAAAACATTGTGTAAAGATAGCTGAGAATTGAGAACAATTGAACCAGAATATTTTGCAGTGACCATGGTTCCATTAGGCAAAGTGACATCAATTGGTGAAATTGGTTTATATGTGGAAAAGAATTTGATGTCAGGGCAAACATGATCACTTGCCCCTGAATCCAAAATCCAAGAAGAATGTGAAGTATGAAGATTACCTGACTGTGTGACACTGCTGACTATGTGAGGAGCAGAATCATGAGAGGAAAGCTTACTGTTGGGAGTTGCAAGAAGGGAGTTCTCATTCTTGGAGGCATGAAGCAAGGAGATAAGATATTGGTAATCCTCTTTAGTGATAGACATAGCAGGTTCTGGATTGGAAGTTGAATGTGATGTGGAAGATGGATGATTTCCTGAACTATTGGTTGAAACTTGTAGGGAAGTGCTGTTAGGAATGTTGGTCCTATAGCCAGGTGGAAATCCATGCTTGAAGTAGCATGTGTCAATAGTATGATTGGTTCTTTTGCAGTATGTGCATAACATCTGTTGTCTGGAGTTGGATCTGCCTCTGCCTCTGCCTTGTGAAGGAAGATTTCTGCCAATTTGATTGAAATTGCTGCTATTTGAAGCAAGAACTGTGGATTCCACAGAGGGAGTGTTGTAAAGAGGACGTTCTTGTTGAAGAACCATTGAGAAAGCCTGGCTTATCAAAGGTAAAGGCTTCATGATGAGAATTTGGGATCTAACTGATCCATAAGAATCATTTAATGCCTTAAGGAAGCAAAGAACATGCTCCTTATCTTTGTACAATTGGACAGATTGACTTAGGTCACAGGTGCAAGAAACCTCACAAGAACAGGTAGGAGTAGGTCTAAGAAATTCAAGCTCATCCCACAAGATTTGCATATCAGTAAAGAATGTGGAAAGGGATCGATCACCTTGTTTCATGGAGTGAATTTCTTGGAGTATATCAGACATTCTAAAGTGGTTTTCCTTGGTGAATCTTGTTTCCAAGTTGATCCAAAGATTGCGTGCATTGTCAAAAGAAGCAGTGCTTTGAGAAATTTGGGGTGATAATGTGCGATTGATCCAAGAAACAACCATATCGTTGCATCTTTGCCAGGGATCAAATAAGGGGTCAGTAGCAGAAGGTTTTAGAATGCTACCATTGATGAATTTGACCTTGTTTTTGGAGGACAAAGCTCTTTTAATGGCACGGCTCCAGTTGTAGAAATTGTCTCCATTGAGAGGAGGAGAAACCAACACAAATCCTGGATTTTCTCCAGGGTGAAGATAATAGGGACTGGAGGGGTTTTGAGATGCATCGATTGGAGGTGGAGGTGGTGGATTTTCATCAGGTTTTCTTGAGGATTCAGGGCTGTGTTTTGATTCAGCCATGAGAAAGAAGAAAGGAAATTTAGCGGAAGCAAGAATTGATCAAACTGATACCATATAACGATGCAATGGTTCAATGTATACTGAGTAATACTTCATATATTTCATATATGTTAATCTTGAAGGAGATTACAACAGATATATATATAGCTAGCTAATTGACTGAGTCAATAACAGAATGCTAACTAACTTAACTAATCCTAAATAACTAACTTTCCTGATAAAGAGGCAAACTAATAAAGCTGTTAATAAGCTGTTAATATCAACATTAGCAGATTCTTGTTTGTGAGGCGCAACCCTCTCTGCCGGACAGGACCCATGCCCCCCCGGCACTTGTTTGTCACAGGCATGGCCCCTCTTGTAGCTATTTTAACTCATCCCATTCAATTCAAGTTCAACTATTGGCTATTGCTCACCATAGGAGGAAAAATTACTTCAATACAATGTAATGTATTAAAATTTAAAGGATCATGCTAACGAGTGCTCTTAGGACACTCTTTAAAGAATCCATAAAAAACATGTTTGCATTGAAAAACTAAGTATTTTACTTTTTTAAATATTAAATATACCAATTCCCAATAGAAACTTACCTTTTTTTTATTCTTTAATTAACAAGTATCTTTAAGGCACTTTTTAATATTCTTTAAATTTAAATTATAGATTGTAAAGGGGATAAATGAAACGGATCGGAGACTTTTACAAGGAGCAGCTTGCTATTGAGGGCAAGTGCAAGTCACCAATATTATCCAATGCGATGCATATCCCCATCAATTGCGGCAATTCCAAGTGTGCGCGACTGTCCTACAATTGCATCATCTTCCAACATTCGTACACATGCAAGGACCCATTTTTACTAACTTAGGTCACTACTTAGCAATGGCCACATCGTAAACTCCTCGAGCCTCAGTTAACTAGTAGACATACCACTGGATATATCTGCGGGCGCCCAATATTCTCTTGAACATTTTTATAAAATCTGTAACAAACGTTACCTATGTATATCAGTGTGTATATCAATTTAGTATGCTGATTTTGCAGTGACAAACTGGTAAATAATTTTTTTTTTGGGTACATAACTGGTAAATAATTTTGTACACACGTGAAAGTGACTTTTATCCGGATTTTCAGTCTGCGTCCATGAGTTTAAGAAATACAGGCCTGATTATTTTATATTTTTCATCATAAAACTATATTACAAAAATACCTTCGTTAAAAATTCCTCTTACATAGCTTTAAAAAATATATTTTGAGATCTCTTTTTCTCACTTTTGTGATGAAAAAATATCAACCAAACAAGCATTAATTATATATTTTTTTTATTCCCAAAAGACAATATGGGTTTATTTATATTACATTTGTGCAAATATATGAAAAATGAAATTATGATGCCTTTGAACAAAGAGTCCAATATCTTCTTTGCTTCTCTCTCTCTTTTTCTCTTATTATTAAGAGTTTTTGGCTGTTCATCCTTCCATATGTTTTTATTTTTCTGAAGTACTCCCTCCGGTCCATATTATAAGCGAAAAATTAATGGAATACACATATTAACGTAGTTAATTAATCTCATTGAATCTTGTAAAAAATTAGGTTTGTTACCTAAATTACTCATCATCTAAAATTCAATCTTCATTAAATGAGTCATTTGAATTTGTATTAAATGAATGATATTTTGGAAATAATATCATTAAATGAGTCATTGAAAAATAAAATTTGCTTATATATTAGACCAAAAATCTTGGGACTTTTTTGCTTATATATTGGACCGGAGGGAGTAGTTTGCCAAAATTTGGAGTTGTTTTACAATTTTTGGAACAAATAATATATATATATTGTTCCTTACTTTCTTATGCTAATATTTGTAGCATATAATTGTTTTTTAATTTTAATTTTTTGTAATATTTTTGTACACGCTCGACAATTTTATTTGACATATATATATGCTAATATTCCTTTAAGTTGTCGAGTGCAACCAGCTTTTTCATTTGTTTTCTTTTTCCTATATTTTATTAGCTTATGAAAATCCTCTCTTTCAGTTAATAAAATTTAGATTAATGGCTCAAATTAGTCGCTAAAAAATTTCGAAGACCCACTTTTGGTCCTTAAAAAAAATAAAAGTAATCTCTTAGCCCATCGAATTTACAAACACGGGAAACATTCGTCTCTCATTCCACTTCCAACGTTCATTTACTTGCCTATATGTCTCGTTAACCATCATGTCTGACTCGTTAGTGGTCCTGCATGGCCTATGATATATTTCTACCGTAAAAAAATAACGAAAGTAGAAAAACATGCAAAATTTTAAAACCCAACTACCTGACAATTATGCATTTTCCCCCCCACTTTTTATTCATTTTTTACAGTGAAAATTTATCATAAGCTACACAGGATAACTAATGAGTCAGACACGATGATTAACGAGACATATAGACAAGCAAATGGACATTAGAAGTGAAAGAGGGGACTAATGTGTCCCGTGTTTATAAATTTGAGGGACTAAATGATTAATTTACTTTTGAATAAAGGTTTATTTTAGTCCCTGACAATTTTTGAGATACCACTTTTTCGTACATGAGGAAGAAAAACTAACTAAATATTCCCCAACAATGACAAATGAGGGACACTTTAGTCCCTCTGTCTGTTTTCGTCCCGAAAACATCGTTAGCCATACTAACAGTACACATTAGCACTCTAATGATGTTTTCATAATAGAAACAGACGGAAGGACGTCTCACGTCCCTCTTTTATCATTGTTGATGACTATTTGATGAGTTTTATTTTACCAGGGACGAAAAGTGGCACCTCAAAAAATATCAGGAACTAAAAGGAGCATTAATTCTTTATTTTTTTTTAATGCCCCATGTACTTGTTTTCCATATATTACCCTCCCGCGGTCCTTTACATAAAATGTTTCTTATAATCTTGTTAATTTTTCCAATGGGATCGTTGGTGGTTTCCTTAACCCCTCCCTGATTAACGTCAACTTCATGTAAATTCTTTCTGACTGATATATGCTGTTAACAATTTCCCTCTTCTTATCCGCAAAGAACAAAATCTTTCTTTAATTTAATTCATAATGGAATTCAGTAGTTGAGTCTTTTCAGCATATTGGCTCCTGGTATTGTTCGAGCATAGAAGTTATTTTTGTTTACATATATAATATAACTACATAACCTCAATTTTGATTTGGCATAGCAAGTTTAATTATTCTTAACTCTTCGTGACGCAGCTGATTCCATATTCTATCTAGGGCAATATAGTTATTAAATACCATTTTTTTTTGTACACTACTTTATACTTCATTTTTGGAAAAAGAAAGAGAGAAAGAATATGTATTGAGAAGTTTATTTCTCTTATTTTATTGTTCATAAAGAAAATAATTCAAGAAAAGTTTAATAACAAAAATGGTATATGAAAATTGATAATCTTCTAAGTTCTATCTGTACATCGATTGATTAGTTTCCCTCATGTGGCAAACATAGTTAGAAAATAAAGATATCAAGTTATAGAAACACCTTTTGCCTTTGGCATCATATAATGTCCACCTTGATGCTTCATCTTTTCTGCTTTATTACTTCAAAATATATTCTTCATCTATTCCATAATTAAAAGCCCCAGTACTCCCCGAGTTGGAATGCTCTCTAACTTTGATTCTTCAATTTTACTTTTATTCGAACTGGCTCATCGGTCACACTTATATGTAAACCATAAGAGATTCTGTACTTTTGGTTTGTACTCAATCATCTTGTTATCAGCTAATCCATCTCAAATCTCTCTTTTAAGCCATTTTATTGGATTATGCTAGTAATCATGCGTTAAACACTAGTCAATGTATATTTACAAAGATGCATTAGCCACTAGAAGACCCTCAATTAGCGAAAAGAAAAAAGGGAAAATTCCACTAATAAGGAAGCTTTAATAGAGTGGACTAGTAAGTGGTAGAACCACCACACCCATCAACAGCTAAATTGAACTTGACCTGAAGCCATGCACAAGCAAAACTACCTTCGTTTCTATTCACACATTCAATTATTAACTGATCGTGATTAGTAATAATATAATATAAACAATAGTTTGGGACCTCATCTAATCATTACAGTGCTTTTCATTCTAATGATGCCTAGATATTTATAACTTCGTGTTCTGAATACCGGCATCAAAAGGGGACTGGGCACTAGCCTTTCCACGAGATTTATTATGTTTTAATTAATCAGGAGTTAGCATCCAAAGTAATCTAATTGTAATTACTCGTATTTGGAGTTGGAATCTTTTGTTGCAACTCCGGAAAAGTGTGTGTGAAAAATAGTACTGGTCCGATTCCCCACTCTGGTGATGTGTGACGTACAGCTTCACTAATCCAGTATATATTATATATTATTTGATATATATTTGCTTTTCCCAATAGTTAAAGATACGGGATAATGCATCAATAAAGTGAGTAACTAACAGTTTCGTCCAGTTAATCCATGCACTTTTAGATGGATTAATATAAATACCTGGGGCATGCAGACCAAAAGAGCAGCTACTAAATCTATGGTGAAAAAAAAAAAAAAGTTTAATTACTCTATAGGTCTCTGAACATTTTGGGAATTTTCAAATAGGTCCCTATATTTAAAAAAATTGTAATTGGGTCCCCAAACTTTTATAAAGATTTTAATTGGGTCCCCGAACTAAAAAAATTCTAATTGGGTCCCTGCACTTATATAAAATTTTCGATTGAGTCCCTGGGGTAGGATTCCATGAAGAGGTTGTTAAGTTTGTTGATGTGAAACATGACATAGAATCCCCCAAAATTTGTATTTAGGGTTGTAAGAAATGACTGATATGGTTATCCGGCTTAAATGAAATCAGTAATATTTCGTCCAATTCAACAAATCACTAACGAATTTTCTAGGATATCGTTGTTATTATGAGACTCAATGAAAATAAAAAGGTTCTGGGACTTAATTGAAAATTTTATATAAGTTTAGGGACCCAATTAGAATTTTTTTTTAGTTTAGAGACCCAATTAAATTCTTTATAAAAATTTTATAAATTTTGGGGGGATTCCAGGTCACGTTTCACATCAGCAAACTTAACAACCTCTTCACAGAACCCTACCCCAGGGACTCAATTGAAAATTTTATATAAGTTCAGGGACTCAATCAGAAATTTTTTTGATTCAGGGACCCAATTAAAATGTTTATAAAAGTTCGAGGACCCAATTACAAACTTTTTTTAGTACAAGAACCTATTTGAAAATTCACAAAAAGTTCAGGGACCTATAGATTAATTAAACAAAAAAAAAACACAGCCCTTTATCCTTTTTTCATCCTCACAAATTTGACTAGCCATTAGCCATTCTGTTTGTCACTCTAGTGATCAGTGGCGGTCCTTCATTGTGGCGGAGGGGAGCAACGGCTCCCCCCAAGAAAATAAAAATTTGATTTTTTTTCAGTATACTTTTTTCTAAGGCACCCCTCAAAATGATTCATTTTGTGGGTGTTGATTGTTGAGAGGGAGGGAGACCACGCATGAAGGAGGAAGGAGGGTTTTGGAACTGAGAGGAACCATAGATGGATGAAGGGAGACTGAACCGCGTAGATGGAGGAAGGGGGACTGAGAGGGAGTGAGATGAGGGAGAAAGAAAGTCTTTTCATTGAATGACAAATGTGAAAAATGAGAGTAGATGAGTAAAAATTAAAAAGCCAGAAACCTCTAGAAAGTAGCAACCGTAGGTGGATAAGATTGATGAATTAAAGTGGACACTGGGCCCAGATTGAATTAAAATGAGTTAATAAGCAAATGGGCTGAATCAGTCACAAAAAATGGAAGGGTGTGATTTTTTAAGTTGAAAGAAATGAAATAATTAAAATAAATAAAATAATATTTTAAATAAGATTAAGTGTAAATAAAAAATTATAAAAATATGGGTTGCTTAAAAGATGTACCATTTGAGTAAAAAGTGTGTGAGTTGCTTAAATGTGATGTGACATAGGAGAACCTACTTAAAGGTGATATAAGGAACCAAGGTGGGTTCCTTAAATCTCATTCATTTGAGATGCTCTTATTGATTTCATGTATTGATGGTTCAATTCATTTAATGTATTGATGAATTGTAACCGTGGAATGGATTAATGTTGTTCTATATTACTGCTAGTGTTAAATTGTTGTTGTAATAAATTAGTGTCATACTGTCATGTATTAATGTTTTTAATTTTATGTAACTAATTTCATATTTTACTGAAAACTTTTAATTTTGATTCAATCATTAATGATTTCAAGTTTTTAACATATCGAAAAACAACACTTTAAATATAGGTATATTTTATATTTTATTTATTTTATTATTGTTTTACATTAATATATCATTTTGAAACTTATAAATTACATATAATTTATTTTAATTTAAAATATATTATTTTAGTTAGTAGCACGTGGCTCCCCCCAAAAAAATTTTCAAGGTCCGCCACTGCTAGTGATAACGGCACTATGAATTATTCATATAATTGTATTATTTGAATATCAAATTTGGATACCGTATATGATATCGTGTATATTTATCTCTATATTTTACTTATTTTTTATATATATGTATTCCAAAAATATATTACAAACAAAGGAACAGGGTATTGTTGTTCCTGCTTGGGTGTTCAAAAATCATTTTCCTTATTCATAAAGTACCTACAAAAAACGGACATCACCCTCTGTGGCAAAACTTATATATAGGACACAGACCGACACATACACACCAACTGAATCAGCTAAAATTATATGAGAATCAAATCAATTCTACTTTCACGATACTCTCCCCATAATCTTTAGGCTGCCTTCAACTCAGTTGTTTAGCTAAGTAGTTTTCAACTTTTCATGCATATATCCACACCTGAAAGATCCAATGTTCTGCTTGTTCCCCTGTTTGCCACAATTACTGCTGAGCTATTGCTATCAGAACTAAGCTTATTCACAATCTACCACGCTCCAGAGCATCAAATTTTTTAGCTATTAAGTTGTCTTCTTTTCCTTTTCTTCGTTCAATCATGTAAGTTTTCCAACTTGTAACTGCTTTAATTTGGCATAAGATGCCAATCACGGTGGTCAATTCCAGCTAGCGTATGTCAACTCACTGAGCTCAGCTATAGTATTCAACTCCAAATCCAACCTATATATCGTATATATTAGGAATTTCGTTGAGCTTTTGATCAGATGCAGCAATATCAAGTATAGATGTGTATATCTACAAGTTATAGGGTGGATTTTCTTCTGGTATCGTCTGGCCATAACAGTTTTATATGTAAATAAGGATCAAAGATTCTCTTAGGACCTTGTTGTAAATTTTGAAGCATATAATTAGGCTTGTGAGCATGAAAGGTTGGTAGTGGGAATGAGAACGGAAAATATATTGTCAGACATGAATATATTTTAGGCAATAACCATATTCACGAATCACATGGAACAATACTAGTAAGCAGTAACATTCTCTTTATTACACGGTGAAATTCACATGGACCCACTAAATCATATGGGTCAACTCTTTATTTAGTGAATCCTACATGAATTTCACCCAATAATAAAGATACACTTGTGTTTATACAAGAATATCTCTTCACTAATAATCATGTTTTGTGGTTATCATTTTGAAGAAGCTCCCAGATGTGTTCATTTGAGTAGGCATCTCATTGTTCCTCCGAAGCTGTTACGGCATGGACCAATTATACCTTGCCCCGTGGCCATCAGACCATCACTATTGAAATTTGTAATCGACCTCAGATCTTGTAACGATCTTCATCAAATGACATTCATAACCACTCATAGTGGCTCACTATAATGTCATATAACGGTCACCCTCGCTCTATATAGATGGAGATGAGCCTTTAGGTATAGACATCTCTTAGCGACACTCATAATACTGAGTACCAACTAGCTTGGACATCGGAGTTCTTTTCTTCGTCACAGAGTCATCAGCCGTTCTCAACTCGGTCGCCAACTTCCGAAGCCCATATCAGAACAAAAACGTAAGTATGTGTCGGACGACTTTGTAACATTTCACAAGATTTATATTAAGAATTAGAACATCAAAATTATTAATTTAAATTACATATCTCTTGAAGATATATTGACAAAACCGATCTCATTAATTCTTTATATGCGAGCAAATACACGTACATATATGTCAAGAAAAGAGTCTTTCACTTGAACTCCTCCTTATTTCATTTGTCACATTGATGGAGCAGTGCATAATTTGAGTGGATTACGAGTCAAGTGAGAATCTTGTCCTCTTAATAAAGTGTTAGTTACCGAATATCCATCCATTATTGATATTAGACCCATTAGCTAGGCTCTATATAGTCTATACTATAATTCATCATAATCCAACACACTCATCATTTGCTTGACGCTTAAGCCTAATAATTTTTTTTGACAGACTTAAGCCTAATAAATAATAAATAACAACAAATGGATGTTAGTCTAGTGGAAGCAACTAGCTCCCATAAGGAGGAGAACATTGAGAAATTTGAATGCTTGTGGAGTCACCCTAATTGGGAGGCTGAGAACCAATGGGTAAAATCTTGTTCAATCAGTCGAACCATAGATTAGTTCTATAGCGAGCTCGAAGAGCTTAAGCCGTGGGGATACTCTAGTGGACCCACTCGACCCAAATGGTTAATTAGGGTAGGTTCCGAACAATAAATTAAAAATAAAAAACCAACACGGTGACTTTCAAACTACAATGGGCTTGTGAAGTGCAGATGATGATTGATGAACGGTGATCCGACCCCAATCGTAGGCTTTTTGTCACAGCCCAATCGGCCTATTTGCTCGAATGGATCAATAGGCTATTTCCTGTAATAGTTGTCAACCGTAAGAACGAGCCTCTTAATATGAGTAACAGAAAATTTATTTGGGTAAATAAAGAAAACAAACCGCCATAAAAAAAGAATAATAAATATTTGAACAGATTCTTTTTAGGGCATGCAAATTCTCATGCAATCGAAACGAAGGCTTTTTTTAGGTGGACAAAAATTTAAAACGAACCAATTATTATAAACAAAAAAATTTGTTTAGCTGGAGAAAATCATTGTTTCTTTATAAATAAATCTTATTGTTATTGCTATAATGCTATCATGTGAAAAAAAATGTTAATATTCAGTTATTCTTTTGTTGGGTTTTTAGGTGTGTAGTTACGAGTAAAAAAAAAAAAAAGCAAGTCAATAAATATATATATTGGTGAAAAACGGAAGAGGTTAGAAAAGAGCCACATGTGGTTAAGGAGGTGCTGCCATGTGTATCCGTTCTCTCGCGCTGTCTGCTTAAATGCTTCTAGTCGCAAAGCGTAGAGCCCACTGCTCTTCGTCTCGGCGTGTTCCTATTTCCTATTTCTAAACTTTGATTTGCGAAGCAAAACAACACACAAAACAAAGGGTTCAATTCAAGTATCGAAATGAGGACAGTGGTCTCGCGCTTGATCCATTCCACGCCCTCCCTTTCAAGGCTCAAGTTTGATTCTCACCTTTTCCTCTTTAATTTTCACTTTCATTCCCTTTTCTTTTTTTCTTATACTGTCGTTTATGGTTCTATTACTCATTTCGATACATCAATTATAACTATAATTGATTTGAAATTGAGCTCTATCAAGTTAACAATGTTGCTCAGATTATACTATAGACGATAGCTGGGGCAAAATTGAGTGTATTTTGAGCTTATTCATTTATTTATGGAATTCATAGGATCAAGTTTAGTACAAGTGGTTTGAATTTTATGCTTAGTTTGGGGTATTGGTTGCCTTCATCGTTTGTAAAACGTGTTTTTCCCTTTTCTTACATTCAAGTGTAATGGCCATGTCAAAGAATGCGAGAAATCTCTGCACGGATTCTAACAAGGTTGATGAGCCCTTCAAAGTTGAAGAAGCAGAGACAGTAAATGTGCCCCCACCCCCAACTGAAAAGGTTTTCTACAATCATAACCACATTTTAACGTTTATTTTTGAATTCTTATTTTTATGTATATATATGTGCATTTTTAACTAAAATGTTATTCAAGTTGCTGGTGTTGGGAGGCAATGGATTTGTTGGATCACACGTTTGTAGAGAAGCATTAGATCGTGGTTTATCTGTTGCAAGTCTTAGCAGGTTTGACGCCTTCTCATATTTGTGACAACTATTAGTCCATCATGCTTTAAGTGTTAATTGTTTCCTGATGAATATTATGGATATCAGGATAGCCATGGGAATTGAGAAGTTATCTTCATACCCTGTTGTATTTAAATTATTTGTGCAAGTCTTGTTATCTAATTTTAGTATTTAACACTTTCTCGCTGTAATGTGCCTACCTTGTCATTCTCACTGTGTTTTACTTCCAGGTCTGGTAGGTCATCCCTGCATGATTCCTGGGCTAGCAATGTTGCCTGGCATAAAGGTTTGTTTTCTATCTTCTTTTCTTTTTGCCATTTTCCTTGCATAAAATATATTTGTGGTTGTGGGATGCTCTAATAGTTCTAATATATCTAAATCTTCCTCCCGTGATCAGGAAATATTCTTTCAACTGATTCATTGAAGGAAGCACTGAATGGGGTCACTGCTGTTGTAAGTTTCTGGTTATTTTGTTTAGTAAATGTTTAGCAGTTAAGACTATGAGCAAGCCCAAAGCCACGGGGGCTTTACAGCCTTTACTTATTGAGTTATTGTTGCTTCCTTTGCAATTGCAAGCTGTTGCTTTTGGTTTTACCCAATTTGTTTGGTGAGAATCCGCCATACTTTGATCAAGTTTTCGATAACAATATAGCTCACTGTTATGTAGTGCTAACATCTGTATATTTTAAGAGGAAGATATACAAATTTTTTTTATTTGAGCCTTCTACTGAAGTTTTCCACTTTTTTCATTATTGTATCAAAGTAGCAAGCTTTACCATTTTGTATAGTCTTTTATTCTAAGCAACAAAATTCAGACACATTTGGTCATTAGTAAGCTAAGTTTACTACAATTCTTTTGACCCAAAATTAACAAAAATTCACTTCTCTTTCCATTTTAATCTGTTAGCATCGTCTTCTAGTTCTTATTCCTCCTTCCCCCATCTTATGTAGCCTTCTACCAAATTGTACCGTCATTCTCTTCAAGGGTGGGGCCAGAAATTTAATCTAGAGGGAGCCAGACTAAACCAAACATATATAACATAAAAAAAATAATTTGAGGGGCACCGTAACAAATCAAACATAGCAGATTGCATGAGGACACGACAAAGCTGGCAGGACCATGACATACCCTAGTACCCCCTCCCTCCGCCTCTTCTCTTCATCATTATTTAAATTCACCACTGCTGGAGGGTAGGCTTCAACCACCTTTACCTACCTTGTCCCATTTTGTTTCTTAGGATACAAGACTATACTTACATTGTTATTATTATTTTTTGGTTTTCCCTTTGAATCATATTCATAGGTGCATTGTGCTAACTTGTGTTTCTTTTCTAAGATCTCCTGTGTTGGTGGTTTTGGCTCCAACTCGTACATGTACAAAATTAATGGAACTGCTAACATCAATGCAATTAGAGCAGCTGCAGATCAAGGTTATCACATTTGTCCTTTATAACCTACTTTTTAAATTCTTAATATCCTTGTTTTTTGGTACTACTACTGCTGCTTATAGTTGAAGGGGCGATGCCCATGCTAGCATCTTTCTTTTGAGCTTACAACGAAACAACTACCAAGCCTTATCCAACTAGGTAGGAAACTACATTGATCAAATTATGCCTTTGAGCTTAAGGAAACTAAAATTGAAAGAAAAATATTTTACAATTAATAACTGCTGAACTCCCACTTAAATACGTAAACCCTTTTAAAGATTTTTTTTAAAAAAAAATTAAAAATTCTTGACATCTCACTAAGAATATCTTAATACGTGGTACTATTGCAACTTCTCCACTATATGGGTCTAGTTCATTATGAAAAATGAATGATGCAGCACAGCATCAATATAACAATTATTTAATCTACCACAAACATATAGGGCTTAGCAGTTTAATCCACCTTTTGCAGTCAAAGATGTGGTTATATGGTAGTCTTTACGATGAAAAAGCAAAGCATACTAGACTCCCAAAATTATAAAAGACCACCATCATGGTTTTGCCATATCACCAATGGAAGTGCCAAAGTTGTAAACTTGTTAATTTTTTTGGGATTATAATTTCCAGAATCAATATATCATCTCAATATCTACTTGCCCGTGTCATTGTTGCAGAGTAAGAGCTAGCAACGATCACCAAGTCTGTTTTATCCCTGATAGATTTCTAGTCACCCTTTTTTAGAGTCCAGACACAGTCATGCGGTAGTTATGGCCATAGAAATAGAAATATGGCACATATCTACCAGTTTGGATTATTTTGAGAAGCCAATAAACAATGAAAGAACTCAAATGCTTTGTGTAATGATTAGCACAAAAATGATTATAACTATTGGAACAAATATAAGAAATATACTAATAGTGGCTTAAAAACAAAGAAGGGGAGAGGAATAGGAGAAATGGGAAAAAGAGGGATGGTGCTACCAGGGGGGAGAAGAAAATGTCTCAGGTGGCTGACAAAGTAGTCTGCCTTGTGTTGCTGTAGTAATGTGAACCCCAGCTTCAGCTTTTTGGTGTTTATATATAGTAGCGCCACATCACTTAATTAAGGCATAAGGTGGCTTTAGATCAACCCCTCAGGCCATCTTTTAAGTGATGTCTCTGGAACTTATTATCATTTGTGTGTGCTTTCCCTTATAAATTTGTCTCTCTGACAAAGAAATAGTGCAATAAGTTGATACCATCCTATGCTTTCATTATAAGTTTTCCCAATTTGGGCATGCTAAGTGCTTAGAATGGTGCTTCGTTTAATGTAAGCCATGGGAAGAGTCCAAAGAAAAGAACAGTCATTTAGATGCCACTGTCATGTTGTTCCGTTACCAATATGTCTATTTAGTTATTCGTTTCGTGAAATATATAATAAGCCTAATGACTGAACCAAGAGTTGATTTTGCCTCCTCTAAATTATTAGGTGATCTTTAAGCATGGACTTGATTTATTGGGTATGAAATTTTGGAAAAACTTTGTTTTCTGCAAGTATGCATGTTCATGCTCGGATCGGGAATGGGATGCTTTTATTTTTTTCAGTTGACTATGCATTAGTTATTGTCTCCCCTTTTAGAGTACTGTGTCAACGTTGTTGGTTGGTTTGCCCTTGGTCCTACAGGTGTTAAAAGATTTGTGTATATCTCTGCTGCTGACTTTGGCATAGTAAATTACTTACTCCAAGGGTATTATGAAGGAAAGGTAATTTGTCCAACTCTTTACTGATAAGGATGCTTTAAGGAATGAATAAATCATCAGTTGATGAAATCTGTGAGGATATTTAATTGTAAAACCCTGCTGAAAAATGTGGAAACTTTTCTTTTGAGGATCCTTGTCTATGTGATGGAGAAGTATTAATGATTTTTAATGTTAGTCATTTTTGTTTTTGTTGTCATTTAAATTTTAGAATTTACAGGTTTTTACAGAGAAACATACTGATTTCAGGGGTTGGCCTGTTCTCTTTTGTTGCTGCTATTAATTATACTTTTACTTCTTCAGTCAATTTTTTTTTTTTTTTGATAAGCAAAATTTTATATATCACTGAGTACAGGGGTACCCGACCCCATATACAAAATAACAATGATGACAGAATAATCACAACAACTACAGATAATACATCAACCTAAAGTCAAAGAGGAGAACTATAAGGTTGAGATATAGCTATAGTCTCTACCCACAAAACATGAATTTCCACTACATGACCACCCCTGTGACATATTAACAGAACAAAAAGTAAGCCTAAGCTCAAAATCCAGATGCGCCAGAGTCAATACTGCATAACCTGAAGATCTTTTGACGTAATTGGAGCATTTGAGGATTGAAGATTGAAAGGGAAATGCTGAACTACAACCCAACAATTCTATCCACAAAAGCAATTAACAGGACATCCTCCTGTAAAAATAGAATGATTTCCAGAATAACCTCCTAAGTTGTTGGCCTGCAATAGGATCCCAGAAACTGATTTCACGCATGCTGCGCCAACTCTGCAATTCAATGTACCTCACAGCAACATGAAAATTTACATCCAACCTCATTTGAAACCCAAGGAATCGTGCTCCTTATACTTCATCTTCTAACCTTTATACATTCTAAAGGGTTCATACACCAATCCGAAAATGAATTAAACGTTTCACTTGAAGCCGAATAGCACTCCCATGATCTGCTTTTTATAGTGTCAATTAACCGGATTATATCAGCAAGAGAGTTCCTGAAAATTGTAGTACACATGGTTCTATTTATACAAAAAAAAAAAATATGTGGATGTGATTCTGAGATATTTCCATTTTAATCTCATGAAAATTGTATGTTGTGTCTTTTTGACGTAGAGAGCTGCTGAAACAGAGCTTCTGACCAGGTTTCCTTATGGTGGTATGTATTCAGTCTCTTAACATTATTCAAGGAGTTATTGTTTCAAAAAAAAAAAAACATTATTCAAGGAGTCATGGGTAGGTTTATATGCTACAACATCTGTAATTAATGTATTAGGTATGTAAGGAATGAGTAAAATACTAAAATCCTCACGAGACTAGGTTACAATTTTATCTTCCATCTGGTAATATGTTTACGATCATATATTTGATAATAGCTGTCACTGTTCATTCTCGCACATTTTTCAATTTATGGTTTGCTTTTGCAACGATATTTCCCTATAACAAGAAAGTAAAATTTTCCATCTACCTGAGAAATGTAGAGGAAACTTACTGATGGTTCATGGTGTGGGTTTTACATGCCTTTTCCAGGAATAATTCTGAGGCCAGGATTTATTTATGGGACTCGACGTGTTGGGAGTGCGAAGATACCCCTTGGTGTAATTGGATCTCCATTGGAGATGGTAATTTCATGTGATTGTCTAGTATGGCATAGACATTTCTTTTTCATATGTAAATAATTTTGCTCCTTTGATGAATTGACATTAGTTTTTTTATATCATCTCAATATACTAATTTGTGAAAGGTTTTCCCCATCCTTGCACTCCCCATGTTTATTACTAATTCATGTATTATAGGGTTTCACCTATTCAATTATGGTTGTCTAAACTGTTCACCATTTGATTGATTGAGTTTTGAATATCAGTGTCTTGAAATTGAAGTTTGAATTCCTCTTTCCCGTGATCAAAGTTATGACTTTTCTTCAGTATTCGTATGCTTGCATTGGTATATCCCATAGCATAGCACATTACACCTAGGTTTTGACTAATGCTTAAAAATGTTTTATATATCTTGAATATCAGGTTAAGAAATTTCTTGTTCCCTTTGATTCTGACTGCAATTCATTGAATGCTGTAGGTTCTCCAACATGCTAAATCATTGAGCCAGATACCACTTGTTGGGCCTCTATTGACACCTCCTGTCAATGTTAGTGCGGTGGCAAAAGTTGCCGTTAGAGCTGCTACTGACCCTGTTTTCCCTCCGGGGATCGTAGATGTCTATGGAATACAACGTTACAGTCAGCACAAATCAAA
This sequence comes from Echinosophora koreensis, assembly GCA_035048595.1. NCBI lineage: Eukaryota > Viridiplantae > Streptophyta > Magnoliopsida > Fabales > Fabaceae > Echinosophora > Echinosophora koreensis. The sequence goes on along the minus strand of JAPCYP010000001.1, from coordinate 5,435,730 downwards.
GTAAAATTATCAATTTTTTGTTTTCTGGAAAATCTGATATAGGGCGATTTGCCTCTGAAAATCCTTGTTTACTATTGCTAAACTGAGAATATTTCTCCATGCCATTTCATTAACACAATAATATCTGAAAGTGCGTGTATGTAACCATAGATTGTTCTTTCCAATTTCCCTCAATTTCAATATATCAGAATCTTTTTTGACGAACTCTCTCACCTCATGTAATTACCCACGTAGGTGGTGTTGAACCGTTGATGTATACTTGATTTCTTTTTTTCTTTTTCTTTTTTGAAAAAAAGAGGGATTGGCAACAAGGCGTTATCACAAGATTTTCAAAGGAATTTGTCACAAAAAAAAAAAAAGGATTTTCAAAGGAAAAATATAGATTCACGTACTGAGAATACTTCATACTTTTTTTGAACATAATACTTACGAAAGTATAAACGGAAGCAAAAACAAAATGGAAAGGAAAAAAACAAAAGAAAAAGAACAGGACTCGTCATTTTGGTATGTCTTGTTCCCTATTTTACCCTTCCGTTCTCGAAGGTTTAGAATTTTTCCATGTCCACTTGGGGCACTCGAGACTCCAATAACCTTTGAATGGCATTATTATACGGCAATTCATGCGGCTCGTGCAAAATAAAATTGACTCTAGAAAATTAATCAAATTGACTTTTGAAAATAAGCTTGATTTTGTTTCATGCATTGAAGTCTTGTCATGTACATGAATCCAAATCCATGTTCGTAAAAATTTGTTACAATTCCTTCTTTTCTGTTGCCACATAGAAGACCTAAGCGCCTTCATCTAATGACAATTGAAATTGATTTGTATGAAAAATTGCAGTATTCTGTGTGCATAGTTGATATTGATTTGGCATAATGTTATGGCCCAAGAAACACCTTCTGGTCCCAAGCCAAGAGATGGCAGCAAATGTAATGGGCCCAAATACTACTTAGCCTAAGTAGGTTGCATGCTTTTAGGATAGAAAGAGTTTAGAATAATGGTGAGTCCCTATGATGAGTCACTATTAAGTTTGTTAGGTTTGTTATTAAGAATGCTATATGTGTAATGAGATGAATGCAATGAAAAACAAGAAGAAGAAAATTATGAAGAAAACATTTTGCTTTAAGAGATTGCTCCCCTCAAAGGAGTGTTTTTATTTCCTTTTATGTTCCGTATAATTCTTTATACCTTACACATAAAAACAAAAAGGTCAGTTTTGGTTTCAACTTGCCAATTTCCTTGTAGATCCTCAGAAGAAAGATTCCAGTTGCACACTTCTAAGGTCAAGCACTCAGTCAAGTTTGTTTCAGGGAAGATGAGAAGCAATTCAGATGAAAATGAACCGATATAGAATAATAACTTCAAAATAAATTGAGAAACACGCAGAGAGAATCTTTGTGGAAGCGTTGACTGATATAATTATTATAGAAAGAAGCAAGAAAGTGAAGACACAAAAATACCAGTTGTGGAAGCGTTGACGATATTTAAGCAAATTTTTTGGTTCAAAATATAAGCAAATTTCAACTACTTTCTTCTCATTTAATGATGTTATTCTCAAAATATCCTTCATTTAATATAAATTTTGTTTTCCAATGACTCCTTTTATTCTCAATAACACAAGCTTAATAAATAAGAGGAAGGGTAATTTAGGTAACAAATTTAATTTTTTATTCCCAATGACCCTTTTAAATGAGATCAACTAACTATTTTAATATGTGTATCCTATTTAATTTTTGCTTACAATAAGACCCGAGGGAGTATTAATATGATCAATAAAATCCAAATGTTCAAGTAGCAGCAACGCAGGCTTTCCTCATTAATAGTTGTTCCTACTTTGTGCCAACCCTTTTTTCTTTCTTTTAATCCTATCCCTCATATCATGAATGAAACATTGAAGGCAGCTGCGCTAGTAGGAGATATAGACTTGCTCTACAAATTGATTCAGGTGGACCCATATCTATTGGAGCACGTTGATTCGATACCATTTGTTGATACTCCTTTGCATATTGCTGCTTCTTCTGGGAATGCCAGTTTTGCCACTGAGATTATGAGGCTGAAACCTTCATTTGCTTGGAAGCTAAATCAGTATGGGTTTAGCCCTATGCATCTTGCTTTACAAAACGACCATTACAGGATGGTGTGTCGCTTTATTGACATCAATAAGGAACTTGTTAGAGTCAAAGGGAAGGAGGGCCTTACTCCTTTGCATTTCGTGACTCAAATTGGAAGGATTGATCTTGTAGCTAAATTCTTATCAGCTTGTCCAGGTTCCGTTGAAGATGTGACTGTTGGAAGTGAAACCGCTTTGCATATTGCTGTGAAATATAAACAGTTTCAGGCTTTAGAGGTCTTGGTTGGCTGGCTTCAGAGGAATTGCAAAAGACATGCACAAGATCAGGAAAAACGGGTTCTAAACTGGGAGGACAAAGCAGGCAACACTATTCTGCACCTTTCAGTACTCAAAAGCTTCCCACAGGCAAAAATCATATCCTTCTTAATTTCATTCTACCTATGACACTAACTTATCCAGCACTATAGGAACTGAAGGCCCTCTTAAGCCTTCTCCATAGTTGAAAAAATGAGCAATACATGCATGTTGAATACCAAGTTTTAATATATAGTTCAGCTATCATATATATTGTGCATTTTATTCCTTGTGCAGGCAGTGAAAGTGTTGATAGATAGCAACATAGACTTAAATGCCAAGAATTTCGAGGACTCAACAGCTTTGGACATAGTGGAGAATGCAGAGATCAGAGATATGTTACTAAGAGCAGGAGCTCTACGTAGTTTTTCACTTGCTGCTGCTGCTCCACTTGGTGAAGAAGAAGAGCTGAGATCAAAAATCACATTTTATGAGAGAGTAGCAATCTGTGTTACTCGCCTCAGAAGGAGCATATCAAATGACACGCGTAATGCTTTGTTGGTGGTTGCTATTCTTTTTGCAACAAGTACATATGAAGCAGCACTTAGTCCCCCCGGTGGAGTTTATCAGGCTGAGAGTGGTTCTGCGGCGCCGCCTTCGCCTGTTAAGAGGGCTAATACATCCCTCAAGACTAATGATGATGAGTCACAAGAAGATGTTGGGAAAGTGGTGATGAAAATCCCAACGTTCTTTTGGTTCTGGTCATTTAATACATGCGCCTTTTATCTATCAGTTCTGATGATATGTTTCCTAATGCCTAGAGGACGCATCAGCGTTATAGTGACTTCTCCGCTTACTCTCTTTTGTGGGTGCTATGTGTTCTCCGTGCTAGTCATATCACCTAACCTTAATCTAACCATTGCAACTGTGGTTTTGCCATGCATGCTTATAGCAGTGTACTGCTGGGGAACTTCAATATATTTTAGAGTGGCCGGAAAACTTCGAAGGTATAGTCCTAAGCAGGAAGATGGATCCAGGTTTTCAAGAGGAAACAGGTGGTAATGATCATAAATGATGCACTAACACACTTTCACTAGCTAGCTAATAACGTTTCTTTGAAGAGTCAGCCTTCGATTATGGGTTTCGATTACAAGACCCAAGTGCAACTATTTGTCTATTTTGGGGTTATAATCAGTATGTCAATCAGTCTCTGTCTCTCCTATATAGCCGTCTTTATGGAAGAACATGTACAACTTGTAAAAATGTAGTGAAACTAAAATAAATAAATGTCATTGTTTTCGCAAATTTAATTATTAAATTTATCTAATTAAAAATTATAATTAAGAGTTAACCTAAGGTATAATGCTAATCAGTACCCTAATTAAGGGCAGTGATGAAGGAGAGAGAAAAAATGGAATTTATTATTAAAAATTGTTGCATTCAACATTTGAATAAGTAGTGTTCTGTTTAGTTTTTCCAATAAACATTTATTTTTAGTTTTGGTGGAATCATTAACCAATGTCCTTAAGGCACTAATTAGCAAGACTCTAATCTAAAAACTATAATTAAATAGATATTGCTTCTAATGCATTTTAGAAAGTACTACCTCCGGACTCAATTATAAGTAAAATTAACTAATTTCACACTTATTAAGGAAATTAGTTAATTTAGTTTAATTGTCTTGATTTATGTATAAAAATGAATTACAATTACTAAATTATCCTTTAATTGTCTCGGGAGTGTGTAATGTTCTTGGAAAAATAAAAGGAGAATTGGTTGGATTGGTAAATTGTCTTATTTTTTGGTTTGAACACTGACATTAAATAGAGTTGAACTGATTGAATTTTATTATATTTGAGTTCACAAAATGTAGATACTTTTTTATTTATATTTGAGTCCAGAGGGAGTAAAATAAAAGATGGCAATCGTTGATGAGAAAGTAATTAAAAGGAATAAATTGTCATACATGTATACCTAAGAAAAAAATATGAATACTCTAATGATAACTAATATTCTTTAGTTTTACTCCCCAAATTATCATACCCGTACTCACTTTAAATACTATACCTAAGAAAAAAGAGAAATGATTTTTGAACATCTAATTTGGGTCAATATACGGTGTCCATTGTGTTGTTTTTTATGTATTTTTGAAATATGTACATACAAAGAAAATAAAAAAAAAGTAAGTGAGAGATAGAAACAAATACATACGATATCACATACAGTATCCAAAATATGATGTTCAAATAACAGAATTCAATAAAAAAAAATATGAATATATACTAGTACCTTAATTCCCCTTCATTTAATTTTTATCAAGTCAAAGTAAACGAAAATGAAATAAGTACCTGCACCTATAAACACGATAGGAAATTAGGAATAATGTGAAGCGTTTTTTTTTTTTTTTTTTTTTTGAAAAAAATGCGAAGCGTTAAGAATACCAAATCGAATTGTTTAATACTTTAATGCCAAGTGTCTTGATCTCTTTGATCAAGGTAAACGAAAATGATTTAGGCATTGAACTACCAAAATATTGGGTTGGCGTATAGGAAAAAAAAAGTTTAAATTTTAAGGTCTACCAAATTATTTCGTTTAACAAAACTTATTTTATTGAAAAAATGTTACTTTTTTGACGTGTTAAATGTTAATGAATCTAAATATTTAATTGACATTTCTATAAATTAATACCATAAATATTTAATGTGAACCGATTTTGAAAAATATTGAGTCCAAATTTCGTAACTGAAGACCAAATCACTATACCATGATTGTATGTTAATCATCGTTCCTCTACGACGAGACCACGCCCAAACACTTGACAGGAAGGGCCCGAAGACCACTCGGGAGAAGAACTCTAGAAGGTAAAGAGATATGCCAAAAGGGTTAAGACACATGTAGCAGGTGAAGCAACAATTAACAAAGAGCACACCCGTAAATTCGCTAACAACAGAGCCATTGAGAGTAATGGACTAATGGAATCACGCTTTCCAAGCCTCCCTACCCGTTATAAAGACTCCCCTAGGCGTCAAAAGAGAGGGGGGACGACACACACGCATCTACTTGAAAATATTGAAACAATGACTTAAAGCATCTTCATCACATGTTCTTAGCATTGTTCTTAAATATAATAATGGATTTTTACATTGGAGTTTGGTTATGTGTCTTGCCAGGTGTAGAACGTGTTCTTGCTGCAGAATTTGGTAAAAACGATTCTTACCTTATCGTGTATGTTTCTCTCATCTGCTTCTTCATCATAGTGCACAAATGACACACTTTTCTAAGTGAAACAGTGATAGCAAGGAATATGGTTCGTCTATTTATGGTTCTTAACTCTCTTGCGATAGAGATGGTTTTAGATACCAATATCTTAGCTACTCCCACGATACAATTGCTTAAACAAACAGAAAACAAAATAAAGCAAAAGAACTTCTTTTTTTTTTTGGTGAAAAAACCAAAGAACTTTATCAAAGGGTAATTGAAACTGGCCACAAAGAATGGAATACAAGGATAACATTTGATTGTTCAATTACCGATCATAATTTATAGCCCCTATAATTCTGTAATTCAATTATCTTTATATCAAACCCAAAACAGAATAACAGAAGAAAATTCACTGGTAATTTATCAATCATATTATATTCTAATAATGAACCACAGTGACCTTGTACTCAATAATGGCATCACCATTCGTGGTATTGAGGTAATGTGTCTTAACTCGAGCAAAGCCTCTAGCCATCCTAAACTTGCCTCTTCCTCCAACCACTGCCAACTCTCGTTTTGTCTCATTCACTGGATTCCTCGAGAACACGCTGATGGAGCTTCCATTGAATTTGCCTGTTGTAAAGCCAAAATCAACGTACATGACAAGGGTCAACTTATCATCTTGGCTTGATGACACATAGAGACCTCGTGCATTCCCTACAACTTTTGAGTTTCCATCAGGACCTTCCCTAAGGGTATCATCAACCACATATACATGACCAAATGGGGCGGCTGATTTTGCACCAATGGTGATGTTGGGGTGTGCTACTTCAACAGCACTTGGTTTGTTTCCACTGAGGATGTCAAAGAAGTAGAAATGGAGACGGGTCACTTTCTCCTTCAGACGAAAACCGTGAGAGCTCTCGGTGTGGTATTCAGAACGCACTGGAATAATGGCGAAACAGTAAAATAGCAGAGCGAAAACCAGGATGATTGATCTGTTCTCCATTGTCTTTTTTTGTTTATGACAAACAACGCTTGGATTATTGGAGTTTTATAGATGATTATTCATGGCTCTTAAAGGCACCGGATCTTGTCTCTCTCTCTTTTTTTTCGTTTGGTGAAACCCGAAAAGGGAATTTATACGATCCACTCATATAAATGTGTATTTAATTATTTATTTCGTTATAAGTCAACATTTTTAATATTTGACTCCACTAATAGACGTCATTTAGTTAAATCAATCACGCATCATCATATTTAAATTTCTTATTTTCGATTGCTCTCTTATTAATAGCTTCTTTTGTGTGTGTTTGGGAAACGAGTTGAAGCTCCATAGAGTGGCTTCTGCTTCTAAAACATGATTTTATAGTTTTCTGGCGTGGTTCCAATAATTACTCTAGTTTTTTTCTCATCTTCAAATGACATTCTTTTTTAAATTTATTTTACTCCTAATACTTCTAAATTTTAAATTTCTAATCATGAACTAAATTAAAATTATATTCTATAAAAAAGATTATTATTCGCTATTTGAAATTATTATTTATATAAGTATATATATATATATATATATACTATAAAAAAGATTATTATTCGCTATTTGAAATTATTATTTATATAAGTATATATATATATATATATATATATATATATATATATATATATATATATATATATATATATATATATATATATATTGTTAGCCAATGCCCCTTATGGATTGATTGAAGAATCAGAGATAAATTTTTTCTTTCAGAAAAGATGTATTCGATACATGAAAATTGTGATTTTCAATAAGTACTTTCTATGTATTGATTCAATTACCAAAGTCAGTGGATACTAATTAGCAAGATTTTCTAAAAAATACATCCCTTGTTAGATACAAGGTGATATAGTAGTTACATTAACATGGTTGAAGTTTTTATAAAATAATGAAACTGTAATAGGGGAGCAATAAATCTTTCAATTAATTACAAAACATAAATGGAATTCTTAATAATATATTATTATTATTATTATTATTATGATTCATATATTGGGGATTTTCAGACTTAATGAATTATTATAATGTTTTATTTTTTTTCTTTGTTGAAATGGGGTAATTTTTTTTCTTAATATTGAATTTCTTTTAATAGATTATAATATTGTATTAATATACATTAAAATCTCTACAAGTTAATATTAATGTTGGGACCATGAAATTTCATCTATTTAAAAAGGTATTGATTAATCAATAATTAAAATTTTATTAATTTAAAGAGTATTTTATCAATTTAGTGAATATAAATTTAATTACATAAAAAATCATTATCTGTATCTATCTATACAATATACATTTAGGTAGGAAATCTCATTGAATGTTCCTTCCCCTCCAAACTCGTAAATAGGGTCTAACGCTTTGTTTTTTAGTTATTTTTTGGAGGCGAAAGGAAATGAGAGGTTTATTAGAAACTCTTCTTTGTTTGTGAGTTATATTAATTGGAGGGAAAGATTTTGGGGATTTAATAAATCCTCCGTTCTCCTCTTCAACACTCTTTTTTCATGTCCCCCATTTTTGGGTATTTTGGAGGAAAAGTAATTGAAATTACCCATTTTTAAAATTTACACTTTTTAAATAATATTACTTATGTTAATTTTTTCAAATAAGGGTAAATTTGTAAAAGCATGTCATAAACCCTCCATTTACTTCCTCTCATACAATATGACTCCCAAACAAGGAGAAGAATAACACCATCCTTCTCCTTCCTTTCCTCCCCTTCCTTCTCCTTTGATTCCTTCCATTTTCTTTCCCTTCAAACTTACAAACAGGGCTCAAGGCAAGTTGGGCCCTTGCGTAAGGGTGTAAATGAGCTGAGCTATTCGTGAACTACCCGAGCTCAGCTCGTTGAATGCTCGATGAAGCTCGTTTGTTTAATTAAATAAACAAACTCAAGCTTGAGAGTGAGCTCAATTATTTAAATGAGCCAAGCCCAAGCCTTATAGGCTCGACATTAAGGACTTGGGAATAGCTCGTATATATATATATATATATAATAATATGAACAAAAAGATTATATATAATAATATATTATATATACTAATACTATTGTGTTTTTCATTTACTTCCTCTTTCTTAACGAATTGCTGATGGATGGACTTCCCTTTCATACAACTAAAAACTTTCAAAATTAATGGTTAGGTCTTAACTAACCTGATTGTAATCCAAATGTCTTTTGGCCCAATAGTTAAACTCACTCCCAATACTTTTTTGTTATTATCCTAATGAAAAGTAAATCTCTAATATAAAGAAAATCATTTGTATCCTACTATAATACTAAGTTACTAATCTACGGCTACAAGCAACAAAAAAAGGAACTAAAATGCACCATTTGTATTGTTGTGTACCTAGGTGGACAATATTTTGAAGGAGATTATTCTACCAATTACGAAATGGATCCATATATATGTTTCCACTTTCCATTCCTTAACATTTCGATTAGTAGGCATAATCGATGATAATTAAGTTACAAATGAGCTACACAAATCAAGCTCAAGCTTTTAGTCAGGCTCGTTTAAATAAATGAGCCAAGATTGAGCTTCACATTTTTTTCACAAGCCAAGCTCAAGTTTTAAGTGCTCGGCTCGGCTCGATTCGACTCATTTACACCCATACCCTTGCGTCTGCAACATTATTACGATGCCAATTGAAACCCAACCACAAGGAAAATCTTCTATCAAGGAGATGATCTCCAATTAGGTGCGTCTCACCAGGTTAGACTTAATAAGAATAACCAAATTATTATATTTTTTTAATTCTTATATTTTTTGGGATTAATTTATAGAAATTTCAATTCAATATTTAGATTCATTAACTGTTCAAAAAAAGTAACAATTAAAATAATGATATTTAAGTTATAAATTATTCAATAAAATAAGTTTTTAAAATTTTAAGTATTTTAGAATATCACCTTATTTGTCCTAGATAAAAGAAAAAGATAAATTTTAAATAAATACAAGGATAATTATTGAATGGAATAAAATGGTAGGATCACCATTTATGTGAAGAGTCAAAATTTAACAACCATGCTTTTGTTATTTTTACAAAAAAAGAAATAAAAAGACTCAAGATTTTCATACTTATATTATTATTCAAATAATGGTAATGAAATTGAGCAGGTATGAACCGAAATAAATCGGCCCTAACTATGGTTTAACCAATGTGAACCGATTTTTGAAAAATATTTAGTACAAATCTAAAACCAAAACATTATACCGTGAGGATTGTATGTTAATCAATGTTCTTGTTAGGATTGGCCACCCCCGAGCACTTGAATAGCTAGGAGTCTTACCGGCCCAAATACACGAAGGGCCCAAAGAACACTCGGAAGAAGAAATCCAAGAAGGCAAGGGAATAAAGATCCTCTCCATTTAGTTCTCTTCATTTACCTTTCATTCAAGAGAGAGATAGACACAAAAGGTTTTAATTATTTAATTTTTCTTAAAGGATAAAAAAAGTTTGAAACACAAATCTCTCTATTGTGCCTATTTCTCTCCTAAATGAAAGGTAAATGGAGAGAACTAAATGGAAGGCAAGGAGATATGACAAAAGGGTTAGGACACGTTGAAGCAAATAAGAGCACACCCGTAAATTTCGGTAACTGCATGGGATCAAGGAGGGTAACGGAATCACACTGTCCAAGCCTCCCCATCGGTTATAAAAACTCTCAGACACATTAAAAGAGAGGGGGGACTCTACTAAAAAATATCGAAGTTTTACCAGACCAGCACAGTTATGATACTCTTTATTTATATATATATATATATATATATATATATATATATTAATTGATTTGACATGACTCACAAATTGAAACAATGACTTATACACCAATATCTCTGCCAGTCGCACAATACAATTGATTAAAAAAATAGAAAAAAGAACTTTTTTTTGGGTGAAAAAACAAAAGAACTTTACCAAAGGGTAATTGAAATTGGCCACAAAGAATCGAATACAAGGATAGTATTTGATTGTTCAATTACCGATTGTAGCCCCTTTTAATCTCCAATTTACTATGCGTCATATGAAATACAGTAATTCAATTACCTTTATTTCCAACACAAAAGAAAACAGCCGAAGAAAATAGGCTGGTAATTTATTAATCATATAAAGTCTAATAATGAACTACAGTGACCTTGTACTCAAGAATGGCATCACCATTAGTGGTATTGAGGTAATGAGTCTTAACTTGTACAAAGCCTCTAGCCATCCTAAACTTACCTCTTCCACCAACCACAGCCAACTCTCGTTTTGTCTCGGTCACTGGATTCCTCGAGAACACACTGATAGAGCTTCCATTGAATTTGCCAGTTGTAAAGCCAAAATCAACGTACATGACAAGGGTCAACTTATCATCTTGGTTTGATGACAAATAGAGACCTCGTGCATTCCCTACAACTTTTGAGTTTTCATCAGGACCTTCCCTAAGGGTATCATCAACCGCATATACATGGCCAAATGGGGTGGCTGATTTTGCACCAATGGTGACGTTGGGGTGTGCAACCTCAACTGCACTTGGTTTGTTTCCACTGAGGATGTCAAAGAGGTAGAAATGGAGATGGGTTACTTTCTCTTTTAGATGAAAACCGTGAGAGGTCTCAGAGTGGTATTCAGAACACACCGGAATAGTGACACAGCAGAATAAGAGAGCGAAAACCAGGATGATCGATCTGTTCTCCATTGTCTTTTTTTGTTTATGACAAATAACGCTTGGATTGGTAGAGTTTTATAGATGATAATATTCATGGCTCTTAAAGGCAATGGATCTTGTCTCGTTTATTTTTTTGGTTTGGTGAATCCCGAAAAGGGAATTTATGTGATCCATTCGATATATTTAAAATTTTTTTTTGGTCCAGAGGGTTTTTGACCTCCTGTCACGATGTCCAGAGTCTCTGACTCTGACTAATCCGGGGTGCGACCAAGAGGTAAGTAAAGCCTGACTAAGAATTATTGTTGTCAAGGATCGAACTCGTGCAAAGCACGAACCATTCGTCCTTAACAGTAGCACATTAACCACCTGTACCTAACTGCTTGGTTCGATATATTTAATTACACATTTAATTATTTACTCCTTCGTTATATGTTAATTTCTGTTTCATACGAATTTATTTAAGAAAATCTACACAAAATTTATAGTTTTTGAGCAAAATCCACAGAAAAATTCGTAGGTAATAAAAAATTTATAATTGTGATTTCTTATATTCAATCTCTCTTATTAATAGTTTTTTTTTTTTTTTTGGGGAGTTTGGGAAACAAGTAAATAGGTACTCGACATGTATATGCTAGAAGCTCCACCAAGTGGTGTCTACGTGTGTAACATTATTTTATAGTTTATATCTTCACGTGGTTCCAATAATTACTTTTAATTTTTTTCTTCTTCGAATGATATTTTCTTTTAAATTTATTCTACTCATAATACTTCTAAATTTTAAATGTCTAATCATAAACTAAATTAATATTATATTTTATAAAAAAATAAACAAAAGTTTATTATTCCCTATTTGAAATTATTATTATATAAGTATAAATTATTCTTTTTAATATCTCCCTTGTGAGATGCAAGCTTAGAAGGTAGTTACATTGATATGGTTGAAGTTTTTGTAAAATATTAAAGTTGTGATAAGAGAGCAATAAATCTTTCAATTAATTAGAAAACATAAATGAATTTTTTAATAATAATAATAATAATAATTTATTATTATTATTATTATTATTATTATTATTATTATTATTATTATTATTATTTATGGGATTTCTCAGACTTTGAGATCCAGGTTGCCTAACATTACCATTAATTTTAGTACAGTCTAATGAATTATTATGTTGTTTTAATTTTCTCTTTTTTTGTCCGAATAGGGTAATTTTTTCTTAATATAGAATTTTTTAATAGAATATAATATTTTATTAATAGAATAATATATATATAGACACACACACACACTCAATGAATTTACATATTTTAAAAAATCAATATATATATATATATATATATATATGAAAATAAGTAAATGGTATTCATTGTTTTTATTACTTAAATAATATTCTCGACTAATTAAACAAAGTTCAATACAAGTTAATTGCATCTATATGTTCATTGTACCAAAGATATATTCATTGTACTAAAGATTCAACGTATTATAATGAAAGCAATTACTATATAAACAAAAACATTCTTAAAATTATATGCAACAATGATTTCTTCTAAAAGGTGTCTTCTTTTAATTTTAAAGAATTATTAATTTATGATCTTGACAAGACTATCAACATCTATATAAGAGTCTTCCTTGAAACCATATTAACTCATTAATTTATTGACAAGACTAATTTTATAAACTTGTTTGCATCCAAAAAATACTTCAGGGCAATTATTAATTTACCGCGTATTGATTCATGAAGGTTTAACTTATGGTTAAATTTTTACCTTAATTTTTTACTGACATTAAAATGACAAAGTATAAGTACAACTTGACAATTCATTCTGAACAATTCATCCATATTCACACACCACGTGGCACGTCCATGTGAACCACGTGGCACGTCCATGTGAAAGGCGCTAATCCAAGTGACATCACCAGTGAATGAGAATTCTCTATTCAATAAAATGTTATTTAAATTAAAAGAGAGTAATTAAATTATAATTATCGTAGCTAGTTGGTGACTTATTTTATTATCATTTGTTATTTTTTTTTTTAAATGAACCTCAACTTTATGGTTCCCATTTGTTTTGACTTCGCTAAATTTTCTTACTAAGACATGGAATATCGGACTTCTAACTTATGCTTTTATCTACTATATTTTTTCACTAGCTAATATTTTTAAGTACTACCTTGTTATCAGGGCCGACCCAACACTTTTGGAGGCCTAAAACGAACTCTAAAGTGAGGTCTTTTAAAACAAATAATAAATTTTTATTAAAATTATTATATTTTTATTCAAAGTTTATTTTTCGTGCTTTTTGGGATGCAAAATCATTTATTAAATTATTGTAATCGATTTCATTTAACAATTCTTTTTCAATCGATAATAAACCTAGTCCACTTAATCTTTGTTGAGACATTGTCAATCTGAAAGGCCAAAGTAGGAGAGATGAGTGAGACACAAGGATAGAGATGAGTCATGAGTGAAGAGCATCATTTTTCAAATTTTTTATATAGCAAAATACTAAAAAATATTAACGTTATTTTATTAATGAGCCATTATGTGGGCGAGATAGAAATATATGAGACGAGCCATGAATGAGGAAAATGAAGACTCTTTTGTATAGCTGCTCACTCAACCTTTTGTACAACTGACTCTTAACATTTTTTTTTTATAAAAAAATGTTATTATAATAGGTAGTAAAATTTTTTTTTTTTTTGGGAGCCCTAAAGCCCTAGCTTTACCAGCTTCCCCCTTGGACCGGCCCTGCTTGTCATAGTCTTGAATTGCATTATGAAAATTAAGAAATGAATATTTGACATTGGAGATTTGGATTTAATTATTGTCTTTCCCTCTAATTTTATGTTTTATTAATTATTCATGATGGCTCCATGTAAGAAGATCATTTTATTGTTAGCAAATAGATATAACAGTCTATATGCACATAGTATATTCAAGTAAGCTATTGGGTTAAAGGGCCCCTTAGCTCTTTGTATGTGATTGTAGGGTTAGCGGACCTCAGCTAAAGATAATATCAGATGAGGCAAGGCTCCTAAGTATGAGATGTTGTTAGGTGAGGCGAGGCCTACTACTAGAAATTCATGGATTACTTGCGGATTTTCCTGCGGATTTTTTTCGAAGGAATTTCCTGTGAATTTTGCTGCAATTTTTCTAAAAATAAGGTTTTTTCCTATAGATTTAAATTCGTAGGAAATTTTGTATGAAATTTTGACATTTCCTGCAAATTTTCCTGCGGATTTCGCACGAAAATCTGCAGGAAATTTCCTACAGATTTTAACGCAGGAAAAAACCACCCACGAAGATATTACCTATAGGTGAAATTCGTAAGAAAATCCACATAAAACTTGTTTTCTGCGAATTTTTGAGCAAAATCCACAGGAAAATCTGCAGGTAATAAGAAGATTTCTAATAGTGACCCCTGACTCGAGATGAGTAATGGGGAGATCGCTCCTCAATTTGTACAACTTACATGATTAATTCTTCATATGTAACTCATGGTATTTTTGTAGATAGTTAATATTCTTGATTTTAGAATATTTTTACATTTATGAATAAGTGTCCGAAGAAGGAGCGAGAAATTTTAAATCCATAAATAGGTTTTGTTTGGAAATTATCTCCCTTCAGTTATTTGTATCTTTGTTATATCATGATTTAAACACTCATACAATCATATTCTCCATATTTTTTCTTCTTGATCACTTTATTTATTATGCCTTCAACAAGTCTGTGCGATTCACCTCATTCTTCTCATTCAAAAGCTATTGAACAGTGAGTTCCTGAAATTTGTTATTCTGTCTATATAAGAGTTATTATTCACTTTGATAGGCCTTCATTATTAGTAATGACCAGTGTCATATTCGACTAAACTATTTTGCAGCTACATGATGTAAGGCTTGCTTCTCATTTTTACTTTTTTTTTAAATATATATATATATATATATATATATATATATATATATATATATTTATACGATCATATAGTCACGAGATTTTTTTTAGCCAATATAGTCATGAGTCTTGTTCTTGGTGTAACTAACTTGTTAATACTCATGACTGATAACTGGCTATTATTAGTTCCCGTGAAAAGGGGGGGAAAAAAAACTGGATATATTACTTTGTTAATTTGGTTGAAGATTCTCGATACCAATATATGTTGTGGAAAAGTCGTTTGATTAAATTCAAGAGAAGATTAAATTTATTGAATGTCAAAATCACTTATTTATTAATTTATTAATCAACAACAAAAAGGCCATCTATGGAATTTTCATAGGCCCATATATACGTTATTAATGTATTGATAGTAACCTTTGTCAAGCTAAATAAATAATAAATTAGCATTAGTATGTGATAATAGCCTAAGATAGTCATGACATTGATATATTTAATAATATCTTAACAAATCAACATTATTATTATTTATCCTTCTTGGTTATTAAAATAAAAAACACACATTAAAATATTAGTGGATATCAGTGTAAATTTTTTATACTAACACTGTAAACTACTTTCATACTTAGCTTATTTTCATTTTAAGATGTGTGATGCCTCGGGTTTCAATGCCGCGCAGACTATCTTAGTTTTTCTCCCTTCTTTTGTGGGCTTAAGCCCAAGCTCTGCAACAACAACAAAAAAAGTGTTCTTTCTAAAAACAAAGAAAATTTTTAAGAAGCTAATCATTTGCATGTTTGTATCATACTAGAGTAACTGACCCGTGCTATGCACGTGATAATTGACGTCGATAGAATATTGGTATTTGATATAAAAAGTAAATTATTATATTTAATAGATGTTATTGATAATAAAGAAAAGGACAATAAATTGTATTAAAAAATTTGTTAAGATTTTAGATTTGAAACCTATATGGATAATGTTCATCCTTGTGAGTTAACTGAAATATATCTTTAAGTGTAAATCCCCCATTGTTTTTAGAGTTTAATTGCTATACACTGTCAGTGTAAAGATTTTTTACACTGTCAACCAATAATAAATCGCCACATCATTGAAAACTTTTTATTCTTATCCAAATCACCTTAAAAGTCGATCATTGATTCCATGATTTGTGATTGGTTGACATTGTAAAAAACTTTACACTGACAGTGCATACCAATTAAACTCTTGTTTTTATGTAAAATTTTATTCCCATATGTAATGTTTCTATGATTTCCATATTCATCAATTTATATAGATATTAATTAATGTTTTTCGTGTAAAATATGTGTTGTGTGATGTATGTAATTTTCCCATATTTTTTTGTACAACATCCATCCACCTGTCTTATACTTTATATACTATACTAAAAAAAAATTGAAACTTTCTTGGTTAAAAAAATATTTACACGAAAAACATTTTAACAACATATATGTTGGCCCGTGCTACATGCAATACATATTTAAAGAAATTATAATCATACACCTAGGGTTTGGAGGAAGTAACCTTCTGTATATAATTTTTTTTTAAAAAAGACCAGCATGCTATTAAAAAGATTGTGTACTCGTTTAAAAAAAATATTATTAATTGATGCTTTCAACTATATATAACCTTTTTTGAAGACTTTATATAATGTTTAATGCTAGGAAAAAATGATTTATTGCCATCTTAGATGTGTGCCTATGAGCTTAATTTCTGACTTTGAATTAAATGTTATTTTACTCATAGGTTGACACATGAATGAGAATTCAATGCGATTACTGCTATATATATATAGATTCTTGATGTGAATTAAATGGAAAGCTTTAATTATAAAATATTATTGTTAATTAAAAGCTGGACATAAAAACCTTCTATAATTATGCAGAAAAAATCGTTAGGTGCATAAATGTTTTCTACGAAATAATGCATTAAATGTGAAATACATGAGAAGATGACACTTGTAAGAGCATTCAATGAGTTTTATTCTTAAATATATATTGTATTGATATGTTAATAATTAGTCATACATCAACGAAAAGAAAAATATATCTATTATTTTTGTAAAATATACCAGAGACTTGTCATTTATTGCGCAACCGTGTATTTTGGGTTTGATTTTGTAGTTTAGTTTCAGATTTATATTTTATATAGACAATTTTTATGTCCGACGTATCTTCTAATTCAACCCCACGACTGAAACAGCTAGACCAAGACTAGGATTCAAGTCTATGGTTTTCGAGATATTTCGTGCAAGCTTTTTTTTTTTTTTTTTTTGAAATGTATATTTCGTGCAAGTTAGCATATGCTAAATTATAATAAAAATGAACTGGTGAGAATTATCACTACAAATAAAAGTCATTTTAGCGACCAGACATTAGCGACCGATTTAGCGACGACTAAACGGTTTAGCGACTAGGCAATCTGCCACCACATCCGGGGGTCGCCAAATCGATCGCTAAATGGTTTAGTGACTGAATGTACACATTTAGCGACTGAATGTACACATTTAGCGACCAAATGTTGTGGTCACTAAGTCGCTAAATACATCTTTTTTCGTAGTGCATAAGCACGCTTCACATGGGGAGATATGGTCCCCTTTTATATTTATTACTCTAACTGAATGCCTCAGCTGAGTTATATGCAATTGTACAGAGTAGATCACAATACCACAAGCTTGAATTTGATCAAGTCAGACTTTGGAAGTAATTCATTACCTTCGGAAATTGAGTCTACAATTTTAAACTCTAGAACAATAACATAAAGGAAAATAAACACACTAGGTTTATATAGAATATGTTTGTTTTTGTTTTTGTAGACATATATCACAACTCGAATACTTGAGTTGGTATCTCCATCAAACGAAGACAGGGAGCATAAAAATAATAACTGAAAAGGATGAGCGTGCCAAAATCATGAGTTGTCTACTTATATGATGACGTTGTGTTGAAGAGACTTTTTTTTTTCTTATTATATAATCAATTGAAATTTGATTTGGTCAAAGGGTAACGAAAGTGAAAGAAGTATACAGTTCCTTACACCAATGAATCATCACCCAATAATATATATATAGAGGGGGGTGGCGGCGGGGGGAATATTTCTTATCATCAGAACGGACCTAGTACTCCTTTGACCATAATGATTCCAAAGATTCTTTTTGAATTTTTCGTAATTGATTCTTTTGTTATTGAGATTGAAATTTATGAAGCTAACGAAGGTTCAACAAATATGAAATAGTATGTTTAAATAAGTTTTTTTTTACCGGTAAAGTTCATCAATTTTGATTTCAATTAATGTAAAAAAAAATTCTTAGGATTTTATTTCTATAATATCAAAAAATTTGTAAGCAGTCTCTATTGTCATTTTCCCCATTATATCTAGTACTCAGGAGTATCGAAGTAATTTTATTTTATTGCCTGACTTGATATAAAATTTGGCTATAAAATAAAAAACAAAATCATATATTTGGAACCACATAGTTAAAATTGTTAGATTCCTTCATTTTATTTGATATCTAATACTAAGGGGTACTGAGGTAATTTTTTATTCCTGTCCGACTTGCTCCAAAATTTGCCTAGAAAATAGAAAAAAAAAAATCACACATTAGGGTTAGGGTTAAAATTGACAATTTTTTTCATTTAGTATGATTTCTAGTATTCAGAGGTAACGATAGGGACTATTTACAAAAATTTTAAAAATACAGGGTTGAAATCCTAAGAAATATTTTTATAGGGACTAGAACCAATATTTTTGAACTTTGCAGGAACTAAAAACTTATTTAAACCTATGAAATATGAATTTAAAGGTGGTTGTGAATCTCGTCTTAAAAAAAATAAATTAATATACGGCCATTTGTCATTTTGTTTTGCTTGTTTAGGTAATTCAAATTTATATTATATGGATAGACAAATGTTATCAAAATCAAAAATATAGTAACAGGATAAACGAAACTATTAGTAATAAAATAAAATAAAATAAATTGAAAAATTGGAATAGATGTAGTATTTCATTAGTCCAGTAGTATGTAGATTACATACAAGACTAAATTCATTCATTTCCTATCCACCCAAAAAAAAAAAAATTCATTCATTTCCTTTTTGCAAATACTAACTAGGTACGTTAGATACATTCGTTATATATTTAAAATAAAAGTACTGTTTTTATAGAAAAATTTGACATATGTTTGTATTCTGATTGATAAATTGATTTGAATACATGATAATTAATAATGAGAGATCGATAACATCATACAAGCTATGTGGCACTGGCACACTCTATAGAACAACAAAAAATAATTTTCTTTTTATTTTGTCTCTCCTTATCTTCTGGGCCGTCCTGTGATTTTGGGTATGCAAACTGAGAAATATTACTACCTTTTTATAAGTCGAATATATATATATATATATATAAAACATATAAAGAGGTGTAAAAAAATAGTCATTAATTATTTTAATGACTACATTGTTCATGTTCATTTTCAGCAAGGATATCTTTATTTTCATCCTGATGATCATCTCGTTTTTATTGTTTTAAACATTAGAGCCTAAATTATCTTGATTTGCATCATTCTGAACAAAAATTGTAGGATGTTTGTCAATAATTTATAAAGAGTACCATTTTGTGATTCAATATTAATTATAAACAAGCCGGCCTATTCTGACTCTTACTTACAAATTTTGAGCCTGAATTTAAAAAAAATAATTGGGCTAATATTTTTTAATATATACATTAATACATATATACAAAGTAAAAAAAAATTGATACCCCATAAAAAATGGAGTCCTATGCGGTCGTACCACCAAATCATACTCAGGACCACCCCACTTATCTTTGTCCTTCAATCAACGATGCAGCATGGGGCTGGTGGTTGTGCACGTACCAAAACTTTGTTTAAGAAACGTTTCTCAATTACCTTATTCATGAAGTCGAGTGATGAAGATTTTAGAGAGAGAAAACAGAACACCTAATTAATTGTTTTCCCGTTGACTAAATAAAAGGAGATTTTAGTCCACCAAAATAATTAATTAATGTGGAAAGAAGCGTGAAATATGGTCTGTTCTGTTTATAAATTAATATCCTTCTTGAGAGATACTTGGAAGGCGACTTCACCGTGAACATCAAGGATATATCATATATTGTCTAACCAGCTAGCTAGCTTCATAATTCATATTCCAAGATGGTGTACGCTCATCCTTCCAAATTTGTTTACTATCTGATTTTGGTGTTCTTGGGGGTGGCAGTGGCACAAAGAGTCCCAGTGAAAGTGGGCGTTGTGCTTGATCTTACTGCCGGAATGGTTGGGAAGATGGGGTTGAGCTGCATCAACATCTCCCTCTCAGATTTCTATCTCTCTCATCCTCATTTCAAAACCAGGCTCCAATTCATCATCACCGACTCACGCAGGGACGTTGTTTCCGCTGCTGCTAAAGGTTAAGGTTCCAAACTTTTCTCATTTGCTTGCGCCCTACATTATTTACTTTAATTCAATACCTGCTTCTTCATAAACCCATATGTTTGACCATTTTTCTGAATCTCTATAGTTGCATAGTTAAACCTTGAGTATTCTATATCAAAAAACTTAAATTTAAATGACATTGAAATTAGACGACATGAAATTTATTTAAATTAATTCAAGTACTTATATCGTATAAAGTCAGAATTATTACAAAACCCTACAAGATATTATTTTTCAGACAAACACTCTTATTTTAGTATTTTTATTTCTATAATCCAGAAGTTGTTTCAAGTTTGAACAGAGGTCATCACAAATAACACCGCGTAACCATATAGCTTACGAGTAGGATGTCCACTCATTCATTGCAAATGCCAAATTGCAAACAGTAGAAGAGACGTGAGTGCAAATGTGCAATGCAAGAGAGTTTTCTTCGTTGACGGCACTGTTCTTATCCTCTTTGTTTTCTTCTTCTCTCTGCTCTTTCTTCTGATTAAAAGCATGTGCCTAGATCTTGACTTTTGACTTAGGCTAGGTTACGAAAGACATTATTGTTTTTGAGTTATTTTTTACACCAAAATTTGATATCATGTAAATACGCTAGTTTTGAGTAGCTTGTGAATCAATGAAATAAAGAGAGAGAAAGAGTAAAGTGATAAATAATCTACTCAAAACTAGGGTGTCTTCCATGATATTAAATTTGGTAGTATCAAAATATCATAACTCGTTGTTTATATACAAAAACAGGGCATTATGATATGGATAGACGAAGGAAAATGGGAAAAAATAAATAAAAACACTGTCATTTAATCTCATTTATAGAGCAGCAGTATCCTTTGTATCTCTGAATAGACGAAATGATTTATATATGTAAATTTTTATTTTTTAATCACTTTTTTCATTCTTTTAAATTAAGTAAAATGATAATAAATATGAAAAAAGAAATTTAATGTAAAACAACTAAAAACATAAGAAAACTTAATTTTACTCTGTTTTAAAATTTAAAAGTCAAGTAAATAGAGCTTATCAATTACAGATTCTAGAAAGATGAAAAAAAAAACTGACTCACACAACAATTATAGGGTGCACATAAAAATTGTGGTTAGATTATTGTTGGCCCAGTAATGTTATCTACAGATACTTAAACACACGTCACATGCATTTATAGGGTCCTGTAAAATAAAGGGGCTAGGGACAGGGCTGGAATTGCCTGGAACGGGTTAGCAACAATTTTGTTTTTACTCTTCCAACCATAAGAAGTGTCGGTCTTATTTTGTATTTTAATGCTGGTTAGTCATTTCGGCATCTTTCGTATGCAGCAGAATGATTAGTTAACAGAAATGTTTTTCTAACACACCTTGGGGACATACATATGCAACAACATACGGTGCCACACTGTATAGACCCTTTATTTATATTTTTTAAAATATTTTGTTCTTTTTTTAAAAAATATTTAGCTTTTTTAGAAATAAAATTTTTTGTTAAGTATATGCAAATATCTGATTAATCAGGTACAAATATCTGGTTAATTCAGTTTATTATCTGGTTAATGGATTTTTTGGTTAAGTATGTGCAAATATCTGGTTAGTCAAGTACAAATATCTGATTAATTTAGTTCATTATCTAATTAATGGGTTTTTTTGATAAATAATTTTTTTGGTGAAATATGTGCAAATATCTGGTTAATGGTTTTTTTGGTTAAGTATGTGCAAATATCTGGTTAATTTAGTTCATTATTTGGTTAATGATTTTTTGAGAAATAAAATTTTTGGTGAAGTATGTGCAAATATCTAATTAATCAGGTACAAATATCTGGTTAATCATTATCTGGTTAATGGGTTTTTTGGTTAAATATGTGCAAAAATATCTGGTTAATCAAGTACAAATATCTGGTTAATTCAGTTCATTATCTGGTCAATGAGTTTTTTTGAGAAATGAAATTATTATTTTTTTAAAAAAAGTCAAAATTTGTAAAAAAAAAATAAAAACAAAATCGCTACAAAAGTACTGTAGTAGCTCTACAGTGCCGTATGTTGTCCCGTATTGTGTCACCAAAGTGTGTCACAATAACACAGCTCGTTAGTTAATTGGAGTTGATTTTGATCCAAACTATTATCTCGTGTTGATACAAGGGGATGCGAAGAGAAAAAAAAAAGTATACAATCTCTCATGTTTAATAACTTGATTAATTTTACAAAAAAGCTTTTTTTTTGAAAAAAAGCTATTTTAAAAACATCTCATAGTAAGGAGCTGTCAAACCGAGCCCGGCCCGATGGGCTGGCCCGTTTGGCCCGATATAAATGATGGGCTGGGTTGTAAAAAACAGAGCCCGGAGAAAATTTGGCCCGACCCAGCCCAGCCCGAAAAACTGTTGGCCCAACTTGGGTTGGGCCGGGCCGGGCCAGCTTTCATATTACGAAAAAAATAATTATTTATAAAAATGAAAAATCAAGAATTAGAAAAATAGAGATAGAAAGGGCCTTTATGTAATTAAATTCAACTATGGTTTCCAGTGACGGTGAAAGGCAAACGACGAAGACGTTGTAATTCTGGTTTCATACTAGGAAAGACGTTGTTGTTTTAGGACCTCCTCAGATCAAATGGCCAACAAATTTATAATTGCTACTGATATGCTATCATTTTCATCAATACAGGGACATAAGTCACATAACCCCATACACGAAACCTCTTTCTTTTTTGATAAAATTCGAAACCTCTTTTTATTTGATATAATAATAGCTCAATATATTATCCACCCAAGCGCAAATATGATCCGTCACCTTATCTAAATCATACCACTCTCACATAATCATTTAAGACATTAACTAATAGATTAAAAAATCATAGAGTTATCAATATAGGTACATACCAGAAAGGAAAGACACACAGAGCAAAAGATACATATGTACGGAATTTCTAGTTAAAAAACAATTTTTAAAATAACAGCAATAATTTTAATTTTAAAATAATATTGGCCCATGGGCCAGCCCGTTTGGCCCACAGCCCGCAAAGGGCTGGGTTGGGCTAGTAAATTAGAGACCCGATCTAATTCTGGCCCAACCCAGCCCGGCCCGAAAAGTGACATGGCCCGAATTGATCGGCCCGAATGGGCCGAGCCGACCCGAATTGACAGCTCTACTGTTTCAACCGATTATAATCTGTTCACTATTCATCCCGCAGCTCCAACCATATATCACTAGAGACATTGCTCCTTTTCACCGTACAAAGTATCTACTAATAAAAAAAATTTAAAATTTTCCAAACGGACATTATTCAACAAACAAGGTTAAAATGTTCTAAGAACAATTCGGACCA
Source organism: Echinosophora koreensis (assembly GCA_035048595.1). Taxonomy (NCBI): domain Eukaryota; kingdom Viridiplantae; phylum Streptophyta; class Magnoliopsida; order Fabales; family Fabaceae; genus Echinosophora; species Echinosophora koreensis. The sequence goes on along the minus strand of JAPCYP010000001.1, from coordinate 5,411,795 downwards.
GTTCGTAGATTTACAACTCGAATAAAAAAAAAATTGTCCAAAATATTAATGATTAAAATAATAATAATAACAATAATAATAATAATAATAATAATATGGATTTAATTGGTATACACTGACAGTGTAATTTTTTTTTTACACTGTCAACCAATAAAAAATTAACATACCATTGCCAATCTTTGATTTTTATCCCAATCACCTCAAAAGTCATAAATTTTATGATTTCTGGTTGGTTATCAGTATAAATTTTTTTACACTGACAGTACATAGAATTAAACTCTAATAATAATAATAATAATAATAATAATAATAATAATAATAGTAAAATATAAAATCATGCTAGAATATTTATGATTGATAGTAAAAAGTTAAGTGATTAAAATGAGTAAAAATATATTAGCAACAAATAATTTTTTTTTTTTTTTGGAAAAAAAAAGACATTATTAAAAAGAAACATTATTCAAATAATTTCATACCTTTTTTCATAATTTATTATGTAAAAGTAATTTTTTATGCATCACCCAAAAAAAATAGATTATCTTAAAATCGCTTTTCAGCAAGCATACCCAAACAAAAATAGATTCTGATTATAATCGATTATCACAATAATCGATTATTTGAAAACAGATTATCATCATAATCCTTTTTTTTCCAGCTTTCCCAAACACACTCAAGAGGTGTGTTATTTGTACACCTAACTTGAACACCAACACCGTATAAAAGTGTATATGGCCCACATATTATCTACTATTTCTATCTAATCTATACTATTTTGTTATGTAAAATGTGGTACAAAATAAGGTGTGCAGGTTAGATGTGCATTTGAGGTGTTAGAAAATCACTCCTCTTAAATTAAAGTATAGATGTTTGATAAATAAACTTATCTTATTAGTTTATACTTTTTTTCAGACGCTATTTTAAATAGCATTATTAGCTTTTCTTTCATTGTTGTACTAATTATTTTAATAAAAACTTTATTTTACCCCACTCCTACCTTATTATAAAATAAAATTTGTGTAAAACATTTATATAAACATGTAATTTCATTTATATTATCTCATTTTATTTAATAAAAATATAAAAAAAATAAAAAAAATAATATCCTAATTTTAAAAATGACAAAGAATTTGAAATAAATAAAATTTAAAAGTAATAATTATTTTAAATTAGAATAATATAAAATTAAATTTATATAAAAAAATAATTTAAATATGTATTACTTTTGTGTCATTTTATATTTATAAGCTAGTTTAACTTCAAATTTTATCAAACACTTCAAATTCAATCAATAATTTTTTAACTATAGACATTTAGCTAAAAATTACCTTTTCATTTATTAGCTAGATAGAATTGATTGAAAGCTAGAACAGTCTACTGAAGCATCAACCAAACTAGCAAACCAGTTCCAAATTTGAGAGGCAAAACTACAATCCAAGAAAAGATGACTTGTGGTTTCGGCAGCTCTATAACAGAGATTACAAATAGAGACCACTGTGCAACCACTATTCCAAACATTCTCATCAGTTGGCATTCTATTGTGCAATATTCTCCACAAGACAAAAGACTTAGAGGGGGGAATACAACTCTTCCAGATGATTTTGGACCAAGTGACAGCCTGACCAACAGGGTTATTGTAGTGAAAAGCTTCTTTGAGAGTGAGGAGACCTGAATCCGAACATGACCAAACCAAGTAATCATCTCTGTCTTGGTTTGGAATAGAGACATCCTGAATTTCAGATTTAGAGACAAAAGAGCTGCTATATTAGGTTGCTTTGCAGTCAATCTTGGTCACAAAAATTCCTTGCAAGCTGAGCTTATTGGAGCCATGATAGCTATAGAGATTGCTTATAAAAAAGGTTGGCATTGTCTTTGGTTAGAAAGTGATTCCAAGCTAGTGGTCTCTGCGTTTCAAAACCTCTCAATTGTGCCTTGGAAGCTAAGAAATAGATGGGATAACTGCTGTAGATTAACTAAGCAAATGCAATTCATTGTTTCTCATGTTTATAGAGAGGCCAACACTTATGCGGATAAGTTGGCCTCATTTGGCATTTCGGCTAATGGTTTTATTTGGTGGAATTCCATCCCCAATTTTATTAAGGAGGACTTTTTCCTTAACAGGATAAGTCTTCCTAATTATAGGTTCTCTTAATTCTCCCATGGGTTAGGTTCATGCCCCCTCATGGTTTCTTTGTATTCTTTTTCTTTTCTTTAATGATATTTGGGCGTGCTGCATATGATTGGTAGGGCTAGTGGTGCCAACCTAGTTGGGATGGCTAGTTTCTATTGTGATGCCTTTGCATGCCTTTGTTTTATAAAAAAAAAAAATTATTAGCTAGCTAGACAAACAGAGTCAAAATTTATAAGGTTGTATCTTTTCTTATATCGTGAAGTAGCCATGTTATAAGTTAGGAGAGAAAGATATAAAAGTAAAATTAACAGATATCATATTATTAATTGTGACACCCTTCTACCCATACATGTTATAAGGCATTTATTGTAAAAGAAATTAAAATAAAAACATGCATTTTACTGAATAAAATAAGACAATTGTCCATGGGTAGAAAAGTCCCACATGAACTGGTTTACAACGCGAAAATAATCAAGTTTAAAACAATGAAACATAATAAAAAATAATAACAACGTCCCAACCCGATGTCACAACAGAGCTGGTACAACCGTTCCGTACATCACGGAAAAACAACTAGACAAAACTAACTAACAAAACGAAAGGCCCTAACTATGAGTGGCGGCTCCTCAGAGTCACTCCTCTCCGGGCTGCTCGTCATCCTCTGCAAAATGCCGATCAGGCCAAACACAAACAATAACAGGGAGTAAGATACATGTAAACATATACAGCATGGGAATAGAAAGCAAGGTAAACATACAACATAGGCATACATCAACATCCAACAGTACTATATCAACCAAGTATGCTATGCTATGCAATGCATCAACTACTCCGCTACTCCAACTATGCATGTGGATCCAAACTAACTCAGGATGAACGACTTTGGAGTTACATGTCCGTATTGGCCATAAAGCACAAACACCGGCAGTTCACCAAACCTTGGGCGAACCCCATGGATAGCCAACGCATCAAACCGTGGATGCTTCATCACGGGGGGCCTCGGTCACCAAGCCTTGGGTGACCTACCGTGGATGGCCAAATCACTGTACTCTCAGGCGATCTCCCCTTTGTCAAACCTCCCCCATCAACAACTCCAATGCTCTATGCAAATGGCACAACAACAAACAATCTCAACCACCTCCTTGCTTGGGCCATGAAGCTCCCAAGACTTCAACATCAACATTCAATGTAACCTTAGACCCAAACCGTGGGGTCAAGGCTCCCTTGGCCAATAAGCACCAAGGTTCAACTCAACGTGTTTGGGTCAAATAAGCACCCAAGACTTTAGCTTATCAACGTGCGGTAACCCAACGGATACCGACTTATCATATTATTATCTTAATCATCTTTGGTAATTATTACCAGGTTGTCTAATCTCTCTCTTTGATTAATTATCTCAACTTATAATCATAAGGGAATGGGGTTTAAAACCCCTTAAGTCCTTTAATTGTCCAGGAGGGGTCAGCACGGTCGTGCTTAAACCCAGCACGGTCGTGCTTGGACACGTGAGGGCGTGCTGCCCTTTTAAGTGAAGCACGGTCGTGCTTCACGCTCAGCACGGTCATGCTCAGCAGCACGGTCGTGCTGAACAGCGCGGCCATTTTCCAGAATTCAAATGGGAGCACGGTCGTGCTCCCTGTTCAGCAAGGTCGTGCTCATCGCGCGACAGTGCTGTTCTGGGCAGAGTCTCAAGTCAGATTCTTAACCAAATCTTTAGGGTTTTACACCTTTAAACTTAACAGGTTTTTCTTAAGTCTAATTAGCCAATTAGTATTTTATCAACATTAATATCATTATAACAACAACTACAACAACGATCAACCATCCAACATCATTATGTCAATAATAACACAACATCATATTCATGGGCAACCATCATGTGCATAGGCATATAACACTAAAACAACCAGAAACATATTATCACGGATTCAACATCATATTATAACCAACAAGCATACAACAACACCGGGGTTATGGGGAACCCCGTTACCTTACACTACCCACTGCCTAATGAATACAATCTCACTTCTCCCCATACTTGGATTGAAGGTTGCTCTAAAAGCGGTTCCCAACGGTAATCCGGTCCCGAATCCTCAAACAGCTCGCTCCGAAGTCAAGCCTTAGATAACCAAAATAACCTTAGTCAGTTTCTCTAATCAAAACCATAAAGAAACTAAAAAGGAGAAAGGGGACCATTACCTCTAAACAAGACGGACGTACAAAGCTTCCCCTACGGTTCCCAAAACTCCACTATAGTAAGGAATGGAGAGGAAATAGGGAGAGAGACACTGTGAGCCGCAACAGTGGCTGCAACAATTAGAAAATTAGGGTTTTACGTTAACCCTAGGGTTCCGTGCCAGACTTATAAAGCTCGGACCTGAGCACGGTCGTGCTTACCCTTGAGCACGGTCGTGCTTACCCTTGAGCACGGTCGTGCTCCACTTAGTGTCAGCGAGACGCGGTCAGCACATTGAGCACGGGCGTGCTCACTATTGAGCACGGTCATGCTCAACTTAAAATCAGAAACACGCTTCTGACTTTAAGTACGGGCGTGCTGGCTGATGAGCACGGGCGTGCTCATGTACCAGAAAGGGACTTTTAAGTTGAAAATCCCACTTAGCCCTAAACCAAGACTTTTAAATTAATAAAACTAGCTTTTATAAAAACATTTTTACGAAAAATGAGGTGTTACATTAATCATATGCAGGCTCTACTGTAATTGCTTTTGTGCATTTTTCTTTTCTAACATGATTTTTATTTTCACTAGTGAGTGACACGTGGATTAGGATCTTAATTGTGTTTGTGAAACAAATTTTCTCTTTCATTTATCTCATTAATTGTATTCTTTAAATAAGAAATGAATTTAATTGGTGTATATTGTCAGTATAAAGATTTTTTTATACCGTCAACCAATAATAAATTAGTATATCATTAAAAATACTGGGCTCTTATAATAAATATCTTAAAAGTTATACATAACTTGATTTTTGATTGGTTAACAATATATATATATATATATTTTATATTGTCAATGTATCAAAATTAAACTTATAAGATAGCAGTAATTAAGATATAAGTCAATTAAGAAGGACGTTATTACCAATTAATTAAGAGAGGCATGCATTTTTTTTCTTATTAGCTGTTAGTATATTTTTATTGAGAGAAAATAGGTAAAAGGAACAACAACAACAAAAATTCTACTTATCTGTTTTGCTTATCACGCAACTGCATGGTTTTTATCAGAAGAAGTCGATAGTTAAATTAATAAACTAATTGAATTTGTGGCTTTGATGATAAGCAGCTCTACATCTCATAAAAAATGAAGAAGTGCAAGCTATCATGGGGCCAACAACAACAATGGAGGCAAACTTTGTGATCGGTCTCGGAGACAAAGCTCATGTGCCCATTATAACCTTTTCTGCAACAAGCCCTTCTCTTATTTCGCTTCAGAGTCCATATTTTTTTCAAATGGCACAAAACGATTCAACTCAAATCAAAGCCATCAGTGCACTTGTCCAAGCTTTTGGTTGGAAAGAAGTAGTGCCAATTGTCGTAGACAACAGTTATGGGAAAGGAGTCATTTCATGCTTAACCGACACTCTTCAACAAGCCTATGTCCGCATTCCCTATCTGAGTTTCATTTCTCTTTCAGCCACAGATGAAGCTATTCTTGTAGAGCTCTACAAGTTGATGACAATGCAAACAAGAGTGTTTGTTGTGCACATGTCACCAAGTCTTGGCTCTCGTTTCTTAACTATTGCAGGACATATTGGAATGATGGGCCAAGGTTATGTTTGGATTGTAACTGACGGTATTGCTAATTTTTTCAACTCCATGGACTCATCAGAAATGGAATTAATGGAAGGGGTATTGGGTGTTAGGCCTTATGTTCCAAGAACAAAAGAGCTTGATGATTTTAAGGTTAGATGGAAAAGAAAATTCCTGCGTGACAATCCAGCACTTGTTGACACAAATTTGAATGTTTATGGAATATGGGCTTATGATGCTACCACAGCATTAGCAATGGCTGTTGAGAAGGTTGGCACCACCAACTATACCTTTAGTGAGAGCAACAACACTTCAAGCAATGTGACTGATCTTGAAAACTTTGGCATTGCACAAAATGGTGAGAAGCTGCGCGAAGCTCTGTCAAACACTAGATTCAAAGGTCTGAGTGGGGATTTCAGTGTTGTTGGTGGACAACTTCAAACATCAATAATTGAGATAGTTAATGTGGTTGGTAATGGGGAAAAGAGGGTAGGATTTTGGACACCCCAGATGGGACTAACTAGAGACGTGGATACAAAAAGCTCAAGCACATCATATTCTACTTCTAAGAAAAGTCTGAGACCCATTATATGGCCTGGAGATAAGTCCTCTGATCCAAAGGGTTGGGAAATCCCCACAAATGGGAAGAAGTTGAGGATAGGAGTTCCAGTAAAATATGGTTATACTGAATTTGTGAAAGTAACCCATGACCCTAGTACCAACTCAACAGAGGTCACTGGCTTCTCCATTGATGTCTTCAAAGCTGTGGTGGAAACGTTGCCTTATGCCCTACCATATGAATTTATTCCATTTCAGGAGCCCGATGGTGAGGCGGCAGGAACATATAATGATTTGGTCAACCAAGTCTATTATGGGGTAACTCTCTTTCTGTAGTACCTTCCCATCAACCACCTTTCTGTTTTCATTAATCAAATGATTTTTCTTCAATGGCTTATCAAAAAAATAATGAATTTTCTTCAAAAACAACCTCATGTAGATAAATTTTTAGTTATGCATGATCTTGAAGATAATGTTTTAAATGCATCCACTAGTGATTCTTGGATAAAAACTTAATATGATAGACAATTAAATTAATATTTGATATATGTGTGAAGTCATTATATTTATAGGTCATACTAAAACCTTACATGTGTCTAAGAATGCCTTGACCCATACCAAATATTGATTTGAGTAGCATAAAATTCCTTCCCGAATTCCAATTACAATACCCAAGAAAGTGCATTTCTTACTCTATCAAATGAAATAAAATGATCATATAGAAGTGATCTTGGATTTGCAGGATTTTGATGCCGTTGTGGGGGACATAACAATTGTTGCAAACAGGTCCAACTATGTTGATTTCACATTACCTTACACAGAATCTGGCGTGACTATGGTTGTACCAGTAAAAGACAGCAGGAAGAAGAATGCGTGGGCTTTTTTGGAGCCACTGACTTGGGATCTTTGGGTAACAACGGCTTGTTCGTTTGTATTCATTGGATTTGTAGTCTGGGCCCTTGAACACCGAATAAACAAAGACTTTAGAGGGCCTCCTTCCCATCAAATTGGCACAAGCTTATGGTTTTCCTTTTCAATCTTGGTCTTTGCCCACCGTAAGTGCCACTCATCAACTCCCAAAAATGATTGAAATTAGCACCACTAGGTGTTAGTACTTTCAACCACATTGCTAATCATTTAACTTGTGTAAACTGGTATGAAAATTTTGATCTGCATATAAAAGTGTTGATATGATCCTTATGAGCTATTAATCAAGTTTTTAAACTGTGGTTGTGGTGTGCTTCGTTATTGCGGACATTTGTAGGAAAATGTGACTAATGCAGCTACAATTGCGGTTGTAGACCCATACTTAAAACTTTGCTGCTAATATAAATTTCACTTGCTCATTTTCACAGGGGAGAAAGTGGTGAGTAACATGGGCAGATTTGTGGTGATGGTATGGGTTTTTGTGGTTTTAATTCTAGTTCAAAGTTACACTGCGAGCCTCACTTCCCTTTTAACAGTTGAACAACTACGCCCTACTATTACAGACGTCCATCAACTCCTACATAACAGGATGAATGTTGGCTATCTGGGAGGTTCCTTTGTTTCTAGAATCTTGAAGGACTTGGGTTTCCAAGATTCCCAGCTCAAGATTTATAAGTCTGCAGAAGAATGCAATGAGCTTTTCGCAAAAGGAAGTGCAAATGGTGGCATTGCTGCTGCGTTTGACGAAGTTCCCTATGTGCATCGCTTTCTTGGAATTTACTGCTCCAAATACACCATGCTTGAACCAAGATTTAAGACTGGTGGATTTGGCTTCGTAAGTTGACTTACTCATGTTTAATTTCATCTATGTTTTGAAGGAAATAAAGTGAAGTGATTAATAATTTAGTAAAGTGAAAAGGTAAAAGTATTTCACTTCATTGTTTGGAAGTTTAACGAGGAAATTGGCAACAAATCTCCAAATTGGAGAGTATAAAAATTGGAGAGGTTCGAGTGAGATGAAATGGTTTGAGTTACCATTCTTAAACATTCAATTTTTTACTGAAGGAACTCCTCCTAAACAATGGATTAATGTTTTTTTTTATCACTCCGCTCCATTAACAATCACTCAACAATATCCGAACTGCTTTTCATTATTTTTGGTGAAATATTCTTTTTTCTCTCCATAGTTTTTTATTATAAACTTTTGTGGGTTGAATTTGTAGGTGTTCTCAAAAGGTTCCCTTCTTGTAGCTGACATTTCAAGGGCAATCCTGAATGTTACTCAGGGAGACAAAATGAGAAGAATTGAGGATGCATGGTTGAAAGAAAGTAGCTGTCAAGAGTCTAATGCAGAAGTTTCTTCTGATAGTCTCAGCCTTGATAGCTTCTGGGGCCTGTTTCTGATTGCATGGACTGCTTCCTCATTAGCACTCTTAATCTGTGCAATATCATTCCTATATCAGCATAGACATATCTGGTTACGCTATAATCCAAGTACTTCAATATGGAGACGTATTGGAGTCTTGCTAAGGATCTTTGACCAGAAAGATTCGAACAGTCACACATTCAAGAAAAGTGGAATGCCAGATCATAAAAATGATATTAGTAGTCCTCATTGTCATCATGATTTTAATGCAGTTGAGACCTCTCCAAGTACACACTGCCCACCAAGTACCTCGAGTCAAACAGAATCAAATTTTTCCTTTTATGGAGATCAGGGAATGTTCAGTCCAGACCATAGTGATGTTGATGATAGTCAAAAGGTTGGTGATGTAGCTCATGGTCAAGTCATATGTTATGATAAAAAATAGCAACCAGGTCAGCACAAAAAACAAAAGAGTTAGTTGCTGAAAATGGACACTTGGCAAATGATCCGGAAATCAAGGAATTGAGGAGGAGCAGCCGCATGAAATTCCCTAACAGAAAGTATTATGACTAGATGCTATATATGATAGGCAAGGAATAGGAGAGAGGTGTGCATTTTGGTGAGGTCATCTCTGTACTCTTCCTCTGACTCTTCTTTCTATCATAGCAGTAATCCTTTTCCTTTTCTAGCTATTTTGTACTGGATTAGTCCCTAAATAGGATAGCAGGTTCTGACTTGTAGTTCCTGTACTTCCTGATTCTACTAAATAATACATACCAGTACTTTATTCCTATTTTTTTATAAGTTGTTCCTTACAAATTGGTGCTCTCGTTCTCCATCATGGCAGAGGGTACTCGCCTTAAGGATTTACAAGCTGACCTTAAGGATGTCCAAGCTAATCTTAAGGATGTTCAAGCAGGCCTTAAACGCCTCCTCGACGTCATGGCAATCCGCCATCAGGAACTAGAGCTGTCAGTTTAGCCCTAGGGCCAGCCCATCTAGCCCACAATAATAGCCCAGCCCACTTAGCCCATAAATAGCTGTCAAATGGGCCACCCTAGCCCATTTAGCCCTAGCCCATGTGGGTCAGGGCCAAATGGGCCACAGGGCCAAAAAGCCCACATTAAAAAATGCCCACAGGGCCAAAAAGCACTAAAAAGCCCCAGGGGCCAGGGCCAGCCCATGGGCCATAATTTTTTGTGATAGTCCTATTTATTTTATTTTATTTTTTTTATAAAACTTGACAAAAAAAACAACAATTATAATCACTCTAATATTATGTAATAATATCATTCAACCTATGAAATTAATTATTCAAATATGTATTAAATGCTATAGTTTTCTCTAAAAAATTGAAGAGAAAGCATTGTTTTCTCTCTTTTCATCCTTATCTTTATATGTAATGAACTAGATTGATGGACCCGTGCCATGCACGGGGAATATGTTAATTTTTTAGGATTTTATTTTTAAATATATAATTGTTGAAAATAATCATCAAAGTTTAAATATATAGTATGACACAATTTAAGTATTAAAAATATAATTTTAAAAATAAGACATGTATGAAGAATATAAAAATATAATTTTTGCAAAATCGCCATTAAAATTTATTGTGAATTTGTTTTTTTTCTTTTCGAAGCAAAATTATAAATTAACACTAACTATTTCTTTACTTACTACCTTATTATCGTACTTATCTAAACATTTAATAGTATACGTATATTTTTAAAGCAACAACTGTTTTCAACCTGATTAATCATTTCCACAAATGATCTATCTAAACATTAATACTAAATACGTTGCTGTGATCTTCGTAATGATATGATATTTTTGTTTCTCTTGAAAATCGATTTGATTTATTTCTTCTCTTTGTCAGATGCAAGTTAACCATTTTTAGAAAATATAATTATATATCATATTTATTTTTCTTCTATATAGAAAATATTCTTTATTTAATTCATTTCTTTTTCCCCTGCAAGTTAAGCATTTAAAAAAAATATTTATCTATCATATTGGTTTTTATTCTCTATTGAAAATCTATTTGATTCATTTATTCTCTTTTTCCTTGCAAGTTAACCATCATTACAAAATATATTTATCTATCAATATTTTTTTTTCTCTCTTTAAAATCTATTTGGGTTAATTTTCCCCTTTTTGCAGTGCAAGTGAACCGTTTTGGGAAAAATATTTTTTTTTATATATCATACTATTATTTTTATTCTATTTTAAAATCTATTTGGTTTATATCTCCTTTTTCCCGTGCAACTCAACCATTTTTCTAAAATATATTTATCTATCATATAAATTTTGCTTCTCTCTTGAAATTTTATTTGATTTATTTCTCCTCATTTCCTATGCAAGTTATCCATTTCTAAAAAATATATTTATCTATTATATTATTATTACTCTTCTCTCTTGAAAATTTATTTTGATTTAATTATTTTCTTTAGACAGTGCAATTTGACCATTTTTAAAAAATGTATTAATCTATCATATAATTTTTCTTCTTCTCTCTTGAAAATCTATTTGATTTATTTCATCTCTTTGTCCAATGCAAGTTAACAATTTTTAGAAAATATATTTATTTATTATAATATTTTTTTTTCTATATTGAAAATCTAGTTGATTTTTTCTCCTCTTTTCCCGTGCAAGTTAACCATATTTAGAAAATATATTTATCTATCATATTTTTTTTTATCCTGTCTTGAAAATTTTCCTCGTGCAAGTGAGGCATGTTTAGAAAAAAAAAAATTATCTATCATATTATAACTTTTTTCCTATCATAAAAATATATTTGATTTATTTATTCTCTTTTCCCGTTGGAAGCTAAACATTTTTAAAAAATATATTTATCTATCATATGTTTTCTTCTTCTTTGAAAATCTATTTGATTTATATCTCATCTTTTCTCGTGCAAGTTAACCATCTTTAAAATATATATATATATATATTTATCTATCTATCATATTAATTTTTTATTCTCTCTTGGAAATATGTTATAGTTAATGCTTCTCTTTTTCTTATGCAAGTGAATCGTTTTTAGAAAATATATTTATTTATCACCTTATTATTATTATTTTTCTTCTCTCTTAAAAAATCATTTGATTTCTTTCTTCTCTTTTCCTATGCAAGTTAACATTTTTTTAAGAAAACGTATTTATTTATCATGTTAGTTTTGTCTTCTCTATTGAAAATCTAACGATTTATTTATCTATCATACTATTTTTCTGAAAACTTATTTGTGCCATGGATTATGGGTTATACATTAAAGGTATATCATTGATTAATCATTTCTTTATATAATTTATTTTAACACTAATGCTAAACAATTCCCAATCATCTTGTAAGTCATATGAGAACTATAATAATAATATTATTATTATTAATAATAATTGGTGTATTAAATGTTAAGTTGCTATTAGGTTGACACTTGGAATAGTAATCAATGAGGTTATTTGTATTTGTATATAGTATAGATTGTTAAAATAGATAACTGATATCAAATTATTGTAATAGATAATATTCCAGCTAAGGGAAATCATTCACTTGGATTACTTAAGTGGTTGTGCGGTTAGTGAAGGAAAATTTATGGCATGTAATACATATTTAAATAGATAATTTCATAAGTTAAATGGTATTATTACATAATGTTAGAGTGATTATAGTTGTTGTTCTGTTTGTCAAGTTTTATAAATAAATAAAAATAGGTCTACCAAAAAAATTATGACCCATGGGCTGGCCCTGACCCTTAGTGTATTTTAGGGCTTTTTGGCCTTGTGGGCTTTTTTTAATGTGGGCCTTTTGGCCCTGTGGCCCATTTGACCCTGGCCCACATGGGCTAGGGCTAAATGGGCTAGGGCCGGCCCATTTGACGGCTCTATCAGGAATACACAGCACAGAGGGAAATGGACCAGGATCGCATGGACAAAATGGAAGCTTACTTAAAATCCCTACCACACACGCCTGCCTCTGGTGGAGTGGACTCAACTGGACCAACAAACAGCTACTCTCCGTTTCAGGTAAGGAACATCAAGTTAGACTTCCCAAGATTTGATAGGGCTGATGTGTTGCAATGGATTTTTAAAGCTGAACAATTTTTTGATTATTATCACACACCCGATAAGCAACGAATCACCATTGCCGCTGTGCATTTGGAGAAAGATGTGGTTCCCTGGTTCCAGATGATGAGCAGCAATAACCCTTTTCAATCCTGGTTGGGGTTCACTAAGACACTGGAAATGGAGTTTGGACCCTCACCATTTGATTGCCCTCGGTCCACTCTCTTCAAGCTGCAACAATCCACCACCGTCCAGGAGTATTATGTTGAGTTCACCGCCTTGGCCAACCGAGTCCATGGGCTCAGTCCTGATGCTATTCTAGACTGTTTCCTCAGTGGGTTTATGATGCTACCACATGGCGAAGTCATACTCGTGCAAAATATTACTCCAGAAGTCGTATCTGCAGACAGCTGATAAAATTAACTCCAAAGCATCTACCATTGATGCTTGGGTGTTCTTACTGTTTGTGTCTATTATTACATCTTGTTTTATTTATCTTTTCTCCCACTTTCTCATCATTTATTAATGTTTTTAGTTATATCAATTTGTAGTAGGTAGATTTGATATGGAAATTCTTCCGTGTTCATATATAAAGGCTGTCATTTTATCCTTTCTGGTCTCACTTGGAAACCATGAAAAATATTGCATTTTTTTTTTCAATTTAATGGAAAAATAATTGATGATAATATTAAAAAAACCTACATTTCAAAAGGAATTTAATTTGATAAACTTTTGGCGTGGATTTTTTTACACCGTGAATCAATCATAAATCATGCTATATGACTTTTAAGGTAATTATGATAATAGTGAAATATTTTTAACGATGTAGCAATTTATGATTGATTAACTTATAAAAATGCTCTGAACTTAAAATGCATACCCATTAAATCCTTTCGAAAAATTATTAATGTTAAAAAGTATCAGATAATCTTATCTCAAACAAATAAAGCAATACTCCTTTTTTTGTAATTTCCTCTTCCCTCATAGTGATCGGACAATACCTGATATCTTAAATGAGTGTTGTCTAAGGTGTACCACCCACCAAAGTGGTGCAATGGTGCACCACCAAAGTGGCCAATTATGAACCATCTATATTGCCACTTGGGTCAGTCAAAGGGTGGGTGTATTTTTCAACCAACGTTTGGTCAAATACTTGTATTTACAAGTAATTTTTTTTTTTTTGTATTTCTACTTCAGCTATTGTTTCTCTTTTGCCAACCACAGCCACCCCAACACCACCGTAAGCCACCACTTTGTGCCCATACCAGAACCACCATGCATGGAGCCATTAGAGGCAGAAAGTGACCATGGACCCGACCCGATTAGGATAGATTTTCGGGTTTCGTTTCCAACCACCGCTTTCTCGAGGTCTGGGAGCGCCTCTGTGTTGCCATCGGCGATCTTCAAAATTGTAGGTATAATGAAACGTATACCAATAGAAGATAAACCATAGGTATATCTTTATGTATTCTACCAACGGATGAAACTCCGTCACTAAAGCCTATAGTGACGGAACCACAACCGTGGGTATAGCACTATTATTAGCCACGTATACAAACGTCCGTAGGTATAGGTTTTTGGACCTATACCCTACGGTTTTTCACCTTTTACCTATGGTTTTTTGTTGTCACGCTAAATGGCTTACTCCTTGTATAGGTCTTCATTGCTAGTGATGTTTAGTGTCATATTCGACTGAACTATTTTGCAGCTACAGGATATAGGCATTGTTTCTCATTTACTTTATATTATATTATATATATATATATACGAAAGACAAATCACCGTTTGCGGGGAGTGGCTTCTGCTGGCCAAACATTATTTTAACACCGCCAGAAATCGAACCCCGGAGTAAACCGAGTATATATATATATATATATAGACACACGATCATATAGTAATGAGACTTGTTCTTGGAATAATTAACTTATTAATACTTATGACTGCTAAACGGATATATTACTTTGTTAATTTGATTGAAGATTCTCTATACAAATATATGTTATGGAACGTGTTAAATTTAATTGTGATTTGATTAAGAGTGCGTTTGTTATTGCTTATTTTGTTAAAATAGCAAACCATGATTAAAATTAACGTGTTCCACAACATATATTTGTATAGAGAATCTTCAATCAAATTAACAAAATAATATATCAAGTTAGCAGTCATAAGTATTAATTATGATACAAACATGCAAAAGATTTTGTCTGATTTTTTATAGCCCCATAAATAGTAAATACTGTATTAACATATTAATAGTAACCTTTGTCAACCTTAAAAAATAATAAGTTAGCATTAGTGTGTGATCATAGCCTAATTAAGATAGTCTGTTTAAAAAAAAAAAAAAAAAACCCTAAGATAGTCATGACATTGATACATTCTTATTAACTCATTTTAGAGTGATGAAGGTTTGGATCCACTAAATATAGAGGTTTAAGTGATGAAGGCTGTGGGAAGAAGGTTTATGTTGGTTCCTGGGGTCTTTACAATCTGCTTGTTTTCTTTCACCAGATTTTTCTTGGATTTTTAAGATGGTTTGATAAGTATGCATGATAGTCATATTGTTTGATTTGGAGCCACAATGACAACTGGAAGGTCTTTGGGGATGATGGGGGCACAATAAACTAAATACATCAGTTAATACATTGTGTTGTTTCTTATAAGCTTCATATTGCATATAGATATTATGATATTTGATCCAATTTGTTCTCTGTAATTTTCTCAAAATCCAGTTTTGTCAAGTAATGAAATGGAAATGGGAAGTCAACGTATGGAACTAGGATGGGCATGGGGTTCGTCTTGGATGTTATTTCTATCATTGTACTACATTCTGTTTGGAGATTGATATCTTTTGTTAAACTTTGGCACCTATATTTTTTTTTTTTGCTCGAAAAACTCTGACACCTATTGACTATTGTAGTTATGCTTATCGTATTCGATTATTATAAATTAATCTTTACCATACAACACTAACTACATATTAGTCATATCAATATTTACTAACGGCAAAAGTAAGTATCGTCTGCAAAATACACAACCTGCAATGACAGTTAATATAAAATACAAAATAATTTATAGTTATATCTTAAAATATTTTAACAACTAAATATATTAACATAAACCATAAACATCTTAGGAAAATAAGATGATGTTATTAATGTTTTGGACATTAATTCCAACTGTAGCAAATCTTCAAGAAGCAAAAATTGTTCTCGTTCTTTCAGTTGCTTCGAATCTCTTTTTTCTAATCATAGTAACTAACAATAATTACATTAATTTTTCATCTAGGTTACATTTTTTTATTGCCTTAATGGCATTAGGCATAATGCTTGCTGATGAATACTCTTGAAACATTTTAAATATAATTGATTTGTCATTTATAACTGTTTCTAACATTCAGTGTACTTTTTTTGTCAAAAAACATTCAATGTACTTTTAATTTGAATTATCATAATTAAGTAGGCAAGATTTATGGCTGATGAATGTTCTTAAAACATTTTAAGGTACTAATTATTTTAATTAAAATCATAATTATGCCGTTTATTAAGATTAGTAGGGATATTTTGAGGTATGATACCTACTAAGAATTTTGAAGATCATTCATGATACCTACTACTGAGCCATCTTATTTTTCAATTCTCAAATTGCAAATTATTTTTATATTTTATGAACTTTTTACACTATCACCAATCATTCTTATATCATGTGCATCGCACAGGTAACATCTATTTGAGTAATTATTGGATAAATACGGGGAGGATAAGTATACAAGCTTATCTTGGTCGGGAATAGGAAACCTTCTGCGAAAAAAAATGGATTGTGGGAGAGAATCATGCACTTTAGTTAATATAACAAAGATCGTGTGACAATAATAGTGCTGCTTGATTGATTAGTCTTTTATTTTCTCTTTATCAATTCAATTATTATAGTTGGAATATATATCAAGAACTTTATCCGTTGCATTATTATGCTATCATAATGTTTTAGGCTTATAATGTTGCTTTAGAATATACATCTTTTCTCAATAATCTAGCTATATTGCGAAATTTATATTTTAAGCATCGTCTGTTTGAATCTCTGTTAGATAAATACAGGGATGAAGAATATACAAGTTTATCTTGGTCAGAAATGGGAAACCTACTGCAAAAAAAAAAAAAAAAATGGATTGGAGGGAGAAATGATTGTTTTTTTGAGATTGGTGGAAAGAGTCAAACACTTTGGCTAATATAACAATTATTCGATGACAACAATAGTGCTGCTTGATTGATTAGTCATTCATTTTCTCTTTATCAATTCAATTATTATTGTAGGAATATACATTAATAACTTTATCAGTCGCACAATTATTGTAGCTATGCACAATTATTTTTTGTTGAGTTTAAGCTGTTAGAATTTGAAAAATAAAAAAAAGTATAAGATAATGTCTATAATGTCTATGTTATTTATAATGCAGTTTTGCTTTTTGGAGTTTCAATATTTTATACAAAAAATAACTTTTATAGGTGAATTGTATGGTAGTTTATTTTATTCACATCTCTTATATTTGTTTTCATTTTTATATGATTCAATATAATATGATTGATAAAGAGATATTGTTCTCTGGGACAGTCAGTGTATTACTCATATTAGACAATCTTTTTCCTCGTGCCGGGCACGGGTTCACAAATCCTAGTGACTATAAAGTATAAACAACTTGTGACAATTCAATTCTGAACAATTCACATGTTCACACACCACGTGGCACGTCCATGTGAAAGGCGCTAATCCAAGGACATCACCAGTGAATAAGAATTCTCTATTCAATAAAATGTTATTTAAAAGAGAGTAATTAAATTATAATTATCGTAGCTAGTTGGTGACTTATTTTATTATCATTTGTTTAAATTTTTCTTTTATGAACCTCAACTTTATGGTTCCCATTTGTTTTGACTTCGCTAAATTTTCTTACCAAGACATGGATTGGACTTTTAACTTATGCTTTTATCTACTATAATTTTTTTGCGAGCTAATATTTTTAAGAACTACCTTGTCAAAGTCTTGAATTGCATTATGAAAATTAAGAAATGAATATTTGACATTGGAGATTTGGATTTAATTATTGTCTTTCCCTCTAATTTTATGTTTTAATTTTCATGATGGCTCCACGTAAGAAGATCATTTTATTGATAGCAAAGAGATATAACAGTCTATATGCACATAGTATATTCAAGTAAGCTATTGGGTTAAAGGGCCCTTGTCGCAACCACATCGCGACGGGAGCGGCAAACAAAAATTAATTATTTTGCAAAAATGGGAGTCGCCATCAAAGTTTATTTTATTTAGGGAAACATTGGAAAAACCCTTTTAAAATGAAAAGCCTTCGAAAACAGATTTAGGGTTCGGGAGTCAATTATGCGTAGGGAAGGTATTAGCACCCTACGACATCCATTTAAAAAATGGTTACCTATAATTAATTGTGCAAAACTACGTTAACTTCAAAAATATTTATTTCACCCTTTTAATTAAAACAATAATTTAAAATATAATTACAAACTATAAATAAACCATAAAAGATTTTATTTTATTATTTTCAAGAGAAGAAAATGAATATTGATAAGAAATTAAAAAGGATTTTATGAAAATTTATTTTTGGGCTTGACAGGATTAAATCATGCTCCTACGTATCCTCGGGTGCAATATGGAATTCAAAGCTACGTAGTTCTTTTTAAAAAATATTTGTTGATTTGGTTGATTTATTTTCTTTTGAAGTTTTTAGAAATTTAGATTATCACAATAACCAGACAGGAAGAAAATCCAAAATGGTCATCCTAATAATCTATTATTTTTTAAAGGAAGTTAAAGTTGCTCGCGATAACCAAGTAGGAAGAAGATCCAAAGTGGCTACTATTAACAACCTATAATTTATTTATTTTTCTTTCAAAAATTTAATGTTGCTTACGGTAACCAAATAGGAAGAAGATCCAAAGTGGCTACCACTAACAACCTATAATTTATTTATTTTTAGAAAAAAGACGCCCGCGATACTCAAATAGGAAGCAGATCCAAAGTGATTATCACTAGCAATTTAATTTTATTTTGAAAATATAATTGCCCACGATAACCAAACAAGAAGATGATCCAGTGGCGATCGTTAGCAATTTAAATTAATTTTGTTAATTTTGGGTTGTTTGCAATAGCCAAACAGGAAGAAGATCCAAAGTGGCTAGTTTTTAGAAAGCAAGACGCTAGCGATAATCAAATAGGAAGCAGATCCAAAGTGACTATCGTTTGCAACTTATTTTTAGAATTAAAAGGGTGTTCATGATAACCAAACAAGAAGAAGATCCAAAGTGGTCATCATTAGCAACCTATATTTTAAAAATAAATTGAAGTTATAAAATTTATTTAACATTACAACTTATTTGATTTTTAAATAGAATAAATATGTTAAATAAATAAATATTTATTATTTAAAACAAGCAATCAGGATCAAGCTATGATTGTAACAAGGTTAAATAAACTCAATATATATATATATATATATATATATATATATATATATATATATATATATATATATTGTTCTTTATTCTAAACTAAATCAGTTTCCAAGCTAACAAATATTCTCATTATTCCAAATCCATTATCCATTTTTTTAGCCAACAATGACTTTGCTTTGGGCTAGCAAACAAACCCAGCCCACTTAAAACCCACTAAAGAACAACCCTAACACTATCATAACACATCAGAAAAGTAAAGGAAATAAACAAACAACACACAACATACAAAAATACAAGGTTATGACTTGTGAGACCTGCAACAAAGGAAACGTGAAGAACTAAGAGCAGGGCAACGACATGGCAGAGTAGCAGCGGCGCGGCAGCGGAGCACCGGCTCGACGTAGGTGCTGGTGGGTGGAGGAAGGCGGCAGGTTCGAACCTGCAACAGAAAAAAACGCACAGAACAAGGAGCAAGGGGCTACGGCACAACGGACTGGCGCGGCGTAGTGGCAGCGGCGCGGCGGTGCGACGCTGGTGCGTAGGGGACAGTGGCAAGTTCGGACCTGTAGCGGCGGTGGTCAGATGTAGGTCACAAGGCGGAGAACGGTGGAGGTAGCGGAAGAATTTGTCCTCATTTTTGGGTCTTTGCTACTGTTGTTGTGTGGCTATATTTATTTTTGAAGTATGAAGATGATAGAAGAGAAAAGAATGATGAGGAAGAAAAGAGAAAAAGCATGGAAAAAACAATTCTGGTCTTGTAGTCAGAAATGTGAAAAACCTCTTTTCACTGTATCAAAACCTCCCATTTATACTAATCACATCTGAATGATTTTTCTTCTCTTCTGTAACTGACTAAATTTCATTAAATCAGAATTTTATTACCAATTGAAGAATGAATAATTGCTTTTATTTTGTTCAGTTACAATTTTATGATGCATTATATGAGCATAAAGCATTTTAATTACTCTTTATTCCTTCACAAAACTGTTACGGCAACAAGCAAAAAGCCATTGTTTCTATTTTCCAATTATTTGCCCCTTTTTTTTATTTGCTTTTATTTTTTATATTTTTTATTTGATAATATAGAAAAGGGAGGACAAAATATGGTGTTCACGACCCTTAGCTCTTTATATGTGATTGTAGGGTTAGCGGACCTTAGCTAAAGATAACATCAGATGAGGCACGGCTCCTAAGTATGAGATGTTGTTAGGTGAGGCGAGACCCCTGACTCGAGATGAGTAAATGGGGAGACCACTCCTCAATTTGTACAACTTACATGATTAATTCTTCATATGTAACTCATGGTATTTTTGTAGATAGTTAATATTCTTGATTTTAGAATATTTTTACATTTATGAATAAGTGTCCGAAGAAGGAGCGAGAAATTTTAAATCCATAAATAGAGTTTGTTTGGAAATTATATCCCTTCAGTTATTTTGTATCTTTGAGTTATATCATGATTTAAACACTCATACAATCATATATATTTTTTCTTCTTGATCACTTTATTTATTATGCCTTCAACAAGTCTGTGCGATTCACCTCAGTCTTCTCATTCAAAAGCTATAAAATAAATAGATAAAAATAAGAAACTCCAGTAACATGTTTATAGTCTGAGACGTGTGGAATCACACTGTTCTTAAGGATTATTTCGCCCACAATAGAATTATATCGATCAAATTGCGAAACTCCCCCAGGATTTAACAGACTCTTCTAGAATAACTATATTATTCTGGGTGCCAGAACAACAAGAATTATAACAACTCTCAATTTCAAAAACACAATGAAAAGGAAGTAAAATATTTTCCTTTTAAGCTCTACAGCTAAAACATAAACATAAAACATCAAATAGCAACTTGTTCAATTTCCCCCACTTCACCGTGTGTGTGTGTATAAAGTATATATACATTTACTAATAGCCTCCAAAAAGAAACGTTGTGGCCTCCTCAGTTAATGACAAATGAATGTCCAACGGTTAGAGTAAAACGTAATAAATCAAATGATAATGATATTAAAATGCCATCAAAGATAATCAAGGATAATAAAAATAAATCAAAACATCAGTAGAAAAGTTAATTATAATTAATAATAATAAAGATGACATTTAATATATTTTAAAAACTAATTATTTTGAAATAATATCCAACAATCCCCCACATATTTCGAAATAATTTGTAAGAAAAAAAAATAAAGCTGAGAGTTGATCACATGGATGTTAGTGCATCGAATCTGGTGTCTTTTGGACTATGAACCAGACCTAGAGTGATAAGACTTATCACACAAGTGAGTTGGTGAAGTAAATTTCTATGAACCAAAACACTTTGGTGTATGATAGAGGTCTACCAATCACACTACACCCCCACAATTCTTGCTATTACGCTGTTTTGCACCTTTCGGCCATGCGCGCGCCTGGTAATTCATGAGTGCTCTAGAAATTATGCCACGATCTCATACAAGCGGCCCCACTTGACACTCATATAGGTGATTCCATCAGGTGTATGCTGCACTTCATACATCACCCATAAGGGATATGAAATTCATTAAAAACTTTTAGCTTATCCCTCAATAAATACAGTCTAACACTTCACACCATAGGAAGGGACAAAATTATTGGTGCTAGCAGAACTAACATATGACTTGTTTTTACCCATATGAACCTTCTTCATGGGATCTCCAATCACAAGGGTTGGGTTACCATCACATGTTAATTTCACATTGGCTCAAGTCCCATATTTCCCCTTGATGTTTTACTCACTAGCTTCTTTTGCTTTTTGAGCAAGTCGATCAAATTCATTTTTGACCCGATAATTAAGCCTCATCATTTAGTAGCTACTTTCCACAATTGTTACACATACGTACGTATGAACTTTTCTTCTTGATCACTTTATTTATTATGCCTTCAACAAGTCTGTGCGATTCACCTCAGTCTTCTCATTCAAAAGCTATTGAACAGTGAGCTCCTGAAATTTGTTATTCTGTCTAAGAGTTATTATTCACTTTGATAGGCCTTCACAGTGAGTTCCTGAAATTTGTTATTGTGTCTAAGAGTTATTATTCACTTTGATAGGCCTTCACAGTGAGTTCCTGAAATTTGTTATTGTGTCTAAGAGTTATTATTCACTTTTGATAGGCCTTCATTATTAGTAATGACCAGTGTCATATTCCACTAAACTATTTTGCAGCTACATGATGTAAGGCTTGCTTCTCATTTTATTTTATTTTTTTTAAATATATATTTATACGATCATATAGTCACGAGAATTTTTTATATTTTTTTTAAAACCAATATAGTCATGAGTCTTGTTCTTGGTATAATTAACTTGTTAATACTTATGACTGATAACTGGCAATTATTAGTTCCCGTTTAAAACAAAACAAAACAAAAAACAAAAAACTGGATATATTACTTTGTTAATTTGGTTGAAGATTCTCGATACCAATATATGTTCTGGAACATGTTAAATTTAAAAGTGGTTTGATTAAATTTAAGAGAATATTCAAATTATTGAAAGTCAAAATTACTTATTTATTAATCAACAACAAACAGGCCATCTATGGAATTTTTATAGGCCCATAAATACGCTATTAATG
The DNA here is from genome assembly GCA_035048595.1 of Echinosophora koreensis. Classification (NCBI taxonomy): domain Eukaryota; kingdom Viridiplantae; phylum Streptophyta; class Magnoliopsida; order Fabales; family Fabaceae; genus Echinosophora; species Echinosophora koreensis. Next base: position 5,388,923 of record JAPCYP010000001.1, on the reverse strand, counting down.
TATTAATAGTAACCTTTGTCAAGCTAAATAAATAATAAATTAGCATTAGTATGTGATAATAACCTAAGATAGTCATGACATTGATACATTTAATAATATTTTAACAAATCAATATTATTATTATGGGTTAAATATGTTTTTGGTCCCTATAAAATTTCATTTTTTTGTTTTTAGTTCTTATAAATTTTTTTCCATCAACTGTAGTCCCTACAAAATTTCCCGTTACCACAAATAGTCCCCAGCGTTAACTCTGTGATATTAACCACTGAGCTGGCTAGCAGGACACCACATCACCACTTGCCACCTGACCTTCATTAATGATGTGGCATTATTTTTTATTATTTGATTATATAATTATATAATTAATAATTCTTTCCAAAATGGTCATTTAACAATTCTTTACTTCTTGTAGTGGTCCCTGAGAGATATTTTGTTCTTTACTTTACGCAACCCCACTCCTTGCTATCCCTGTTAGAACAAGAGTTGTGCTTGGTAACCATGACAAAATAACACCACCAATCAACTGTTTGTTTTTTACTCTTTCAGCTTTTAATTTCGTTAGCATCTTAACATTCTTCCTTTTCAGCTCCTCCACTAGTTCTGTATCAACTTCCTTTTCACTCTTTCCACTGCCTTGTACCGCAACTTAATCGGCCCATTTAATTTGGTTAATGAACAGAAATTGATAACAGTCAGGTATGGAAAAGTGAGTAAAAATGGAGAAGAGTTAGATCTGGAAAAATGATGCTTACCCTCCAATTTGGGCATCTTCAAAACTTTCTTCCTTGGTTTTTCTTATTTCTGGATGTCAAGAGCAACAATGGTTCGTTATTACACCCACATCTCCACCTCTGAACAGTCACGAAGAAGACGAGTTGCTGACCTTCACCGCGGATTCCTCACTTAGCAGTGACCTTCGCATAGTCAGAAATGGAGATGAGAGGAAGATGAAGCTGAGAGGGAGACAAAAATGCAGGTTAGGTTCAAAAGGCTATTTGGACATTGAACCAATTACAAAGATGGAGAAACATGGGCTGAATCACAGGCAGGTTAGAGTTTGAAATTCACTACAAGAAAAAGGTCAAATAGCGACCGAATTCAGCGACCGAAAATATCGGTCGCAAATAGAGACCGAAATAGCGACCAATAAGATCTGTTTTGAAAATGATTGTGAAAATGCATTTAGCGACCGATTTCATCGGTCACAAACAAATCGGTTGCTAAACCATGCAATTTAAAAAATAACTAAATCAATTATTTAACAATCGATTTAGCGACCAATTTTTTTGGTCGCAACCAAATTGATCGCTAATTTAGTCGTTAAACAATAAAATTTTTAAATGGACAATATAGCAACCGTCGGTCGCTAAATTTTTAAACCCTAAATAAGCACACGACTCCCTTCCTCCAGCATTTCTCCTCTCCGCTCTCACTTCTCAGCCCCCGCGCTCCCCCTTCTCTGTCTCTCAATTCTCAGCCCCCACTCTCCTCATTTTTTTTCCTTCTTCAAATCCCTAAATCATTTCCTTATTTCTCTCTTCTCCATCTCACCGCCATCGCCCCTTTCTGTTTTGCTACCATCGTTCCCCTCTCTCCTCCTCCACAATTTCTTCTCTGGTTCTTCTGCCCCATTATTCCAGTCACGCTGCGTCGTCCATTTCCTCCATTGTTCTAGTCAATGCCACTGTTGAAGTCGAGATACGTCTCCTCGGGTCTCTCTCCCTTTCCTCCATTTTTGCCTCAGCGTAAACAAAATAAAAATTCAGAAAAAAAAATGAGAGTGAAAGGGAGAGAAGAGGGAGCTTTGGAGCAAAGGTTTTATGATGAAAAGGAACACGAGGAAGGAGAGCTAATGAGGAGATTTTTGCCCTAAGACTTAGGGCTTGTGCAAAATGAGGTACGGGCTCTATCCCTCTTGGTATTTTGAAACCTTGGGTTGTTTATTATTTGAATGCTTATTTTGTGAGGGATTGTTCATTTTCATGTTTCAAATTTGTAGAGTTTGACAATGTGATATATATATATATATATATATATATATATATATATATATATATTTTTTGTGAGGGATTGTTCATTTTCATGTTTCAAATTTGTAGAGTTTGACAATGTGATATATATATATATATATATATATATATATATATATATATATATATATATATATATATATTTTGTGAGGGATTGTTCATTTTCATGTTTCAAATTTGATGAGCTAATGGGATTGGTTTATTTTTGCCCTGAGCTTTACCTTTCCTCTGTTTGTGTTTGTGCTTGTGCGGTGCCATTTGTATATATATGCATATCCATGTTGCCTTGTATCTTGTGTGAAGTGCCTGGAGAAGAGGTATTTTGGTTTGGAATTTGGGGAGGGGCTTGGTTTGCTAGTGGACAGATTGACTGAGGATGTGACTACATTGGCTATTAAGCATAATTTCGTTCACTCTTAATGCCAATTTGTTCAATCCTTAAATATTGTTTGCTACTGGATCTGTTGCTTGTTTTTCACTTCTAATATCCTTAATAAAAACGATATGGTAGTTTCCTTTATAATACCCTTTTCTCAACTTCTAAAAAGTAAAAGCCCATCATTTCTTACTGTGTATCTACTCTAAGATTTGGACCAAGTGTCGAAAGAGTTCTGGACAATATAAATAAACTGTATTTGGTTTTCTTAAGTTCTTGTTCCCTGATTTCAGGATGTGTGATATGATTAGCTCTCTTTCTTTGTCATATTGATAAATTGATACTAGTTTTTGCTGTGGTTCAAAGGTTCCTTTCAATTTACATGGACCTCATGGAGTTTTGAGTCATCTCAAATGCCTTATAAACAAAGGGATCAGCTGTAGTATGTGTGGCAGAGAGAGATGGACAGGTGGTTTAGATTTTGTAATCTTCTTGATGCAGAATTTACTTCATAAGACTAATGCTACTGATGCTTCAGGGAATATTGTATTCGGAGACATTGGAGTATACACTCAACAAGAGGTTTCTTATAACTTGTTTATGGTGCTTACAATAATCTAAATGGATTTATGCTTGATGAAAAATGGGTATGTATTGTTGGTTTTTTCTTGTTTACATAGATTAAATGTTGAATCAAATATGAAGAGGATCTAAGCTGGCTAGAATTAATATAATAAAGGGATACTGGCTGTTTATATGTGGAATAACACATCTATTATTTCTCCACATACTTAACTAATAGATATTTTAAATTCAGTCTTGGGTTATCTGTGACTTTGTTCATTGCTTTTGGACCTTGTACAAAACCCACACACACCCTGCTGCTTTGGTTTATCAAAATTTCTGGTTGGACCTATGCTTACTTTCATCTTTCCAGGTATTGCCATTCCAATGCTTGAAGTTGTTCTTGATGTTGTTCTGGTTGATAAGCTTGCTGCCCAATTTCACAATTCTTACAGTCAAGCACTTTCCAATATTCTAATTTAACTTCAGGTAAATGATTTCTTTTTGTTTATTTTTTGGATCGTGATATTTTATGGGGACGACCTGTTTGTATTGGATTTTTAAGTTTCTATCTATTGTGTTCAACCTCTGACTTGAAGAATCTGGATTAACTTCCCATGACAAAGCACTTTATTGCTGTCATCCAGATTATTTATGTGGAACCCGTTTCTGACTTGGAAGTTTCTTTCTCTGTTGCAAATGGAAAGAAACTTGAATGTTTTTCATTATCATTGAGACATTATTTTTTCTTGTTTGAATCAAATGGAATGGACCCACTTAGCTGCTCTTTGAATTGAGCTTACCAGATATATAATGCAGAATGCAGATCATACAATCATGCATGTCACAATTATTTCATGATTTTGCAACCTAAATATTGTTTATGCCCTTAAGTTAGAATATAACTTTTCAAGTTTGTTTGTTTTTATAAACTTAATATCAATGCGTTGCAAATCATGGATTTCTGGGTTTGCCTTGATTACTTAGGTTAGCGTTAATGAGTCAACAAAAGTTTTGTTTTTTCTTTCCTGTGTTATGTATAGCTTTCTGACAGTTACAATAAGGCAGTTCTTAGGAAATGTATTTTTAGTATCACATATACAAGAAATTGGTTCATATCAAACTCAGTTTGCATAATTTTATTGATAGTTTATTTTTCTTTTGCAATGTTTATTTCACCTTTTTGGACTGAATAATTACTTAATCATCTATGCAGGATTTAATGTGGAGTATAAGAACATTAGTTTCACTGTATGGTATGTTGGTGGTCAGGATAAGGTGATCAGTCGCATAACTCATCAAATTCTCTCCCCGTGATTTTTGTTTAATTTTGAGTGTTTTGAACTTTGAACACGTTATAAACTACTTGAATTTTGGAGACAACCTCATAAAACTGTAATTTGCTAAGTTGCATTCCTCTTGTCTCTTCTAAACTTAATAGTGATCTAAACTTTGTCTGATGGTTTCCATTTTAACTTATAGCTATGAATTTTGTTATTTGAATTTTGAAGTACCTGATACTGATAGTTGTTCATGTTAGGTACCCCACTTTCCTTTGTTGAAATTTAGTATTGTCTTGAAATTGATTTTAATGACACACACAGACACACACGTGGTAACTGGTCTGCCTTAGCATTTAGCTAGTAATCTTTCTTATGTAGCTAGTATAAAATGATGGGAAATACTTATGTAGTGGACTTGATAAAAGAACTTTTGAGTTTGGAAATACTTATGTGGTCAGACCTAAAGGGGAGCACTAGGCTGCACTATCGTTTGGCTACTTGGCCTTGGTGATAATGACTCAGGTATGTTGCTCACATGAATATCCTAAGCAATCTTAGTTTAGATATGTATATTCTCTATCTTTTTAGTAGAATATCCCGTGAATCTTGAAAATTGACTGGACTAATTATATAATTAAGTTATTTGATAAATTTGTATTATCAAGGACTCATAGTGGTTGCACTAACAAGTTTAATATTTTGAATGACCATTTATGTGTTTATACAGGAGAGTTAAAGAAACTTACAATCTTTGTTGCTAATGCAAAAACCTTGATCAAGAGACAAGGGTGAAATAAGACAAGTGTCTGCTTTCATATTGAATGTATTTGTATATTCAATATTATTTCTCACATTTTCTTCTTTGTTAATATTTAATTGATTTTTATGGAAGTTCTTGTTTATAAATAACAATACTGTGATAGCTTAAAGGAAGTTATCTTTCATTTATTTCAAAACGTTTGGTTTGTTATATGTTTTATTTTTAAAGAAATCAGTCGATAAATTGGTCCCTAGAACAAGTTTTGGGGACTAATTTAGTGACTTTTATTTATTTATTTATTTAAATTAGTGACCAATTTAGCGACCGCATTAGCGACTGAATTTTCGGTCGCTAAAATTGGTCATATAATAGGTGTTGGAGACCAATTTAGTGATCGAATTTTATAAATTAGCGACTGAATTATTCGGTCGCTATTAGCGACCGAATTTGAAATTGGTCGCTAAATCAATTAGCGACTAGGGTTTTAGCAACCGTTACTTTTCGATCGCAAATTCGGTTGCTAATTCATTTAGCGACCGAATTTTAGTAAATAGCGATCGAAGTTTGTAGTGATTCCAACATCAAATTCGGGATCGAACTAATTTATGCACAATTCGTTAAAAAAAATGTCGCCAATGCCACGTTATTAATAAAGGCCAGGTGGCAAGTTGTGATGTGGTGTTAATAACAGAAAGTTAACGGCAAGTTAACGGCCGTGACCATTTGTGGTAATGGGGAATTTTGTAGGGACTAAAGTTGATAGAGAAATTTTATAGAGACTAAAAACAAAAAAGTGAAATTTTATAAGGACCAAAAACATATTTAACCCTATTATTATTTATCCTTCTTGGTTATTAAAATAAAAAACATATATCAAAATATTAGTGGATATCAGTATAAATTTTTTACCATACTACTTTAATACTTAGCTTATTTTCATTATAAGATGTGTGATGTCTCGGGTTTCAATGCCATGCAGACTATCTTAGTTTTTCTCCCTTCTTTTGAGGGCCTAAGCCCAAGCTCTGCAACAAAAAAAAAGTGTTCTTTCTAAAAACAATGAAATTTTTTAAGAAGCTAATTATTTGCATGTTTGTATCATATATATGTTAATAATTAGTCATACATCAACGAAAAGAAAAATATATCTATTATTTTTGTGAAATATACCAGAGACTTGTCATTTATTGCGCAACCTTGTATTTTGGGTTTGATTTTGTAATTTAGTTTCAGATTTGTATTTTATAGACAAGTTTTATTTCCCACGTATCTTCTAATTCAACCCCACGACTGAAACAGCTAGACCAATACTAGGATTCAAGTCTCTGGTTTTCGAGATATTTCTTGCTAGTTTTTTTTTTTGAAATGTATATTTGGTGCAAGTTAGCATATGCTAAATTATAATAAAAATGAACTGGTGAATTATAAGCTCGCTTCACATGGGGAGATATGGTCCCCTTTTATATTTATTACTCTAACTGAACGCCTCAGCTGAGTTATTATGCTGGTCATGCAATTGTACAGAGTAGATCACAATACCACAAGCTTGAATTTGATCAAGTCAGACTTTGGAAATAATTCATTACCTTCGGAAATTGAGTCTACAATTTTAAACTCTAGAACAATAACATAAAGGAAAATAAACACACCAGGTTTATATAGAATATGTTTTTTGTTTTTGTTTTTGTGGACATATATCACAACTCGAATACTTGAGTCGGTATCTCCATCAAACGAAGACAGGGAGCATAAAAATAATAACTGAAAAGGATGAGCGTGCCAAAATCATGAGTTTTCTACTTATATGATTACGTTGAATTGAAGAGACTTTTTTTTTCTTTATTATAATCAATTGAAGTTTGATTTGGTCAAAGGGTAACGAAAATGAAAGAAGTATACAGTTCCTTACAATGTCTATACTCTATGACCAAGGAATCATCACCCAATAATATATATAGAGAGAGAGGGAGACAGATATTTCGTATCATCACAGCGGACCTAGTACTCCTTTGACCATATCATTATTCCAAAGATTCTTTTTAAATTTTTCGTAATTGATTCTTTTGGTATTGAGATTGAAATTTATGAAGCTAACGAAGGTTCAACGAATATGAAATAAGTATAAATAAGTTTTTTTTTTTTTTTTTACCTGTAAAATTCATCAATTTTGTTTAAATTTATGTAAAAAAAAATTCTTAGGATTTTATTTCTGTAATATCAAAAAAATTGTAAGCAGTCCCTACTATCATTTTTTTTCCCATTATCTAGTACTTAGGGATATCAAAGTAATTTTATTTTACTGTCTGACTTGATATAAAATTTGGCTATAAAATAAAAAACAAAATCATATATTTGACATTACATAGTTAAAATTGCTAGATTCCTTTTCATTTTGTTTGATATCTAATACTAAGCGGTACTGTATTCCTTTGACCATATCATTATTCCAAAGATTCTTTTTAAATTTTTCGTAATTGATTCTTTTGTTATTGAGATTGAAATTTATGAAGCTAACGAAGGTTCAACAAATATGAAATAGGTTTAAATAAGTTTTTTTGTTACCCGTAAAGTTCATCAATTTTGGTTTAAGTTTATGTAAAAAATATTCTTAGGATTTTATTTTTATAATATCAAAAATTTTGAAAGCAATCCTTACTGTCATTTTTTTCCCATTATCTAGTACTTAGGGGTATCGAAGTAATTTTATTTTACTGTCTGAATTGATATAAAATTTGGCTATAAAATAAAAAACAAAATCATACATTGTTTTAAAAAGTCACATGCCAAAGAGGTGCAAAAAAATTAGCCATTAATTATTTTAATAACTACGTTGTTCATGTTCATTTTCAGCAAGGATTTGTTCATTTTCATCCTGATGATCATCTCGTTTTTATTGTTTTAAACAATAGAGCCTAAATTATCTTGATTTGCATCATTCTGAACAGAAATTGTAGGATGTTTGTCAATATTTATAAAGAGCACCCTTTTGAGATTTAATATTAATTGTAAGCAGGCCTATACCGACTCTTACTTACAAATTTTGAGCCTGAATTTAAAAAAATAATTGGGCTAATATTTTTAATATATACATTAATACATATATACTAAGTAAAAAAAAATTTGGTACCCCTAAAAAATGGGATCTTATACAGTCGTACTACCAAATCATGCTCAGGACCACCCCGCTTATCTTTGTCCTTCAATCAACGATGCAGCATGGGGCTGGTGGTTGTGTCACGTACCAAAACTTTGTTTAAGAAACGTTTCTCAATTACCTTATTCATGAAGTCGAGTGATGAAGATTTTAGAGAGAGAAAACAGAACACCTAATTAATTGTTTTCCCGTTGACTAAATAAAAGGAGATTTAAGTCCACCCAAATAATTAATTAATGTTGAAAGAAGCGTGAAATATGGTCCGTTCTGTTTATAAATTAATATCCTTCTTGAGAGATACTTGGAAGGTGGCTTCACCGTGAACATCAAGGATATACCATATATTGTCTAACCAGCTAGCTAGCTTCATAATTCATATTCCAAGATGGTGTACGCTCATCCTTCCAAATTTGTTTACTATCTGATTTTGGTGTTCTTGGGGGTGGCAGTGGCACAGAGAGTCCCAGTGAAGGTGGGAGTTGTGCTTGATCTTACTGCCGGAATGGTTGGGAAGATGGGGTTGAGCTGCATCAACATCTCCCTCTCAGATTTCTATCTCTCTCATCCTCATTACAAAACCAGGCTCCAGTTCATCATCACCGACTCACACAGGGACGTTGTTTCCGCTGCTGCTAAAGGTTAAGGTTCCAAACTTTTCTCATTTGCTTGCGCCCTACATTATTTACTTTAATTCAATACCTGCTTCTTCATATTCTGAATCTCTATATAGTTGCATAGTTAAACCTTGAGTATTCTATATCAAAAAACTTAAATTTAGATGACATTGAAATTAGACGACATGAAATTTATTTAAATTAATTCAAGTACTTATATCGTATAAAGTAAGAATTATTACAAAACCCTACAAGATATTATTTTTCAGACAAATTAACACTCTTAGTTTAGTATTTTTATTTCTATAATCCCAGAAGTTGTTTCAAGTTTGAACAGAGGTCACAAATAACACCGCGTAACCATATAGCTTACGAGTAGGATGTCCACTCATTCATTGCAAATGCCAAATTGCAAACAGTAGAAGAGACGTGAGTGCAAATGTGCAATGCAAGAGAGTTTTCTTCGTTGACGGCACTGTTCTTATCCTCTTTGTTTTCTTCTTCTCTCTGCTCTTTCTTCTGATTAAAAGCATGTGCCTAGATCTTGACTTTTGACTTAGGCTAGGTTACGAAAGACATTATTGTTTATGGGTTAAATTTTACGCCAAAATTTAACATCATGGAATACGTTAATTTTGAGTAGCTTGTGAACCAATGAAATAAAAAAAGAGAAAGAGTAAAGTGATAAATAACCTACTCAAAACTAGGGTGTCTTCCATGATATTAAATTTGGTAGTATCAAAATATCATAACTCATTGTTTATATACAAAAACAGGGCATTATGATATGGATAGACTAAGGAAAATGGGAAAAAATAAATAAAAACACTGTCATTTAATCTCATTTATAGAGCAGCAGTATCCTTTGTATCTCTGAATAGACGAAATGATTTATATATGTAAATTTTTATTTTTTAATCACTTTTTTCATTCTTTTAAATTAAGTAAAATGATAATAAATATGAAAAAAGAAATTTTATGTAAAACAACTAAAAACATAAGAAAACTTAATTTTACTCTGTTTTAAAATTTAAAAGTCAAGTAAATAGAGCTTATCAATTACAGATTCTAGAAAGATGAAAAAAAAAAAAACTGACTAACACAACAATTATAGGGTGCACATAAAAATTGTGGTTAGATTATTGTTGGCCCAGTAATGTTATCTACAGATACTTAAACACACGTCACATGCATTTATAGGGTCCTGTAAAATAAAGGGGCTAGGGACAGGGCTGGAATTGCCTGGAACGGGTTAGCAACAATTTTGTTTTCACTCTTCCAACCATAAGAAGTGTCGGTCTTATTTTGTATTTTACCTTTTTTTGTTTTGTTTAAATTGTGACCATGTATTGTATTGTATTGTAATTGGAGAATGCTGGTTAGTCATTTCGGCATCTTTCGTATGCAGCAGAATGATTAGTTAACAGAAATGTTTTTCTAACACACCTTGGGGACATACATACGCAACAACATACGATTGTACTGTGCCACACTGTATAGACCTTTTTTTTTTTTTTTAAAAATATTTTGTTCTTTTTTTTAAATTTTTTAGTTTTTTTAGAAATAAAATTTTGGTTAAGTATGTGCAAATATCTGGTTAATCAGGTATAAATATTTGGTTAATTCAGTTTATTATCTGGTTAATAGTTTTTTTGGTTAAGTACGTGCAAATATCTGGTCAATCAAGTATAAATATCTGGTTAATTCAGTTCATTATCTGGTTAATGGTTTTTTGAGAAATAAAATTTTTGGTGAAGTATGTGCAAATATCTGGTTAATCAGATACAAATATCTGATTAATTCAGTTCTTTATCTGGTTAATGGGTTTTTTGGTTTAGTATGTGCAAATATCTGGTTAATCAGGTACAAATATCTGGTCAATGAATTTTTTTGAGAAATGATTTTTTTTTTTTTTAAAGTCAAAATTTGTAAAAAAAATTTAAAAGTCTAAATTTGTAAAAAAAAAAAAAAAAAACACTACAGTAGCTCTACAGTGCCGTATGTTGTCCCGTATTGTGTCACCAAAGTGTGTCACAATAACACAGCTCGTTAGTTAATTGGAGTTGATTTTGATCCAAACTATTATCTCATGTTGATACGAGGTGATGTAAATAGGGGAAAAAAAAGTATACAATAAACATTTTCCTTCTTAGGGTCTGTTTGTTACCCGCTACTGTACCGTTGGCGTTTGCCGTTGGGGGAACGCTCGATTTTTTTGCTTCTGGGAAATGTGCCTCGGAAGCCGCATGGCTGCCATTTCTCCGTTGCCACTAATGAAACAAACAGGCACTTAGCAAGTTACCCAAAGATTCGAGTTAAATGTTAGCTTATAACTTATTAGATTAAGAAGGTGTTTGGAAAAGATTGTTTTTATGTATTTTAGCTGTTTTTTTAGTGATTTCAGTTGTTTTATAAACAATCTCTCATGTTTGGTAACTTGATTAATTTTACAAAAAAGCTTTTTTCTTGAAAAAAAGTTGTTTTAAAAACACCTCATATGAGTGTATTTGGGAAAGCTGGAAAAAAAAGATTATTCTGATAATCAATTTTTGTATAATCGATTATTGTGATAATCGATTATAATCAAAATCTGTTTTTGTTTGGGTCTGTTTGCTGAAAAGCAATTTTAAGATACTCTATTTCGTTTGGATGGTGCAAAAAAAATCACTTTTATATAATAAATTACGAAAAAGGGTATGGAGTTATTTGTATAATTTAATAATATTTGTTTAGAAATAAGTTTTGTAGGGGTAAACATGGAAGAGTGTTTTGAGAATGAAAAATAATCAAATCACAATAATCTTAAGCTAGAAAAAACTAGATGGCATAAAACAGCTTTTTTCCCCTAAAAAAAGCTTTTTTATTAATTTAAGCAAAATGTCAAACATGTTAGATTATCTATGAAACAGCTTTTAAGCTAAAAAACAGTTGAAACAAGGAAAAATAATCTTTCCCAAACACACCCATAGTAAGGACTGTTTCAACCGATTATAATCTGTTTACTGTTCATCCTGCAGCTCCAACCACATATCACCAGAGACATTGCTACTTTTCACCATACAAAGTATCTACTAATAAAAAAAATTGAAATTTTTCCAAACGGACATTATTCAACAAACAAGGTTAAAATGTTAATGTTATAAGACCAATTCGGACCAGTTCGTAGATTTACAACTCGAATAAAAAAAAAATTTGTCCAAAATATTAACGATTAAAATAATAATAACAATAATTATTATTATTATTTATAATAATAATAATAATAATAATAATAATAATAATAAGGATTTAATTGGTATACACTAATAGTGTAAATTTTTTTTTACACTGTCAACCAATAAAAAATTAACGTACCATTGCCAATCTTTGATTCTTATCCTAATCACCTCAAAAGTCATAAATTTTATGATTTCTGGTTAGTTATTAGTATAAATTTTTTTGCACTGGCAGTACATAGAAATTAAACTCTAATAATAATAATAATAATAATAATAATAATAATAATAATAATAATAGTAAAATATAAAATTATGCAAGAAAGTTTACGATTGATAATAAAAAGTTAAGTGATTAAAATGTGTAAAAATATATTAGCAACAAATAATAAATTTTTTTTTTGAAAAAAAAGACATTATTAAAAAGAAACATTATTCAAATAATTTCATACCATTTTTCGTAATTTATTATGCAAAAGTAATTTTTTATGCATCACCCCAACAAAATAGATTATCTTAAAATCGATTTTCAGCAAACATACCCAAACAAAAATATATTCTGATTATAATCGATTATACAATAATCGATTATTTGAAAACAGATTATCATCATAATCTTTTTTTCCAGCTTTCCCAAACACACTCTAAGATGTGTGTTATTTATACACCTAACTTGAACACCAACACCGTATAAAAGTGCATATGGCCCACATATTATCTACTGTTTCTATCTAATCTATACTATTTTGTTATGGAAAATGTGGTACAAAATAAGGGGTGCAGGTTAGATGTTCATTTGAGGTGTTAGAAAATCACTCCTCTTAAACTAAAGTATAGATGTTTGATAAATAAACTTATCTTATTAGTTTATACTCTTTTTTTTCGGACGCTATTTTAAATAGCATTATTAGCTTTTCTTTCATTGTTGTACTAATTATTTTAATAAAAAAATTATTTTACCCCACTCCTACCTTATTATAAAATAAAATTTGTGTAAAACATTTATATAAACATGTAATTTCATTTATATTATCTCATTTTATTTAATAAAAATATATAAAAAAAATAAAAAATAAAAAATAAAAATCCTAATTTTAAAAATGACAAAGAATTTGAAATAAATAAAATTTAAAAGTAATAATTATTTTAAATTAGAATAATATAAAATTAAATTTACATAAAATATAATTTAAATATGTATTACTTTTGTATCATTTTATATTTATAAGCTGGTTTAACTTCTAATTTAATCAAACATTTAAAATTCAATTAACTAATTTTTTAACTATAGACATTTAGCTAAAAATTACCTTTTCATTTATTAGCTAGCTAGTTTATCAACTACTTCTGACAAACAGAGTCAAAATTTATAAGGTTGTATCTTTTCTTATATCATGAAGTAGCCATGTTATAAGTTAGGAGAGAAAGATATAAAAGTAAAATTAGCAGATATCATTTAATTAATCACATGCAGGCCCTACTGTAATTGCTTTTGTGCATTTTTCTTTTCTAACATGATTTTTATTTTCACTAGTGAGTGACACGAGGATTAGGATCTTAATTGTGTTTGTGAAACAAATTTTGTCTTTAATTTATCTCATTAATTGTATTCTTTAAATAAGAAATGAATTTAATTGGTGTGTATTGTCAGTATAAAGATTTTTTTATACCGTCAACCAATAATAAATTAGTATATCATTAAAAATACTGGGCTCTTATAATAAATATCTTAAAAGTTATACATAACATGTTTTTTGATTGGTTAACAATATATATATATATTTTTACACTGTCAACGTATCAAAATTAAACTTATAAGATAGCAGTAATTAAGATATAAGTCAATTAAGAAGGACGTTATTACCAATTAATTAAGAGAGGCATGCATTTTTTTTCTTATTAGCTGTTAGTATATTTTTATTGAGAGAAAATAGGTAAAAGGAACAACAACAACAAAAATTGTACTTATCTGTTTTGCTTATCACGCAACTGCATGGTTTTTATCAGAAGAAGTCGATAGTTAAATTAATAAACTAATTGAATTTGTGGCTTTGATGATAAGCAGCTCTACATCTCATAAAAAATGAAGAAGTGCAAGCTATCATGGGGCCAACAACAACAATGGAGGCAAACTTTGTGATCGGTCTCGGAGACAAAGCTCATGTGCCCATTATAACCTTTTCAGCAACAAGCCCTTCTCTTATTTCGCTTCAGAGTCCATATTTTTTTCAAATGGCACAAAACGATTCAACTCAAATCGAAGCCATCAGTGCACTTGTCCAAGCTTTTGGTTGGAAAGAAGTAGTGCCTATTTTCGTAGACAACAGTTATGGAAAAGGAGTCATTTCATGCTTAACCAACACTCTTCAACAAGCCTATGTCCGCATTCCCTATCTAAGTTTCATTTCTCTTTCAGCCACAGATGAAGCTATTCTTGTAGAGCTCTACAAGTTGATGACAATGCAAACAAGAGTGTTTGTTGTGCATATGTCACCAAGTCTTGGCTCTCGTTTCTTAACTATTGCAGGACATATTGGAATGATGGGCCAAGGCTATGTTTGGATTGTAACTGACGGTATTGCTAATTTTTTCAACTCCATGGACTCATCAGAAATGGAATTAATGGAAGGGGTATTGGGTGTTAGGCCTTATGTTCCAAGAACAAAAGAGCTTGATGATTTTAAGGTTAGATGGAAAAGAAAATTCCTACGTGACAATCCAGCACTTGTTGACACAAATTTGAATGTTTATGGAATATGGGCTTATGATGCTACCACAGCATTAGCAATGGCTGTTGAGAAGGTTGGCACCACCAACTATACCTTTAGTGAGAGCAACAACACTTCAAGCAATGTGACTGATCTTGAAAACTTTGGCATTGCACAAAATGGTGAGAAGCTGCGTGAAGCTCTGTCAAGCACTAGATTCAAAGGTCTGAGTGGGGATTTCAGTGTTGTTGGTGGAAAACTTCAAACATCAATAATTGAGATAGTTAATGTGGTTGGTAATGGGGAAAAGAGGGTAGGATTTTGGACACCCCAGATGGGACTAACTAGAGATGTGGATACAAAAAGCTCAAGCACATCATATTCTACTTCTAAGAAAAGTCTGAGACCCATTCTATGGCCTGGAGATAAGTCCTCTGATCCAAAGGGTTGGGAAATCCCCACAAATGGGAAGAAGTTGAGGATAGGAGTTCCAGTAAAATATGGTTATACTGAATTTGTGAAAGTAACCCATGACCCTAGTACCAACTCAACAGAGGTCACTGGCTTCTGCATTGATGTCTTCAAAGCTGTGTTGGAAGCGTTGCCTTATGCCCTACCACATAAATTTATTCCATTTCAGGAGCCCAGTGGTGAGACGGCAGGAACATATGATGATTTGGTCAGCCAAGTCTATTATGGGGTAACTCTCTTTCTATAGTACCTTCCCATCAACCACCTTTCTGTTTCATTAATCAAATGATTTTTCTTCAATTTCTTATCAAATGAATAATGAATTTTCTTCAAAAACAACCTCATGTAGATAAATTTTTAGTTATGCATGATCTTGAAGATAATGTTTTAAATGCATCCACATTTCTACTAGTGATTCTTGGATAAAAACTTAATATGATAGACAATTAAATTAATTAATATTTGATATATGTGTGAAGTCATTATATTTATAGGTCATACTAAAACCTTACATGTGTCTAAGAACGCCTTGACCCATACCAAATATTGATTTGAGTAGCATAAAATTCCTTCCCGAATTCCAATTACAATACCCAAGAAAGTGCATTTCTTACTCTATCAAATGAAATGAAAGAAGTGATTTTGGATTGGCAGGATTTTGATGCCGTTGTGGGGGACATAACAATTGTTGCAAACAGGTCCAACTATGTTGATTTCACATTACCTTACACAGAATCTGGCGTGACTATGGTTGTACCAGTAAAAGACAGCAGGAAGAAGAATGCGTGGGCTTTTTTGAAGCCACTGACATGGGATCTTTGGGTAACAACGGCTTGTTCGTTTGTATTCATTGGATTTGTAGTCTGGGCCCTTGAACACCGAATAAACAAAGACTTTAGAGGGCCTCCTTCCCATCAAATTGGCACAAGCTTATGGTTTTCCTTCTCAATCTTGGTCTTTGCCCACCGTAAGTGCCACTCATCAACTCCCAAAAATGATTGAAATTAGCACCACTAGGTGTTAGTACTTTCAACCACATTGCTAATCATTTAACTTGTGTAAACTGGTATGATAATTTTGATCTGCATATAGAAGTGTTGATATAATCCTTATGAGCTATTAATCAAGTTTTTAAATTGTGGCTGTGGTGCGCTTCGTTATTGCGGACATTTGCAGGAAAATGTGACTAATGCAGCTGCAATTGCGGTTGTAGACCCAGACTTAAAACTTTGCTGCTAATATAAATTTCACTTGCTCATTTTCACAGGCGAGAAAGTGGTGAGTAACATGGGCAGATTTGTGGTGATGGTATGGGTTTTTGTGGTTTTAATTCTGGTTCAAAGTTACACTGCGAGCCTCACTTCCCTTTTAACAGTTGAACAACTGCGCCCTACTATTACAGACGTCCATCAACTCCTACATAACAGGATGAATGTTGGCTATCTGGGAGGTTCCTTTGTTTATAGAATCTTGAAGGACTTGGGTTTCCAAGATTTCCAGCTCAAGATTTATAAGTCTGCAGAAGAATGCAATGAGCTTTTCACAAAAGGAAGTGCAAATGGTGGCATTGCTGCTGCGTTTGACGAAGTTCCCTATGTGCATCGGTTTCTTGGAATTTACTGCTCCAAATACGCCATGCTTGAACCAAGATTTAAGACTGGTGGATTTGGCTTCGTAAGTTGTCTGTCTGTGTCTTCCTCATGTTTAATTTCAGCTATGTTTTGAAGGAAATAAAGTGAAGTGATTAATAATTTAGTAAATTGAAAATATAAAAGTATTTTACTTCATTGTTTGGAAGTTTAACGAGGAAATTGGCAACAAATCTCCAAATTGGAGAGGTTCGAGTGAGATGGAATGGTTTGAGTTACCATTCTTAAACATTCTATTTTTTACTTTAAGGAACTCCTCCTAAACAATGGATTAATGTTTTTTATCACTCCGCTCCATTAATATTACTCAACTCCATACGAATTGCTTTTCATTATTTTTGGTGAAATATTCTTTTTTCTCTCCAGAGTTTTTTATTATAAACTTTTGTGGGTTGAATTTGCAGGTGTTCTCAAAAGGTTCCCCTCTTGTAGCTGACATTTCAAGGGCAATCCTGAATGTGACTCAGGGAGACAAAATGAGAAGAATTGAGGATGCATGGTTAAAAGAAAGTAGTTGTCAAGAGTCTAATGCAGAAGTTTCTTCTAATAGTCTCGGCCTTGATAGTTTCTGGGGCCTGTTTCTGATTGCAGGGACTGCTTCCTTATTAGCACTCTTAATCTGTGCAATATCATTCCTATATCAGCATAGACATATCTGGTTACGCTATAATCCAAGTACTTCAATATGGAGACGTATTGGAGTCTTGCTAAGGATCTTTGACCAGAAAGATTTGAACAGTCACACATTCAAGAAAAGTGGAATGCCAGATCATAAAAGTGATACTAGTAGTCCTCATTGTCATCATGATTTTAATGCAGTTGAGACCTCTCCAAGTACACACTGCCCACCAAGTCCCTCAAGTCAAATGGAATCAAATTTTTCCTTTTATGGAGATCAGGGAATGTTCAGTCCAGACCATAGTGATGTTGATGATAGTCAAAAGGTTGGTGATGTAGCTCATGGTGAAGTCATACTCGTGCAAAATATTACTCTAGAAGTCGTATCTGCAGACAGCTGATAAAATTAACTCCCAAGCATCTACCATTGATCCTTGAGTGTTCTTACTGTTTGTGTCTATTATTACATCTTATTTTATTTCTCTTTTCTCCCACTTTCTCATCATTTACTAATGTTTTTAGTTATATCAATTTGTAGTAGGTAGATTTGATAAGGAAATTCTTCCGTGTTCATATATATACAAAGGCTGTCATTTTATCCTTTCTGGTCTCACTTGGAAACCATGAATAATATTGCAAATTTTTTCAATTTAATGGAAAAATAATTGATGATAATATTAAAACCTACATTTCAAAAGGAATTTAATTTGATAAACTTTTGGCGTAGATTTTTTTACACCGTGAATCAATCATAAATCATGCTATATGACTTTTAAGGTAATTATGAAAATAGTGAAATATTTTTAATGATGTAGCAATTTATGATTGGTTAACTTATAAAAATGCTTTGAAATTACAATGCATACCCATCAAATCCTTTCGAAAAATTATAAATGTTAAAAAGTATCAGATAATCTTATCTTAAACAAATAAAGTAATACTCCTTTTTTGTAATTTCCTCTTCCCTCATAGTGATCGGACAATACCTAATATCTTAAATGGGTGTTGTCTAAGGTGCACCACCCAAGTGGCCAATTCTGAACCATCCATATTGCCACTTGGGTTAGTCAAAGTGTCAAAGGGTGGGTGTATTTTTCAACCAATGTTTGGTCAAATACTTGTATTTACAAGTTTTTTTTTTTTTTTTGTATTTCTACTTCGGCTTTTGTTTCTCTTTTGCCAACCACGGCCACCCCAACACCACCATAAGCCCCCACTTTGTGCCCATACCAGAACCACAGTGCATGGAGCCATTAGAGGCAGAAAGTGACCATGGACCCGACCCGATTAGGATCGATTTTTGGGTTTCGTATGGTTTTGCCTTCGTTGTTTCCTTCCCTTACCAACAACTCCGACGCCAACCACCGCTTTCGCCAACAGATGAAACTCCGTCACTAAAGCCTATAGTGACGGAACCACAACCGTAGGTATAGCACTATTATTGACCACATATACAAACGTCCGTAGGTATAGGTTTTTGGAGCTATACCCTACGGTTTTTCACCTTTTACCTATGGTTTTCTGTTGTCACGCTAAATGGCTTATTCCTTATATAGGTCTTCATTGCTAGTTATGTTTAGTGTCATATTCGATTGACCTATTTTGCAGCTACAGGATATACGGCTTGTTTCTCTTTTACTTTATATATATATATATATATATATATATATATATATATATGGTTCTAAATCACAATGTTATCAACGAAAGACAAATCACTATTTGCAGGGTGTGGCTTCCGCTGGCCAAACATTATTTTAACACTGCCAGGAATCGAACCCCGGAGCAAACCGAGTATGTATATATATATATATATATATATAGACACACACAATCATATAGTAATGAGACTTGTTCTTGGAATAATTAACTTATTAATACTTATGACTGCTAAACGGATATATTACTTTGTTAATTTGATTGAAGATTCTCTATACAAATATATGTTATGGAACATGTTAAATTTAATCGTGGTTTGATTAAGAGTGGGTTTGTTATTCCTTATTTTGTTAAAATAGCAAACCATGATTAAAATTAACATGTTCCACAACATAATCAAATTAACAAAGTAATATATCCAGTTAGCAGTCATAAGTATTAATTATGATACAAACATGCAAAAGATTTTGTCGGATTTTTTATAGCCCCATAAATAGTAAATACTTTATTAACGTATTAATAGTAACCTTTGTCAAGCTAAAAAAATAATAAGTTAGCATTAGTGTGTGATCATAGCCTAATTAAGATAGTCTTTTTTTTATAAAAAAAAAAAAAAAAAAAAACCTAAGATAGTCATGACATTGATACATTCTTATTAACTCATTTTAGAGTGATGAAGGTTTGGATCCGCTACATATAGAGGTTTAAGTGATGAAGGCTGTGGGAAGAAGGTTTATGTCGGTTCCTGGGGTCTTTACAATCTGCTTGTACTCTTTATTTAGTATACTTTGACATGTAAAAAAAAATCATTTTGAAACGAATTCAATAAGAACTTTTCATTATAAGATGTGTGATGCCTCTGGTTTCAATGTCGTGCAGACTATCTTAGTTTTTCTTCTTTCTTTTGTGGGCTTAAGCCCCACATTTATTAAAAAAAACAAAAAAATCCTTCCTTCAAAAACAATGAAATTTTTTAAGAAGCTTACTTTTTTTTTCCAATAAATAAAATGTTTCATCAATAAGATTCAGCTTAAGCATCAAAATGAAAATTCTTCCCACCATCTAGAAAGGATTGAAAAGCTTAAAGATTGATGTACTATTTTAACACTGTGTGTATATTTATATCATGGAAGCGTCTATGGTACACCACCATCCAAAGTGGAGCAGTGATACATCACCCACATGTCACTATGTCCACTAATGGAATTGTCATGTGTGCTGCCATGTGTCAGTTTGGAAGGTGGTGCACCATAGACGCTTTCATAAATTAAAGGTGTTATCCTTAGAATTACCTGATTGTTGATATTATGGATGCCATATTATATGGGCACTATTCAGTTTTATTTATTCATTTGATAGTAGTCCAGAATTGGAGGTATCTGGCTGTGTATACGAGTCTTCGAATGGAACGAACTCGAGGGGAGGATTCAGAACATGTAAATGTGATTAAATGCAAGTCGATAACTGCAAAAGGCAATGGACATTTTGGCAATGGATGTGGCAGTGCAACGAAATATGCTATTGCTGTTGAAGATGGTACTGAATTTTCTGGCGTTGGTTCCTTTTCCACTGAATCATCCTCAGCTAAGATGCATCAATTGAAGAGCAGATTGCCACTTTACATTTCTGAATCTGACGAAGGAAATGGAGTTAAAAGAAGTATAAATGTCAGGGGACAAGTTAATAATGTAGGTGCAGCTATTTTTGTTATTTGTTCATATCATTTGATTATCCCCATCATCGGAAAGAGATGGTGAGTTGGGAAATTTTTGTCCGGGGTTTCATTATTTGTAGGAACCATGGATCTTATTGTAACATTTAATAGATGTATTCTCTAATTTCATTACAGTGATAGAGCAAAAATCTTAATTTTTTTATTTCAAATAACACTGTACATAAAGAAAAGCAAAATTCTTATGATGTGCGGCTTTCCTCCTTTTGCAATTTGTGCCCCATATCTAATTCTTAACAAAAGAAAATTGGTAATTTTTACCGTCTTGATGAGTTGTTAAATATTTATTAGGCATTTGATTTTTCTTATTTATTCTTTTACCTTTTAAAATAAGCATATCACCATGAGACCCAAGATGTGGCTCATTTGATTGCAAATGTTGAGCTTGTATGGAAAACCTGAGTTCGAATCCCATAAAAGGGAGGGACGAAGAATCTTAACTGTGACTAACTACGCACCCAAGCGAAAGTTTAGTCTCATAACGGGTCAAAGGATCTAAGCTTGTGAGATATTCTGTGGACCTACTGGAGAGCGAATGACCCTAATTATGGTGGGTTCCTAAAAAAAATAAACATATCACCATGTCCACGTCTCAGATGGCAGCTAAATTTTGTTGATTGCAGAGTTTAATAATTTATAACCAAAAAAACGAACTGAAAGAAATGGCAACTTACTTTACCCATTTTAATATAGTGAAATAATAAAAATCTAATGTTAACGTGTTCAGATTAGAGGAAGAGGCTCAGGTAAAGTTCATGAAAGCCCTTTATTTGTTTTTGTGGTGAAAAAGAAATGAAGTTGCATCATGTGAGGAATCGAAACCTTGCTGGCTTTGAGCGTGTGAGCATCTACTTGAGCTGAAAGCACACGAGGAGGAGGAAAATAAAATCTTAATTAGCGGCTTTTGCTTTTCAATATTTTATCCCAACAAATCCAATTTAATCACTTTGTTCTATGAGAAGAAAAAAATATAAGAAAAATGCTTGGCTTGTGGGTGGGGATTTGAGCAATGAGCAATAATAAGCATTGACTCTGTAGTAGCATAGTGGGGTCTATCCGTGGGATGAGTAAAAGAGAGCAAAAGAAGACAAAGATTCGGATAACGAGGAAGAGAGGGTTTGGCACTTGCTTTTTGCTTTTGGAGACAACCGCAGTGACAGACAAAACAAGACACACCCTTTGACAATATTAGCATGACTTTGAAACTAGCTGGTCCTTTCTCTTTCTTTTATGCAGCAGCAGGGTGGACATGGTTAAAGTGATTGCATGTGGCAGCAAAGCAGTGTTTTTTCGGTTTGTTAAAGTGTGTCATGTCATGTCATGACTCATGACATTACTCATTTATGTACTGTTTTTACATTTTCCAAACCCCCCTTCCAGAATCCAAAGCCAAAGGTTAGATTCGTGCGAGGAGAGGAGAGTAAAGAGTCAACGACTTCCTACTGTTTTTGACTCTTTTTCACTTCCAAGTTCCAATCCCCGTGTGTGTGTGTGTGTGATGTCATGCCAAACTGCATAACTGTCAACCATCCAACTCCAACAAACGAAGCTTCCTACCTCACTTCCTACTGTTGTTTCCCCTCCTTTTTTGGATTTCCTGCACTACACCTCCCCCAGTATTTAAAACCCCACCACTATCTATCAGTCTATTGTGTTCTGCAGCACTCTCTCACTGTCACTTTGTCTTGTGTTGTTTTCCCATCCACTCTACAAAGCACCACTTTCTGCTACACTATCAGGTTTATTTCATTATCTTGCTCTTGCTTCTTTATGTTCATTAATGAATGTGTCCCAATGACTGTGATATTCTTCTAATCCCAATGTGAGGCTATTTGATTTCACTTCAACGTTGTTCTTTTTCCCTCTTTGTTTCAAGTTGATCAAAGAATGGTGTAAAAGAGGGTATACACATATTTATGCTACAATCCTAACTCTGAACCTTTAATTGGTTCTCATAATTCATCAAGAGTAGTAAATAATGTGAGTAGAGGGGTTGGGGAACGCAGGGGGAAGTCTTTATTTTTTTGCCCCACAGTTCCCTTGTAGTCTCTAGATTATTAACTCAAGGCCACTCTTTTTGTGATATATTTTTGGTACAATTTGGTATTCTTCACTCACTCTTACTTACTTCTAAGGGGGTGTATTGGATTGAGATTTCAAAAGATTTTAATGGACTTTTTTATGATTAAAAAATCTTATGGTATTCAACCAAGACCTTTAAGTAATCTAAATAAGTTTGGTGGTATTCAATAAAGACTATCAGGATTTTTTAAAGAGAGAATCTAAATCTAGTGGTATTCAATCATGACTTTTTACAAGTAATAAAAAGTCCTCTGGTATTCAAAAACTTCCTGATTTCAATGGATTGTTTTGGAAGATGGATTTCGTGTGACTTTTTAGTGATTTTTTAGTAACAAAAAGTCTCACATCAACACATGAGATTTCTCAGGATTCTTCATTCTTATTTCTCTTCACCATATGCCTTCACCTCTCTCCCTTCTCTCCCTCCTCTCCCTCTCTCTCTCCTCCCTCCCTCCATTTCTCTTCTTTCTCCCACTCCTCCCTCCATCCCTCCATCTCTCTCCTTTCTCCCTCTCTCTCTTCCCTCCCTCCATCTCTCTCCTTTCTCCCCCTCTCTCCCATCTCCCCCCACGGTTGTCATTCAACCCAACAGAAGTTACCAAACAACTTTTAGAGTGTGTTTGTTATAGATTATTTGACGAAAGAAAACACTTTTTCAAATTGAAAAAAAAATCATTTGTAACGAGTTTGATTGTATTTGTTTAAGCTTTTCATTAAAATCATTTTTTAAATAAATCATTTTTAAGGTTAAAATCAGAAGTTACAAGATTTTGCAAGTAATGGTAATGACCCTCAAAATGGAAATGAATTGTTCAATCTTCGCCATGTATCCTTGATGAATTTGATCGAGAAGATATTTGATATTTTTAAAACGCGGTTCACAATTTTTAAGTTAGCGCCTCCATTTCTATTTAGCATGTGTAGCACTATATAAGTTCCTTTGTAAAGAATGTCGTTCTGATGAACTTACAATTGAACCAATAAACAAATCTTTATCTTCAATATCACTAGCTAATGTAGACAATAATTTTGAACCTATTATTCAAACCCCTAGGAATGAGAAGATGTTAATGCTTGGAGGGCTAGCATAGCTTTAGATATGTGGAGAAATGCAACTTAGAAGGACATGAAGTTACATCAATTTGACTAATAATTAAAAGATTAGAAAAATTTTATTGGGTCTTACTTTTTTATTTATTTATTATATTATTCATTTATTTGTTACTGTTTTCATTGGCTGTTATAACTTTGAATTTTTGCTAAAAATTCATATTTTGCTTTCAAGTCTTATAAATCCATATAGTCCATTCAAATCTAATAAAGTCTTATGATATAAATCCTTTAAAATCCACACATGAGAATCTTGATTATAACAATCTTTAAAAAAAAGTCTTTTAAAATCTTATAAGTCATTACATTTCTACGTAATCTTTTAAAATCCGTAAGACTTTTTTAGGCCAAAACAATCTTTTACAATCCCAATCCAATACACCCTCCTAAGATTAGTATAGGCTTTGAAAATGGAAAAGTTGATTTTTTATAACATCTTCTTCCTTTTATGCTGCAGTTGAGAAATTCAATGGAACATAATGATGATAGGCATGGTCAAAGTTTAAAGAGAAAGTCACCAGAAAATGGAAATCATGTACTCCTCAACAGCTTTTCTCTGGATGACCTTAATGAAGATCTCTTTGAAAGGATACTTTCATGGCTGCCAACTTCCACATTCTTCAGCCTTACTTCTGTGTGCAAAAGATGGAAATCAGTTGCTGCTTCTGCCAGTTTCAAGCTTGCATGCTCTCACATTCCTTCAAGGGAACCTTGGTTTTTTATGGTTGCTCCAAACCTCAACCAATCTATTATATTTGATTCTGCTAAAAGCACTTGGAGAAGACTCAATCACCCTCCTCTTCTGCAAGAAGATTCTAACCAAAGTTGCATACCAGTTGCAGCCTCTGGTGGCTTGATTTGCTACCGTAAATTATCAGGAAACTTCATTGTATGCAATCCCGTGACAGGATCTTGCAGTGAACTCCCTCCACTGCATTTTGCCCCACAGCATCAACCTCTCAATGCCATAGTGATGAGCACAGCTTCCAAAGACCAATTTTCCTACAAAATTGTGTTAGTCTTTGGTGAACCTCCAAACCTTTTGTTTAAAGTTTACAATTCAAGCTCTGGCTGTTGGGAGGATGAGACTGCACTGAGCAGAAAGGTTGATCATAATTCAGTGGAATATGATTCAACTGATGACAATGTTGCATACTTCCTCAGCAAAGCTGGAATTGTGGTGGCAACCAACATGCAGAGAAGTCCATCTAAGCAATATTCATCAGTCATTACTAACAAAGATGGTGAAGAGATTGTCTATTTTCTTAGCTCCTCAGGAAGGGTGGTGGCTTGCAATTTGACATGCAAGTGCTTCTTTGAGTACCCCAGGTTGTTGCCTTTTTTTAGTGAGTATTCCATTGATATTGTGGAGTGTAATGGCCAGATGCTAGTTGTTTTGTTATCAGAATTCTTGGAAACAGCAAGTCTAAGGGTGTGGAAATATGATGTGGCTAATAGAGGGTGGCACCAGATTGCTGCAATGCATGCAGCAATGTCTCATGAGTGGTATGGAAAGAAGGCAGATATTAACTGTGTTGGGGCTGGTAACCAGATATTCATATGCTTGAACTCCACTAAGCTATGTACTTATCTTCTGTGTGATTTGGTGACTGACAAGTGGGTTGAATTGCCAAATTGTTGCATAAATGGCCAAGTCATAGACTTCATGTCTGCCTTTTCATTTGAACCTAGGATAGAGGCTTCTGTATGACAGCAAAGTGGCCTGGCCCGGTATCTTGACATTGATTACCATCCCCTTTTCTGTCTGTTACTTCGGCTTAAATTTATTTTCATCTGTAATTGTACTTGAATTTTTCAAGCAAAATAGGTGGCTAGTGGAAGAGATGGAGACTAACCAAGTGATGAAGAATTTCTAACTTAGATATTGTAATTTTCTTTATATCATTTGTTAGATGTACACTGTTTTCATTGAGTGTTATTATGAATGATTGACCTTGTTGATTTTTTTCTTCCAAGTGTTTGCTCTGATTTAGTGGCTAAAGTCAAGGTTGTGAACTCGTGGAGCTTAAGTAAACTAGAGAAACCAAGTAATTTGTAACTAACTATGCCTAACAAGGGCATGGCAGCAATCTTTCCTTTAAAATAGCCTCTCGGATTCACATAGAAAAATCAAATTTATAATGTAATTCCATAGGATTTGGATCATGCAACGCAAGTTCGCCTATACAGGAATCAGAGTAGACCAAGGAATAAGGATTGCAAGTTATATTTTACATTACATCCCTTTAAATTCAGTATATGATCCTGACAAAATCTATAACGCTTCAAGCCCACCTCAACAATCATCGGGTATCAAGCTAAAGAAATTGAAAGATCACAAATAACACAGCATTTTTTCGCTTGGTGCTGAAGTCAAATAAATCACCTCAAATTTTAACCATTCTTGACAGCCAAATTGACTCAAATATACACACACTGGCACCTATTGCTTAAGCAATAAAGATACCAAATCAGCACCCAATAAACAAAATTGTTTGCTTTCTAAGCTTTCTTTAAAAAAAACCCAAAGAGAATAAACAAAGCTACATGAAAAACCTAATATGTAGAGTACAAAAATCACAACCAATACATGGTTTTCAAGACCTGAAAATGAACTGAACTGTGAGCCAATGTCAAACTTGGATCCTAGTCCACATCTATCAATTACCACCAGGCTTTACTCTCCACCTATTTCCAGCTGTTTGTGGACTTCGAGTCCGAGTCAACTCACGAGGCTCCAAAAATCTACCACTTCTAACTGCAGATCCCATTGAATCAATCCTATTTGCAGGTGTTTGGGGACTTCGAGTCAACTCACGAGCCTCCAAAAATCTACCATGTCTAACCGCAGATCCCATTGAATCAATCCTATTATCCCTCCTGTCCTTTTGTATCTTCACTTGATGATTAGTTCTGGATCCATTGGATGTCCTTTCCTTGTCGCCTTCGTAGACCAATGGTTGAATCCCCTGCAGATCAGGTTCTTCAATGTAACCGTTCGGCCGCTTCGATACATCCATTCTTCTGAATGTGATTGAAATCCTATTGAACATCAAAAAGAAATATAAATAAGGATCAACATTAAGTAATTGGTGTTAAAACCACAGAGAGATTCAACTCATTGAATACCTTCTTGTAGGAACGGCAGGTACACAATGCTTAGCCACATCAGCTCCATTGCCTTTCAAGACAAGTACAGATCTGGAGGAAGAAATTTTTTTAAGATATTCATTCCTCTATAAAAGTGGTAAATTCATGAAAAGTCTATATCTGATGTCATGTAGCAATAGAATAAAAAAGTAAATAGACAGTGTAAAAGATAAATCCACGATGAATACTCACCCCACAGGTAGGGGAATAGCAATTGTACCCTCAAATTCACCAGCACCTACAACCTTTAAGTTTGATCCAAAAACTATATCGCACTCGCTAAGAAATGAGATTGTGCAAAATGGTCGTACAAAATCATGGTTGTCTATGTGTGGAGGTATACAGTCCCCTTCTTCATAGACATTTACAATGCAACTATCTGGCACACAAGTAGGAGGAAGTACATGCCACCTGATCAACCGTCGAATGATGGCCTTGAAAAGATCAGGCATATGATCTACCATTGAATCAGGAAGAATACCAGGTGGGTTACCATATTTATCCTGTAAACATAATGTTACATCTTATATCAGTTTCAGCAGTTTATCAAATTTATTAGAAATTATACTACTGGGCCCCAAGCATTAAAGTAGCTTCGTTGCCAAATAAAGCATGAGTAGAGGATTTTAAATAAGAAATGTAATGGCAGCATAAGATATGGACGAACCTTTGCATAATTGTAACAGCACCCAAATTGGATGGTTTGACGTCCTTTGCCCCTCATCCACTTTTGAGGAGCTGTATATGTCCTATCTGAAAAGGTTAAGAAGAATGAACATCATTTGGTCTCGCAAAATTAATACCACCCAACATATCTGATATACAAATTAATTCAGTGTAGTCAATTGCGGAAAAATATAATCCTTTTTTCATTTCAGCATTTTATGATGCTTGGTTAGGATAGGCATACACTCAGTTTATGGTCAAAATTCCGGAGATATGAAAACTGCATCTATATAAATTTAGCATTTCTGATAAGAGATAATACATAACCTACACCAGGGAATATAACACGGCTACATGTTCAACATTCTTCATTTCCAGCACCCATGTTAGTAGTCTAAATTTCTATCTCTGACTATACAATCTTTAAATGATAAGGAATGTAGACAGATCAGAATAGGTGGTATTAGTACTCATTAGAAGACATAATATCTGAAGTGAAGTGGCATAATATCAAAATTTAAAGCAAAAGGCATGGTTTTAAATTGCAGTTGCATTTAACAAAATTACAGATAATTGTGGCAATACTGCAGTCACAATTGCGATTGCGGACTGCAGTTTATAACCATTGCAAAAGGAATTATATTTGACAAAAGGCGAGGTAGGAAATCTTGTAAATTCACAGACAGGAAGCCATTGTACAGGTTTTAGTTGCTCCAGAATATAAAGAAAGCGAAAGATAATTAACTAGATGAGGATATCTTTTGAACACATGAGAAAATTTCTTAATATTCCCTAGACCCAAACTGACCACATTAGCTTTATCGGGCTCGTCAATTGCATTCAAGTTTTGTTCAAAATCTAATTGTTACAGCCAAAATGCAAACTGCTTAAGTGCGGTTGGATTAGCCGTGGAAAATAGATTATTCCAATAATTGATTATATGTATAATCAATTGTCGATTATAATAGGATCAAATTTATGTTTGAATATGTTTTCTAAAAAACGAGTTTAACATAATCTATTTCATTTGAATTGTAGAAAAGAATCACTTTTATATATTAAATTATCAAAAGAGTTATGGAATAATTGAACAAACTATTTGATTAAGGATAAAATGGCCTTTATATCCCAAACTTTTGAAGTAATTGAAATATTCTGTCTTAGCTAAAATCTTAATGCCTAAACTGAACTTATTGGGAAAAAAACAGTTTTTATCCATAGGTTTTTGTGCAACGGCTTTTATCTTTTTATCCAAAGTTTCAAACACATGACAACAAGAGAAATGCGGTTTTTGCTGTAAAATGTGATTTCTCTCCAGAATTAATCCGAATCCAACTCACGTACAAGTTGAAGATACAAGCAGCACAGATCCGAATTTCTCAAAACATATAGAGCAAGAATTTTAAGAAGTTCGAATAACCATAGAATCTTTTCGTATGGGCCAAAAGTGTTCTATATCATAGTTACCGGGTTCCCTTAATAACCCTATGTAGCGTGTATGTAATTCGTCGTACCACATATTACGTATCGGGTTCAGTTTAATTAAAGGAAGTCATGTAGTAATAATAATATAAAAAGTGACGAACCATGTACCAAATGACCCGTGTACCACCCACCCGGTCACTAAGTTCCATATCATTATAAATAAATAAATAATTGAAGAACGAACATTACTATCATAATAAAAGACATACAGAAAAATGGAGTATCAGGGTGAGGCGACTAACCTTTCAATTGCCCCTTCCTTCCCATTTCCTGAAGCAAACCAACAAAGTTAACTATCCTTTTCTGTTCAGCAGCACTAAAGATACCAGTGTGGAGTTCAAGCCCTTCAACAGTGTTGACAAGTCTTCCCTTAACCCTCTCAAAGCATACAAAGTCTTTCTTGCGCCCCACGTTCATGAACCTAATGTACTCTCTCTGCTCCCTAGGTAATGTAGGTTTCTCCCCAGTTCTTGTTGGTGTTGCCATGGAAGAAGGACTCCAAATGTTTTGAGGTTCGTACTCTTCTTCTCCAAACTCATCCTCTTGTGCCATGTCAGCCCAAGACATTCTCGGAATCGGAGTCTCAACCAAAGCTGATTCACAAGTTGAAGAACTTCCATCTTTCCAAGACCCAATAGAATGCGTGTCGCAATTATCATCATGATTGTCACTAGTCACTTGTGATTGCAAATCATTATTCGAATTTTCATCCAAGTTATGAGACTCTACAACAAGAGCCAAATTGAAACAAGATCAAAGCCATATAAGGCAAATACAGCATGCAAAGAAACAAGTAGAAAAATATAGTAATGTAAAGAACATGCTGAAATTGGTGTACCAAATCCACAAAGAACAAAGACCCGGTTAAAAAGAACCAATATTTTCATGGAAATTGTAGGAAAGAAGGAAATTTGATTTACCTGGATCAATAGAGAGGATGCGTTCGGAGAGGGATTGAGAACAGTGTGAGCAGAGATCTCTGGAGAGGAAGGGAAACCATGTGGACAAAAACTCGGAAGCGACTCGAAGCTCCGATGGCTTGTAATTCCGGAGAAAAGGGTCTTCGGATCTGTGATTGTGAGGTTGTTCCTTCGCCATGGCCATGGAAGAATGGCGCTGAGTCGACTCGGATGGCAGAATCGGAGAACTCGCGAACGTAAGCGCAGCTCGCTTGTGTTTCCTAGTTTCGGTGTTTCCTAGTTTCGGTTTTAAGGTTTAAGGTTTCCGTGAAGTGTGTTTCACATATCATGTGCTCTCCTGTTACAGACCCAATCTATTAATATCTTCTTTTTTGGTTTACAATCTATTAATATCTAAATCAGTTTAGTCAATCCAATCTATAATGATTTTGGATTGAATTTAGGTGATTTCTTTGATTTTCTTAAATTTGGAATAGCAATGCTTATCGGAAATGATCTGATTAGATTATGATAAATATGCACCTAACATTCTAATTGTAGTCTTAACTCTTACGTGTTAAAATATATTATTATATTTATTTAGTCCTTTATATAATTTGGTTTTTCCCAATTGTCTTAAAGGGCTTTTGTACAAATTTTAAAAAAAGCACCATCTCATATTCTAATTCAAATTTAATTCAAAGTTATACCCGTAAAATTAAAATAAAATAAAAAAACAATTTCTAATTATTCTTAATCGTTGGACCTAAATTATATAATTTCAAATTTCTCCCATTATAACAACCCTGCCTCCCTGGCAACAATGTCCATCTGTTTTTCCCTTTAGTAAAAACTTGCTGATAGTGAAAAAGTTAGCTGATAGCAAATGAGTTTATAACAATTTAACAGATGAGTTGGTTGATAGTGGATAGTAGATAAACTGATTGATAACAAACAAGTTAGCAAATTGAAATTAAAGTATTTGGTAGAATTAGCGGTTGAATTAGCTGATAAATACAAAATGGCATAAAAGAATATATTTATACACTTTTTTATACAAATTATATATATATATATATATATAAGTAATTTTCACTTTTAATATTTTAATTTAATTTGTAATACTTATCATCTCAAAGATTAAAATACTATTTTTTAAAATTTATTTTTAATTTGTTTAATAAATTAAATGACATGTTGACAAAAAGAGAAACCATTAGAATCAATATCTTCTAGGGAAAAAATGATAAGCAATAAGTTTAAAGTTGCTTCAATTAGCATCTGAATAAAAGTGATAATTCCCCCTTGTGGTTCGGTTAAGGTCAATTTAGATGGTGCTTCCAAAGATAACACAGGAGTGGTAGGCTATGGTGCCCTTATCCGAGATGACAGAGGCAATTGGATTATGGGCTATGCTTAAAATATAGGTGTCTTCTCATCTTATATTGCGGAGCTTTGGGGCATTCTCAAGGGCTTGGAAGTAGTCTGGAATCATGGTTTCAGAAAGGTTATTTTCGAGTCTGACTTGGCCACAATCATCAATATTTTGAAGAATCGTAAATCAGGTTCTTCTTATCACGATTTGATTTTCATAATTTTTGGATGGGCTGACAAAGATTGACAACTTATTTTCGGATATACCAATAGAGAAGGCAATTCTGCAGCAAACTAGATTGCTAATTGGAGCCTATCCCAAGACCTTGGTTTTCAGCTGATTAATTCTCCTCCTCCAGTATTGAGAACATTATTCTTAGTGATGTTTCTGGGGCTTCGATTCCCCAAGTAGTTTCTAGCTATTTTTCTTTTCTCTTAGGCTTTGGCCTCGATTAGCATAAAAAAAATAAAATGTTTCCTAAATCCAGTATAAGCTATCTGTTATAAGCTAGTGGACTGAACTTACCTAATAAAGTATTAATACTCTTTGAAAAATAAACCAATTTGACCACTGAACGTATAGTTTACATGCCACGGGGTCAATTAATGGCTACAACACCAGAGTATTCTGAATAATCTCTTGAAAAGGTTGCTTCCAAAGTTCAACGGTTAACCAAGTGCTACACCGCTATTTTGATCCAAATAAGCTGCAACTCCCCTATAGGTAGGGTGTAAATGAGCCGAGTTATTCGCACACTATTCTGGCTCGACTCGTTAAATGTTCAATCAAGCACGTTTGTTTAATTAAATAAACAAACTCAAGTTTCATATTTTGCTCGGTTATTTAAATGAGTCAAGCTCAAACCTTACAAGTTCAACATTAACAGCTCGTGTATATATATATATATATATATGTATGTATGTATGTATGTATGTATGTATGTATGTATGTATGTATGTATGTATGTATGTGTGTGTGTGTGTGTGTGTGTGTGTAGGAGACATATCTAGCGAGAGGAGTAAATCTAGGCAGTACAATCATACATGGATAGTTAAGATTGAAAGTTATTTAATAGTTTTAAAATGTTACGTGAGCACTTAAAAATGTCACATGATTTTGTGTTTTAATATTGACTATTAAAAGTTGGATCCAATGACTATGATCTAATCCCCTTACTCTCACACAAGAAAGGTCCTCCCAACCATTCATTTTGTTGTAATCCAATGGTTTACATTAATTCATTAAAGAAATCACTTAACTTCCCTTGAATTACAACTAAATGGATGATTAGGATTTGGATTAACTCTCTTATAATGTTACTCTTAAATGGATTATTAGTTTTTTTGATCTATTTATTATAATTTGATTCAAAATCCATGTTATCCAAACATTTGACATAACATAAAATTATTAGGAAAAAAATAGGGGCAACCCTCTTCACTGGGTCCCGGCCTGTAATAATGTAACAAAAGTGTGTTTTTTTGTGTGAAGTGTGAAATTAGCATTATCCTTCTGTAAAATGATATCTTACATCCGATGGTCATATTTCTTGGCTAGGCAAGGTAGATGGGCCTGGCCAGGAAAGTGGGCGATCAACATGCAGGCTTTTTTAATGAACGCAGCCTTGATCAACCACCCCTAAACCCTAAACCCTAAACCCCACATATGGGTATCCACCCCTACACAATATTTAAAATCCTTTTTTATTACTAAACTATCCTTAAATAAACCTATTTATTTTAATAACTTGCTAAAAGTAACCACTTACCCCATTTTCTCTCTCATCTCCCTCCACCCCATCTTCTCTCTCATCCACCCATTCTTTTTGTGCTCTGTGTACTTAAGGGACTAGAGATGACAATTGCATAGATGACATATCCTCCTAACCTCAATCTTCTTCGGCTTCGTTTCGAGGAAGGATTTGGTGCCTTTGGATTTGGTATTTTTGGTGCCTTTCTCTCTATCTCTCTCATCTCTTATTTTCTCTATCATCTCTTCCCTCCATTTTTTCCCATCTCTCTCATCTCATTTTTAACTAAAGTCACCAAAGTCACTAAACACCAAAGTCACCAAATCCATTTTCCCTTGTTTCTTATCTTTTACTTTATATATGCAGCAGCAGCACATACAATTTTCAGAAAGCTTTTATTTTTTCTTTAATATCACAATTGCACTAATAATTTCTATTTGATACCAATTTTAAGAAACAAAAAATCATCAAACAGAAAGAGAAGACGATAAATTCAACGATTTGAAAGTAAGTAAACTTTAACTCCCACAATAGACACAGGAGGCTTAAGGTGATGCGCAAAAGATGAAAGAAAGGAGAGGAATAGAGGGGCGCTGGTAAGGAAGGCTCGCAGCAGAAGAAGAGAGGGCTGGGTAGGGGGTGCATGTCGTATGAAGGGAAAAGAGGAGAGGAAGAGGTTTTCAAATATTCATAGGTAAAATTGTCAATTCACGCACTAAATTTAGATGTGTGGAGGTGGATGACAAATATGTGGAGTGTAGGTAGCAGCTCCCTCAACTAATTTGTGTCCGTGCGGTTCTTTGGGCCTCCGCTTGGAGAGTTGAGCTTCCTTAAGTGGTCAGTGCAGAGTCCAATTCTAATTTGCATCGCATTCAGTGGTCGGAGCAATGCAAGCTTCAAGGTCGAGGATGACAATTTGGACCATATCCAATGGATACCCGTAAAAAATATTCACAACGGGTAGGATAATACCCGCTTTCTGGGTATGAGCCTGGGTCTGACTAATTACCCACAAATAAGAGAGGGTATGAGTGTGGGTACGGGTACTTTACTACCCACCCCGCCCCACACCGGCATATATATATTATATATATATATATATATATATATATATATATATATATTTATACATTTATTTATTTATATTATATTAGTATATATATAATTATAACTACATATCAATTTTTTAGAATAAAATTATGTAAAAGTTCTAAACCTGTGACTCATTAGTGTTTTTCCTTTTTTGAGTTTAGAAGTTCATGAATTTATTGTTTTAGATTTTTTTATTTAGTTCAATACTTTGGTTTGAAATTTCACGAGTAGATTTGAAAGATATTTGGGTTATTTTTTAATTTAGTTATATAATGTTCATTATGTTATTTATTGTCATTTCTAAGTTAAAGTGGGGGTCACGGGTGCGATGTAGGTACTTAGGTACCTAGATGGTACGAATAAGGATACTAAAATTGCTATCTACGCGGGTATGGGTCTGGGTACATGTATTTTTTCAAACGCGACTATGGGGACGGGTACTATAGTACCTAGTCAAACCCTACTCATTGCCATCCCTATTCAAGGTATGTTCAAGCATTTGTTCATTAAATAATTACATGCAAGACAACTAGGATGACAATGGATAGGGTCTGAGCAGGGTACTATAATATCCATCCTCATACCTGTGTTTGAAAAAAAAAAGATACTCGTACCCAGACTCATACTCGCGTTGATAGCAACTTTAATACCCTAACTTGTACCCTCTGGATACTTAAGTATCCACACTAACACCCGTTACCCGCACTTTAACCAAGAAAAAACAATTAATAACATAAAAACATTATAACTCAACTAAAAACCCATCCAAAGTTCTTTCAAATATACTCATGAAAAGTTACAAACCAAAGTATTAAAAAAAGCATTTAAAACATCCCAATCGAGTAAATATCACAATAAGCATCCAAAATAAAAAAATCATGAACTAATTCTAAGTTCGAAAAGGGAAAAACACTAATAAGCCCTAAGTGGGTACGAAACTATTCATGAGCTTAGGTCCCTTTGTTGGAAGTATTAATAATATAAATTTAATAATTCTATGTTATTAATTGGTAAAAAAAACATAACATAGAAGTTTATTTTATTATGTATAGAGTTATTTTTTTTTTTTATAGGTAAATGTTATATTGTTAGTACTTGTTATTGTTATGTTAATGGGGGAAGTTGAACCAATGACCTCCACCTTATCACTCCAAACCCTATCTCCCTCCCCCCCAAACCACCAAGCCACCTTATAACTCCCATTGTGTATAGAGTTATAATTCTTATTCTCGCATTTCTTGACTACAGAGCAATCTTTTTTAGTTATGAATATAATCAAAACTATATTTCGTAACAAGATGAAAGATGAATTTTTAACTGATTGTTTGATAGTATAAATTGAAAAGGAAATTGATGGAAAGTTTAGTGTAAATTTAACTAGGTTAAAATATCTTTTTGGTCCTTTATCTTTTGGGTAAAATTCATTTTGGTTATTTATCTTTAAAAAGATCCATTTTAGTCCTGTATGTTTCAAAAGGGATCCAAAATGATCCTTTCCGTAAGCTCATTTACTTTTCCCGTTAATCATAGCCTACGTGAAAGAACCATTTTAGGTCACTTTTGAAACATAAATGATTAAAATGAATCTTTTTAACGGACACGTCACCAGTTTCTAACAGAGTTTAGAAGGGAGATGACGGAAATAATCATTTTGAGTCACTTTTGAAACATAAAGGACTAAAATAAATCTTTTTAAAGATAAATGACTAAAATGAATTTTACCCAAAAGATAAAGGACCAAAAATGTATTTTAGTCATTTAACTATAAATGATTCTTGTGACATGTAGGAGAGACGTTTTGTGTTTTGATAGATTACTAATTAATTTTTTTGTTAAATGAAAAATTACTAATGTAATTAACATTTTTTTATATATTTTTTTTGTTACAACATTTTTGAATAATTATATATAACATTTTTTAATATATAATTATGAATGTTTTGTATGTAATTTAATGTATATATTTATTGGATAAAATTTAATTTTATAGTTGGCCCCCTAAGTATTCAAGTCTGGCTCCGTCCCTGAG
Source organism: Echinosophora koreensis (assembly GCA_035048595.1). NCBI lineage: Eukaryota > Viridiplantae > Streptophyta > Magnoliopsida > Fabales > Fabaceae > Echinosophora > Echinosophora koreensis. Next base: position 5,352,452 of record JAPCYP010000001.1, on the reverse strand, counting down.
TACCTGTATCTGCATTCATACCCTATCTTGTTTGCAGGTAATTATCCAAACTCGGACTCATACCCATAAAGTGGGTATTTACCCACCCGTTGTGGACATTTTTGGCCGATACTCATCAGGTAGAGTATAAATTGTCATCCCTAAAGATAACATTTTAACTTGTGTTTGGAAAGTTTGAAAAATTGCACGTATTGCACTTATTTATGTAATAATAGTGTATATTATTTTAATCCTTAATATATAAATATAGGCGCAAATTTATAAATTTAAAAAATTGAGTTCTTTTCTCTTACAACTTTTTTTTCTGACTGCCAGATAATGTGTCGAAAATGTTTTTTTCTTTTTTTATTTTTCTCCACCTTATAATTCACCCTTATTTATATTTATTATTTATTAATGACCACCTATTTTTGTTTCATTCATGTGAGAGTAGAGGGTATTTAATAGTGGCTGCATCACTGCACCTGATCATATATGTTGTAGTCATCGTATCCTTTTATGTGTAGAGGGTGGGGTATCAAATAAAAACAGTAGTTAATTAAGAAGGAAAAGTCCTTGTATTTCCCATGAAGGATTGGTTTTTCTAGGGTTTGATTGGTTGCAAGATACAACTAGTCATTTCACAGCCATGATCGAAGTGATGATATAATATTAAAGGTTTTTTTTCACATCTTTCGTGCCTCGTGCCCGGCTTTTTTACTCAACTAATATAATTTGATAGTATAATTATGTGAATGATATACTTTTTAAAATAATTATAGAATTAGGATAAGTCGTAAGTGAGGGTAACAAAATCAAGTATAAAGTCGTAAACACTACTCATGAATCATTTTTATATTTATAAAATAAAATAAAAAGTAAGGGAGTCATATACATCACATACAACTTATTTTTTTATTATATTTTCTTAGAAGTTGTGTCTATAAGATACGACTTCAATCTTCTTTAATTTTTTTTTTAAATTTTCTAGTTAGTCATATCTTTGGCTTACGATTTATTTATTATTTAATTTTTTCTTTTTAAAAAAGGCTAAGTCGTATGCCTTATATACAGTTTAATTTCTATGCATTGTCATTGTAAAGATTTTTATACTGACAACCAATCAAAAAATCAAAAAATTGATGACTTTTAAGGCAGTTATAAAGAGTTAAACATTTTTAATGGTGTGTCAATTTCTTATTGATTGACATTGTAAAAAAGGCTTTACACTGTCAGTGTATACCAATTAAATCCTATAAGGTATATAATTTATTTGATTAGATATAAAGTTTAATTTTTATGCATTGTCAGTGTAAATGATTTTTACACTTATCGAATAATACTGATTTAATTGGTATACACTGACAGTGTAAAGCCTTTTTTACAATGTCAACCAATAAGAAATTGACACACCATTAAAAATGTTTAACTCTTTATCTAACTACCTTAAAAGTCATCAATTTTATAATTTCTTGATTGGTTGTCAGTATAAAAATCTTTACACTGATGGCCTTTTTAAAAAAAAATTTAAATAATAAATAAATCGTAAGCCAAAGATACGACAAACTAGAAAATTTTAAAAAAAATTAAAGAAGATTGAAATGTATCTTATAGACACGACTTCTAAGAAAATATAATAAAGAAATAAGTCGCATGTGATGTATACGACTCCCTTACTTTTTATTTTATTTTATAAATATAAAAATAATTTGTGAGTAGTGTTTACGACTTTATACTCGTTACCCCCACTTACGACTTATCATAATTCCGTAATTATTTTAAAAATTATACCATTCACATAATTACACTATCAAATTATATTAGTCGAGTAAAAAAGCTCCGGGTGCCCCTATCAAATTCTAGAAACTTTTTTCCTTTCTAATCTTCCCCTTGTTGAGCCTCCCGCCACTCCCTTCTTTGTAATCGGCTTTATTATCAAAATCACGTCAGCTTGCAAGGCAGACCCAATCGAGAAACCGTTGGACAAGGAAAGTTGGTTTGGTTGTGCAGGCAGATTAAAACATACACAAAGTGGTCCCACCGCCATGCTCCCCTATAGCTGAAAATGACTTCACAATTAGGGGGTTAATTAATTGAGGGACGCACATGGTGTGACGGACTGCACTCCAATTCATAAATGATAATTTAATCTTTTCAACACAACTCTAATAATAATAATAACAATAATAATAATAGGGATATTTATAACTCATATATTTGAAACCCCAGCCCAAGTACGGAGACCACATAGGAATTCAAATTAAGACATTTGATTTTCGCCACCCCACAGTTTGAGGTGGGAATAGGTCAGGTCGCTTACGGGGGTCTATGATCTAACCTATTTAAGGTCTAACTTAACCTAGCCTATTTAGTAAAAAGATCAGGTTAATGCTTTTTAAAAAGCCTATATAGCTAAAGAGGTCAGGTCTAAGGCTTTAAAAAAACCTACCAGGCTTACCAGACCGGCCTATTTAACACATATACACACACAAATATATGTGTGTAATATACTCCCTCCGTTCCCTTTCTATGATAATTTAAGGTTTCTACACACAGATTAAGAAAGCATTAATATATTAACATTTGTACCAAATTACCCTTATTTATAGTATCATTAATTATTTACAAATTCTAACCTTGGTCATTTATGTACCTTGAAAAGAAGCATTTGTGTACCTTGGTCAAATGTAAGATGCATTGGTATGTGCCACTTTTGTTTTGGAACATGCAACATTTATGATTGAATTTAAGTAGGGGAAGGTTTAGTATGTTTTCAATGTATTTCAATTTAATTATATGATAAGGGTATATATGGAAAAAAATTGTCAAATATACATTGGGTTTATAAAAGATCCATTGTTTTGGAACAAAAACAAAAAGCTAAAATTACCATAGAAAAGGAACGGAGGGAGTAATATATTATAATACTATAATATATTATTTATATTATTCATAATATTTAAAAGTAAAGGTCTATTGCTCATGTATACAGCGACCTGCCGGCCTACTTGCCTATTTATTTGTGAATGCCTAGTGACCTATTTGTTAATATCCAGCTACAAACTTCTTTGAAATTAGAGACCTACGAGCCTATTTACAAGTGAAGGACTATGACCTACTTTATAGATGTAGACATATTTAAAGATCTTGTTGATAAGTAAGTTTTTAAATAGACTTTCAGACCAGCCAGACTTTAAAGTAGGCTAGGCTCTGATATTAGAAATTGGCATATATCAGGCTAACAGGCCAGACTTAAACATCACGATTGAAACACAGGCCAGATCCAAAATTATCAGGACCTAACTCAGCCTAACCTATTCCCACCCCTACCCACAGTCCTCATTTGCCGGGTTTGCAAGGAAGCCATGTTCAAAGAAACCAAGAGGAATAGAGGGAGGAAAACTTTCCGCAGCTTTAGTTTATATATATATATATAGGCTCGTTCTAGGGTGGGCGAGGAGTTTATCTCGCTCACCGTGCATCAGTTTTATGAACCGTTGATCACACAATACCCACCATAGTCTATCATACACCATCTACACTATATATTTTCTTCTTTTTTTTTTCATTTCATTCCCTCTCCCTCTCCCAGCCATCTTCTTCCTCTGCCACTGACCTCCATTTTCTCTCTCGGTCCTGCAAATAGAAGGGGATTCCTGCAAAAACCTCCCCATTCCTTCAGATTCTTCGACTTCGACCAGCATTTCCCCTCATCTTCTCTCTTCAACCCACTCTGCCACCCCTCTCTTCGCCAAACCACCGCCGCCTCCGCCGCCACCTACATCACAAACACGATTATCTATTCGCTAATCCATTGTGCTCGCCTCGCCGAAACCCAACCAGATCGTGCTGCAGAATCTCTCACCCACCTTCCGAAATTTGTGCTGCATGTGAAGTGTTTAACTGAGTTTGCTGAAGGAAGGGTTCAGACGAAGGTTCAGATCCGAGTTTGCTGAAGGCGACTGGCGAAGGCGCCGATGCTGGAGACGAATGTGGCGAAGATGGATGTGGGTTCAGTGTTATCTGCAACAACCTCTTCATTTTCCAGTTCTTCATTTTCTTGTTTGGTTTATTTTCGGATGTAAAATTATGGGATGTTCATCTGAATTTTCTTGAGATTTATTGATTTTCATGTTCTTGTTATTATGGATTGTTCATGACTTCATATTTCATCTTCCGATTTTATCATAATTTTCTATGTTTGTGTTTCATGATGGTTGCACGTTTTATGGGTTCGGCTTTAATCTCCCTTGGTTGCATTCTCAGATTAGACTCTTAGATGAAGAGAATGCCCCATTTCAGTCTAGTGAGAGGAGGAACGAAATGAAAAAAGAAAGATGTGGAGTTCGAAGACTTGAAGGTTGAAATGCAGAGCAAGAGTGACTCAGTGAGAGAGGGAATGAAATGAAAAAAAGAAGAAGAAAATATATAGTGTAGATGGTGTATGATAAACTATGGTGGGTATTGTGTAATCAACGGTTCATAAAACTCATGCACGGTGGGCGAGATAAACTCCTCGCTCACCCTAGAACGAGCCTATATATATATTTGTTTTCCATGTCATTTCTGTATTACCAATTGTTGATTATCATTAACACATTCTGATATATTAAGAAAAGAGAGCAGTCAACAGGGTACGTTGAACTGACAAAAATCAATATATTTTATTTAAAAAAAAATCAAATATAATTTATGATTGAAAGCATATTCTTTCTTAAGCATAATTTAATAGAAAAAACCCTCTCCATTTATACGAGAAATGAAGATATCCATTTTTATGATTTTATAGGAAAAAAATGAAATAAATAAGATATACATATAGTGAAAAATATAATTTATTTATTCAAAATTATAATAATAATAAATATCTCTATTTCTCGTATGAAATGGAAAGGATCTTTTCTCAATTTAATACCCATCGTTTTGTTTTTACAAGGACGCTAGGTAAAGTCATTAAAACTTATAGTGTATCTTAGGTTTATTCTTGCATTGTGTTAACACGTTATTTAATTAGTTTAGTTATATTAATAATTATAAGGTATTGAATTCATTACATAATATAGTTTTATATTAACTTTATATTAACATTAAATTCTAAAAAAATTGGGTTTGTTACTGCAAACTATTGTACAAATTTAATGTATTTTTTATTTTTATATACTCACCGGTTTCATGTTGTTTTTGTAGTGAAATTTAGTATGTTTTCCTGAAAATTTATTAATTTTAATGTATGATGTGATCACACACACACATGAAAGTAATCCATATAAATTATTGGCTAAATTATATTTTGGTCCCCAAATTATTATTAAAAGTTCAATTTGATCCCCAAGTTTTTAAAATGTTTATTTTGGTCCCTTAATTCCTTAAACTTGTTCAAATAGGTCCTTCCGTCAAGTTGACTAAGGGACGATAATGAATATTTTAAAAACTTGAGGACCAAATTGAACATTTTAAAACAATTTGGGGACCAAAATGAACATTTTAAAACAATTTGGGGACCAAAATGAATATTAAAATATTAAACTTAATGTCATATGTCATTAGGTTTGACGTCGCCGTTAGTCAACTTGACGGAATAACCTATTTGAACAAGTTTAAGGAATTAGGGACCAAAATGAATATTTTAAAAATTTGAAGATCAAATGGAACATTATTAATAATTTCGGGACCAAAAGTGTAATATAGCATAAATTATTCATGCAATGACTAAAATCACTGCATCCAATATATATATATATATATACTCCCTCTGGTCCTATATATAAGAGGCAAAACCCTAAAATATACAGACCAATAAAATGCATTGAAATAAGCTATTTGTAATTAATATTCATATAAATTTACAAATTTAACCCTTCAATAATTAATGAACAAACCTACTTGTATTGAAAGTTGCATTGTCTCGTAAATATAAACCCTATTATAAATAAGGGTAAAATTGGAAATGAGCATTTAATATTTGTCAAAATACATACATGTCTCTTATATTTTGGAAAAAAAAAATAGACATTTACCTCTTATAATAAGGACCGGAGGAAGTATTTTGTAGATACTGCATCCACTATATAGTTCTGCATTATGAGGATTTCAAATGATGGCTACTTGTGATTCCTTGCCTGACCTTCCCACGTGGCAACCTCATTTTGATTGGAGCCTGGAACCTCGGGCAACGTGGCATGGTCAGTGACAGCACTATCAATACAAAAAGAAAAAAAAAATAGCCGTTCGATTTGACTTATCACATAATGACCGTCGGTGCCTGCAGCTGGTCCCACGGCACGGCCCTTATTTATCAGGCTAGAAATAGAATGCCAGATTTTTCCTGGAATTGGGCATTTTTCGAATTATTTTCAAAACTTTTCCAATTTTGTCGCTCTAATTTTAGAATTTTTTTAAGGCATATGCGATTTTATTTTCAGTAATTTCAATTGTTTAAATCAAGTTATTTTAATTTTAAAATCACATAAATTTGGTTTTGTTGTCAATCTATTATCCACATTATCCACCTAATAGGAATTGTTTACCCCACTATTCCTTTATGATGTGACATTAATGTTATATTTTAATTAATTAAAAAAAAATTTAATTTTTTTTGCAGAAACATACTTTGCACGTACATTCTCTTTTAGTGTTTTAATGTTAGTTTTAATATTTTTTTCAATTAATTAAAGAAAACTAATCATATACTAATGTCACATTATAAAGGGTCAGCATCTCCCGTTAAGTATTATATGATATGTTGACAAAAAAACCAAATTTTTTTTTTTTTTGAAATTAGAGGTATCTAATTTGAGTAATTAAAACTACAAAAATTAAAATCACTTATTTAGGAAACTATAAAGATCAAATTTACAATTAAGCCTTCTTTTAATATAGAAAGCTAGAATTTTTCCCAATTTCCCATTATCCAATATATATTATCTTTGTAAAAAAATTGAAGTGAGCAAAACTTACTTTCTAAACATTGTAAAATGTATCCTCTAAAATAAGGTGTGGCAATGCTCTTTAGTGTTATGTTAATTGTGTTCAACTATTATATAATAATAAAAAAAAAATAGTGGTCAACTATGATCTATATATTGTGTAAAAAAACAAAAAAACAAAAACTATGATCTATATATAGTAACCACTTGTAATTTGTAGCTTCAACTTTTCTAATCAATGTATAGAATTACATTTCCAATTCTATCTTTTCTCTCGATTGTTGAATCTTAATACAATCAGATAATATTGTAATCAAACAATACTGGAGACATCTATTAACAAATATTAGCGACACTATAAACATGTTTTAGAAACTTTTGTGTTGAGTAAATTTTTTTTTGTTATTGATGAAGCCCCAAAGGTTATGATTATGTTTGGCTATTTTTTCATGGAAACAAAAAGTCGATTTTCAACTGTGAATGAAATTGATTTTAGATGCGTAATTCATACAATTTTTTTTAAAAATATAATCACATTTTAAAAATAATTTTATTTTGTTATTCAAATAAAATTAATTCTTTAAAACTAACTTAAAAAATAATTGTCAAACATAACTAATTTTTTGAAATTAAGTTTCTCAATATAGCCTTTCAAAAAATAAAAATAAAAATCTCAATATAGATTCTATTATATTAAAATCAAAATTGTGTTTACTAACATATGGTTGGTTTAAGTGGGAACGATCTTGAAACCCTTAAGCAAGTGGTCAGGGGTTCGACTCCTTACTTTTGTGTATGAAGAAAACTTGATCGGGAGGGAGCAATTCTTAAATACAATCTAGTTCCTCCAACATAGTTTAATCATCATTTACGGCGTTCGATACTTCGTACCAAAGACATGATAAAAAAAATAAAAATTTGATTTTATTTTCTCATACATATTTGATACATGGTGAACATCTAGACCGGATTCGCTCCTGTTCAAGTGCCGTCCAACACCGCTCCTGCGAAATCCAATGGTGCAGCTGCTGTGTGGAGAGAGGGAGCAAGTGTTGGGATGTGTGTAGGGACGATCCGACGGTGAGGAGGCAACGGCAGGAGCTGGAGCGAATCCGGGTCCGGTGAACATCTGCATTTGTATTTTATATAAGTGAAATTAAATATTAAATACCAATTAAGATAAACGTATGTCATTGTCATCCAAATTTACACTGATGTAACTGTCAAATTGAGTAGTACGATTAAAGGAACTCTAGCATCAATTAGAGAAGAGGTCAGGGAGGTGTATGGGGGAAAGAGAAGAATTTTCGTCCAAGTACATAGTGGGAGTGCAGCAGCAGGGTGCTTTCTCGAAAATGGATTTAGTGTCTTTTATTTTGATGCCTTTGGTGTCTTTCTCTCTATCTCTTTCATCTCTTATTTTTTCCTTTATTTTTTCCTATCTCTCTCATCTTATTTTTGCCTAAAGTCATCAAAGTCACCATTTTTCAAAGTCACCAAATCCTTACTCGTGCTTTCTCTAGTAGTGAAGACATTTTGATGGATGTTGTTGGTGTGAATGGAATTCAGAGAGAGAAAGTGAAAGAGGGATAGGACTAGGAGCAATGAAAGTGGGTGTGAGTGATTCGTCTAAAGCTTGAATCTGCAGCTGCGTGCGCTGGGATTGGCCCAACTTGGCTGCTTCCTGCTTGCACTTGGTTTTATCTCACAGCTGAAAAAGAACAAGGCAGCTGCAGGCAGAGGCGCAGAGCCGTCCAATTTTGATGTTATCAACTGCCAACTGCTAATGCTAACACAAACACGCAAGCAACAGGCCTGTTTCTCTTCCTTTTCTATAGTTCTATTCTCTTCGCTTATCTCTCTCTCTCTCTCTCTTATTTTGCATCCATTCCCATTATTACACATTTATTGTTACTGCTTTTTATTATTGCTTTTAAATTTAGGTGATGTCTAGGATGAAGTATTAGTCTAAGTCCCACACGGGTGTGGCAGTAAGGTGACTTGTGGTGGCCTGTTTTCTCGCTGATAGCCGGTTTGGAATTTGCAAATATGGGTCTGGGAAAAAATAGAATAGGGTCTGAGGTTCTTTAATTTTGTACACACGGGTCTCACGTCACCACGCCCAACTCTCTCCCTTCTCATTCTCTCTCCATCTGTGCGGTGCCTCACCCATCCTTCTGCAGATCTCGACAGCGTATGGTTTTGATTTTGCGGTGATGCCATTGTTTTTTTTTTCTTGATGTTCTCTAAAGGGAATTTAGCTGACCACTACTTCCCTTCACATCAAATATGGTAATAAAATATCCAACAAAAAGATAGCTGAAAGGAAAAATCCCAAATCATGGCCCATGGAATCACTGTAAAATCCCGTAAAGAATTCTCATTAGCACCGATAAATGCTAAGCAATGTCAATATATGCCTTAAAATATTAATTAAAAAAATTGAAAAATATAAATATATTGAAAAAATGATAAATTTAATTTTTCCAATTTCCAAATATATTTTGTTTATCTTGTCACATAATTGGTGCCACACATTAGCAAGATCAGTAACTACTTACGAAGATAAAAAGTCCATCCTATTATTTGGGTTTAAATAATATAATAAATATTAATTAATTATCTCTTTTCAATGTTCATTCTCGCGAAGTGTGACTGGGTGAGTCTCCTCCATCGAAGCAAAGTCCAGCGTGTTGTCGGCGCTCTTGTTCTCAATGGTAGAAGGTGTGCCTTCATCTTCTGTGGTGGTTCCAGCAAATCGACGGTGAGTGATAACGATGACAGAGGACCAGTGGTATGTGCACACTACCGTCAGAAAGGATGGAAAAGGCATGGACTCATTAACAAATAGAAAAAAACCTGATAGAAGAGTTCTCAGTCTCCCTTTTTTTTTGAACACTAAAATCTCATCCATTGAATTTTTTAGTATTAAATCCAACGGTCACAACAAATGCTTCATCGGTGTAGGACTTTGATAGATACTACATGCTAGACGCCACCGCAAATGCTGGTTAGTATCCCCAGAACATTGGTGAAGTAAGTAGAAATAAAAAATTTACATTAGAAAATAGTGTATTGAACACTTTGAAAATTTAAAAGGCACATTTTTCAAAAAAAATAAAAAAAATTCTATCTTTGGTTCCTTAACCAATATTTTTAGGGCACTGGTTAGCAAGACCCTTGAATCTATAGGTGATGCTAAGGGCACTAGCTAAGGATACCAAAAAGAACAAAAAATTATTGAAAAACTAAGTTTATTAATGAAAATTTTCTTCTTTTTTTCTGTTAAAAAAAAATTTAGATGAGTTGAATCCCGGAAGCTAACCAAAGTTAGAGCAGGTCTTAGGGCTCAAAGAGCACTTACATTCCTTTTAATCTATTTTACTTACTCCTATCTTTACTGGTTGAACTATTATATTCAATTCCACCCACGTTTCCTTTGCTTTTTCGGGGCTTTTGAATGCTTCCCTAACGAGTAGGGGTGAGCATCGGGCGGGTTCGGGCGGGTTCGGGTTGGGATTGTCGGGTTCGGGCGGGTTTGATGCAAGAAAACTGTAATCCATTTCCGCTCGTTACACACAGTGGGTTGGTCGGGTGGCGGGTTGGCGGAATGGCGGGTTGGTCGGGCGGTTTGCAACGGGTCAGTGATTTTTTTTTCCTTTCAAAAAAATTAAAGAAAAAGAGAAAAAAGAGGCAGTCCAATTAATTTGAATTGAACCCAATTAGTCCAGAGAGAAACTTTACAAGCAAAAGAAAAACACGAAAAAAACTGAGACTTGACTTTGAGAGCCATATCCCCTGTAAGATCTGGAAGCTTCTCCACCATGGCACCATGTGTACGGAGCTGGAACGGCGAGGGGTGGAGCGTCTGGACTCGGTCTGGACTCGGACGGCATGGATCGTGCGGCGGGCGACGTGGATCGTGCGGCGGGCGGCGTGGATCGTAGGGCGGGCGGCGTGTCTAAAGGCGTGGTCGTGGCGGCTTGCTGAGAAGACAGGAGAGGACGAGATCTGGGAGAGAGGAAAGGGTGGTCGGAGCTTGGAGGAAATCTGGAAGAGGAAAGGGTGGTCGGAGCTCGGAGGAAATCTGGAAGAGGAAAGGGTGATCGGAGCTCGGAGATCTGGAAAGAGAGGACATGGTGGTCATGGTTTGCAGAGAGAAGACGAGATTTGAGACTAACAAAAGGGTGAGACGAGATCTGTAAGAGAGGAAAGGTGGCCGGAGGAGCGGATGAGGCCGTGGTGGAGGGTGGCCGGATTATCCTGGTTCGTGATGGAGGAGGCTTGGAGCACTGAAGCACAGCACTGATGAAGTGAGGGAGGAGGATAGGAGCTTCCGAGCTGTGTGTGGGAGTGGGAGACGCCTAGGAACTTAAAAAAAATCATTTGTTGTTAGTGTGTTCGGTCGGGTTCGGTTACCGATGGGTTGAATTATGCGGAACCGAACCCGCCCGATCATAACCATTCTTAACTTAATTTTTCATCCGCCAAACCCGCCAACCCGACCGAACCCACCCACTTCACAAAATTATCAATCGGTTAGTTCGGTTTCGGACGGGTCGCGGGTTGATGATCAGCCCTACTAACGAGATCCAAATCCAAGAAAAGGGGGCAAATTGACCAAACTGGTGTCATTTTAGAAACTATTTACCAGTTTAGGGTCCTTTTGAAACAATTTCCTAAAGGGGGGTCGTTTTTTCCACATGGCAAAAAATATTTTTTTTTTTTCCTGACACAGGGAAGGCGCCACTTGCAGGCATGTGTGGCGCAGCTTCCACTTAAAAAAAAAAAAGAAAAAGGTCAAAGGCGCCACTGCCAGTGGCGCCTCGTTTAAAAAAAAAAAAAAAAGTGTCAGGCGCCACTTGCAGTGGCGCCTCCCCTCCCCCAATTTCGTTTGGGTACTGGAGCGCTACAGTACGCAACGTACTGTAGCGCTATAGTAGAGTTTTTTTTTTTTTTTTTTTTTATACAAATTTTGACTTTTTTAATAAAAAAAAATTTGTTTTTTTAAATACTAACATTTTTTGTTAACCCATTAACCATATAATGAACTAAATTAATCAAATATTTGCACGTGATTAACCATATAACAGAATACACTGAATTAACCAACCATTTTCAAAAGATTAACCACGTGTTTTGGTTTTAAAAAAAAGTCGAAATTTGTCCCAAAAAAACCCATTAACCATATAATAAACTGAATTAACCAGATATTTGCACGTAATTAAACAAAAATATTAGTATTCAAAATATTAATTCAGTTTATTATATGGTTAATGGGTTTTTTTGGACAAATTTCGACTTTTTTTTAAAACCGAAACACGTGGTTAATCCTTTGAAAATGGTTGGTTAATTCAGTGTATTCTGTGGTTAATCGGTAACTCTGCATGTTTACCACCTTATGCTTTTTCTCAGAGTTACCGATTAACCACAGAATACACTGAATTAACCAACCATTTTCAAAGGATTAACCACGTGTTTCGGTTTTAAAAAAAAGTCGAAATTTGTCCAAAAAAAACCCATTAACCGTATAATAAACTGAATTAATATTTTGAATACTAATATTTTTGTTTAATTACGTGCAAATATCTGGTTAATTCAGTTTATTATATGGTTAATGGGTTTTTTTTGGACAAATTTCGACTTTTTTTTAAAACCAAAACACGTGGTTAATCCTTTGAAAATGGTTGGTTAATTCAGTGCATTCTGTTATATGGTTAATCACGTGCAAATATTTGATTAATCTAGTTCATTATATGGTTAATGGGTTAAAAAAAAAATGTTAGTATTTAAAAAAACAAATTTTTTTTTTATAAAAAAAGTCAAAATTTGTAAAAAAAAAAAAAAAAAAAAAAACTCTACTGTAGCGTTACAGTACGTTGTGTACTGTAGCGCTACAGTACCCAAACGAAATTGGGGGAGGGGAGGCGCCACTGCAAGTGGCGCCTGACACTTTTTTTTTTTTTTTTTTTTAAATGAGGCGCCACTGGCAGTGGCGCCTTTGACCTTTTTCTTGTTTTTTTTTTTGAAGTGGAAGGCGCCAGTCCAAGTGGCGCCTTCCCTGTGTCAGAAAAAAAAAAATATTTTTTGCCATGTGGCAAAAACGACCCCCCTTTGGTAAATTGTTTCAAAAGGACCCTAAACTGGTAAATAGTTTCTAAAATGACACCAGTTTGGTCAATTTGCCAGAAAAGGGAGTAGAGGATATAAAATTTTTTTAAAGATAGAGAGTATTTACAGCTCGTTACTCTTAATGTATTCCCTCCGATCTCTATTATAAACAAAAAAGATCCCGAAGTTTATGCTTTAATATATAAGTAAATTTTGTTTTTCAATAACTCATTTAATGACATTATTCCCAAAATAGCATTCATTTAATACAAATTCTAATGACTCATTTAATGAATATTGAAGTTTTAGATGAAGGGTAATTTAGGTAACAACCCTAATTTTTTTCAAGATTCAATGAGATTAACGAACCACCTTAATATATGTGTTTTATTTAATTTTTGCTTATAATAAAGATCGAAGGGAGTATCTTCCTAGCTTACTAGCTAGGCTACTATCACACGTTTGATTTCTTATTTTTCGTATAAATAATAAGTCTTAATTATAGTTTTGATTTATGTACTTTTATAAATGAGTATTTTTGGTTCATGTAGTTTCACAAGTCCAAGTATTTTCATAAATGAGTGATCTCAGTGGTGTCTGTAGTTTCACGTACGTGCAACATTGTTTTAGATTTTAGTTTTAGCATTTTTTCTACTAATTAAATAAAATTGTTCTTACACTAATGTCAAATCACAAAGGGTTAGCCAAATCAACTTCCATTAAGTATTGAATGATAGGTTGATGACAAGACCTGATTTGTTTGATTTTAAAATTTGAGGGACTTAATTTAAGCAATTGCAATTGAAATTACGAGTACTAAAATAACTCATTTGTGAAACTACAAGCATCAAAACTGTAATTAAGTCAAATAATAAAGTAGGTGTTAGAAACTTTGTTTATCATAACCTGATTATAATCTTTGAAAATATCCAATATTAATTGTTAGGGAAAGTAGGGTTGTAATCATATATGACTTGGGATAGTTTAGTTTCCAAACCTTTTTGTTTTTTGGTTGATCCGGTTGGGTTAGTGTGTTTTTTTTTTTAGGATCATGCTAACGAGTGTCCTTAACAAACTCATAAAAAGTATGTTTGCATTAGAAAGCCAAGTATTTTACTTCTTTAAATATTAAATAAAGCAATTCCCAATGAAAACTTATTTTTTTGATTCCTTAATCAGTTTTAAGGGCATTCGTTAGCATTCTTTTTTTTTTTTTGAATTTGATACACATTCCAAATCGAGGCAATTCGATTGTAATGCGATCGATTTGGATCGATTTAATGTGTCAACATATTTTATTTTATTTTTTTAGAATAACAAATGTTGTATCTCACCCTCTCTTTTCTCCACCCAAATATCAAGAATAACCGCTACCACCACATCTTTTAGAAGAAGAATATGTAAAAGAGGTCCTTTCTAGAACACCCATTTCCAAACCCCACCAAGTTCCAATGCTGATGGCAAAAACAAAGATCCAACCTCGAACTTTGACTCTAAAACTGATAACATCTCATATTAATCCTAAAGTTCAACAAGCCACGAAGTCCACCTTACCCGAAACTTCGTTGTTGCATACTCAAATTACCAGATTTATAGACTATACGTCCCATTGTGTGTGGGAACAAATCAAATCTTCACCAAATTAACTTGAGTGAGTATGAGCAATTTTCAGGACAACCGATCATGTTACCATTGCTCATACGCACACAAGAGAGGATTGGGTCCTCTCTTCCAATGGAGGGCCAAAGGCCACAGAGAAAGACGTAGGCATCGAGGGCGATGTGAAACATCACTAGTTAAAATGGTGAGATAAAGGATTTTGTGGGTGAGGGACTTAGGATTCTAATGGGATGAAGAAAATTGAAAAAGTGCTAGTTGTGTACGAGATTGTTTTTGATGTAGGTATTTGGTATCTTAATTTTTTTAAGCATTGTTCGATTTGAATCAGGTTAATCTGTTTAGAAATTAGGAAATTTGATACTTGAACTGATGAGCTTTAGTTTCTAGCTTTTGAATCCAATCCAATCCGAACTGATAACCCAAATCATTCTGCACTTTAACGTTCAATTTAGTTCATATCAACTGGATTCACGATTTGATATGGATCCACTTACAACCCTGCATTAAGGGAATCAAATTAGATTATTACGAACCAACCTTATATTATATCTAGCGAGTTTGAAGCTTAATTAGTATGGGCTAAGATTTGGATGTGACCTTGGTGTCGGAGATTCCATCTTTTACTATGTCTCAAAATCATATGAAGACGAGAGGTTATCTCATTTCAAAACCATAGAATGACACATGCCACTTGTTCCCGGTCGCATCTGGATACTCTTATTGAAATAGGATGAGGTTGACTACAAGTTATATTTTAAATATGAATTTTGGTGCAGCTACTAGCGAGGTATAATCCAAGTGACATATATACATTATATACTAATTTTGCTAAAGAACAATTTCCTATGTCAGCAAGTGATTATTCTATATATAAAGCTATCGTGTGGGATGTGTGGAGCGGTTGAACTTATTGCAAGTTGTATGGTTGTCTTTATGCCATAATGCCATGGCTTTTTTGCGGCGGAGTTCAGAAGTTGCTCTATTAGGACAGTAGAAATAGAAATTCCTATTAGTCTCTCAGTTGTCTGGACCAATGGTACTTTATGTAGAATTACGTTTATTAACCATTAATCTGTGAGGGTGGTGTAGCATCAGTTCGCATAAAACGGTGCTACTAGAATAACATATTTAAAAAGCTGGTATACCAATTTGATAATTGTCTTCCACTGCTTCAATCTCAAGCTCTCAACTAATTCTTATTTTAGTTCATGGCTTCTCTCTTCCTTTTGTGGTTATCTTGCAACATTTCAACTCAATATTCTTTTGAAGGGGTGGAATGATTCTGATTTTTAGAGATGTCTGATTTTACTATTAAGTCTTAGTAAAAGTTGCAAAACATTATTGATTCTACACTAAAATCCGATTTACTTCTCATGTTTTGCAATGAGTATCCTTGAGAGTTGTTGTGTCAAAAAAAAAAAAAAATCCTTGAGAGATGAGACATAATGTGCCACATTGCATTTTTTAGTTAGAAAAGTTTATTGTTTTTGGTTCTTTGTTTTTCCCCGATATTTTTTTCTTTACTTATAACAGCAGTAATAAAAACTCTTACCTGGTGTTTGTTTTGACTTGTTGAATAACCTTATGAAAAAGGTAAAAGCCACTTCTAAGTCATTTATAGGTAAAATAATGGAACTGGAAAACCTTACCAGGAAAAGAAGATGTTAGCTAGAAGAGTGCACATAGATACAATTGAAAGGAGGGCGGGGGAGAGGGAAATGGGGATGGAGAGTTTTTGTCTTCAATAAACTATTGGTTTCAAGAGGTCTAAATTCTCTGTTCTCTGAACAGGCTCTTATGATCTTCAACTTGTTCAAACAGAAAATTTGGAGTTTCTCTCCTTCTGTCATGCAAATGCAATATGTGGAAAATATATGACAAGGCTATAACAGTCATCAAGATTCTTCAGCCATTCTCCTTAGGCTCTTGCTGACGTATTAAAAGCTTGGTCCCATAAGTACCCCTCTGCCTTTGCTTTTCCTCTCCCCTGTGACACCTTTAATTGTGTCATGACAATTGTCGGCAATCCTTCAGAACGGATTCGCTGCGAATCCGTTGTCCAGCGCTCCTGCTGCGAGGATCCAACGGCGCTGGGTTGTTTTGGGAGGGTGGGACCAGCTGCGGATCGATGTGGGGCCACGATCGGACGGTTGGAGGAGCGGCAGGAGCAGGCAGGATGCTCCTGCCGCTGGAGCGGATCCGAGTCCGCAATCCTTTCCCTCCTGTTGCATTATTGTACTACGTTTATTCATTTAGGAAAAAGTAAAGTCGATTTTTTTGGTTGGAATGTATCATTTGATTACGTCAGTGAATATTTTTTACGGCACACCTTGAAAGAATTCATGATTATAGGTACTGGAAAAACAATTCATGAATCCAACTTTGGGTCATTCAATCATACATGAAGATTAGGATTAAAAGTTAATTTGTGAACATGTGATCACCTAATCGGTTCGAACCTAATTATTTCACTTTAAATTGGGTCAACTTGATTTGTTGACATAACGGAAGAGAAAAGAATAACAATACTCATGTTTGGTTCATAAAGGGAAGTGGGAAAATTTAAAATTGATTAAAATATGAATGTGTGAATGCATCAAAAATTGAACGTGGGGAATCCATTTTTCCTACAATTTATATAATTCGGAGGTATCTTTCTCATCCTGTAATTTTTCTCAATATTGTTCAAATTTTCCATTATAAAATAAAATTTATTTTCTTTTAAGTGGTTGGGGACTTTGACTTCAAACCAGCCTTATAATGTTGGGTTCAAATTCTAGAGTCCTTGCCTTGAGGAAGATTTTACTTAAAACTACAAGGCTGATATGGTATAGTCGATCGTATAGAAAGCAATTAGAAGTACCATATGGTTTAGTATATGGCTTCTTGGAGAAGAAATAAGTCACACAGGTATTCACCGAAGAGAAGCAAGTTGGTATGATGGTATCATTCTTGAAGTAAGATATGGCATGGTGAGACCAAGGCTCAGAAGAATCCATTTAAAGCGGGTAATAAACGGTAAGAAACGTAGTCTGCTGTTTGCCAAAACAGGAAAATTAAAAAGTCCAATATTTTTTATAGACTAAAGTCCAAAATATTTTATAGACCCTAGGCTATATCCCCAACTATTTATAAGGCTCACAAGGCCACCCAGGAGGACCAGCACTTTGTTCTGATCACTATCTGCCTCTGCATTGTGTACTTTGTCCCTCAGAATTGTAGGACAAAACCTATGTTCCCACTAACCTTTCACCTCCTTTCTGAATTCTATTTACACCAAAGCTGATACAGAACCAGATATAGATGAGAGGTTGATCCTCTTTAAACCAAGAAGCAAAAGAAGGAATGGTATTAGATAAGCTCAATAAGCTTGAAGAAGACCCTCCTCTCTCTAGTGCTTACAAACCACCTCTAGAACAAAAACACCAACACCATGAATTCAAACGACCAAGATTGTGTTGGGGATGTTGATGTTTCCCCTGGTCGAAATATAACAAAACATGGCAAAGTTGAAGATGCTCAATCTACACAATCCAAACAATACAGAAAACAAGTTAGGAGGAGACTCCACACTAGCAGGCCTTATCAAGAAAGGCTTCTCAATATGGCAGAGGCTAGGAGGGAAATTGTCACTGCCTTGAAATTTCATAGGGCAGCCATGAAACAAGCAAGTGAACAGAAACAACAGGCACCACAACAACAAGAGCAGCAAAGGGTCCAGTCTTCCCAGCACCCAAGTTTTGAGCAAGATGGAAGATTTAAGTCCAGAAGAAATCCCAGAATTTACCCATCATGCACACCCAATTTTCCAAATTACATGGATGGTTTTTCACATTCATACTTATCCTATGCTCCTCCTTCAGTTCCAAATTCTTACACCTATCCTGCTGCTTCCCCACTTGCACCACCACCCCTTATGGCTGATAACCCCAATTTCATGCTTCCAAATCAGCCTTTGGGATTGAACCTCAATTTTCATGATTTCAACATCTTAGATGCTACCCTTCACCTCAATAACTCATCATTATCCTCATCTTCTCCTCCACTTTCTGTTGTGACTGATCAGGAAGCTCCTTCGGTAGGAATATCACAGGAAGAGGGGTCTTCTTCATTGGTGGATTCTATTCAATCATGTGCCTCAACCCAGGTTGCTGGAGGCTTACACACAGCCATGGATGATGAAGGTATGGCAGAAATCAGATCTTTAGGAGAGCAACATCAAATGGAATGGAATGACACTATGAATTTGGTCAAATCAGCTTGTTGGTTCAAGTTCTTGAAAAACATGGAACATGGGGCACCTGAAGCCAAGACTGAAGATGATGCATACCAGATCTTTGATGAACCTGTGGAGTTTCCAGCTTGGTTGAATGCAAACGGGAGCTGCTTTGAGCAGTGCTCAGAGGATTACTTCCAAGATTCTACTTTACCTTGGTCAGTTCAACACTTCAACTTAAGTTCAATTTTTCTTAAAAATGAATTTTCTTTAGGAAGTACTTTTTGTTTGTACCTCTTATTATGTTAAGGAAAAGGGACAGGACAGTTTGTACTTTGTAGTTTGTTGGAGTCTTCTTGTAACAGAAATTTAATTAGGTCTCACCTTTTTGTTACACTAAAAACGTTTCTATCATTTTTCTTCTACAGAATTAGAAGATATATTTTACTGTTTTTTAAAACTCTTGCAGGGATAGTTTTATATGTAAGTTCATTATGTTTTTCTTCTTTTGGGTCATATGGAGTCATTAAGTGTCCTAATGATACTTAGTGTGCATTTGGATGAGCGTTTGACAAACATGATTTTGGAAATTGATTTTATAGAATTGATTTTAATATAATTGAGTTTAAAGTAAAGTGAGTTATGTTTGAATACATTCACATAAAAGTGATTTGAACAATAAATTTGAGGCCAAAAATCATGTTTGGGATAGAAGCTCCAAATCTTAGCTTCAAGCTAGAATTGATTCCAGATGCAAAATCAATTCTAATCGAGAACACCCAAACATGTTAAAATCAATTTTGTGTCTCTGGAATCACTTTTGCCACTCACAAAAGTGAATCCAAACATGTACTTAGATTGTGAAGTGAATTAGTTGCTCAAGCAGAACTGCAGATTAAGTTCAACTGGAATATGATTTAGTATTAAGTAATTTCACTGGCTGCTTTTCATTTAAACTTGTTAAATTTGGTTTTGGAGCATAAGTCAAGTGATGAGCCAAAAATTCTAGTAGTTTTTTTAATCACCTTTTTTGAGTCAAATAGTGACTCTTTTGAGTTTGTTCTTTCTTTGCTCATCTCAAGCCAAACTTGAGTAGCTTGTGGGGTTTACGGCCTGTGTGAAACCTTCAAACCAAACGGTTAATAATTATACCCCGTAAAGGCAATCTTCTGGTTATGGCTATACTCTATAGTTTGTTTCCTGTCAATGCAATTAAGCTTGTTGTATATGTTTCTTCCCTTGTGGGTTTTCTAGTGTAAGGCCTAGTGGAACAGTCAATTTGTGAAGTTTGGCCCAGTTGAGTTTTGATGCACGCCATCAATGTAAAAGAAATATTTAGATAGGCATTACTCGTTTGGGCATTCAAATTAATTGTTGACATGTGGTTATGTAGGCAATGTTTGAAATACACTTAAAATAATATTTTTAAGCATGTCAACTATATGAGATTTATTGTGGGCTTTCTTTGACTAACCTTGAATAGCTTTGTTTTATGGGTTTTGCTTGTTATTTTGACAAAAAAATGTAATTCTTTTCAAAGTGTATTGCGGCTGAATACTTCCATTTAGTTTGGGCTTTGGACTTTATCACTGTACATATACTAATCTTTTTCTTTTTCTTTTTTTCCATTTTTCCCTGACTATGTGTACACAGCATGGACATTGGAGATATTGAAGGTATGGATGACGATTGGTTAGCGTGACAGTGGTTGATTATTTTAGTCACATCAAATATTTTGCAGCTCTCATATTATAGTTTTCGTTTCTGTCAAAAAAAAAAAAAACATTTGTAGTTTTCGTTCAGCAACAGGGGTTTGGGGTACTATTATTATAATCCCCATCCCCTTCTTCTTTTTGGATAATAAATAAGGCTTGCAAAATATCAAGAGGCATACAGCATCAATAATATGAATCAACATTTTTGCTCCCTGCTCCAATTTCCACAGTATATATTGCAATATCGGACAATATCCAAAAAATATATATATATATTGGACAATATCTTATATCAATTCGTTTCTGTGGTTTAAATTGCGAGAGATAGGATACGGAGAAAAGAAAAATGTGGACGTATAGTAAGTGTTTATTTTTCGGTTTTAAACTTAAGCTTGTCAAATGTGACAAATTTATGATAGATCCATTTTTTATTACAAAACTGTCGTTGCAATTCCAAATATAAAACTAAACATAGCCGTAGTTCTCTTAAGTCATCACAGGCCATCCTTTGTTTTATTCCCCAAAGGACTGCCCTGTTCCAACTTCAAAAGCGAAAAAGGATAAAAATAAACTAAAACAAGTGATAAAGAAGAATAACTAAAAGTAGGGAAAAGGAGAGTAAGGAAGGGTACCAAATATGGGACTTGAGCCTATGTCCACAATATGGTAGTGGGTCGAGAACTAAAACCAAGTTCTCTTAGAAGAAATTCAAATTTAAGTTAAAGAATATAAAAAAATTAATGTCATATGTTTACAACATTTTTTTTCTTTCATCAATAGCAGAAAAATTCAATTTCCGTGTTTGATCAATAGCCAGAAATTTCGTTTCTATCGTCACTGTATTGAATTACTTGAAATCTAGTGATCGGAGGTGATATCCAAGCCAATGTGCAGTAAATAAATTTATATGAATTATGCAGTATATATTGTGCGAAAATCAAATGAAACTAATTTGAAATCTCTGGAAAAACAACACTCAACTTGGTATGGAAACAATAGCATCATGATTTACAGATGCAATGCAATCACTTATTCTTTTTCTTAAAGTTACCACCAACAGTTCGATATTTGAACATAGATAAACTGTTTAATTTGTTGTTAAGTTGTTTATCCTAGAAAGAAAGATTTTGGTGGGTAAATGATACGCTCATTGGGCTAGCGATTACACATAGGCATTATCTAGAAGTTTTCTATTCCTATTCGGTTATTGCCTCACATGTTAGAGGATGCTTTTCTGTTATTTCATTTGCTAGGATGCACACAGCTGGCATAGGATCTGTGAATATAGGCAACAGATTCACTTATATAATGTAAGGGATTGCTAATGAATAGAGGAGAGAAGAATTATAGAAATTTTAGTTTTCTATTTCACTCCTTCCCCTCAATTTCTTTGGAGCTTCCCCTTGCTCGAAAAGGGTTCGTATCAGTAACCTCATTCAAGTACATTATTGGACTACTCGTTTATACAAGTATACAACTAATTGATTGATTTGAAGTATTAGATGATAGTTGGTTCCATGAGAAAGAAAGTTCAATAGTCAAAATAGGGCAAGTTCTAGGGTGAGAGGGCTAATCATGCCTCTCACCATGAGAGGCCACTATCCACCATAGGATTAAACTAATCCTCATGATCATACTATGTACCCTCCACACCATATCACCTCTCCCCCAACTCCCTTCAGTCTTCACAGCCCACCACTGTCGCCGCCGCCACCACCGCCACCCACCTCCACCCCTCTGCCACTGCCACCGCCGACCGCACCCCACCTCCTCCTGCCTCTGCCACCGTCACCCCAGATCCCAACTCCATCCATAGACCCTTACCAGAAACCACCACCACCTTCAGAGTGATTTCCGGCGCCTCCATCTACCTCCACTGCTCGCCCCTCCACCTCCGTCCCAACCGAGACCACCACTGTGTGCCGCCATTGTCGCCGCCGCCCCTCTTCTTTCTCATTTCCTTCCCTCTCATTCTGGCTCTGTTTTCTCTGTCTTCGATCTCGCCATCAGCCTCTCGCCGTCATCACCTTCTCCACCACCGTCGTGCCCAGATCCGACCCGCGACGAGAGGGAATAGTGAAAGTTAGATCCGCGTCCCTCCTCGACAAATCCGCAAAAATCTCCATGAGCCAATCGGCTTCCACCAATATATTTATGACGTCGACGCTACCACCACAAGGCAAGCTACCATCGCCGTCGTACGAATCAAAGCTGCCATTGTCCCGCCGTACCACCACCTTTATGAGCTTCCACACCACCACAGACCAAGCCGGACCACCACATCTCTGAGTTTCCCCGCCGTCGAGAACCAAGGTTACCGTCCACCTCCGCACGACCTCTGTCCACCACCGGTGCGAAACTGCTATGCCAACCAAAAAGATCACAGCCACAGATCACAGTTCCAACCTCCATCAGTCCACCAGGTTCTGGTCAGAGATAGCGGATGCAGGTGGTGGGTGAAGGAGTGTTGAGGAGGTTAGGGATGAAGGGTGGAGGGAGGAGATGATGATGCTGGTGAATCGGTGATGGTGACGGAGGAGACGAAGGGGCGGAGGAGCAGTGAAGGGAGTTGAAGAAGAAATGATTTGGTGTGTGTGGTATACGATACCATCATGTGGATGAAAAGGAATTGACGGTAATCTAAGGCCTCTCATGGTGAGAGGCATGGTTAGCCCTCTCACCCTAGAACTTGCCGTCAAAATAGACTATCTTGGATTTCTAATTAAGTTGTCGGACTTAATTGGGTAGAGCCGTCAAAATTGTATGGTCTGTGAGCTGACCCATTGGTCTGAAAAAGCTCTCGATTGAAACAATTTTATTATATGTCTAAAATGATCCGGGCCATTTTCTTTTATTATATTGAGTGATAAAATTAAAATGGGAAACTTGTAAAAAATAGTAAATAAATTGGAAAATTATTTTGCAACCCTAGCGATAGTCTTCCCATCTACATCCTATAAAAGTACTTGCCAATTATTATCAATTACAAGTATATAAGAATTGCACTCGTGTCTTAAGTGATAATGTTATTGAAATAGTCACGGTTGAATATTTACATTTATCATCAACCAATCATAATTTTAATATTTTCTACTAATCAATCATAATTTTTATATTGTATCTTAAAAAATTAGAGTCCCAAGGGCCTCACCTACATATATTGTAGGATCCGCCTTGAATAATAATTTTTAGAAGTGATAAACTTCTTTAATTTACCTTGCTCAAAAACAATATAAGAGACATTATACGTTATATCTAATATGTTCTACTTGTTTCTATTCAATTGTTTTATTTGTTCATCCTTCACCCAATAAATTCCGTAAATCAGAACTTAAGAATGAGTGATTCCTAAGCTACACTCTGTGTTTCGGTACATATATGTTGGTTTAGATCATATCAAACACAAACTGGAAAATTTTGCTTCCCAGGGCAATTTTTTCCAAAGCTCCAATTTGTAGTTTTCCCTAAAGGGAGGTTTCAATATGGTTTTGGTGTAGGTGGAATCTAAAACAAACAAGCATTACAAATTAGAGCTTTTGAAAATTCATGTGCTTACAAGTTTGGTGACAAAAATGTTAATGGATCTTCAAGTAAATCGTGAAATAAAATAAAAGTTATGGATTTAATTAGTATATATTAATAGTGTAAAGTTTTTTTTATATTATCAACTAATCAGAAATTGATACATCAATACAAATGTTTGATTCTTATCTCAACCACCTTAAAAGTCATTAATTCCATAATTTTTACAAATTAATCTCGAAAGTTATATATAATCATATTTCTTTATTTATTTATTTTAGTAGGTATGATGTAATTCCATGCATCTCCAACAAATTTCTACACTTCAAACTAATTTTGGAAAGTTTATATATTAACAAACGACGAGATGGAAGACAGATAATGGTAATTGGTAATTAAATGCAATGCAATTATGCAAATATTCTTCATGCATATAACAAGCTTAATTATATATACTAGTATCTTTGTTAGAAATGCGTATATACTAAGGTTTCTCTGTAACCTTGGCATCAAAATGAAGCTTAGAAACACGAAATATCACGTCATTGGTAAGCAGCACAATGTCTTCTACCTTCCTGTGGACCATCAATTTGATAGTTTCGTCTACATCTTCCAGCGCATGGTGGCATATATCATTAAAGCTCACAACACCATCCACAATATTCTCCAAGTACCTAGCGCCCTCGTACATGGATGACCCTGAATCAAGTTGTTGCAGCTTTTTTAGTTCACAAAGAACATCACTCATGCCATCACTTAAGCCTCCCACACATTGAAGAACTTGGTCACCAGGTTGGCCTCTCACATTTTCTATGCTTTTAAGATTTACAATTGAATCCATGAAGGATTTAGCGTAGCTAACCTCAGCAATGGTTATGTTAATGGCATCTTCAGCAACTTGCTCTAGTATGCCAATTGGGGTGGAGGAAGACTCGTTTGTTTGGCTAGTTACACATAATAATGAAGTTATCAATATCAATGCCACAAAGGGATTTTGAATTGTCATTGATAATTAATTGATTTGAGTCAAAGTAAAGCAACTAATTGAAATAGATAGGAGAGTTGAAGTGGAGAAGGTCCAAAACATTCATTTATAAGAACAACAGTTGAACGGTTAAGAGGTGCTTTCGGCATGCATGGCCACAGTTTCTTGAGTGAAGGATAGGTCAACCGATAATGCTTCCCTTCCGTGTTGATGATCAGTCAGCAAAGATATTAATATTCAAGCAACATTATAAATCTAAACTAGCAAGTTGGGTTCTTTTATAAATCATAATATGGATTTGACACATATACAAATCAGTATAGTTGAGATGATTGAGATAGCCATTGAAATTTAAAACCATACCAAATCTGTTTCCAAATTCATTCAGGTAGTTGAGGGTGAAGAAAAATCCATTATCCCAAAAAATAGTATCTCGATGTATCACGTCAATCAAAAGTTTGGAATGAATAGATATGTTAATGAATTTTGTTTTTTTGTTCTCAATGGAGCAAAAGCCCAAACAAAGGAAAAATTACATCAAAGAGACAACACACCCAACCAAATCACCTATCACTAGATTCATCAGATCTCCAAATGGAGAGTTCACCTCATGAAAACCAAGCTGGTGAGATAAGCCCCAGTTTGCCAACTAATCAGCACACATGTTTCCTTCCCGGTAAGTATGGATAAACTTGATCTCTCAATCTCTATTCTTCCAGCTCAAAATCCTCTTACAGAGCTTCTTCCTGTAGTTGCTTATAGAACCCTTTTGTAAGATAGTAATAATAGAGTGTGAATCGGACTCTACAATATTACCTTTCTAAACCCTTTCACTTGTTATTTTATTTTCTTAAGTGATAAATTATCATTAAGAAGAACAGAGAATGTAACAACAAAATGATACAGAAGATTTTCATCCGCCGAGAGCACGAATATCAAAGGATAATGGAATGCAAATTAAATCATGTGAGTAGAGTAGCATTGACTATAGGTAGTCATCCATTAACATTCGATATCATCATCCTATGAATAAAAGATAGGGAAACAAGCAGGCACGATATATGCCTCACCAACAGTATACAATTCCAAGCCAGCAAATTAAATCAGAAAGAAATTAAAACCAGCTGTAAGCTAATAAAATCTAAAGACCAATTAATTATGAAGTACCATTATTGATCGTAATAATCTTAAGCAAAGTTTTCTTATCGCTGACAAATTAATAATAGTGCTTTCAACTTGCTTATGCATGGAGATTAATTAAGTGAGAGACACAGGATATCTGTTGATGCAGTCAATCCAAGGGTTCTTGGAAGGCTTGGTAGCTCTGCGCAAGGAACGCCAAACCACACTGTTGCACTTGAAGCCAGAACCAAAAGCCAGTTGCCAAATACGGTCCCCTCTTTTCACCCTCTCCTTTGCTTCCAAATAAGCCAGCTCATACCAAATGCTGCTGCTAGAAGTGTTGCCAAAGCGGTGCAGTGTCATCCTAGAGGCTTCAATATTCTTGTCACTCAATTCAAGGTTCCTCTGAAGCTCATCAAGAATGGGCTTGCTTGCAGCATGCACACAAAAGTGCTCAAAAGCTAGTTTGTAATCGGGAATGTATGGCTTTTTTGATGATGCTAAATTCCCATGATCAGATTTGCCACCAAATAAGTGCCTCCACACAAGGGTTGCAAAAAAGAGGAGTTGTTCGGAAAAGGGTAGCACTAGAGGTCCCAGTGTGGTGATGTTGGTTTTGAGAGCATCACCGCCAATTTCAATTAACTCTTTGCTAATCTTCAGTCCCTTAAATTTTTGTCCATCTTCCTCTTGATACACACACCTGTTGTATGTAGCAGACGTTTTATTAAGATGAAATTTCAATAATTCACCAAAAAATTATATACGATAAATAATAAAACTGATTAGACCATTAGTGGATGCTTTGGATTTATTCTATTAATTAAATGAAAATTTTAATAAACAAAGCCAGAATTAAAAAATAATAATTAAATTTTGTTTTTAAATGACAGATAAAATAAAATGTTCTCTTAGTAATGAAATATTGTGAAACGGACAAAGTAGACAGTTGCAAATGGAAACTAAATGTCAACCTAGAAAAAACACTAGCAGTTGGGTATTTAAGAACATATGCTGAGGTTATTAATTTCGGGTGTTTATTGACACTTTCACGAGACCCACAAGCCCACATGAAAGTTTAGTAACAGTAACAAGGCCAATCCAGAGCGGCTCATATTTATTATTGGCCTAAAAACAAAGGGTGGTCCTATATACTTAGCCCGGCAGGGGTTTTATCAGACGTAATAAAATACACAACTTTGTAGGTACATTGAAAGAACATGCAGAACCCACGCAGTAAAAGCCATTAAAACAAGTTTATACGGACTGAACTCCTATTGGGCTCTACCACTTTTTTCAAATAGAAATTATAAAATAAATTTTTATATGTTGAATTTAACATGTTAATTTTCTCTTAAAATTTTGATGGAAGTCAATTTTCTCTTTCCTGTCTTTCAGCCAGTGCTGGTCAAACAAAATTGTTTAGCACATGCATTTTGTTTTTGTTTTTAATGTGTAAAAATAAAAAACGGGGCTCAACTCCCAAAACAATTCCACTACTCCGACTGCAGGTTTTTCACCCATGATCGAGATAATAAAGTGGCCTAATTGTCACATCAAAGCGGTGTGAAGAATACAGCTGATGTAATATGCTAATCAAATAAATCCATATTATATATCACACACCAAAAAGAGAATTAAAATTAATGAATCAATTAGCGAAATCAAACCTGAAACTGCGGTCATCAGCACCTTTATGTGTGCGAACAATATGCTCAAGACGATATTTACCACGGCTATAGTCACGACGACGATTCGAGAGCAAAAGAGCAGAGCAACCCATGCGAAAGAAACAGTTTGGAATGAGCATAGACCTTTCTTTTCCATGGTACCAGTTATACCCCACCATCTCTGTGCTCACCACCACTGCATAGTTATTTGGGTTAGACTGAAGTATATCCCTAGCCAAATCCACACCAATAATCCCAGCACTACAACCCATCCCTCCTAGGTTGTAGCTCAATATGTTCCCCCTCATCTTGTAGTGGTTTATTATCATTGCTGACAATGATGGTGTTGGGTTGAAGATGCTGCAGTTCACTACTAGAACACCAATGTCCTTTGGACGAACCTTGGTTTTCTCGAACAGTTCATCAAGTGCTCCAAACATAACCATGGATGCCTCAGCACGACCTTCTTTCATTGTTGCTGTGTTCTCACTCGATGAAATCACTGCTTTTGGGATGTAAGTCTCGTCCCCTATCCCTGAGGACATTATCATCCTCTTCTGGAACTCGAGGCTTCCTTCATCAAACTTGCCTGATTTCCTTGCTACCTCAATGAACTGCTCCCTTGACACCTGCATTCAATATTTCAATAAGAAAGACTTGACACAATATCACTTGGACTCATCATATATATGCTGACTCGAATCAGGTACATTGAAGTAGCAAAATCAGATCATACAAACACAGCTTTTAAATTGCAGTTACTATCACTAGAAAAAAAAATTTACATCTTAGCGATCGAAATAGCAACCACTTACCTGTGACCGCCAACGTTTTAAATTGCGGTCACGATCACGGTTACGATTGTATTGTGTTTTCCATTATTGCAGATAATTGCGAGAAAATATGGTAAATACGGCTGTAAGTTACGGTCACGATGCAATTTCAACATCCGGCAAAACCAACACGTCGCGACCAAGATTTCGGCTTCCAACCCAAATGTGAAACCTTGGTGACCGCTAACTAGGTTGGTAGCTAGCTGTTTTAGTGACCGGATTCATGTTCCCGATTGCAAATAGCGACAAACAATATTATGTTACGTTTTTCATCATTATAGACAATTGTTAAAAAATATGGCTGTAATGACGGTCATGATACTCTAGTTCGAAGACTACAAAAATCATAATGCTGCGGATTCAATTACAATACCAAAGCTTATTTTAAAACATTGTATACATGTAAAAATGAGGGAACAATTTATAATTAGACAATAAAACTGTGTAAATATGTGTATATACCATTATTTACTAACAAAGTAGAGCAAAATAACAATAAAGTAATCCAAGCATGCATTAATTTTTTTTTTCTTACCTTGAGTTCATCTTCGGGTCGATAGCATGCAAAATCAATGAGATAAATAGGACGTGGCCTTGACATGAAGTAGACGGACAAGGTGAAAACGAAGACTCCAAAGGAAGTCAAGACAGTGGCAAGGTCGTAACGGGCATCTTCCCAGAGCTTCTTCCATAGATCCTCTTTACTGAGGCTACCGACCTCAGCACTGAAAACCACCAGAAGCACTGGTATAGTGACCAAGTAAATGCCATGGTTTATGAGATAATGGTAACCCAACTTCACATACTTAAGGTTCACTGATTGAAGAAAATCTGGCAGGCGCCTCCTAACCCTCACCGAGAATGTCATTGACCCAGCATTGGGTCCAGATGATTCAATCCCTCTGTTCACAATCTCAGTGGAGAAGAGATCTCTTTCACTAGCCATGGCGGAAGACATTATACTATAACTATATTATTATTATTATTATTGTTGATACCACAATGTGTGAGGGATTAGGCTTATATCATGTGTATATATTTATACCGAAATGATTATACAATTGGTGGGTGGAGAATAGTTAATGCTACCAGCTAATTGATGTTTGTGTAGTTGAGACTTTTCAACAGCCATAAATTTCTTCATTGAATGTAAGTGGGTGCCTGAGTTCAAAGTTCTACGGAGGAGCTGGGAAGTACTCCCTACGGTCCATAATATAAGTAAAAATTTTCAAATTTTTTGATTTAAAATATAAGCAAATTTCAACTATTTTCTTCTCATTTAATGAAGTTATTCTCAAAATACCCTTCATTTAATACAAATTTTGTTTTTTAATGATTCCTTTTATTCTCAATAACACAAGCTTAATAAATAAGAGGAAGGGTAATTTAGGTAACAAACTTAATTTTTTATTCCCAATGACCTTTTTAAATGAGATCAACTAACTATCTTAATATGTGTGTCTCATTTAATTTTTTCTTACAATATAGACCCGAGGGAGTATATCATATCATATCCTTTCCCTTCCTTTCTTTTTCTTCTCTCTCCTTACTGTACCACTTGTGTCTCTTGTGAACAATGAAGAGTGAATTGAATGTCACATCTAATGGGCCACCAGCTGGCCACCATGTATATACGTACAGTTGGTGGAGTTTATCTACCTTTCTTTCTTTCTTATCCAACCTTCTTCAATAGCTCAACCCAGCAACTTAAGCAAAATAATGTCATTGTCCCGCTTGTAGAAACTAACTCAGATTCAAGTTCAAAATAGTTCAAATCACAGATTTAGTTTTATCATATCTTATCCTTGTAGTGTATAGTTGTTTAGTTTTCAAACTCTTCTTACCCTATATGGTTTGGTTGTATAAATATCTTGTTTGTAATCTGAATGAATTAATGAATTGCCATTGCACATTTATTCTCTATACCGCTAAGGGTGTTCTTGGGACACCGATTAAATAATCAATATAACAAGAAAACTTATACTGTGAACTTAAGTCTAACACTTACTACTATATTAAATAGGAAAATATTAACGATTGCCCATAAGGTATTGTTTAAGGGATAAAAAAGAAAAATTATATAAAAAATTATATATTTAATATTTTGAAGAGTGTTATAATTATTTTTTTAATACAAACTTTCCTTTGTGGGGTGATTAGCGTTCCCCAATAAATTAACAACCTCTTCAATAATTCTAAATCATTTCCGTAGAATCTCCTAAGAATCCTTCTATTTATTAAACAAAAAATATTTAATGTATTTTATAATTTTAAGATATTGAATGTATTACGTTTATATTTAATAATCTTCGTATTTAACATGAGAAGGATTAGCAAGATGATTTTACAAAAGGATATAGCAAAACTGTAAATCAAGCAGACAGCTGTAACTGATAATAAATGTGGAAGAAAACATTCACATCAGTGTGTGATGTTAACACAATAACAATAGGAAGAAAATAGAAAATTGGCAAGTAAGGTCACCAAATGGAGAGCAAGATCCGAATAAGCAGGAATGTTACGTTAGAATAACTGAAATCACTGCATGTGATTGTGATAGAGAACAGGTGTATACGCAAATTGTGATTGTAACAGAATGTGCATATACAGGGGGCAATAGGTGTATACAAAGTTGTGACTGAATAATACAAAATCTAAATATGCAACACTAACAACCAAGAGAGTGAAAGTCATGCATGGTTGAGATCGGAGATTAATATTATGATTATAGATTGATCTCAGAAGGTATATTAATTAAGTAAATTGCAGGAAGTTGTTTAGTTTTTTTTCAATTAAAAGACTTCCTTGAATAAATATGGAATAACACCACTACAACGCTTATGCCGTAGTAGACGGACAAATAAATTAAAAATTAAGAGCGCAGCATGTACAGCAGAACTACAATCTCACCGACAGTTGAGTGACCTGTAAAACAATGCGTCTTTAAAGAGAGGAGAAAGACTAACGTGTTCTTGGAGCATTCATGTTTTAGGAAGATCTCTCATAAAGTTGTTTTGTTTAAAATTATTTGAATATGCCTAAACTTAATGGTGAAAATTTTCTCCTTTAACACCGTGTTTGGACATTTAATGGATTGTGAAATGAAATAGAATGAGATGGAATACAATGAAATGTAATCAAGTTATATGCTATTGTTTGAGTAATTTAAGATGAAATGATGTGAAATTGAATAAATAATAGGTTGGTCCATCTCATTCCAACACATATCACCATTTTAGGAGGGACCTTTCTTTTAGATTTCATTATGTTCTATTCTATCAATACAAATATTGTCTAAGACTATGTTCGGCTTGATGGAAGGGAATGAAATGAAGAGAAGATGAATAGTAGGGGTGTCCACGAATCCGTTGGGGTCAGTTTTGAGGCAAAAAGACACTCGATCAAAAGATTAAAACAACATGTGGTTCGGTTCAGTTTGAATTGCTTCCTTAAGAAAATTTGATTTGATCCGATTAAATGCGGTTTGGATTGGATCAATTGATTCGATTTTTAACAGCACATCGTTACATGTTTATATTACATCAAAGAATCAAGATTACAAGTTAAATTGAACAAAATCTTAAATATGTATATACTTGTTGATAGATTCATGTAATAGCATTTCATAAAATAAATGAATACCATCGTCATAAAGTTCCAAATCATCTGTTTTTTTTTTTTTAATGTTTGGAATATTAGAGATAATAAAAAATTACATTAAAGTGTTCATTGGTTCGGATCGAATCGAGAACCCGGAAATCCGAACCGAACTAATTCAGTTGATTCGGATTTTTTGGTGTTCGGGTCCAAACCGAACCGAACCAAATCAAAACAAACCCGATGGTAATTGGTTTAGTTCTCGAATCCAAGGATTTTAGAACTAAACCAAATCGAACCGAACCAGTTACTATATTTCAATATTTTATATATTTTTATATTAATATCCATTATATTATAATATTTATATATTTTTTATTTTTTATTAATTTAATAATTAGTATATTTTATATTTATATATATGATTCAATATTTTATATTTTTTATATTTTATATATATTTTAATATTTAATAACTTTAGGGTCTGATCCGATCCGAACCAAACCAACCCATTCTTGAATGGTTTGATTTGGTTCGGATTTCCTGACAAAAAAATTGAAAATCTGAACCGAACCAATTGATTTTGATTGGTTCGGATTTGTTTTTCATGCAAATCCGAACCAAACCAACCCGTGAACACCCTTATTAGTAAGTATTATTTGGCGAAAAACAACAAATAAATATATATTAAATTTTATATATGCAGTTTGATTTGGTTTTAAAAAAATCCAAAATCCAATTGATTTTCATAAAACAAGATCCAAAAAACTCAATAGTCATTGGTTCTGTTCGATTTTTTAGATCGATTTTCGATTTTCTTTTTGATCGATTTGGATATGAACACCCCTAAAGAATAGTACGATCTTTCATTATTTGGATCGCATAAAAGATGACGGAACCTAATGAAATTTATTACATCTTACGCCTTGGCCTTTTATAATAAATTTATAAATTACTCCATCCAGGCTCAATTATAAGCAAAATTAACTAATTGTACTTTTATTAAGAAAGTTAGTTAATTTAGTTTAATTGTCTTGATTTTTCTATAAAAAAAAAAAAGAGTTAAAATTACTAAAGTACCCTATAAGTGTCTCGAGAGTGTGCAATGCTCTTGGAAATATAAAAGGAGAATTGGTTGGATTGTTTAATTTTCTTGATTTTCGGAATACAGACATTAAATAGAGTTGAGTTGGTTGGATTTTGTTTATATTTGAGTCCAAAAAATATGCACTTTTTTGCTTATAATTGAGTCCAGAAGTAGTATTAGTTTGCCCTTGTCCTAATATATTTTATTATTTATTTGTACCATTAAATATGTTTACTTTAATTACATAAAATATTATTGTTTCTTATTTAAACTATAATTCTAATACTATTAATAAAAGAGTTTAATTGATATGTACTGTTAATGTAAAGTTTTTTACACTGTCAATCAATCGTAAATCAGGATATGAGTGACTTTTTAAGGTAATTAGGATGAGATTCAAACATTTTTAATGATGTGTCAATTTTTGAATGGTTGACTTTATAAAAGATCTTTACACTAAGGCTTTGTTTGGTTTGGAAGAGAAAATGGTAAGAGGGAAAATGAGAAGAGAGAAGAAGAGAAGAGAGAAGAAGGTGAGAAAAAAGATGGATTTTAAGGGTTATTTGGTATGAGAGAAACATGAAAGAAAATTAAAGGAAAGAAGATGGTAAGAATACATAAAATGACATAAGTGCCCCTAATTAAAAATAATATAATAATAATAATAATAAATAATATATTATGCCTAAAAATTAAATAAATAATATATTATATTATTTTTATATTAGTTTATATCGATATAGTTAGGTATATATTTTTATAAATATGATTATATTTGTTTATAAATATAAATATAAATATAATATCTCTTTAAAAAAAACTATAAGTATATTATAAATATACTATATTTATAATCAATATTAATAAAAAATGTTTTATAACCCATTAACCGTACCCCTTCCCCACCCCTTCTGTCTTTCCCATCCCCTCGCTGTGTAAACCCTGTTCCAACCCATGCGTAACAGTGTATATTAATTAATTCCTTAATAAAATATTACCCATTCCAGTAAAAAAAAATAAAAAATACTCATTTAATGGTAAAAAAAAAAAATTATATCTGTTCCTCGAGAGATCCTAAAAATTTCTCCTGAAATTCAATTATACCGAGCTGCCAGAAGCCAGCAAAGACCGCATAAATGCCATAATTTCATTCATTGATAGCCCCAAGAAACAGGTTGACAATGAACTTAACAATCAATTTGCAAAAAAGGATATGATATTTTCACGTTTTACACCAAAATCCTATACGAAAAATAGAACAGGGTATACTTTATGAAACAAAAACAAAAAATTGATTTGCTAAACATCTGTATTTTTTGTTTTCTATCTTGAGAAAAATTTTGAGAACTTCCTCTCGCAAACATGCAAATCAATAATTAATATGTGTGATATCGTGTGGGTCGTTAATACTACATATGTCTCAATTAACACAATTTTACACGTAAAATATTGCTTTCCATGCGTTGGATAAGAATTTCCTACTCAAAAACCTCTAGTGTGTTTGTGTAAATAAAAGGGTTTGTTTGCTTTGTTTTTAGTTTTCTGTTTTCAGAAATAATTATAAAAATGTCATCTTATCTTTATTTTGTTTCATGTTTTTAAAAATTTGTACAAGAAACACTAAAAACAACTTTTTTTTATTTTCTGTGTTTCCTGTCCAGATTTCTAAAAACATGAAATAGAATGAAAACAAGATAACAATTTTATAATTATTTTTTAAAACAAACATAAAAATAAAAAATTGGAAACAAAACAAATAGACCCAGGTAGCCGAAGCAGAATAATTGTCTAGGAGATTCGGAGAACACTCACCCTCAAAAGTCAAAACATCCATTAAAAATAAAAATTACTATTTGCACAACAAATTCGGATAACTTTGACAGATACTTTTAATTATTATAATGCATAATATTATATCAAATATATAATATATAATAAAAATTAAAGTTTTCCAGATTTATCGTTCATCAAGCAATCACAAATCATAACACATAAAATTTCCAATTTTAATTTTGGGCTAGAAATCAAAGTTACATAATATATTTGATTTTTCGTTGGGAAGATTCCATATATACGGTTATTTGCCAAAAGTATGTATGGATCAATCTCAGTGGAAACCAAACACACACATAATTGTTAAGAGACATATCATGGAGGTGAATGTGACACAATTCCTATGAAGCTATTTTAAGTATTTGATCATGACTCAAAGTGATCAGATTTCAAAAATAAAAAATAAAAAAAATGGCAAAGAACTTCATCATGTGATGTGAATATTACTCCAGCATAGGGATGTTTAGGAAGTTGTTGCAACATAAACTGCCATTTAAAAGAGTGGGCAAAGCAGGTGTTATACTAAATTTCGATACCACTTATGTTTTTTGAACACCTAAATTTGGACAGCCGTATAGACACCGTAGATTGATGTGAGTGTGAGTGGGATAGAGATATACAATATTTTAAGAGAGAGTATATATATAGTATCCAATTGTGAGTGGGGTGTCACTTAGGTGTCTAATAAAGGTGTATAAATAACACAACTCATTTGGATACACATCCATCACTAATGCTTGTTCCATCAACTTTGATAGCGACATACAGCCCGAAGCAGAGCAAAGTAGATACACTCAATAATAAAGATGAGAGGGGAAAGATGAAACAACTACCTAAATTGAATAGAAGTATCTAGTTGACTCCATAAGAAATTATAAAAAGAAAAGGAAAAGAATAGAGATAAGAAAGCATGTCTTTCAAAGATTTGAAGGATAATAAGATAAATCATTTGCCACGAAAGAAGACAAGGATCTAACCAATAAGATAAACCTTGGATTGGCTAGTAAAAAAGTCTTAACACCTTGAGCAAGACATGGTCAATCCTTAGGACAAAATTAAGGATATTTCCTCCCATATCTCAGATCATCAAATTATTCCCATTTAACTTTTTCGCTTGTGAAATTCAATCATTTCTGCTGAAACAAAAACAAATTCCATTGAACGATCATCACCATGCACTTTTAGCCTTATCATTAATGATAAACAGAATATAACAAATCCAGATACTGCCTTCAAATGCAAATTTGATTGAATGATCCACTCAAACAGCTGATCTGCATTGCTTCCATATATGATTGGATGTTAAGGATACAAGAGAAACTGATGTAAGGTCCAAAAAAATTGGGGAGCATATAAGGCTAAACTAAGGATCCTCAATTGAGACATGATCAATGCAGTTTCATTATAGATACTCCAGCTTTAACAGATCCAAACTCTAACCTCCTTTTGCTGATAAAGTTTCATCTATTCATTCATTGATTAGAAGCACACCAATCATTTACTCGACACAACATTTTTCTTTTTCTTTTTTTTTTTTTGGGTGAGACCACAAGGTGCCTAATCCCCATTGGGGCATTAGCTTTGCCGTGGCTGCAAAGTGAGTCTCAAATATTGTTTAATACAAAATGTTATTTTGTATACAACGAATATAACACACATTTAATGTGAGTTTAATTGAATATAACTCTTTAAATTGAAAATGTGTGCCGACAATTACAATCAGAAGTTGTCTTTCTCTAAAATAAGGCAGAAACCAAGATTTAAGACACATGCTAAAAAAAAAAAAATTTTGATTGTGTATAAATGCGTTTAAAACAACCAAATCAGATATACATAAATATCTCACACCAAATCTCCTTATGGAACATCACTACATACAGAAAAGATGAATTCATTAAGTACAGTCAACCAAACTATGATTTATGTCCTTTTACAACCTACGTACGTATTTCCAGGTCAACAGGATGCATGTCCTGCATATCAAACCATTGTCTTCCATATGGGACAATCCGTTGGTTTAGAATGAAGTTTCCCTACTCCCTTAGTAACATTAGGGCCTAGTGACAGTGCGTGCCTCAAGTTTTCTGATGATGATGCACTTATTTGTTTTACTGCATGTTTAATCTTCAGCCAAACTTGTAATGACTATGGTATCTTGGTTTTCCTATGCCTAATTGTATACATATAATTCCTACCCCTCCTATCATACCACTATAACCATAATATATTTTGGAATACAACTTCATGCATAATAGATTAAGAGTAAAGATATTTGAACACACAATTTGGACACCTTGTATTGAGTCTATCAAGGTTCTAAATCGCGACCGCGGTTTCGGTCGCGTTGCGGTTTTCGCGATCACGGGTATTGCGAATGCTGCGATGCGGATTGCGGTCGCTGCGGCGTGATGTTATCACAACTTTGCACAAAATTATACAAAATTATATATTTTTACTATACAATTAATAATAGCTTATAGTTTATATTTTTTTCATTATTATGAGATATCCAAAATAAAAAATTTAATTAGACTATGTTTAACATTACTCTAATATATGTCTAATTAAAAATAGCACAATGCAAAGAAAATTAAAATTAAAATACACCAATAAATATAATGATGAGAAACAGATTACATATTAAAATATTTAAGTTTTTTTAAATTTTTATTAAGAAGATCAATTAACCTTATTTTAACTAAAATGTTGTTACTTTTTTTTTTTATAAAAATTTCAGATAGAAAGATCTAGAAAATTTGGATAACTTAAATGGCATTTATTTTTCCCACCCCATTAATTGTTATTCGCACCTCTCTCTCCCCCAATTTATGTGCCCAAACATCTTCTTCCTCCCTGTAACTCTCGATTCCCACCTCCTTCTTCTACAACGGTTTTCTTTCTTCAAAGTTCAACTAACCAACCTCACTTAGGGACTCTAAATGTTCACGATCTACAATCTACTCATCTGCACTACACAACAGCGGTGGAGATCTAATGATAAGAAGATAGCCTTGCGACGGCGGCGACTGGTCTTGCGAAGCTTCGAGCCTGCGGTGGATCTGGTACGATTGGCGGTGTCGACGAACTCTGGTGCATGCTAGGTGGCGAGGATGCTGGTTCGACGGCGGTGGGCCGACGGCTACTGATTCGCGGCACAACAGTGACTTCAGATGCAAATGGCGGCGATTGCTACAGTGGGGGAATCGTGCAAAGGGGGAAGACTGAAGAGGTTAGGGATGATAAACTTTCCGTTTCGGCCGAAACGGTGACGTATCGTCCGTAACGGCCGCAACGCCGTTCCGTTGTGTTTTTTGGCCGTGATTCGCATTCACTCCGTGATAACGACATGATGCGGTTTCGGCCGTCACCGTTACCGTTTTGTAGCGGCCGCATCAGGCATATCGGACCGCTATTTGGAACCTTGGAGTCTATAGACACCGTAGAGCTTACGAGTAATTTGAGAGTGGTGAAATATATGATAAGAGAGAAGAAAACAATAAATAAGTAGGGAGGAGTACTTTTATACGGTGTTGGATACCATTTTTGTGTCCAAATATCATTACTCTAGATTAATAGTGGCCAGCTTTGTTTTTCTTCTTTTCCCATGTGTACTTCCATAAAGAAACATACTAACACACGTTTAAAATCTCAGCAGGTTTTAGCAACTTCAGCATCATACAGGTTATTTGAGATTTAGTCACCAATTAAGGTAGAAAGCAATACTCAAATTGGAGCACGAGGCTATTGACTTACATCAACATATACAATTGCACGTTCTTGAAAACTTTAAAGCTTAAATTGAAACAATTATTTCTATGGTAAAATTGAAATATAACAACGACCTCAAGAAGTTGTAATCTCTCCAATATCCATCTCAGAATCATTGGCAAGTGAAGGATCCTCGTAATCCATGGTATCCTGTTGCTCAAGCTGCACGTGCAAGTACCCTACTTCAGAGTCACTCTGTATCAAAGCATCATCATCATCTTCCACATCAGACATGTCACTGAATGTATCAAACTTCTTCTTCCTTCCTCTATAACCAACAAGCCTTAACAATTTCTCCTTCCATAGGACCAAGGGGCATTTCTCAATCAGCTCAGAACCTTCATAAGCGTCAGTTAAGAACACACTAAACCTCTTCCCCCTCTCAGAAACATAGAAAATTCCACAATGTTTCAACAGAAGCCTCATAAGCTTCTGAGGCATCACAAGTTCCCAACGAAAGTGAGTTAAGTGATCAGTCACAAGCCTCTTCTCAATAGTGAAACTAAGCAGTTCGTGCATAACAGCAACTGCCCTCTTATCAAATTCTAGAGAACCAGGCTTAAGACCTCTTGCATCAGCATAGGGAGACAAATAAGGCCTTTGCTGAAAAAGTTGAATCTTTTCACCATAACGAGATACCCTTTTATAGTTTGAAGGGAATTTCAAAGGGAATGCAAGTGAAAGCATACCTGGGAGGATTTCAGTTTCAGTTATGGCATTTACCTTCTTCTCCAACTCTGTGATTGCCCAATTAGGGTTCCAATTCACAAGCTCCAAAAACTCAACTTCATCATCAAAAGGCTTCACCACCCTAAAATGCTGAGGATAATTGTGCACCCAATGGGTCCTAAAATCCATTGGCAACCCGAAATCTCTTCTGAAATGAGCAATCTTTTCCAACGGAAGACGCTTATCTACAGACATCATCAGAAACCTCGTAACGTGTTCCGCAGCCTTGTCTGCATGCTGCTCGATAACCCTTTGTTGTTCTTCTATCAAGTCTTCGCCTTTTCGGGTCAACCCGACCCATAACACGCCCTTGAAGTCCTTGTACAGGTC
Organism: Echinosophora koreensis; assembly: GCA_035048595.1. Classification (NCBI taxonomy): domain Eukaryota; kingdom Viridiplantae; phylum Streptophyta; class Magnoliopsida; order Fabales; family Fabaceae; genus Echinosophora; species Echinosophora koreensis. The sequence goes on along the minus strand of JAPCYP010000001.1, from coordinate 5,312,409 downwards.
GAAGAGTTTTGGGGTTTTGCGAAGGAAATCGGAGATTCTATGGGGCTTGGGAAGATTGATCTGGTTGCGGTATTGTTCGAGGGAGCGAACGGGAATAACCATCTCTGGTTCTTGCTTGAGAATCTCGAACAAGAAGAGGAATTTGGAGGTTATCTTCCACTTCTCGGTTGCGGTTTCGAGGTCGTGAACCCTCTTCTTCTTGCTCCTGTCTTGGACACGTTTACTGGTTGTCATCCATCGACTCTGATACCCATTTCTTAGGCATGAGATTGAGAAACAGGTAGCTGCATTCTTCGTAGGTTTAAGCATTCGAGTGAGAAGCATTTGAGTTTGTATCCCTTCCCTTCCCTTCCCTTCCAAGTGTTCGTGGAAATGTTGCTGAGAGAGAACAGAGAACTGAGACAAATCAGAACTGAGAAGAGAGAGACACGGCCCATTTCTAAATATCGTTTTGGGTCTTCGATTTTTACATTAGGCCCAGATTCATTTCCCATCTTACATGGGTTGATTTCTTTTTTTAACTGAAACCAAATTGATCAAGTATGTATAATCCAACTATCAGACCCAAGGCCCAAGATTGATTATTTCCCCCTACAAAAGTTTTTCTTTTTTTTTTAAGCTTTCGGTTCCCTCTGTGTTTTTTTTTTTGTTCCAAGTGGATAATCTTACAAGGTTTTACATAGGGAAGGGAGACGGAAAGGGAAGAGGGGAATGAGAAGAGGACAAAGCAGATCCGCGCACTCACAACTTGGGGTACAAAGCTTTTAGTTCTATATATGTCAATGTTTTAAAAACCGAACCGAATTGGATGGTTCAATCATGAATCGGTCAGTTTGGCGGTTCGGTCCAACCCTTTTGAACCATGATCTGATTGAACTGCCCAAAATCGGTTGAATCGGATTCAATCGGGGTTGAACCGCTTTGAACCATCAATTGACCTGGTTGAACCTTTCGATTTTATTTTTATTTTTATTTTATTTTCCCCCTCAATTTGCTACTTTCTTATTTATTTATTAATTTATTAGTCATTTGAACCATGACCCGAATATCTCACCGGTTTGATCTCCAGTTCGGTTTTTCAAACATTGATATATGTAATGTAATGTAACTAGTGTGTGGTCCAGTCACTAGTTTGTGCTAACTCGTGTTAACATTCAATCAAATAGAGGTTATATATATAAAATAAATGTCATATGATGAAATTATATTGCAAAATAATTTCATATTTATAACTTGCGCGGCTTTTGTATCTAAATAAATTCGTACTTTTATAAGAATTTATGTCAAAGTTAGTCATTAATAAAATAACTAATATATAACAAAAGTGTCAAAAAAAAACTAGGCTTAATTGCAATTTTGGTCCCTCAACTTTTTCAATTGTGTGATTTTGGTCCCTCAAAAATTTTAATTGCACTTTTGGTCCTTCAAATTTTTTAATTGTGCAATTTTGGTCCCTCAAAAATTTTAATTGCACATTTCGTCCCTAAACTTTTAAAATTGTGGGATTTTGGACCCTCAAAAATTTAATTGCACGTTGACTAGTCGTTTAGTCGTGGACGGAAGGACTGATTTTGCACAATTCGAAAAAATTAGAGGACTAAATGTGCAATTAAATTTTTGAGGGACCAAAATCGCACAATTAAAAAGTTGAGGGACCGAAAGTGCAATTAAAATTTTTGAGGGACCAAAAGTGCAATTAAGCCAAAAAAACTAATATAACAAATATTTTAAAAACATGACCAATTAATTGTTTTCACAATAAATTATATTCAATTAGGTATGTCTTTTTCAGTTGGATTATTGATTCTTTAGAGATTCCTATTGTCATTTAAAATGTATTATGTACCCAATTTATTGGTAGAACCCAACCCCAGGGGCCAGGGCTAGCTTAATCAATTGCAATAATCATATCTATCGGATTAGTTTATTTACCAGACATTCCTAGCATTAGTTAAAGGCAAAAACTTTGTGGATCTCACTGATATATATTCTTTCTCGACTTTTTCACGAAGGTACATATTTCTATATATTTAACTTATTTTTGGAATGAGACTTGACTGCAAAAATTTAAAAGGTAACATGAATATTTGCTTACCTAAATAAATTTAGGTTTCCGCCTCAATAGATTGAGGTTGCATACACTTTGACCTACTTTTATAAATATATTCATTATCGCTTTAATATTTCACATATCAATTTTGCAATATATTTTAATTAGTTTAGTCATTTCACAATAAAAATTTACCTCAAACTCATCTTATAAGAGATTAAATGATATAAATTTGATCAATAAGCAACTAATTAAATCACAAAAAATTATGTCTGAGAAATTAAATTAAAAATGAAGCATTAATAATGGATCAAAATAGAGTTCTCCTTTGTCGCCTGTAACATATGACTCAAATAGTAAATAAACCTGAGCTCAGAAAGTAGAGGCACATTTGTTATGCCAAGAGTTTAAACTTTACATGATAGCCACTTGTAAAAAGGGATACTACATTAGTGCAAAATATGCATTTAACATCGAGGTTTTAACATCGGTTTTACAAAAACCGATGTGAAAAAGGAGGCGGTGGCATTTTTGAAATTAAACTGAAGTATTTTAACATCGGTTATAATAAAAACCGATGTGATAAACTATTTAACATCGGTTTTTAAAACAACCGATGTGGAAAAGTGAAACAAAAAACATTTTTTTTATCAGACATAATCTTAGACATCGGTTGTATTATAACCGATGTGGAAAAGTGAAACAATTTTTTTTTTTTTTTTATCAAACATAAGATTAAACATCGGTTGTAGTAAAACCGATGTGGAATATACTATAGACATCGGTTTTATTCTAACCGATATGGAAAATTGCAAAAAAAAAACAAAAAAATTTAATCAGCCTTAATATTACACATCGGTTTTGGTAATAACCGATGTGGAAAAAGTTTTAACATCGGTTGTTTTTTGTAACCGATGTGGATTGTCATTTTTATTTCATTTTTCGCGCTGAATGTTCACTCTGCTTCCCACACTCAGACCACCCAAACCCTTTCCCCTTCCCTCTCCTTTTCAGTTTTCACACTCAGACCACCCATTTCCTCTCACCACCGCGCCGTATCCACCACTATGGTTATTTCATTTAATGCTCCCGAAACCTAGACCCCTCACTGCGCGCGCCATTACGTTTGCTGCTTGCTCGCCGTTGTCTTGGTCCGTCGTGCACCATCCGTCGAGATTGGAGCAACAACGAAGTGCCTCCTTCTAGCACTGCCTCACCGTGATAACAACGAAGTGGTTCTCACCACTCAAGCTCCCCACAGGTAACCCATTCTCTCCTTCTCTGTAAATGGTTTAGAATATTCTGCATAATAACTTGCAAAAGATTTGTTTTCATATCTTCCTAGAGTTTAGGCTTTCCTGTATCTATTATATAGTAACACTTGCAATGAGTAAATATAACTTCCCTCATTCAATATACTGACAAGAAGATGCAGACAAGTGATGATACTAGTCTTTCATGTCTCTTGTTCTTTGTTCTTGCTTCTTGACAAAGAAAGTTCTTATTTTTTTTTGGAATGAAGAGAATCTAAAGAGGGTTAAAATCAACACGGATATAGTTAGTATCAAATAGATCAATCATAAAGGCCACTTGAAAATAACTTCACACACTTACATTGGAAGTTTACAATTCAATAGTATAGTTACATGAATATCCCATACAAATAAGCCAAAAGCTACTACATAAGATCATAAGGCTTATAAGACTTGATTGTAAATGGGTTCTTCAGTAATCCTTATACTCATTGAATATACTTTTTGCCTTTGTCAAAAAAAAAAAAAAAGATCATAAGGCTTATGGCATAAATAAGAATAGCCCTTGAAGGAACCCAAATTGGAAGTGGCCAACCTAACCGAGAATATGAATTTATAGGATAACAAGGCAGCAACTCAATACTCCGATCCCATAATCTATATATGCCAACATCATGTTTCCCACATGCATCATCATAGTTAGAATTTGAATAGCTTGCATGGGAGTTTTTACTGGTTTGATTTTTGACTGAAAAGCTTGCATGGGAGTTTTTATGTATTTGCTTGAAAATTTATTTGATCCAACAATATGCCCAGAATAATGCTGCTATGTTATTGTTTTCTCATCGTTGTGGTTTATTCATTTTTGTGTACCCTTTAACTTTTGGATTTGTGCAATTAGTTTTAGCTTCTTTCTCTTTCTCTTTCAGGTTTAAAGAAAAAATTGCAAAGGATGGTACTGCTTCTGAAACATTAAAATGGCTAGCACAGGGACCTAACTTTGATGTCATATGCTGGAGTGGGTACGATATCAATAAGTTTTCCTTCTATACAAAGTCCCAGGATGACAAAAGTACTATGCAAAACAGTGGGGTTATGGTCGTCGCTGAGTCCATGCATTTCTCTAGTTCGAAAGATAAAAACCCTGTTATGGCATCCGTTTCATACTTTGGGATCATTGAAGAGATCTGGGAGGTTGATTACATGAAGTTTAGAGTGCCTGTGTTTAAATGTCAATGGGTCGACAGTAACAATGGTGTGCAAACCGATGAGTTAGGATTCAAATTGGTGGACCTTAATAAGGTAGGTAATAAAGACGAGCCTTTCATCATGGCATCCCAAGCAAAACAAGTGTTTTATATCCGTGATCCTTCTAACAAAAGGTGGTCAGTGGTTCTCCAGGGAAAAAACATGTATAATAGTAGTGAGGGAAATCAAGATTCAACTCTTGATATTTCTGACACTCCTTCTTTCTCAACACGGGTGCCTAATTTCAATGAGGAAAATGAAGTGGACGATGTACATGCTACTCGTAATGATCACCAAGAAGGGTTATGGGAGAACGTTACTACTTGACCACAGTGTAAGTTTAGTTTGAGTTATGTTTAAAGTCCTATTATATGTTTACATTGATATTTTTAAGTTATGCTTGCGTTGATTGATATTTATAAGTTATGTTTGATATTTATTCCTAACGTAAGATATTTATTAGTTCAAACGCTTCAAGCGCAGTGGGTATAATTATTGATTTCTATTTAATTTCTCATATTCTAACTGGGTTTAATTTCATTTGTACGTAGTCTCATAGACAACGTGGATCATGGGAATGTGGATACTATGTGATGAAGTGGATGGTCGAAATTATCTCCTCCGGTATCACTGAAAGATGGCAGGAGGTAAATGCTAATTGGTACAATTAGTTGTAACAATTATATATAGATTCGTTATATGTTTAATTTTAGTTTATTACTTAAAAGATATAATCTAATTATGTCCAATTAAACTTGCAGATATTCAACAATCCGACTCCACTCTCTGATGCCGACATAAAAAACATAAGGATACGTTGGGCAAATTTCTTTCTTGAAGTGTACCAACATTAGTTTGTATGTAGTTAGTATATAAACGCATCATGTAATAGCTATAGTGTACTTTTGACTGATATATGTTTTGACATGAAATCTATAATATATCATATGTAGCTTTTTGGTTTCTAATTATCTTTGTTGTGTGAATGTTATTGAATATATTTATTGTTAGTAGACTTTTAATTTAGTGTGTTTTGGTTGTACAAAAATGATTCTGTAGACAATATAGATTCTGTATTGATCTGGATTACTGGATTACTGAAACAGGGGAAATGACTGTCAATACTGAAAAGGCTGATTTCTTAAAAAAAAAACTAAAATTCACATCGGTTTTCATAAAACCGATGTGGTAAACCCAATTTTCCACATCAGTTTTCATAAAAACCGATGTGGTAACTCAACTTTCCACATCGGTTATGCTAAAAACCGATGTTGAAAGTTTGTTTTCCACATCGGTTTTTAGTATAACCGATGTGGAAAGTTGAGTTACCACATCGGTTTTTATGAAAAACCGATGTGGAAAATTGCTGAAAAGGAGACGTGGCTTTCTGGAACAGACTTTTTTACATCGGTTTTAAAACCGATGTGAAAAGTGGTAATAAACCACATCGGCCTTTTCAACATCAGTTTGAAAACCGATGTGAAAAGCCAAAAAAAAACCGATGTGAAATCCCTTTTCTGCACTAGTGCTATCTCGTTATTATTTGAATAAAGGTTAGCCTCCAAGTTCAAAAAGATCATATAAAGAAACCTAGTATGACAAAAACAAAAGTATTTGTCGTAATTGATGTGGACGGTACATGTTTAATTTGTTGATTTGAAGAGTACTAAATTACTAATTGTCATTGCCCATTATTGTCACGTTTCCATTGAGGTGATTTAGATTGAACATCCTTTATTTTCCCATTGTTTAGTCATTACCACCGTCTCTCTAGCACATGCCTACAGCCTATACATAGATATAAACCTGCGTTAAACTTGCTATGACACGAGTCATGAACACGCTTCAAAAGAGAGGGTTTTGATTAATATATCCATCAGCTTTCAAAAAGTGGCATATATGAGGCAACAAAATTCAGGGAACTACGCGTGGAGAAAGCCAAGTTACTCAGGAAATCTTGTGTTCACGAGCAGCGGTTGCAATTAGACTTTTACATATAGTTATTGGAAAATTCAGTTAACAAGAAGAAGGTCGGTGAAGGTAAATTTCAAAGAACATATAATTGCCCTATCGGTGGTTGTTTTCACGGTATTGGGTTCTTAATAAGGACTCCCAATCATATGAAATATGTTGACAGAAGTTGTATACATGGGAACTAAAGACCACAAACCTAAAATATCTTTGAAAAAGTGGTCTCTAATAAAAAGTGCATGGCTTGCTCGTAGTCTGTGTTTTTGACACGCAAGTAGACTAGGTCAATTTTCAGCATAGAAGGGCCATCCTCTTTTGTTGCTCACTGCTCAGAACAACGTGAAACAAATACAATTTTGAATGGAAAGTAAACTTCTACTGTAGAATATGATACTTTAGCAGCTACATTGTATTCTAATTTAAGTGTACGGTCAGGTGTGTGTGCGTGTTCAGATCTTATAGGACAACTTCCTTTTTCATCGTTCTTTCTCTTCCTCTTTGGTCTTGGGTTCAGTGTGCTTGTAATACATATACTGCTTTTTTCCGGGGGTAGTATCTTAGTTACAGTTTCATCCTTGCCCTTGTCATTGTAATGCATATTTGTACTCTTATCAATATTTTTTTTTTATAAAAAAAGTGTATATATATATATATATATGAGGGGCGATAATTTATTTTAAATGTTGATTTTATATATTTAGATCACAATTACCGTTGGTTTAAAACAAAATCATCGGTGATATATATATATATAGAAGTACTCTTTATACATGAAAAACTGTTTACGGACTCTGGAAACATGATGGTTATATAGTTCATATAAGAATTGTTTTTATCAAATTTAAACATGATGAAACCAAGATAACACAAGCTCAATTAATTATATCAAGGTTTTAAATTGTGGTTATGATTAAGGTTGCATTATGTTTTCTATTATTACAGACAATTGTGGGCATGGATGGACCTACGTTCATGACATTGGGGGCAACTGCCCCCACCGAGTGAATTTTTTAATTAAATCATAGGTAAATTTTTTTTTACCCCGACTAAAAAAAAATATTGTCTTTATTGCTCTACAATCCTATTCTAAATAACACAAAATGTTGTCCTTATTTTTTTTTTGATGAATAAAATGTTGTCCTTATTGCTGTAGAACCTTACTATACATTACATATTTTATTTTTTTTAGTACAACTTGGTCACGTACATATAAAAATATTTTTATAGCGTTGAAAATTAAATGAAAAAATATATAACAATTTCAAAGTACGAAGACACGTAGAGAGCAATTATATTATATATAATTTATAGAATTCGATATGTCTTCAATTTGATGGACATATAATGATGTAATTTCTAATTTCTAGTTTAATGGTCATGATGTCATATTTTTTTTGCTTATAATGTATATAATTTTTTTATAAAAATATATATAATATATAATCTTGTCTCTACTAGTCAAAATTTCTGGGTCCGTCATTTTCCTGGTTGCGGGAAAATATTGTCGATATGACCACAATTCACGATGCGATTTCATAGACTACCAAAATCATAACATTAATTGTGAACTCATTTATGATTTCGCACCCAGACTTAGATCCCTATAGTATATATACAAATTTCAGTAAAAAAAAAAAAGTATATATACGAATTAAAACTCACTGAAATTAAATTCAAGATTTTTTTTCCCGCTTCAAGAGCCAATGACTCAATATGCTAAAATACGTAACTAATTAAACTACCTTAGACTTTTTTTTTTTTGCCTTTCCATTTCAACATTAATTAATTGACGAACAGAGCAGCTCAGTTGGTAAAAATTGCCTCGCTTGCTCCCATAGGTTGCGGGCTCGAGTAATGTTACTGGGGAAGTGGGGAACCACTATTGATCCCCTTAAAAAAAAGAAAAAAAAATTCAGCATTAATTGGTGGAAGAGTCAGGGGCACGGACGGTTGTGGATAAGGTCTCTCATTAGTCATTAGGTCGATGCTAATTTCATGTTTTCTCATTACAAATAAAAGTCAATTTGGCCAAATAATCTTGGTTCCACCAAAACCCCAGGGTTCAGGCTTCACCTCTCCGACCATGTGTATTGCACCTTATCTCTACCTCCATGCGTACTTCTACTTCTCCGTACTCTTCGAGAGGGCGGCGGAAGAAAGAGGTTATTAGAACCTTTTTTTTTTTTATATATATATTATTATTATTACAAAAAGAGGTTATTAGAACCTTTTTTTTTTTATATATATATTATTATTATTACAAAAAGAGGTTATTAGAACTTCTTTATATAAGAGCGTATAGGGATTTGTTAACGTACATCTACCCATTTTATAGAAAATGTATGTTAGCAAGCTACTCCTTCAGTGTATTTTAACATACTCCTTCTAAAATATGGGTCAATGTACGTTAGCAAATCCTTATGGGTTTGCTTTGCTAACATACATCCACCCATTCTTTAATTAAAAGGTGTACATTAGCAGGCTACTTGTTAAGGTATATTTTTCATTTTTTTGAGTTATAACTTGTTAACGTGCATCTTCTAAAAAATGTGTGGGTGTACGTTAGCAAATCCCATATAATAGAACATGCACTTGTATTTTATCTATTACATGCACTTTTGCTAAAATTTGTAAAGATATATGAAATTGTTTTGATAAGTTGAAATAGAAACCAAGTTCCGGGGAAAGGGGTCGTGACGTGAGTAGTGTCTCGCGGGGTGAGACACCCTTTTTCTTCTATTTGTTTGTTTTCTTCAATTTTTCCATGATTTCTCGAGCTTCACTTTTAACCCGAAACTTAAAAATAGCACCCAGTGCTTTATTTGACTAAAAAATAACCAAAAATCCTAAAAATTAATTAAAAGACTCAAATTGTTGCTCGAGGACAAATAAAGTCAAACTTGGACGAAAACGAGGTTAAACTCACACAATTATTTAGTATCAAAATCATGGTCTTTCTAGCTATAAATCTAGATAAGACAAATGTTTATCAAAATTGAAAAAGTTGAGAATTTTTCCCCAAAAAAATACTAAATGAAATGTGTAGTGTTATAGCAAATACTAGTTCAAAGGATCAAGAAATGTTTAATAAACCAGATTATCGACATGTAATTATATATAACCAAGGAGTTAATCTAGTGGTAGACAAAAGCAAGTGATGTGTTAATTAGTACTTATATATGATTATTTATTGGAATCTTAGCTACCCTAATTTTTTGACATGGATCATCAGTCTTTAATCAGATTCTAGAGATGGAATTAATCCTGACATTGTAATTATATACAAAAATGATAATATATATATATATATATACACTACAAAAAAAAAACCTGTTTAGAAACCGAATCAAGGAGGTAGGTATTTCGGTCGCAAAATGGCGACCGGTATTTCGGTCGTTAAAATATATATTTTGGTCGCCGAAGAGTTGGTCGCATGATCAGGTTACCGAATTTGGTGACTGATATTCGATCGCTGTTTCGGTCGCTATTCATGAAAATATATTTTTTTTAATTTTCCTATAACTTTAGCCTAGAGACTGAATTTTGTTTTTCAAAAAATAACACCATTGATTTTTAATTTCTGATATAAACAGAATACATCAATTTTTTTTTTGATAAATAGAATACATAAATATAATACTGTACTAACGATCCAAAACACCACAGTCAAATGGCCAAGACACATAGATTATTTAACGCAAGTTTAATAATTGTTTATCAAAAAAAAAAATTTAATAATGTACTAATTAACGATCAAAACATCAAAACACCATAGTCAATAAGTACTAATGATCCAAAAAACACATTGATAAATTATTGGACATATCAAAACATAAAAACTTCTTCAGTTCAGCTTCTTCAGTTCATCAATCGTCCAATAGGATGAACATGTAGAAGCGAGAACCCCCAAGGTACTTAAACTTTGCCAATGCACCAGTGGACAGCAAATATAACTCCCTGATACCCTGTGTGTCCGTTGCAAAATATGGGCGATCCTCATGGATTACTATCATCCCATTGAACAGATTTCCGCATTTGTCTTCAATAGCCACTACACGTGGTATTCCTTTTCCCCAACGACAATAGAATGATCGCGGAATTGAAATTAAATCCTGCAAATACACACAAACAATTTAGTAATGATTAGTTTATGCCTTAATCATCTTAATTTTTCTTCGATCGTTATTCTTCACTTGATGAGATACTGTACCTGGTCTAAATGGATGGCTGTCTCAAAACATTTAGTCAGATCCATTTTCTGATAAAACGATAAAGAAAACAAACAAACACGATATGCAACTTCACATGCACCTTTGTAGCAAAGTTATAAAATGCATTGGCTGTCAAGGTAAGAAAACTAATAGTTTTAATCTATCCACGCACACATGCATTTCGTGTATTTAATTTAATGTCAGGACTTGTTTTTACAGATTAGCAGACATGATAGTTTTCAAGAAAGCAGATGCTTTTACCTGGCTTTGAAGGATGGTCATAGAGAGGACTTTTCCAACACCAACTCCAACACTCCAACTCCATTGCCTAGTGAAACAAATGGGTAGAAAACCATAGCTGCTTTCATAATATTGTGTATAGAGCTGCTTTCTAATGTGAATGAAGATAGCAAACTTGTGCATAACGTTTGATTGTTAGTTAGTGAATCACAAATTTACCTAGATATATCTGAGAATATTAGTAAAGGCTTTGGGGTGTGAAACCCATCGATAGAGTATATGCTTATATATGTGTATGTGCCGTATGTGAGTCACACTAATGGTTATCGTGTTTATATCCATATATTGGTGTCTCACCCTTACAAACGATATCAGGTATTCTTCCTGTTGGTGAATAGAAGGGAAAGGCCCTTTAGGTTGGAGCGTGCTGAAGCTACCCTCTACTGTTATAGTATTAGTTAAGTTACGACCAGCTTAGGTTTTATGTTATGTTATGTTTGGAGATATTACAGACATAAGTGTGAAAACATATGAGGTAGTATAGTTGTATGACTTATATACTATTATGTACTTAAGTGTGATTTGGTTATGTTGTTGTTATTATGAGGTTAACAAGAAGAAAAAAAAATTTATCACCATATTTTGAAAAGATAAACGTTGAGAAAACATTATTTTCCGAAAGCAACCAGCGAAATTAAAATTTTATTTTCTGCAACGGGTAATCATGTGATGACCCAAGTTAGGGTGTCACAGTTAAGCCATCCCCGTCGTCTTTGTAAGAATTATGTGAGATATATGCATGGTGGAATCAAGGTATTATCTAATGATTCCAATGTTAATGTGGGAAGTATGTGGTATAAATTTGTGCAAATATCCTATTTCATTTCATTAATTTCCATTTAATCCTGCTCAAGAAAAGTAAATAATTCAGAAACTATTGATCAAACTCAGTCCCACAAGCAAATTTGTGAAGAGCCTCAAGCGTTATGAGTACCAACTAGGCAACTACCAAATGCATAAATTGTATAACAGATACGGCCCTACCCAGACATACACCAATGGTTATAACTTACAATTATAAATGCAATAGCCACAAATTTATGCAACTCACATGACAGAGATCCAAAATTCTAATGAAATGTCACATTATATACTTGAAAAACATCATTCTGAGCTACAAAGGGGAAAAACAACTTAAGCTATTCAACTTCAGTCTTGTAAGCACATAATGTTCAAGGGATCACATAGTTCAAGAAACTAAGGGATTATGAAGCATAATTACTAAACTGTATAATATGCAAAGATATAAGAGCATCTTTATCACCAGTTCCTTAGGCTAAGGAACCATTCCTTACATTTTTTGACCGCTGGAGCAGTCCAACGTGGCACTCAGGTTCCTTAAAAATAAGGAACCGTTCCTTAGATAAGGAACGGTTCTATTGAACAAACTATGCATAAATAATGAATATAATATGCATAAACAATGATCAGCAACCAACACAATAAAAAGAGAGGGAAGATAACTGAATCAGGGAAGAACACAAGGTTTTCATCACATATACTTTGAAAAAAAATTATTGATACAACCAAAGAGGTAAAGTTTGCACACACAGAGGAACCCTAAACCCGAAGTGGTTGTCGGCGTCTGAAACTCCGTCGTCTCGTTGCCGGAGTGAGCTATTCCATTCATGCACCATCGGATCGGGAGATTTGAGCACTGATCCGGTCGAAATTGCATGGGGAAGGGGAGAGGTAAGGGAGATCAGTGCGAGCTTGAACCCGTGAGGGAGATCGGTGAGATAAAGACACTCCTTTGTGGGAGAGTGGCCGAACCAGTGAGGGAGTGAGGGATTTGTGAGAGTGGTCGAACAAAAAAGGAGAGAAATGATAGAATATGTAGGGTGTTGAAGAAATGAGTGAAAGGAGATGGCTTTGTGTGATATTTTGGCCAAAGGAGTGAGGGTAGATGTAAGGGGTCGAAGAAAAGAGAGAAAGGTGATGGCTTTTGGCCATTTTTTGGCTGAACTTGAGAGGTGAAGATGGCTGGGAGGGAGGGAGGAAAGGGACGATGTCAGGGAAAGGAAAGGGCTGTGGGAGAGACTAGAGAGCCGAAGATTCTAGAGCAAAATTTTGAAGGAAAATGTGTTGGGTTGGGTCTTATTTTGGGCCACCGAATATTGAAGGAAAAGAGCCATTGAATTGAGCTCTTAATTTTTATTTTTATTTTGTTGATGAAATGTTAAATTGAGCTCTTTACCGTTGAAGGCTTCCACAATTTTACATTTTTTTTCCACCAAATGGATCCCAATCAGTATAATTTGCATTATATATTAATTAAAATAAATAAATAAATATTTTAATTTAAACAAAATTTGAGTGTAAATAAAAAATTATAAAAGCATGGGTTCCTTAAGGGTTCCTTAAAAATTTAACCATTGGAGTAAAATAGGGGTGAGTTGCTTAAGTATGATGTGGCACTGTGGGGACCACTTTATAGTGTAAAATAAGGAATAAGGAACCCAAAGTGGGTTCCTTAAAAAAGAACCATTGGAGATGCTCTAAGTAGTCAATTATATTTTTAAAAGAAATCTCTAACCACAATATCAAATTAACAAGCAAGACTTAAAAAATCATATTCTACGGTTCCACATTCATTTTCCTATTAGAAGAGTACTAGCAGCACAAATTGCTTTTTTTATTTTTTATTATTGTTAAACCCCTTAGCTGTATATGACAAAGTTTCCATTTTATGAATTTCTTCATATTATCCATATCGTATATCATGATCAACTAAGACATTTGTTACCAGAAAATACTGTTACAAGTTCCAAATTCCAAATATCAACTAAAAGCCTGAACTTTCATATTGAGGATTTGAAAAATAGAACACTCATGGCCTGCTACTTAATGAACCAAATCAGTACCAAATAGGCAAAACAATTTTTGATTTCTGTTTGGTTTTGACTAGGAAACCTTTTACTATGAGACTATGAGTAAATAATGTTGCTAGACTCAATTTGAGTATGATTGAAATATTATAAATCTACTGTATTATGACTTCCATCTAAGAAAACAAGGCAAGATAAGATAATGCTGACAAGAATGAGTATAGTGAGAGCAAAATAAGTGAACAGTAAGGACAAGACAGGCTATGGAAAACTAGAGAGATAGAGAGAGAGAGAGAGAGAGAGGCGAGGAGAGGAGAGGAGAGGAAAACATACCAGAGGAGGGGGAGGATGGCGGCGCTGCTCTGGTGGTGCCGGTGGCGGCCGCGCGGAGAAGGAGGGATCTGAGAGAGAGAAAATAGTTAGAAACAGAGAGAGAGAGAGAGAGAGAGAGAGAGGAGAGCATACCGTGATGGTGGTGGTCGGAAGGAGGGGGCGGAGGTCTCGCACCGTGGTGGCCGGAGGAGAAAGAGAGAGATGGAGTGAGAGAGGAAGAGAGATAGCCTGAAATGAAGAAGAAAAGGGGATTCTGCGTTTTTAGGTATTTTAATTTTTAGCGACCGAACAATTCGGTCGCTATTTCGGTCGCAATGTTTAATTTTTAAAAACGATCGCAAAATCGATTGCTGGAGGATACTATTTGAAATTTTATCCATCATAACTTAGCGACCGAAATGAATTCTGTCGCTAAATAGCGCAGTTTTAAATATTTTAGGAACGCTTTAGCGACCGAAATTGAATCGGTTACAATGTAATAAGAAATTGAACCGTCAAACTATAATCGGTTGCAACTTCGATCGCTAATAGGTCAACAAAAGTTGACTATATTAATCTTCTTTTTTTGCGACCGAACTAGCGACCGATTTTTCTCTAATGTATTTTAGGTCTCTATTTCGGTCGCAGAACAAATAATAACTATTGTTCTTGTAGATTCTAATATCGGTCGCAATTTCGGTCGCAAATGGCAACTGCTAAATTCGGTCGCCATTTTCGGTCGTTATTTCAAGTATTTTTTGTAGTGATACACACACATACTAGTTTCTTTTGATAGACTCCAAATTTGGTGGAATCTGGGATAAACAAAAGCAGTATATAGAAAGCCTCCAAACTTCAAACAGAGACCGTCGTACAAATTTAGCGATCGCAAAATTTAAAATGTGAACATATCAGCAGTGAAAATGACAATATTAATATGCTGGTATGCATCCAACATTGAAATATTGGTGATGCACACAAACCTAGAACATTTTACAATTACTAAATATCATTTGGATCATAAAACTCAATCTTTGAACCTCGGTACATGACGTTCGTGCTTTGGTTTAGTTCAGATTGGACCACTGGGGACCTTCCTTTGGGGCTGTTGAATTCTCTGCGCGCAGCAGATTTTTTGATATGTTGGTGTCACTGAGATATGGAGATTAACAATATTTACTGGAAGTCAACAGAAATTTGGTCATGTTTTGGTTGTCTCCATCGTCCAAAATGAACTAATCGAACATAGCAAATATGCAATGACAAAAGAGTGATGACGCTGTAGCGAAATCGGCGATATTTATTCCCTTCTGAAACAATATAAGGAGATATTGTTGAGTGTGCAAGCCTATGTCTGTTGAAAACTAGGGCATATCTCTAACAAATTTTTATATTAATTGTATTTTTATCTATTCTTTTCGATAAGTTTGTATTTGTATCTATTTAAAAGCTTTTTAACATTTTTTATTTACTTAATTATAGAATTATTATAGAATAAATATAAAAAAAAAAATTGAAGAGTTTCTTAGAATGATGAAAGTAGTGCACACTGTCAGACATCTATTAACATTTGAATATATGTGCTTTGATTTTGATAACTAAGGGTGTGTTTGATTTACAAAAAATAAGAGACTTGACAGTACAAAAATTTTGGTCCATGATTGATTTGAAAAGTGGGCATGAGACAGGACAAAAAAGGGGTGAGGAACTAGACAAAAGCCTAAAATCTTGTCCCTTACCAAACCATGTGACAACTTATTGTTCCATGACATACTACACCAAAAAACAAAATGATCTTTCTCTCTCTCATGTTCCACGTTTACGTTATATAAAATTTATAATATTATTATATTACATCATAATATATGTTATATAAATAATCTTATATATTATAAAATATGATAATATTTAATATTATAATTTATATATTATATTACACTATATAATATAATATTATATATATATATATTATATACATAAATATATAATATTATTATATTATATTAAATAATATGTTATATAATACTATATAATATGTATATTATAATATTTGAGTATTGGACAAAGAGTTGTGCTGTGACTCAAGCAGTTGTCCTGTGCTGTTCCCCTTGTCCTGTACCATATTGCGAATCGAACGCACCATAAGAAAGAGAAATAACAATAATACTGATTTGTCGAAATATCATTAGATGTTAGAGAGTAAAAGCTCTTTACACTGACAATATATAGAAATTAAATTCTTCTTGAAAATCTATCTTTTAAAATGACTAATTAATTAAGTGATATTAGGCTATATACACATGCAGTAAAAAAAAAAGGTATATATATATATATATATATATATTCCGCGAGTTGAATGTAATAAGAGGTATTAGTGTATTACTCCCTCTGGTCCTATATAAAAGAGGCAAAACCCTAAAACACACATACCAAGAAAATGCATTGAAATAAACTATTTGTAATTAATATTCATATAAATTTACAAAATTATCCCTTATATAATTAATGAACAAACCTACTTGTATTGAAAGTTGCACTATCTCGTAAATATAAACCCTATTATAAATAAGGGTAAAATTGGAAATGAGCATTTAATATTTGTCAAAATGTATGCATGTCTCTTATATTTTGGACAAAAAAAAAGATAGTCATTTACCTCTTATAATAAGGACCAGAGGGAGTATTATATATTGAATGACTAGACTCGTCACCATCTTAAAAAATAATTCAAGGAGTAAGATTGTTCAAATTATCATAAAAGATTTATAGTTCATAACGTTGGACACATCCTCTAGTATGTACCCACTATTTTTGAACCGACCAACATACATCTTATTATCAACATCTACCAATAAATTCAGTAATAGATTTTTTTTTTATTTATAAATCACCGCAATTAGGATATTTGGTTCCCCAATAACATCCCGAGTATCCTTACAAGTTTTGGCCATTTGGATCGGTTACGAGATTAATCTTCGATCGATTGCTTAGAGTAGAAAATTAACCCTTATATATAGATGATACTTTTTTTTGTTCATAATATTAACTTCTACTGTATTTTCTGTTCTCATGCATTAGACATTCAGTTACCTCTCGTTAATGATAGCGATTCACTTTCTTGATTTAACATCTCAACATCCTTAATTCTCACCCTGAATATTTTTACACCCAGTTCACTATCATCTCCATATCCTAGATAACAAGAAGAATTGATTCAGAGTTTTGTTCCATCATAACGGAAATAACAAAATGGATGTCGCCGCCATTGAGATAGCGATTGCCGAGACAATGGATACATGACACCGACTCTAGTCAGTAGGGTAGCAGTCGCAGTGTGAAGAAGAGTGGGACGGATGACCTTTGTGACAAGACACAAACCTCAAAACCCAATGACCAGAGCCATGTTAATATGTTGTCAACATCTTCGTACAATTTCCCCACGTGCTCTATTTAATTTATTCAATTATATTTTATAATCTATAATAATCAATTACACAAAAGAATATTGGCCCTACCGCGTCCCGTACTCACACTCCTTGTACGCTTTTTGAGATCAACACGTTTAGTGTTTAGACTCTTGAATTGAACATCAAAATTGTCAACCCCACTAATCATATATATAGAAGCAAGCCTTCTCCCTCTACCGCCGTCATTCATCTCCATCGAAAGCCACTGCATAATCATATTCACATACTCAATATATGGCTGGTGCTACAGCTAATTCTGATCCTACCCTTGTTGATAATCACACTCCATCTTCTTCTTCTGCTAATGATAATAACAAGTTATACAAAGGTGTGAGGTTGCGAAAATGGGGCAAATGGGTTTCTGAAATCAGGCTTCCTAATAGCCGTGAACGCATTTGGCTAGGATCTTTTGATTCTCCTGAGAAAGCTGCACGAGCCTTTGATGCTGCCCTTTATTGTCTACGTGGTCGCCATGCCAATTTCAATTTTCCTGACACCCCTTTCAATTTGGAGATCAATAATGTGGCTGCTGATCATAAATCTCTCACCCCACAAGAGATTCAAGAGATTGCTGCTAAGTTTGCCAATGAGAACCCACCACAACGTGGTGATAATAATATTGCTGCTACTACCACCACCACTGCTTCTTCATCTTCTACTACTACTGTTTATGAATATGATCATGGGGTGCAAGGGGACCATGGGGACATGAGTAAAATGGATTGGACATTTTTGAACGACTTGGATCATGATGTTCCTGTTGGCTCTGATTATTATGGCCTCTATTCTGAGCTAGACAAGATGCACTCGGGTGAGTTATTGTACCCCACTCCACCACTGCCAAACCCTTTTGATGATAATGAGGACCAAATTGATCAAGCCGAGGATCCGTTTTCTCAGCAATCATTCCTTTGGAATTGGAACTTTTGATTCGCCCTCGAGCTAGCCTCAAATATGCCAAATTCTACTTGCTAGCCTCTCTTTTGGTTTTTTTTTGCAACCATTTTTATATATATGGTTGTTGCTTCTTAATAATAATAATAATAAGAACAAGGACAGGCTAGTCTATCTCAGACCATATATATGTTACCATAAATCTGGAAAGTGGTCCAGTAGTTTTTATGTGCTATCTTTCTATTTCAATGATTAGCACAAGCTACCATATATATACTATTTATACATTTTCTCTTATATTTCCCTTTTGCTATAAATATTTGTACTGTTATAGATCGTTTGAATCACGTGTATACTTGTCAAGATATATGCATAAACATGAGTGAATTGATAGTGCTTTACTGCACGCAAATGTATTTAGTAACTATCTATGGAAATTGTACTTAAGTTTTCTCCTTTAGAAAATTAGATATTTCTATAGTTATCATGTATAAAATCAACAGTGTCATAGCTTACTGCAGAGCCTTTCGACCGTTTCTTCTTGATTAATAGGGTTTCCAAAATAAAAATAACAGTCCTTCAAACTAAACCTAAACTAGTATGCACCTCACAAAATTTTTGCCTGCATTACAAAGACCAGTATAAGGAGCACATCATAATAGCAACCATTCCCCGTTTATCCACTAAAATTAGCAAACCATCATAAAGGTGACACGTGTAGAGCCTTTCCCCAGGTCCTTGATCAAATGACATAAGTGCATTTTCCTGTTACAAACCAAAAGGAAAAAGACTTGTTGAAAACCTCTATTCATCCAAAACCTGTCAATTCACTGATCATATAAGTGCATTCTGGAGACTTGATGTAGAATTTCCCATTCCCACTGCTGAGAGATCTAATGGCAGTTCAGAGTAACCATTGTGAAAGTTAGGTATTTATATTTGGATTTTTCTAACATTGAAATAAAAAAATTGAAATGTTTGTATTGGAAAGAGTAGCTTTTAAACTTCCAAGAAATTGAATACGCATCTTTCAACACAATATTTCTATTTTCAATTTCTTAAAATGTGCAAAATTACTCATGTTAGATAAATCGTTTATATTTTTATTTATATATATATGTAAATAATTCGGTAATTGGTTAATTTTTAGGAATTTTTCCCCTCAAAATATAAATTAGGGTCATTTTAGAAATTGTCTTTTGCTATATTTGCACATAAATCTCTTCGTTTGCTTATAGATCTAATAAATTAATTACTTATTTGATTTTCTTTTCCTTGAAGAGGGGAAAGAGGAATCTTCATTACTTATTTTCATCTTCATGAAGTTCCTTCAATTCCATTTCTTTTCTTTGTTTTTCGTAGGTTTTTATGATGTTTAGTCAAAACATATCTATGTTGGAATGATGAAATTAGATTGTTTAGTCAACCTTATTTATAAATTAGAATGTTAATTTTTTAATTTTATTTATAATTACTTTTATTGAATAATATTAATGAAATGACATGTTTATAAGATCTTCTTTTATAAAAATTTTATTTTATGAGAGGTAGGGGAAAGTAGAAATTTCATTAAATTAATAAGGGTAAAAATGAGAGAAAAGTTAATAAGCTATAAGTTATAAAACATAAGCTATATAAATAAAATAACTTATGAAGAAAAGCTAGAATCTACTGAGTTAAGATTGTTTACCAAACATCTCTATTTTAATCAAACAAGCTTATAAGTTAGTCAAGTAAGCTGTAAGCTAACTTAATGGACTTGTCAAACAAAGTTGATCACTAATTTACATGACCAATGTATATTTAATAATCTTGTGAGTAATTTTTGTTATTCTTATGTAAAATAATTTTAGGTTCATATGATATTTTTATATAGGATTTAATTGGTATATAGTGACAGTGTAAATATTTTTTATACTATCAACCAATCAGAATTTGACACACCATTATAAATGTTTGATTCTTATCCTAGCTACCTTAAAAGTCTTCAAATACAAGATTTCTGATTGGTTGTCAGTGTAAAAATCTTTACACTGACAGTGCATACAAATTATAAACTCTTTAATATATATGATCTACATGATTGGCTAATTTTAATTAAAAAAAAGTTGTTAAATAATGAAAGAAAATTAATTTTGATTTACACCTATTTTTTAACTAATTTTTTTTTTTTGCTACACCAAGGATATCTCGCATACGATAACCGAAAATTAATTCCTTTTGAGGTGTTGAAACCATCAAAGTGAGTTTTACTTCTCCTAACAAAACATTTTCCATATACATGACATAAATCAAATATTTGACTGCATGCTTAGTAGAAAGTTAGTTTATCAAAAAAGTAAAAATAAATACCCATTTGTAATTTAATTAAAATTTCAGCCTGCATGATAGGTTGTTTGGCAAGTGACTCCATGCTTCAAGCTTACCGCGAAAACGTCTTACACAAGAATTATGATCACATAATCTCCCCGTTCATTCTCTTCTCTTTCATTACAGGAAGAGTTTAGAATTACATTAACTTTTTCCTGAGCGGAAAGAGAGTTGGATTTTTAAACACGTGATCATGAGTTAGATTTCCAAATTTGCGTGTGAAAAAGTAGGATTTGGATTCTCTATAGTCAATTGTATTATGATTTAAATAAAAACCAAACATATTTTCTAAAGTACTCATGCTTGGTTTTTTAGAAAAGGGGAATGATTTTTGTATACAAAATGGGGACACCATAAGGTGTCCCTTTGTTTTTTGATTATATTTTCGAGAAGCATGTATACAAAGAAGATAAAAAGCAGATGAGAGATAGATATAATCATATACGATGTCACATACAGGTGTCCAAAGTTTGATGTTCGAATAACATAATCTATAGAAAAATATACAATAACTACAATAAGCATAGGATAAATTGAATGCAGAGAATCCTGGTCCAAGAAGATGCTATTGATTGGATGAGGAATCTCACCCATTCTTGGACATTAGTCTCTTGCTCATTAGTGAAGGATATTTTTTAAAAAAAAAAGGGAATTAATCAAAAATATTTTATATACATTTATATTAGACAAAATTTTAATTAATTTTGATTTTTATGATATAAAATAATTATATTCTAAATTATTTTTATTAAAAACGTTGTCAAACTTTTTTTTTCTGTGTGTTCAAACGTTGTCAAACTTTGCTGTACAATTAACGATACTTTTAAAATATCTCCATCACCCTTATGATGTGTGGGCTTACATCATCATTATAATACTACTTCTAACGCTACGCTCGTGTGCTCAGAAAAGAAAACGAAAGAACACACACAAATAATATTATAATAATGATACTTGCAAGTTGCAAGTAGTTCTATGGACTGTGGAGGGTCGTCAACTGCTTATGCTTTTTTAATTTTGCTTTCCCTAGGTTTGAGTTTGACCTCTCAGGTCTCAAACTCTCAAGTCTCATTGTCTCAACACATTCAATGGTCAAATAAGGGGGTACGGTTTCCCTTTCTTTGAGTCCATGCGCGGATTCTAAGAACTTATAACAAACATAAACGGGAGTTGTAGTGTGGACATGGAACAACAACATTGCTACACAAACGTTGACGATGGAATAATGATATATTCTATGAACTGATAACAAGGAGTACAACCCAGTCAGAATGATTCGAAATTCCCGTACTGATTATCTATAAATGTTAAAGTATTTTATATTGTTAAAATATATTTTATCGGCTTAATTGTACCTTTGGTCTCCCGAGTATCACGATTGTGTGATTTTGGTCCATCAACTTTCAATTGTGACAATTGGGTCCCCTATTTATCGCGATTATGCAATTTTAGTCCCCAAGGTTCCAATTGGGTCCCTCAGATATTACAATTATGCAATTTTTGTTCCTCGGATATCATAATTATGCAATTTTAAATGTCAGTAACCTACATGGCACACGTGACGTTGATTTGGCACTTAGTAAGGTCGGCTTGACAACTTACATGATATTCCTATATAGCATTATTGACACCACATATACTTTAATTGACACACATGAATGTCGTGTAAGCTATCAAACCAGTCTCATTAGGTGCCAAACCGGTCTCACATGTGCCACGTAGGCTACTAACATTTAAAATTGCATAATTGTGATATCTGGGGGACCAAAATTACACAATCATAATACCTAAGGGACCCATTGGTGCAACTGACCCGGGGGACTAAAATTGCACAATCGCGATATCTGGGGTACCCGATTGTCGCAATTGAAAACTGGGGACTGAAATCGTACAGTCATGATATTTAGGGGACCAAAAGTGTAATTAAGCCTATTTTATATCTCTTTTAAGAATACTCATAATCCCTCGTCAAGGCAAATATTTTTGTTTAATTTTTAAGCAACGCTCATAAATCTTAAATAAATTGATCAATCACTCAGCTATATTATAATCTAATATACGTACATTTTATATGTATCAACAATATATATTCATAATTTGTCTCTCCAACACCCGTGCCTATTTACTAGTTTTTTAAATATTGTTCGAAACAAATATCAAACAATAATGTATTTGTAAGTAAAATTAAATTGTATATTTATTATGGAATAAATAAACGTTCAATAATGTTAGGTACCATACCTGAAATTCTTTTTCTTGACTATCTAAAATCAATGGGAATCTTCGGCTTTTTTACATAACTGGTATAATTTAAAAGGATAATTATGTGAATGGTGTACCTTTTAAAATAATTATGGTAGTAGGGTAAGTCGTAATTAGGGGTTACGACTTAAATATAAAAGTCGTAAGTCCTGTTCACGAATCACTTTTATATTTATAAAATAAAAAAAAACGTAAGAGAGTCATATACACCATCTACGACTTAAATTTTTTTTATTATATTTTCTTAAAAGTCGTGGATACTAGCTACGACTTCATTCTTTTTTTATTTTAAATTTTAAATTTTAAAGCTACTTATTTATTATTATTATTATTTTTTTGAAGAATGGCAAAGTCGTATATGCCATATATACGATTCAAGTGAATAATTTTTTTTAATTAATTATGGGCACATGTGATTACTCATTTGACCAATATGCATGACCAACCTTCACGCCACTTGCCTATCTATCTATCTATCTATCTATCTATATTCTCTCTCTGCACTCAATATGCATGACCAACCACCATTTAAATATTTAACACTTCATCACTTCAATATTTTTCTAATGGAATATATTTTTTCCTTCTTAAAATGCTCTTAATAATATCTTTTTTATGTTAAAATCCTCTATATTATTCAAATAGAATATAAATTTTATTCATTTTTTTTATAATAGAAAAAAATTGATGACAAGATATAAAAGAAAAAAAGTTCCTAAAGATAAACAAATGACTTCATACCCTTTTTCGTAATTTACTATGTAAAAGTGATTTTTTTACACCACCCAAACGAAATAGATTATCTTAAAATCGCTTTTCAGCAAACATACCCAAACAAAAACAGATTTTGATTATAATCACAATAATCGATTATATATACCAAACGAAATAGATTATCTTAAAATCGATTTTCAGCAAACATACCCAAACAAAAACAAATTTTGATTATAATCACAATAATCGATTATACATATATGGCAATTGAGTCGTATATATGGCATACAACTTTGCCATTTTTCAAAAAAAATAATTAATAAATAAGTCGTAAGTTAAAGATACGGCTAGCTTTAAAATTTAAAATAAAAAATAAAAAAAGAAGAATTCATAGCTAGCATCTAGGACTTCTAAGAAAATATAATAAAAAAATTTAAGTCGTAGATGGTGTATACGACTCTCTTACGTTTTTTTTATTTTATAAATATAAAAGTGATTCGTGAACCGGACTTACGACTTTTATATTTAAGTCGTAGCCCCTAATTTAGACTTACCCTACTATCGTAATTATTTTAAAAAGTACACCATTCACGTAATTATCCTAACAAATTACACCAGTTATTTAAAAAAGCCGGCATCTTCAGATGCAAAGTTGGTGCTCAACCCTACTTCCTTGTCCTTCCATGCATGGAATCCCAAATTCTGGGTTGTAAAATATTTTTTGTTGGAATAATCTGGGGAAGCCAGTTCTAGTAAAGCTGCACCCTTACTCGGGTCCCTGTTCCTTGTTTGTCTTCCATAACGATACTATCTTCCTTCAATCACATTTAAAGTACAAGTCCCCTTGTATCATAGTCCATACTTTCCAAGAAGCTAGAAACTTTAAGCAATATTCCAAGGGCGATATCTTTTAGTTTGTAACTACCGTACAAATTCGGGATGCTGCAGAAATTGTTTGGACAAAACCAGTGGTTCTGGTGTATCTGAGTCTCTATGATGCAAACGTGCAAAGCTACTATTCCAACACTTATAACTCCTCTAAAAGCCACAGCAGCAACTGACTAAAATTAGTACGTTATACAAGCAGTGACACACGATTGTGATTTAGTATTATCTAGTAGTTTGCAGAAGAGTGTGAGAAGCATGCAAGTTTGAAGTGTACGAGTATCATTACTTGTAAAAATAATTACAGGTTACAGGAGTTTTACAAAGTGTTCATGATATATAGGCAACCAAAAATATTGGGTGAACAAGTATTCTCGACAACTTTAGAACAAGTGACAACTTTGATTTTTAGGATCAGTTGCGGAAATAACATGGTTCATAAGCAACCAAGGGTTGCTGGTGAGTCTCAGACAGCTGAGTAATGACGACTCTAGTGAGCCAAATAAGTGGAGCAGATAGCGATGCAGCCAGAACTTTCATGAGTTCTGCACTTCAGCCTAGTTTTATGTCACAGTTGACAGAAACCTCGAGACTCCTGGATTAAGATAAGTAGGGTGAGCCCTTCGGTTAAAATACTACGGCAAAACAGCAAACTCAAGCCTATCTTTTAAAAGTGATCTAGTATGCTAAGTTACTTCTGTTTATATTGCACAAACATTTGAATCTTTGATTAAAGATCAGTGTAGTAAGACCAAACTAAGCAGAAAATTCTCTAGTTTTTTATTTCTTCTTTTCCTCAAACCCCGTGATCTAAAACACCTCTAGTGCACTAAGAAAGGTAAGGCAAAATATATGGCAAAATCATTAAACATTTATTTAAGATTCATTACACAACATATGTCACAATGATACACTTAACCCCTTTCAGGTCAACAAATCAAGATAACATGAGAGAAATCATTGCATCGGCAGATTCTGGTCCATCATTATTCACGCTCGGTATAATGTTATCAGAAGATATAAGTTTTACAAACTCTTTGAGTTCTGTAAAGCTGCAATGTTCACTGTATGGCACTTCATACCTGATAAACAAGGAAAATTTTGATTTTTTTATTAGCTGTAAAATTTAAAGAAAGTCATAAAATTGTTCTTCCGACTACCATCGTGCAGCTACTAACTAATAAGGTGAAAAGAAAAATCAAAATGCAGCAGAGGCCAGGGCTTTGGTAAAACAAGCTCTACTGGACCGGAAGTAGAAAGAAAGAGGAACAGATAGTGTTGTTTTGAAGCTTCTAAGATGGGTATACGATTCAACTTCACCATAAATATAATATAATAAAAAACAAATTAGTAGTAAAGGACAGTAAAGCATCACCTTATAATAGTACCCTGCTGCCACCTTCTCCCAGGAGACTTCTTTTTACCTTTGCCAAATGTCCAACCAGTGGCAGAGAAAGCAACTATAAGACTGAACCGACCCTGATTAAAGAAAAAGCATCTGATGATTAGAAATGCAAAACTAAAAGTTAAAAGACAAATGAAATTCAGTATTCAAGATCCTATTCCAAAGCAGTAAAACTGCTTAGCAAGTAGATCAGGTAGGAACCCAGCATCGTTTATCAGCCACCAAGATATTCAACCATGGAATAGTTATTAGACCTAATATCAGATTGAAGTAGGAAAAAATGCTAACTTCATGCCTACATCGATATATGTACTGCGTGTACATTGAAAAATACCACAGCATATATTTGGTATGCTAGAAACACGGGCACAGCACTCACCACATATTGAGATGATATGTGCTTCAATCTTTTGAAGCTTGCGAGTGTCCACATAGGGGCAACATGGATGTTGCTTTCGTGTTCATTTGAAGTAAACCACTGCATATCCTCCTCTTGAAATTCCAAACATTTTAAAAGACGCATCTTTGCTGCTGTCACGTAAACCTTTTTACGAAGAGCGCGAGCTACCTCCAGGAATAGCCTTTCTTTTCCTATGAAACATAAGAAAACAAGGGGGGGAAATCAACATTGAAAGTCTACTAATTTTTTCTCATTAGTTTCTAGGTATTTGGGCAATACTACCACAGAAGCACGAATACCCAAACCTAAATTTAAAAACTAATAACCGAATTGCAGCTATGTTAAACAAATAGTAACTGGCAAGATAACTGATGCAAAGTATGTAGCGTAAATATCCAGAAAGGGAGAGAGTTGTATTGAACTCTACCAATTGTATAGCTGCCAATCAGAAAAAGGGTCTGGGGATTAAAAGCCTCTGCTTGAATGGCATCAATAACAAATTGTATTACAGCATCTTGTTTTGGAAAGTCATACTGCAACGCAGTGTAACATACAAAACAATTAGTATTTCGAAGTCACCAAGAGCAAGCATACAAACAAGTTTAACAAACTGAAAGCATTTGTATCAACTATATGCAAATACTATTATAATGTAAAGCAATAAAGGATAGGCTTGCGAATCGTGATCTTATATTAAGAACATCGTATTAATCTATTTTGGCAGTAAATTGCCAAGGCTGTCAAAGTCAAACATGTATATAGGCATGCTGGTTGTGCCACAATATTATCATGTAGGAGGTAAATGAAATTGGGAAAAACAGCATTGAAATCAATTCTGACACCATCTCGAGTAGTTGGAGTATAATGTCTCAATTATTATTTTGTTGAACATAAATTTAAGGAAGCCAAGTTACAAAGCAAAACCTTAATACATTCATGTCGGAAAGAGATAACTCCACTATTCACATATGGATTCACCTGAGGGTTGCAGTATGTTGTATCAAGAATTAGAGTATGGATAGGACACATCTGCAGCAAAGGATTGGTTGCTATTTCTTCACTAAAGCGAAAATCCCCAGTGTGGAGCACCGCCTAAATGGACAGAAAAATATATAGTCAATTCTAACACAACAATGCAATGAGTAACAAACAAACAGTAACTAAGCTCATTAGGAAGTCAATCCAGGCCACACCTTACCATTCGGAGGTTGAAAGAGTATGATAATGGAACCCGGACAATGATTGGCATCCAAGCAAGTCACGTCAATACCGGCTATTTCAACCTTTTGGTTCAGAGGCAAAACATGTAATTGATCATATGGAATCCCAATGTTCATATTTACAAGTTTAGCTGTTATAGAGGAGCAATAGATCTTTCCATGATTGAACGACTTGGTGAGACCTTGATAATCTGTATTCAAAAATGAGATTGAGAACCAGCAGCCAAGGCATAAATTGGACAACTTTGAAGACAAGGAACCCCTTTATTTAATTAGTTTTAAGTCTCCAGTGAGTTTACGTAATCTGAAAGTTCCATAAGTTTTTCCCGATAGGCACCAATACACCCAAAAAGAGTAGGTTGGAAAGAAAACAAAATCCGAAGTTTTTTATTGACACATTTAACACCCTTCATGTAGCGCAGAAGCAACAAACTACTTTGTTATCAAACTTTCCACCACGATGGGTATATTAACATGTTGTTTCTTCATATCATATAATCCACCAATGTGAGAATACAATTTCCAAGTATTTGTTTAACCAAAGTCAAGCACTATGTAAAGCCAACATACCAAAACAACTGCTCAAATTTAGTAAGCTAACCCATTTGGGGGAGACCTGTGTCAAATCTACTTAGAACTAACAATCCGTGTGCCAAATTGCCAATTAAAACAAAAGTGAGAGATAAGATCTTAAAGCCAGAACTTAAATTCCAAAATGTAAAGATTGAGTGGAAATATCTGTATTAAATTAAAATTTAAAAGTTTACTAGATTAAACAATTCATGGATATAAACATAAACAATCAATATAAATTTAGATACATATTACATACACACATGAAACACAGCCGTTGCATTGACAACAATAACCTAGGACTGAAAATTTACAGATGATAAGGACTGAATGTTAACATGCAGAAGCATACTTACGGTCCAAATGGAAGTGTGTGAGAAACCAGTGAGAACAATCTCCTCTGAGATATTTGAAAGCATCCTGCACATATTAGATGTATTTGTCAGATACTCAGACACACATCAAAACAAGATTGGAAAATAGCATTGATGGAATACCAGAAGTTCCAGATATTGATATTGGCGTTCATAATTTATTGGCTAATAATGGGTGAATACATATTTTATCCCTTTCTAGTTCAGCAAGTGAGGTCACACATGAAACGTGATTGATTGTATGCTCAGTTTGATTTGTCACCTAAATGGCTAATTAGCATTCTCTTTACAGAATATGCTAAATCTGTCACCAGGTACCGTACATGAAGAAACCCTTTTCAGGGCCAATAGGCCGCAACACAACTTGAATGTAAAAACATGGATTTTTTTTCTTTTTTGGGACCATTTAGAAAAGAAAAAAAAGCTTTATTTTTAGCTAATACGTTTCCATAGTCCTAAACGAATGCATAAAGGGAAGGGATCTGTAACACAAAACAAATATTTAGAATGGGAAGATATTTACCACCCGGAAAGGCGTTCCTGGTATGCTACACCATTTGGGAACGTCACGAAGCTTTCTGTTTGTTGAGGTATTTTTTGATTTGTGCTTACGACCAGAATCCAAGCTACTGTTTTTTATTTCATGTTGTTCCCCAGGAGTGGCAGAAGCTTTCTTCCCATTGGTAACAAAGCCCGGAAAATATTCAGTAATTAATTTGTTTGCTACTGGTTTACTAGTGCCTTCAACTTTTCTTTCAGATTTGTCATGTTGCAATTTGACTCTCCGGTTTCTAATCCTTCTAGGCTCTGCAGAAGCATCCTCATGTTCCTCATTTTTAGGGGCAACTCCTTTTCTAAGTTCACACAGGGCATTCACAATCTTTTTCCTGGGGCCAAGTGCAGTAACACCCATGCTTAAGAGATCCTATAAATACAGAAGGAAAAAGGGTAAAAATCAATTGAAATAAATCTTAAACAACAAACAACAGTATATTGGGGGTTTTATTTTATCCGGCTTCGCTTCTTTTGATCATGGATACAAAAAACCAAACAAAACACATTGTTAGCTTTTGCAACAGCATAATGTCATTAAGTACTCTTTAAAAGCTTCAGCTAAGCTTTTAGGTGGAATTCCATGAATGATTTTATATGTCACCCTACGGCAAATTACTTGCAAAATGATTACATATATGAATATCCTAAGGAGTTGGACAGCAAAAATTGATCTTTAACCTGGATTGTGGGAGAAGCACAAAGATAATTTCCAAATTTTAATTCATAACAGAGCAGAGTGAAGTAATAAAGATGAAGTCACCTCTTCTGTTAGCCACTGCAAGGTGTTGAAATCAACCTCTTCCCTCACAAACACATGTTCATATTTTGCTAAACCTAGATTACGTAGCCAATGAACAACAGGGGAAACAAATTGAGCTCCCATCTCATCAACCTGCACCAGATTATCAATCAGGTAATGTAATAAAGTGTAGCCTAACGCAGTTGTAAATGAAACTGAAATTGAAATGTTACATGTTGAGGTGGATCTTGTGGATTATCGAGACATTGATTGGTATGAAGATGTCGCTGTTCCTCCGTCAAGTTTGAAATATCAATCTCACAGAGAGGACAAGTGACAGAGATTCCATCTACTTGGTCTAGCTCATTACACAAATTCAGCAACGGGTCAAGCTCCGAATCCGAATCAACCTCTGCATTTGAGGATTTTCCAGATCCATCGTTTGTTTTTGTTCTCAATAACACCAGCTTAGACTCTATTGAGTTGCCAAAATAGGAACCCTTCATGTCACAAGCCGCAGAATAAGAAGAAGAAGGAGAAGAAGAAGAAACAGGAGCAATGCCACAATCTTCCATGTCTATGGTGGAAGGAATGAAATCCAAACTAGAGTTATCAAAATTAGGGTGCACATTCTCCTTGTCAAATCCAATGTCAAGCGTGGTTTTGAATTTGGGTTTCTTGGAGCGAGAAATTGCGGTTTGGGTAAGAGGCAACTCAAAATCTTCGTCGTCTAACATGTTGAACGAACTTGGTTGTTTGATGAATCTTCACTGTGGCTGTTGAACGAAGTTGCTGTGCGAAGATGAAGATGAAAGTCAAAGCCTCTTTTCAAACAATTTTGGTGGCTTGAAATGGAGGGAAGGACGAAGGAAAGCCACACTGGTCCTATTTCGATTATTATGGGCTCCAGGTCAGGCCCGCTAAAGCCCTCTTCTCTTCTTTCTTTGGGAGCTGCTACATGCATGGTAATAAGAGCATCTACATCCCAGCACACCCCATTTTGGGTTCTTAAATGAGTCATACCATTAAAAATGGATGGCATTACATATCACTCATTTTTACTTTTAATAACTTAAGCACCTCGTCTCTTTATCTCAGCAACTCTTACAAAGTTCTTAAACGGACCCCACCAGTAACCCCACATCCTTACAATCACAATATTATATTTTTTTTTTAAATGGACCCTACCAGTAACTCCTAATATAAAAATTATTTTTTTATTAAATAAAAAATAGAAAATTAAAATTAAAAACCTTGTAATAAAAATTAGAACATATGATGAAATTTAAAATTATGAAACTACCAAACAATGAACTTACGAAATGAAGACATTAACATGATGAAATTACATAATTAACTGAAAATTCAATTTTGCTGATTATCACGCCCAAAACGTTCCCAGATATGTTCCACAAGGTCCGCTTGCAGTTGGTGATGATTTTGCCTATCTTGCACAAGTGTTCGCCTTTGTAAGTATGATGCAAGATGTGGATGAGGACCATTACGCACTTCATTTGTTGAGACATCATTGTTAGGATGATCATACGAATAATCAAAATGACCATCATATGTGTGTCGTTCATCTTCCACAATCATGTTATGCAAAATGATGCACGCATGTAACATATCGTTGATTGTATCCATTTTCCAAGCACGCGCGAGGCCACGTATAATCGCAAATCGAGATTGAAGCACTCCAAATGCACGCTCCACATCCTTTCTTGCTCCTTCTTGATGTTGGGCGAATAACTTTCTTTTATCTCCTTATGGTATTGGGATGCTCTTGAAAAATGTGGCCCATTATGGATAAATACCATCTGCTAGATAGTACCCCATGTCATATTGGGTTTTATTTACCATATATCGCACAACGGGGGCTTGTCCTTCCAAAATGTCATTAAACACATTCGATTGGTTGAGAACGTTGATGTCGTTGTTTGAACCCGCAACCCCAAAAAATGCATGCCAAATCCATAAGTCTTGTGATGCAACTGCTTCGAGTATGATTGTGGGTTTCCCATGATCACCACGAGTAAATTGACCTTTCCATGCTACCGGACAATTTTTCCATTCCCAATGCATACCATCAATGCTACTTAACATACCTGGAAAACCACGTGCCTCCTCTATTTGTAGTAGGCGTTCAATGTCATTATTGTTAGGCCTTCTTAAGTATTCGTTCCCAAATATCTCATAAATACTCCTTACAAACTTTTTTAAGCATTTCAGTGCAGTGCTTTCCCCGATTCGCACATAATCATCCACACTGTCGGCAGAAGATCCATATGCCAATATACGAATAGCAGCAGTGCATTTCTGCAATGATGAAAGCCCCATTCTTCCAGTTGCATCAACTCTCATATCAAAATATTCATCATGATTGCGAAGGGCCTCAACAATGCGAAGGAAGACGTCCCTTCGCATTCGAAATCTTCGTCGGAATAGCTCATCTGTGTATACTGGATCATCTGAGAAGTAGTCGTTGAACAATCGAGCATGTCCTTCTTCACGACTTCGTTCTATGAGTGTTCTTCTACGGCTATGTGTTGTAGCTTCTTGTTGCACTACATACCTCATGCGTTGTTCTTCATAGTCATCATTTATGAAATCATCCATCAGCTCCCACTCAAGCATTTCTTCATGGTCTGAATCGTTGGGATCCATGAGAGTAAATGTTTTGAAAGAATTGGATAAGATGTGAATGAATTGCACAATTGAGAGGTGTGAAAATCCTCTCACATCTTAAGAATATATATAGAGAGACTACCAACGGCTAGTTTGACACCAACGGCTAGTTTGAATAACGGCTAGTTTAACATAGAAATATTTGATAATTATAAACTAAACCAACATTGTTACATTAATTAAAAATTAAACCAACATCATTACACTAATTAAAAACTAAATCAACATCGTTACATTAATTAAAAATCAAACCAACATCATTACACGAATTAAAAACTAAACCAACATCGTTACTAATAATTTAAAACTAAACCAACATCGTTACACTACATATATTTTCCTCTAATTATGTGACACAACCTCTCATGATCTTGTAGTTATATCTCTGTCATCCCGGATGTATCCCTGAAGAGGATTTAATAGTCAAACTCTTTCTCCTTCATCTTCATCTGCATCTCGAGCTCTTTCTCCTTCATCTTCATCTGCATCTCGAGCTCTTTCTCCTTCATGCATAATTCTTTCTCCTTCAACTTGTTGTGTTCTACCTTGGCACGTGTCCTATAACACCCCGACTTTTCACTGTTTTCTAATATCGGAAATTTATATAAATACGTTTATATATTTATCTGAGACTTAGAAAATCATTCTAATTAATCCGGAGCCATAGTTACACTCTACTTGACCGTAGAGAGTTACGATAAAAATTTAGGTTGAAAAGTCAGGCGAAACCCGGTCTGCGAATTTCACTGACAGTATATTTATACTGCTCAGAAGACCTAATTTTAACTCGTGAACGAAAAACTGAAGGTTTCTATTTAATTTCCTATGATTTTGGTTATTTTGAAATATTTCACTAAAAAGTGAAATATTATATTTTATCCGGGCGACGTCTTTAATCGGGTAAACAGCGGAGCAGATTACGGGATTTCTGGGATGAGGTCATGGATGGAGTCACTAGTCATTATGACAATTTCTAGGGAAATTGCATTTTAGTCCTTAAACTTTCTATTAATTTCATTTTGGTCTGTAAACTAATTTCCATGATACACTAAGTGAAGTAGATCAATTTTTGGCTCTTCCAAACCATGTTGGGCTGCGGTTTTTGAGGCTCAATATCATGGTCATGAACTCACTTTCCATGAAGCAAATTCTACTCTCAAACTTTCCTATGTCTTCAAAATTATCTTAAGTGATTTTGTGTTGAAAATCAAATGGGCTTAAGTGGGCTTCCAAGCCCAAATTTCGCAAGGCCCATGGTTGGCTCATAAACTTGGATGAGTCAAGTGTTTCTAGATCATTCTCCAAGCTTCTCACTTCATCCATCATCTTCTCCATTCCTCCTTTTTCCTTCTAACACACACATGAGCAACCATTGATGTCCTAAACCAGCAGAATTTGCACCGAAAATATGACCATCTTCCTATCTGAAAATCGAAAAACTCTCAACATGAAAGTTGTTCCTCTTTCTCTCTTCTTTCCAACGAGAAAAATATCATCAAAAACGGATGGGTATGTTGAGAGTTATGACCAAAATACAGAAACTGCCTAGAATCCTCAGATCCATGCGAGACAACAGAAAGAAGCCTATTTTTACCCCTGTTATGATCCGAAACAAATGAAACCTTCAACACCAAAGTTGTTCATTTTCTTCTTATCTTTCTAACAAGCCAAAGTTTGTAATTTTTGGATGAGTATATTGTGAGATACACTCACAAAACCATCACACCCTCAAGCTGTCCAGTTTTCAACTAAGTGAAGGTTGATCATTTTCTTCATTTCTTCAATCTTCAAGAGTTAAAAGCTCATCTCCTTGATCATCTAAGCTTTCATCTTCATGTAGTTCTCATGTTTATGCCATGAATCATATTTTTCCATTTCTAGATCTAGAAGTTTGAAATTCTCTAGAAAATCATAGAAAAATCCTAAAAATATGA
Source organism: Echinosophora koreensis (assembly GCA_035048595.1). Taxonomy (NCBI): domain Eukaryota; kingdom Viridiplantae; phylum Streptophyta; class Magnoliopsida; order Fabales; family Fabaceae; genus Echinosophora; species Echinosophora koreensis. Next base: position 5,277,759 of record JAPCYP010000001.1, on the reverse strand, counting down.
AATCAATTTCTATGAGTTAGTTATCATCTCTACCACCATAATCCAAGAGATTGATGCAAACAAAGTTTTCCTCCCCATTTAACCCTCCTTGGCCGAAACCTTCATGAAGTGGGGGAAGGAGATTTTGTTCATTTTCTTATAAAGTTATCATTGATTTCAACTTTCTATATCATATATATGTTGGATCCAAAGTCTTATATCAAACTAAAATCTCTAACTCATATTTTCTTTGAAGGCCGAAAATGAGTTCTTGAGGGATTGGAATGTGTTGTTTCAATCCTTGTTGTTAATCATGTGTTTTAAAGACTTAAGTACTTAGGATCATTAATCCAATGACTTAAGCAATCTTAGGATTTTTAGCCACAAAATCACCCTAGGGCTGTGACCTATATGAAGTGTTTAGGTGATGATATTTGTTTGATTTTGATTGGTTGAGTTGTGAATTGTTGAAGGATAAATCTTTGTGGATTATCCTGAGTTGCACGGGGGATACCGGATTCGAATCGAAAAGCCGTTCGTGAAACCAAAGCTTGAATCTTCAAGAGGTAAGAGGAGAATACCTAAGGAGTTTTTTCTATAATCATGTGCTATTTGTTGTTGTATGTATTATTTATCTGTTGGTGTTTGTTTAAGTTGTTTAAGTTGTGTTATTTTTATCTGTGATGGTTTATCTGCGTATAAGTGTTTATCTACAGTGTTCTATTATGATGTTGTGATGCATGATCTGCCTGAGAATATTACTGTGATATTTGTTGTGGATGTTGTTTGAGAAGCCTGACAGTGGTCGGTGCCCAATCCATTAATCAGATAAAAGCTTTGAAAAGCTTCGTACATTATATTCAATGCTTTAACAGTAAAATATTGGACTATAATATTAATGGAAAATATTTATTTGGGAAAAATAAGGAATATTGGAACATATCATTATTTTAATGATTTATCACTGTAAGAGTGAACTATGAGTCACAGTGAGGACGTAATCGTGAAATTATTTTTGTACCGCTAATTTTTACGTAAGAAATTCTGGAATATTATAAAAAGTTATTTTATGAAATTAATTTTCGAAAATAACTTAATTATGATTTTAGAAAATGATTTAAGTGAAAAAAGCTAATATTTGGCTTAAATGCCTTGAAAAAGGCTAAACGGCGGCAATTTGGAAAAGTATCGACGGCAAGTATTTCTAAAGCTGCAGTACGTATTTTAAACAAGTTTGAGCCTCAAGTTACTCTCATTTCTGAAAACTAAATTTTTAGTAACCGATGATGTTATAAAGGAATTTTCAATTAGAAATGATTTTCTATAAACGAATTTTACTTAACGATGTTATTCCGTCAACTTAGATAAGTTGCGGAGATTTTGTCTTGAATTGTGTTTCACAAACAAAAGACGGTGTTCACGTTGAAAAATAAACCTAGTATCCGAGACGTCGTGATACCAGTGTTCTATAATAAAAACACGAAGATCTTTGATCCGTGTGACAATGAGAATGTTAAGACGTTGAAAATGATGAGATGATGAGAATTTTAAGACGTTGAAGACGATGAATAGTCGTAAGCCATTTTGAGCTTCAACAAGAATATAATGAACAAAAATAAAATGACGAGGACAAATTATTTTACATTTGCATTTACGGCAGACGTGCCCGACGTTGTTAAGTGTGGTGCCTTAATGAGTAAGGTATTACATGCCACGTTGTTTTGTGTGAATGCCTTGAGGTGTGAGGTATTTCGCGTTGCGTTGACCATTGCGCCTTGATAGGTAAGGTGTCATGTAAAGTGGACCATTGTACCTTAGTGGACAATGTGTCATGTGTTGTTGAGAATTATGTGTTGTATGGATAATATTTCCATTTATCGTGTTGACCATTGTACCTTGATGGACAATGCGCCATGAATTGTTGTTGTTGACCATTGTGCCAGAATGTTTGGACAATGTGCCATGTCTTACGTTGACCATTATGCCAAGAGTTTTGGATGATGTGCCATGATCTGTGTTGACCATCGTGCTGGGAGTTTTAGGCGATGTGCCATGATTTGCGTTGACCGTTGTGCTGGGAGTTCGGGCAATGTGCCATGTTTCGTGTTGACCGTTGTGCCAAATGATTGGGCAATGTGCCATGTTGAGTTGACCATTGCTTCTTTCGGAGACAATGTGCCATGTGGGAGCCTGATCAGCTCATTTATACGTTGTTGGAATCTTTAGAGATTTAGTATAAAACTTTAGATGTTGAATGTTGAAGTGTCATGCATATTTTTAAAAATGATGATGATCGGGTATGAGACCCAGTGTTAAACTATTTGTTTAGTTATGAGAATCTTATGTTGTTATGGTTATGTATGTCTATGTGCTAATTGAGTATGTCGTGCATGTGATTATCGTTATAAACTCATATATTGGCATCTTACCCTTATAATATATCAGGTTTTCTGGCTTGGCTTTTGTGTCTTAGTACATGAAAGTAGATGGTGCAGAAAAGTCCTTAGCTTCACTCGGGAACTTTGGTCCTGATGTTTGAAGAGATGTTAGAGTGTGGGAATGACCACGGGGTCTTTCCAGTAGATGTCTTGTAAGGCGACCAGCTTAGGATTTTCTTTGGGTTGGGTATGTTGGGAAAGTTGTTATAAATGGTTTGAAACACCTTGTAAGGTGTATGAAAAACAATTTCAGAAAAGCTTATATGTTGCAATGTTTTGGTTTACGAATAAATTCGGTTTGTATGTAAGTATAAAGTATTTCTACTATTGTGATTTATATATATCTTTTTCTGAAGTATTTCGCAGAAAGAAAAAATTTATCACCATATTTTGAAAGGATAAGCGTTGAGAAATTAATAGTTTCCGAAAGCAACCAGCGAATTAAACTTTTCTTTTCAGAAAATGGGTAACCATGTGATGACCCGGGAGTAGGGTGTCACATGTCCATTCTTCTATAGCTACAATTTTCGACTTTTGTTTGTCATCCATTGCAGTTAGATCAACATAAGCAGAAGATGTTTCATTTGCTTTTGATTTTCCCCTCTTTTTTGCTGCTTTTGTCCCTATCGGACGAGCCATATTAGGTGAAGCTGGGTTGTATTCACCATTTGATGGTGTCTCCGGGCTAGAAGATGATGAGTATGCTCCAGATGCAGAAATCTTTGTTCCCTTACTAGCTCCTTCAAATGATGGGTTTGACCATTTGGGTTCATCTTTCAACAACCGCCATGCATGCTCTAACTTGAACTGCTCATGTACATCTTGAGCATAAATCAAATATCAATCTCCCATGATGTTAGTCTCGGAGCTACCCCTTTTCTTTCTATGATAGGCTTGTTTGTAGCACCCTGGAAATTTTTGAACTATGCTACTCAACTTCTGCCATCGACATTTTAATTGTGTTAATTCCCTCGCTTTCAAATGACCGCGATTCTCATTGTAACCATCTCTAATTATTAACCAGAAGGAATGTGCTTTTTGGTTTACCCCCACAACCGCATCCTTGGAAACATTTAGCCATGATTGGATGAGAACTTTATCTTCCTCTATGCTAAACCTTGCTCTTTGTTTTTTTTGAGTTGGCTGATCTTCTTCTTCATCAAGAGTAATATTATCCAACCCGACTTGCGTGGAAAATGCTGTAGATTGAGATTGTCTCGAACTCGGCTGTTTTTTCTTGGTCTTTTTCACAAGATTGGCCACCAGTAGTCCCCATTGAAGTCCCATGATCCATATTGGGAAATTGAAATGGAAATGGGAGTGTAAGAAATTGAAAATTACCCATATTTGGATTATATTGTGGGTTTGGTATAGGTGGATGATTTTGAAAATTTGGAGTATTGAGCTGTTGACAGTTTTGCATGAAATTTAAGAAGGAATTGATATTGGCTTGGTCAGGATCAATTGTGTAAGATGAAAGTTTGAGGGGAAAAAAAAAGAAGGATAAAATTTGAGAAACTATGAGAATATGATTGACAAAATTTAGATAGATTTGGTTGTGTTAAAAAAATGGAAGTTCATCACATATTTATACATAGTAATTGGTACACTAAATATAAAATTAATACCAAACGGTCATAATTTTGGCCGTTCCCCAACGGTTACTTCCCCTCCCCTATTGTTTCAATTATTTTGAATTAAAAATAAAATAAAATAATAATATGCCACGGATCACCACAAGCACTCGGTGCTTGTGGAAGATCCGTGCTTATTAAGCACCTTGGTAAGAACCTTGCACATCGCCCCAGAGACGTAAGCACCGGTGCTTTAAAGTTAAGCACCTCGATTTTTTCCTGCGATGCGGATGGTCTAAGTGCCTTAGAGCATCCACATCCCAGCACCCCACTTTGGAGTTCTTAAATGGGTCCTACCATTACATATCGCTCATTTTTACTGTTTATAACTTAAGCACCTCATCTCTCCAATCCAGCAATTTCTAAAAGGTTCTTAAATGGACCCCATCAATAACCCCACATCATTACATTTCATCAATTTGTTTAAATAAAAAATAAAAAAATGAAATGTCTGCCTGAAATTCACAAGCAGCAAGTGCTTGTACAAGAACTCCTTCTTTTGGGGTGCTTATTAAGCACTTCGTGTATCACATTCAATTTTACAAGCACCGATTCTTGTAAGTTAAGCACCTCAAGCTATGCACCATAAAGGTGCTCTTACACTTTGTTTTTGGTGGATTAAAAAAAATTAAAATTTGAAAGATGGGTGATTTAGGAACGAAAACGCAGAGAGGAAAATTCAAGAGAGGGTGGGTTTTTGGTTGAGTGAGATTGTCATTCTTTTTTCTTTTGTTTCCCTGAGAATGCGAAAGTTGATTTTGGTGAATGTGAGAGATGTGAACATAACCCTTTATCTTACTAGATGGTGTTTCCTCAATTAAATTGACTTTCTTTTTAGTTGCTCATCATGTGTTTGCTAAATTGTTTGAACCACATAACTGCGCTTTCTTTTTCAATTTTCACTGGCTATGGGTTGTGAACCATTTGTAGAGCTAGTTCATATTTTACCTCTTTATTTATGGTGATTGCTTCATTTGTATATGTAGGTGTATTCAGTATTCACAATAAAAGTAATATTAGTTATATATTCATCCTTTTGCTTCTATGTAATAAATGATGGTAAACATAGTATGATGTTTAATTGTATTGAATCACTTTACTTGCTCATAAATCAATCCTGGGAGAGCAATCTTTTGATTGCAGCTATGATGTGATTGCAATGGGTGGGAGAAATTATTTAGTACCTCTGGTCAATTAGCGCATGTTTTTAGGAAAATTGATTTTTTTTTTAATAAATATTCATGGATACCCGTCGTATCCGTGAATATCTGTGGTACCCGTTAAATACCCGCCCAATGAGTACCTGTGGGTACAATTATGACCAGTATGATTCAAAAACCTTTTTCCTCCTTCCTTTCTCTCTGCTATGTACTCCCACACCCACTTTCTCTTCTTCCTCCTCTCTTTCTCTCTGCAACGCACCCCATACACACCCATTTTTTTCTTTCTTCCTTCGTTTCTTTCTCCAATTATTCAATTATTTTAGGTGCTTTTTTTTTTTAACAGGATTGTATGATGATGAGTTGCATCTGTAAAAAAGATGACCGGTACTATGTGCGCATGATTCCTAACCCTCTGTTCTTACGGCTTTCTTCATATTCATCTAAGGAACACATTGAATATTGTTAATGGTTCATGGTCATAATTTAATTTCTTTTTGCTTTCGTCAGAACTGTCACGTGAAAAGATTTTGGTTGCTTGCGGATCCTTGAGGACTACTAGCAATTTTTCCGCTAAACTTGAGAAACCTTCAGTTCCCTAAACACTACTTTGAATTCAACGATGTTTTCTTTTCACTTCAATGTGATACTAAAAGAAATCCTTTCAAGTTTTGAGTTATTCGAATACTAAGACCTTTATACTTTCTTTCAAATTAAGTACCTTCTTGCTGCTACCAATATATTTTTTCAACCTTGGGTGCTTCTTGAATAGCACTAATTAATTAAATGGTTTGAATAAAATAAGGCAGTTTTGAATCTGCAAAGAGGGAGTGGAGGGAACAGGTCGGCCCAAGGGTGAAGCTACTAAAGCTCTAGCTTGGACCCACCAGCAAAACAAAATTTTTACTCTTACTTTTTATAAAACAAAAAGGCCACATATGCTAACAAAAAGGCCAAATCTGATCCAAGTAGGCTATCATACTTAAAATAAAAAGGCCTCACTCACTCTTGGACAGGCCCTAGGAGGGAGATGGGAGAAGAGGGTAAAAAATTAAAGTAAATATATTTTTGGCTAAATTACACTTTTGGTCCCCAAATTAATTTTCAATATTCAATTTGGTCCCCAAGTTTTTAAAATGTTCATTTTGGTCCCTAAGTTCCTAAAACTTATTCAATCGAGTCATTCCGTTAAGTTGACTAACGAACATGGACGTTGACCCTAAAATAATGGTCCCCAGATTGTTTTTCAATGTACAATTTGGTCTCTAAGTTGTTTTTCAATGTTCAATTTGATCCCCAATTCCGACGGACCAGACGGGGTCAACATCCATGTCCGTTAGTCAACATGATGGAAGGACTCGATTGAAAAAGTTTTAGGACTTAGGGACCAAAATGAACATTTTAAAAACTTGGGGACCAAATTGAACATTGAAAAACAATTAGGGGACCAAAAGTATAATTTAGCCTATATTTTTACTCTTAAGGGTATTTTGGTTTTAATATTTTAAAAAGAAAAAGAAAAAAAAGAAATGAGTAAACACCCAATTAGGTTTGCAGTTTGTTGATTTTCTCTCCTTTTGTGAGAGCTATGCTTTTCAGGAGTATTATGTTTTTCTCCCTGCTTGTGAGAGCTATGTTTTTCTCTCCATTTGTGAGAGTCTATCGTTGCTGGATAAAGAAGATGAAGGAATTGTTTCTCTCCATTTCTCTCCATTTTTTATTGGCAGGTTCTGGTTCCCAGGCCTGCCAGAAGCCATAAGTATCCTTAGTTGGAACTGCCGAGGCATGGGTAACCTGTGTGTAGTTTCTATCCGCAAATATCTCGTTTGTTGTTATTGACCAGACGCGTTTTGTCGTTTTCTCTTTTTAATTTTGGTTTTTTTAGTTTATGCAAATAAAGTCGAAGCATCGACCTTGATCACAATTTACGTGATGAGGGAGGATATTTCTTCAAAGCTAAATTTTATAGTTACTCTCCCAGACTTCAGGTATAAAAAGAGGAAGTCCTAGGTCTCCTTTAAGAGGACCAAGTTAATTATAGGGCTGTTATTTCAAATTGTAGGAGTCTTTTATCATCTTATGTTAACAACTCTTTGTTATAGTTTGCTAGGAGGAAAGTCTATATAGTTGCTCACTTTTTGTTGGGGGTGGCTACATATATTGCTATTCTCCAAATTCGTGATGATGTTACCAAATGTATTGCGTTCTCCATTATTAATGAAATTGCTTAATTTTTCTTTTGTCAAAAAAAAAAAACCCCAATTTGGTCCCTGAAATTGTGAAGAGTCTATCAACTTAATCTTTGAAATTATCGAAATTCCAAAAGTGTCCCTGAATAATAAGTTAATATCAATCTTGTCCCTTATTTTACTCACTTAATCCTTATTTTACTCACTTAATATCAATTAAGTTCCTGACACTGCTAACTTAAATCAACTTAGTCCATACGATTTTCAACGGAGGGACTAAGTTGATTACCGTTTTACGATTTCAGGGACTAATTTGGAATTTTGATAATTTCAGGGATCAGATTGATACTACTTCACAATTTCAGGTATCAAATTGAATGTTTACTCAAAAAGAAATGTAGGGTTGGATGGGGTAATTGTAGGGGTACATGTAGCAGCTCCCTATTTCTTTTGGGCTTCTGGGCCGGCGTATAAAAGCCCGCTTCATTTTAATTTGTTTAATTAATTAATAATTATAATTATTTCATGCTTCTATCTAGTTAGTACTGCTAGTTGTTGCAGTTGCAGTAATCTGGGATCGGATCAGTGAATCGGTATGGGTAGTGAGGAAAGGTGGTGCGTGGTGACCGGAGGTCGAGGCTTCGCGGCTCGGCATTTGGTGGAAATGCTAATCAGTTACAACATATACATCGTTCGCATCGCTGATTTGGGATCCACCATTGAACTCGAACCCTCTGAACAATTGGGCATTCTCGCCCAAGCTTTAACCTCTGGCCGTGCCCACTATATCTCTCTCGATCTTCGTAACAAGGACCAAGTCTTAAAAGGCAACTCTCACTCTTTCTTTCTCTTTCTAATCCCTCAAACAACGACATTAACTGAAACTTTAATTGTTGTTATGAGTGCAGCATGCGAAGGAGCTGAGGTTGTGTTCCACATGGCTGCTCCTAACTCTTCCATTAATAACTACCACCTTCATCATTCCGTCAATGTCCAAGGTAAACTGAATTACTCTTTTCAGCTGTTTGAATAATAATCGTTACTGAGATCTTTCTTTTTTTGAAGGAACGAAGAATGTGATCGATGCTTGCCTTGAGCTAAAAGTGAAGCGACTCATTTACACTAGCTCTCCTAGCGTTGTCTTTGATGGGGTTCATGGAATCCATAATGGAAATGAATCATTGCCATATCCACCTTCGGTACCTACTATACACACTCTTTCAAATGTTTTATTTTATGAATTTATAATTATAATTCAGCAATTTGGGATTTGATGTGAAATGTTTCTTGCTCTTGTTATTTATAATGCAATTGATGTTGTTTTTCAGCATAATGATCATTATTCTGCAACTAAAGCCGAGGGTGAGGCATTGGTTATTAAGGCCAATGGGACGAGTGGGCTCCTAACATGCTGCATACGCCCTAGCAGCATTTTTGGGCCCGGCGATAAACTGCTTGTGCCTTCGTTAGTTGATGCTGCCAGGGCAGGGAAATCCAAGGTAAAATGTTTGTTGTTCTTCCTATACATACAGATTTTTAAGTCATTTCGCAACCAAACCTATAGAAGGAATAAGTGTACCTGTTGCAGGATTAGACAAGGTTTCATTTCTGTTAGGTCTGATTTATATTCCACACCCTATTTCTCTGTGGTTGAGCAAAATGACAAAAGTTAGCCATTAGCTTGACTGCTTTGTCGAGCCTAGTCACTGATGTTGTGGTGTAGTCTGTCACACAGACTCTTGCATATGTTTGTGCTAAAGGCTATATTTTGTTTTGCCTATAGATTCTTCATAGTCTCTACTGCATAAATAACTAATCAAACACTCATAACAATTTAATCTTGAATAGGACCCATCTTAGAGTAAAAAATATCCACAAATTGAATGAAATTGGACTGAAACTGACAAGAAAAAAAAATTGCTTCATAAAATACGGATGGATATTGAAAAAAATGGTTATAGACAATATGCATATGTAAATACTTATTAGCGAAAGCTTTTCTCGACTTACTTTTATTCTTTAATTTATGTTTCTCTCTTGACCAGTTCATTATTGGAGATGGCAATAACGTTTATGATTTCACTTATGTTGAAAATGTGGCTCATGCCCATATATGTGCTGAACGAGCTCTTGCTTCAGAGGGGGAAGCTTCACAAAAAGCTGCAGGAGAGGTAGTAATGAAAGATTTATCCTTATTTTCTTAGTCTGTTTTGTTTGTTAAGTGTGTAAATGAAGATTGACAGACACACAGAGAAGGTGATGATGATGATATGTTTGGATGATGCAGATCCATTTTTTAAGGGTTTTTGGTTCTTCACTAGTGTCCCCCCTTTATGAAGTAAATTTTTGATAAAGTGGTGATGATATGAAGTGTAGAATTTCTTCTTCCGGGCAAATAAGAAAACATTGAAAATATACCTTTTAGGAAAGACTTTTCATTTAAACCTAGTTAGTTAGATTCAAAATCAAAATAAATTATTGCATTTGGCATTTCTTGTACTAAAGGATGAAAAAAGGAACCAGGTTAATTTGCATGTTAAGTTAGCAAACTTAGCAAATAGCGATATTAATGTAGTATTTTCTTGCTAATGGATATTTATTTTGTAGGCATATTTCATCACGAATACCGAACCTATAAAGTTTTGGGAGTTCATGTCACTGATCCTGGAAGGTCTTGGATATGAAAGGTAGTTTCTTTCATATTGGTAACCATTAGATTTTTCTTGTTCTCATTTTTCAATTGTGATACTCCCTTAATGTAAAACCAAGGGTCCAGACTCACGTGAATTCCACATGAAAATTGGCAATGGTCTATTTATTAATAATTTGCTAAAGACACGAATTTGAAATGCTCAAAGGAAATATTTATAATCATACAGTAGACCTTAGTCAAATCCTAATCGAACAGTGAAGCTAAAAATAACTTATCTTGAGATATGATAAAAATTCCTAAATTTTATAAAATAAAAATAACCTAAATTATCCTAAGTTGTGATACTCGATCTGCATCACCTCTTTATAGTAAAAGCAGACGTGCTGGCAGTTTGGAACTGTCAGATTATTGATAAACTTTGTTTTGTGACTATACTCAGACTAAAGCTTATACATCCTTTTTATTTGTTTTGTTATATCATATGAAAGGTGCAAATTTAAGTTGGAATTTGACATCAGCATTAGGCTGAATGTGCTATCAATGCCTTTTCTTCGTTATCTAAGTTTATGTAGTTTGCAGGCCAAGAATAAAAATCCCTGCCTTTGTTATCATGCCGATTGCACATTTAGTGGAGTGGATATATAAGCTACTAGGCCCTTATGGGATGAAGGTGCCACAGTTGACACCTTCAAGAGTAAGACTCCTGTCTTGCAGCAGATCGTTTGATTGCTCAAAAGCAAAGGATCGCCTTGGCTATGCACCCATCATAACATTACAGGTTCTATGATGTTTCAAAAAGTAATAAGATATTATGTGCTCTATTTCTACATGAAGGTCATGGATGGTTTTGTACTACATTGAGATGCTCACATGTTTATTATTGTGAAAGTTTCTAAGGAACTTCAGTGAAGTTGCAAATTTCATGCATATACCAAGTGATCTGCATCGCTTATGTTGTTCATGCTTTGAAAGACTAAAAAATTATGACAAGTTGTCCGATTAGAATAATATGGAGTTAAGATTATCTAATATATTCTCAAATCAAGTATCTGATGTTTCAGTGCTTAAAGGTTCTTACATCTATTGCAGTCAGTGTCTCTGTTAGTTCTAGTTCTTGCAAGGATACTTACCATAATGTGATTGTAATTTTTCTTGCAGGAGGGTCTGCGAAGGACAGTTGAATCATACCCACATTTGAGGGCTGAATATCAACCTAAAACTAAAAGAGAAGGTCCCTCAAAAGCTTCCATATACCTTGGAAGTGGAAGAGGTATGAATAATCAACTATTTATTTGACTTCTTTGTTTGGGAAATCTGCAATAGCTGTTTGTTTAATGTTGGGTCGGGTTTGTTGTAAAGGAGAATTAAACTATTACTAGACATCTAAAATAGGCACATGGCTGCCACTCTTGCATGACTGTACCATATGGTTGAGTCGCTTGAGTGACTTTGATTGTCTTATAAATCAGGCCAGATTATGAACATGAACATATTGGTAGCCATGTGAGACATACATTTATTTTTCAGGACAATTAAAGTTGGTAAAATCGTGACAGGTAATGCAGACAGTTGTAGTTTAGGCTCACAATAGCCGGTCTTTATCAAATACTGTCAATTCTATATATTTTGATCTTGATATGAAGCATTCCATTTTAAATTTGTAATACAACATGTTTATGGTTGATGTGCAAGCTCTAAGGAGCCTGAAACAACAACTGAAATCTGAAGTTCAAATTTTGGAGTTCATAATCTAATTCAATCCATTGGCTTAAATATTAAAATGGTTATCCTCTATTTGCTCGGTCAACAACATTATCAGATCTCTTCTGCTTATTAATTATTATACCAACACAATATGGTAACGAGTTTATGCTGGGAGTAGCTTTATTGTTTATATTTATTTATCTATAGGTTGTAATTGGTATGTTTATTTGCAGTTGCTGACACATTGCTTTGGAAGGATAGAAAGCAAACTTTCACCACTTTGTTAGTCTTGGTTGCAATATACTTCAACTTCATTGCATCTCGGAACACCATCATTACTGCTATTTCAAAGCTCCTATTGTTTATATCAATCTTTTTATTCATTCATGGCATTCTACCTTCAAAAATGTAAGCACACAATCTACTGTTGAAGATGCCCAATTGTCAATTAATATATTGTATGTATGATTGATATAATAACTATAAAGATGATCCATCTGTTAGAAGCCTTGCAGTTTCTAATGTGAAGGTAATTGCTAATTGACGCTTGTGCAGATTGGGGTATACTGTTGAGAAAATGCCCATATCATGGTTTCACTTATCAGAAGATATGTCACATCAAATTGCTCTCTCAGTAGCCTCATCTTGGAATTTTGCTGTGAATGTTTTGAAATCCCTTGCACAAGGAAATAACTGGGCGCTGTTCTCTAAGGTATCTACCCGGCATCGCTTATATTTCCTTGTTATTGTTATTGCTTGTTGCTTTGATGCCTATGGAATATATAAGATGCATATATTGATTTTTACCCGAGTAGTAAAATTCTATTGAATCGCTGAAGAATTGTGAAGATCATAACTTTGGAGCAGTCATTTTAAAATTCTATTTATGTAAAATTTTGTTTTATAAGCAAGCTTACATATCCAGACATTTTCAATTGACTGAGTATATAGTTTGTTAAGTATCAATGTGCTGACACATTTTTGCCTTCTTGATTAATAGGTTGTTTTCTCTCTGCTCATTCTTGACTTCCTTGGAGGCTTCTCACTTCAGAACTTATATACTATAGGTTTACTCTCTCTCTGCCTCTCTACCCCTTCACTCACAACATTTTTGCACATGCAAAATTAACTGGTACGGTTGCCTCCATTTAATTGAATCAATTTCTGCAACCAATGAAATTATGACAGGTTTTCAGTATATATTAATTGAACCTATTTCGGGAATTGATTTGATTTGCTTTTATTATTTTACATTTTATCATTATGAGAGGTAGTTAAAGGCATAGTTATTAATCCTGGTTAGCGGCCGACCCCCGAAACCGCTATAGCAGGATAGCGGGAGCAGGATGGCCGCTATTGCAATGTATATACACTCAAGCTAAAAAATTAAATATACACATATGTAAATTCTAAAACATATCAAATTACCCAAAACTGCAAACACAAACTCATAATTAATAATTATAAGCTATAATCTTCATGTCAATAGCAACAAAAGTCAAAAAATTATCAAATATGAAGCAGGTAGAGGTGAAAATGATTTAATCTATGTCGGAAAAATCGAAAATACCCCCAAATATGAGCATTAGATGCCCATTTGAGGAGGGGTAAAAATGAGTTCTTAACACACTTTGCTGGAGCAGTTGCTATTGCTGCTATTTCCCGCTATTCTGGCCGCTATAGCATTCGCTATTAGAAAACACTACGTTATTTGAGCACCGTAGAGGCCAGGGGCTGATCCGCTCCACTACGGCACTATAGCGCACTATTAACTACGTAGGTTAGAGGTAGTTACTAAATACTAAGGGTAAAATAGTCTCTTCATTTAAATTCAAATCAAATGCTAACAAATCCTATTAAATTTGATCAAATTTCTAAAACATAAGAAATGAAATCCATGGAATTTTAGAAATCAAATCATTTATATTTTTAACATTTCAATCACAAGATTTAATCAAATTTGATCGACAAATCAGACTATTTCCTTTTTTTTATAGGCAAATGTTAGTAGTTAGTTGTTATGTTAATTTTTCTCCTTTGCCAAGGCTTGAACCTTGGACCCCCTGCTTCTCCAACTCCTTTTACCCTTAGTTCAAATCCCCAAAATAGACCCCCCCCCCCCCCCCCCCCCCCCCCCCCAAAAAAATAGACTATTTCTTGATTTTACACATTCCAAACACCCTCATTGTGAATGTTGAATTTGACTCCACATTTCTGATGGTGGCAAGTTTCGTTGTTACCTAATTGGATCACTTTTTTAGGGGACATCTAATGCAGTGGCTGTCGTCAGAAGACGAGCCACTGCCTGCTATTACAGATTTGGATTTGGTACAATTGATAAAGTGATTGCAGAGATCCTAGCTTTACAAAAAAAATTGTATATGCAAAAATAATGATACAAAAATATTATATCCTTCTTCTTCATGACCATAGGATCATGACTGCAGGTTCATGCAGTCATTTTTTTACTGTAGAGAATCCTGGTCCCTGCTATTATGTGTTTTGTTTGAATCTACAGTGCCTGGATGAGAATGATACTAATACTAGTTTGTTCATCTCGTTGTTACAGGACTTACCTTTGCGTTCGTAGCTTTCTACCTTTATGAAAAGAAGGAGGAAGACATTGATGGCATATTTATAAAAGCACATTCTTTCGGATGCAAGTTGAAATCCAACTTCACCACGAAGTTTCTTTCTTCAAAGAAGATTGATTGACTGCTTGTAGCCTCAAATGTTTCTTGGATAGTTTTGTGGGGGGGGGCGCGGTAGTTGCATCTTCATTTACTCCCGTTGAAGTTCCATGTAAGATTGTACAATAATTGTAATTTCATATTTACAAATTTTGTTTCTATTTTTTGAAAATTCTAAAGTTGGTTTGACGAGTTGTACTCAAACTATTGGAATTTAGAATTCTGACAAAGGAATTTTTGTAGAGTTATTAAAGTTATTTATTAATTAACTGTAGTAGTTATTTATTAATTACTACGGAATTTGACCTATGTTCAATTCGAGTGTTTTAAGTTTTTGCAAGAACAAGAATGGTAAGATCTGTGCATAAAAAGTTTTATACTGTCTTAACTAGGGATAACAATGAGCTAAGCGAGCTTGGTTGAGTTAAAGCTTACTTTAATGAATATTCATTTGTCTCAGGTTCAATTCAATAAAAAACGTGTTAAGTGGTTTAAGTTTCAACTCAATGTAAGCTCGTGAGCTAGCTTACAACATGAAAAAAATCCACAATTGTTCAATGTATAGATGGCAACAGTGTATATGATGATGGATAAGTCATAATTATCCAACTCTCTGACTCAATGTGTGTCACTGCCTCACTCCCCATGTCTCTGACATTTGCCGGTTACAGAAGAATCCAAGCCAAGGAGTGTTGATTTGTCAATTGTCACCACCCTTTAGGTTCGTGAATTTATCCTTCTCTTTTGAATATTGCAGATCACATTTTTGTAGGCCTGCAAAGTGCAGAAGCGTCTCTAATCTAAATCTAAACCAAGTAGAGGTGCAATATAGGAATGTAGTAGGTGCTGCAACCTGGGAACACTGGATATGTAACCACTGAAAGCCAAAGACAAATATAGTGTTATTGAACCTGTATTTTGGTTTTTATTAAATTTAATCCATGCCTTGTACAATATTCTGATCAGTATTCTCCAAGTGTCTCTCTATTCTTTTCTATTATGTACTGCTCTTCTTCCCTCCTTTTGCAGCTTAGCTTTTGATCCGTCAATGTCTCCATCCGTTATTTAGGGCACTAGCTAGTAGCTACCTTTGGCAATGCATGTTGTGTGGTGCAATAGCATTCTAGACTCGGGCTGTGCTTTATAGGAATTGAGTAAAAAGTCCACGGATTCACTATGCGTGCCAACTGTTTAGTGCAGAAAATATCGAATGCTATCTCCACAGAGCATGAGGTGAATGACAATATAAAGTTAACTTTTTTTTTGTCTATCTTCTTTCTAAATATATTCTGTAATAACATTTATTGCAACATAAAAAATGAAGTGAAGTCAACTATATGTGACTTTTTTTTTTGTTGGGTCTATTACTGGTGTTGTATTATCACTGGTTCACACATCATCCTCACTTAGTCACTTGTAAATTAAAAAATAATAATTATAGATAGACATGTAGATTTAAATGTAAGGAAAGGGATAAGGGGCTGGCTTTGGAAGGGAGTGGTATCCGTGAGAAGAGGACAAGAAAGATCAAGTCACAACTGACACGAGTGAATTGCCAACTGCAAGCAAGCTTTTCTATTTTCATTTTTCATGCACCATCACTTATCACTATTGAGGGTGGTCCTGTTTTCTCTCTATCGAAGGCCGTGGCGTTTTTTGGAGACGGGCTTCAATTACGTGACAAAGACACATCTGTGTACAAAGAGGATTTAGTGCATAACGATTGTGATGATACATATACTGATTCATTTGGTTGGATTACAAAAATAGGTTGTGGCTTTTGAGATACGAATTTCAAAAGAATGTTGAGTACAGAAGTGCATACTGTTAATTCCTTTATTTTATGTTAAATTATATGAAGTTGACTATCGAATTTTAAGCAAACTCTAGTTACCTGGCACAGGTTGAATCCAGGTATTATGTACAGATCCCATCAACCGGTAAAAAAGCTTTTTAAAAAAGAGTAATTATATTTGGACAAAAACGGTGTCCAACAACGAATAAAAGTATTTAAAATATCTAAATTATATGTCCAAATATCTTTACTCTTAACAAAACATTCAAGTATAAAACTGTCGAATTAATACATATAATGTTGGTTATGCTAGAAATTACATAAGATCAGTATGCTCCCTGCAAGTGGAAGCATCTTAGCATTAAGGGAAGCCCAAAATCGTGAGAAATCTCCATTGATGGATTTTTTTTTGGTCAACCATTGATGGATTTAAGTGAGTAATCACACATACATAAGTCTGACACTACATTTTAATCCAAAATCTTAAATTACAAGTAGGAGGATCTTCCTGCTTATAAGTTATATACTTTTCATTTAATTAGTTCTTAATTCTTTATCAATGTGAGACTGTTTTTTTCTTTCTTTCTTTTTTTTTCCCAATAAAACTCTCACTCAAGAGTTTTAACGTTACTGTATTTCAAGAACCAAGATTCGAACTCAAAACCTCTGATTAAATTGGAATAAACTTATACCATTTCATCCAAGCGCTATTGAGTAATCAATGGGAGATTGTGAGACTTCAAACATTCGTACTTAAATTTTCAATATATATATGAAATTCACACTATTTTTTTATATACATCCTTTTTTACACATATTTTATAATTATTAATTGAAAACATTTTGCTTCCAAAACAACAATAAATAAATGACCGATAACCATAAAATAAGTATAAAAATATATAAAAAAAATGAGAATATAATTACTTTACACTCAATTATATAATTCCCTCATCATGTTTTTTTGAAAAATTTCACTAGCATTTTCTATATGTGCGGTCAATTCGGTAATCAATGTCTTGAAAGGACTGCGAGAAATTCAAGCAGTAATGATGCTCGACTTTAGCCTCATGAGTTATGATGGCAGAAATAAAATCGACAATTACATAAAATCAGATATAGGATCATTTTTTAACCAAACCTTGATTAATTTGCATATATAACTAGAATTAACAATCTTCTCAACATTAAAGAAAAAGTGTGCCTCGTTTAGAGTTGCTAAATTCAATAAGTAAAGCTGAAGGTGCGCTATGTCCAAACGAAATCTTAATTTGCTTTTATAAAGTATTAAAAAGTGTATATAAAATAAGCTACAGGCAGTATGACATTGAATTTCAAATTAAGCTTCACTCTGCTTCAGCGGCGGATCTTCACTGTAATTTTTTTTTGGGGAGCCGTTAGTTACTAACTTAAAATAGTATAATTAAAATTCATATAAATCATATTTAATTTTATCAAAATTTTAAAGTATCATATTAATAATATTACAAAGTAAAAGTAAAACATATAGGTTGAAATGATATTGTGTTCGTTATATCTGACATGAATTCTCGATTTAGTACTTATACATAAAAAATATATATTAAAATGATCCCTATATGTATAAAAAAATATCCGTTTTGTCCCTATATGAAGTAAAAAATTATTAAATCAGTCCTTAATATAGTGTACCGTAGGGACCAAATCGAGAATTCTTGTCAAGTATATAGACAAAAATATTACTTTAACCAAACATATAAAATAAAACTTTAGTTATATTTAAAGTATGCTCTTCATTCTTTCAAAGACTTCTGAATCAAAACCAAAATTTGAAGTTGAGACCTCAAATTAATTTCCCTTGGTCACTAAAATCCTTAAAATAAAATTTTCAATTTGTTAAAAAGAGCACACGTACCATCCATTCAAATTATAATTAATAATTTTTTTCAGTATTTTTATCTTTAAAAGCAAATCTTACTCCATGTGGAAACTTAATAACTCTTATTAAAACGTTTAATGCATATGTTATTTTTTCTGATTTTTTTCTTTTTATATTTGAAAACAAAACCATGAAAATAAAGGAGCTAGACTCTAAAAAATTAAAAAAACAAAAGAAAAGGAGGAGAATCAATACATGGCAGGGTCGCATGCTCCTTCTCAAACTCCATGGCCCAACGTCGACGACCCGCTACACAAGTAGTACTATAAGCTAAGAACAATAATAATAAAAAAAAGACGCAGAGGACGGTAGCATCGAAATTCGAAAAGCAAAAGACGCAGGTCAAGGGGCGAGAAGATGGTGCTGGCGGGGGGAGCAACTCTAACGAAGGTCCGCCTCTGCTCACAACACAGAATAGTTCCGGAGCGACGGTGAGCGTTTTGTCGGGTCGGGTCTACTATCAGAAGTGATTCATGGTGGTACACATAACACCCAACACCTTTGCGCTCACTTTAAGAAAAGGGAATACTCCAATTTCCAAACTTTTCCAAAACACAACCCACATTTCAATTTGATTGAAGACCGAAGAGGTGCGGTTACACTACTTTACTTTGACCCGCTTTTTCTTGTACCCACATCACATGCAATTGAATCAATTTACAAAAGCAGAGATTTTTTTAAAAATAAAGCACCATAACCATAACCATAACAAGAAATTAAAATGGATCCACTCTTTCTTTCGCATACACATACACACTGATTCTGACAGTGACTCTTCGTCAGAGAACCACATTCAAAAAAATTCCCTTTTCTTATATTGTTATCTTCTGTTCTTTTTCTCCTCACTGCATAACAACACAAAACAAAACACATCATTATTTTAATCGTAAAAATTCATTCTTTGTCTCCAACTCTGCAACCCCTTTACTTTATATTCCATTTTTATCCCCCCCATTCCTCAGAGGAACCTTTTCAACTTGTTGAAATTTTCAATTTTGGGGTCGTTTGATTTGGGTTTGCTCTATATAAGTTGAGCTCTTCCCACAATCAATTGCTTATTTTTTAATCCGTTAATTCATTCAGTGGGTTTTTTTTACCCTCTGAATTTCAAGTTATATATATGCTTTGTGGATTTTGAATTGGTGTGTAATTGGTAGATGCTTTGGTTATAAATAATAAGAAAAAACTTGTTATGGGTGGTGATGGTAGAGTTGAGGTTGTGATTGGAAAGGGGTGTTCAAGGCTGTTTTCGTCTTCATTCAGAGGTTTGCAACCATTGGAACCAATGTCTCCTGCTTCATCCTCTGTGGCTTCAGAAGTGAGATCACGTGCTCCTTTTGCTGGTCTCATTATATGCGTCACTGGTCTCTCTAAAGGTTTGGATTCATCTTTTCAAAATTTCATCTTTGCTTCATTCGGTTTTGTTGTTTTTGCTCTTGTTCATAATCATCAACTTCCATGCTTCGGTTGAGAAGGTGTAATTTTAGTTTTTCTATCGAATTGGTAGTGTAATCATATTCACTTCTCTCTCCCTCTTTCTCCATGGCAAGTTTTATACCATTATCTTGTTGGTTATTCTTTGGATTATTGTTTTGGCAGAAGCAAGGAATCAGGTCATGGAGGCTACAGAGAGATTAGGTGGTCAGTATAGCCGCAATTTGCATCCACAATGTACCCATTTGGTGGTTCAGATATCCTTTCCTCTTTCTAAAAATCATATGAATTTTCTTACATGATGATAGCATATACTGTCATGCACTCAATGGGGAAAAGAAAAACTCTGAAAAATCCTTGAAATTTTTATCTTCTAACTTTATTGCTTGTGGAAGAGAATAAAGTTTTGCACCTTACCAGGTCTTCCTTTTTATTTAAATTTGATTGTATTGTATCACACTATACTTAGAGTGGATCTCTCATGAATCATGATCATGATGGTGTCTTGCCATCAATTTTCCCAAGCATTGATATTCCTATATACATTTTGTGCTTACTGGTTCAGTGCTGTCATGAGATCTTTAACACTAAGTACAGCTTTGGTGGACGCAAGTTTGAGCATGCGCTGAAGCATGGAGCAAAAAATGGTCTCTTTGTTGTCACACTGGGTTGGTTTGTGGATAGTGTCAGGAAAAATGGTAATTGAGCTCATTTGTTTCTTTATATCCACATGTTCTGGATTTGTTAGCTTTCTTGGTGATCGTAATTCAGCCGTGCCCCTTCTCATATTTTGTTTCTTTTCACATCATGTTGAATTCGGGCTCTTTAGCAGAACATACCTGATGCCCAAAGCATCTGTCATTCTGTCTAATTGTATTTAAAAAGAATTATACATTCTTGTTGTGATTACAGTCAGGGTGCAGTTTGTGCTGATTTGTCTGTCTAAATACTGCTGCTCATTTGGAGGACAGTGGTTTTGCTTAAATTGAAATTTAATACATTGACTCGTTTATTACAGTTTATTTTTAAATCAAACGATCCATCAAATTTGGCAAAGGTTAAATTGCCAATCTGCAAAAGCCAACCATTGGCTGAGAATGGATGTTCTGAAACAAATGCTTTATTTTAGCAATAGCATCTTGTTGTACTTCAGTTTTAGTGAGAATTTTTCCCAAGCTCTCTCTCTCTCTCTCAACTCATACTGAACTGTTGTAGCTGGAAGGTTTTAAGAATTTAAATGATACATATTGATACTAGTATTTGTTATGACCTGAATGCATTTACTTTTATCTGCTGCAGTGAGGTTGAGTGAATCACATTACAGTGTGAAGAGTTATGGGGATAATATGTGCTTGGATGATTTTAAACTGCTTCCTGGATATACAAATGCTGAAAATTCTTGTCTTCCTGCAAAAATCAGTGAAACCAAGCATTCTAGTAATATTGAAGAATTTCAAAAATTTTCTGGGAGAGAGTCTAGCAGAAATTCGGACTTAACTTTGTCTGGTTGCTCAATCTATGTTGATCCAAGCATTTCATCTGAATTGCGAAACAAGGTAAAATTATGTATTCCAACAATAAATATCCAGACATTTTGTGATTGCACTAGCTATATGTGAAGTCTTCCATTTGATATGGAGTCTGTTATTCATAGGATAGTCAGTATCAGTTTCCTGTTTCATTTAAGCTAGTGTATTATTCAAGTGCTCTCAGCCAACATGCTTTGCACGTGTGTTAGGTTGTTGAGACTGCCTCAAGAGAAGGTGCTAGTTTGGTGGAACAATGGTTTGTTGGCTGCAATGTTAGTCATGTAGTGACTGAAGGGACATCCATCCAAAGATATCTTGGATACTCTAATAACCTCATTACAGTAAGTGCTTCTACATTTGTATTTCAAGGTTTATCTGAACATTGAAAATGATTTTTTGGAAGCATGCAACTTTCTGAAGCTCAGACTGTTTGCATGAACCCCAATTTTGATTTTTTAACTGTACCAGTACATCTTCTGGAAGACATTCATGTGTTATTATACACTAGGAAGGCCTCTAATTTATGTCCTGGTGATGTTATTTGATATATGATATGTCTCAGCCACTGTGGATTCTCAAAACTGCCAAGGAGAAATATGTGCAAAGGCTTGTTCACATGTCTGCTGATTTGGCAAGGCAAGCTGGCTTGATGCTTGAACACATTCATAATGGCACTTCAGGGCAGGTAATTTCTCAATATAATCCTTTACAATTTTGAAATTCAATTTGTCATATTGTCTGTTTTACTTTCTGGTTAGTATAATATTTTCATTAATATTGGAAAGACTAATATCTCTAGTCATGTTCGACCTCATGTGATACTCAGAAGGTGAGCAGGTGTCTATGGTCGGTAGGGATATAGGATCTCATTTCTAACAATCAAAATAAATAAAGTCATTTATCAATTAAAATTGGGATGCTGATATCAAGATTAAATTTAAAGTTACTAGTGATAAAGAGGAATCGGGTAATTGATAAAGATACTTTGTTGTTTGTAGTTGCATATTGAAATGACTTGAGACTATCAGGCATTTGGCTCAAATGGTGAACACGTATGATTTTGGTCCTAATCTTCAATTGCCAAATTAATGTGTAAAAATGATTATGATTGTTTGTTCTTATGATGGTTTGACTTGAGGATCTTTGTGGTGATAATCACTACACTACATCACTTTTTATTTATTAAAGCCTAATTAATAATAACAATGGCAGAAAATGAAGTACTATTTATAACACATGGATAACTTATTTTGCCTGTAAGATTAGTGAAGATGTGGACCTTGGTATTATTAGGGGAAGGATATACTTAGGTCAAATAAATTGGCGTTATGGGATTTAACTGTCACATAGTGATTGTACTTTTTTTCTAATATTATGGTACTAAAGGCAGCAGTTATAGTTTTAAGTAATAGTCAATACCTTTATCTTATTTTATTATCATATGAAGTGTTAAAGCCCCAGATTCTCCCCCCTTTCATGGAATTTGATATGTATTTTATTGGCATATTAGGAATCAATAAAGCAAAAAGTCCATGACGATCTTCAGGGCAGTGAAAGTGACGTTAGTTACCAAGAAAGACAACAGATTGTGAATTCTGCAAAAATTGGTGTCAGAAATCGGCGTGGTCGTCGAATGCAGGTCAGTGAATCGTCTCTGTGGAGCTTGACCTGAACACCTACATGTTATGGTCTCTAAAAGTACAAACTCTTGCTATTATTTTTTCTTGCCCCAATTGTAATTGTATGTTTAAGATGCCACAACTTCACCTCTAATTTTAGCTCTTTACTACCCATGTGATTTAAGTTAATAGTTCAACACATTTTAGA
This sequence comes from Echinosophora koreensis, assembly GCA_035048595.1. Lineage (NCBI taxonomy): Eukaryota > Viridiplantae > Streptophyta > Magnoliopsida > Fabales > Fabaceae > Echinosophora > Echinosophora koreensis. Next base: position 5,254,809 of record JAPCYP010000001.1, on the reverse strand, counting down.
GACTTACGAAAGATCTTCTTCACACTAGAGATTTCAAGTCTATGAACCTTGGGCATCACATTGGAATATTTAATTTCTAGTTGTGTCATCCACTCCTCTTGAGTTTCTTGTCCTTTTCAAATTAAGTATATGTAAAATTTGTAGAAGTATGGCTGGACAGAATGCCATAGTTAGAACCTGCTTGCTGATATTTTATAATTTGCTCTGAAGATCATCAACTGGTTAATTTTTTAAGTCAGCTACCAAAGGACTTTAAACAGCTGCAAACCTGATTCCTAAGTGACACGTGGAAAAGACAACTTCATTTTGTTCTACTGTTTGGTATATACTTGGTTTTGTCTGCCCTTTTTATTCAGAGTGGGTGTAAGGGTAGCTGCTGGGGTCTGGAAGATTCTGCCTTTTATTGTTTGAGCATGGATTGATTGATTGTTTGATTTGAACATGGATTTGCAGACTTGTCAGACTCCAATACGTCCTATAACACCCAACAACCTTCTAGACTCCATCTGCTGGTCAATATCTGAGCCAACTTCAACTGCTTCCATTTACACAGACTCCTCCAGTGTTGAAGATCCTAGTCAAAATCGTACTTCAATATTTTTTGGTGCAAAAGATGATGGCAAAGATTCTGAAGCTTCATTTTCAAACTCCACTCGTCCTCTGACAGAAAGGTTGTTATATGACAAATTACTGGATTCTTTTAATCCTTTTTAAAGTTCATTATATCAAATTTATGTACACAAAATGCTGTACAAAATATGTATGTCATTTCTGTTGCTATGTTCAAATAGTTGAAATTTGACTAGAGGTAAGAAGGGATTAGTCTGTCTTTCTAGTCACTTGAAAGGCTACTTTCTTGATAAAATTCACCTTATCCTTTCATTTTTGCGGCTTTTTGCAGTGAGAAATCTGAGTTAATATTCAAAAACCATTTTTTTACCATACTCTTTCCAATCGACCGGTTTGCTGAGATGGGACCTTCTTCAAGAACATTTTTCAGCCATAATGGTTTTACATGTCTTCAAGTCTTGGATTATATCCATGCATTTTATCAGGTACAAGTTTTATCCTTTAAGAAATTTGCATGCCTTAATAGGTTTTCCCTTTTAAATTGGTATCTATGGTTTATGTTGCACTGCCACTGAACAGATAATGGATTGAATGATGTACTTTTTTATGATAGGAGAACATGTCAAGACAGGAAATAGAAGCTGCAATTCATACTGATTCAAGACATGCAGATAGGCTTAGATCAGTGTACTCCAGTAAGGAAACAGCAGATTGTGGATATGTTATGTTCAAACGGATTGAATTCTTGGGTAGTCGAACAAGTTTTGAAATGTTAAAGCGTGTAAATGGGGACAACAACTCCAATGTCTATGAGCTAATACTTAGGGCGTAAGGTAATTCAGCTGCCAAGTTACAATGTGAATGACTAGTAACCTGCAGCTTCTAAATTTTATTATGTATGTAACATGAAGATATTAATTCTGATGGAGTTTCTCGTATTGGTAGGTAGGAATGACAATTTGTATCTTACTCATTGGGTATTGTAAAACTTACCCACGATGGATAGGGTAATTACCTGCATAATGGGCAAGGGTCCGAGTACGGATAATTATCCGCAAATTTGAATGGGTATAGGTATGGGTGCGGGTACGGGTACTATGGTACTCATCCTGCCCCCCGCACCTGCATATATGTATATGTAGATATAATTATTAATTTATTTATTTATATTATTAATATACATAAAATGTATCTATTCATAAATGTATAATTTGAACCCTTCACACTAAAATTAAGGTAGTTGGTACAATTTGGTTCAAAAAAAGTAGGTGGTACAAATACAATACTACAACTTGATCCCCTCATAGCCTGAACATTAACTGTGGTTGTACAATCATAAATTCATAATCTAAGGGCTGTAAAGCACAAAGCCACATTTACCTTGATATAAATATGATAGAGAAAAAACGAAAAGTAAAAATATTTTTGAAATATTTTCTAAGAACTAGTTTGATGTCTAAATTGATTTCAATAAATATGGATAAAATTCATTTAAGTGACCAAAAACATAAAAATGAGAAGATAAGTGCATATTCAATAAAGAATGTCGATAATAATATCACCTAAAAAAATTCATGGGGAATTAACCAGTTATGTTATTTGTATAATCAAATTAGACAACTTTTATAAATGGTTAATGAAGTTCAAAATTATGGTTAATGATATATTGGATTTGGTTAATAGGTACACATGTAGTAAATGAGTACCTCATTAACCATCAACTAAACTACATTAACCATTCATTCATAAATAGTTAATATAGTTCAATAGATGGTTAATAAGGTACTCATTGACCACATGTTTATCCATTAACCAAATTCAACACATCATTAATCATAATTTTGAACTGCATTAACCATTGAGAAAAAATTGTCCCATTTAATTACAAACAAATAACATTTATGGGAATTAAAGTACTAAGAATCAACCTCGTTCGTTTAAAGCAATATATGGCAAAGCGAAAGGCTTCAGTTATACTTGGCTCCACCAGGACTTACTTAAGACACCAAATATATGGGGTTTATGGTTTAGGAAAAACCAAAAACCTCGTTAAATTAAACAAAGCACGTCTTTTACATTAAGAAGCACATGCAATATTGTTGCATGAAAGTCAAGTAACAGTGAGCATAAGTATAAGTAAAGTACTTCTGTTAACTCCCAAATCTTCTAATTTAATTTTTTATTTTACTTCTCACTTATTTTGCAATACTAACACTAGTGCCACAATTTTACGCCCACAAATATAACCTACGGTCCTGTACCATTGATCTGAGACAATTTATCAGATCAATGGCACAAAACAATAGAGTTTTTTGTGGCCACAAAGTCGTGACACTAGCTATTCTCTTACATTCTTTCCCTTCCTTTTCCTTTCTCCATCCAAACCTTTGAAAACAAAGCCTAATCATTTCTACTCTAAAAAAGCAGAAGACTTAAGGAACACCAATCTTAAGTTTTCCCAGTCGTTGTAGCTCATAAAGCATTTGAACTGCAGCAGAGTCATATGAGCTCTTCTTATCAGCTCTAGCTTCTCCTTCACATTTTATACCACTATCATTGGGTATGCACAAGCTAATTGTTGACACAAAACAGTTCTGCCCCTTGCTCCCTTCTAGGCCTCCACACCATTTGAATAGAGTTCTGTTACAAAGGATACTGGTCAGATTAACTCATCATAAGAGTTACACAACACAACTTCCCTCAATTGACAATTTGACATGCAATATTTAAATAATAATATCATTTAAAATCTATTATTTTTCTCATATTAAACCAATCATTTATATGCATGATGATGTAAACATGGTGCAAACAAATTGAAGTATACAGCAATCCCCACCCCAACCAAAAAAAGATTCCTCATGCTTTATCTTTTTCTCTTTTTTTCAAGTCCATATTAGTAGTTGAACCAAGAAAATATGTATAAATTAGTTGAAAGATTCACCTATCTTTATACGTATAAAGATTATCAGGGAAAGTATCAGAAATGAGTGATGGGAAGTACAAATTAGTTGGCGGATTCACCTATCTTTATATTCTGTTGAGTCGAATTCAGGTAATGGCCACTGCAGTTTCTTGCATAGTTCAAATAGTGTGGTCCGAGGTCCTCCCTTCTTCATATTTATGGAGGCAATAACTGTAAAACATGAATTCGCAATGAAATTAGTCTTTAGGTAGATATGAAGTTAATCTATAGGAATCAACCACTTCAATATGCTCTGATTTCCATATGTCAGTTTCTTCCCAACAATTCTAAACACTGAACATGTGAGACCGTGAGTGCATCGGTTGATGGAGAAACAGAGATAGAAGATAAGGGAGAAAAGAGAATGAGTGACCTAACTAAGCATTAAAGCAAGCAACAAAAAGAAGGATAAAGAAAATTCTCCCAGAAGTGAACATTATGTCATTCAGGAGACAAGGCTTGCTCTCAAACTCAGAACGAATTGATTGTGCAAACCTGGGACAGAAGCATTTAAATCAGAGACTTCCATGGAAGAGTCTTTGAGAGGCAAAATTTCAGTAGATGCACTTGCAGTTAAGTTAGTTTCCTCCACTCTGGACCTTTTCTGCGCTACTGGCTTCCAGGAATTTTCATCAGTTAGACCAGGGCAAATACTAGAAACCGCTTTGAGATGAGGTGAACCACAAAGATGGTCAGGATTATCTCTTTTTCTCTTGGACACGCTACTGCCATATGAAATTCCCTTCTTCTGTGGCATCACAAGTATAAGCCAAGTGGTCAGTGAAAAATAAATAAAAATTAATAAGGAAGGCAGCAGGATGCAACATTAACAAAAATAAACTAACCAACTCCACATAATAATTTCCACGTAAAAATTAAATCCCTTCCAAGGCAATCCTTGTCATTTCCATAGAAGCTATGCTGGTAAGGCGGGCAGCAAATAATATATGTGAGAATAATTTTGTGATAGTTCATTTCAGTATTTAGTGCCAAAGTAGACACCAGCCATTTATTTTTACCTTGTTATTGAATATGGAATTCTGTCTTGTGGGCTCTTTTACAGATAGGCTGTACCAACAGTTCAGCAATTGAAAGAGAAGAAATTAGAAACTAACCACGGAGAAAGGTAGGTGAAATATTTCAGAGATTTCGTTCTCTTGGCCCACAAGATGTTTTCTTTTTAGGCATGATTAATTTTTGGTGTTTATTTTTATCCATTCTATATCTTCAGGTGTGCATATTTCTATAGTTCATCTAAATATTTGCTATTATTATTTACTTATCCGCCATAAAACTACCACATGTTTTATCATCAGGAGAAAAATTTAACTTCTTTTCCTTGGAAGCATCTATTAGTTTCTTTTTCAAAAAGTAGCTGAAGAACAGTTCCACTAGTGAAACTAGGTCATTTAAGTAACATTAGCTTCAATGACCCAGATTATGACAACTTGTATAGATAAAGCCAATAATATATAGACATAGCATATAGAAAACCTTAGAGCCAAGGCAAAAGACATTCAGAAGAGAACAACAAACCTCGAGTTCCTTCAACAAATGAAAAGCGGCTTCTCCTTTTGCAGTTTTTTCATTTGGCCCCTTTGCCTCTCGAACCAACAGGGTATCATGCAGCTGTACACTGAGCTGAGCATGCACCACAGATCCCTTCTTTGTACAATTTTCTTTTATAAAACACCGGAGAGAGTCACATAATTGATTTAGTTCACGCCACGGAGGCAGTTCGAGTTTATCAGGAGTAACAATGGGAGATAACAGAGGTTTGAAAACTTTCCACACTTTGTCAATATTGAGCTTGCTATCAATTAGCATAGCCCCAGCAATACTTTCCACTAGATCTCCAAGTGGCTGTGTCAGGTATAGGAAATGATCAGTAAAGATAATTCATGACAAAAATAAAAATGGCACAACTACAACAAAAATAAAACCAAATATACGGTTGAAACCTCATATTGAAGGAATCGATTTGATCCATAGACGAATTCCTTTAAATAGAAATTCATAAAATATGGATTGATTTGATTTTAAATCCCTTTTATTTAAGTTGATACAAGTAGAAATCCGCTCAAATCTGGTCGGGCCACCACCAAACCAGAAGCTTTGTTGATGAGGAGAATGAAACGGGCGGAATTGGACTTATAAAAGATGGGCTTCTTATTGGACCTTAGGGGCAAGCCCAAGTCAATTGGAACTTTGGGCTAAAGTCAGAAATTCAGTCATGCAGCTCACACAATAGATGGCAAAGAACTGCTGGCTACTTTTTAGAAGAGCTTCAAAGAAGAGTTCTATGTTCGAGCTTGGGAGAATGTATTCATTCCCCATTACTAGCTTCCAACCTTGAGGACCGGGTTGAATTTCAAGAGAGTGGTATTGTTAGGATAGAAGGGTAATCAGAATAATTAGAACAGTTTAGTTAGGTTTCAGCTAAATAAATCGGTGAAGAGAGAGTAAGGGAGAGGCACATGGAGAATTGTTAGTTAGTGGGACCGGGAACCGAGCAAAGCTCAGTTGTGAAAGGGGAAACCCTTTGTGAAGATCACTTTCCTATTACTGTTCTGTTCAAGAATTCAATAAACTCGTTCTTTTCTTTCTCTTTTCCTGATTTCTGATCTTGGGCAGGGTACCTAACAGGATTTGAGTAAATTTGATTTAGTTTTAGTGTTAATTATTTGATTAATGATTTTGCCTTTATTAGTTTACCCTTTTTTACCTATTCTAAGTTAGGGTAAGAAATTAAAATCATTAAAATAAACTGAATTAGATTCATCTTTAAGGTGCTGCATGGCAATTGTTTTGCAAATAAATTCTAATAATATTGTTCATAATGAGTTTCAACTTTCAAACATAGGAATCGGTTTCTAAACCAATTCGAATTTATTCTATATTCTAATGATTCCAAACGCAATGTAAGAGAAAATTCTAATAAGTAATAACAAGGATATAAGTAACTCCATATGTAAAAGAATTAACCATAATGATCCCCATAAGAACTACCTTGGGAGCTCTAGTGCCTGGGATTGATCTGGTATCGTTCTCTGATTCAGAAATGATCTTTACATATTCTGATATCTGGCTCAGCAATAATCCTGAGCCATGCAGAAGGTGCGGGTGAAGGTTTCGTCTGACAGCAACTTGAGCAAAATTTTCATTACTGACAGAAGCAGAACGCAAGTCAGTCAATTCCCCTGGATCAATATCTGTGTGGCTCTGATAAAGATGGCATGTGATAAGCAGGTCCAATACTGAGTCGCCAAGAAATTCAAGCCTCTGCCATAATTTCAATAAGTTAAAGGAGTATAATATTAAGGAACTTTCACATGTTAAATATTCAATAAATTACTCCATGATTGGTAGTAGATCACTTGTGAAAGGAATATATGAAACTTCACAGTTACCTCATAACAGCAGCCAATCCCAAGTTCTTTCTCAGACATATGTGTGATTGCCTCCAGTAAGAGTCCCTTGACAGAAAATTCATACCCAATTTTCATTTCAAGGCTTCCAATCTCATTAACTTTTGGCACATATGCCCAGAGAGAAGCAGCAGTTATGGCTTCATCAACCAAAGATGGTTCAAGTTCGGCATCAATCCCAAGCCACTTCAGCACGTGAAGTGCAGCATTCAATCCACCACCCACATAGTATGCTCCTATCAGAGCTTCAACACAATCAGCAATAGTCTTTGAACACATCCAGCGGTGACCCCTGTCACATAACTTCCCAACCACAACTTTTGGATCTTCAGTATGGAAATTTCCATCTAAAGGCACTTCTTGGGTTTCCAACCCACATTCACAACAAACAGGGTATATAGATCTCTGTCCTGGAGCAACCCAACGGCGTGGCTCAAATGCTGAGTCTCGGATATATCCCTGTTAGACAAAATGGCAAAATGATCCAGCATAAACTCAATCGAATGCTTGTCCACTTCTTAAAACCCCATAATTGAATTCTTTTGGTGGAAAAAAACCCCCCACAATGTAAGTCGTACTCTACTTAAACTAATAGAAGAGGGAAATACAAAGCATGATGGTCAAGACATTGAAAGGATATTTCTCAAATTTATACTTTTTTTAACTGCAAACTTGTTTAAAAGAATGAGTATAGCATTCACCAAAAATAGCAACAACAAAGAAATGAATCAATTTCCCCACTTGCTGAATTCAAGCATGCTTTCCAATATTGATACTGATTCATCCATAATAATAGACAGATAAATATTAATGACCTAAATAAATATTTTGTGCTAAATCATATTTGTTAGGAATAAAAAACCATTCCAGTGCCTGCATCTAATGAATTCAAAGGTTTTTTAACATGGTATCAAAGTTTTCAACAGTTGGTCAAGAGTTTGATTGTTTCCCCATTCTCTTTTTTCTTACAATAGGTTCTCTTCTTAGAAGGAGATACATAAATAAATGATGGCACTGGATAGTATTGGCCTAGTGGGTCTATGCTTTGTCCATGCTTCCTATCCTTTTGGGCTTTCTCATAATCAAGTGCACTAGAAATAAAAAGAAAATCATGAGGTGAACTAATTTCTTGAAAGTAGCAAAATAAAATAATAACAATCATAGTAAGAACTACCTGCAATTTGTGATCTGTTCCTCGTTTATGTAGGGTTGAATTACAAACAGCTAGTGATCGCATTGCCGATAATTGTCCTTCATGTTTCTTAGGATATTTTAGAAAGAGGTGACAGCTCACCGCATATTTCAGAACAGAATCTCCTAGTAACTCAAGACGTTCCATTGAACATTTTTCACAACATCTCAAAGTTGTAAGTGCTTCTAGAATCTAACATTGGTAAAAAGAAAAGAAGCAAAAGAATATTATAATAAAAACAGAAAATAAAGAAAGAGTATCTTATCCACATAATCGGATCACATAGGACAAACCAGAGAGCTAGGTATCCTGAAATTGCTAGCATGACCACCTATCTCTTCTCTAAGCTGACTGGATAACATGAAGGATTCAAGATGATGCATCAGCGATGGTAGCAAGTAAAATGACCTCAAAACATCTCTTTTAACATCAAGAACACAGAGAAGCTCAGGTGGAATGTGAACATGCGCGGGCACCTTTGAGGTTACAGGGCTAATTTGTGATGCCTTGTCCAAACCATCTACACAACTCAAAGAAGATATCATAATCTGAATTTTTAACATGGTGCACTGAAATTGCCAACACATTTTCAATTTTTTACAACATAATAAATATAAGTAGGCTCACTTTGATGTAGGCTGGATTGTGTATTTCTTATACTTGAACAACACCCTAAGCACTAACAGTGTCATTGTCAACCATTTCATGATTATTATTTGTGTAAATTATAATTTACCTCACTGAAGTTCTTAAATTCAACATCAATGCACCAAGTTTAAAACCCTACGCTATAACCTCTTAAGCTTTGGTGAACGTACCCCTCAACCCTTGATGATTTTAAAACACTCATGCTCATCCTTTTGCCTCAAACACATGAAACTTGAAACCTCAAACACATGAAACTAGAAAAACCCTTTGCAGAATGTCTTATAAAGTTTGCAGAATGTTTTCAAGTTCAGCATGCACGCGAATATGATCATCCACTGTCAGTCGACATAAGTTCCATTTGTGCCTAACAATTAAAGTCTCTCGGTCTTTTTGAATCGCCACAGGGTAAAATGTGAAATGCAATTCCATGAGTACTTCAGAGGACGGGGTAAAATGTAATTTTAAATCAAAATTCCTTGAAAGCATAATATAGAAATGTCAAATGGCATTCATTACCATATTCAATTAGAATCAACTAACCTTCCTCGTGGAAATTCAAAAGAAGATTGTGTGGATTATGACTTTGCTTCAAACGTAACAAAGGTTGCCCTGGATGTCTCAGTGTAATCCCATACCTGATCAACGTAGTCAAGTACATTTTTAGTCTAGGAATGGCAGGGAAATAAAGTTAAAGAATAGTGGGAGGTGGGGTAAAGTAAATCATGGACCTTTTGTTGTAGTAATTTGAGAAGGTTATATGCTCCTTCTCATTGTTTCCATCAAAAGGACTTTCAGCAGATAGGTTAATATCTGCTTCAATAATACAATATATTTTCCCAGTGTGAATGGCCAAAACTACCACATTTTTTATATTATTAACATCGACCATACAATTAGCAAAGTGAATCTTATTTGTGCCTTCATATTCCACCTTTGATGAGTGAATCTTATTTGTCTCTACACATTCCACCTCTGATGAACTGGCATCACAAAGTGACATGATTTTTCTGTCATCATTACAATCTTCAGCAACCAACGAAAACTTCTTCCTTAAAAATTCAATAGCAGAAGCACAAGAATTGATTCCAGGCCAATTTATTTCCAATGATTCCTTACACTCATTCAGTTTCACAAGGGGTAGAAGCAGATATGAGTTTTTTGGGCTCCATAATGATTTTGCATATTTCTGAAGTAAAAATTCCCTTTCTCCCCTTGCTGATTTGGACCAAAGAACCAACCTCCCAAACAAACCATTGAAAAAGAGCTCATGGAAGCATTTTGCTTTCATTATCTAGTGGAAAACAGAGAACAAAGCATTAAGTTAACTTTCAGAAGAAACTATGATTAATGATCTATTCTACGACAGATCAAACATTATTTATATACCTGTTCAGCATCCAAATCAAGTTGCCCACATGAAGAGACAGAAGCCTTCACAATCTTTGAGATCAAATAAAGATCTACTTCCATATTTCCCACATCATCATCAAGCTTTGACTCGATCAGAAGAACAAATCCAGAGTAAATTTCACTAGCAATATTACATGCAAAATCAAATTTATAGGCATGAAATTTTGCTCCATCAAGCTTGTCTCCCCATGTACCACATAATGCACGAATGCTGGTTGTGCCATGTAACTCCTTTCTTTTTGTGGTTCCTCCAAATGCCAAAAACAAAACAAAACCAAAATGCATCAGCACAAGAAATTCAATGCTTTGAATGACAAACAAAAATCTGCAGGCCCCTGTATACAAATATATGTAAGCAGGAATAAATGCAACAGCTAACATCAGTAGACGTCCAATATCATCAACTAAATAAGGGGGAAATGCGCAGATACCATTTACCCCATTTTGGAGTAGGCAACTTGAACCTTTAGGTCCAAGTGAAAGGTCAATAAACTTTTCAAAACCTGCAAACATACCCTTTGGTCCACCAATTAAACAGAAATCATTCATCACGTGTGTTCAATAGCCTCTCATTTGTCCACATTATTTAAAAAAAAAAATCTTTTAATTTTTCAAAAAATAAATACATGGACAAATGAAAGACTACCAGGTGTATTAATGAACATGTACAAGTTATGTGATGGACAAATTCAGTTTACATGGATAAAAGAGGTCTTCATGCAGATCTTATCAAGTTTGAGGACTAGTCACCCAGATTAGAAAGTTCATAGTGGTAATTTTTCAAAACGGAGTAAAGTTCAAGGGTGTCTCAACATTTTTCACAATAAATAATTATATCATCTATTTTTCATAAATAAACAAAGAAAGATGCCACATAAATACTATTTCCTTGTGCAGTAGAGCATATAGTAGCAAAAAGGATTAAAAAATTATTTTCAGGAAAAAAAATTGTGAAGGATATTTGGAATGTGCTCTACTGTTGCTTTACAAGTCTAAGACCTAGCCTGAGCAGTATCGTACATTATCTTGAAAAATATATGCTAATAGTAATCGCAAATTTGAAATTTAAAGAAATACTTCAGCACAATTTATAACCAAAGATAACAAATTAATCAGCAAAACATGTATACCTGCTCCTGAACTTGGTTCTTTGTTTTTCACAATATTATCAGCTTCTGAAGGCTCTTTAATGACTGGGACAAGATGATCATTTAAGGCTCCCATTTGATGCAGCTTCTTACAAGCTTCTAAACATACAAGATGTTTTGCCAAATGACCATTTTTTCCTGAGGGACCAACTATTGTTTGGAAAGCTGCATTAGGCGGTAATATTAACTTGCATGTGTAACACCCTCCCACAGGCAGAGTCTCAAAAGTGGGCTTCACACGAGAGTACCTGAGTTATAGAAAACAATTCATATTGCATGCAGAAGTTGTTGGTAAACACTATGCTTCAAGAAGTTAAAAAGCAGACAAGCAATATAGCATGTACTCTTACTTATCACATGGGAGCTTTTCGCAATATCGCTTTATAAGACTAACACTAGAATCTAAAGTGACTGATGCTCCAGTAGAATTGACATAGTATGCATTTGTTTTCCCTTCAGTAAATGCCCTTAAACTAGAACCGTTTTGGTCTTTATTAATAGCTGCATCAGTCATGCAGCGCTCGCTCCTGATGATGTCAAAAAGTTGATTTCTGTGCTTCAAGTTTCCCCTGTAGGTATAAGTGTAATTGTGTAAATAAAATTAACATATATGTACACTAAAAGAGTGTTAAGGGGGAGAAAGAAATCTTCAACATAAACATGTTCTGAATTGGTCGCAAAGAGTGACAAAACCCTGACAATCAGAATACTCACCTCTCCATCATCACAATAAATTGGGAGTTAGGCTGCCTACATCTTCCCCGAGATTGTACATAACTACGAACCGTCTTGGGTAGGTCAAAACGTATAACACAAGAGCAGTTTGGCACATGAATTCCTTCCTCAGCTACATCAGTAGTAAACAATAGATTGACCTAAATAAAAAGGATTAATAATCTATTATGAGATTCTCAATACCAACATTTAATATAATTTTAGAGTAATTTCTATGCACTGTCAATGTAAAGGAGTTTTACACTGACATCCAATGATATTTTGACAAATTGATATTATTGTTGTTTCTCTCTCTTAGTTATTAAAATAAAAGCACAGATGCCAAAATGTTAGTGGATGTTAGTGTAAAACTTTTTATACTGACAGTACATACTACTTTAATCCATAATTTTATTGTACATCAAGTAGTTGTCACCGTGACTTGATTCATATGAATACGATGCAATGACCAAATACCTCTCCAGAGTGGAAAGAATCCAATATCTCCTTCTGCCTCTTAGGAGCCAGTGCATCAACCGATGTATTGCCTCCAGTTAAATAGGAAACTGTGAAGTGAGATATCAAGGAGACTTTCTTTACAAATCTTTCCATCACCTTAGCTGCAAGTTTTCTTTCTACAAAAATAAGGCACGACACCTGACTAGATTCTCTGAAAACATAAAGCAAGATTGATTATCAATTTGCTATGATATGCAATACAACTTTATTGCAAAAGAAAACTATTTATATGACCAGTACAGAAGATCCATTATTCCATACCCAAACGACTGGAAGACTTTAATAAGTTCAAGTAATTTTGGAGATATGTATCCCAAGTCTACTGCCTTTGCATAATCAAATTCAACCTCCAAATTCTTTATGTCATCTGCAGCAACAATAGTTAAAAATCAGGTACAGAGATTATGGCAGAATGCAATGAACAAACAAATTCGTCATTGACATTTAGTCTTAGAGAATTAGGCTTGGCCCTAACTCAACCCTACAAAACCGGCTTGTAAGGTAAGGATTGTCCAAGCCTTATAAGTACTACTTAGACCATATCTCTAGGTGATGTGGGACTAAACACACCCCCTCATACCCAGCACAATGAAGGTGTTGGAGGCTGCAATGAAGGCAGCCCAAAGTTGCCACAATTGAGGCGCCTAGGGGGACCGCAATTAAGGCAGCTTTCCAACATTTAGCATAGTGTCATTTATCCAAAAGCTGTCTAAAAAGTCATGTTACTGTAATTTTTTTGGCTGAATATGAACTAAATAAGAAACCAATAAACTATATCAAGAAGGATCTATTTATCAATGACATTTTGCCTTCACATCAGATTGCTTGTGAGTTGTGACGTCAATGCAGAACGGACAGATGAAAAATGTGCAAATGGACCTCAACTACTTTAAAAAAGAGAAATGTGACTAAAACTCATTACTGACATAAAATCTTGCTAAATATTGAAACATCAATACAACTCTTGCAATATATTAAGACAAATAGAGTTTGTAAGAACTACATAAAATATACTAGTAGCAGATAAGCAAAAATAAAAAATAGACAGTAGGTTGCCTGTATTATACATGAATACTTGCCTTCTCACAAAAAGCATGAAAATTCAAAAAGACAAAAAGCCCAAATACAAAAATAAATAAATAGATTCTATTAAAAAACATACCAAGATGGAGGGATTCTTCAATTAATTGCATTACTTTTTCAATGAAATTTTTACACTGAAGAAAACCTTTTCTGTAAACTTCACACGCTCCTTCAATTTTGGAGAAATTGTCATGACAGATTTTAACAGCCTGCATAAACATTGACAGTTTATTAGTAAATATAAAAATGAAAGATAAAAGTATAACCAACAAAATCAGGAGGCTAATCAATTTCTACATGTACATAAACATGCGCATTTAAAATATGGTGAAATTTCTCCATATCAGGAAGACATGCTACAGAGAATCGGTGATAAAACCAACCAAAAAAAAAAAAGAGACAAAAGTTTAAGTGAGCAAGAGTTGATATTTTTCATTCCTTCAATAAGAAGCCATGGAATAGACAATATCAACCCCAATTTAGAAACAGATTAACACCACCAGTTTCAGGACTCTTGCTTAATTTACAAAATGTTAATAAACTTAGCGTCAGCAATAACACTTTGCTAAGAACATCTGGAGTTATGTCAGCTTTGATCTTCCATTAGAAACAAAAAGAGAACAATTTCCATTTTCTTTTTTCTTTATGGCACAACTTTTTATTCACAATGTCAAAGATTCTGATAAATACCTCATAAGCACACAAGAGTCCAAGATCTTCAAGGCAGTATAGAACTTTTGCAAGTTTATTGGACATACGATTATGCAGGTTCTTAAATTTATTGTCCACATCCTTACAGTTACTTTGCACCAAGCTTTGCAATTCTAACATCAACGCATCAGACTGTCCAAACATATTAAATTTGGTTAGTTTTGTTTACTGCAAGAAGATAATTAGTACAGAAAGGAGGAAAAAATAAAAAGCAGTGTATTTGGTACATAGCCCATATACACGCAACATGCCAACATGACACGAAATACCTTGCACAAGGCTTCAATCCTTGACTTCAAACTCAAAGCAGGGGATTGTGCTTGGTCATAATATCTACAACTCTCTTTAGCAGAAGGAACATATACATCCATCTCTGTCCTATCTTCAACTGTATATCTCTACATAAACAAATCCATTTATCTTCTTTTTTCTGGTACAAAGTTTCACATGTTCACTCGTGAAAAATTAATGAGTCAACATCAAGAAATTACTGTTACCTTAGAATCCAAGATGTTTTCAAGTTCTGATATCTGACCCTCACAATCCATAGTAGAGGAAACACCTACTACTTGACATAATACATAAATACATAAATAGTATATAAAGTAAGTCATTGTGACTCTGGACTCCACTTGACGGTGGAAATGAGAACAACACAAAATATTAACCCTTTAAGTAAGAGAGGAAGCAATCATTAAAAAAATGAATTTTTTTACAGGAAAGAGTTTTATCAGGAGGCAGGGCACAGCAGATCATAGGATAAATATATTGGATTGTAGTTTAAAATTACTTGGAAAATAAACTTGCCGAAAAGTTTCAATATGAAAAGAAACTTGACTTAATGGTTGCATTTGAAGCAGAGACAAATTGCATATCCACGTTTTATAAATTCATTGAAATTGCAACAATGCCTAAAACTGTCATATCATGCAGATAAGGAGAAAGAATTTTCAAATTAAATATATGCAGTGAAATCATAGTTGTCATTAGAATGCCATTTATTGTAAGATTTGGTAACAAAGTGATAAATAGCTGAAGGAAAAAAAAAATACTCTGAAAGATGTGTACAAATAACATGAAGAAAAAAAAAAGGAATCAAAATATTAATTTCAACTCAATTTTAACAAGATTAATTAATATCACATATAAAGCTGCTTTACTTCTTTGTAGAGGAAGGGCAATTGATTGCATAGAAAGCTTAAGAACTGAAGAAAAAATCCTTCATGAACAGAAATTCCAACACAAAAGAAAAAGCCTTCATTTTTTCCAACATAGGCTAATAAGATTCATTTTTTCATCAGGCAATTTAACTCCATGACCAGAAAATACAAGGTATTTAAGATGCTCACCACCTTCAACTTAAAAAACCAGATCTTCTAATCTCAAACTGAGGCTACATTTTATAACAAAGAAGGTAAAGACTTTGGCGAAATTATCATGTCACAAATTGAAAGATCGCAAACATTCTAATAAAATCTATTAATGCACCACTCCAGGTACATAACTTAGTTGAATGAAATGGAATATGTACAAGCACCAGTTTTAGAAGATTATTCAATTTCAAATCTAATACTTTTTCTTTCTGGTGTGGTATAGTAGCTAGAGCATCACCAATTCATTATGGACTTCCTCTTTCCATAAATTTATTTTGTTCTCATCTTCATCAAATTAGCTCTGTCTTGCTTCTTAAGTGCCTCTCTTTTTTTCTTTTTCTTTTTTGTGAAAAGAGAGAGAGATTCAAATTATACAGGACACTGTTTTGATGAATAACAGACTTTATTTAAAATAGAAAAGAATACAGAGCAAACCTAAGTACCCAAAAGAAAAAAAGAAAAAAAGCAAAGAATAATCCTCGGTGGGGTTAGATTGGATAGTCCATGGAAAGCATTTTACAACCCATGGTTGTTTGTCAAAGTTAGCACATGAAACAATTACCTTTTTTACCTACTGGTGATGCTGTCATCCCGAAAATCTTTGGCTTTTCATTAGCTTTGTGATAGAAATCCTAAACCAGCAGAAGACAATAATCATTAATAAATATTCTCTCTTACAGAAAATAATAATAATAATAGGGGGGAAAAAAGATTAGACGATAAATAATGTATGATCAAGGGAAATACAAGAAAAAATTAATGTTTTCTAGCACTCACCTCCATTATTTTTGCATAGGGATGTTTGCCAGTTGCTCTATGACATTCATCAATAATCATCAAGCATATCATCTCTATCCTCACGTATGCCTTTCTTAAGGCATCCAAAAGAATCTGGGGTGTCATAACAAGTACCTAGAAGAGAAAGATATCATATTTATAACGTAATTATCAATCCCGGACAGCGGCATGTAGCATCTGACCCCCGAAACCGCTATAGCAGGATAGCAGAACTATTGCAATGTCTATACACACAAGCCAAAAAAATAAATATACACATAAATGCCAAAACATAACAAATTACCCAAAATTGCAAACACAAACTCAGAATTAATAATCATAAACATAAGATACAATCTTCATGTCAATAACAACAAAAGTCAAAAAACTATCAAATATGAAGGAGGTAGAGGTGAAAATTATTTAACCTAGGTTCCAAAAAACCGACAATACCCCCAAATATGATTGTTAGATGTCCGTTTGAGGAGGAGTAAAAATAGGTTCTTAACACACTTTGTTGGAACGGCCTCAATTGCCGTTATTTCCAACTATTTCCCACTATTCTAAGTGCTATAGCAGCCGCTATTGCTGCAATAAGAAAATGCGATGCTATTCAAGCACCGTAGCGGCCAGGGGCTGCTCTGCTATGCTACGCCGCTATAGCGTGCTACTGCTATTAACTACATAGATTTATAATAAGTTAATAACCACAGAGCTAAGTAAAGAATATTCATAAATTTATCATCATAACTTATGGAATTAATTATTAGTAAAACATGTTATTGAGAATTGAGATTCATGCCAATGGCGATTTGAAAACTCAATTCAAAGCCAAAAATGATAATCTTCAAAAGACAATAATTTAGTGATGTTCGTAAATAGTTGACATAAAAGAATTAAAACATAATAATAAAAAAGCTTGAAATTTCAACACAAGGGGGTAGCTTGAATGCTTTCTACATTGACTCTTTACTTTTAATATATGTAGTCAATAGCGGCCGCTATCACGCGCCATAACGTGGCATAGTGGGCCCTAGGCACTACGCGAGACACTGTAGCGTTGTGCTTTCGAGGAGCGGTAGTAGCGCCGCAAATAGCGGCCGCTACGGTGAAGGCTATGTGAAAACCTCATTATACCCTCACTTTATAGTTGTTCCCTCTTTTTTTGACTTATTGGTCATTTTGGCCCTAATATTCTGAATGACAACAAAATAGGGGAACCACGGACTCATACGTCTCCTCTCTTCTCTCATTTGTTTTCTTCTCCCTCTGCGCAGGCTATATTTATTTTTAATGCTTAGATGAGTTATTTCAAGCCTTGGAGGCTAAAAATTATTTGCTTTATATTGGGTTTGAATGTTGGTAACAATGAACTTTGTTTATTAGTTATGAATATATCTTCAATTTTGTGTATTCTTTTATTTTTTTAGCTTTTACATGTGTATGGTATAAATTTCTTGTATTGTTCCCCAAAACTTCGACGTAGCAGCCATACTGCTACCCACTATACCGCTATGGCGTTTTGGAGGCAGGCCGCTATGCCGTGCTATCCGCAATTGACTACATAGCTTTTAATCAGGGTAGTTAATCTCGGATGGCGGCACGGAGCGGTAGACCCAAAAAATGCTATAGCGGTATAGCGCATAGCGGGACAGCCGCTATTTTTGGCAGGGGGAGGAGGAATGAAGGTGGGAGGTAGAAGAGAGGGGGAGGAGAGCCACTAAACCAGAACTGAAAATGAAATAACATAAAAGAAGGTGAGAGAGAAGAGTGGACAGTAAAAAAATAAGGCTAAAATGGAAAGTTTAGCAGGTATATGTGAGGGTAAATAAGACATTTCAATAGATAAAAAAGGATAAAATAGATAATTGGTGAGTTATAGAGGGTAAAATAGAGAATTTAGCAATTAAAGAAAGGGTAGAATAGGAACACAACATAAAACATTGAACAGAAAGCATAAAAAACCTTAGATCTGAAAGACTGAAATGTAGCAGCCGCAGGAAAGAAGACCAGCTGTGGGAGAGGAGGGGCCAGCCGTCGAATGGTGGCACCGGCGGCTGGGTATGGCCGGAATACGCTCATCGGAGGGATCTGTTACGACCCACGACACAAGAGCGGCCCAGGAGCGACCGCTCCGCCACTTTTCGGCACCATTTCCACCGCAATAGCGGCCACTACCGCCGGGACTGGAAAACGCTCCACCACGCCGTCCGACTGAAAAGCGTGCTATTGACTGCTCTGCTTTTATTACATACCATTTTATCTGTTTAATAACAATAGTTTCGCAAAAATCATCTATTTAACACATTTTAATATATCCCAGACCCAAAAATCAGAGTTGCTTTAAATGTCACAAATTCAATGCTAAGAACCTTTATAAATTCATCCTGTTATTACAAACTAACCAAACAAAATTTCGAATAGCTTTTCCCCACAACCATGATGTTGACATAACTATTCTTAGCTCAGAAGTCAAACCAAGTAAATTTCATTCAGTAAATGAAGTAAACACCTTTACAGACTAGTATGTGGCATCAAACAAAAACAGTATCAAAAACTGGTGGAAGCATAAATCCCTGACAACCACAGACTAGCACTCCACTGTCAAGTCAATGATGAACAAGGATTGGCAGCCATAGAGATAGTGGCAAAGAAAATAGTGCAGATTTTAATTGTGTAATTTGTCATGACTAATGATTAATGAATGAAAATAATGTAAGCAATATAGAATAAGTTCAAGTTAAGCTCTTAAGCTAAATGTCATCAAGCCCAGAACCAATCAATACTGCACAAATCAATGAAAATAAAATCAACCACAAGTGAATGAAACCAAAGTAACTTTGCAATGTAATGATAAACAGGCATACATCGTTGTCACTAATCTCCTTCTCCCAGATCTTTAAATCCCATGTATCCACTCCTTTAGCCCCATAGTACTCCTCAACTTGACAATCTGTAAGATCTTTTATATTTTTAAATTGCTGCAAAGTGGAAACACAGCACCAGTTAAATTTAACCCGTGAATGAATCAATCATACACAATAAGATTAACATTTCACCTACCACATGCCTGCACATACTCAGGTTTAGAAACAAAGAAACTAAAAGGAAGCAAAATCAGAGAAAGGAGAAGTTAAGAAAACATGCCTGATTGACAAGATGAACGGTGGGAGCTAAGAAAATAATCAACTTTTTGACGCCACTAGATTTGATAGCTCGAGAAGCATCTTTAATAAGCATTACAGCTACCAAGGTTTTACCAGCACCTGTATCCAACACTGCTATTATGTTTCTCCTCCTTGCAACTTCAAACACCTCTAGTTGATACCTAAAGGGAAAACCCCAAACACATAAACGAAAATATATAACATTATTCTCATCAAAATCCAAAATTCATATATATGCAACATTAACATCATCAAGTACCAAAACTCAAAAAGGAAGGGCAAACAAATCAAATTGAAAAGGATAAAAAAGAGAGATACAAACTTTATATATGAACTGTGCCAAATAAAAGAAGACGGAAAAGTGGCACCTTCTAGGGTCAATAGGCGAATGAGAATCATCAGCATTGTCGAGCTTGAGACCATCATGGTTCTGGATCTGGTTTTGGTAGAGCCCTGATGGATCCATGTTGAAATTCTTAACAAGAATGATGCAAAGTTTCAATTTTTATAGTAGCCAGTGTAACAGGCAGCAGAAACCACAAGACTGATCGCTCGATCGGTCAATGGTGGTAGGTTGTAACAAACAGCATTAACATGGGAAACCTCGAGTAAGAGACCGACTGAACCTAATGTCACTGCCAAAGGAAAATAACGTGTAGAGGTCCCAATTTGTGCGCACTTATGATATTTGTACATAAAATGGGACGCAAGTTTCGGATACCTTGATTAATCAGACGTAAGTATTTGATTAATTCAATTTATTAGATAATTAATGGATTTATTTTTTATAATTATGCAAATATTTAGTTAATCATATGTAAATATCTGGTTAATTCAGTTTTTATATGATTAATAGGTCATCATGAATTAACCAAATATTTGCATGTGATTAATCATATAATAAACTGAATTAACCAAATATTTATACATGATTAATCAAGGTGTTCCCAAATGGGTGTCTCATTTGGGTGTGCAAATAACATTTCTATTTTTTTGAGATGAGTCCCGATAATTCATGTGGGTTAAAATTCCACTTGAATTTTGTAGGATCTATATGAATTTCAATCAATCAATCAATTAAAAAAAAATGTATTGAAAAGAGTGTGTTAAATAATGTGCTACTAATATTTAACGTATGTGCATCGAAACACCTCAATGGCTATTTGCTTTTAGTAAAAGTGATTTTGGAATCCTCATTGTTTGCTTTAAATTTTGCTTCAATAAAATTAATTCTTAGTTGGGTAGAGTTTATTTTAAGATAAACAAAAATTTCTAACATTTTCATTTAAAAGAATTGATCCTGTATGTGTAGCCTATAAAATTCTTTATGTTTACATCTCAGAAGTAATTTTACTTTATCATTAAAACAAAACAAATTCTTCTAAACACACTTTTAAATGTATTATTATCAAACACAGTCAATTTTTTTAACATCAATTTTTTCAAAATCAATCTACCAAAATTTAAAATAAACCCTTGATAATCAGAGAATGAAGGGCATGTTTTGTTTCTTCATTATTTTATTTTTATTTGAAATATGATAGAGAAAAAACTATCGGGTAACCGGGTTAAATATTAAAAGAAACAAAAAAAAAAATTTACACCATTTTCTTAATTATTTTTTAAACTATTCATATTTTTTCAACCAATGAAAGTTGGTTTCTCAAAAAGACCAAAACTGACTTTCCTTCTATGTTTTTACTTTTTTTATTAATTATTAAAATAGTTAAATAAATTTCAAAATTTAAAAAACAAACAAGGTACCAACTTCCCACGAAAAATGTTTTCCCAAAGTCGATATCTGGGAAATGCTAACTTCCCTTATACTAATTTTTTTTTTTTTTTTATCGTTTGGAAGTTGGCTTCCCGGTTGTCAACTTCTTAAATATCTTTGACAAATGTTTTTATTTTTTGTGGGAAGTTTTATTTGTCAAAGATATTTAAGAAGTTGACAACCGGGAAGCCAACTTCCAAATGATAAAAAATATATATATATAAGGGAAGTTAGCATTTTCGAAATGCCGACTTCCCAACAATTGAATAAAGATGAATAGTTTTTATGTTTCTCAAAGTATCCTCCTATTAGATATGTCTGAGAGTAATCTTTCGCGATATTGCCTAAGACCTAAATGGGGACACTCCAATAATGTTTTTCTCATGCATATAAATCCAATTATTGAACTCATGACCACAGGCTTCAGGACCCAAACCCTTTTTCACTTAACACACATTGGTAAAGATGAGTAGTTTGAGAAATAATAATTTCTTTGGTTTATTCAATATTTTTGTCAGGTTTTGTTTTCCTTTCGAGTTTTACTAATTTTTTTTTAAATTCTAAAGAGTTTATTTTTGATATATTATTAGATGATGTTCGGGCAATCTTACCTAAACAACTATTTTTCATGGTGAAGAAGGGAAGCGTAGGTGTGTGGGTGGTTTACACAGAGCTAATTTACGAAGTAGGTTTTTGTCTTTCACGCGATTTATGAGTGTCGTGGTTGTTTTCGAGCGTGGTGGTAGGTCCAGCAATGTGGCCGCAAGTGGGTTCTAATGCGGTGATGGGATTTGAGAGGTTGTGAGTTGTGATTACATGGGAATAGTTTGCAGTTTGGTGGTTGATTTGGAGGCTTTTTTCTTTTTGGTTAAGGTTGTATGAAATGAATAAGAAAATGTGATCAAAGCTTGGTGTTTGGGGAGACGAAGTTTTTTTTTTTTTTTGAACATCAAGTGGGTGGGGGAGAAGAGTGTGATAGCGAGGGAAATGACTAAATGAGAGGGGGGAGGGGAGAAGAAGGGCTTAAATATATCTTTAGTCCCTGAAAAGTAAGAAGTGTGGCTCTTTTACTTTTGGTCACTAGAAATGGGTAGGGGAGAAGAATGTGTCACGTGTCGTCTATGTGTCTCAGCTAATGTGACTTTCTGTTGTTCACATTAGCACTTAACAAAAGCAAGTTAACGTCATAGACTAAAAATAGATTTCCTTATTTCTAGTGATAAAAAATTATTCTTTTTCTAACGATCAAAAGGTATAAAAGCCCCATAGGATAAGTTTAATCTTAAAGGATTATCGAGGAAACAAACAATAGTAGTAATGAAATACCGGACATAAAAATTCAGATTAGGATTATTAACAAGTATAGAATAATGTTTTGGGCAATATAAAAAGAGTTTAATTTCTATGCACTGTCAATGTAAAGTAATTTTACACAGACATCCAATAATATCTTGACAAATCAGCATAATTATTACTTCTCTCTCTTAGTTATTAAAATAAAAAGCACAAGTGTCAAAATATTAATAGATGTCAGTATAAAACTTTTTACACTGACGATAAATATTACTTTGATCCTATATAAAAAGAGTAAATACCATTTTTGGTCCCTGAAAATTTTGGCGGATCCTATTTTAGTTCCTGAAAAATAAAAACTCTTCAGTTAGTCCCCCAAATTTCATTCCGTGAGAGCTTTTAGTCCCTCCGTCATTCAAAGCACGTTGACCACTGTTAAGTGTGTGACGTGTCACGTTAATTGCCAAGGTGTACTGTTAGCATTTTCTAGCTTGCAATTGTTTTAAAAAAAACCGAAATTAGAGGGCCATTTTGGTCCTCGATAAATTTTAAGTGAGCCATTTTAGTTCCTGACATCTTTGTCGTGACCCATTTTGGTCCCTCACCGACACATGTCAACACAGATACACAACTACACAGATACACATCTAAGAAACAGATACAATAATATGACCCATATGAACCATACCAGTTACACATGTCACAAAAGCTAGCTATGGTTGGGTGGCGAAGAAATTGGAACAAAAGCTAATTACCCAACCTAACCTTAGAAGGAGGCAAGCCTTTGAGATCATGAAGGAGGACTTCATGGTTCATTTAAAAGACAAGAAACTATCAAAGGCATTGAAAAAGGCATGACTGGCTGTGGAGGGTTCAGAGAAGGATCAATATGGTAGGTTATGGATGTCATGCCTCACCCACAGGCTCCGCCACTGTTTCAGGGGATATATATCTGTTTGGAGGCATGCAAGGAAGGGTTTTAAAAGGGGTTGTAGGCCATTGATAGGCCTTGATAACTGTTTCCTTAAAGGATATTATGGTGGGCAGCTCCTCTCGGCAATTGGACAAGACGCAAACAACCAATTCTATGTTATTGCGTATGCCCTTGTAGACTCTGAGACAAAAGATAATTGGAAATGATTTCTAAAGTTTATGGAGAAGCTGACATTGATGACCACGTGACTTATAGGTGGAATTTCATCTCTGACCAAGAGAAGGTAGACACTTATACTTATTTATTTGTCAGTTGATATCTCTATTTATGTGACATGTTCTGTTGATGAGTGCAGTTGGCTTGTCTTTATTTAATCTTCGAACCCATTATATGCAGGATAGGCTAGTTCCTTTTCCACTAGTTTAGATTTGTGCAGGATTTGTGTTGTCTAAAATTAATGTTTTGTCCAATACTGATGATTATATAGATTGTCATTGTTTACAATGACTAATTCCATACTGCAAATGAGGATGACCTTAAAGCAGGACTTGAAGCAAGTCATTATGCATGTTTGTTACAATCTGCCCCTTCTAATAGACGCTAATTTTACATATGGTTCATATAGGTATGATTCTGTTGTGACATGTATTACTGGTATGGTTCATATGGTTCTTATAAGTGTATCTATGTATCTGTTTTTTAGCTGTGTATCTGTGTTGACATGTGTCAGCGAGGGATCAAAATGGGTCATGACAAAAATGTTAGGGACTAAAATGACTCACTTAAAATTTATTGAGGACCCAAAATGACCCTCTAATTTTGGTTTTTTAAAAACAATTCCAAGTTGGAAAGTGCTAACAGTACACTTTGACAATTAATGTGACACGTCACACACTTAACAGTGGTCAACGTGGTTTGACTGATGGAGGGACTAAAAAGTCTCCCGAAATGAAATTTGGGAGACTAATTGAAGAGTTTTTATTTTTCAGGGACTAAAATAGAATCCACTAAAATTTTTAGGGACCAAAAACGGTATTCACTCATAAAAAATATCATTTGACAGGTTAATGTAATCTGGATACTATTAATTAATTGAATTTGTTGCAATTGGGATCACAACGTCAAGTGGTGAATTTTTTTCGTATTTAACCAATTGCTCACAATTTCACAATTTCAGGTTGACCATAGTGGTCAAGTAAAATTTTAAAACAAAAGAGTTACAAATCCTTTTATTTAGAAAAAATAAAAAGGATAAAAGTTAAGTATAATTCTTTTTTGTGGTTTTCCAAACCCATTGTAAATTGTAAATCTAATATCAACTATCTCTCGACCTACTAAACAAGTCCATGACAAAGAAGAACCAACAAAGTTGAGTTAGTAGATGTCCTCTCACAGAAGGCACAGAAATCCCAATGGGGTAATATGAAGGGGAAGATTCCATTGTCACCAGTAATCCCCACAAGAGCACATCCCACTACTGAAATGATGAAACCGATTTGCATCTCTCACAACAATCTCTCGCTGAAAAACCTTGGATATATATTTGATTGCATTATGGCAATCTCCACACACTCTAAGGTTTTTAATTACCCTTAATGTGGTGGATGGTGGAGTTCTTATAAGCCCATAAGCAATTGCTAGTTTCTCACTATGATAATACAGAGCACTCTCTTTTTCTTCTTCTTCTATATCAACAAGTGCCAAGTCTGTATCAGGAACATACCCTTCTTCTCTTATCCTTTTCATAACATACTCAACCTTATTATATATCAAATCAGCTTCTTCATGTGATCTATCGCCAGCTACAAACAAATGCACCTTGTTCTTCATATCTACCCAACTAAATCCAGGATCCTTCTTTACATTTTTTCTTTTCATCTTATTTCTAGCACTCACTGCATTTTCCCACTGGTTAGCAGCTGCATAAATATTGGCTAAGAGAACATAAGCTGCTGAATCAGATGGTTCCAAGGTAAAAAGCTTTTCCGCTACACGTTTTCCCATCTCTTTGTCTCCCTGAATCCTACAAGCATTAAGCAGAGTCCTATACATTGAAGCAGAAGCTTCAAAGGGCATTGATAATATCATCTTTTCAGCTTCTTGTATACGCCCTGCACGGCTAAGGGCATCAACAAGACAAGAATAGTGCTCAATCTCAGGTTCAATGCCATAATCTTTCTGCATGGAATAAAAATTTTCATAGGCCTCAGATACCAAACCATAATGACTACACGCAGAAAGGACCCCTATAAAAGTAACTCCATCCGGCATTGCACCCCTAGATTTCATATCTTTGAAAAGGCAGAGGACTTCCTCCGCATTTCCATGTTGAGCTAATCCTACCATCATGGCATTCCACGAGGCAACATTCTTTATGTTCATTCTTTTAAATAAACCATATGCATCTTCTATGTTACCACACTTGGCATACATGTCAACAAGTGATGTCATGACAAAAGGATCCAAAGCACAGTTCAACTTTATAACATTTGCATGGATCTGCCTCCCCTGTTCCAATGCTGTTAGAAGAGAGCAAGCCTTGACAAGGGTAGCAAAGGTATACTCGTCAGGTTGCACTCTAGCATGTCTCATCTGATGGTATGTAGAAAGAGCATGCTCCTCATCTCCATTTTCAACACATCCTGAGATCATAGTAGTCCACGCAACATCATCTGGCGAAGGGATCTCACTGAAAACTCTGCGTGCACTTTCCATCTCTCCACATTTTAGATACATGTCCAGAATACCACTAATGACAAATAAATCTAAATTAAACCTCCTTTTTATAACAACAGCATGAATTTGCTTCCCTTGTTGAAGCCCCACCAAGCACCCAGCGGCTTTAGCTGCATTTGCCAGACTAATCTGATCTGTCCTCTCTCCACTTTCATGCATTATAGTGAAGAGCCTCAATGCTTTTTGATAGCTATTACTCACCATGTACCCATACATCATAGCATTCCAAGATGCCAAATCAAATCCATCCTGGTTTTGAAAAAGAAATTCTGCCTCCTCCATCTTGCCAATCTTAGAATAGACATCAATCAGAGCTGTTGAAACAAATGAATCATCCATGACACCAGCTTTTATTGCATGAGTATGAATCTGTTTACTAAGATAGTAGCCTTCTTTAAGAGAAGAGCAAGCCCTCAAAACACTTGCAATGGTGAATTGATCAGGCAATAGGCCACTGCGTAGTAAATCAATTAACAGGCTTATCGACAACTCCTCTAAACCGCTCAATGCACAACCAGATATCATCGTGTTCCATGATATTAAATCCACTTCTTTCATTTGACCGAACATAATTTTTGCATAACAAACAGAACCTGCCTTAATATACATATTGAGAAGACTATTTGAAACAGAGACAACTCGATCCAACCCCGATCTCATAACAATGCCGTGAATCTGTTTTCCCAATTCAATATGGTTTACACTAGCAACAACAGAAAGGATCACAACTAACGTAGTGCTGTCATATGCTACTTGTGATTTGATCATACCTATAAAACAATCAATAGCTTCCCAAGCTTTTCCTGCTTGCAAATATTCAGACAATGTCTTGTTCCACACAATTACATCTGAATCATCATCACACAGAAATAATTTGGTGGCATAAGCTCGAACCTGCTTCAACTGCCATTCAAAAGCAGTTTTACTAACCCCCATAAGAACACTACGGACACTGATGTCATCGGGATGCAGCCCACTCTGGTGAAACGCAGAGAAGAGAAGCAATGCTTCATCCTCAAGACCCATTTCCACATATGCCTTGATCATCACGTTCCACAGCACCACATCCCTCACAGGCATCCGATCGAACAAAATCCGAGCCTCTCTGATTCTTCGAAACTTGGCATATATATTCACCAAAGCACCAGCCACAAACACATCCCATTCCAACCCAATCTTAACAGCATACCCATGAAGGGTCTCAGAAGCCCAAGCAGAACCAGACAGAATGCACATCTTGAACAGAGGGGCCAAAGTGTGACGAGTGGTCAAGACCACAGATTTACGGAGAAGACGGAAAAGGCGAAACCCCTCTTGAGTGTTATCGGTGTCAACATCTCCGGCAAGTGCATACGCAGCAAGAATGGCGTTCCATGTAACGAGGTCTCTTTCAGGCATTACATCGAACAGTTGGCGTGCTGAGGAGAGTGACCCGCATTTGCCGTACACGGTGATGAGGTTGTTGGTTAGGAAACGATCTGGGTGGTGGCCGGAGGTGAAAATGAGGGCGTGAGCACGCTTTCCGAGGAGCAAATCGGAGGTGGCAATAGCGTGGCGGAGGATGGAAAAGCATTGAGAGAGGGAGGAAAATGGCAAGGAACGAATGGAAGTGGGTCGAGAATGCATGTTGGGATGTCATTGTCGACGTCCATCTTCATGTTGAGTTGGAAAAGTGTTGTTGGTGTTACAGTTAGCTGTTTTGAACATGAGGCACACCATTCTGCTACTGCCATGCATAGAACTGCAACGCATAGTATAAGAGTATACCATATGTATAGCCCAATGTATCCCTTAGCTGTCATTAGCTGTGATTCTGTTAAGAGTCAGTTATCTTGTAACTGACTTAACCTCTTGTAAGCTTCCCTATATATATGGGACTGTGTAATGAGCAAATCAAGAAATGAATATTTCACTCATTCAGTTTGGTTACTTTCTTTCAATTTCTGTTTCCATTATGGTATCAAGAGCAATTTTTCCTCGGGCCTAGCTCTCCCTTCTCTTCTTAGGGTTTCCAGTGTTCTTCGTTCAAATTCCCAAATTCTCGAAGCTCGCCTCTGCAAATTCATGGCTGCCGCAGCTTCTTCCTCTGTTACAACGTTTGCACCTTCTCTCTCTATCAAGCTAGATGACAAAAATTTTCTGTTATGGAATATGCAAGTTGAAGGTGTGATAATCTCGCACAAACTGCATAGATTTGTGGTGAATCCAACAATTCCTCCGAAATATGATTCTGAGACCGATCGGCTGAGTGATACAGTTTCAGATGCATATGACAAATGGCTGGTTCAAGACCAAATGCTATTCACATGGCTCCTTTCCACCCTATCTGATTCCTTTCTACCTCGAGTTCTTGGATGCAAGCACGCATTTCAGGTTTGGGACCGCATTCATAAGCATTTTCAGGCTCATCTTCGAGCCAAAGTTCGCCAATTAAGATCAGAGTTGAAAACTATTAAGAAATCCAATCGCTCGATATCTGAGTATTTCCTTAAGATCAAGTCTATAGCTGATTCCTTGTTAGCAATTGGGGACTCAATTTCAGAACAGGACCAAATTGATGCTGTGCTTGATGGTTTGCCAGAAGAATATAATTCCTTTGTAATGATGGTTTATGGCAGATCCGATTCTCCCTCCCTCTCTGACATCGAAGCTCTTCTGCTAGTTCAAGAAGCACAATTGGACAAATACAGGCAGGAACTTGCTGTAAGCAATGTATCAGCAAACATTGCACAAACTACTACAGGTCAAGGTAACAATCCTCCAAACAGTTCTCAAGAATTCAGTTTTAACAATGGTGATATTGCTCAGCATAACTATGCTTATGCCTCTCGTGGTGGCCGTGGCCGTGGCGGCCGTGGCAGAGGCCGGGGAAGAGGCCGAGGAGGTGGTGGAAATCGTCCAACTTGTCAGCTTTGCCACAAATATGGACATGAGGCCTATAACTGTTGGCATAGATTTGAGCAGGATTTTGTTCCCTCTCAGCCTCAGCAGCAGTTTGCACCAACTCCAAATCACTACAATGATCATCACACTCAGCCTCAACCTAATTGTCCTTTTCAAGGAAGCACTCAGTTCCCACACCCTCCTCCACCACAACAACCTAGGCCTTCATTCCAGAATACTTGGCACAAACCCAATACCACTACTTCCCAACCTAGTGCCTACCTAGCCACTCAACACACTCCAACTACTCAAGAGTTTCCTGTTTTCAACCAGTTTGACTCTCAGATGTGGTACCCTGACTCGGGTGCTTCTCATCACATCACCTCAGATTCACAAAACTTAGCTCACAGTACTGCTTACTCTGGCTCCGATCAAGTCCATATGGGCAATGGTCAAGGTCTTAC
Organism: Echinosophora koreensis; assembly: GCA_035048595.1. Lineage (NCBI taxonomy): Eukaryota > Viridiplantae > Streptophyta > Magnoliopsida > Fabales > Fabaceae > Echinosophora > Echinosophora koreensis. Next base: position 5,225,020 of record JAPCYP010000001.1, on the reverse strand, counting down.
AATTCACTCAATTGGTTCTACTAATCTCTCTTCTCAATTTAATCCCTCCATTTCTCTTGCTTTGCATAATTTATTACATGTTCCTTCGATTACAAAGAACCTCATTTCAGTTTCCAAATTTGCTAAAGACAATGATGTTTTCTTTGAATTTCATCCTTCTACCTGTTTTGTCAAATCTCAGGTGTCTAAGCAGGTCTTACTAGAAGGATCCCTTGGTGAGGATGGCTTGTACTGCTTCAAGCATCTCCATCTACTCAAATCCTCTCTTGATTCGGGTGCAGGTTCCAAGAACACTGCTTCCCCTCATCACTCTCATTCTCTTGTACATACTAGCAGTTTCAATCTTTCTGCAAATAATAGTAGCAATAATGATGTCTCTACTTTGTCAACTTGGCATTGTAGACTAGGTCATGCACACACCCTAGCAGTAAGAAATGTTCTCTCATTGTGTAATATTCCTCTCTCTACTAAATCAACAATTGAATTTTGTGTTGCTTGCTGTCAAGGAAAGTCACATAGACTTCATGCTCCACCTTCCCCTACCTATCATAGGCATCCTTTTGACTTGATTCACACAGACTTATGGGGTCCTGCACCCTTCACCTCACATGGTGGATATCACTACTATATCACATTTGTGGATGCTTGTACAAAATTTACCTGGATCTATTTTCTAACACACAAATCTGGTGCACTACAAGCCTTCCAACAGTTTTATAAACTTGTCCAAACTCAGTTTTCCACCAATATAAAGGCTGTGCAATCAGATTGGGGTGGGGAATTCAGACCTTTCACCAAATATCTTTCATCCCTAGGGATCATTCATAGACTCACTTGTCCCCATACATCTCACCAAAATGGAACCGTAGAAAGAAAACACAGGCAAGTGGTTGAAATGGGACTAACTTTACTGTCTCATGCCTCCATTCCCTTGAATTTCTGGGATCACAGTTTTACTACTGCTGTGCACTTAATAAACAGGCTTCCTACCTCTGGCTTGCCCAACTTTGTCTCTCCTTATTTTGCCTTACATCATACAGTTCCTGATTACAAGTCATTGAAAATCTTTGGTTGTGCTTGTTTCCCCTTCATTCGACCATATAATCAACACAAACTACAGTTTCGGTCTCTAGAATGTGTTTACTTAGGGATCTCACCTCAACACAAAGGCTACAAGTGTCTGTCTCCTAATGGTAGAATTTATATTTCCAAAGATGTGCTTTTTAATGAACTCATTTTCCCCTATCCTAAGCTGTTCAACACTGTCTCCATTGACACTGCACCTTCCTCATCCTTTCCTTCCTCCATTCCCCTTATATCAGCTGCCTCACCACCTTCACCTCCAACTAGTCCCACCAACCCACCATCAGTTTCTCAGCCATCTGGTACTGTGCTCCCTGCATCTCTTCCTACAGAAACCGCACCATCCTCTACAGTCTTAGTCCCTCCCTCAACCTCTTCCGCTAGCACCCTAAATGTTCACCCTATGATTACTAGAACCAGAACAGGAACCTTAAAGCCTAAAGTGTTCCTTGCACATACTGAACCAAGCACTGTCAAGCAAGCCATTGCTATTCCCCACTGGCATGAAGCCATGAAAGCAGAATACAATGCTCTACTAGCCAACCACACTTGGAAACTAGTGTCTCTGCCACCCCATCGCAAACCAATTGGCTGCAAATGGGTGTTCCGAACTAAGGAGAATCCTGATGGAACTGTGAACAAGTTCAAGGCCAGGCTAGTAGCTAAAGGTTTCCATCAACAACATGGGTTTGATTACAGTGAGACCTTCTCACCAGTGGTTAAACCAGTGACTATACGAATCATCCTAACTCTTGCCTTGACATTTAAATGGGAAATCCAGCAGATAGACATTAATAATGCCTTTCTTAATGGCATCCTTCATGAGGAGGTGTTCATGGTCCAGCCTCCTGGCTTTGAAACTTCTGACAAAACTCTAGTCTGCAAGCTGAACAAAGCATTGTATGGCCTCAAGCAAGCACCTCGTGCTTGGTATGAAAGACTCACTGGTGCACTGTTGGACTTTGGCTTTGTTGCAAGCAGGTGTGACCCTTCCTTGTTCACCTACACTCGGCAGAGCACTCAACTCTATGTCCTTGTATATGTGGATGACATCCTCATCACAGGGTCTTCTCCTGCATTAGTTCAAGACCTGATTAGCAAATTGAACAAGAAGTTTGCACTAAAACACATGGGTAAACCTGATTACTTCCTCGGTATAGAGGTTAAACACTTGTCCAATGGCACTATATTGCTCACCCAATCAAAGTACATCAGAGATCTTCTTCACAAGGCACACATGGAAGACTCCAAAGGCATCTCATCTCCAATGATCAGCAATTGCAAACTCAGCAGGCATGGCACTGATACACTTCCTGATCCACATATGTATAGATCAATTGTTGGTGCCTTGCAATATGTTACTCTGACCCGTCCTGAAATCTCTTTCAGTGTAAACAAAGTCTGCCAGTTTATGTCCAATCCGCTTGATTCTCATTGGCGTGTGGTAAAGAGAATCCTCAGATATTTGAAAGGTACTTCCCATTTTGGTCTTCTACTTCAACCTTCTCAACCGGGTGCAGTTTTCTCCCTAAGAGCCTACTGTGACTCTGACTGGGCCAATGACCCGGATGATAGGCGATCAACCTCGGGTTCATGCATATTTTTTGGTCCAAATCTAATTTCATGGAGCTCTAAAAAGCAGTCTCTAGTTGCTCGCTCTAGTGCCGAGGCCGAATACCGAAGCATGGCCCATACTACCACTGAAGTATTGTGGATTCAGTCCCTTCTTCATGAGCTGCGTGTACCTATACTCACTCCCATGCTATTGTGTGACAATTTGAGTGCTGTCTTGCTCTCTCACAATCCTATCTTGCATGCAAGAACGAAACACATGGAGTTAGACATCCACTTTGTCAGAGAAAAGGTTGTCTCCAAGGCTCTGCTGGTGCAGCATGTTCCTGGTTCAGCTCAACTTGCTGACTCTTTTACCAAGCCATTATCCTCTACTCGTTTTGAAGAACTTAGAAGCAAACTCAAGGTGTTTTCCTTACCTCAACCCCCTTGACTTTGCGGGGGGCTATAAGAGTATACCATATGTATAGCCCAATGTATCCCTTAGCTGTCATTAGCTGTGATTCTGTTAAGAGTCAGTTATCTTGTAACTGACTTAACCTCTTGTAAGCTTCCCTATATATATGGGACTGTGTAATGAGCAAATCAAGAAATGAATATTTCACTCATTCAGTTTGGTTACTTTCTTTCAATTTCTGTTTCCATTACATAGAAAGAGTGAGTTTAGATTTAACTCGAAGAAATCAGTGTATTTACTCACGAATCATTTGCTGGGATAAGATTCTCACGGGGCAAAGTTGTGGACTAAGTTACTAACACCTGTGTCGGCAATGGTGGTTAAGTAAACTTTTTTTTTTTTTTTTTTTTTTGACTCTTATAATAATTATTTTAAAATTCATACATATATATATATATATATATATATGATAATTTACAATTAATTGATGTAAAGAATTTTATTATCAAATTCAAAACCAAGACTCTCATCCCTTAACGAAGGTCTCGGGTTCGAGCCTTGGGTATTGAAAAAATCCTCAGCTGGGAGGGATGCCACCCATCGAGGTGTCGAACAAACTTCCGCGAGAGATTAGTCCCCGTCTCAGATTGGAGGTGGGATACTTCTCGAAGTAGATTGGGAAAAAAAAAAAACCAGACTTCTCAATTTACTCTAAATCGCTTTTAAACTCTAATCGATTAAAAGCGATTTAGAGTAAATTGAATAATTCATGTTTTTTGTTGTTTTCTTATTTTGCTATTTAAATCACTATTTTTTTGAAATAATTTAAATCACTAATTTAATACTTCAAATATATTATTCCATAAATCAAAATATGGATAATAATAGTCACATTCCACATTACATAAACCACAAGTACAAATTAAATGCTTATAAAAAACAGAGGCATTTAGGAGTTTAATTTAAGGTTAAAACTTAAAACTTAAAAGGGATTAAGGCAGCATAGAAAACTTATAGAAAAAGCAAGGCTATTATTACAATTTCAAAATAAAAAATTAGAACCGAGAACAAAATCGATTCAAAGAAAAATTTCATTTTTTTGATTATTAGTTTTTGGTTTCCACATGAGTGATCTGATATGGATTGGATTTGGAAGAAAGAAGCAAATGTAAGCCTCTATCATACTTGAAGCAAATCTACACCGTCCCCTTGGAGTTTTACCACCAATTTCTTTGTAGCTTTAGCATGCAACACTCGTGGTAAGGAGAAGGATGTAAATTAGAATAAAAGATGTACCACAAAGGCCGTGATCCTTGTAGTCCTTGAGTATTTGTTGCAAGATTTAATGCATATTTGAATTAACTCATTTTATCTATTCAAGAAAATTTATAATCCAAAACTTTCTAAAAGAACTTTTAAACAATTATTTATCCAAAAATATGGATTGCAAAATTTGCTATTAGATTGCTCGACATTGATCTAATTTGCAAAGTCATTGTTCTATCGTGTAATTGATTTCTCAGTTACATCTGAATCAAAAGAAGAAAAAAGGAATTTAACGAAGTAAAAATTAGAGTACAAGGTTACCAAAAGGAAAATGTGAAGTCCTGCTGACTAATGTAATCTGATGCTGCAGCTAAACCTTAATGATACAACTTTGCTACAAACCTTCTCTTTTCTTTCTTTTTCTCCCCCAACCTCTTTTCTTTTTCTTTTTGGATAGTGCCTTTACTTCCCATATACAGGGACACAAGAATGACTACAATGTCTACATGTGTTCATTGTAATGAACTTTTAACTGTGTCAAAAAACTTGTACACGATGATATCCTTGGCTCAATATATCACAACACGAAGTAGGCCTGCCTGAGGTTCTGTGAAGTCAAGGCCCTCTTCAAGTAGAAAACGCTGTACAGCTATAGGAAGTCTAGCAGGAGTGCGGGAACCCCTGGTATGATGACCTGTACCAACACAAATATACACCTGCAAACGCTGCTCAGCAGCTCTGGCAGTGCTTTTCAGCACACTCAATTCATGTTTAAGAACATGAATGGCTTCGCTTGCGTGCAACCCGTGTAGGTCTATGATCCTCTCATGTCCTCTTTCATTGCCCTGCATCTCTGGAGCAACTGGATTTCTGAAAATTCAACACTTGCAATGACTAAGTCAGAACCTAACACTTAGAAAACAAATTCGGTAATACAGTTTTCTTTGTAAGCCACTGGATAACAACTTGAAGTCACACACTTTTACTGAAGGGTTCAGAATGTTCACATATCACACCTCTTAACCAAGTGAGACAATTATTATCCTTCTCATTTCTCAATGGCTAGCAGTCAGCATAAAAAATGAGTCCAAAAAGAAACATGCAGAAAGTAAAAATGTGTTTAAAAGAAAAACGAGTAGAGCCAGCTCGTCAAAAGAAAACATGCACAACAATATATACAGGTTGTGTAGGGGCAGCAAAATATACATTGTCATTATGACGTCATATCGGCCTTTTTTTTAAAACCAAAAGTGAGAGCATCAGGGAACAACAAACCTCTGGCGGTAAATAGATTCTTGAGCTTTTCCATGAGCTGCTTTCATATGCATGTTGTGCAGTTGCCCTTTAGCACTTAATTCCTTCGCTAGGGCCTTATTGCCAATAAGATAGGCTTGTCGCGCCTGTTTTCAAATCATAAACAACTCAAAATCTAAGGTCGAGCACTCAAGAACAGGGTTCTGGTAGGGACTTTGTTGTTTATTCATGTTCATGTTGGTATCAGTCCAACTCTTTTTTTTAAAAAACTACTCACCCTATCCTGTCCCAACTTGATTATCTGAAGTAATATGGTTTTTTTTTTTTAAAAAAAAAAAAGAGAGATAAAAAAATGTAAGACTAACTCAAAGGAGGAACAAAAAAGAGGATAGAAAATCCAGGGAAAGCGTGTCGATATGAACCAAGCAAGTAGCCAAAATCATTATTTTACATTCTCGTTCACTTACCATAACTTCTTGAAAATGAATCAAAGACCAACCTGCTCAAAATATGCATTACGTAAGCGTGCATGATCACGAGCCTCCTCCCGCATCTCTGAATACATATTTGCTGCAATGCAAAGTTGTTAAAAAAACACAAGGTAGAAGGAATTCATCCCAAATTGAAGCATAAAACATAATTATTTACCAACGGTGTCACCGGTTTCAAGCCAAACAGGAGCTGCCCGAGCTGAACTACGGCTCTGTAACCGATCACCAAAGTCGGCTCTCCCCTGTTCACCATTGTAGCCACTAGCCAGAACATGAGAACTCCTACTTGAGCCAATAGCAGCATCACCAGAACCATTTTTATCATACTTCCAAATACCAGAATCCTGAGAAGCCAACTTCCTAAGAGCTGAAGCAAAGTCAATAGCACCTCTAGATGGAACTGAAGAGCTAGATTTGAAAAACTGCATGTCTTTGTCAGACAATCGGTAAGGATTGCCACCTTGTTGAACACTATCTACAGCATATTTTACAGAAGCAGTCTGGCCATCTGGTGAAGCAAGTGCAGGAAAGTCCATTGCACTGAGATTGGGAGCTGACAGAGTCTTTGAATTCAGATTCTGATTGAAACTAGCGTCAACTTGAAGCTACACATTTGTAGGGGGAGAAATAAAAAAGAGATAATCAATACAAAGCTCATTGGCATAAGAAGAATCCAAGAGAAATAAGTAATAATGATAAGAGATGATGGTGGCATTCACTGAATGGAAAACAAATTGTACTACTTGATCATATGCCAAAAAAAGATTATGTATCCCAGAAAATTCTAATAAAATGATAACGGTCCCTAGATAACATGAAGCAGTGAACCAACATCACATGACTAAACTCAGAAAGAGTGCAGATCAAAACTAAAAAGCAAGATTATCTCTTAACAACCCACTCCCCCAGTACCAGGCAACAGCGATTAGAAACTGGATGCTAGGTTGCACTTGAATCACTTCACAACTTTATGGGGAGCTGGATCTTTCCTGCCAAAACAAGGCACATGTATTGCTCTAAATACTTAGCATCCATCCCATTAGACGTAGTATTCTACTAAAGCATACTGCATTGCAACATGCTAGGAGATAGATACCATGCATGAATATAACTGACAACATATACATTTTCACAGGTAAAACATTATGAGGCTTATAAGGAACCACAGTTTGACTGCAAGTCAGTTATTACGTGAAGATCAACCTACCTCTAATTGAGTGAGCATCTCAGTGGTCAGATGTAAATCGCATCCATTGGCAAAAAGAAAACTTCTGCAAGGCTTTCTGTTGAAAAACCAGGGAATAGAGAAGCTAAAAATTCCAAAGGATTCAAATCAGTGTCATCAACAATGGAATTCTCAGCCAAAATGTCATTTAAGAATCCTTGTCTAGAGTAGTCATCATAAGTAAGCCCCTCTTGACCACTGCTAACATGCTGGTTGGTACTCCCAATTGGCCTATCCCAAGGTTTTGTTGAAGTGTTAAAAAAGCTTGCTGAAGATGTGTCCTCCCTGTAGCTTGAATTGGATAACCTTAGTTTATCAGCAAAGTTGTTGCCATTAATGTGCTGTTGAGATAATTCCTCCTGCTCATTTAATATATATCTACTTCCTTTAGAAGAAGGAAACATTGAGGCTTCATTGTCATCAAGTATGGATAAGCCAGCTAAAGAAAGGTTGTTAAGACCTTGGGACTCATCTTCTCCCATGACCTTGAAATCAGGGGTTATATCGTCAGGGAGCTGGCACCGCCAGTACTGGTGCACCTCATCATCAGAATTATTTGAAATGGATGATCCTGATCGATCTAAAACAGCTTTCCCAGGAGCTCCAGCAGTAGTGAGCTTGGCTGTCGCATCAACCGAGCTAGTAGTTCTAGACGACGGTGATCTGAGAGAAAAAGGAATAAACTCTGCTGCATTTGGATTCAAAGTGGTTGCCTTGTTTGGACTGCTCAGCTTTGCATCCGCGTGGGATCCTTTCTTGGATATGTTCATTATTAACTACAATATGGACAAAATAACTACAACATAGATAGACTCTAAATACAGTAACAGCACATGCCCAGTCAGCCTCCACCAAACCCAAATTGATCCTGCTCATCGATCAACCAGACTGCCATATAAAAAAAAGGGGGGAGAAATGAAATTTAGCCACAAATTTCAGACATCATGTACTAGATAAATGAACTCAATAGCATACCAGATAACATGAACGTGCCAAATAAACAACTCAATATAGAAGAGGGGTTACAAGTATTTAGCAGTGCAGTGCAGTGTATGATGCGTATGTAGTATAAGAGGCATAAGTTAATTAGGCTGAATATCACTGCAAGCAACTACAGCTGGCCATTTACATTACTGGTAGTTGGAACTTGGAAGTAAACCCCTTGTAAAGCTAAATTGAACAGCAAAGGGACTATGCAAGAGTTACACAACTTACACCAAATCTTACAAATACGCCCCCACCACCCACCCAAAAAAAAAAATTTGGAGAACACCGACCAATTTTAGGGTTAACACCCTAAACTTTTCGATGTAAATAATTAAAAATGTTATAGACAAATTCTAAAATAAATTTAACAATAGAGAGAGTTCTTGTATACTGACTACCAATAAACCCCATAAAACAAAAACAAAAACAAAAAAATAGAAATTCAGAAAATTCAAACCCGAAACATCAAAGAAAACAGATATATGGTAATGAATTGAACCATGAGCACGCGAAGAACGCAAGCTCCCGATACGGAAGCCGCAAAATTTAAGAGATCAAGAGCAATTCAACGCCTCAGAAAATTAGAGGAAAACAGACCCAATAACTAGAAAAGCAATCAAACGTAACAAAAGCAGCGAATTACAGAAAAAATGAAAAATTTAGTGAGAAGGGTAAGTGAAAGATCTGAGATTTACGCAAAGAAAATAAAAGAAACTATTATACCTTTGGGAATGAAATGAAAGAGATCCATGGGCATATGGAATCAGATGGTAAGAGAGGGAGAGATGAAGAAGAAAAAAAATGAAGCTAATTCAGTGGAAATTGAGCTTGGAACGGAACTATCTACAGTGATTTTGATTAGGATTACGATTATCCTTCTCTCTCTTCCCTCCCTGTGTGTTATTTTTTTCTTCTCTTCTCTTGGTTAGGTCTCCGCCAATACGAAGCAGCAGAGACAGCACCAGCACCACAAAAAATACTAAACAGGACACCCAACCTTTCGCCACTCGATTTGACTTTCGCTCTGTCTTCACCCTTTCTCTCCCTGTAATGTAACATGACTTTAATTTTAATATTATTATAATACATTATTATTAATTATTAATTAGGGTCTTCCTCATGAGTACCGTAAGAGCCTTGATTAAGGAATTAACGAAAGAAGAGTTTATATTAGAAACGTAAGAGTCTATTTGCTTTGTTTTTAATTTACTGCTTTCAGAAATAATTATAAAATTATCATCTTATTTTTATTCTATTTCCTGTTTTCAGAAATTTTTACAGGAAACGATCAGTCTTGTAATTATTTTTGAAAACATGAAATGAAAACAGAAAACTGGAAACAAAGCAAACAGACCCTATGTGTAACATTTTTCAAAATGTTAAATACACTGTTTTCCTATACAAATTTTTCTTTCGTGATTCCTTAAACAATATCCTAAAGGTATTCGTTAACATTAAAAATTATTTAAAAATGTACTTTTAAGTTTTCAATATATTTAATATATCACTTATAAATAAAGATTTTATAAGTTTATTTTTTTGGTAAACAATACTTTATACATTTAATGTATACGTTTAATTTCTTAACTAATATCCGTACTTTAATTTTTCTTGGCCTCTTGTATTGTAATAAACAAAGTTGAAAGAACCAAATTTTATAACAGAAATATTCTGAAATAAATTTGGAACAGCTAACTTAAATCTATCATATCAATAATTTTTGCAATATCAATATTGATGGCAATTCTGTTGGTAAACTGGGTAAATCAAGATTTGGGGGTTTGTTTAGAAACATGGTTGCAGAATGATTTTTGGCTTCTCAGGCTTTTGTGGATTCACTGCTTGTTTAAATGCTGAGCTCCTAGCTATCAATCATGCTCTTAACTTGGGTTCGAATAGAGGCTTCAGATATGCGGATCAGATTCCCAGCTTGCTTTGCACCTAGTTTCCAATGGAATTGGGTCTTTTCATCCTCATTATCCTCTCATTAATAGTATTAGGGAGCATATTTCTAGGCCTTGGAATCTGATTATCCAGCACACTCTTCATGAAGGAAACTTTTGTGTAGATTGGCTTCCCAAATATTGAGCTGCCATGGATCAACATTTTCTCATTTGGGATACCATTCCTGCATCACCTCTTGCTTGCTGATGCTATAGGTGTCATCAGGCTTAGACCTTAGTTATTTCCTTTTGTCTTTACTTTCCTCTTAATAAAAAAAATATATCAGATCAATAATATTTATTAATTATGATAAATTATAATAAGTATATTATAATTAATGTTATAACTAATCTAATATGCTCTAATTAAATATAAAAATTACTCATCAACTCAACTTAAAAAACTTGAGATCACAAAAAAGGTTATGCGCAAATGGACAACTCTATACTCACCCCTGAAGAGAAGTATATCAAATAAAATATGTCCTATATATGATCCAAATCCTTTTTTTTTTCTCAAATTTTTTTTAAAAAAAAAAGTCCCCCCTTTTTTTTCCTTCAAACATTTTGTTTTTGTTTTTTCTTTTATATGAAAAAATGAAAATCGACTAAATCAAGTAGCATTTACTATTTCTTTGAACTTTTCATCATGGTAGCACTTAGGTATCCATATCTTGTCTCCCATATAAGGTGCTTTGTGTCCTTAAACCTTTTGTGAGACCAAGATGCGATTTTAATCCCTAAATTTTTTCTGGAGCACATTTGATCCCCAATTTTCGAAAAGTTGCAACATTAGCCCCTCTATCTACTTGTCGTCAGTTTGCCGCGTAGCATGCTTAGTTGGCATTTGTGCATGGAGTGATAAGGAGTTGGGGTGGGGGAGTTAAGAAGTGTAGTGACAAAGAGGTTGAGGATTCAAACCCCACCCACTAACAAAATACTAATATTAACAATAGCATTTACCTATAAAAAAAAAATTTGGCATTTTTTAAATTAAAATATCAATATATTTAATTAATAAAATCAAAAAGTTATGATTAGTAAATCATGTGCTATTCACGTGAGCTTGACACACCCCTTATTCTTCTTCCTCGGCCCATGCTAGTGCATCCTTCTTATGTCATTTCTTCCTCTCCAAAATATGCTAAACAGAAATTGACACCAAGTCACTAAACTGAACCTCTCTCATTTCAAGCTTTGTCACAACCGTTGTCTCACATAATCATATCCCCAAATCCTTTGTTCTTAACCCTGCAAAAAGTGGTAGAGGCACAAAATTTTTGATACACTGCAATACCCAGATAACCAAATATGGACAAAACGACAATGTCAAAGTAAATGAAGAGGTATTCAGAAGGATGTTCGGAGAGAAAAGCACCTCTTGGACCGCCAAGCTCAGCCAAATATGGTCAAATTGAAGATGCTCTCAAGGTGTTCGATGAAATGCTTGAGTATTGGTTTTGTTCAAATGCATTAATAGATGGATTAGTGTTGGTGAGGAGCAACCACGGACTTGCCTCTCCTCATCTTCGTACCCCGCGCTCACAGTATTAACATTATTAGAATTGTTAATTGTCACAACAACATTGAAATTGAAGTGGGTCTGTTGCCAATAATAGCATACTTACTATGTTCTTGAACAATTTCAAATGCAATGTGGCTAACAAGCAACCTTATAATATTGTATTCAGCAAAGACGTCTTGACAGTTGGGGTCATTAGCAGCAAGCTTAGACACAGCCCAAGCTACAATAGCACTTTCATTAGACCTTCTTTGAGGATTTTTCACAAACACAAAACAAACACCCATGTGGACCATGTGCTCAACGCTTTCAGGTTCGCGCCCAAAAGACCAATGGTCCTTGCACCATTCTACCGACCTTTCGACTTACCCTCTTTGATTAACTTCAACAAGGGACCAATACCGCCTTCCTCAATGATCGGCTTCCCTTACCTGTCGTTTGCCGCAGGTGAGGGACACAAGGGAGGCAATCATCGATTAGTTTTCAATGTGCAGGAAGAGCCAAGTGCCAAGGTGTAATATAATTTTTTTTAATTAAGTATATTAATATTTTTAATTTAAAAAATGGTAGCTAAGCATGTTACGTGGCAAACTGCTAGTCATGTAGCATGGTTCGGTTCCGTTAGATAGTGGACGAATGGATTCATGTTGCAACTTGCTTATCATAAAAAAATGTTGCTAACTTTTCGAAAATTGGGGACCAATTATGCTTAAAAAACAATTTAAGGGGCTAAAATTATACATGAGCTAAAGTTAGGGCTAAAATTAATTTTAAAAATTTATGCTTATTTGCACTTCATACCCCATCTATTAAAAAAACTGTTTCGAGGGGATTGTGAATGGAGAACATAATTGACACCTTTGGTAGGATTGTAAAATGGAAAACTACTGTATAAACAAAATTGTAATAATAAATTAATAATAACAATAAAGATACTATTTTGAACGAAATGGTTCTCATAAAATTTTCAAAAAAAGGATCTGATTGCTAAGATTTTTTCCACCTTAACCTTCTTCGCTACAAATGCCTTTTTTTTTTTTATTAGTGTCATCTAAATTCATATGTACTTTGTAAAAAAAAATTTATAACGAGGGTATTGGTAAGCATCACAAATAAAAATAATAATTTTATGTAAAAATTAAATATATTGTTTTAATTAATATTATTTATTTTATTCCTTAACTCATACCCTCGATAGATATATTATGCTGACATTGCAGTGTTCGCCCAGGACTAACCAAAGGGCTAGTGAACAGCCAGCCAGTGCGGATGATGGGGCTACGGAGCATGGTGGGATGTTAGGATCCAATTGCGCCAGCCCACTTGGGAGATGGGGCTGCGGAGCATGGTGGGATGTTAGGATCCAATTGCAAGGTATGTAACTTGAGTCCATATCGGAAGTATGGGATTCCGGTGTGAGGTTTATATGACTTTGGGCTCTCCAACTACAATAGCTAGCTTTTGTGGCATGGTTTTCCCAATGTTCGTATCAATTAAAATAACATAAATGACATATTTATGATAGGTGTTAGATTCCAACCTAAAATTAATTGGTATTAATTGGAGTTGTCCAACACGTATTTAAACCGCACCCTAGAATTTGATACTAACAATAGGCATAATAAAATGAGAATTTCATTAAATGAACAACTGGTAAAATCGATAAAAAAAGTTAATAAGCTCTAAACTATAAATAATAAACTAAATAAAATAACTTATGATAAAAGATTATATGCTAATGAGATAATATTATTTGTCAAATACCCGCTACTTCAATCAAACAAGCAATTAAGATCTAGCTAGCTTCTTGGCGAGTCTTTCCCTGCTGTAGAAGAAGAGTTCGAATGCTTCGGGGGTTCGAGATTCGGGACACGAGATATGTACTACCAACCGGGTTCATTTTCTAAATTCCGTAAATACCCTTGAAGCGGTGAACGGGAGAAGAGGAAGGAATGAGGCAAAATGGTAACAAAGACAAATGTTTGGGGGCATTTTAGATTTTACAAGTTATCGTCAATGTCCTAACGACGTAAAGAGAAAGCAAAGTACAACTGTACGAGCAACAATGTAATTCGTTGTTATCGAACTTGTTCATCGTTTTCATCAAACAAACCCAAAATTCCCTGAAATCGTAAGGTCAAGATCCAAAAACACCTCTATCGAAGATGATGCACATGACCTTCTATTGGAGCAAGCACGTGACTCTCCTCATCGACTCGTGGAAGACCGATTCGTGGACGAGTTACGTGGTGAGTTTGGTCGCGTGCCTCGTCGCCTCCGTTTTCTACCAGTATCTCGAGAATCGCCGGATCCGTCTCAAGCTGCTAGCTGCCGGGAAGCCTTCTCCGGCGCCGGCGCCGGAGATCCAGGCCCCTCTCCTTCAACGGAAGCTCCTTCTCGCCGGAGACAGAGGAAGGGTGGGTGTGAAGTTGGGTGGAGCGTTGCTTTTTGGGGTGAGCTCGGCGATCGGGTATTTGTTGATGTTGGCGGTGATGTCCTTCAACGGAGGGGTGTTTGTTGCCGTCGTGGTGGGTCTTGCCGTCGGTCACTTCTATTTCAGAAGTGATGGGGAAGAAGCTTCTGTTGTTGTTGATAGTTCTTGTGCCTGTGCTTGATCAATCACATTTCAGAAAGATCCATTGTGCTCTGCTTCCAATTTCCCCCAGTAATGTTCATTTTTATATTATTATTGTTATTATTATTATTAATTAGTATTTTCATGTTTCAATCCTTTTGTTTGTTGGAACTTGGAATTTAGGATTTAAAGGGTGGAATTTGGGTTGTGTAATTCTGTGTATGCAAATTGTCTAGACAAAGAATAAGTCTGTTTATACGTATTTTATAACTATTTATTATCTATTATCCGTTATTATCTTCTTTTTTTTGGGTATTATATCCGTTATTATCTTCTAAAGGAGGAAAAAGTGAAAAGTTCATTTGTTCATCGCGATAGAATGGAAACTTTTTGATTCTGAAATTGCATTTAATTTTGTGGCAGTTTGATTTGGGGGCCAATTCTGAATATGGTTGCAAGAAATGGTTGCTTTTATGAGTTTTATCATTTTGACTGGCCATGGCTAAATGAGCAAGGCAACTGTCAGCAAAAAGGAAGCAAAAGTGAATGTGTGCCATAAAGGGGCCTGTTTTCCTGCAATGTGTTTGGTTCAAAGGAGAGTAGAGGAGGGGAGAGATTTTAATAGAAGGGAGGGAAGGAATTTTAACTGGCTATTGTGTTTGGTTGGGAGGAGGGGAGGGGAAACAGCACTTTCATGTTTGGTTCAGGAGGTGAGCGGAGGGATTTTAAAACAAATTTACTCTTAAACCCTTATAATTATTTATTTTAAATACATGAGTGGGGATATTTTAATCAATACATATATTATGTTTTTAAAATCTCTCCCCTCCCTTCCCTTCCAAATCCCCCATTATTAGAGGGGAGGCAAAACTCACTTAAGGAAGGATTTTGCTCCACTTCCCTCCCTTCTAAAATTTGAACCAAACATAAAAGTTTTAAACAAACATTATGTAAGGTTCCGTTTGATTCACATTGAGGTACAGGATAGAGAGAACAGCACAGGACAATGTTTGAGTTACAGTACAACTTTTTGTCTTGTATACTGTTTGATAGACAATGAACAATACAAGTAAAATAATATGAAATTTACTTAAATACCTTTTATAATATATAATATTATATAATATTTGATACAATGATATATATTATTATATATTTTTATATACATACTATATTATATACAATATATATTATATAATTTATAAATTATATTAATAAGTATTAATATATATATATATATATATATATGATATGGTGGGGTGGGGTAGGTATTTCTCACGGGACAATAGTTATGTGCATTGTGCAACGTGAAGACTGAAGAGGTAGTGGCCGAGTGGATGTACTGGGAACTGGGAAGACGTGCGGGAAAGAAAAGAGAGTGGAAGAATGAAAGGGCAGTTTTGAGATTTCATCAATTGTGTATGGGACAACTTTTTGTCCCTTGGTTAAGTGAGTAACAATTTTTCATGATTTTGTGCTGTCCCTTATTTCATATTCTGTGCTGTCCCACAACCAATTTTACTATCAAACATAGAACAAATTGTTTTGTGCTATCCCGTCCCTCATTTTATAGCTCATTTTATAGCGAATCAAACGGAAGCAATGGAATGAGAAAGCTATTTGACAGAAGCTGGAAAAATGGCCACAATAACGACCGGATGGTGCAGAGGAATCTGTCCAAATACGCCTTAGCCCTTAACTCCGTAGAAATTCCTATATGTAAAAGACGTTTATCTGACAAAACAAAGATTTTGCTTGTACTGGATAAGCGTACTACTCAGAAGTTCCCCACTTCCTGCGCTGAGTCCAGTTATTCCACAGGAAGGCACTTCTCTTTCAGAAGCAGAACTAGAGATAAATTTACTAATAATGAATTAATTCTTAGAAAGCAAAAAGAGAAGTAACGAATTGTCTCTTAGAAAGCAAAAAATTTAAGTAAAGAATTATCAAAAAACTGAACGGCCAAAATAATTTAATTTTCATATGATCATGAGTTTTCTACTTTTTGCCTAATACACCAGCGGCCAGCATTATCTTGGGGAGGGCAGGACAGAGCTGCCGGATGCAATAGGCAAGTGTAATTTCTCTTTAGGCCACAGATGCTTCCCCTTATTGGATATATGGCTCAGTGGTTCACACGGTAACGTAGGAGTGGCCTCAAAATAGATGGCTACGTGGCGGGAATCAGAGAAAGGCTCCCAAAAAGATATTGGATGAGTACCTGGTGGCCAAGAACTAAATTCAACATTAAAGCACAAGTTAGTTTAAATCCCACCGTCTCCTTGCTTTGAATTTCTTCCTTTCTATGTTGAGACTTGAAGGAGACACAAAACAACAACATCAGGAAAATATATTTCTCCTGTTCTCCAGACAGAACCTGAATGGTCTTCAGTCCTTGCTCCACTTATAATAGGAATTTATAAAGGAACAACTAAAGGTGGGAAAAAATAAAAACAAAAAAGGATCTGGACATGTGGATTTCACACTGAAGTACTTTAATTGTTTGTGGGGAACTAAATACACAGCAAATTTGAAAAATGAAAAGAAAAAAAAAATGTTAACCAATTCATGACAATTTTAAAGTGCACCCGGTCAATAGAACTGGAAAATTAAAACAAGTGGGAGGAAATACAAGAACATGCAGTCATGCTCTGTTAAAGAGGAATCCCAGGGGCAGAGACGTTGAGCCTTTTCTGAATAAAATGCACCTGCCGCAGCCACATGTGATATATCATAGGTCTTCACTTTAAGCATAATAAAACTTCCAGGCGCAGATTCAAATGAACTGGTCCATCCACTGATTTCTTTGAGAAGGTTCCTCGTCAGTATAATATTCGGTATGAATGACATGATTCACATAAACAATGCAGCATAGCAACAAATAGCCTGCAATTGATGCTGCCGGCAGAACCTGTCTACGAAAACTGCATTTCAGTAAGCTAGAATGAAATGGAATGTGTCAAAAAACGGTGTGGTGAGGAGGATCACAATATGTCCATTCACTATCATTGATCATCAGTTTTTAACGAGACCAGTTCACTTTCTTGCTGCTGGTTCCTATACTTAAAATTGTTAGGCAGCCATCTGCGAAGTCTCTCTGGCAAGAACCTGGTATTTAGAAGCAAAATAAGTTATTTGTTTTGAATTAAATGTGCAGAAAAAAGCAAGAAGAATACAGAAATTACAACAGAAGCTAAAAACTCGAATAAATGATAAACATCACTTAACAGTAAGTAACTGCAATGGAAAAAGAAAACAAGGACCCCGTAGATTTTGGACCTTATGCACCAATTACTCCTAAAATAAGCGCTCATCAATTTATAAACTACTGGTTGTCAATCCACCAATTAAAATTATCAAAATATTAAATGACGAGTAACCTAATTAGTAATTAGAGCTTTTCTATTTCACGGTACAACATCCACCAGATAGTAAATGTCAGAATCAAAATAATACCCGAGGTTGGGAGAATAGGGATAGAGAGCTAGAGGAACTGAGTGTTAGATATGAATCTTGCCAGGATACCATCAAGACACAAGTACAAAAAGACTACGTCATAAAGTTAGCACAATTAGATTGGCCATGATTGGCCACAGGTGCACAAGTTAAAAGCCAGATAAAGTGGTGAAGATACTACACTAATACAGGCCTTGAAAATCAAAGGAGAAAAGCAAAAAAGCAGGATATTAACTTGGAACCTCTCCAGGAAGATCAGATAGATTCATAGAATACAATGAGGACTTACGTGTCCAGTCTTTCACAAATTGCTCGACGAACAGAAGAATTGAGGCCATATGCAATTGAGTTGAAGAGGCCCTGCAAAAAGAAGACAAAAGTTAGCATAAAAATTCCAGCAAAACAGAAATTGATTGATTGTAGCGATGCCACATAATTGCTTAGTGGATAATTAATTACAAGTTGAAAATGTTTTACAACAGCAGTGCAAGTGGGGAAGTTTCTACAGTGTTGGTTAACTTGTAAGTGAGGATTTATCAAGGAATGCAAACCATGCGGAGTTGTCAAATAAGTTATAGAACATCCAATGAATGGGACTTGAGAAATAAAGCAAAAAAGGGCAAGTATGATGACTGGGCAATACCATAAGAGCAGCCATTCCAACATCAAGAAGTGAGAGCCAAAAGATTTTATGCCCAGGCTCAATAAAATCATGAATACGGTTGATAGTGCCAAAAGCCCATGATCCTATTAGAATCAATGGATAGTATCCCCACCGATTCAAAGCCTGCAATGTAAAACAGAAAATACTATATTATGATTCACTAGGAATGAGGATGAGACAACTTATGACATTTCACCCTCCCCAATTGGTTATTTGGTTTAAGCATGGTTATAAATTTACTCATCATGATAATGAAAACCAACAAATGAGGGGTGGGCTTCTCTAAGCCTCATTTGAAAGCACAACAAAGACATAATTTATTCAACACAAGATGGTACGAGAAAGACATTACAATGGAAATATCTATCTTCAACGAAAATCTCTATTGAATGCAAAACAAAAAACTCTCAGAGATAAATAAGGCATTTGAACAAACATCTAGACTACAATGAATGGGTCACACGACAGAAAGTAACATATCCTGTAACCAAAAAAAAAAAAAAATGTAAAATATGAAAGACATTAATGATGAGACAGCAATTTACTGCTAAAAGTTTAATGTACATTCTTTGTTCATGCATCTCTCTGTCTCAAACACACACACGAACAGTAAAAATGGTTACAGTATAAACTACCCTCATGTTATCTCTTGCATCTGAGACAGAAGCTCGATCTGACATACCGACAGCCATCTGAAATTACAAAGATACAATAAAAGTCGAGGTCTCAATAAGCGGCTAAATAAGTAATTTGTTCATTGTTTGAAAAAGAATCATGAAGTTGGACACGTACACGGGTTGCATTATTCAGCATGCGTATTACTTGAAAGTATGTAAATCCATTGTATAAGATTGCACCCCAGAGTGGCATATAAAATGTTACAAAATGAACTGCCTGCATAAAAAAAGGAACAAGCTTTTAGAGGACATGAACAAAATGGTAATTGGACTATTCTATTAAACAAAATATCACATAAAAATAAAGTAGATATGCAGCACATAAGTTGCAGAAAATTGGGAGGGCCTGTTTTTCATTCTCCTTTCTTCCTAATATTTGTTAACATCCTTTGGGTGGATTATTCTCAGCTGTTAGATTTAGCTGATTTTCATGATATTAACTACATATTTGATTTTGAATGAAAGCAACAAGGAACATCTTTCTTATAGGCAACCAAGTCATAGGTCCTAATTGCCTATTCTTGTGAATTAGAAACCAATTGTATAACATTAAAAAAAAAAAGATTACAGAATATTGCATAAATATTATATTTAGGCAGTATTCTTGCAAGTTGCAACTACTTGCCTTCCCTGTGCGACCTGTTTGAGTCCAACACCATGTGCCAAAATGTCTATGGTCATTACCAAAGGAGCGCATAACTGTCATAACTAGGGAAGTACCTGTAAATAGTAAAAAGCAAGTCAAATAAGATCTCTGGAATAAAAGTAGCTAATAGAATGGTTAAAGTTAAGATAGGACTCGGAAGTCCAACTGCCCAACTATTAGTATAGAACTGAGAATTTGCTCTGAAATCTCATATTTAATGTAAAAGTTAGCATATTGGAAAGTTACAGGGGGAGGAGATTATATCAGAGAAGCTCATTTCTCAAAGTTAGAATATTAAATGCCGAGTCATTGATAAACGCGTACCCTACCCCAGACATACAGGTGAAACATGGCCTCCAAATCTTCAACATCTGTTTTGTGCCTAACAACAGTACGATGAAGGGTAAAAGCAATTGTTGTAGTCCATAGGAAAGATGCCACACAAAAGAAATGTGAGCTATAGCCCTGAGCATAACAGAAGAAACCTTTGGATGGATCTCTGTATCAAAATGAAAGTCCATCAATCATAACATACATTTTAAAAAGAAAGCACTTGATTCAGTAGGCATACCCCACTATGTTGAAGAAACTGCAAAGCATATCCTGCAATCAGAGAAGACAGTAGAAAAAATAAGGCAAAAGTAATGCAGAAAACTGAATAGGCACAGACATATTTGGTTTCAGAAATGCCAAAGAACATACATCGGATACAAATTAAAGTCAGCAGGGGTAAAACAACAATAAATATTAAAAAAAAAAGTTTCATGACATAAAGTTAACTAACAATACAACCGATTTCATCAAGAAAGGGTGATTTTAAATTTGAACTATCATAATTAAAGTCATTAACAAGCTGGTAATAAGTAATAACTTTGACAGTGTGTATGGAGAAGCTCACGGTTATTATTATTAGGTCACGCACTAACTAGGGCATGAATAATATTCCTAATTGTAGTCCAAGTTAGTAAACCTAAGTTAGAAATCCCCAAATAGCGGTTGGAATGTGTTTCAATCAAATAGATTACACCAAACAGTTAAATGGCGAGGGAATTGAATAATTTGCAGAAAGCAACTCATCGAGTGAGTAATCATTGTTGATGGAGACAACGAAGGAAGCACAATGAATCGAATAATTTACATGAAGTAAGTCATTTGATTGAATTAGCGTATTACGCGAAGAGTATTGGAAAAATAGAGAGAGAGATCTGAGAAGAGGGAAGCATCATACGGAGAGGGCGAGGTAGAAAACAAGCTTGAAGGAAAACTTGCGTAGCTCCTTGAAGAAGAGGTAGCAGAGTACGATGAACCCCGAACCCACCAATGAGAGGCTCGACGCTCCCGCTGTGACAGCTGTCAGAATCCGGCGATCGTGCGCTGATAGAACACCGGCGACCGCCATGGGGGTCGCCATCTGCTTCTGCTTTTCTCTTCTCTCGTTTCAAATCAAACCTGTCTAGTGTTGATTCTGAGTTGCAAGTTCCAACTCCAACGATTTTTTTGGTACTTACGCTTTCAAGTTCATTTCATGCACATATAACATCTTAGTATCTACTCATCCCTTATTCCCATTTCTGCTACGCATTACAGCATTGCAAATACGTACGAAACTGGGAGTAAAAATTTGCCCTTTTCTAATTTGCTAGTATCTTCAACATATTCTTGATCCGCTCGCATGTTTGCTCGGCTTTATTGCTCAATTTTAAATTTGATTTGATAGAAGGGCAAAATTAGGTTGATGGACCTTTATTTTATTTTTTAAAATATTAGTCTTATATGTTTTATTTTTATTTTTGGCTAAATCCATATTTGCCTTATTTGGTCCTTTATCTTTATTTTAGTTTTCATTTTGATCCCTTATCTTTTTTTATTCCGTTTTGGTCCCCTATCTTTCAACCGTTAGCATATTTTGGTCCCTTCCGTCAGTCGGTCGCCATAGTCGTTGGAACCGCCACTGTCGCCGGAATCTCGCCGGAAGCTGGGTTTTAGAGAGAGAAAATCTTGTTTTCCTCTCTCTGTCTTCTTCTTTCTTCCTCCTTCCTCCCCTTCCTTGTTCCTCCTTCCTTAAACCCCATTGATATTATCACTGTTTCGTGGAGGAAGAAGGAAGAAGAGAGAGAGAAAAACCAGTTTCACTCTCTCTAAAACCCAGATTCCTGCGGCGGTTTCCGACGACAGACGGCGGATACCTAACGCCGAACTGACGGAAGGAATCAAAATGAAACCTAAAAAAAAGATAAGGGACCAAAATACTAATTTAGCCTTTTTTATTTTAGTATTATATGCTATGTTCTGTCATAATTTTTTATTTTTATTTTTATGATATGTTCCGTCATATGTTAGTCCTAAAGTTTGATGTCATCGGTAGGGAATTAACGGAAAGTACTAATATGGAATATGGAACATAATATATAAGATTAGAATGAAAAAATATATATGTTTCCTTTCACTGCTCCTCATTTTGATCCTATATAATATGTTAGTCCTAAAATTGATGCCGTTATATATGAATTGACAGAAAGGACTAACGTGTCAACAAAATGTAATGTACAGGACCTATTTGAAAAAATAAAACTTACATAAAAATGTAAAAAAAAAAATACAAATGTATAAGACAAATCAACTTATTTTGCCTTGATAGAAGAGACTTTCTTTTTCTTTTCTTTTTCCCTTTCTTTTAAATGAGGGATTTTTTCCAAAATCCTTGGTATCCAAAAGTCACATTAGATCCTCATTAATTTGAGCCGAGTCGATAGATCTATATATAATATAAAGGGGTAAAGCTTTTCTAAAACTTTTTTTTTCCCGTTCTTAAGACTTGAACATGAGACCTTGAATAAGGAGAACAAAGCTCCAACCATTTGGACCAGCAATGCTTCGGTGAATTTTTCTCTCTTTTGGTCTTTGACCAGGTATCCCACAAACAATGTTATGAGACTAAACCCTTAGACGGAGTGGTGATTAGGAAAAGCTTTCTCCAAAGTGACGACTTAAGGATTCGAATCTCTAACATTGCAAGTAAAATTCACTTGGGGTACGGTTCACCTCCACCACCTTTGGATTGAATCCTCCTCTTTTTGTGATAAAGTATTGTAAACACTTATTATTTACAAATAATAATATTCACATATAAACGTTGGATCTAAAACTGATCATTTGCTCTTATATTTTCCGGAAGTTTTGTTTAACCTCTTTTTTAAGTGTTTTTTTAAAAGCAAAAAGTATATTAATGAAAATATAAGGTTACTTCAACCCATATAAGTACAAAATTAAACAACCCCTTCATGGATAACACTCACCCTTTCCGAGCATGTTTGAGAACGCTTATTTTTTTAGATTGCAACTGTTTTATCTCCAAAAAGCTGTTTTCAAAATAATATAACATGTTTGCTATTTTGCTTAAATTTATAGAAATTTTTTTTAGGAAAAAAAAATCTATTTTATGCCATATAGTTTGTTTTAACTTTAGATTATTGTGATTTGATTATTTTTCATTCTCAAAACTCTCTTTCCTGTTTACCCCTGCAAAACTAACTTCTCAACAAATATTATTAAATTATACAAATAGCTTCATATCGTTTTCCGTAATTTACTATATAAAAGTTATTATTATTTTTTTGCACCACCCAAACGAAATAGATTATCTTAAAATTGTTTTTCCGCAAACATACCAAAAAAAAAAAACAAATTATAATCGATTATCAGTATAATCTATTTTTCCCAGATTTCCAAACACATAACAAACTAACAATTAACCCATTATTAACTAACATCCTTTTTTTAAGGAGAAGACACATTAGCCTATATAAGGTCCAAGTAGCCCATTACTGTAACGCGTCCAACTGTTTAATTCCACCAAAAAGCACACCAGAAAAATTAGTGTAGCAGGAATGACATATATACACTTTAAAGGCTCCATTGGAGAAAGGCACCGAAACAGTGTGCATAAACTTGCAGCCTGCCTTTCTTTTTTTCGATATCAGCCGTCCCACAGTATTTTTTGCTGCATAAAAAATGTCTACTTGTTACTGATAAGACCATCAATGCAACAGTCACAATTGCAACACTTATTGGCAAGGCACCCAATCTGTTACGACAGTAGCAGAACCAATCCACATGTGTTAAATCAGCAGCACTAAAAACCATTGTTGTCCAACACAAATTACACTGTTTCTGGTCATTTGTGTTGTGTAGTACTTATTTCACCTCAGACATTATTCACTTGTTGCGTCTCTATATTTCTTGCCATAGTTAGATATAACTATTTAGGATAGGAGTTCTTAAAAGTGAGTTTGTATCGAAAGTAAAGAAGAAAGAATGTATACTTCATTAAATTGTAGTGAATTAAAGATTTCAATACATTTCAAATCTGATTAACCATTAAAGGAGTATTTTTTCCATCTAGTTACTTACATTCAGCTTGGTGATTATGAAGAACAATATGTCCCTTACATATAAAACTAACAAACGCATGATTCTTTTTCTTTGGCTATATGCTATTTTTTATCTACATTTCTTATGAATTGGTATTACCTTAGGCAGATGTTAATTTTATCTCCATGCCCTTTGGCAAGCATTAATTTCAGTGGCCACTTTCACTTACGGCTACATAAACAAATGGTCCAATGAACTCATCGTCAAAGTCCTGAAGTGACTCCAATATCTTGACCACATTACTCATAGCAGGCCTTGGATTTGGGTGGTGACTTAAGCATTTATAAGTCAATGCAGCAACCTTCATAGCTCCTTTCATAGGATACTGCCCTTCTAATCTTGGGTCTATGATACGCTGCAGCTTTCTTTGATCTCTCAATAGAGGCCTTGCCCATTCCACCAGGCTTCTCTGTTCATGTGACCTGGTTTTATCCACTACACGTCTTCCAGTAAGCAATTCCAACATGACAACTCCATAGCTATACACATCACTCTTGGTAGTAAGGTGCCCTGCAATCAAGCAATGAATTAGCTTCAACTATCTCAGTGACTAACGGAATATAGCTTTTCTGTGAAGTTTATAGCAAAAACAGAAGTGGGACAACATTGGTGATTGGTAGTGACTAGTGTGTCTATATTAGGGCCGGCCTGATGACTGATGTCTAAAGCTAGTTGAGGCCTCAGAGTGAACACATGATGTAATGAGGCCTCATGTGTGCGTTTTTTGTTAAGTATCAGGTAATTTTATTTAGTGGCCTATGTAAGGGGTTGAGTGGGGTGAGCTGGGGTCTAAAGCAAGGGTTTGTCTGGCCTTACCCTTGGATCGGCCCTAGTCTATATACCTGTCATGATGTACTCGGGAGCAGCATAGCCGTGTGTTCCCATTATTCGTGTTGTTACATGTGTGTCTTCCCCTTCAGGGCCATCCTTGGCCAGCCCGAAGTCTGATAGTTTAGCAGTGTAATCCTGGATTTAAAGAAAATAGATATTCATAAACTTTAATTTGATGCAGGAGATGCAACATCATCCTTCAATAGATTTGCATAACTACAGAGATCAGAGAACATACCGAGTCTAGTAATATATTTGAAGCTTTGAAATCCCTGTATATTACAGGTTTATCTGCTTCGTGAAGGAAGGCTAGACCCTTAGCCGCACCTAATGCAATTTTCATCCTGGTTGACCATGGCAAGGCAGCAGAGTATCCTGTTTGTATTAGAACAAAACAAGCAGCAGGTCTTAAAGCTTGGTTTATGCTAACAAGTTCATTTCCAAGTACTTATGTGACATATATGTGTCTTATCACAATCCAAATAAAACAATTAGATTTGAAACAATAATAAAGAAGATCCAAATTATTTGATCAACAAGCCATCTTGATTTTGTAATCTTTTTTACCGAGTTTCTGTATGAAGTGATTTTCTACTGTATTTCACTCCTTCCATGGTGAGGAAAGAGCACGAAACAAAAAATAAAAAAAAGTAGAATAAAGAAACGCAACATACTTCTAAAGAGTTGATTCTCCAAGCTGCCTCTTGCCATGTATTCATACACCAAAAGCCTGTGCTCTTCCTCACAACAGTACCCAATTAACTTAACAAGATGTGGATGCCTTAGCTGCCCAAGAAATATAATCTCAGCCTACAAAACAAAATATGTTCCAAGCTAGTATTCAGATATTCCTCAATCATATTTCATTAGCTAGATTATATTTTTAGTGTAGTACTTTTAAGTTGATTTGTGACTGATATGGGAATGGGGTGACAAAAAAAAAAGCTATTAAATTCAAGGGTGATTCAGAAAAGCTAACCAGCCATTCCCTGTGACCTTGCAAGCCATGCAAGTCCAATTGCTTCACAGCCACAGGCTGAGACTTCAAACCCGGCCTAAGTTTGTCATCAATAAAACCTTTGTGCACGGGTCCAAACCCGCCTTCACCAATCAGATTACTCCATGAGAAATTATGTGTTGCTTCTCTTAGCTCCTCTAGAGTGAATGTGTAAAGCTTTGAGCCAACGAGTGAAATTGAAAGATCTCCAATAGAGCTCGAAATGCTTATATCCGAGAGGCATAGCCTTTGGAAAGAACCTTGTTTTTCTGATTCCTCCAAAGGGTTTTTTGTCTTGTAACAACTTAAGATGAAGACAATAGACTTCCATTTAATCTTTTTAGAAGTCATCTAGAAATAATCTCTATGTATGTGTAACGCTCCAAATACAACAAAGTTGCTTTTAAATCTAGTGTGCTATAAAGACAACATGGAAGGTGGCATAACTGATTACACTAAAAAATAAGTGAAGGCTAAGAAATTTATATATAGCACATACATTCTCCTATGTCCCAACTACCCTTAGAACTTATGTGGAGATTCCTTCATTTCCTTGACTTCTGGACCTCTTCAATATGGATGCCACATTGCCACCTTGCTACATGCATGAATGATTTTATTTTATTTTATTTTTTTGTCACGTATATTTATATTATATCATTATTATTATTCTTATAATTATTGTCATATCTTCAATTAATTAGAGGTCAAGTTACTTGCCTACCTGTTTACTTCAATGTTACCCTACATACACTTCTCCAACCCCTTACAAACATGTACTTGGGGACATCTTGTCTCCCTAATTGCAGTATAAAGAGATCTAACATATAATTTCCAAACTGCTATAAACCAACAATTCCATTATCGAATCTTTTTGTGGCACACACCCAGGGTTTTTCTAATTTTAATTTAATCATTCAATTCATATTTCCCAGTTTTTGGTAGGTGATGCTCATCTGGATTGTTAACGGTTAAGATGTCAATATCAAACGTGGCAATCCGACAAACAGGTTCTCCTTTAAAATTCTTAATGTGATTATCATGGATGGCTTCTAGAATTGGGATAGTTCACACATTATCTTTTGGTCTCAATCTGACTAAGAAATTGTTATTCATAGAATCCTAATAAAACCATATATTTAATGCACCAGCGCTTTGGTTTAGCCATAAGACTACAGAAGCAATCCATGCATCTAAGGACTCCGAAAAAAGGGTTTAGATACATTGAAGCTATTGAAAAGAGAATAGAATTAAAAGAGAGATAGGCTTTGCCAAGAAGGTCAAGAGAAAGGGTGAACCAATCAATCTAACCATCAACTACTTCTATCCCTTATGGAAAATATGCCAAATATAATCGTTTGGAAAATGAAAGCTATACAATGGTTAATCATAGCATCATTCTTTGACAATTTAATTGCCCTTTCCAAGTGTTTAATGACCCCAAATTGGTTTAAAATATTTGAGATTTAACTATTCAGTTGGTCTGTGAACTATTTGGAAATTTTTAAGTAGGTCCTCAAAATAATTTTTTTTTAATTGGATCCTTGAATTTATATAAAATATTCAATTGGATTCCTGAACTAAAAAATTTTCTAATTGGGTCCTTGAACTTATATAAAATTTTCAATTAGGCCCTAAAGTAGAAAATCTGTTAGTGATCCGTTGAATTGGATGGAACATTACCGATTTCATCTAAGTTGGACAGTCATATCAGTTTTCTATGGGTGATTTGGATGGAGGGTAAACCTTGATACATTGTCACGGCAAGATGTAACAAAATGATGTGAGATATAGTAAGTTGCAAGTAAGAGAGCTATCTTAGACGAAGCTATTCTGTGTGAAGGATATTCAACCATGAAATAGAGACTGGGGAAGCAAGAGTTCTTAATTTGTTCAAATGGGGAGAAGCAGTCGTAGGTCACGTTTTAGTTTTATGGTTCAACATTTTGATCTTTTGCAACCTTAAACATTCTAGGTCACATTCCATATCAGCAAGCTTAACGACCTCTTCAAGAAACCCTACCCCAGGGACCTAATTGAAAATTTTATATAAATTCAGGGATCCAATTAGAAATTTTTTTTGTTCATGAATCCAATTAGATATTTTTTTAGTTTAGGGATCTGCTTGAAAATTTCTAAATAATCCAGGAACCAAATGAATAGTTAAACCAATATTTTATTATAATATTGTAAAGATCAATACTTAATTGTAAAATACTCAAATGAGCAGGCAGCGCACAGCATTTCATAGGGGTGGCAAAACGGGTTGGACCCAACGGGCCAACCCGTTTAACCCGTCTTTTTTGGTGGGGCGTGTTACACTTTTCAACCCACCAAACCGCCCCACCTAACCCGCCAAGAAAAAGGGGCGAGGGCGGGTTAACATGTCGGGCCAACTTACACTTTTTTCTAATTTTTTGTTATTTTTTTATTAATTTAGATATTTTATTTAGGCCTACATAGACATAATCATACAATGTTTTTTTATCTATATTATTATTATGTTTATGATGTTTAAAATTTGTAACAATACTCAAATATTATTAATAGAATTCGAATAAATAATAAACAATAAACATGTTTTTCCAATATTATAATAGTAAAATCATATTAAAAAGAAATTAACCACACAAACGGGGCAGGATGTGGTTTTCAAGTAGGAACATGATTAATTTAAACATGTTTAGGGAATTAAATATTTAATTTTTATTTTTTTTATTTTTGGCGGGCCAACCCGCCAACCCGTCATTAAATGGGGCGGGGGTTATTTTGAACCCACTATTAACATTCAACACGCCCCGTTTTAGGAGGGTTGGGGGCGGGACGGGGCAGGTTGGCCCGTTTTGCCATCCCTTACATTTCAGCTGCAAGTTCATACAATGATCAAGTGAAATATCACATAATAAGAGTGATATATAATAATTCCCACACACAAAAAATATGGAAAGAGTGTGAATAATCCGAGTTCTTTGAAAAATAAAACGATTTAAGTGAATTCAGTAGTTGTTATTTAATTAATGGTTTTAAAAAAAAGGATGCTAATGCCAATGAAGGTTGCTACAATTGGTAAGGATAAAGCTCATAACTTACAAGGTCATGAGTTCGAATCCCACTGCTGATGTGAGAACCTCGTTGGTGGGTAATCTGTAAGTACCTCTGTAAGCGTTCCTTGAGCCGTGAGGCCTGCCCTGACTCTGGTGAGTCCCCCGAGACCCAACTCACCTAAACTTTTATTTTTTAAAAAAAAAAGGATGCTAAGAAAAATGTGATTTGATTAAGAGTAACACCACTCTTACAAGAATTGTAAAGTATAAGTGTATAACTATCCAATATGCTGTTTTCTTCCAAAACAAAAATATTTGTTTTCCGTGCAAAACAAAAATATACCTACTTCAGTTGGGAGTTTCAACTTGCAAGCACTAACGGAATTAGTAGAAAACTTTAAACGTGACCAAATATGAAAACCTTCCCTTAAAAAACTATAAAATAGCCATCAAATCGAAATAATTAATCAATTAATCAAAGAGATCAGATAACGGTCTCCATCTATAAGAATACATAACGTGATTCAGTTAACAGAGGTCGTTATCAAGGAAATGAAGTATTCAGGGCTTGCAGTAGGTGAAGTGAAATGTTGAAACCAAACGTTGCCTCTTTCTTCATAGTCGTTACCCAACTTGCACCACCTAAGTACGCAAACAAGCGTGCATGTTATGGTATGGCAATGGAACTATTAAGAAAGTTGCACTACACGAAAATGCTTAATAGCGATCGAAATTAGCAACAAATTTGAATAGCGACCACTTGATATTAGTCGCTACTAGCGACTACATTAGGTAATTGACAAATATCTTGGCTCCAAAAAAAAAAAAAAAGGAATTGACAAATATCTTAATTAAAAAAATAAAAAATATTTGGGCTTAATGACCACCTAAAGGTCAAAGTTCATGGCCCAGTAGTGGCCAACACAAGTCATCGCTAAAGGCAATTAATTCTTTTTATAGGTAACTAGCGTCGGATTTAGCATCCATGTTATAAGCGTTGCTAATATTCGGTCGTTAAGGGGATCACTATTCATCAAATTGGAAAGACAATTTTGTTAGCTTCAACTTTAGCACATGATGACTGCAGTCACTAAGTAGCAGTAGCAAAATTTTTAAATGTATGCATGTAGGGACTGATATAATGCATTGTTATTGTTATTAAAATATTGACAACGGATTTAGCAACGAAATTATTCCGTCGCAAAAAATAAAATCGCTAATTCAGTGTAAGCTTCTCTTTCCCCTTTCACTTTTTAATGTGCACCGCTCTCTCGCTCTCTAACTCTATTGCGAGCCACCTTGTGCAGCCTCCATCATCATTGCGAGCCACCACGCACCTTCCCCCCACTCTTGCTTTCTTACTCCCTCTTTATGGCCATTGAACCTCCTTTCCCTCTCCACTCACTATCTCGCGCTCTCACTCTCTCTGTCTCTCTCATTCTCTTCCTCTCAAGATAAAACTCTCTTCCTCCTTGTATTTTAACTTTTTCCCATGTTATAACCTTTGAGTTTTGGATTTTGGAGTATATGGTTGACAAGTCGCTAAATTGGTCACCAATAATAAGAAGACACAAACAACAACAAAAAATCGATTTTATAATTTAGTGATTTAACTCATCACAATATTAGTTGCTTAACAACTAAAATTTTAGCGATCACACTCCTCATCCAGCGTTGAGCTATTCAATAACTGAGATTCAGCTCCTTCATATAATTTTCCCGCAACAAGCACAACTGAAGTGAAGTTCAATGATCGGATGATTAATTAAAATGACAAATATATGAGGATACCTTAAAATCTATATCGGCTTCTATGATAATAAATTGAAACTTCTCGTCATTTTTCAAATGGTTGGCATAGAAATTGAGGGATAGACTCATACAACAAGATGCGGATACACTATCTCAGATTCCTCTTCAACAATCAAACATTTATTACATTACCAAACATAGAAATTCTTGTGTTTCCTTCATAATTTTTCATTTTTCATTTTGTCAATGCTTTCGTATGCAGCTGGAAATCAACATAGCGCCACCTACTCGTTGTAGTGTTCTCCTTCTTTTGGTTCGGGTATACCAAGATATTTCTCCTTAGTCCCTTCGTCAAGCCCCCGTTAGTTTGGGTCTGTTAAGTCGATGACGTGTTTTGTGTTCTTGCTTAGGTATATTGTTATATGATATTTACAATTTCCACTGTGTAAATCGATTATTAAACATTTACTTAAATGCCCAAAATAGAACCATTTTGAACACACGGTAAAAAGAAGCTGGTCTTTTAAGCAACAAAAAACGTCACTTAAATGTCCAAAATGAGACCTAATCAATGTAATTCTGATTTTTGTCCCAAATTAGCAATTGTGGAATCCTAATCCACAGAGATAACGAATAATGTCTAAAAGGATCAAACGGAGGGTGTCCCTACTTTAAAACTATGATGGACTAATTTAGTACTTTAGTTTTGTAAAGGACTAAAAAGGACCTCGATTTTTTTATTTTTTTTTAGGAACCAAAATGTTCTCACTTTCTTTTTCTTTTTTTCAAAATTTAAACAAACTAACTGTTTGGTTTGACATACGAATACGATTAGCTTGCCCCTTTGGTCAGCTAGAAATGGAATGAGTTTGTAGACTACTAGCTACTTTGTTAGATTTTTTTTTTTTTTTTTGGTGCTCAGCTACTTTGTTAGACTTTGTTAAAGTAAGAATGTGGATTTGATTTTTTTTTTTTTTTTTTATTCTTATATTTATTATTTGATTGGTGCAATGGTCTTTTTGAATGCATTAATTAGTGTTGCTAGTTCGAAGATACTTGTAAAACCTCTTAAACGTTTGTGATGTACATATAGGTCCTCTTGTACTCATTTTATTCTTGTACTCATTTTATTGTTATTTGCCTATAAAAAGAATAAAGAATTAAAGGAGTTTGGTGAAGGAGTTTCCACAGTGGGTCACCTCACCCCTAAAATCGAAACCAACTATACCAACCCACCCACCTCATTTCAACAATCCACCGTCGAAATTAATTTTGTTCTTCCAGATATTTTGTCAATTGTTTCACTGTCATCAATATATATATATAAAATACCAAGAAAAGAAAAGAAAAATGTGTAGCATGGTGACATGTATGAATTGGGTACATTTCCCTGTGGCTTAAGACTTTACATGGTATTTGTAAGATTTTGTCTTCACGGAAGTGCAAGTGTACTATCCCCAACAAATTAATAGTTGATCTGCTTACTTCATGATCTCAATTAATGATAATTTCTTCTTTTGTGTTATCATCGTTAATTACAAGATTATCATATGCTTAATTCTGATTCTGTTTTAAAGATAAAGTTATATGGTGGTAGATTGGTAGTTGCTTGCAATTTCGAAACAGATTAATTAAGAATGACAGGTTAGCGGTAAGTAATTAAAGCCAGCAAAAACCATTGTAAAACACTACAACGTAACCTCTACCTGTAATCCATTTTCTTTACACCCGATAGCGACCCTATAATTTTTTAGACACAACAAAATCTTTATGACCTTTTCCTAACTAGTTGAGTCATACCCTTAAAAAAAACACCGTACTCAAATTAAAACACATTCATATTCTTTTCTTCAATCTTTCCCCATTCCCCATGGCCTAATAACTTATAACCTCATCTCACGTTTTCCACAACCAACCAATTGACATGTTTCCATCCTTTCTGAGCATCGCCTCCCTTTACGGCGGCTACCTCCGCCGCTGCTTCACGGCGGCAGGTCTCTCCTCTCAATCCATTGACTTGGATGATGACGAAACCACCCTCCACTTCTGGGGGCCCACACCAAAACCCAGAAACCAAACCACCCAGAAACCTTCCCTGGTTCTGATCCACGGGTTTGGTCCTATGGCCATTTGGCAATGGCGTCAACAAGTGCAATTCTTCACCCCTCACTTCAACGTGTACGTCCCAGACCTCATCTTCTTCGGTGGGTCCACCACAAAATCCAGCGAGAGAAGCGAGAAGTTTCAGGCAAGTTGCGTGGGGAAGCTTATGGACAAGTTGGAGGTGAAGAGGTTCCACGTGGTTGGCACGAGCTATGGTGGGTTTGTAGCATACCATCTGGCTCAGATAATGGGGGGAGAAAGGGTGGAGAAAGTGGTGATTGCAAGCTCGGCTGTTAACATGACAAAGAGTGACAACGTGGGGTTGTTGGAAAGGGCTGGGTTGGATAAGATCGAGGATCTCATGTTGCCTGCTACTCCCCAACATTTGCGGAAATTGATGTCCCTGTCTGTGTCATCCAAGCGTGTCCATATGATGCCTGATTTTTTCTTGAGAGATTTCTTAAATGTAAGTTCTGTTTGTTTTTTTTCAACTGTCGCTATTTTCCTTTTATTTAGGTTCATGTTTTTGTTAAGGTGCTCTTGTTTCCAAGCGAGACAGGAGGATGCAAGTTAAAAATTATGTAGAAAAAACTGGTAGCTAATTCAGACAGGAGTATTACTTCCTGCACCATTTTCATGTTAATCAATAGTAAGATGATCTAGAGCAATAAAGTAAAGAGTGTTATCTCTTTGATGAGAACAACCACATAAAATCCTATGACATGTCAAAAATCTAGACGTTGGGAAATAAGGACGTCCCCACACCACATCTTTGCTTTAGGTATATACGATTTTTTAGGTGTAATTAATTATAAAAAAAAAAAAGAGAGATTGAAAACGATCTTTTATTAAATTACTTGCATAAATTTTAAATGGAGAAAATATTTACAATTAATTACCAATGCTAACAGTAGGCATGATCTTTTATGGATAGATTCAACTGAAAATGAATTGTGTCTCCCACCCGATTGTTGGTCTTATAGCTTTGCCTGATGAGATGTGGGTAAAACAATAA
Organism: Echinosophora koreensis; assembly: GCA_035048595.1. NCBI lineage: Eukaryota > Viridiplantae > Streptophyta > Magnoliopsida > Fabales > Fabaceae > Echinosophora > Echinosophora koreensis. The sequence goes on along the minus strand of JAPCYP010000001.1, from coordinate 5,191,089 downwards.
AGAAATATGATTTGAATGACTATGAATATGCTTATTTAATAAATTTTGCCAACACTGATATTCAACTACTTCAGCTGTGTGCATATGTGGGATACAACAATTCTTACGAAAATTAAAAGTAGTATCAAAAGAGTAGAAAGTAAGAAATATAATACAAGTTAATCCTATGATTTTGCAGAAATTATACTCAGAAAATAGGAGAAAGAAGATGGAGCTTCTAAAAGGGGTATCCCTCGGAAGGGATGATACTTCAAACATTTCACCTCTCCAACAAGTAGGCTGTAACTATTATTACTTACATGAATACCCCTATATATACTTTACTATAGAAAATAAAATATGATATTCGATTTTTATTATGGCTTATCCATAATTGTCTTACTCAGGAGGTTCTCATAATCTGGGGGGAACATGATCGAATATTTCCTGTGCAGAAGGCCAATGAGCTGAAAAAGTATGTATCCATAATTCATAATTAGTTGTTTATGCCTTCCTTTATTTTATTCGTAGTAACATATAAATGCTTTTGTGCGTGTGTCTGTGATTTTAACTCAAGCACTAACCCTTGACATCCCCTTCTATAATTGAGTTTTATGTTGTTTAATTAATAATTATGTCTACACTTGCAGGGTAATCAGCAAGAAGGCAAGATTGGAATTGATAAAGGACGCATCGCATGTGCCTCAAATCGAAAAGCCAGGAGAATTCAACAACATTATCCTAAATTTCTTACACGGGTGTCCTTGAATATTTTTCGTTACAGATGCTGCTATATATATATATATATATATATATATATACATTACGAGTATATTTCATCTATATCATTGTTTTTTGTGAAGCTATTCTCATTCTTCTTTAGTCCATTTAATAACTATTAACCTTCATTTAGTAGCTATTTCTACACCCATTCCCAAATAGCTAAAACACGGATTTGGATTTCATGCATTCACAAAGTCATAAAATATACCGTTGGATCAATCTTATTTAACTTTTTTTAATTTTTTTTAAATTTACACTCAAATACATCTAATGGTCTATATCACTTAATGCATGAACGTATGAATATAATGAATGTAGGGAATCTAAATACCTAAAACCACACCCTCTTGCACAACCCATCCCCAAACAAACAACACTACGACCCTATGTGTGCCTTGCGACGCAAAGAAACGCCAACAACCATGGTTGTCGTGTTGTTCACTGATTCATCTTGGAGAGAGAATTTTTGTTAGGAATCGAGGAAGTGCTAACATCTGGACATCTTCTTCTCTAAGTTATATAAAGAATCACATAAGTAAGATTGACACCACATCTTGATCTAAAATGTTAAGGTAATGAGTCTACATGGGTCTTCCTTACTTATACATCTTTTAACTTATCAAGTTTTTGTTCCGTGTGAACTTTTTTATTGACATCTTTAACTCACACTTGTAATTCCTACGATTCCCTTGATAAGTCACTTTTGTTTTGCATTCAAAGGCTGCAGAACCAAAGTTTGAGCATAGAAGGGAGCATTTTTACAAGAGTTCTGAGATTATAAAGTACAAAGTACAAACCAAAAGGGGGGAAATCCAGGCTTTTGTTGGCATAAAATCATGAGTCGGTAATTTTTTTTATTTTATCATTGGGACAGCCCAAAAGTGTAACCGGATTATTGTACTAGAGTTTTTCAATTAAAAGAGCTTCATATAAGCATTGTGTAATATAATTAATAATCCTGTCTTTTTTAGCCCTGCAATACCCTTTAGCCCACTGAGTTCTCTTGTGGTGGGTTTTGTGGTTAGTGATACGGTGGTGGTCCGGTGAGCAGCTCTAATGATGGAAACAGAGTGCATATTTGGAATTGAGGTGGGAAAGATTAGAAGTATTCTTGGAACTCATAAGCTACAATGAGTAACTTCATGTTGGAAGTGATTTTGGAATGGTGTAACTCAGTTCCAAACATGTTAAGACTTAGGCTGAAGTTAGAGTTCTTTTACTTTTAGGTATCAATCTGTAAATTAAAACTTCTGAAGCTTACCTATAATTAATCGTATACTAGTATATTACATCAATTCATGCCATATATCTAATTTTCTTTTGATCCAATGGCAACCAACACTACAAGAAAACATCGATTTACCGACGGACAGTTACCGACGGATGGATTTCCGACGGAATTTTTTGCATTACCGACGGAAAAACCCGTCAGAAAGTTAGATAACAGACAAACCCAAATGTTTCCGACGAAAATTCCGTCGGTAACGTTACCGACGGAAATTCCGTCGGTATTTCCGTCGGAAACTAGTGAATACCGACGGAAATTGCCGTCGGTAAATTACCGACGGAAATTTTCGTCGGTAAACTGATGCGGTTCGGAAATGCGGGCGGCTTACCGACAGAAATTTCCGTCGGTAATTTACCGACGGAAAATTCCGTCGGTAACGGGGGGTTCGGAACGGTGTTACCGACGGAAATTTCCGTCGGTAACTTACCGACGGAATTTTCCGTCGGTAAGGGCCGGCGGCGCGGCAATCGGGGCGCGTTACCGACGGAATTTTCCGTCGGTAAGCTACCGACGGAATTTTCCGTCGGAAATGGGGCGGCGGCGCGGAAATCGGGGCGCGTTACCGACGGAAATTTTCGTCGGTATGCGGCGGCGGCACGGAAATCGGGGGCGCGTTATCGACGGAAATTTTCGTCGGTAACGAAAGGCGGGAAAACAGGTAGCGGTACCGACGGCGGATCCGTCGGAAATTCGGATCCCGCCGTCGGTAATTTAAATCGGTCCCTGCATTACCGACTGAAATTTCCGTCGGTAATGCCTCCTCCCCTTTAAACCGCCGGATTCCCCCCCCCCCTCATTTTCATGTTTCATTTTCTCTTTTCTCCTCTCTTCTTCCTCTCTTCACCGCCGGATTTGCCCCTTTCTTCCTCCTTCCTCCTTCCTCTTCCTCTTCTTCTTCCTTTCTCCCTCTCTTTCCTTTCTCCTCTCCTTTCTTCTTCATTCGACCGAACCAGCAGTCTCAGCTCCGGTCGCCTCCCGCCTGCACCTACCCGCCGCCCCCTGCATCGACCCGCAGCCCGCCGTCCGCCTGCGCCGACCACGCCGATGCGCCGCCCGCCTGAGCCGCCGCATGCACCTCATCTTTCACCACCACAGACACTACATTAAGGTGAGCAACCACCTTCTCCTTCAACTCTGTTCTTTGTTTGTGCATTATACTTACTCAATATTTGTCTTCTCCATAAAACAACCACCAGTTTGGAGCACCAGCCACCGTGCCTGAGGAATTCCGGCTACCAGTTTGGTTTTTTCAGGTGAGTTTCCAATTTTCCTTGTTAATATTTTTAGTATATTAATTAAATGTTGTATGGATAGTTGTTAATTATAGGATGTTGTAAATTGTTAGGACAAAGTAAAAAATGTGTTGGATTGTTATGTTGGATTAATTTTTTTTAAGTGTGTACAACAGTTTTGTTGAAGTGTAATTAGGTGGACTGTTATGTTGGATTATTTTTTTTAAGTGTGTTGGACAGTTTTTTTGGAGTGTAATAAGGTGTACTGTAATGTTATGTTGTATATTGTTAAATGTGTTGGACTGTTATGTTGGATCAATTTGGTGTGCTGTACGGTTATGTTGTAATTAGCAGTGTTGTACGGTAATAATTTATGTTTTTTATCATTTGGTATGCTTTATTGCTTTTTAACTAACAAAAAATAACAATATAAATTTATTTTGATTTTGATGTAGAGAAATGCAAAAGGCACCTGAAATTATTCCTTATATTCTGTATCTTGGATTTGTTTTTTATTTAAATATGTATGTTATTTATTTTTACTTTTATTCTTAGCATAATATTATTAATGCAATGATTAAGTGTATAATGTGTGTTTACATTAATAGGTTACATTGTAAAATTGAAGAAATTTACACGATAAAGATGCGTGAAAGGATTAGATCGAGCTGCTTCCACCAGAGAGGCGCAACGCTCTAGAGGGGGTCATCCATGCCAGCCAGCCAGCTACTACTTCTACCATGGCACCACCGCAGCCGCATGATGCCGGTGTGGCTTCTGCGCCGCAGCATGATGGTCTGACGCCGGTGAACTCCCCCCTACATAATGATGATGATGATGATGAGTACTATAATGATGATGATGATTAGGATAGTTTTAGATTTATTTACTTGTGTTTTCTAGACTGACGGATATTGTATGTGTGGAATATTAATGTTAATTTAAATTTAATTGTCTTTTTAATTATTTGTGATTTCTTTTTTTGATCTATATAACAAATTATTTATAATAAAAAAACTTAATTTTATTAACAAAATTGATTTAATAATTAATATTTAAATTAAAAAATCAATTAAAAAAATTAAAAAACGTTACCGACGGAAAAATCCGACGGTAACATTACCGACGGAAAAAACCGTCGGTAACTTTACCGACGGAATTTCCGTCGGTAACTTTTCCGACGGATCCTAAGTCCGTCGGAAACCGTTTCCTACGAGCCGGATACCGACAAAATTTGGTCGGTCGGAAAATCCGTCGGAAAAGCACATTACCGACGGATTTTTTACATTACCAACGGTTTTTGGCCGTCGGTAATCACGCCTTTTTTTGTAGTGCAATAAGAGTATGTCGCCTGTACTTATTTTGAGGTCATGCTCATGCCCACTATATGTTAAAAAAGTTAGTCTACCGGTAACCATTAAATTTAAAACAAAATAATATCTTTATTCAAATATTTTATTAAAAAATTAATGAAAACACAATTAATTTACTGATCTACGGATTGCGATGACAAGCGTGCTCTTTCTGTCTTAAGCTTGACTACTTATTTAACGTTTGGGTAAAAGCCAACGGTTTTTGCAGCCATCCAATGAACGCGTGCCACCAAAATCCAGTTTTGTCTGTACTCTTCGAAGTTTGAAGTCGTACTTCACTTCTGTTTTGTGTTGTAATGACAGCAATTTTATTTTTTCGTGTCAATGACAGTAATAATGTTATCCGCGAATAGTTCACACATGCATTGTTTGTGTGTATGTTTTTTTTTAATTTATTAGATTAATTTATTTATCATGATGCTATACATAAATCAAAATTCAGTGTGTGTTTGGATGAGCTTTTGACAAACGTGATTTTAGAATGAATTGATTTTGGTTAGAAGTGAGTTGAAAATGAAGTGATTCATGTTTGGATGTCTTCATGGAAAAAGTGATTTATATACTCAACATTACTTGTCAAGTCACAAATTGCATAACAAATTTTTGGATTCAACGTGAAAGCTACAAATTTCAGCTTTAAGATGGACGTGATTTTGAGGCTATAATCATTTTCTGACCATGGGAACCAAACATCAAAGATATTAAGTCAAACCATGTTTGACCATGGCAGAAGCACTTCCAGCACTCCAAACCTTCAAACCAAATGCACACTCAAGCTATCTCGTAAAGTGTGTAACGTACTATTTTTTTTTGTTGTACATAATGTACTTTTACAAAATAGATACAGTTTACTGATATTTTTTAGGGCATTGATCCGGCACCCATGAAATTCAAAGGGTTTTGGAACCTTACATGCGAGGACCAATGGTTACGGACTTATGGCACTTATGCGACTATTAATCTACTATTTTATAGATGGTAAACTTTCCTTTATTACAGAAAAGTAAACCAATTAAAACTTTTTATTAATAAACCCTTTATACAAGATTTGCAAGCACAGACTTAATAATGGCTCGTCGCGGGCTTGGATTGAACCTTGTCAGTGCAAACAGTGTTGTAATATTTGATCCCAAATAGAATACTGCACAAGACTTACAAGCTTAATTTAGGTCTTTCCATTTTATATAGAAGCTGCATGTTGCGGTGTGCCGTCTTCTTGCAGGCGATTCACTCGTCTTCGGTTACAACATTACAGGTCCATAAACGGAGCCGCTGTTGACAGCACGACAACGCTCTGGCACCAACCTGCGACGAACACCATAACGTCATCCCTTCGCAGCACCGTCGTCTCCTACCGCGAGGTTGCTATCCTTCACCGTCTCAGACGCACCACCATCGTCCCACTCCGTAGCGCCGCCATCGTAGTTCTTCAAAAGCAAGGATTAATTGGGAATGAGGAGCATAACGAAAAGGGGCAAAGAGAAGGATGAGGGATAATGAATTTTCGATAGAGACAAAGATGAGTGCAAGAGATTTGCAGTGACTCAGTCTGCAATGGAGGAAAAAGATTGATGATGACAGCCACGAATTTGGAAGGGAGGAACCATAAGGAGGAGGTTTCTCAAAAAGATTTTCATGGAACAAATCACACACAATAATTCTAACTTCCAAGGACTCAATTGCAATTTTAGAAAAATTAATTAATAAAACATATAATCATAATGACATATAGCTTATACACTTGTCATGATTTCATTGCTCCAGGTCATAACGGTTCCAAAACCCTCTATTTTGTATGAGTTCCGTAGAAATTTTCTATTTTTATTTAAAATATCATCTATTCTCCACAGCATATAGTTGGCGGAGCTGTAGGGTGATTACGGGGTTTTGAGATTGGCTAGAGGCCTGAATTTCATGGTGATATTGAGTTACACTTGCACTCTCTTTGGTTGTAGGAGAAAAAGTGAGAGGAAAGAAAGTGAGAGGAAAGAAAAAGATTGAAAAAATGAGATGATTGTTTAGTTGTTTGGCATGAGAGAAAATGAAAGGAAAGCAAACTGAAATTTTCTCTCCTCTTGTTTGGTTGGGTATAAAGTGAGATGAAAGAAAAAAAAAATATTTATAAAATGACAACAATACCCTTATATAATAATTTTAAAAAATAAAAAGTAAAATGATTTTTTGTCCTTTTACACTAGACAATTTTCTGAACCTAACTTGTCAATTTTCTCTCCAAAATGAGGAGAAAGCATTACTTGCATGGGTCCCACGCTTTTTTTTTTTTTTATTCCCTCTATTTTCATTTCAAACTAAACTAAGGAAAGATTCTTGAAATGTGTGTTTTCTATCCTTGTAGTTTCTTTAATCTATGTTTCTTGTGTTCCAAAAGATGTGTTAGACTCAGAAGTGATGCTCTTTTGGAAGGAGCCTAGCGACCTAGATTCGGAATTTGTTGAACCTTGATTGGGATTTGGGAGGTGCGGGTTAGACATATCTATTTGATGCTTTAGCTTCTATGGGGGTGTGAGCATGGGTACAATATGGTGGTGTATGATCAGCCTCATATGCAGTTGTTTCAGCTTTTGATTTCTAATATAATGGGAGTTTCTACTTTCCGACTTATTTCCATGTAGTTTTGTTTTGGGCTTTAGCCCCTTTTATTGACAAAAGTCATTTATATAAGAAATTTGAGATGTAAAATACTAATTTCTCAAAATGCAATAAAACAATTAAGTGGGAAGTTGTCTTAATGGTACTTTTTTATGTACATAGATCCCAAATCAAACCTAACTCACAGGGATGATTATATTGAATCTATTGACGTTCTTTGATGTTTGACTTGATTACACTTGGTATCTTTTTTGTTTCAAAAGTTGTACTCGCCTCCTTCCAAATCTAGTTATCATTTCACATACATCCCCTGAAGGAGAGGTCGTTGTAATTATATTGACATCCCATAAAGGGAGGTAAGTGTAGCTTTCATATAGAAGGGGTATTAGGTGTAAGTAAACTAAGCCTTGTGGAAGATCAATGCAATTTTCCCTAAATTATATTTTTAAGGAACTTGAACCCCTAGAATAAATGCATTCAGTGATGATAACACATTCTCACACTCATTTGTTATACCCATTACCAGATGGCAACATCATATATATTCTTTTAATTACACATATCTTAAATCCATTTGTAAAAGCATCAACGAAGTGATCCCATTAGAACCGCTCATGTTTTACCTCACGTTATGCCACAAGCATTTCAACATAGTTTATTAAGTTCTTAAAATAATATCATCCCCAGTCATACCTCTCTATATATACATATATACAAATTCATGGCAATTTTATTTCGTCAGTAACATTGTAATCCTTTGTAATATGTTTTTAAATAAACCTGCTTTGATATTATGGTACTCTATATCAAATTTACTTTACTTGTACTCATTCTAAGTCATTTCCTTCTTATGAGAAATTGGGAAGAAAAATGGAAATTGGAAAAACTTATTTGTTGTCATTTGCTGGCGCTCAACGCAGGGAACAATTTCCTAGGTTTGCTCTTAGGTATCCTAGCTCTCAGGGCAATACATGGCGCTCAGCACGGACGCGATTTTGCATAAAATGCAGAAACTGGGAAAACGCAAACTGCACACCCTCAAAACCCCATATATCGTTACTAGGCTCAAATTCAATAAAAATTAGACACAAAACATAGTATAAATCAATACCTACAAAGAATACACCATCATTAACCATAATTTATCAACATGCAACCAATTTCATACCAAAATCACCCCCAAATGCATGTCACAAGACCTAAGGTAGCATTCATCCTAATTTTCCCCAATTCAAATTCAAATCAAATCTACAAATAATCTAAAATCTATCACCTTATTTGGAGTTCTTGAATATCCATATTCCTTCTCCCTCCATTATCGCTACTCTTCCCTCTTTCCCTCCTTCTCTTTTCTTCTAGGGTTACTATAGGATATTTAAATGCTCCTTTATCTAGTTATTTATACCTCCTCACTTTTACAGAAAAGCCCATTTGATGTTAGGTTAAACCATAACCGAACATTTGGGTGCAAACAAAATGTGTCCCTAATTTTATTATGATAACTCATTTAGTATTTTTTTTTTACATACTAATACTTATCACACTCTAATAATTTTCTCATGTTATAAATAATTTATAGCATGCCAAACAAATTCCTTATTCCCCTATTTATTATTATTATATATTATTATTTTTTTATAACAAATGTACCTTATGCCATTTTTGACGGGTATTACACAGCATTAGAATAGTGAGTGATGATTTTGTTCTGTCATAAACTCTTGATTCAATATATGTGTTTTTAGGCTAATTATAGTAATTACAAATAAATCTAATTTTAATTGAAATTGATTTTCTAAAATTGATTTGGTTGTAATTGAGTTTGAAATAAAGTAATTTATGTTTAAATATTTTTATTTTGAAAGTAAGTTTAATGTAAAACTTAATGTCAAGTTTTCAATCCAACATAAAAGCTACTTTCTACATCTTTTAGTAAAATCATGTTTAAAGACAAAATCAGTTTTGTCTATTTTTTAAATGAACAAATATAATTTTGATACTTTCTACCATAAAATCAAACATATACTAAATAAAATAACCTAGAAAATTATAAGACTTAAAAAAAACCCTATGTTGAGAAAGGAAAAAAAAGAAGAGAAAATAAAAGAAAAATACCTTTGAAATGAGAGTTCAGTTCAGGTCATGTTTGAAGGAGGGACGAACTGACGAAGGTCAGGTGAAGGAGTCAGGAGAGTAGCAACTGAACTGCCTAGTGCCAACTAGCAACTAGCATCTTAACGCACGGAAATCTGTCCTTTCCTGTCTCTTCTCTTTTGACTGCCCATGGAATCAATCACATTTCTTGTTTTTCTTTCTTCTCAATACGGAATGGAATTTGTGCTATATACCATTTGACTCAGTCTATCTCTTTCTTTGGCTTCACATTGCCATATTCCACAAATTTTCGATCATTATGATACAATTGAAAATTTTATTCCCAACGTTGGAAAATTGTCTTCAGGTTTTTATGATGGATAATTTTGTTGATAGAAAATCGCGTAACTCTAGATGTGTGTCTCTCTTTCAAACACACGGCTTGACCAACATTGAGATGCTGGAGACACGGAGAGAAGGGCCGTGTTTTACTTGTACACGGTTCTCCATAATATATATATATATACTCCCTCCGGTCTACGATATAAGCAAAAATTTCTAAATTTTTTATCCAAAATATAAGCAAATTTTAACTACTTTCTTCTCATTTAATGAAGTTATTTTTAAAATACCATTCATTTAATACAATTTTTATTTTTCAATGATTCTTTTTATTTTCAATAACACAAGCTTAATAAATAAGAGGAATGGTAATTTAGGTAACAAACTTAATTTTTTATTCCCAATGACTCTTTTAAATGAGATCAACTAACTATCTTAATATATGTGTCCTATTTAATTTTTTCTTACAATAGAGACCGGAGGGAGTGTATATATTTTTTCTCAATATATACTTTTTAATCTAATAGTAATTAGTAAGAGACTAATCTCAAGAATATTACTGTTAGACACTTAAGAGGACCCATTTCAATTAAATTCTAACAGTATATAATCAAATTGATAATATAAATTTTTTGAGACTGATCATAATATAAAATTAAACACTTAATCACATAACTACGTAGATCAGCTGCACACAGATATATTTCTGTGGATACGGATACAGACACGGTGTGTGTATTATTCCCAAGAAGAAAAAAGTGGTATTGATGTGGCTGGCTGGGTCTGTCTTTTTGTAAACTAAACTTTTGACCGAAGGGAAGGGTGCAGGAAGCCTCACCAGCTTTCGGCGCTCTTTATTTTAATCTCTATATAATAATATTCTCATCCTCCATCCGAGCCAGCAACCTTAGCTTCTTTCTTTCTTTTTTAACTTTAATCGTATTCATTTATACATATATATCTTTTGGTGATACTAACGAGTATCCTCGTGACACTCTTTAAGAAATAAAATAAAAATTATTAGAAAACTAATTTTTTTTTTTTTCAAACATTAAATATATTAATTCACCACGACAACTTTTTTTTCTTGATTTCTTAAAGAGTACCCTAAGGATATTTTTTTGCATTCTCCATATCTTTTATATATATATATAATAATGACTGTGGATGATGCCGGAAAAACGCATCAATGGCTAAGATTCTTTTTCAGTTGCAATTTGGTCAAACTTGTAAATTACATGAAAGCCTCTTGACTTATAATTATTTACTTTTTGTTCCTTCTAAATCATATTTATATCTCTTTCCCTCCCCTTCCTCTTCCTCTCCCTTGAAGTGCAGATCAGGAAATTTACATGGAGAAATCATATCTCACTAAGGAGCCGATTAGGGTATTCATATTCAAATCGATCCAAAAGAAAACCATTCCAAAAAATTGAAAATTGAACAAAAGTCGATGTTTATTGGATTTTTTTGGATTTTATTTTGTGAAAACCGGTCGGATCGGATCGAATTTTGGATTCCTTTTCTTAAACCAAATCAATCCAAACCAAACCACATATATATAAAATCTAATATATATTTATTCTATTTTTTGCATTATTGATTTTTTTATTTGTTGGTTTTTCCCTAATAATACTTACTAGTTTGATGTGACATAATTTTTTTACTATTTTTAAGTTCTAAACATAAAAAAAAATATTATGGAACTAGTTGATTATGAATATTTATTTATTTTGTATATGTTTTTTGAAATTATTACATAAATATATAAATAACTATATATATGTTTAAGATTTTGTTCCATTTAGCTTGTAATCCTGATTATTTGATGTAATATAAATATGTATTGATGTGCCGGTACAAACCAAATTAACTGAATCGATCCAAACCACATTTAATCTGATCGGATTGTTCCAAGAAAGTCATCCAAACCGAACTGAACCGCATGATCTTTTTATCTTTGGATCGGATGACTTTTTACCTCAAAATCGATCCAAATCGAACCACAAACACCCCAGAACCGGCTGCCCGCGATGAAGAGAACACCATTGAACACACAGTAACTAGCGAACATGACATTGTTATATTTGGGGATTGAGAGTTTATGCTAAGGACTAAATAGCAAGAAACTAAAAATTTGAACAAGGACTAGATAGAAACATACAATTAATTAGGGGTCCAAAATGAAAAATAAAAACATATGGCTTATATGTAATTACTGGCTATTTCTGAAGAAGCAACCATTCATTCATAATTTTTTTTTTTTTTTTCATCTCTGATGATAAAAAGTTATAAGAGTGACACTCAAATCGAGAGGGTGGTGGTTAAGTAAAATTATCTTCAAGAAAATAGGATTGGAACCCCTATCCAACAACTAAATTTCGTCTAGAAGCACAATTTATCTCCACTTGCTACCACTTTTGGTATTTAACCGAGATTTGACCACACTGCTCCTGAACCCAATTTATATGTTATAATTATAATCCACAATAATAACAATTTTTTTTAAACCAATACTAACTTAAACTAAACAGCAATTAGTATTAGGATTAGTATGATCATTATATTATGCTACAGAATAGAAGTAGAATACTATAGTATATCTTCCTAGTTCCTCCACAAGGAACAACACAAACTGAACTTGCTTTCTAGTTTCACCTCACACTCCACACTTGACGCTTCACGAATCTGCCAAATCTAGGGTCATATTCCAGCTCTACACCTCTGCTAAACAAACCCCTTTTGCTTCTTTTCAGGTACCAACTCTTTCTTCTGTTGCATTCCTAATTCTTTCTTTCTCAAGATCTTTCTTCTTCTTTTTTAGTTAATAATTTAACGGGGTTGGAATTTTTTTCTGAGGAAATGTCTGTATATGGTGTTGCATATGCAGATCGAGATGCCAACATATTCTCCTTTTTTCTTCACTTTTTGTTTGATTTTTTTCCATTTGATTTCTGTACCATTTTCGACTGTATTCTCTTTCAGTGTGAGCTTTCATGGGCTGATTGTACTTTGCATGCTCGTGTTTTTCATAGTACTTCAACAGCTAAAATTTCTTGCTCGGTGCGGATGGAACCAACATTCAAAGCTTGAAATAATTAGCTGAAAATTAAAATTTAAAAAGAGCATATTTGTTCCCCCAAATGGGTTAATAACTTGATGATGGTCCATGTAAATCTCTATATCAGTCATGGGCATCTTAATTATCCTCAAAACTCTATGCTCAACATAGACTTGCTCTTATTAGCTCATGGGGTTTAGCCAAATAGTAAATATTCAAGTGGTATGTAATAAATGTCTCTACCAAAAAAATAAATTTATAAGAAAAATTCAAGTTGTACCTTGGACCTTGGAGTCATTCATTTTTATTTTTTTTTGGGAGCAACTTGGAGTCATTCATACTTATTGTGATATTTTCCCCTATATGGAAAGATTAGAATATTCAGTTGTTCATTCAATCTAGTATTTTAGTTATGTAACTTAATTGAAAAAAATCCGAAACTTCAGATCTGATGTATTTAGCTAAAGCAATAATGCAGATTTTGGTTCAACCTGCTGTCCACCTGGGCCGTTGAGTCTGTTTTGATTTATTCAGCTGTCATTCTGTGGATTGAGAATCTATTATTTCTGTGTGCTATTGCAAGTTGCACAAAGTATCATCTTATGAATTGACTTAAGATATTCCTTTGAGAGGGGGGGAACCTGCTTGTCTTTATTTGCTCCTCCTGACACTGTCCTAATTCTCTTGTTAGGTGAACTCAAGCCCACTAATGCATGTATGTATTAGAGAAAGGCATTGAAACACCGTGATTTCTGGTGGAGCTTGACTAGTGCATCTTCTATGCTGTCTTTTGTAACAGAAAACATGGGCTTACTCTGCAGCAGAAATCGTCGTTATAATGATGCTGATGCTGAAGAAAATGCACAGGTCCATTCTTCTCCATAAATTGCATAATTGTAAAGTTACAAATAATCGTAAACTGTTGTTAGATGGACTTTAATTTGATAAACGTAACATGCATTTGCAGGCTGCAGAGATTGAAAGAAGAATAGAGTTAGAGACAAAGGCTGAAAAACATATTCAGAAACTTCTACTGCTAGGTACAATTTTTTTTTTTTTTGGGGGTATATACTGCTAGGTACATTTTAGTTGTATATACTTCACATATAGGTCTTTTAGGTTAAAAATCGAATACTTTAGCAATTTATAGTAGTACATGGAGTCTAGCATTGCTTAAGTGGTGACGATCTCCAGAGTGTGAACGAATCATATATGTTACAATCACTTAACAGCCTGGTTGCTTTTATTATATTTTTCTCTGGACTTCATTAAATCATTGTGTCAGTGTCTCTGTTGTTTAGGTTCTGGAGAGTCAGGGAAGTCTACAATATTTAAGCAAGTAAGAAACTGCATTGTTCTCAACTTCTGTGGACAGTATGTAATTGCTAGATTATTAATATTCATTTATTTGTTTATAATACGCAGATAAAACTACTGTTTCAAACTGGCTTTGACGAGGCAGAGCTAAAAAGCTACATACCAGTCATTCATGCTAATGTGTATCAGACAATAAAAGTACGCAATACTTGAAAGGGTGTGTTGATTATTTTTCGCTTAAAAATATATAGAGATTACAGTGTCCACTGTTTATAGTTAAAATTAAATAAAAAATTATGTGAGTTGAGTTTTAATACAGCTAGCGGAGAAAACTGTAACCCGCAATTCATACTTGATGTGTTTAAACAGTTACTGCATGATGGGTCAAAGGAGTTGTCTCAGAATGATCCCGATTCTTCGAAGTATGTTATATCTAATGAAAATAAGGTAGTTCACTATTACCACCTCTTTTATGCCCTGCTATGTTTGGTTAATATTAGTTGAGCATTTTACCAAGATTTGTTATGAAGAACTATAGAATAATCAATTTTATATAGGCTTCTTTCATCTGGAGCATCTGTTGCTTTGTCAAACTTACATGTTAATGTCTTCTTAATTCAAAGAAAGCTTATTTTTCTGGCAGGACATTGGTGAAAAACTATCAGAAATTGGAGGCAGGCTGGATTACCCAAATCTCACCAAGGAGCTTGCACAGGAAATAGAGACTCTGTGGGAGGATGCTGCAATTCAGGTGGCCAGATTGCATGCTTTGATTGTTTTATTTGAATATATATATCAATTACTTAATATTTATGTCCCACATTTTACTTGCTCTAGGAAACATATGCCCGTGGTAATGAACTCCAAGTTCCAGACTGTGCCCGTTATTTTATGGAAAATTTGCAAAGGCTGTCTGATGCAAATTATGTTCCAACAAAGGTATGCAAGTTCTATCATACTTTTGTTGTACTGAGATACAAAAGCTATTTCCTAATATCTGTTTTATTTGCTTTGTATATTAATAACCTGAATTCTTTCTTTTGGTGGGTGTGATGTTTTGGATTTTCTAAATGTTTCAACTTCAAGTCTGAGGGTCCAAATCATTTCCTACATGCATAGGTTACAACATGTTACACTTCTGTTTTGTTACTTATCATCAAAAAGTGAAAGTGAAAGAAGGTTTGAAAATGTCTATTTGTATGGTTAATTACTATGTTACTGATGAGAGGTGTGGTGGTTTTAATTTTGTTTATAAAGAGATGATCAAATGCAGTGTCATGATCTCAAGCAATTAGCAATGTCCTTAATGTGCTTAACTTCTTTATGTCCGTGCATCAAGTTATTTTGTAGAATTAATAAGCATATTAATGTGGTAAATTATTATACGTTATGCTGCAAAAGTTACCTGGTGCTAAGTCAGCACACTGAATACATATGTTGGAAGAAGTCCACTAGTCTACTCCATTTTTGCTTCTGTTTTCATTTATGGACCCCCTAAATTTGAAGGTGTTATGAAGTTATGAATCTCTGGATATTTCTCACTCTATTTTACAACTACAGGAGGATGTATTGTATGCAAGAGTTCGTACAACTGGTGTTGTGGAGATACAGTTCAGGTGAACATGCTGACCTGACATGTTTTGTCTTATTGAAATGATACAGCTACCTATGTTTTGTTCTTCTGTTCCTGAATAAGCATTTTTTTGGGGGTAGCAATGGGTGCATTGCACTTGTTCATTCTTAACCAATTTAAAATGGTGGAATATATGTCGTTTTTGGGCAACTGCATTATTTACAGTCATACTGTTCATATATAAATTTCTCAACAGCATTTAGAGAGGCCATAAGAAACTGTATTTCTGCATTTACTGAGTGCAATTGCCTTGGTCGTGAATTACTACTTGGAGATTTTGATCCTTTAATTTTGTTTCTGTGGCTCAATCTTAAAACTGATACTGTACATGTGGTATCTTTTCATATTCATCTGCATATCATCATTGTATTGTTCTCGCATTTGATTGGTATAGATGGTCTTTGTTGCTTATGGTTTTATTTTTATCCTCTCTGCCTGTCGAGTGTTAACCATCTCTACCTTCTCACATAATGTAAATAGTTACAAGTGACATAGAATTGGTTGCATGTGTTTGTTAAAAATTTTTAATATGCTTTTTCAAATAGTATTTGCCATTTATTCTGGAAGGAAGGACAGATCATGCTTGTTTTATTGTGTGATTGTGTATATTAAGCCACCTATATTGTTTGAAGAAGGGTGCACTCATACTGACTCAGTATTTATAATGTTCCGTTGTATTTCTTGATCATGATATGGTATATAGAGTGGACCAGCTTGACTAGTATGTGTTTACTATTTTGACAGCCCTGTTGGTGAAAATAAGAGAAGTGGCGAAGTCTATAGACTCTTTGATGTTGGTGGCCAGAGAAATGAGAGGAGAAAATGGATCCATCTTTTTGAAGGAGTTTCGGCTGTAATATTCTGTGCTGCTATTAGCGAGTATGGTCTGCCATTTGATTGCATATCATAATGTGGTTGATGATGTTGGTGATAATGTCTATTTGGACTATTCTATATTTGATAAAACAAGTTTGTTTGAACTAAAAAACATAACTCAATTTCTTCTTTATTGTCTGTATATCTGTTCCGATTGTGTTATGCACCAAATTAAAAGGTCACAAAATTCAGTTGCACTCCCCTACTCACAATCAAACACCATTTTTATTTGATATTACTTTGACACTTTAATATAATTGCCAATTAACAAAAGCATATTTTACTTGAAAGAGAAGTGAAAGGTTAGCTCATTCTAGTCCTTTAGCTGTGCATGTTTGGTGCTTGTTACTAATATTAAAGAATGTTGGTATGCATATTATTAGCAATAAATGGTTTATGCTGGGTTTGTCTTTGAGTAGATAAAGTAATTCACCCATCCTCCAGTCTTTCTGGCAAGAGCATCATAATCACGAGATGTGCTAAGCTAAAGTCTTGACTTTGCATTTGCCTTGCAGGTATGACCAAACACTTTTTGAGGATGAAAACAAGAACAGAATGACTGAGACCAAGGAACTTTTTGAGTGGGTCCTGAAGCAACCATGTTTTGAGGTTTCCTTTTATGCTCTTTTTATATATTAGCATCTACATTTACTTGGGGAATTCTTGTTTTGCTTTTGTCTCTGTTTCAGTTATATGACACTTGTGTTGAGAGCTTTATACTATATTGGCAATTAAGATTTGTACTCTATCTCAGTGAATAATGACGCTTCTCTTTTCTGCACAGAAAACATCCTTCATGTTATTTTTAAACAAGTTTGACATATTCGAGAAGAAGATCCTGAAAGTAAGAACCATCCAAACATTGTACACTTTGTCATTGATGGAAGCTCTCACCCATCATTATTTCAGTCTAATGTCTTACATTGTGCAGGTCCCACTCAATGTTTGTGAGTGGTTCAAAGATTACCAGCCAGTTTCAACAGGGAAACAAGAGATTGAGCATGCATATGAGTAAGCAACTTCTTTATACCTTTGGTGATATATAGAATGAAGGGCCTCGCTGAAGGCAAAGTAGTTGATTCAGACATTATTACATTATACTTTAACTTGTCTTCTATTCTATGTCAAGCCTGAGATTCCTTAGTTGTGCTTCCATATGAACCATCACACGGAATATATATATTATGTATACGTGTTGATACTTTTATAAACTTAATAGTTCTGGATGATTTAATTTTTATAACCAACACAATTAATTCACTTGGATAAAACAATGTCTGCAGGTTTGTGAAGAAAAAGTTTGAGGAGTTATATTTCCAGAGCACTGCTCCTGATCGTGTAGATCGTGTCTTTAAGATCTATCGAACCACTGCCCTTGATCAGAAGCTTGTGAAGAAGACTTTCAAGCTTGTCGACGAGACTTTGAGGCGGAGGAATCTCTTTGAAGCTGGCTTATTATGATCACAGAAGTACAGAACAGTATATGTTAAGAGGGACTATTATTTTTACATTGAAGAGGTCATGAGATTTTGGGTATATTGAGAAGTCAGGTATACAACAGTATTAAATGGATCAAATCGATTTGTTGATTTTATGTCAAGTTAATCCTGTTGAATGGGTGGATGGGGAAAGGCCTTTATGAAGTTTTCAATATGACATTATTTTTTGTTGATTAAAAGTCACCAATGATATATTTCATATTTCATGTCCGTTATTTGTGTTTATTAATGAGATTTTACCAATGGTTCCATGTGTTGGTGTGCATGCGTGCTTTGAAGAGTTGAATTGGTTTGCTTTGTACTTGCCTTTGCAAGTTCTGAATTCGTATCATCTTTTGAACACTTGCAAGAAACTTCATTGTTGCAGGCAATTGGCAACTTATTATTTATTGTCCAGAAGAGAGGTTTTTCCATGCTTGACTATAACAATTTTTTCAATAATAATAAATTATTAGAGTATGATATTGGCTGGGTTATAATATACAGTATTTATATTAGTATATACCAGATCGTAGAATCTCTCGTCTGCGTGGCTCTTTGCTCTTCTAGAAAGAGCATACACGAGAAGTCTTAATTTAAGAAAATCTATCGTTTAAACTGAATTAGTACTTTGATAACTAGTCATCCCTTTAGCATCGACGGCCAGCCATAAGGCCCACGACAGAACGTCAGCACCTGCAGTGACTACTATTATATATCCCAACAAACATTGACAATTTTTTTTCCCTGACAAAAACAAATATTGACAATTAAGATTGGTATAAATAGTAACGAAGGTTATATCTAAGATTTAAATACTAAAAAAAGGGCAGTCAAATGTGATGCAAAAGGATTTAATTTATATTTAACCTATGGCTATGACTTTTGTTAATATACCTTCATTTAACAAATTTGAACATAATTTCTTGAATGTGGCTTAAAATCAATTACTCTTCCGCTAAGAAAATATGTGTTAATTTTTAAAAATAAATAAAATAAAATCAATTTATTGTCTTTTTATATTTAAATATTGTGGACAAAATTTTGCCCCATGATTTAGTGGGGGGCAAAAAGTGACTTTTGGGTTGGCCATTGATTAATTTGTCCACAAATTAAAAAATAAACAAGGTAAAAAAAATTTGTGCGCTATCCCTTATTTTTTTTTAACAAATCAAGCACCCCTAGATTCTATCTAAAATAAATTATGTATACATTTTTTAAAATAATTTTAAACGCTTGTTTTTCAATCTATATTTATTTAAATCATATATGAATTTGAAAAATTCAAGCAATTCACGAGATAGTTGATAGCAGTGTAACATCCCTCCGTTGCAACCAAAGCTTTAGTTGAAGTTGATCTAAGAACCGTTCTCTTCATAAACAAACAAAAGATGAGTTTGTTTGTAGTTTATTATTGGTGAATTGAATTGAAATTAGGCAGGGAGAATATGAGGTGCATCTGCATTCTCCAATTTCATTCCCTCTCCACATTGTTAATATTAACAAGCCCTCTTACCACCACCGCATGTTAAGAATAGTATTGTGTAAATTGGGTTCAAATTGTAGGTTGGAAATTAAAATATCTATGCAAAACAAATGCTTAATGCCACTTTCCCTCACAACCATCCCCTAGTTTATTTTTCACCCCTCTAAAAGCCAACTCCCTCACTTTTCCCGCTATTACAAACACAAAATGGAAAAAACCAAACACTAATTGGTTCCTTTTGGAGACAATTAAAACTACTATTCAACAACCCATATAACCGATTCCTTAATTACATTTCCTTATAAATTCTAATCCTCAGCTGCCTCCTTCAAACAACTCACTTTGTCTTTCCTCACTTTTCATACGTGTTGAATTTTAAATTTTTAGGTTCATGGGTATTGAAAGAGCACATAGGGCCATCATTGTAGTATGGCTTGCTTTGTTAGGAGGAAATGTGATACTTGTTAATGGTAATTTAAATTATAAGGATGCTCTCACCAAGTCCCTTATTTTTCTAGAGGCACAACGATCGGGAAAGCTTCCTCCCAATAACAGGGTTCCTTGGAGAGGAGACTCAGCACTCGATGATGGAAAACTTGCTAATGTCTCTTTCTTTTCTTTTCTTTCCTTTTTTTTTATAGACAAATGTTAGTAATGAGTATGTTATGTTTCAGAAATATCGACAGAAAATGGATAATTTGTGCTCATAAGTCATATATATCTCATTTTTTTTTTTTATGTACATACATAAATGTAGGTGGACCTTGTTGGGGGATACTATGATGCAGGAGATAATGTAAAGTATGGGCTACCTATGGCATTCACTGTGACTACTCTATCATGGGCTGCCCTATTTTACAAGACAGAATTACAAGCTACAAAGGAATTAGGACATGTTCATGATGCCATCAAATGGGGTACTGATTATTTTCTCAAATGTAGTTCTAAACAGAAAAAACTATATGTGGAGGTGAGGGCCATATTGCTAATGCAATTCTTGTACTACCAAACACTATACTTGTTTTTTTTTTTTGGTTCATATGATAATATTAAAAGAAACATTGACATATAGGTAGGGGACCCAGATGAAGATCACCAATGTTGGATTCGACCAGAAAATATGAAAACGAAAAGAACAGTTTTGGAGATTGACAGTAACACACCCGGGACTGAGATTGCAGCTGAAACTGCAGCGGCAATGGCTGCTTCTTCTATGGTTTTTAGGCCCATAGATCGTGAATATGCTCGTCGTCTCCTCAACAAAGCCAAATTGGTATGTTACGTTACGTGTACCTACTTATTTTTTAGAAGGAATATGTTATATATATAATATGTGTGTGTCTCATTCTGTTTTGTTGTTTTAATTTGGGTGGAAGCATGGAAATATATGATAACTTAATTTCCTCTCATTTTCGTGGCAGCTTTTCACAATGGCAAAATCACATAAAGGAACATATGATGGAGAGTGTCCCTTCTACTGCTCTTATTCGGGTTATAATGTAATTTTCTTATAACCTTTTCTAATATATCTAAGTCTGAAACCTTTCCAAATTACTCCCTCTGGTCCTATATATAAGAGGCAAAACCCTAAAACACACAGACCAAGAAAATGTATTGAAATAAGTTATTTGTAATTAATATTCATATAAATTTACAAATATAACCCTTCAATAATTAATGAACAAACTTACTTGTATTGAAAGTTGCACTGTCTCGTAAATATAAACCCTATTATAGATAAGGGTAAAATTGAAAATGAGCATTTAATATTTGTCAAAATACATGCATGTCTCTTATATTTTGGACCAAAAAAAAATAGTCATTTGCCTCTTATAATAAGGACCGGAGGGAGTAATATATAAGTGAATGTTTGGATTTCTAACGGGCTTTTTGGGAAGCAGGACGAACTGATGTGGGCAGCAACGTGGCTATACTTTGCTACCCTGAAGCCAATTTATATGAAGTACATACAACAAGAAGCCATAAGTGCTAGTGTAGCAGAATTCAGTTGGGACCTTAAATATGCAGGAGCTCAAATCCTTCTAACCCAGGTTTTATTTATTTATTTCATTTTTTATTTAATCTATTCTCGGATTTTTAATTGGCCTCCTAAGTCCTAACTCCTAACAAAATGAAACTTGTATGTGTTGCTCAGTTACATTTTCAAGGACATAAGGATCTGGAAGAATTCAAAGCCCACGGTGATAGTTTCATATGCTCAGTCCTTCCTGACAGTCCCTACCATCAGATTACCATGTCTCCTGGTTAATGCTCTCTCTCTTTATATTAATATTCATCCTAATTAAAAGTTACAAGCTGAGGGCTGAACTATAATTAATTTCAATATATATAATACGATTTTTCTAACATATGTAACCTAATAAATGTTAACTAATCAAAAAATAAAAATGTTATATTGGAAAGAGTAATTTTTAAACTTTTAAAGAATTGAATACATAAATTTCAATACAACAATTCTATTTTTGAATTCTTAATATCTGCGAGGTTGCATAAGATTAAAAAGATCCTATGTAATATACATCACCTTTTACAGATCAGTTAGTTGAGTTAACTTACCTATACATGATTTTGCAGGTGGCATGGTCCATTTGAGAGATGGAGCCAACATGCAGTATGTCACCAGCACATCTTTCTTGTTCACAGTATATAGTGATTTGCTTGCCAAACATAATCAGAAAGTCACTTGTGGAGAGAAACAATTTAGCTCATCCCAACTCTTGGCTTTCGCT
Organism: Echinosophora koreensis; assembly: GCA_035048595.1. Taxonomy (NCBI): domain Eukaryota; kingdom Viridiplantae; phylum Streptophyta; class Magnoliopsida; order Fabales; family Fabaceae; genus Echinosophora; species Echinosophora koreensis. The sequence continues at coordinate 5,168,787 of JAPCYP010000001.1, read as the reverse complement.
AAGAAACAAGTTAGTACATATACATACTATAACACTATACACATTATAAGTTTATTAATTATATTTATCAAGGTTTAAAATTGTGGTTGTGATCGCATTGCGTGAGAAAATATGGTTGATGTGGCCGCAATTGCAGTCATTTTGGTTTCAGAGTGATCTCCAAAACCAAAACATTGCAGTCTCAATTGCGGTCGCATACCTTTATTTAAAACCTTATATTTATTTATATCTTCAGAAGGTACAATAGAATAGACAGAGACTAATTGATTAATGAATCGGATGGTCATATAATTAAACTGGCATGCACATGCAGATGGATTACATACTAGGGACAAACCCTGAAGGAAGATCGTACATGGTAGGATTTGGAAAAAACCCACCACTACAAGCTCACCATAGGGGTGCTTCCGTGCCAAAGATGCCACAGGGAGTAGAGATCATATGTTCCACGACCTTCGCCAAATGGTTACATAAAGATGAACCTAACATCCATGAGCTCACTGGTGCCATTGTGGGTGGCCCTGACCGCAACGACAAGTTCGTCGACAAACGCTCTGCTTCTTCCTATACTGAACCATGCACTTATGTCAACTCCCTAGCAGTTGGAACTCTAGCAAAGCTTGCAACAATGGGTTAATTTCATGTTTCAAAATTAGTATGTAGAGACTGTATATGTATCAGGACTTACTTTTGTAAGTCTCTTACATGTTTAATTAGTGGGTGGGGTTATTTAATTAGGTTGTACCTTATTACTTGTGCCCCCGTGAGTAATTAAATAGGTGGGCAAGTAACATATATACGATCCATGATGTAAACATTTTCCTGGCTACGTTTTAGCTTTGATTGATGATGTTAGATAGACAACATTTTACTATTAAATCGAATCAGTGCCTAATTTCATTCACACGAAGCACAAATTAAGCAGGGACGGATTTACATGTATTTTAGGAGGGGCCTTGGCCTCTGTTGATGAAAAAACTTATTAGGATGACGGTATCGGAAAGAGTTTTCTGTGTATATATAATATGTCCAAAAATTACATCCGGATCAAAAGTTATGGTCTTTCAAAGATTTATCGACTGTTTGAGATTCTGATTACCCGTCATGTGCAAAAAGTCATCAACAACATGCACCGAATGCAGATGCGTGTTGAACCCTAGTGTTGGATGCAAATGTCGAGGGATGAGGGTCTACTTTAGATGGTTAGATTACCATGTATATTGATAACTAATGTAATTAACATTGTGTAACAAATCTTTATGGTAATAACAATTGTAGTGTTTCTTTCACTAGGAGACATGCTAATGGGGATGCTCATTAGATTGCTGGTGCAGTACTTTCTTATCCTAGCTGTTATGTTTTTAATTACTTTCCTACTTGTAATGTACCTTTTAATGGTTTGACAATGATATGAGTTTGTTCCTTTCAAAAAAACAAAAACAAATTGTGGAACAAATAATTATGAATATTTTATATGAAATTCGGTGCGTATATATATGTTGAATGAACTTTAATTTTTATAATTGACCCCTCCTATCCTTTAAGTCTGGCTGCGTCCTTGAAATTAAGTCTAACGGCATTTTTTTTTTTTGATCAAGAGTCTAACGTCACTTAATTATGCATGCAACCATATCCATATTCAGTTACACACAGCTACAGGCAGTTAGAAGACAGTTATACAACCATATTCAGTTCATCATGAGCATATGATGCCGCACGAAATTGTAATCACCGAGTAAGTTGAATAATATACCAAGATTTTCTCTTCCAAACCAATACTAATGTATTTATTTTTAAAATAAATAACTAAAAATTTATTAGTTATTAATTCAATTTAAAATATATTATGATTTTAATCTTCTAAAATTTAATATTATATATTTTTGCTCACTCTATTCAAAGAAAAATCTCACTTTAAATCAACCTTATTTCACGTGAGAAATATATAAGAATACACATGAGGAAACCTATCAAATAAGATGCAAGGAAGAATAGGAATGATATTGTTTCACTCTAGCTTCATAGGAATGATATTGTTTTAAAAGGTGGTAACACTGAATTTGATTCTGTTTGTGAGTTGATTAGGATAGATCTTGGTATATTGGTGTAAGTCAGCTGTACAAGGTATTTATATCTCTTTTGTAGATATTGACTACTCAATTAGCTGCTTCAAATTTATTAGTAGGAAGAATAGAAAGTATTAGAGGTCTACTGGTTTGGGTGTGATTGTTCATTCATAATGGGTTAGAGTATTCCTTATACTTTTACTAATACATATTTTTGTTTTCCGATAAAAAAAATAAGATGCAAGGAAGAATATTTGAGTAATTAGTCTGACTAGAGTAAAATTGGAAGAGGAATAAAAAGGAAATGTCGGGAAGAGAGTTGCTTTCCGACAATCAGTTTTAGAAAACAACTTATTGATCACTATTTGGTAGGGATGGCAATCCGGACCCTACCCGTCGGGTATCCGTAAAAAATACCCATTATAGATAGGGTAAAAACCAATTTTATGGGTATGGGTATGGGTACGAGTAATTACCCGCAAATTTGAGAGGGTATGGGGGCGGGTACGGGTACGAGTATCTTGGTACCCACCCCGCCCCATACCCCCATATATATATATATATATATTAAGTACACAATACCTCACAACAAACATATTCTTCCCTTTGGTTTGTGAAATAAAGCTCTCTTTGAAGCAATGGGAGACTTGCTCAATTGAGGCTATTAGAAATATGGCTTCAAAAATGAATGACAAATTTGAGAAATATTGGTCTGTTATTCATGGAATTATGGGAATTGCCATTGTTTTGGATCGAAGATATAAATTGAAGTTGTTGGAGTACTTCTTTTCGTTGCTTTATGGATATGCATCTTCAATTGAAATTAACAACATCAAGAAATTATGCTTCTCATTGTTTGAAGATTATCAAGCTAAGACTAGTGGGATGGTTGAAAGTCCAACTGAAAACTTAAATGACAAGGATTCAAATTTGGATAATCTTACTTGTAACAATTTTCTTAGTGGTTATGACTCCTTTGTCAATGATACCAATGACATACAATCAAAGTCTGAGTTGGATCAATACTTGGAAGTGAAGGTATTGCCTAGGAGTGCTACATTTGATATACTTGGATGGTGGAAAACAAATGAGATCAAGTTTCCAACATCACAAAAGATTGCCAAGGATATTTTAGCCATCCCAATTTCTTCTGTTGCTTCTGAATCTGCATTTAGCACAGGAGGTGGATTATTGACTCCTCATCGTTCTAGGCTTCATGAGAATACTTTGGAGGCGTTTATGTGTGCACAAAGCTGGATAAAACATGATAAGAAAGGTAATAAATGTTGCATTAATATATTTGTTTAATGAAATTTGTGTTTAGTCTAACCATTAATTTTGTTTTTTGTTCTAGTTTCTGTTGGTATAACTTGACCAAAGCAATATTTACACATGAAAGACAAACATTTGCAGTCTTTTCAAGACTCTGATTCAGAATATGAGGTAAGATAATCTAACAATTTGTTACTAATTGTTGCTTTACAAGTTTATAATGTATAACTAATATAAGGTATGATTTTTATTATACAGGTTTTGGAGAACATCGGCAACATCGGTTCAGGAATTACAACTTGATAAATTTATTGTTTTGCAGGTTTATTGTTTTAGATATTTTACATATTTTTATTTGTTATAATACACTGGTTTTTAATGTTTGATGAATATACTCGAAACATCGTTGGATGATTTTTAAATTAAGTTATGATCATTTTGTTATTTATTTTTTTCTTTGTTGAAGTGTGGGTAATGGGTGCGGGTGTGGGTACTCAGGTACCCAGAGGGTACGGGTAAGGGTACTGAGGTTGTTATCCATGAGGATATGGGTCCGGGTACGAGTAATTTTTTTAAACGTGGATATGAGGACGAATACTATAGTACCTACCCAAACTCTACCCGTTACCATCCCTGCTATATGGGTCCCTATTTGTGACTGACCCTTATGGGTCACTAAATTCAGTTGCTAATTAGCCTTTTTAATGTAGTGATTTGGTTAAATTTAAGCAAATGGTTAATTTTTTTTTAAAAAAATCGTAAGTATAATCGTATAAATAAAATATAAACCGATACTGCAGTAATATGTATGTGTATAATGCTCTGATTGGTTCATATAGAAAAAAATTGATACATTCAACCCATTGAACCCAAAGAAAAAAACAGTAGTGACCCTCCGATTTTTATATGCATCCGAAAATCCACCATATAAAAAACTATACACTGCTTACCCAAACAGAAATAATAATTCTACACACTTTTGGGATATCTTTGATAGACATCATATGTGGTAGTTGTTTTCAAGTATAAAATACATGTGATGAGAGTGAAAAAATAATAAAAATATGAATGAGTATATATATATATATATATATATATGCACACACAATGTTGGACATCAAATCTATGTACAACTATCATTGGTCTTATCCAAAACAAGTAGATATTAACTTCGCAAAAAATGCAAGCGTCTTATTAATCAGTATTTTTATACTAATTAAAAATTTCAATAAAAACAGATTTTTATTAAATAATTAGATATAATATTTATCAAAATATTGAATACATTATTTTTTAAAAATTATTAATTCAATAACACTGATTATGATTCTACAAAACTTAATAATCAATCAATTCACATTTATATTCATATATATCAAATCAAACAGTTGGTTGCAAGTGGTTAATACGCTACTGTTAAGAACAAATGGTTCATGCTTTACATGAATTCGATCCTTAGCGACAACAACTCTTGGTCAGATTTTACTTACCTTCAACCCCGGATTAGTCAGGGTTAGGGATGACAATGGGTAGGGTTTGGGTAGGGTACTATAGTACCCGTCCCCATACCCGCATTTGAAAAAATTACCCATATCTGGACCCGTACCCTCGTGGCTCATGGGTAGCAACTTTAGTACCCTAATTCGTACCCTCTGGGTACCTAAGTACCCGTACCCAGTGGCGGATCTTGACTGAAAATTTTGGGGGAGCCAACTAGCTACTAGCTATAATTATTTATTCAATCATATAAAAAAATATTTATTCAAAATATATAATTAATTATATATAATTTTAAGTGTAACCTTGATAGACCGCCAATATAAAGTTTTTTATATTGTTAACATATCACAAATCATCTTATATGTGACTTTCTAAGGTATTTAGTATAAAAGTGAAAATTTTTATTATGTAATAATTTATGATTGGTTGATCGTGTAAAATTTTTACACTAGTATTACATATCAATTCCATATAATTCCTGGATTAAATCAGTACATATTATCTGTGTAAAGATTTTTTACACTCCAATAATATTAAAGTTATACAATTTTTATCTCTATCATAAATTCTTCAAAAATTGCATCAATTTTTTATGCTTGTATCATTGTATTTTTTAAGCTAAAAGTATCACTTATGAAATATCTAAAATTAATTACATAGTATACAATATTTTTAAGTGTGTGATTTAATTTTTATATTGAAAAATTTTTTGTTCCAAAAAGCTTGGGGGAGCCGTTGCTCCCCCGCCCCTATAGAAGGTCCGCCACTGCCCGTACCCGTACTTGTTACCCGCACTTTAACAGTGAAAAAGCAATAAATAACAAAAGAAAATTGTAACAATTAAAAAACGATCCAAAATTCTTTTAAATCTACTAATAAATATTACAAATAAAAATATTTAAATAAATAAAAACATACAAAAAGGAATTATAGTTGCAACTAGGTTTAGAAAGTTAAGAATATTTAGATTAATTTTGGTTTTAAAATTTGTATTATAATTAAAATTATATATATTAGTAATATAAATAAATAAATTATATATATATATATATATATATATATATATATATATATATGTGTGTGTGTGTGTGTGTGGAGGGGTATGGGGCGGGGTGAGTATCATAGTACTCGTATCTATTTAAATTTGTGGGTAGTTACTCATATCCGGATCCTTAATCATTGTGTGAGTAATTTTTATTGTAGATAATTTTTACGGATACCAAATGGATAGAATATAAATTGCCATCTTTAGTCAATGTCAAAGTTTCTGGACACCGGGATGAGACCCTCACGACCAAAAAAAAAAAAAAATTCATATATATATATATATATATCAGCAATCAGCGGGCCAACTACTCTATTCTTTGCGCGGTCCAGCGGCTGCCAAATGACAACCGTTTCTCTTGCACTCATTTTTCCACGTTTGCATTTCTTCCGCTTTAATTGCCTTTGATTACGACATTTCAATAACTAGTGACACAACTTTTTGGAAATTGTTATAATTCTCTTCTAAATAAATTATTTTGTTCGAATTTGAGTTTAATCATTTTTTAAAGAAAAATGGTAATAAATGCCTTTAAGATATTAGTTCCTCTAGTCCTATACTACCCCCGGTTTTTATTGTAAGCAAAAATTTAAATGGGACACACATATTAAGATAGTTAGTTAATCTCATTTAAAAGAGTCATTGGGAATAAAAAATTAAGTTTGTTACCTAAATTACCCTTCCTCTTGTTTATTAAGCTTGTGTTGTTGAGAAAAAAAGGAGTCATTGGAAAACTAAATTTGTATCAAATGAAGGATATTTTGAGAATAATTTCATTAAATAGGATGGAAGTAGTTGAAATTTGCTTATATTTTGGATCAAAAAATTTGAAATTTTTTGCTTATATTGTGGACCGGAGGGAGTATATAAGAGACAAAACCCTAAAACACATCGACCAAGGAAATGCATTGAAATAAGCTATTTGTAATTAATATTCATATAAATTTACAAATTTAACCCTTCAATAATTAATGAACAAACCTACTTGTATGGAAAGTTGATACTATCTCGTAAATATAAATCATATTATAAATAAGGGTAAAATTGGAAATGAGCATTTAATATTTGTCAAAATACATACATGTCTCTTATAGTCTCTTATAATAAGGACCAAAGGGAGTATTTTTTAAGGAATCAAGAAAAAAAAATTGTATGAAAAAGATGGTGTATTTAAATTTTAAAAAGGGTTACACTTTGTTTTGAGATAGCTATTTTTCTCTGCTTTAAATAATAGTTATTTTGAGATTTTTTTTTTGTGATCATGTTATAAGTACAAAGTGTCCATCACTGTTTGTAGTGATTATTCTCCATCGGAAAACCTATTGAGCACACGAAGTGGGTTCTTCCCTCTCAACCAAGTTTTCTCTATACACAAGAAATATATAATAGAAGAAATAAATGACAATAAAGGTTAATAGTTGGAGTGTAATATAACTTTTATTTTCATACTATAAGAAACCCAACTTTCACTGTAAAAACTAAAATTACAAATAAGATAAAATATAAGAATGCAACCATACTAGAAATTATAATATTCAGTTTTTTGAAAAAAACTTGTAATAAATATAAAAAAATTGGTTTAGTTTCATTTTTGGTGTTGTAGTAGTAATGATAGAGTAATGATATTTGAAAATAAAAATGATGTCTATTACTATATAAAAATACTCTCCAATATTTATTTATTATTTTTTTCTCTCTTATCATATATTTTATCACTCTCAAAATATCTCATTAATTATACGATATCCATGAATAATATCAAGATTTGTGTTTAAATATCATCATGGTAACCATGTTAGGGTTGTGCTGAAGGGTTTAGTGTATGCTATTGCTAACTATCAGCAAAAGGTGGCAGCTGATAGTGACTGCCAGCCACATGATGGAGAAGACATGTAATAATGGGATAAGTTGAAGTAGGTGGTAGTGGAAGGATCAATGTTCTTTCTTTGTACAAATCTATCCTCTATATTCTGATCCTAAAAAGATTATTATCTATAGACAGTGTTTCTTACAGGTTTAAAAAAAATATTTTCGAAAATATTGGTATGGGAAGTTTCCCTGTAAATTTTAAAAATTTATTTCGGGAATAAAATTTAAGAATAATAATTAAAAATTTGAAAAAACTTTATTCTCATATGTAAAGATGAGAAAACTCTATATCTGAAAATATGATTTTTAATAATGTGGTTCGAATGAGAATAAAATATTCAAGTTATCAAACATTACTATAAGATGTGGTGTCATTTGGATGGTACATCACTGGCACCACTTTGATAAGTGATATATCATAACCTTCACCCAACTGTATATATTACTATACTATACAATAATCTATAAAACAACGGCGAGGGTTAATTTAACATTTTAAAATTTGAGTCATAGTATGAGAAAATAAATTCTTAAAGGCTGAAATCTGTAATGATGGGAAAAAAAGTTGGATAGTATCAAACATGGTCAATGATATCGTTTTATCAGGCATGGAAGGGAAGAAGAGTGTATGGCATGGATGGGTGAAACAGGGACATGATTAAAAAAAGAGGGAAGAGTAGGGAGCAAGAAATAGACAAAGACATGTTTATAAGGGAAAGGAGGGCGTTGAACTTTAATCCAAATTTCCCAAATGGGCCCCACATAACCCTTCTCTTGTGGATAAGCTTCACCACGCACCTTTATCATCCCATCCCAGTGTTTTAGCATGAAAGAAAAACAAAATGAAGCATTGAACCGTCCACATTCCTCAACGTGTCGTGATGTGGATAAGGTTAATACGTGCGATACGATAGGTTGTATGGAGGTGCACGTGGGTAGTAGGCTCACAACGTGATCATTAATTTCGTTGCATTATTACAGTTAGGGATTAGTCCCCAATATTTATCTTATCCCTAATTCCTACTATTATTCTTGTCATTCCCGTCACCTACTTACGGCTTACCAAATCAAACTCCCTTATCCTCTATGTCCACTCCCTCCTCTTTCATCTTATATCCCATAAAGACAATAGTAAAAGGCTTCCTACACTACATAATGAAAATATACCAGTACTAAATTTCAGGAATAAGATAAGAGTTTAATCTTGTGCATTGCACCACTTTTTAAAATCTTAATGTTCATTTAATCACTATTTATTGACTAAATATTTTAATACTTGAATATATTATGATTTAACATAATGTTCATATGCAACCCATGTTATAAATTTCAATAGTTCGATATGATAACAATTAATTTTTAAAAAATATCATATGAAAAATTATAAAGTTTATAATATTAACTTTTAAAATATAACAATTTGAATAACATGCCATAACAAATAATTAGAAGTTGAATTAATTTTAAAAATAGCAATTCCAATAAAACATGATAATAAACAATCGGTATTTGTTTTGTCAAGAAAACAATTAGTATTTGAATTAATTTTAAATAGATAATCATTTAATCAAGATGTGATAACAAATAATATAGCAGTGCTATATGTTAAGAAATTGCATTTCTTAACTTTTGAAGAATTCGTGATGATGTATCTTTTCTTTATACAATAAAACAAAATCAAAAACGAAAAATACAATGAACTTTTTTTTTGAAAGAAAGAGTATACAATGACTTTTAAACACAGTATTATTGTCTATAATATAGATAGGAGTACATAATATAACATAAGAATAAACATTTTATATGAATACTATGATTATCAGGCACAACCAATGAAATGCTTACTAGTTATTAAAGTAATAATCTTAAAACACAACAAAGTTTTTAGGGAAAAGTGCATAAACACCCCCTAAATTATAATCCTTTTGCAAATAGCCACCATCAACTATTGATTCTTCTCAATTAACCCTCAAACTTTAAGTATTAGTGATATAAATCCTTCCGTTAACCTGCTGTTAAATTACTAACGGTGATCGAATCCAACCGTTCATTTTTTTTTTAAATCACAGCCGTTGATTATTCTTTAATTTTATTTATTTTAATTTTTGTTTGGAAAAAAAAAAACATAGGGCGCTCCCTGTTCCCTTCTTCTTCATCGTCCGTTTTCTGATTTCTTCTTCGATGTTCTTCATTCTTCCCCCTCAAAGCTTTTTCTCTGAGTTTATTCTTCCTCACTCTTCTCTGTGTTTGCTTCATTCTCTCCTTGCCTTGATGAATAACAATGAAGTAACAACATTCATTTTTGTGTGCCCTAACTCTGCTGCAGATAGAAAAAATTTCATTCTCTCCTTCTCTGTGATCGCTAACACTACCTTACCATAGTTATGATGCAAAAGTGTCACTGAAATTTCAGTTATAATGGAGATTGTATATCACGTAAAACTGGAATTTAGGTAAAATATATCACTGCTGGCACGCACTTGGTTAGAATTATACTGTACCCACTTTTTTTGATGGGCATGGTATCAAGTTGTTAAACATTTCGGATAAGCATATGGTATGCTCCATAGCATCTGATAAGTATGAGACACGTTCCAACCAATTTATAAATCACTTGGGTGCTCCATAAAGTGTTATGCAGGGAAAAGTCAAGTCTGCTATAAACCACTAGAGACAAGGAGTTAAATCATAGCTCTCTACTTAGCACTTAGGCCAACCATTTTATTCATTCACATAATTGATGTAAAAAATTTGGCCTACTTTGAATTGTGATGGAGTTTATCACGATGATTGTTTATACACTTCAAGATAAACTTTTAGCAATTTCTTCCCCTCTGTCTTCATTCTCTTAGCAATCTTCAAGACATGTTCATCAGTTGTCATGCCCTTTAATTGCTCAAGGTCCTCATTATCAAATGTATAATACCAGCCAACAACATTTACATATCCAAAAGTGGCAACTGACTTTATAAAGTCAATCATGGACAAAGTATCTATGTCCACATTCAACCAGTCTATAACTGAACCTCCTACATAACTACGATCAGGTACCATCACCAACTTTCCACCATGATGAATTTGAACATCAATGTTGTAAAAGGCTATAAAAAATTGGAAAACAAAAGACAAATTGATTCCTAAATTATTGTCACAATTCCATATTATCAAAACCTTGATTAATGTCATGAACAAAAGACTTACCTGATTGACGCATTGGACCAATAATAGAACCAGACGCACCATGTTGTATTTTCGCCATCACCCACGAGGACCGCCGCTTCAGCCACACCTTTGGAGTAGAACCTGAAACCAAAAGAAAAATGCAAATAAGAAGAGAAAGAATTAGATAATGAGAAGAGAAGGGAATGAATATGATAGCCACAAATAAAACACATGAGGAAAGTGGAACCAAAAGAAGCAAGGGAGGAAGAACAAGATTCGGTGCAAACTGACGAGAGGGAAAACGAAACAGCAAAGAAAAAAGAGATGGTGTTTTTTCTCCTTTTTTTAATCTTTTATTTTAAAATAAAATTGAAACATTACAAAATTATAAAATAAAGAATAATCAATGGCTGTGATTTAAAAAAAATGAACGGTTGGATTCGATCACCGTTAGTAATTTAACAGCAGGTTAACGGAAGGATTAATATCACTAATACTTAAAGTTTGAGGGGTAATTGAGAAGAATCAATAGTTGATGGTGGCTATTTGAAAAAGGGTAATAGTTTAGGGGGTGTTTATGTACTTTTCCCAAGTTTTTATTACAATTATTGTAAAGTGATTTTAAAAATATGAGTAGTTGTACCTGTTCAGGTCAAAAACCAAAACTCAATAGTGTTATTTTTGATATTGGGCCACCGGATTTGGCTCATTATTCTGGCTCCTTCTTCTTCCTTCTCCAACTCCTTCGTGTTGAACCGAATGGGAGGTACCTGCGAAGACACTCCAATGCTTAAGTCAGCAATGATCTTGCAGATAGTAAATTGTGTTCATGTAAAGAGAAATTGCATACCTTCTCCCTTCGTGGAGGTTTGCTTATATACCTGTCTCTGGGTTCAACCCTTGTGGCTTCCAAGCATGCTGCCCCATGCCTTGTGGCGTGTTTATCTTTCTAATCCAGTATAATAGGGTGTTCGTAATGATGGTTTTGGATGGATAATGGCGTGTGTTAGGAGAAAATGGGCAATTTAGGTCGGCCGGAGCAGTTTACCCGGATTATGTTGCTTTATGAGATAATTTTGTCGGGTCGAACTCTTCTTGGACCTAAATTGAGGAAGGGCATTGGGCTGTTATTTTTGAACTGGAACAGTACCTAATGAGCACATGTCCATATAAGAATTAGTCACATTATACATGCCACAAGCTTTAACCTACGGTATCATTTGATATCAGTTATATTTTAATATTCCAAAAAAATAAGGTGTTAGTAAAAGCTTCCATGTTTGGTTGGTAAAAGAGATTAAAAAAAAAAAAATTCTCAAACATAAGAGATATATGAGACTAAAATATTTTCAACGCAATATTTTCTTTTATTGATTTTCTACAAGACCCATAAAGATTTATCAATTTTATTAACTTTATTTATTATTTTTATTAAAATTATATATATCAGTTGGGCGAACTTATATTGCTAAATCAACTATCTTTTGGAGGTATAACCATAACAGTTATATTATTTGTATAACTACTTTGGACATCTAAGTGATGCATACACTCACAATTATATATTATACATATATTTTATTTTAAAATATTATACATATCTATCCCATCCATATTCATATCAATATATATTGTCTGTACGAATGTTGAAATTCAGGTGTTTAAAAAATATAAATGTAATCAATTTGAATAGTTGCTGCATGGTCCAGCCACGATGTACATCTTGACTTGGACAATTGCACAAAATGATGAAATCAATGGTTATTGCTAAAATCAAACTTTATATTACTTGTAAATTCAAATCTGAAAATAACATTTAAAATTTTTAAGGACAGTGGTGGCCCTGAGCACGATCGAGGTTGGCGATCGTCCAGGAGCCTAATTTTTTGGGGCACCAGATAGTATAAAATTTTACATAATATATATGAATGTTATATAAAAATTTATAGATTTATATAATTTATAAAAAGTTTACATACTATCCATGTTATTGTTGCATCAACTAAGAGAAGTTTTTCTAAATTGAAATTATTAAAATCTTATTTACGATTTATTATGTTACAATATAGATTAAATAGTCTTGCTTTGATTTCTATCGAAATGTTTTTTTTTAAAAACCTTGATTATGATCGGATTATTAAAGATTTTGCAGCAAAAAATGCAAGAAGGACAAACTTCAAATGATCATGAGGGCACTATTTTCCTGAATTCGCTCAGGGCACCCAAAATCTCAGGACCGACCCTATTTAAGGAGTCCAGAAAGGAAAATTTTAATGAGAAATGATATATTTAAGATTTTAAAAAGTTTTACATTTAATTTTTTTAAATACAAATTTTCCTTTTACGAATTCTTTAACCAGGAAAGTTGGAACACTCATCGGCAAAACCCATTTTAAGTTGCCAATAGTGTCCCGTAAGACATTGAATGTAGACATTCCAATAAATATAAGTGAGCACTGTGACTATATAAAGCAAGTTATTAATAGGCTTGGAGATGGCTGCAACGGTAAAAACCGAAGCATCTGATCACAGCTCATTTTTATATAATAAAAAAGAAATTCAAAAAAAAAAAAAAAAAGGAAAACGGTAGGAAGACGTGTATTTCTTTATCATGATGGAGTGGATAAGGTCAGGCCCTGACCTTCCATATTTCCAATTAATTAATGTAATAAATAAAAAAATAAGAAAATATAAGAGCGTTGTTATCTTGTTTCTTGTTGGAAACTTATCTGTTAATAAACTAAAGTGAAAATTAGCAAAATAAAAATATATAAATATTAAGTAACGAAACAAATAAAAGGAAGAGCACATCGTGTTATCCAATTGCCATTACCTTTTCCATCCTTTGTTGTGTGCATCTCTCTCTCTCTCTCTCTCTCTTCATCTCAGAGTTGGGTGGGTTTTCTTTCTTGTTGAACTAGACAATCAAAAACGGAGCTTCAAGATGAGGATGGAAGCACCGGGATTGAAGCGCGTGGTGGAATGCGCGTCGCTGTTGTTCGAGACCAGAAAGGGTGAAGAAGAAGAGGATGAAGCAAAGAAATACGATGAAGAGGCGTGCTCGTCCACACGACGACGTCGTCTTCGTCATCGATCGGAAAGGACAGCGATGCGGAAGCGTGTTCGGAGACAGAGAGCGCAGAAAATGAAGCTCAGAGTTCGTATAACGGTCCTCTCGACATGATGGATTCGCTTCAAGAGGTTCTTACCCATCAGGTTTCTTATTCTTACTCATGTATTTTCATTTTTATTTTACTCGTATGCTATTACTTTTTGTTCAACTTGATTTCTGATCTGAGTTTATTATTTGTGTATCTTTTTTATTTTTTATTTCTTTTAAAGATTTTTATGACTTAAATTAAGTTAGTTAGTTCTTGTTTTCCTTGGATTTTTTAAAAAAAAAAAATATGATGCGTGTCAACCAACAACAGGGATTCTAGTTTACTTGTCTACCTAAATTGGGGATCTTAATAGTCTCATTTTAATTGTAAAAACCTAAGATATATAAGCGTGATACTTATTGTCAATTTGGAATAATTGCATTTTGGGGCCTCATTTAACTAAAACTAGGGTTGCAATCTTTTTACCTGTGTGAAATTTGGTGATCATGCTGTGAATTTTAGCTATAGATTTAAAATTTTATGCTAAAAATAGCGTTATATATTAGTTTGTGATGGTTGGAGTTTGATGTTATTTGACAGAAGGGCCATTTCGAAGTTTTATAATGGCAAATCCAAGTCCTTTACCAGTCTGGCGGATGCTGCTACTTCCCCATCGGTCAAAGACATTGTAAAACCAGAGAATGCATACACCAGGAGACGTAGAAATCTCATGGCCGTCAATCTCGTTTGGGACAAGAACCGAAACTTCCCTTTAAGAAGTAACAGTGGTGGCATTTCTAAGAGAACAACAATAAGCTCAAGTAGAAGCTCCTTGGCACTTGCATTTGCCATGAACTATGACAGCACTAGTAGTTGTACGAGCGAGGATTCAACCTCAAATTCGCGGTCACCTCCGCCTCTTCCACCACCGCATCCGCGAATTCGAGTATGTAGTGATAGTGATAGTGCAGGTCCATCATCTCCTCTGCAGCAGAATTTCTCACCATGGCGATCGTTCTCCTTGGTTGATCTACAACATTGTGCCTCTGCTGCAACAATAAAGTTACCTGCTTCATCCCTCGGAAATGAAGCAGCTAATCAATCATAGTCAACTAACCTTGTAACTCAAGAAACTATGTTTTTACTTCTTTGAACAAATGCCTTGCTCAAGCGCTTTTTGTCTAAGCGAGCAAGAGTTGTAAATGAAATCAATGACAAATGTTTAAATAAGATTTCTTTTTAGATTAGTGATAATTCACAATTAGCAATACTTGCACAGAATGATACGCACGTCAGTAACCTGTTTAATTTCTCGTCCAAGCCGAGACTTCTGCGGTTACAAATGAATATATAACAATTATTCAACATTGGTGTTTCAGCAAAAATGTAGATCTTGCATCAGCCAGATATCAATGTCACAACAACCAAAAAAAATAAATAAAACAAAATAAAGGTATGGTTGTCTCTTCTAATCACAGCAACACTACACCGCATCCAACCCAACTAATTTAAGTCGGCCAAAGATACCAGATAAAAGGTATTATTGTCTCTTCAAATCGCAGCAACACTGCGCAATACATCCAAAATCGGAATAATGACTCCTTCAAAACCCAATTAATTTAAGTCGGCCGAAGATACCTACGGGAGAATGCTAACGAATGTCTTACGACATTGTTTAAGGAACAAAAAATAAATAAAAAATTATACTGGAAAATGGTGAATTTCGTATTTTGAAAAGTGTTATACTTTATTTTTCAATACAATATTTTCTTTTATGTGTTTCTTAACCAATGTCCTTAGGACACTCATCTTCAAAACCCATAAATTATAGTGCAGATTGGAGTATTGGAACGAGAACGCTATTCACTTACATGGACGAACAAAATATTTAATTACTTTTGTCATGGCTCTGGTTACAATTTGCGTACAATATAACATAAAACCCAGTGATAAATGCACCTACGAAGAAGAGCTGCATATTAAAAAAAAGCAGCATGTCAAGTCATCTATCCTTGGATAATTACAAATTGCTGGTTAAACTATGTTTAGGGAGAAGTTGCAAAGCACCAGGTGACAAGACCAGTAAATTTGATTAAAACCAAGATTCCAGTCCATGTGAATGGAAACTTGCAGGGTAGGGTTGCCATCTTAATCCAGAGAACAAATAGTGAAGCTAAGTTTCAAGATTCTGCTTGATATCTCTGCTTGCAAGGAACTACACAAATACAATTTCAGCCTACACTTGAATGTACAATTTCTTCTTCTTCTTGTTCCTTTTTAGAACATAGTTTTAAATCATTTAATTTAGAGTAATGATAGGTGAACACCCAAATGGGACACCGATTTGGGACACCTGGTTAATCATGTATAAATATTTGGTTAATTCAGTTCATTCCAGCCTCCATCGTCGTCGCATTACTAATCTCGAATCCCGCGATCTTTGCCGCTCGAGCTCTGCCATCGATCTTTGCCACCGCTGCTTCACGACTCTCCCATGCAAAGGTTGCTTTAGATCTGTCGCTTGTGATCTCTCCACCACCGCTATGCTGCTCTCCGTTGCAAATCTGTTGCGATCTTTCCACCGCCGTCGCGTCGCTCTCCTTTAAACCCAAACACAGAAGCTTAAAACCACCTAACAACCACCTACCGTGAGCCTCAGCGGCCGCCTTCCAAGGCAGACAGATCTACGACGGTGTGGTTGTTGGCCGCGATCTGGTGGTCGTTCAAGGCGGAAGGGTTGTTGGTTTTATGCAAAATGGAAGATAGTCAGTGCAGAGAAAGATGAAAAAGGATGGAGGGAGGAGTTTCGTTATTACAAAATTACCATTAATGAAACACCTGTTCTCCGTGTTTTTCACTGGTTTGAGAACAGAGAGTAGAAAATGAAACCGAAACAACATAAAGATGTTCTCTAATTTCTGTTTTAAAAACTAAAAAATAGATAGTGTTTTCAGAAACAATTTTTTTAAAACACTTTACCAAACAAGTTTTTTTATTCTTTTGCTCTTAAAGACAGTAATCAAACAGGCCCCAAGTGTTTTCATTAATGGCAATTTTGTAATAATGGAACTCCTCCCTTCATCTTTTTCATCTTTCTCTGCATTGACCATCTTCCATTTTGCATAGAACCAACGACCCTTCCGCCTTGAACGACCACCAGATCGCGACCAACAACCACACCGTCGTAGATCTGTCCGCCTTGGAAGGCGGCCGCTGAGGCTCACGGCAGGTGGTTGTTAGGTGGTTTTAAGCTTCTGTGTTTGGGTTTAAAGGAGAGCGACGCGACGGCGGTGGAGAGATCACAACAAATTTGCAACGGAGAGCGGCGTAGCGGTGGTGGAGAGATCACAAGCGACAGATCTAAAGCAACCTTTGCAGGGGAGAGTCGCGAAGCGGCAATGGCAGAGATCGACGGCAGAGCTCGAGCGGCAAAGATCGCGAGATGCGAGATTGGTAGTGCGATGATGAAGGAGGCTGGTTTCAAGTTCAGCTAGAGCAACAGAGCGACGAGCGAGAGAGGGATGGAGGTCGTGTCATTGTCACTGTGTCTGGTAGATAAGTAAGCGAACCAAGGAAGAAGAAAGGTGTTGGTGGGCATACACATTTAATTAAAAATGGAAACTAATAATATTTTAAACAATGTTATAATAATAAAAAAATTAAATAAATAAATATTTAATTATAAAAATAAAAGATTTAATAAAAGGAGTCCACTGGTCGTCCAGGAGTCCATCTTTAATTTATAAAAGGAAAAAAAAAGTTTTAAAATGTGTATAATAATTAAAAAATAAATAAATATTTAATAATAAAATAAAAGATATATTGTTTTAACACATTTTAAAACTAATCATAGAAATAATAATAAAAAAAACCTACCAATCAAACAAATTTTCCATTTTTTGTTTTATAAACAAACTTTGAGAACAAATTTACCAAGCAGATTTTTTTTGGTGAATTCTTTCATACCCATGTAAAATTGGGTGTCAATTTGACCCTGCATATGTGGCCCAATTAAATTTTGCCAAGTAATGACACCTCATTACAACTCATCTCTTCCTTGGTCAAACATTCTAGAGGGTATAGTTGTAAATTGAATTTTGGTCTGTATGCATCTGAAGCAGCCCTCTCACCCAGTCACCCTCCCTGTTCGATCTTCTTCTAGGTTGGCAGCAGTGAGGGGATTTGCAAAATTAAAGTTGTTAAGCTGGTCCTACGATGGAGGTGGTGCTGTGGTGGTCCGCCGCTGGACATGGCTCCACAACAGGGTGGTGTTGACGGGGTGGAGAGGTCGTCGCGCGGTGGATCTGGCCACGAGCATGGATGCTCAATATGGTGCATTTCAGAGCTGACTGGTTGAAAAAACGTGTTAGATCGATCTGCAAAACGGCTGAAGATAGGAGATGGTGATTACATTTTTTTTATAAAGCTCAAATATTAAAAAAAATGAATTTTGACCAACTCGTCTGAGTGGTGCGACAGTAGGTGGTAATTTTTATGAATAATAATAGTTCTCGAGTTCGATCCTCAACATCGAAAATTTTCGAATCTATTTTTTATCGTGTTTGAGTACATAAAATATGAAAAAACTAACAAAGACAAATCTCGCAACCTGGTAACCCAGATATTCAAATAATACGTGCTAACCACCATGCTAACATCAAAACAATGGTACAATTTGTTAAAATGTTTTCTCTAAACTCTTTATTAAGAAAAATAAATTTAAAATTATGAAAGTATTTTAAATTGCCAATTAATTTTAATACTATATTATATTATGTGAATAAATTAGAGTTATTTATTATGAGACATTCAATAAATGTGTTCAGATGATTCTTTCTCCAGGTAGCTCAATCTAATTATAATAGTTAATATCAAATTTGATTTGGGCTAATATTATCCAATAAATTTGATTTTGATACAGTTTATTCGAATTCTGGTTATTTGATAAAACCGAACTCTTACTCTTACAGTCATGATAAGGATCGCCACCGCTGATGCCATATTTTACAAAATTTACACTATACATATCCATGTTCGAACGGATGGAAGATATGTGTTTATTACGTGACTAGAATGAGCCCTTTCTGGAGGTCTGATTTTGAGACCCATGAAGCTGTAGAAGCAGGGAGTTGCCAACCACGAAGATGGAGCTCAGAGCCATCAGTCCTCCTGTGATTAAAATCAAGGGTGACAAACAGAAAAGAATCATCCTTTCGCTAACAAAGAATGTATGAAGGTAAACAGCAAGTACAAGATAAAAATAGAGCCATATTTGCCTAGCTTTTACATGAAGAGAAACCAGCGTTACCAATGTTTCTCACCTGACAGTGAAGGTGTCATAGCAAATTCAAAGTGGGGAAGTAACACACCAGCAGCAATGGGAATGGCAACAACATTGTAGGCCACTGCCCAAGACAAATTTTGGTACACTTTTGCCATTGTTGTCTGTGCAAGGTCTAGTGCATCAACAATCTGTCAATTGAGAAGTCAGTAAACTAAGACGATGGAGAACCATAAGGCAGATTTTGTAGCAAATGTGCATAGTATCAAAAGAAAAATATGCATAGTATTAAAAGAATATCCTATTATTGAAGAAGACATTTTAATACTCTTTAGCAGCAATTTCAATTTTTGGAGGGCCAGTTCCATCACAAGTGAGTTATGTGGTGTAAAAGAATAGATGAAATGATGATGGGTGAAAGCATAAAAGTAAAATCTTGGGATGCATAAAAGCAAATTAATAAATTTGAGACATCAGAAATGACATACTTGTGAAACTTTGTTCCCAAGAAGTATAATGGATGCTGCATCCGAGGCAGCATTCTCCTGAGCTTCATTCTGCAGAGCAATCCCAACATCAGCTACAGCCAAAGATGGTGCATCATTTATCCCATCACCTACCTTAGAGAAGGAGAGAAAAAGGAAAGTCTCAGTCAAATCCCATTTCTCCGTTCATTGCTAGATACGTTAGTTCACTGGCATTTTTTAACAAAGAAAAAAAAAGATGAAAGAAAGAAAAGAAAAGAGCTTATAGAGAAATCATTAGCATGGAGCTGATCTATTACCATGTTATTCAAATAAGAGCAAAGTATAAATATGACAACATCCTTGGAAAGAAAAATAAGGAAAATGCTATATGTGCAATGGTTAGTAAGACCCAAAAAATAAAACGAAATTCAATTCTTTAGCGCTACCAATACATGCTACATTTAAGACCGAGTTCCTATCACTTCCTCAGCACAGTGCATCTTTTATCATAGCACAATTCTCGATTTAGCTAAGGCCGGGAAAGAGAGATACAAAGAGAGAGCGGGTTGGGGGGTGGAAGAATTTGATTGAATATAGCTGTCATCATACCATCGCAACACGATGCCCAGCAGCTTTCAGAGATGAAATAAATTTAGATTTCTGCTGTGGAGACAATGATGCTTTGACAAAATCACTTTCAATTCCAACTGTCTCTGCTATAGTTGCAACTGCCTCTTCCCTGTCTCCGGATAAGAGGACCATTTCAATCCCCTTCTGCTTCAGCCTTCCAATAAAGGCAACAAAGTCAGCCAAATTAAATCCAACGTATAGCGTATATTCAATGGTTAAACTTTAGAACCAGTACTAAAAATAATGGAACCAACCATTTAATAAAATTCCCGTCTCATTACAAGAAATGGAAAAGAAGCAAGGAGGCGGCCTAACTCAATTCAAATATCCATTTCCAAAAAATCTCATTGCAAATGAATATGATAGTGTGAATTTTGAACTCATAATTATGCATTGCTAATGTCTAAACCCTAGAGGAATTGGCAGCCAGAACAAAACTACATGCATATATAAAAAGTAGGGATAATGTAAAAAAAGTAAATTCTTGATAAAAATATTTCCAGTTTAGGAATAATTAATTGCTCAAATAGTTAATTAAGTCGACGATTAATTACTCATTAATCGCACATTGAACATTGTTAACCAGCTGAGTGGTTCCTAGATTATAGAAATATTCTTATCAGAATTCCTTTCTTGCAACTTTATCAGGAACTAACAAATGGTTAAGAAAAGGGTGCACCACTGGGCTACTTTTAACAAGCTTCAAATGAAGGCTAAGCTTAGTTAGAAGGGCATTGTCCTTCTTTCTGATGGAAGTGAAGTGAACCAATTTCACATATGGCTGGAAGAAGCAGTAGTATCGTTTGCCTAAAACTTGTGAATAGTATTCTAAGGCACATAAACAACAAAATAAATATACCTCATTACAGTAGATTTGGCATCTTCACGGACAATGTCAGATATGGCAATAGCACCTATGATGCCTTCTCCTTCACGTCCAACATAGACAACAGTTTTGGAATAGTTTGAAGATGTCAAATTAGAAGAATGATTCATCAAAGCATGTTCCAGATTCAACAAATCAGTTGGGTTCACTCTTGTCTGGAAGCGTTCATGGACCCATTCTAAAGATCCAATTGCAACCAAATGCCCGTCTATTTCTGCCATGGTTCCAAAACCTGGTTCAACTAACTGCGCTTTTGTGACTGGAAGGACCAACTCTAATGACTCAGCTTTATTGACAATAGCCTTTGCTATTGGATGAGATGCTGTTTTCTCCACTGCAGCAGCAATCTGAAGAATTTCTGACTCTCCATAATGAATAGAGCCTATAGCAGAGACAACTGGTTTTCCTCTGGTAAGGGTTCCTGTCTGAGTTTAGTAATGTTAGACCATTAGTCAATCTTCTTCTTCCCTTTTTTCTAAGGGAAGTTGGTCGAACTTGAAACTGGAAAGTTAATTTTTTGTAATTAATCTTGTTCGTAAATTGTATATACTTAAGGCTCCCATATAAATAATAAATATAAATAATACCAAACATAAGGGATCAATCACTTACTCACTTACATACTTGCATACATGAAAACAAAGGGTTTTCCTCTTCTAATTCTAAATGGTATTAATTGACATTTGGTTTTTGTCGAATTACAATTAATTTCATTTTGATCTTAAACACCAAATTTAGAAATTTTAAACAAAATAAACACGAGATCAAATGGTTGATATTTTCTTTTATTTGAAAAGTACATTATTAAGTTTTGAGGAGCAAAAAATGATCAAAGATATAATTTGAAATTTTATAAGTATGATGTAAACTTTCAACCAATGGTGTTTTCTTTATGAAATGCATCCTATCTACAGTCATTAATTGGTTGAAAATTGATCTTGATTAACATGTGTCTATGGATCCTGACCCTATTCACACATGTTACCATACATATGTTTGTGTATTGTGCGTTGTGTGTGTGTACGGGGGGAGGACAAAGATAATAACAATAATCTATGGACATGGAACTTACCTTGTCTAGAGCAATATAACTTATGCTGGCCAAGCGTTCCAGCACATCCCCTCCTCTAATAAGAAGTCCTTTTCTTGCCCCTGTTCATTGCCAAGACATATTACGCTTATTGTGTATAATTGGTAGAAAAATATAGAAGATACTAAAAACATGTAACCAGGTTAGTGGGCACTAATATGGTTTACATTTAAATTCCACAAATTCAAGAGTATCAGAGAAGGCACCTCATGCCTGATTAAGACACCTACTGCATATTGCAAAAAGTTGTGATTCTTGAATTGGGTAAAATATATTTTTATATTTATAGAACCACAGTTAACCAAGACCACAGATGGTAAAAAGGAAGAATTAAAAAAGAAAGAAAGAAAGAAAGAAATAATGAGGAAAGGAAAATGGAAAACAAAATAGGAAAACACTACTCAGTGTCAAGTGTCAACCAATTTTTCAAGGAAGAGAAAAATTGAAAAAACTTAGTACCAGAGACAATGATTCAATATTTGAGCAAAGAGCAGGTTTTTAATGGTATGAACAACGTGAATATACTTCATGTGTTAACTGTTCAAGTAACTTTAAGTTAACATTTATCTAAGTTTCCTAAATGTAGAAAACATAAGTAACATACCGAGTGAGGTGCCAACCAGGATTGCCGTGGGTGTGGCAAGACCCAATGCACAAGGACAAGAAACAACCTGCAAAGTGTTGAGGGGCAAAGACTATCTGTAAAAAACTTGACTGGAAAGTAAATTAAAAACACAATATTCATAGTTATCCTGTATGAAAATTTCCTTTATCCGGGAACAATGCCAAATTTGACTCACTTTCATGCAATCATCTCCGAAGACCCTACTTTTCTCTTCCTCTCTTTTATTCGTACTCTTCCAATTAAATGATACGGTTGGTTTCAGACAGATAACATTACAAATACTAGCTTATAGCACCATTTCTTTGACTAATGTGAAGAGTTCAAATTGAAGGATGTTTGCAATGACTGAAGACCTTTAAGATAAAGGACACACAAGTTTTTAATTGTAGATTGTCCGACATGTCCTAATTAATAACAGGATGGGAAAGCCATTTAAAAATGCTCAAGAGATAGGGGAAGAAAACTCAATAAGCACAGGCAAGTAGTTTTAATCGCAAACTTGAAGCACAAACCACAAGTCAGGGGACCCTAAGTTTAAATCACTCACCAAAACATCTACAGAGAGTTTCAAACTCAAGAGCAAAGGATCTCCTTCTGGGCCCGCAATATCATTGAGCAAAACATCAGGAAATATGTGTGATCCAATAAAATACCTGGAGACAAATGCAACAAGCTTGTCAAATGTAAATGAGTAAGTGACCGTGCATGAAGTCTTTTCTTTGGAAAATTAAACGTGCATGATAATCATAAATCTTATTGCAAGAATGTAAGAAGCATGGGGATTGACATAGACATGGAAACAAAAGGACACATCTCCTTTTTTCTTTTGCAGTGTCAGGACTAGATAGGTTGGATTACATCAACATGTCATATAAATTAATAATACTCGCCACTATGTCAAATAAAGCCCACCATCCGGGATCAGTGGCACAAATCATAATCATATCAAATAAAAAATTTGAATGAAAAAACAAGTACTTACCAAAATGCAAATGTTGCTGCTGACAGAGTCATTACACTGTATACAAATGGCCCTGCTATTGAATCTGCAAGCCTTTGAACAGGCGCTTCACGCGATTGAGCGTCCTCAACCTAAATTTTACAAGATAGAGCAGTTAGTTTGTAACAACATTGCATAAAGTTTCTCCACAAATGTTTCAATTCCATACATCCCAAGTCAGTGGACTTGTCAGCAGTGCAATCAAAAAAATACCCGGAGAAACTATAAAGTATAAACGTCATCGCTGGCTGCATTATTCTAAAAATTGTATGAAGCTAAGAAATTACACAACATGTTTAGCACTATATTGTTCTATAAAGCTATGACAAATAAGGAAGCAGAAAACTAAATTCTTAACTGGGGAGGGGGACTGAAAATTTGGTTCACCTCATTAACATTATATAGCATCTCACGACTAAGCCATCACTTAGATGGTATACTAACCATGCGTACAATCTTGGATATCATTGTGTTGGAGCCAGTTGAAGAAGCTTCAATTCTTAAAGGACCATCCTGAAACAGAAATTTGTTTGCCCAATGAAATAGATTAATAACTGTTTTCCTAATCAAAGCTAGAAAGAAAAAAAAAGCACATAGGAGCCCCACATGTCAATATCTATTTTAAGCTTAGTATAACCTTACCCAATTTATAGTTCCAGCTGAAACAGTGAGACCTTTCTCCTTAAATACAGGAAGCGATTCTCCTGTAAGCATGGATTCGTCCACAACACTTCTTCCTGAAATGATCTTTCCCTGCCCAGGAATTTCTAGCATTAGCAAGCAATACCATACAACCCAATAAGTTTAACCAATATTCCATCTTAAATCATGAACGAAGGCCTTCCAGTTTCAAGCATAAAGATTGAAATGATTGTTTTCTATGACAATATTATTATTATATGCCGCTGATGGCAGATTAGGCCCATTAATTGAGCATTTGGCATTTGGTCCTAGGCACGACAAAGTTGATATGCACAGTTAAAATAGGCACGTTGATGCCCTTAAACCTGAATTCCCATACTGCACATATAGCTTTAAAGGTTTCAATGAACATAAACAGAATTTTGCTAACAATCAGAAAGGCTTACATCTATAGGAATAGTTTCTCCAGGCAACACCAAAACTGAGTCGCCTACTCGAATATCATCAGTTGGGACTTCAACACAAATTGCATTAGAGCAAAGCACAGTGTCACTAGATGATGAACCTTCTGATGAAGTAATCACAAGTCTCGACTGAGTAGATATTAGTGACTGGCCAAAACATCCACCACAGTGAAATTATGTAAGAATAAATAACTAAACCTACAATAAAATATGACTGCACAAAAAAAATTGTCACTTTTTTTCCAGAAAAACTATAATTTGATGCTTAAGGCTCGTATTGGCCACTTTTTTTTCTCATAGACAAAAATCCAGCTCCTGGATTATTCCTTTTTCAAGAAATGATAATTGATCAAAAAATGGAAGAAAATGAAGTTGAAAACAAACTGGATTTTTAAATGGAAAACCATTATATTCTTAATTAAGCGGTTTCATGTTTTGTTGGAATATTATCACTTGAAAGAGATGATCCACATTACAACTTACAAGAAGTTCATTCATATCACTAGATGCCTGAATCCTGGCCTTTTCCTCCAAAGAACGTCCTAGAAGCACAAAACCAAGAAGCATGACCTGCATGCTAAAAGATGAAATCCTTTCAAGAGGAGCTTAATATCAACATGGATGTAGGAAGTGCCAATAAGACAACAATGGCATATTTTGTGAAGGCTAGAGGTTACTAGATCTAAACTAACAAAATTCCAAGCCAAGATGAGTAGCAGTAGCATAGCATGTTGTTGCTTGGTTAAAGGAAGCAAAATCTGCAACGACAAATAATGGGAACAGTTGAAAGTAAAGAAAATCACCGGTTCATCAAAAAATGATGCATCCCATGCCAACCCGGGATTAAGTAGTGAAATCTACAGAAAATAAAAATATCGAATTAACAAAACATAACATAAACATAGCCTTCTTGTAACTTAATGGAACACTGGAATCAAATCCCAGATATTATCTCACCGAACTGATGATAAAGGCAGCTATAGAACCAAATCCCACAAGAGAGTTCATATTTGGCGATCCTTTTTTAAAAGCGTTAAGGCCATCGAAGAGTAATTCTGCAACATTTTAGCAAGTCAAGTACAGTAAAACAATTGCAATATGCCCCTACAACTAACAGGATTACAACCTGAAGCATAATATTCTTCAAATTTACAATACTCGAGCAGGGAAAAGAGAGGCAAACTAACCTCGTCCTGGTCCCAATAGAGCCCCTAAAGCTAAACCACCTTTGAAATATGAATTATGAAGAATTTCCAAAACCAATTCTACAAAGAAGAAAACAAGGTAGAGTTCAGTTGAATTTCCATGTGGATATATACTAAATTACTAATACTAATTAAGTAATTAATATTGCATTACCGTGGTGATGAAGGTGAATCCCTAAAGAATGAAGAATATGGGAAGCGTGCGATCCACAGCACAAAGCAACCAAAGTCCAAGCGAAAGCGACGCGGTTACGACTCTTGGCTACGAGTTCTTCCTTCCTCTTCACCAACTCCTTCCATTTCCTCACATTCTCCGCCACTCCCAAACCCGACGCCCTTCTCTTCGTCGGAAACCCGCAATCGCTCAGTCTCCGAGCGAGGTTCTCGGCAACGCTCGCCGTTTCCTCCTCCTCCTGCCGCCGTCTCAACTTGACGGCGGCGGTCTCGGTCAACATGTTGACTACGACGGATTCAACTCGGTCGTCGGCGGACAAGATGTTTTTGACACGTGAAACGCACGCGCCGCACATCATTCCGGTGACATCGAGTAGAACCGGCGAGTCCTTGATCTGTTGCTGGCCTTGGAGGAGAGGTAAGTTCAACGAATTAGTCTCCGTGCGAGAGGAGTTTGATACGAGGAAATGTGGCCGGAGGAAGCAGCGGCGGATGCGACGTCGTTTGGGCGGGAGCAGAGAAGTGAAGTGAAAATCAGGATTGGTCGTACCTGTGCGGTTGAAGTTGAAGGAGAGGTTAGGTTGCGAGGAGAGGGAGAGCTTGAGGAGATGAGTCGCCATGGTGTGGTGGTGGTGGGAGAGAATGAGAGCTAACAAGGAGTTGACATGTGAACCACGAGATTTTCAGATTTAAACTAACTATTTTTGTGTTTTTTCAAAGAGGTAGAGGGCTAGAGGCGTTCGTTGCATATGTCTGAGTCATCCTATCAATTTTCCACGCCAATCTCATGTCCGTTTCCGTGGCGTATCTGTCTGGCGGCTAAAAAACACTGTTTTTTCACTGTACAGCATGAGCATTTCTTAAACGATTTTTCTAAGCTGGACAAATTTGAACACGTTAAAGAATTTTTTAAAAAAAATATTGTATTAAAAAGAAGGACTAAACTTACATACAGTATGTTAGGTACTTTTGATACTATCCTCCTATAAAAAATAGACATGTTAATTTTTTTTAACTCGGCACATCATTCTAAGTTTCTAACTTAACACCGTTAACTCATCTTATCCAAACTCTTTTTTTCCACTTCACCTCTCTGCGTGACTAACTGTCCATCTCCTTTCTTCCTCATCACCCATCATCAGGAAAGAAGCGCTCAGACATAGATCAGAAGGGAAACAATGTCTCTCCTTGGCACAAACAAAACACACAGGGAGGAGGTGAACCAGGGGAAACAATACATGTTGCGTGAATAATTTTTTTTGGATCTCATTGATTCCATTTGATTGGAGAAAATGATCAAGAGAGAGAGGAAAAAAGAAAAAAGAACTATGGTTCAGTTTGTTAACGTGAAATCCTAACAAAAGTAAGAAGTTAGTTTCTAACTTGAATGGTATTGCAGTAGCGTTGAGTTAAGATGGTAATAGAAAATTGAAGAAAAACTATAAAAAGGAAAAAAAAATATGAAGGAAAGTGAAATGAAGCAAATGGAAACCAGGTGAGCATCCCAGGGACCTCGCTCATCAGTGACCTCACCATTTTCTTCTTTAGATGACGGATCTGATGATTCCCATTCTGCTCCCTATTATATATTTATGCACAAAAATTAAAATCAAATGTTTTACTTTCCTTCGTTAATCAGCTTTGCTGAGTATCCTCATCTAAATTTCCGATGCCAGAGAGATGGAGAATTGAGAGATTGGGGAGAGGGCTTCGGAGAAAGGGAAAAAAAATGTTACAGAGCAAAAAGTTAAACCTAACGGTGTGAAGTTAGAATGATGCTGAGATGGAAAAAATTCCACATGTATCTACTTATCATTAGGGAACAGTACCACAAGCATATAAAGTACTGTATGTTAGTTTAGTCCTAAAAAGAATAGTAATTTTTTTTTAAAGCAACCAAACACACATCATTTCCAAATAAACTTGTTCAGCAATACAACTTGGAACATTATTAAAACGATAGGAGCTAGCATATAAAATAGAAGCCCTAGTTAATGCATGAGCTACTAAATTTGTTTGTCTCCGAACAAACCTAACTTTAGATTGGATGATTAAGCAGCATTTGTTTACATTGGTGAATAAGGACCCCAAACTCTATATGATCAGTCCTAGCACTTTGGAGGCCATCCACAACCATTTTGCAATCAGTTTCCACAATAACATCATGTAAGCCCAGCTCCTCCAAAGTTTGAATGGCTATTATGACCCCCAAAGCTTCCCCCTCATGAACTTTTGGCACTCCCATAAATAAGCTTGTCCGCGCCACCATAAACCTTCCAGCCACATCACGTAGACATAACCCAGCACCATACAACTTCTCTTCATTGAAAAAAGCCATGTCCACGCTGCATTTCACAAACCCCGGAGGTGGGGCGCTCCATGTGACCATGCTAGTAGACCTTTCAAGAATTTGTTGATTGCGCTAGTTCACCTGCAGCCAGTCAAACAATGCTACCTTAGCCCTGAAAACCATATCCTTAGAGCTAGTATGTTTTTGCTCCCACATCTTATCAACGTAATATTTTCATTTTTGATTTCTTAACAAGTACAAATTTGCATAGGTTAGAAAAACCAGTTCTTATAAGAATGCTAACTATACTAGTGGGTTAAGAAATAAAAATGAAGAGTGCTAACGAATGTTTTTAGGGCATTAGTTAAGGAGGCGGCTTCTAGAGTGCGAGACCTTGCCATGTCTCGCACGGTGGGCAACCTATCAGAATCGTCAGATTAAAAAGTTCTATGATAATTGTGGTACACTTCATACATCCAATTATTTATCATTCATTCTCTCTCACTGTGCGATACTCCACCCCTCCTTCGAGACTCTCGGTGATTGATGCGGTGTGGGTCCCGTGGCCGTCAGCATCTCGAGGCGATCTGAACTCGATGGTGTCGTTGATGGACGTGAGACCTGCCTCGTGACCTTTGGAGAAGAATCTAGCACCATTCAACTTCCTGTTGCAGTTACGTGTCGAGAAACGGACCCCACTCTCGCAAGCCCCTTTCCACCGCCGAGGGATGGGGCCCAAGTTCAAATCGGAAAATCTCCGGCGCTCAGGCTAAATCCCCGTGTCGAAGATTCCGATGATGACGTCGGAGCCGTAGTCGGATTCGGACCAGAGACAACACTGGTTTCTAAGGAGAAACTGAGGGGAGCGGGTGTGTGGAGCGGTCGGCAACGGTCCTCTAAGACGACGAGCACGGAGGGGTGCTAGTTGAGAGAAGCAACTTGTTGGTTGGTAAGCACCGCAGAGAAGCTATAGAAAACGGTGTCGTAGAGATGGAGGATGCGAGTGGATTCAGTGAACTCAGATGTGTACTAGTGGAGGTGGGGGTAGGGCGGCTGAGGCGGTGGAGATGTGGTGGGTGAGGGGCGACTCAGGCTAGTCGGACCATGGCTGAAGCATTTCCTAATCAAATCCCTATGACACTGGTAGATGATTTACCTGTAGTTGGTGGTGGTGGTCGGGTGAGATGTCCATCTCTGTCACATCGGTGGCGGAGGGTGCTAAGGGTTGAACCAGAATGGGTTGAACCAGTGGGAATCTGAAGGAGGCGGTAGGTGGTGGTGATAAGGTGAGATGGTGGTAGGTAGTGGTGGTCGGGTGAGATGGCGGCAGGTGGGAGGGGCTGTGGAAGTAGTTGGAGGAAGGATAATGTGTGGAGGATGTAAGATAAGATCATGAGGGTTAGATAAATCCAACGGTAGAAAGTGGTCTCTCACCATGAGAGACTTGTAAGGGTCTCTCACCCTAGCCAAAGCCCAGTTAAGGAATCAAAACAATAAAGTTTGCATGAGAAATGATGCATTCAATATATTGAAAAGTGTTACACTTAGTTTTCCAATACAAATTTTTCTTTTATAGTTTTCTTAATTATTGCCCTTAAGACACTTGTTAGCAAAATGCTAAAGCCTGATAAAAAAAGGTAAGTTTACGAGAAATTGTGTATTTATTATTTAGAAAAATGTTTTGCTTAGTTTCTCAAGATAAAGTTCATTTTTATCGAGTCCTTGATTAATGCCCTCATTAAGACCTTTTCTTAAAACACTGAAATCTCAATTTATTTCCACACAATTTTTTTTCATTCATGTTAGGTGAGGAGTGTTTACATTCTGAATTTCTAATGAGAAAAAATAATAAAAACTAAAAATTATGATAATTCTAACTAGTGTTCTAAGGGTATTGACTAAAAAATTAATAAAATTTTCACCCAAAAAAAAAGCAATAAAATAAATTTTTTAATTGAAAAGTGATGCATTCCACATTTTGATAAGTGTTACCTTAATTTTTCAATAACAACTTGCTTTTATTAGAATCCTGGACAAATTAGGCTGAGCCCTTAGAGCCGAGAACGGTTCTTGCATAGAACTACTATTAGAGATGAAGGAATTAACAGCCACATGTAAGAACGGTTCTTGGATAAAACCACTATTGTAGAGGGAGGAGTTGGCGGTTGCGTGTCAATTAGGAATCCAAATTGGATTCTATCATTAGAGTAAAAAATAGTTGGGTTCTTAAATCTTATATGACATTGTAAGACTCACTAAAATCGAGTTAATAAGTCAAATTGGGTTCTAATATTGGAGATGTTTAGAATACTAATTAACAAGACCCTAAAAACTAATTAGAATTTGTACAAATTAAGTGAAAACAAAATTTATTAAATTAATCTGAATAACATCTTCAAACAAGAACGGTGCAATTCATTTATTTTTTTCAATTTTTTTAATAATCGTTAATCATATTTTCATTTAATGTTTTAAATTTTTATTAACGCTAAAATTACAACATCATTCAATAAAGTAAATAATACTATTACTTTTTAGGTTACAGTAATATTTGGGTCTTTATACTTGACAAAAGTTCTCGATTTGGTTCCTAAACATAAAAAAATATTAAAATAGTCCCTATACGTCTAAAAAGTATCCGTTTGGTCCTTATGTATTACCCGTTTGGTCCTTATACGAAGCAAAAAATTATTAAATCAGTCATTTACAGGGTGTATGACATGACCAAACGAGTACTTTTTATATGTATATAAGGTTCATTTTAATAAATTTTTATGTATAGGACCATTTTAATAATTTTTTATATTTAGGGACCAAAATGTTACTTTAACCTACTTTTTAAATGGGTAAAACATATGAATCTTGTAACGAGAAAAGTGCTTTTAAAAGTTTTTTTTTAGAAACATGCTTTTGCAAGTTAAACTTGTAAAAAACAGCATCAATATTGTCCTTTAAAAAGAATATTTCTATATATACTTAATGAATATATTTGAAGAAAGTGGGGGCATTTTGCTGTCTAGACACGATTCCAAGTTTCATTAACTTGGTAACAAGAGGAATATTCACAACAAGTGGCCCTCAAACGTGTTGCTTATGCAATACAGCAGCTGAAACCAGTTCACATCTATTCCTCTCATGTAAGCTCTCTTATTCAGTTTGGATGCACATTTATTGCTGGCTAGGTGTACAAACAGTGTTATCAGGGAACATGGGCGGACCCAATCATAAGTGAGGGTGGGCCCAGTAAAATTTTAAATATATACTCCCTCCGGTCCATAATGTGAGGAAAAAATTTCAAATTTTTTGGTCCAAAATATAAGCAAATTTCAACTACTTTCTTCTCATTTAATGAAGTTATTCTCAAAATATCCTTCATTTAATACAAATTTTGTTTTTCAATGACTCTTTTAATTCTCAATAACACAAGCTTAATAAATAAGAGGAAGGGTAATTTAGGTAACAAACTTAATTTTTTATTCCCAATGACTCTTTTAAATGAGATCAATTAACTATCTTAATATGTGTGTCCCATTTAATTTTTGCTTACAGTAGAGACCGGAGGGAGTATACCAATACCTTGTGTTTTCTTATTTGAGAAATGATTCCATGACACATTTCTTTACATCAATACGGTTTACACTGTATAATGTCGCATTGTGCGGCACTGTAGCTTCTTTTTTTCTTTTTCTTTTTTAAATTTTATTTTTAAATTTTATTTTTTGAGAAATAAAATTTTTGCTTGAGTATGTATAAATATCTGGTGAATCATGTACAAATATCTGGTGAATTCAGTTCATTATCTGGTGAATGAGTTTTTTTGAGAAATAAATTTTTTGGTGAAGTATGTACAAATATCTGGTGAATTCAATTCATTATCTGGTGAATGGGTTTTCTTGAGATAAAATTTTTCTTTAAGTATGTGAAAATATCTGGTGAATCATGTACAAATATTTGGTGAATTCAGTTATTATCTGGTGAATGGATTTTTTTGAGAAATAAATTTTTTGGTTAAGTATGTACAAATATCTGGTGAATTCAATTCATTATCTGATTAATGGGTTTTTTGAGAAATAAATTTTTTTGTTAAATATGTGCAAATATCTGGTGAATCAGGTACAAATATCTGGTGAATCAGGTACAAATATTTGGTGAATTCAGTTCATTATCTGGTGAATGGGTTTTCTTGAGATAAAATTTTTCTTTAAGTATGTGCAAATATCTGGTGAATCATGTACAAATATTTGGTGAATTCAGTTCATTATCTGGTGAATGGGTTTTTTTTAGAAATAAAATTTTTGGTTAAGTATGTACAAATATCTGGTGAATCATGTATAAATATCTGGTGAATTCAATTCATTATCTGATTAATGGGTTTTTTGAGAAATAAATTTTTTTGTTAAATATGTGCAAATATCTGATGAATCGGGTACAAATATATGGTGAATTCAGTTCATTATCTGGTTAATGAGTTTTTTTAGAAATATTTTTTTTATTTTTTTAGAAAGTCAAAATTTAAAAAAAAAGAAAAAGAAAAAGATGCTACTGTAGCGTTACAGTAACGCTACAGTGCCGTGATGTCCTCGTGCACGTGTCCCCTGCACACATACGGTGTAAACCGTATTGTGTCAAAAAGTTGTGTCATGCTGTCACAACTCTTCTTATTTTGCCTCCAATAGTTGAGATGTTTTGCACCTAATGCCCCAGCCTTATTCCCTCTCTTTCTTCCCTTACGTAGCCACCTCTCTCCCTCTCTCTCATCTCTCCCATCAACATTCCGGTATATGCTTTTTAAGAGTCATCATAACTCAATGTGTCCAATTAAGCGGGATGAGCTCACTCAACTTGTTACAAAAAATAAAATAAAAACTATGTCTATTATCAGTGTTTACCCTTCATACCTTTGTCATCAATGAGGCTAAAAGAAGCTTTCCAGCATATTCGACTATCAAATTTTCTCTTTGTAAATATTGATATAGGTTAGGGTTTTAAAATTCATTAGATATATTTGATTAAATATGAAATCACTTAAAAGGCAATTATGGAATATATAATTTATTTGTTTAGATATATTAAAATTTTCAGTTGAATTTCTATGCACTGTCACTCTGTAAATTTAAAACGGTTTTACACTGACATTCAATGATATTTTGACAAATTAATATTATTGTTGATTCTCTCTTAGTTATTAAAATAAAATCATAAGTGTCAAAATATTAGTAAATGTCTGTGTAAAACTTTTTACACAGATAATGCATACTACTTTATCAGCGTTTACCCTTCATACCTTTGTCATCAATGAGGCTAAAAGAAGCTTTCCAGCATATTCGACTATCAAATTTTCTCTTTGTAAATATTGATATAGGTTAGGGTTTTAAAATTCATTAGATATATTTGATTAAATATGAAATCACTTAAAAGGCAATTATGGAATATATAATTTATTTGTTTAGATATATTAAAATTTTCAGTTGAATTTCTATGCACTGTCACTCTGTCAATTTAAAACGGTTTTACACTGACATCCAATGATATTTTGACAAATTAATATTATTGTTGATTCTCTCTTAGTTATTAAAATAAAAGCATAAGTGTCAAAATGTTAGTAAATGTCAGTGTAAAACTTTTTACACCAATAATGCATATTACTTTAATTCTAAAATTTTATGATTTTAATATTTATGTTTTTTTCTTTGTATATATGATGATAATTATTATTAATTATTTTGAAAATATATTGCACCCACTAATCCAGGATCCTAGATCTGCCACTATCAGGGAACCTCTTGGTGCTACTCCAACAACATGATGGCCTCTTTGTGCGAAGGAAGTTGAAAAGAGTCTGGAGGATGTTTTGGTTTTGCTATTTTGTGGTCAATTTGGCTTCTTAGGAATGAAATTATCTTCTCACAGGGCTCAAAAGATTTCGATACGGTGATAGAATTGATCAAAATTAGAGTATGGAATTGGAGTAATACGAGGCTGAGGAAGGGAGGTTTCTCATTTTTGGATTGGAGCATCAATCCTCAGGCTTGTTTACAGTATGTCACTTATTAAATGGCCTGTTATTGTGTTTTCTGCACATTACTGAACTCAGTTTTTCTAGCTATTTTGGATATGGTCAACATTATATTCTCTAAAAACTTTGTTTATGGGGCAGATTTGGCAATGACAGGGTGGCTTGTTTTGGGGGGTTGCTGTTTGTAATTGCTTGTTTATTTTCCTATTACACCATGTAAATGGGTTATGAGTATCTCTTATACTATATATTAAATACATTTTTTGCTTAAAAAAATATATTTTAAGAAAAAAAGTATATTAAATATTTTGTAGGTTTTCAAAACATCAAAAGGTTTTAATTTTATTTATTACTTACTATTTTAAATACTCCCTCGTTCTTTTTCTTTGATGTTTTAAGGTTTCTACAATAGATTAAGAAATCATTAATTTATGTATATTTGTACCAAAATACCCTTATTTCTATAATTAATTGTTTACAAATTCCAATTGCATTTACTCCATACTCCACTAGCCATTTATGTAGCTAACCATTTATATGTGCCACTTTTATTTTGGAACATACAGCATTTATGATTGAATTTAAGTATGCAAGGTTTTGTGTATTTTTAAGGTAAATCAACTTAATTCTATATAAGGGTGTACAGGAAAAAATTTGGTCAATTATATATTGGATTTATAAAATATCCATTATTTTGAAGAAAAAAAACAAGCAGATAAAAACACCAAAACAAAAAAGAACTGACGAAGTAACTTTGAACATGCAAGAAAATCTATTTAGAGGGTATCGCATTTATCTTCTAGTAAAAACATAATGGTAGTCACATTGAACTCAGTTACTCTTTAATACTCAAAATATGATCATTCA
Organism: Echinosophora koreensis; assembly: GCA_035048595.1. Lineage (NCBI taxonomy): Eukaryota > Viridiplantae > Streptophyta > Magnoliopsida > Fabales > Fabaceae > Echinosophora > Echinosophora koreensis. The sequence continues at coordinate 5,133,135 of JAPCYP010000001.1, read as the reverse complement.
TCCCCTTTTATTTATTTTTTTGGTGAAGTTCATCCCCTTTTAATTAAGGATGAATGGAAGATTCTAGAAATAAAAAGATAATTAAATGAATACTATTTTAATATTTTAATAGATAGGAAAGTACAACGTTGTGGCTGGGCAAGATCCATGCGTCAGCGTTATCTTCTTTGGGGTGGATAGATAGATGCTGTGCTGAGCATTTGAGGTTGCTCAACTCAGACTAATCAGAATGAGGATGGGTGTCAATGTGAATGATTCATCATCTTCAACTGAGAAGGCTCCTTATTTCAGTTTGGGAAATGGCCAAACACCATTAGCACTCCCCTTTCTAAGAAATATCAATCTTCCTCAACTCCCCACACCCATCACCACTGCCGCTGATAACTTCTTCAGATTTATACACTCCAACCCTATTTTCAACAAACTTGTCTCTCTCTCTCCTCTCAATTTCACACCTTATGTGTCCAGGTCATTGGAAATTTATTTATTTATTTTTTTGTTGTATGAGCCTAGTAACTGTATTGGGAAAAATGAATTAAGTATAAGGATGTGGCTTATGGTACTGTATTTTGATGTTTCACTTCAGATTCGAAGCAGTCACTACAGGAACATGAGGTCGCTGTGTAGTCACAATTTTGCTGCGGTTTTACCTGGGGATTCGGTGGCAGGCCTTGTGGTAGCTAATGGAATCCAGAATTTCTTGAACATTTACAACACCTTGCTCGTTGTCAGGCTTGTTCTTACCTGGTTTCCCAACTCTCCTGCTGCAGTAGTTAGTCCACTCAGGTATTGCAAAATTACTTACTCTTTTTTCTTTCAGCATTCAATCCATTTGTCACTTGACTATAGAATAAGGTTTGAGACCACTTGTGCTCGAGTCAGCTTAGTTGATTAAATTGCAGGATATGAATTGTGAGTACCCAGGTAGCTTAGTTGATTAAACTGCAAGACATGAATTGTGAGTGTGCGGGTTCAGATCCCTGCAATGCGCTCCATCCCTTTTCCATTCACACGGCCAATTTTATTGAAAGATACTATAGGTTTTTATGTGATTCATGATTCAACTTTTTTGTTACCCAAAGTGCCAATTACAAATAGACATGTAAATATTGATTGAAAGAATATACTTGCAGCGAACTGTTTAGTTAGCATAAGTTGTTATGTTCTTCAACTTTTGATTCTGTTATTTCATCCCTCATGCATCATGTAATCATAAAAAATTAAAACTGTCCATTTTACTTCACTTCTAGGGAAGGGGAGGGACATGGGTTCTTGCCCATTTTAAATTTTTGTACACATTGTAGAACCAAAGCAGCTACTTATATTAATGATAGCATAAGAATTTCAAAGTGTTCAATCAAATGATTATTGTTTTTTCTTTCATCCAGCACCATATGTGACCCTTATCTGAACATATTCCGAGGACTCATTCCCCCTCTCGGCGGAACACTAGATCTTTCTCCCATCCTAGCATTCCTTGTCCTCAATGTCTTCACTAGCACTGCTGCTGCACTCCCTGCTGAGCTTCCAGTTGCAGAACAATCTCAACAAGGTGTCGCAGCTCCATTGCAGCCTACTGATGTTACTACTTCACAGCAGAAGAAATGGATGAGACGGATTCAGGGGAACAGGTCAAGGACCTCTGGTGGTGTCAATTGAATATGATGATGTTCTTTTGTGCCTTTATTGTTTGTTCATTTACATAGGTTTTTCTGTTGTTCCCTCCCAACAATGACAGTTCTAGGCAATACAATTTTTGAGGTTGTGATTCCTGAGAATTTAAGAGTTACTAGTATTTACTTTTGGCCATCGCTCCTTGGCTTCAGTGACATAACCGCACTGGAATATAGATCATCAACTAAATTACTGAGTATTCATATTATGTTATTCATTTCAATTTTGTTCGGGACTTGGGAGTATATATTGTCTGGTATAAACGTTCTGTTTACTGCCTATGATAAGTTCTGCATGTCTTTTTAATGATCAAGATGAAATTTATCAGTAAAAGGTCAACAGCACTTACAAATTGAACAAGAAACATTAAATATGGTAAAAGAAACACATAAATACAAACACATTCTAAACTAAAATATGGGAGAAAGTTCTTTCCCACATTCACGCAAACAATACTGGTTGAAAGTTGTATTTTATACCCTTCCAAAGAAGAAGAGATAGGGGTAAAAATTTTAAAAAAGAAACGCTTTTTTTGTATATTAATTTGGGTTTAATTTTGATAGACTGAATAACCGTAGTCGTGACTCTGTATTATAGAGATTCTAGAGGGTTCCGTATTTTTATAATTGATCATGGGTCATTGGGTGGACATCCACCGCAGAAACGGCATCAGATTCCAATTGAAACTTAAGTAGAACATCCAATATTTAGCTTTGTTAATGGAGAATCTTATTCAAATCCATACCATGTAATAACCGGAGCTTGCCAATCAGCACTACGCAGCCGATTCCAGTATGTGCTTAGAACATACTCTTTCTAGCCCTCTCCAGCATTTCACATTCACATTCTTTCCATATAGAAAAATGTTGTAGCATTTCCTAACAGTACCACAATATTATTAAATGTGTAGATTAGCCAACCAAACCAACAGCAGTTTATCACAGTGGATATTACTTGCAATGTGCCTTGTTCAAATACCAACAAAATGGGGCTTTTTTTTTATACCAAAAATGGGTTCCTTTTAGAAATTATTTACCAGTTTAGGGTTGTTCTGAAACAATTTACTGTTTCAGAACAACCCTAAACTGGTAAATAGTTTCTAAAAGGAACCCATTTTGGTCAAACAGCCAACAAAATGTGTAGGCTAGCCTATTATAATTTTCATGTCAAATATCACATTAATTTTTAGTTTGTGCATCAGCATTATTTATTCTTTCCGAAAATGCTACCAGCCTACCATGTAGACTTTATTTACTCCATCTCTCCCAAAGTAGTACTACTAGTACCAATAGTTGAATAATGAAAATAGAATAATTGAGTTCAGCCTATGTTTGTTAATAACGTTAGTGTCTGCTTTGAAAAAGCAGGACTTCCCTCGCTATAACATTTTTGGTGGCTTTTCCACTACAATTCCACTATACATATTTTGGCAGAAAAAGATTAGCCCGCAGAGAACAAAGGTGACTCATCATCATTCATCACCTATCTTATGAATGGAACTTGGAGCTAACAGAAGGGGAAGCAGATTTTCTTCATATGAGAGACTAGCTGCCATAGGTTTGGTGGTTCTAGCTGTGGCTTCTCCTCTCTATATAGACCGCAAACCAGAATGTGACTTGGAAGAAGAAGAGCAACCAATAAACATTGTTTTTGGGTTGCCTCTGCTGCTCTTTCTACTGATTTTTGCTACAGCTGCATCAGCTTTCCTAGACCGTGGATTCACCAGGTTTGATCGTTACTGGATTCATAGAGTTGGCGGTTCTTCTGCTGGTATTGTTGTCATTCTTACTGTTCTTTTTCTTATTCTGAAGTGTAAATCGTCTCTGTAATGTCCTGTGATTCTCATACTGTATTGTAAGATATATTGAAAAGGCTTGTAATGCAAGTCTGATGTTTCTGTGAAGCACTCAAGACTCATCTTAATGTTGAGAGAATAAAAGATCACCAAATGTTGACATAATTCAAATAGATATAAAAGACAGTTTATAATTGAACAAATAGTAAGAAGCATTGATGAAAGAAAATGACATGCAGTAATCCCATCCTTCATTTCTTTTTAGGGCTAAGATAAATTCTCTAGCACCCACATCCACAACAAAGAAATTAAGAAAAAACAATTGTCATGAATCCAAGCCTGACATACACAACAAAGACGTCAAAGGCTCCTGAATCAAGTGGAAATCCACAGAATTTATCTCAATTTATGATCATAATGGAAAAGCAAACCCCAATGCAAACAGAATTGAAGTGGCAAATAGCCATATCCCACTGAGTGGAGACCAATCATGAGCACTGCTGCACACATCATTAGCTCCACTAAAGCAACCAGGTCTTGTTATTTTAGCCACACCACCCTCAAAGGCAAAGGTGCTATTAGGCTTGCCACTGCTAAACAATACACACCAAAAATAAGGAGACCCCCCATCAGTACCAGTCACAGCAGCTCCCACCTGAGTGTGATTCTTACTATACAGTATGTCTAAGCTCTTCTGGTTTTGTATCAGGATTTCAGAAAATGCCTCTGGTGGATGGACATACTTGGTCTGGCACCCCAGGAAACGACCAGTTATAGGGGAAAGAGTTGATGCCTTAACACCACAGGTTGGGGCAAAGACTTCAGCAAATTGAGATTCTGGAGGCTTCTTAGCATCAGGTCCTCCCACGGCACTACAATCACCCTGGTAAGCCTTGATGTATTGCAAAGCAATACAGGCAAGCCCCGGGTTGTCAAATAAAGTTGATACCTTGTGAGCTGTTCTGTTTTCATTAATCACAGCTACCAACTTGTCCGCAGGGTTATCGGTAACTTTATCTGCAAATTTTTCTTCATTATGTCACACATGGGGATTTACAAAACACATAAGTGGGGAAATACTAATAAAAACAAGGGTGTTGCTAAGTGTACTAAGAAAACAAAGAAAGTTTTTATTGGAAAGTCAATATTAATATTAATATATTGAAAATTCAAAAGTTATAACTTCCAATAAAAAAATTCATCTTTTGATTCTATAACGAGTGTCCTTAGGACACTAATTAGTATTTGCCTAAAAGTAACACAGATTTAAAGTGTTCAAATCACAAACATATTACAAAATAAATATAACAATTAAGTAAGGATTCAAATCATTGATGGGTTGGTACTGGGAAACTTTTCTTAAGCCATAATGAGGCTTTATATTGTGAGGAAAGTAATCATAATCATATATATAAAATCAATGAAAACGTCAAAATATGTAACCTAAAGGTAATAGAAAGCAACATACACTCATTTTTGCAACTGTGATTGACAACACAGCCATGGACACAGACAAGTAGTGAAACATAAACTAACTGCAGCATCTCAAACACATACTATATATGACAAATCAAAGGAAGAAAAGAACTAATCAACTTCAATTAAGAAAATTTGTAACTGTTCAATAGATTCTCTGCAAAAGAATCTACCATCTGGCAAGTACATGTCCAAGACAACATGATACATCAGACTAAATATAATACAGGTTGACAGAAATTGCTACCATGCTGGGAGAAACATCAGTATGGCAAAATTTTTAAAGCAGCAGCTAAGGGCCTGTTTAGTTTACTTCATGTTTCCTGTTTTCATTTCCTGATTTTAAAAACAATTACAACAAAATTAATTACAAAAGTGTTACTTTATTTTCATTCTATTTCCTGTTTCCAAAGGTTTGTATAGAAAACACACTGGAAACAACATTTTGTTTGTTTTCATTGTTTCCTATACAAGTCTTTGAAAACAGGAAACAGAATGAAAATAAAGTAATAATTTTGTAATTATTCTTGAAATCAGGAAATGAAAACATGAAATAAGAAATAAACCAAACATGCCCTAAGGTTTTCTTTCTCTTTCTTCCTTCACTTCACCATCCCCACCTCTTTTTTGATATTTGCTTGGATACAGATCAAGCAGTGGCTAAAACAACCAATTCATCTCTGATGAATATAGATTTGCAGAGGCCATTATGAATGCTAGAGGTTCATTTGCCCACAACTTGTTCTTCAACTCTCAACCAACACCAAATCTCAAATTCCTAAATCCTAATGCTGTATGTGTTAGTATAAAAGAGTTCACTGTTATTCTGTTAATGGCTCCACAAATAAAATCCTAATGACACTTGATAGGCATCACTTTTAAAAACCGGAATTGATTTGCGGTCTGCAGGATTGCTAAGCCAAGCTGCTAAGTAAGCCAAAGAGGGAAGGAAGCGCAGAAACAGAGTTTAATGGTATCTAACGGCAAAGTCATAATTTTGAAGGGAAGAAAATTCATTTAGTTCCTTACCACAACAAAAGTTTCATTTACAAACAAAGCCATCTGGTTAATTATCATCTATTTTTACAACATCATTTCATATGAGCTCAACAGTTCTATTCCTTTCCCAGAACTAGAAACACAGCAGACAAAGCAAAAGTTATATTTTAAAAAAATCAATCTAGGGAAGAATGACCGAATTAGGTCCTAAACTGTAAGCCTGAAATGGATTATTTGTTGCTATTACACACAGAATATACGGCAAATGGCACATTCTTGGATTGGATAATGAAAGAATAGGAAAAGTGAACAGAAAGCTTAATTTGTTTTGTAGCTGATAAATGACATGGTTAATAGTCCAAAGCAAGAATAAGTAATATCCTTAATATGCTTTCCTTTTGTCCTTTTTTCCATATCCAGCATTTTACTGAAAGTTCAAGATCCACTATGCAAAGTTATCTCTAAAATAAAAAATGAAACAACTTCCGCTCGGAGATCAAACGTACACGAGAGTACTACCTCTAAGCAATTAAGATCTAGTCATAGAAAAGCTAAAAGCTTCACTTTTAAATGCTGGCATTGTAGAGTGTACACGTTTGTTTCATTTGAAATGTCAAAGATGCAATCGAGAATGAGGAGCAATATTGGAACGCATCAGAAAGACTAAAACTAAAAAAACTTACTTTTTTAAGTGGGTGTAAGCAAATCAAACTTATAGTACCAAAGCAATAACATATAGGTTCCAAATCTGAAACAGAAACCACTAGACAGAACAAAAAAAACATGAACTTGCTTTATACTTACTTTGAGTATCAGCAGAAGAAGCAGCATGAAGGAAGAGAAGGGTGAGCAAAAGATGCAACATAGTCATAGCCTTTGCCATTGTTGCTGTTTGAGAACAGAAGAACACAGTGGGGTTGAAGACAAAGGTAGATCGGAGTGAAACAGGAGAAGAGTCAGTGTTATGTATGCTTCAATCTGGTTCCTTCGGGTTCAAAATAACTAGAAGAAACTCCACCAACTGGGGCCCGCTCCAAATTGTTTTTTTTTCCCTTTGGCCTTTGCTGAAGTCAATTTAAAACGATTCTGGAACTTTTATGAGATTAATTAAGGTTATTTCCACTAAAGAAACTAACAGAGGATGATTGAAGCTGGTATTACCAGATATAATTAGTTAGTTTTCTGTCGGTGAGGTTACATTTTTTTAGTTATTAAATTTAAAAACAGGGGGAAAGAAATCTTCATATTGTCAAAGGATGAGAGATTGAGGAAATTACTTACTAACATTCAATTTTTATAAATGCTAAAATGTGCAAAGATTTCCTGTCATTCTAGGTTGAGTGTCATATATATTAATGCACATTCATATCTTTCGTCGGATATATCTGGTGAGCTTTTAAAATCAAGGAATTTACTTCATAACTAATTTTATTTTCTTTTTAAATTTACTCACTTTATAGATTCTTTTTTTGTAATACGCACAAATTCCATGAATATATCCGGGACCTAACTGCAAGTCCCCCTCAACACTTACACTTTGTTTGGTTATAGGAGAGAAAGTGAAAGGAAAGAAAGTGAGAGGAAAGAAGGGGGAAGGAAAGAAAAAGAGTGAAAAATGAGTGGATTGTTTAATTGTTTGGTTGGAGAGAAAATGAGACGAAAGAAAACTAAAACTTTTATCTCCTCTTGTTTGATTGAGTGGAAAGTGAGAGGAAAGAAAAAAGTATTTTTTTTTTGGTAATTTTACATGAGACAAAGCACTATTCATATTTGTCTTTTTTATCTCATCTTAATTTGCGCGTTTTCTTCTCAATTTGAGAAGAAAAAAATATGTTTGTGGGTCCCACATTTTTTTCTTTCCCCCTCCCCTTTTCTTGCCAACCAAACGATGGAAAAAGTTTTGGGAAATGTGTTTTCATTCCTTCCCTTTTTTTTTCCACCATGTTTCATGCTTTCCAAACATAGGGTTATATCTTGTGATTTTTATATAAAAAATAATGATTTAAATGTGATTTTAAAAATAAAAATTATGCATCACATCACATTAAACATTAAAAATCACATTATTCATTTTTTATTATCAAAAGCAAATGCAAATTGAAGCATGAAAAATGGGTTGATCAGAAGGAAATAAACTGAAACTTTCAACAACAAAAAATGACTATAGAACAATTTTGGCAATTAGTAGGGGTATATTTGCAAAAATGGTGCAGAATAAGTGAGTGAAGGACATGAATAGGATAAGCATAGTGAGGGAAAAAAAAAAAAAAGGGATAAGCATAGTGATAGAAACAGAATCCACGGAATTGGTTAAATATACATCTGATCTGCAACACAACAAGAAGTAGAGAGAAAGACAAGCTGCCGAGAAAACTGTGTTCTGTCGGCATGGCGTCACTTGGCTCCCCTGCGCACGTTAGCAACAAGCCTCTACGTCGTTCGTCCACCTTCTCCGAGCGTGTGAGTTGCGCACTGTCACCCCCAACATGGCGGGAGAGCCGCCGCACGGTGTCGATCTCTCTAGCTCTGTCTCACTTGCTTCTCATTCCTAACCGTATGCTCTTTTTTTTCCTTTCTCTGTTTTGAATTATATGCTCATTTCTATTAATTAAGCCGCCTTGCAAGTTGCATAGAAATCATATGATAGGATTCGGTGTCTTCCACGTTGCAGGTGCTGCTGCTGAAGGAAGTGTTTTTGATAAGTATCTCAAGAGGTACGTATCATGTACATTTGATCTGAAATAACAGTAGCGACTCATTCTACTATGTCATGCGTTTGTCTTTATTGAAGTATTCTCTTGAATTAATACACTCAATGTTCTAGCTAGGAGAATTTATCTTGTACCCTGAATCCTGATAGGTAAGGTATCAAAATGACAAAATGTACATTGTTCACTTTTCGGTTAGGATTTCAAAAAGTTTAGGTACCTATTTGAAATTTTTTAGAAAGTATATAAGTTATTTGAATTTTTTCAAAAAATTCTAAGACCCACAGATACTTAAAGAAACCCTAACGGAAAATTATATAACAGAACCAATTACAAATTTTTTATGTGTTCAAGGACCTAATTTGGAACTTTTAAAATATAGGAACCCATTTGAAAATTTTCAAATAGTTTGGGGACCTACAAATTAATTTAACATTTATACTTTTGTATATATATCTATCCAATTGGCTAGCTAAATTTGAGGTTTTAAAATATGCGTCCCTTTGAATTAAGTTAGACTGCTATTTATTAGTTTCGGGTTTACTTTTTATACTCGGTAATTAGGTATTGTACTGTTGGCATATTGGACTTAAATCAATGTTTTGTCTATGTGATGAATGTTGATTTTATATCTAATAATTTGTTCCTAAATGCTCTAGAAAGAAGCTTGATCCTCTGGAGGCTTATGTACCTGCTGTCATACTAACGCAGTTCCAGATCAAGGACTTGGGTAATCCCTTTCTTTCTCCTTAACCACTACCTTTGATATGCTAGATGTCCAGATATTAGAAAATCCTTGTGATCCCAACATTTGAAGTTATTTATTTATTCCTACTTTGTATTATTTTACTATAGCTGGCTTCTAACTTTCACTGTTTATCCATTTCTATCTTTTGGTTTGGTACATTTGCTAATATAACTATTAAAAAACAATTAAACACTTTATAAATGTAATTTTAATGAAATATGTTTCTTTTATTTCAAATTGGAGAGTTTGACATCATCGTGATTACTGTGTGCATCTATTCTCATGAATCACATTGCTGGATCTTCTTGTCATTCCTTTCCATTTTCTCTCTCTGCTATTAGTATTGCTACATGGTTTGCCCAACAATCATAAATTGAAGATGATATAGAATCTTCTCATGCTTTTCTTTATACTACTATAGAAAAAACACTAGAGGATGATGAACCCCAATTTGCCTTCTGCCGGTCTCTACTTCGTTCTGGGCCTGCAGCATCACTGCGTGTAAATATTCGAGCAGTAAGTAATGGCTTCCTTCGACTTCTGCACTCTCCCTTGGAAAAAAAAATTTGTCTACCAATTTTTCTTAAATTAGAATTCTCTATTGAGAGGTTTTTCACCTTTGAATCAGTTGAAAGCTTTCTAAGGCTTCCTTTTTGTAATTCAGTATAAAGTATTACGACAAGTATTCTCTTCCACACAGTTCCTCACTAATAGCTTCATTGATTGTTGTTAAGCCTTTTCTGATTTCACACTTTAGGATAATCTATTTCTCCTTCTAATATCTATCATCATTCACTTATATATTTATGTGTACAAAAGTTAATTAGAGCTTCACAATCTTTTTATAGGTGGCACAATATGCATCTGACAGTGGCGATGGTAAATCTGCGTTCAACAATGTTGATGAATGTCTGAGGTACTGTGATCATTTTCACGCTAAATAAATGTGCATGAAAGATATGCCTAGCACAACTAGCTATTTGAGCTATAGGCTGTATATATAGAATTAATAAATTTCATAATGATGAAAAACTCAAACCCCAACTTAAGAATTCTGTTTCTTAAGGTCACTAGAGGAACTTGATTCCTTACTTCTGCATGCATCAAGAAATGATCCTGAAGCCTCAGTCAAATCAATGAAGGCGAAAATCAATTCTGCTCTCAACGCTCTGGACAGGTGATTTGTTGCAATTAGTTTTTTTTTTCTTGCAGATAAATATCCCTTGTGCATGTTACACATATTTCCCTTGGTGCATCCCCACTTGCATGCCATGCCAAAGGAAGATGCAATTCTTACTAAGCTTTCTGTTTCAGCCTCTTACAAACTGTACCATCGGATGTGCTAAGTAAGGGAAAGGTTATAGCTGATTCATACAGGGAACCAGAAGACGTGGAAACAGAGAGTTTGGACCCTGATTTAAAGCGGTTAGAATCAATACTATGAATAGCTAAGATACGTTTTCGCCTTGAGTATTAGATAACATAGCTAAGATTATGGAACCTAAGATCCAAGAGGTAGAACATTAAAACATAGGTAACATTGTGTATTAAAATAAAAAAAGGTTTTTATTTATTGATTTCTTTTTAAACTTGATCAAGTCGCATTATCTTCTCTGTGTTACTATTTATGATAATTTAACTTACAGAGTCAAGAGCAAGTAAAAACCAGTTATCAATGGAAACTATCTTTTATTTATATATTAGTTATGGGTCTTCCTAACGAGTGCCATAAGAGCATCGGCTAAGGATTCCAATAAAAGTAAGTTTATATTGGAAAACTAAATATAACACTTATCAAAATATTGAATGCATTATTTATTAATAAAAACTTTCTTGTATTGGTTTCTTAATCAACGCTCTTAAGATACTCGTTAGCATTCTCTATTAGTTATTTACCTCGAGTCACGTGTTAAAATAAAAATGCAATTTGCACATATCATTTTGAGTCACATCTCTTACACTTGTTTACTTGGTATAAGCAGAAAACAAAATAGGTTTAGTTATGATCAGATAGTGAAAATTGTAGAGATGTGAGATGATGTATGTGCAACTGTGTGTACATTGCATTGTTCATGTGAAAATCAACCCTTAATTTGAAAAGTATAGAGATATTGTGAGAAGTTATATTAATGAAGGTAAATGTGGCTAAATTTGAAAATAAAGAAAGGGTTTTTCTATCCCGTGCAATTTTACACAGGTTAAAGATCTTAAAAGAGTAAATTTATATAGGAACTTGTGTATTTTATATTTTCAAAACTGAAATGCTTAGTTTTTCAATAAATACTTGCTGCTTTTGAGTTTCTTAACCTGTGCAAAATTACATATGATAGAAAAACTCATAAAGAAAATGTAGTGCAAACGAACGCTTAAGACCCACCTCTCGCCTTTCCCTTAACATGAGTGGGAATAAAAATCGAAGAAAATGTGTTCATTGGAATAATCACATGTTAGCAAATTTTGATGTTCCAGGGCAACATTTTAAAAGTGAAAACTGCTTAAGAGTTTTAGGAGGCAGAAGATGTCAAAATTATGTAGAGACAATTTGGGAACCAAATTCAAAATCAGTCAGACCAAATATTTAGTTTAACTTATTTGTATTAATGAAAATATTATAAATATATATAAGCGATAAAAAATGATATAAAATATATAAGATACAACATGATTTGGTTTCAATGTAAATCCTACATCCACAAATAAGAAATGAGAAACAATTCATCAACTAGAGGATTAGATATTACAAAAGTAATTTTCACTCACAAAAAGATAGGAGATAATTTGACATATAAGGATAACATCTAAATTTTGATGGACACTAAATAAAAAATTATTAGATCTATTAATTTTTTTTTAAAATGCCTTGTAGGGGTAATCCATCCCCCCCCCCCCCAATGGATCTGTCCCCAGGGGCGACCAAACGGGGGTGGGATTCAAGGTCTCAAACCACCAATTTGCTCGATTTGGTTAAAATGGAGAGGTGTTTGAAGAGAATGTCTGCATGACTGCGTCCTTAATAGGGAAGGTGTTGCCGTGACCAAACCAATTCGGATGGCAGTTCTAGGTTAGAACTCAAGGGTTCTCCCTTGTCAAATCCTTAAAATCGGCCATTGATACAGAGGTTGGAGTTTCGGGTCACGATGGCTTTGATTTTTGGTTGTGTATAAGGTGAGTCGCTTGGGGTTTTGAATGGTCGGTAGCTCATTTGCTTAACATTGAATAGTTGCTTGATTGATGGTGGTTCAGAGGTGGAGGCGCGGAGCAATGGAGGTAAGGTGCTGGGCTTTCTAGGTTAAGCTTTTAGGGTTGATGATTAAAAGGTGAGATTTGAATGAAGATGATGGTTGATGGTGCTTTGGGTTTTTTTTTTTTTTTCCTTTTTGTAAATGTATCAGTTTCTTTCTGTTTCCGTTAAGAAGGGCTTGTCTATATACAAGGAGTGTCATAGGGGAGGGTTTTTTAAATGGACCCACGGTTAGAGGGCTTTCTTTGCATTTTAGCCACCATCATAATACATAATTTACAGCATAGTCACATACTATGCAAGGTCATACTGCACAAAGGATCAAGCAAGCACTTTTTAAGAACATAAAAGGACTCATTAGACTGGTTTAAAATAACATATGCATCAAAATTGAAATGTAAGAATTACAAGAGTAGCAAGTATAACAAAGATAAATTATTGCAAAATACAGAGATAACGACCTGTTTGCTATATGCCAAACAATTAGCCATTTACAGTACATGAGGAAATAACCAGATTTATTACCAAGCATGCCTTGGACCAAAGTAAAACAATCACGGGAAAGATTTTGATGTCCTTGGTGGAGTTCAAGAAATTGACAAGCTGCTGAATATACGCTTCAAACTAGAACACGCTGCACGAAACCTTCCCGTGCTTATTGAGCTTATCTGTGGAACACCAGTAAATAGTTTAAGAACACGACCATAAACAATAGTCACATAGTCAAACACGACGATTTCTAGGGTGAGCAAGTAAACGTCAAACACAGCGATTTCTAGGGTGAGCAAGTAAGTTTACTTGCTCACCGTGAACAAGTTTAGAAAATTAACCAGAACCGTTAGATTGAAGTGATCCCCGTGATTATATCCTATACCCTCCCCACATTATCCCTCTCCCATCTCCCTCCACAGCTGCTCCCACCCTGCCCATCTCGCCCCACTACCACCGACCACCGACGCTCCAGAACCTTCACGCGCAACATCGTCAACCACCATCGTAAGCAGCTCCACGCACGTCCGAAGAAGATCCGCGAGCTCCGCCATCGACCAGCCACGCCACTGCGCGCCGCTGCGAGCCACTGTCACGGCCGTATAGCAGAGCCATCCAGAAGCCACTTATCCAAGTTTGTCGGAATTATTTTCATTGAGTAAAAACTCCTTTGTAGAAAATCTTTTCCATTGAAAATCTTTTATAAAACGTTAAATCGCAGAGAAATTCATTTTTCCCAAATTTTCTTTCCTCTGTTCGGACCTCCTCACATCGCCACTCCGCCGCGTGAACCGCCGTGCTCACCCAGACGCAAACACCACTAGTTCCTCGCTCTTCACTTTACCTCTCTTTCGATTCGCTTTCTTCCTCCAACTTTCAGGTGCGTGTGCAAGATGGTGGCTTGGCCGAGATCGGTGCTGACAATGAGAGGTTGAAGATGGTGGGCGTGGTTGAGGAAGGGTACCGACAAGAGAGCCAAAGTGAGAGAACAAAATGTAGGGGGAAAAAAATTATGGTGTGTATAGTACATGATAACATCTGATGGAACCGCATGATCCACCGTTAATCAAAGTGATGCACGGTGAGCAAGTAAACTTACTTGCTCACCCTAGAATTCGCCAGTCAAACACTATTCCACCAATCAAGTATGAAAAGGTTAATTGGATAAAATTATTAAAAGCATCAAACACGAAGTACAGGAATATAATAATGAGTTTGCTCTCACCTTCGGACAGAAGCGAACATCAAGAGTCTCTAGCATAGAGCATTTTGATATAGCAGCTTCAACAGCTTCCTCATCAATATTGCATGACTAAAAACCCAAATTAACAAAACACAAAATATTACTAAAACAAATAGGTTTGACACAAATTGGTTGAGGGAGAGCTGCAAGAACTTGAATATAAGTTGGAATGGAATCCCGAGAGTTGAGACAACACATTCATATTTTATACATGCCGCATTTCTGGTGGACGACAAAAAGTCAATACTAAATCCGAATATTTTTCCATAAAAAACATGTGGCCCACTAGTGTTTAGCAGAAGCCTTTAATTATTAGCTTGAAAAAACCAAACCCAACGCAAGAGAATGAAGCAAACTTGTGATAATTAATAATACGAAGCAGGGGAATGTTTTAAACCATTGGTTAAAAGTAATATTTTGGTTCCTATACTTGAGACGAATTCTCGATTTGGTCCCTATAGATAAAAAATTATTAAAATTGTCCATATACGTACAAAAAGTACTTGTTTGGTCCCTGTTGTACACCATGTTAAGGACTGATTTAATAAATTTTTGCTTCATATAGGGACCAAACGGGTAATGTATAGGGACCAAATGGGTACTTTTGTACGTATAGGGACCATTTTAATAATTTTTTATGTATAGGGACCAAATCGAGAATTTGTGTCAAGTATAGGGGCCAAAATATTACTTTAACCTAAACCATTTCAATAAATTACACTTGGTAAGAT
Source organism: Echinosophora koreensis (assembly GCA_035048595.1). Taxonomy (NCBI): domain Eukaryota; kingdom Viridiplantae; phylum Streptophyta; class Magnoliopsida; order Fabales; family Fabaceae; genus Echinosophora; species Echinosophora koreensis. The sequence goes on along the minus strand of JAPCYP010000001.1, from coordinate 5,118,031 downwards.
GACAGCTGATGAAAGCTGTAATGCAGAAAAGAAAATCAACATATGACAATGTATATTATGCATCTATAAGAAACAAGATCTGGCACCAATGAAGTATCAATATTCAAAATATTATGACTGCATCAACAAATTAAAATTAACAGGGAAGACTAATATACCTGAAGGCATAGACTGGTCAACCTCGGACAAAGTAACTTCAAAATTTCCAAAGAGGAACAATTGCTGAGTAGACAAGTTAAAACATTATCAGATCTGACATGAGAAGGATGGAAAACAACCCAGATTTATAAGAGCTAATCATACCTCAAATTAAGAGAGCACAGGTTGAGACAAGTAACATCAACCTCCTTCAAATTTGCTGAGAGTGAAAGGTTTAAAAATAATAAATGGAAACAATGTGGAATGACAACCTTCCTAATATTTGGACATCCCACACAGTTGAGGTTCTGCAGTAAGCATGTGGACTGCTCACTTGATTCAGGTATCTTCTCATGGGAACTTGCACCAGATGGGGTGTCTACAGAAGCCAACACATCAATATGCCCACAACTGCATTCCCAATTCAAATCATGCATATTCACACAGCCATTCAAGCTCACTCGTGTGAGGTTTGTGCAGCAAGCAAGAAGCTTCTCTATGGCAGACTGACAGAGAGTTACATAAGACAAATCCAACTCCTGAAGTGCTGGTAAAGCACCTCCTTTATAAAGAGGTTCGAGTGATGTGTAAGTGAGATATTTGCATGCCTGCAACTTTAACACCTTAATGAAACAGAATAAAAGCAGTATAATCAGAAAAAGTGAAGACAATAATTATATAAAATGTTGAAATTATATGGAAAAAAGGTGGAAAGGAAGACGCTGATTATGACAATATGATGTTATGAGATAAGTACAAAACACTAACCATGAACCAAATAATCCTATTTATAACAAGTACTAAACTAATGTAGTACAACTAGTAAAAAAACCAGCCCATTAGCATTACTAACACAATAAGACTCTTAAAAGTTACAACAGTAAGAATCCTATACTTAAAAATAAATGAAGTTAACAAACCATTCCATGGTAACTCTTACCTTTAGTTGCGAACAAGATTCAAAAACAGGCTGCAAGTTCACCAAGAAAGTGTATGATAAGTCGAGAACAGTTAAATTTGTAAGCCAATGCAGAGAACGAAGTCCGTCCGAACAAATTGATTGGCAGGACATCAATATTAATGATTCAATCAGTGGGCATGATGCAGTTGTTGCGGACAAGTAATCATCTGTTAGTTGGCTGTAATTCCAAACAACATCAGTTGGCAATCTGGCATACAAGGAGGATACCTAAGAAAATAACAAATACAACATAACCTGCAAAAGGAGGCATCCAGAGACTTTAAGAGCGGACAATTAATGAATGCTTCAGATAGTACGCCGCATCCTTTCAACTCAAGTGAAACCATAGATGGTGCTTCGATGCTGAGTATGTTCAATTTTGGACATATTCCTAAATTGAGAGACAGAAGACCAACCTGAGAAGCAAGTGAAGAAAAGAAAGTACTTAGCCTCAAGCTACTGCAAATCAGACTAGTAAAAATTCAACTCCTTGAGTTTATTTCATAGGCATAGGCCGATGCCTTTAACCCAACAGCACCCTTATCACTGCCATTAGAGAAGGGGGAAAATCCAGATGTCTTGCATTGCAAAGTAAATATTTTTCTTAAAGAATGGGGACAGCAAAACACACAAGCAGAAAACTTCATACAAATATTCCATAATCTTAATTATAGATTTAGCATTTTTGTCAAATGATCACATCGAGAAGCATAAAAAAAAAATTTGAAAAGTTTCATCGCATGCAAAATATAATATAAATCACCTAATAAATCAATACCACTTACAGGACAAAATGATGCCCTTTCCAAATGATCACAACCATCCAAAATAAGTTTCTCGAGATTAGGGCAAGCGAGCTCGAGATTATTTATTGCCCCGCAACCAGCAAGGGATAGACTGACTAAAGAGGTAGTGATGAATCCAACTGATGTCAAACTCTGAATTCATCAAAACACCATAGGTTAGTATTTTAAAACGAAGACATTAAAAATAATATGATTAACAATATTATCAGTAATAACTTTGTCAGCCAGATTTTCATCTTGAAATTCGCAATATGGAGTCATGAACAATTACAGAATTAGATAACAAGACAAATAAACATAATCCATGACATCGATTAGTCCAAACTTCTAGTGTAGACTGTAGATCATGCATAAGAAAAATTGAGAAAGTGAATGCAGCAAATGGCAAAAAAGAACTTATTCAAATACCTCACAATTATCAAGAATTAATAGTTTCAACATCGGGCATCCTCCACCATCACTAAAAACATCACATATAGAGTTTGTCAAAAATTCACACTCAGAGAGATCCACTTCTTGTAAAGATTGGCATTGCAGAGCTAATGCGGTTAAGCTGTCCTGCTTTGGTATTGCTAATTTCTGCATTACCAGAAAGTCCAACTTTTAGACTTCAAAAGCATGCACGAGTACGGGAACGAAAAATGACAGACAATTATGACATACTGGAAGTGAATTTGAAGTGATATTGATGCACTGGAGATCAGGGCAGTTTGACATCAGCAGAGAAGAAAGCATTATAGTCCTCAAGTTCAAATCAGCCAACCTGGCAAGGAAAAAAAAATTCAAAAAAAAAAAAAAAACTAAAAATGAAAACACTCAAAAACAAAGATACAATGTGAAATAAAGCACTAGAGAAGCAAGCAACAGAGAAAGACAGATGAAAAACATAATGGGGAGGGGAAATGGGGCAGAAACATACTTGCGACAGTGTACCAATCTAATTTTCTGCAAATGTGGAAGATCCAAAGACACTGAAGTCAATCTTCTACAATTATCAAGCTCCAAAACCTGCGATAGCAGTGACATCCTTTACTGATAAGTCTAGACTCAATAATTAAGACAAATCATTAATATTAGTATCAGGATCTATGACTAATTACACACCTCCAACAAAGAACTATCAGATATGGCAGCCATTGAAGCTGAAGTGATGCCCTCGCAACTGTGAAGCTTCATGGGCAGTCTAACAGACTTCAAAGAGGAAACAAGCATGTCAAACAAAGGCAGATTGAATCCACATAGGTAAAAAGTGATTATAGACTCTAAAACACACCTCCAAGGATATGTTTGAGCAGTAAGATGCATCAAGGAAACTAAGGTCAGCACAAGTCTGGGATATTTCACGTAAGGTTTCATCACTAACACCTGAACAATTAGACATGTCCAAAGAAACTAATTGTGGGCATGAAGTTGCAGCTAAGCGAATTGCAGCATCGAGAAGTCTGTGACAAGAGCCTATGTCAAGATTGTGCAAAAGAGGGCAATTAAGCACAGCCTGTGACATGTTACTGCGCTTTAATGACAAAGTTTCAAGTTGTGGGCACCTGAAAAAATAACCTATCATTTTAGCTCATTGGTAAAGAGACAGCTAATTGTATGTTAAGCATCAAAACACATTCACCTGACTGTTATACGCAACACACGGCATTTTGTTAATTGAAGATGACATAACCTGTCATGATTAATATGTATCTCCTGAACACCACCACCAAGTGTAGCATCATTAATGCTCAGGCTTTTCAACATAGAGCAATCACCCAAAGCATTGAAAAAAGTATCGGCTATTTGCCCTCTTTTCAATGTTAAAACCTCAAGATTTCTGAAAATGATGATATAGAATCAGCTGGAGCTACAGATAACTCCGATTGACTAATGAATACATAAATACCACAGAAGCTACCTACCTTAACAAAGAGATAGCGTTCATGGCAAGCACGTAAGTAGCAGGACCAGACATGCTCACTGCTGTGGCATTAGGATAACGCCTACACATGTCCTCGACTGTAAATACATAAAGCATGAAATCAGCACATTTAAGGATGGAAAAAGTATTACTAAAGCAGGTATTCTCCAGGGGCTAATTTCCAATACCCCTAGTTGAATGTTAAAAGGTTTGCTGCAACAATTTTTTTTTTATAAATACCAATATAATATAGCATATTTATTCAGGCTCACATTGCTCTAGAGATATGTTCCGATCTTCAAAATTCAAACTCTTCCAGAAACCTTCATGAGCACTAGCAGATCGCCACTGCTTACAAACTGTGGCAGCTTTGCAGAGATTGCGATGATCCAAAAATGAGAAAACCTAAGGGTAAAGGGGGAATTTAAAATCATTACCAGGAATTAGAAGCCCAAATCAGTTGAGAGATAAACAAAGAGCACAAAATTATTCTTTTAACGGAGTATACCATAAGCAACAAGTCATCTGTAAAATCCATCACGACCTCTAGATCTTCTACTTCTGAGATGTCACAGTAATCCCCTTCATCATCTTTCACACAGTTAGAATCAAAGTTATTCTCCTCACCAGTACACAACAATGCAAAAGCATCATAACAAGTACCATTATCATTGGTAGATCGAAGAGGTGAGCCATGGTCAGCGGGTGGACTAGATTTCTCAGTATTTGAAGAAGCTTGAATTGCAGAATGAAAGCCACTGCAAAACACAATGATACATTGGTATATGATATTTCACAATATCCAACGGTTTTCCAGTTACCCCAATTCACAAATTAACATCTATTTTGAGTTTGTAACAAAATCCTAGCCTTGAATATCTTAGGAGAATGCACTAAACTACCAGCCTAATCGAGGGAATTGTCAAATGCCACTGAAACAAGCAAAGCAGTACATAAGGTACACTAGGAGTTAACAATGAAACACTGAAACAAATATTCCTGAAAAAAAAAAAAAACAGAATAAAAATACAATGAACATTTCAACACTGTTAATACATATTTGCAGAGAAGAAAAACAAAAGGTAAAGTATGAGTGACAAAAACTCACTCGGGATCATTGTAAATTTTGGCGCGCTTGTGGTGAGAATCACGACTATCGTCGGCGGCGGCGACAACAGCGGAAGCGGAGCTACTCTCTCCGTCGGAGCGTCGCCGGTTGGAGCAACAGGCAAACGGACCCGCCGTTACAATCTGATGGTACAAAATCAAATCTTCGTCGTTCACATAATCGTTTTCCGAAATGCTTTCGTCGTTCATTGTCTCGGGAAGATTATTATGTGTTAAGAATAATAGACAGCAATTAAGAGCTTGAAGATGAGAACCTTGCGAACCCTAGGTCTCGATCCTACTCATCGACTTATCATGAATTGGAGCTGTTGATAAACCCTAGAAGAACGAATTGAATGGATCTGATCGGATATTGGGATCTACTTTCTCAGGAAACGATGATGCGTTCTTTTTGTGTGAGGAAAGGGAATGAATGTATAGAGAGGGCAGATGCAAACGACGGCGTTTTAGAAGTTTAGTTCATATTTTTATTGTCTTTCCAAATTTTGTGCTTCGGCGTGTTCATTTTGAAAATGGTGTGCAGTGGTTGTTGTCTCTTCTCCCGTCTACAAAGTGCTGGTAACAGGAACGAAGGTGATGATATCTTACCATGGTGACATGACCAGCTTGACTTTTGGATTTAACTTCCTTTTTTATCTGATTTTCGACATTATTTTTTATCAGATTTTTTTTTTTTAATTAAAGACAAGAATAATGAGTCAATTAATTAATCTGATCCATAACTATACAAAATGGCAATAATAGATTTTGGTGTCCACAAATTTTACCCACTTTTACTCTAGACTCCCCAATACAAGTATACAACGGTAAATGGTTGCTACAATATTTGAGAAACCTGAAAAAAAAAATTTTTTGCTAATAATCTGTTTTCAAATAATCAATTAGTTTGATAATCGACTATAATCAAAATCTGTTTTTGTTTGGGTATGTTTGGTGAAAAGTGATTTTAAGCTAATCTATTTCATTTGGGTGATACAAAAATAATCATTTTTACATAGTAAAAATGGAGATATTGTGAATAGATGCTGATTGGAAAAAGCTTTTTTAGAAAATAGCTGGGTCTTGCATTGCAGCTTGTTAGAAAACAGCTGAAATAAGGAGAAAAAAGTTTTTTTAGAAAATAATCTAAGTACCCAAACATATCAATTTTTTCACAAAACCACTTAATTACTCAAAAATAGCTGAATGAGAAAGATTTAATCTCAAACACACTATAAGTAACCGCATAAAATTATGTAATTTCATAAAACAGATATTAATGACATCAATAATAAGCTAATCTATTTCATTTGGGTGATACAAAAATAATCATTTTTACATAGTAAAAATGAAGATATTGTGAATAGATGCTGATTGGAAAAAGCTTTTTTAGAAAATAGCTGAGTCTTGCATTGCAGCTTATTAGAAAACAGCTGAAATGAGGAGAAAAAAGCTTTTTTAGAAAATAATCTAAGTACTTAAACATACCAATTTTTTCACAAAATCATGTAATTACTCAAAAACAGCTGAATGAGAAAGATTTAATCTCAAACACACTATAAGTAACTGCATAAAATTATGTAATTTCATAAAACAGATATTAATGACATCAATAATAGGTGACTCACGGAGTCAAGGGACATGAGGAGTTTCAGGTATAGGGATCGATCCCCTCCCTCCACTCTCACTAACAACTAACCCACTAATTTCTAACCACTTGGTCTATAAAAAAAAAAATGACATCAATAAGCAACTACATATAATTACGTAATTGCATAAAAAAAAAATATGTGGACAGAGAGTCAATGCAATACCTATCTTCTCATAAATAATAACTATAGTAATACGTCTATTTTTGTTGATGTCGTGTAAAATAAACATATTTTTAGAAATATAAAATTACCCTTGTGAAATAATTTATTTATTTATTATTTAAAGAAATGAAGTAATAGCCAAATTATTTTTTTATCCAAAGAAAATAAATTACAAGAACTCGTGCCCTCTATTGCAATGTAAGCATGAATGACAACGGGACGAGGCGGGCACAAGTAACACTACCCCACCCCCCCGCGGGTGAAAATAGGGATGATAATAAGTCAGGTTGCTCTTATTAGGCAAATCAAGTCGGCCTACTTAATATGTATGTGTGTGTGTGTATTAAATATAGTTTAATATCTTATAGACTTATTGGTCTATTTAAATGTAAAGGCCCGCTTCCTTATTTATTTGTGAAGGCTTTGTGACTTATTTATTAGTATAGGCTTACCAGTCTTCTTATCATTGGAGACTTACAAACCTATTTACAAGTTAAAGCTTATGACATGTTTATAGGTGAAGTCATATTTAAATGCCTTATTGAAAAGTGGGCCTTTAAATAAGGTTCCTGGCCAGGCCAAACTTTGACATGGGCCGGATTCAAACCATAAAAATTGGCCTATATCAGACTAATAGGCCAGGCTCGAGCCATAGTCCAGACATGTTTATGTTGAGGCCTAACTCGGCCTAGCCTATTCATACCCCTAAGCAAAAAACTCTATTGTCTGCGCACGTTACCCGTGCATGTACTTGTTAGACGGATATTTAGCAGGTTTTACGAATACCCATGGATATAACTGGTATCCACAGATACTTGTTACAGTTGCAAATTATATATAAAAAAATGCTCTAATTACTTGAAAATTTATTAAATCTGCACAAAATATGAAATATGATAAATATTTACTGGGAATGTTGATAAACCATTGACAATGCCCACAAATATTATTTAAAAAAATGATAGAGAGCAAACCGAAAAAAGGGTTCATGAAATTTATAGCTTCGATGTTGTCTAGGGGAATTCTTTGATGAGCAAAATTCTAAAATAAATCATTAACAAAATCCGATAAATATCATTGAAGAGAGAAGAGTTCAATAGACAAAACCATAAATATCATTATCAAAATTTTATAAATCAAAACCAAAATCTAATAAATCATTAGCAATACCCATAAATATCATTAATAAAATCTGATGGAGAGCAAAATGCAAAAGGAAAAGGAGTGAAGAGCAAGCTATGGTCATAAATCGCAAATCGGAAAAACATTGAATGGAGAAGAGTTCAAGAGACAAACATACATTCAAGAGAAGGCCTTGGTCGGAAATCGGAAATCGCAAATTGCAATCGTTGTTAATTGGAACTTGTTGAGACTGAAGCAAGAAGCGCGGCAACGACACCTGAGAGATTGAACATAGAAGAGAAGAGTTGAGTCTGATATGGTCGAGATGAAGGGAGAAGGAAAATTAGGTTACAAATGATAAGTGAACGGCGCATAAGGATTACTGATGGGTGAATCTGACTTAGGGTTATAAATTAGGGGCATTTTATAATTTTATCATCAGGAAAAGGCCAATGGACTGGTCCATTTGACCAGCACTCAAAAAGGTTGGACTATGCTAATAATTTATCTACCTGCAACTAAATTGGACCATCTCAACCTAGCTCGAAAAAGTATTGAACCATAATGGACCGAGCTAGCAAAATTTAACAGCCCTAGATATATTGATGGGTTTTATCTATAATACACGTGTTGAAAACTCGATAAAAATACTTCAAAACTACAATTAAGCTAGAAGAGACAAATTCACCTTAGTTGCTTATTTTAAAAACATTATTTGAACTAAGATAAAAAGTATGCAAGTTAAAATAATAATTGTTTGAGTAAGCAAGTTAAGCATAAACCGTTGATATTCATCATGGATGTATTGTTTGAACTAAGATATTAAGTCCATTCTTACAAATAACATCATTAATTTTTCTCAATTATGATTTCTAACCTAATTTTTATTAAATTAAAATAAAACTATCTACATAAAAATACGATAATAATATTAAGCAAATTAACGTGATGCGTGCTAGCACACAGGAAATGATTAGGGTCCTTTAAAGTGAATAAAACTGTAAAGTAAGAAAGTAAGGGTGTATTCACATTTGATTAGTTAAAGTGAGTTGAGATATCAATACACTTTATTTAATCAAAGGTGGATATGCCATTACTTTTATACCTTACACTTTTACTCACTTTATAGAAACTTTATTTCAAAACAAAAAAAAAAAAACTTTATTCCACAGGTAAATAACTAGCGAAAGTAGTCATATACTCATATCCTCTCGCTCTTTTTTTTGTTGTTTTTTCAAAAGGACGAAAAGGTCTACCTCAAACTCTTTTCTTTAGTTTTCTCCCCCTACTGTTATATTTTGCGGGAAGGACAGCCCAATGGATTTTGCTTCCAGCCATATTGCCATATTTGAAGGGGTGTTGCATTCTACAACAAATTTTTCTAATACACCACCTTTTTTTTTTTTTTTTGGCTTTTTGACCAAATTGATGTCATTTTAGAAACTATTTACCAGTTTGGGATCCTTTTGAAACAAGTTACCAGTTGGGGGTCCTTTTTAACACTGTGACACTGACAGGGGGAGGCGCTACTCTGACTGGCGCCTCTCATTTTTTTTTTTTAGCGCCTCTCTTTTTTTTTTAAAAAAGTAAAGGCACCACTGCCAGTGGCGCCTCCTATTTAAAAAAAAAAAACAAACAAATAAACAAACAAACGTGGAGTGTGGAAGAAAATGGTGATTAGGTTGTTTGTGAGTATAAAATGGTGATTAGCATCATTGTTACTCTTCAATAAAAAATCATCATTAAATAATCACTAATTATTATTTTACTCATAAAAAGAGTAACTGATTTTAGAATTGTATAGAACTAGTTAAGAACCAATCAGACCAGTCAAGAACCAGTAAAATTGATCAAAAATCGGTGGTGAAAAACACTATGAACCGTTCATTTTTTTCCCCATTTTCCATTTTTTAAATTACAAAAATATTAATAATTATTTTACTAAAAATATTTGTAGATGATGTTAGAAGTTAGATTTTTCATTAGGTGATATACTACTATTATTTTTAAAAAGCAATGAAGCAGTCTTCCAATAAGTTGGATCTGTACAGGCAAAAGTAAAAAAAATAAAATTAAATAATACTAACAGGGAGGTGAATCCCGGATATAAGCAATTGCATAACAAAGTCACCCTTCAAAAGGCAGTAGGCTATAGGCTACAGGCTACTAGCAGGGAGGTGAGTCCTGGATATGAGCCATAACAAAGTCACCCTTCAAAGACAGTAGGGTACTGGCTTTTATAGAAAAATTTACATACTATATACTTCAAAACCTTCGTTTGATAGGCTACTAGGCAGTAGCAACGAAACAAAACAACATAATCACGTACATGACAACTATAGTTGAGAATTGTAACCCTCATATATGCCTGGGAGTCAACCGCAGTGCAAAACTGAATCTTATATGGCATTAGCTCCTTACCCTCAAGCACCACATCCTTCATTAGTGAATTCTAGTGAAAATATTCTTAGTGAAAATATCATTAGTGAAAATTCATTATTATGGTGAGGCATTTTTTTTTATGGTTCTTCAATTTTGTTTTTGCATGCTGTCATTTTTTTGCATCAAGTGTTTTTAAATAATGCAACTTTCATCAACCTAATCACCATTTTCTACTACACTCTACGTTTGTGTTTGTTTGTTTTTTTTAAATAGGAGGCGCCATTTACTTTTTTAAAAAAAAAAAAAAAAATAGAGGCGCCACTGCGAGTGGCATCTTTGACTTTTTTTTTTTAAATGGGAGGCGCCAGTCAGAGTGGCGCCTCCCCCTGTCAGTGCCACAGTGTCAAAAAGAATCCCCAACTGGTAATTTGTTTCAAAAGGATCCCAAACTGGTAAATAGTTTCTAAAATGATACCAGTTTGATCAAAAAGCCGTTTTTTTTAAAAAACCTCTAATATTCCCAAAATACCCTTTAATATTTCCGCTTATCCTTTCTTTGTTCCATCTTCATCTTGCTTTCATACACCTTCTTCCATCTCCTATTCCCAGAACTCATACCCATACGTGCAAAGTAAAATCTTAAAAGTGGGGGTGGCGCATGTGTCATGTACTTCAGAATGAAGAGATATTTCAGAATGAACCACCGGCCACCACTATCTATATCCCCCTTGATATAGTGACATGTTTCATAATGAAGAGAGATAAAAGTTGAAAAGCAAAAGTAAAATCTTAAAAGAGTGGTGGAGCATCATCGTCATTACCTATGTGCCACTGAAGTTTGAAGACGAGGAATAGAGTGAAGCAGGCTATAACGAATTTGGCAAATCAACATAGGAACCCAGGCGGTGGATATGAAGCGCAGAACAAGGATTTTGCATACTTGGAACATACCAGAAATATATTTCCGGCAGTAATTAAAACAAAATTACATACCAGAATTGTACTTCCGTTATGTATATTTGAAGAAATTAAAAGAATGTTCTGGAATTAAAATTCCGGTATTTCAAAAACCACTATACTGAAAATTAGTTTCCGGAATATTGCATTTGCAGAAACTTACATGACTGGAATCGTAAAACAAAGAATGCAAGAAGGACATGAAATTATAAGCGAGAAAGCTATTCAATGGAAAAGATTGAAAAAAAAAAGGAAAAAATAACCATTCAACTATTAACCTATCAAAGGGAAGTTATTGATGGGCGGGGGTGAGGAGGGAGAAGAGTGAAAGAGGAAGAAGAGGGGAGGGATGTATTTCAGAATATAGGTTATAGGTGTATGAAGATAATTGAGGATATTTTGGGGAAATTAAATTTTTTAAAATAAAATTATAGTGTATTAGAAAAATTTATGACGTAAAAAACAGCTCCCTATTGGAAGACGTACATGCTACATAGTGATGTTTGGATTCATATTCCATTTGGACTTGACTGCGTACTTTTCTTTTCTTTTCTCTTCTTTACGAAGTTACTATTATGATGTGCAATTTTGTTGTTTAATATCATGCATATTTTGAGGACATTTTGTAACCAATCTCAATTTTGTACTAAGATATTTTGTTAATTCTCAGAAGATATATTCAAATCTCTTTTACAAGGCATCAAGGTTGCTAGAAGTTTGAAGTTGGAAAGGGTCATTTTTTAAACTGATTCCAGTGTGGCTTCAAATATGATTTCTAGAGGTTCATCTCACAACCCTCTCATTAAATATCTGATTGAAGAGATCCTTACTTTACTGCACTCTACAAATTGGCAAGCTAGTGTCCAGCACACCCTTAGGGAATCTAATAGATGTGCTGACTATATAGCAAAGTGTGGCTTCAATGCTCCTAGCCATATGCAATTTTTAAGAAGCAGTGACCCTTTTTTGGATGGCTTGCTCAAAGATGATTGTAATGGGGTTGTGCCCCAAGACTTGTGTTTAATTAATCTATAAGTATCCCTCTATTATCAAAAAAATTAAAATAAAGCTATGACCATTCTGTAGGGAATTGCATATTGATCACTTTTTCTTTTTTGGCGTGCAATTTTGTTTTCATTTGTATTTAGCCACATACCACATTTAATTGAGTATTGAAATATGAGTATCTTATGCGTAAGATACATGATTTTATGCATCATGAAGCTGCTTATAGTCCCATCTTGGACCTTTACAGTTTACACTGTGTTTGGAATGCAGGAAATCAGGTGGAAAGAAAAGGAATGGGTAGAAAACACAGAAACCAATAATTTCTCCATCGTTTGGTTTATGGAGAAAGGATAAAGGGAAGAGAAAAATTATGTGGGACCCACCCAGTAAGATTTATACATTGCACGCAGACCAAGAATTGAAAATATGAAAGGACGGCCACTCTTGCTAAAAAGACTAAAAAGCCAAATATTTTTAATTTTTAAAATTAATATATGAGGGTATTTTAGTCATTTCATAAATATGTTTCTTTCCTTCCTTCCACTTTCTACTCAACCAAACAAAGGAAGAGAAAAGTTATGGTTTTCTTTCCTCTTATTTTCTCTCCTACCAAACAACTAAACAATCATCTCATTTTCTATTCTTTTTCTTTCTTTTCTCTTTCTTTCCTCCCACTTTCTTTCCTCTCACTTTCTTCCATTGAACCAAACAGTGTGTTAGGTTGAGAGTGTTGACTTTATTTTGGCATCTTATTATGGTTACATTTTTCGTTTGATTATTATGGAGGTTCTTTTTTTTCTCTCAAAGGTTTCTCACGTATAATTGGGAAAACTAATCACTCGAGATACTAGATAGCACTGAAAGATTGATCTTTTCCAATCAGATTTTTCTCCAAATGCAAAAGCCCTTGATCGAACGCCTGATCACTCGCTTAAGTAGGTCAGCCTATTACTACTTGAATCAATCACATGTTGGTGAAGATCCTTTGGAAAAAATATATATTTTAAAATATGCAGACAAAATGGGAGAATGTTATATTTTTGTCGATTGGTATAATTCACATTATATTGATAAAATTGGATGTCAAGATTAATGAGAGCACATTGTTAACTTTGTTAAGCCGAAATATAGTGATCAATTAATGTTGTTGGACACATTGTCGTTAAGCATGGCTTTTATACGAGCTTTTTCAGTCGGTCATATGTATGAGTTTACCACATTGAAATACTTATATTCCTAACCACATGCTGTGCGTATAATAGCCTAATGACCGGACTATGGGTAAAACCGGTAAATCATCGGTTTTAGGCATCTCAAATTTTTTTTTAATTTTGCAAGGGTTTTAGGTCTCCAAAAAAGTCTCAAACTTAACATATATATTTTTTATATTTGTTTTGTTATCTACAAGTGTGATTGCACACACACTACAAATATTTACACCAATCATAATAATTTTGCTTTAAAAATATAAAAAAATTACAATAAAAATAAATTTTATATATAATATTATCTTTAAAAAAATATTTTACTAGTTTTAAAAATGTCTTACTCAAAATTTGTTTTAGGTCTCAATATATGTTGAGCCGGTCCTGATTAGTCTTGAGTTTGACGCGATAGCAACTAAACAGGGAACATTTTCCTTTTTTTTTATTTATAAGAAACAACTAAAACTAGATCTAGATCAAAACAGCAGTAGAGGGCCTTATCCCTCTAACGTCTTCCTGTAACAAATTACTTAACAAAGGGAAAGGCCTATCTAAAATGGACACTATAAAAGGCCCAGCATGGCCTTTTTGGGCTAGGGAGTCAGCACAATTGTTGGCTGACCTAAAAATGTGGTTCATCTCCACCTTCCAGTCTCTTCTTCGAATAAGAGATAGAATTTTATCAAGCAGAAATTGCAGCGCCGGATTACGAACATGTCCCTTCTGGATAATATCCACCAGCATCTTCGAGTCGCTCTCCACAATTAGATTATGGATATTCGATTCTCGAGCAAGCTGAAGACCCAAGAAAACTCCCCACATTTCAGTCCACAATGCGTTGCTGGACATGACTTTACCGAACAAACCTTTGAGGAAAATTCCTCTTGCATCTCGAAGAAGTCCTCCACAAGCTGAGTTGCGGGTTAGTAGTAGGTTCCACAACATGCCATAACAAGTAATACAATTACCTAGCGGAATATAGACATATTTGAACCATATAAGTTTTAGGCTTAAATAAGTTTTTGGTCCCTGAAAAGTTCCCCTTTTTTTGGTTTTTGTTCTCTTAATTTTTTTAATAGGTTTTCATCCCCACTCTTCCCAAAGTTTAGGAATTAGTCCCCGCCGTCAACTCCCCTCTGTTATCTGCTGATGTGGCTAACGAAGGCCACGTTATCCACACGGCGTTAAGTTTGCCACGTTAACAGGGACTATTTCTAAAAAAACTGAAAATATAGAGACTAAAACCAAAATTTGTGAACTTTGGAGGAACTAAAAACTTATTTTAACAAAAAACTATTTTCCAGTCATTTTTCACACCAAGTCGTACAGGGACATGAAACTACCTTGATATCCATGAATATTCTCTTAAAGCTATTTTAAGAAACTTATACTCAGTTTCCTCGTTCAGCTATATTTAGGACAATTCTGCAAGCTAGAATAGATGAGTTAGTCCTTTAACACAACTTTGTCATACAAATTTAACCTTTTTTTTAACATCAAAACTTAAGAGATTATTTAACCAAAACCACTTTGGTTCCAACAAATTTGAAGCCTATGACTCTAATATATGATTTGTTTCTATTTTCTAGCCAAGTTTTGTCGTGGTTTAAATTGTCAAATTCCTTCATCTAGTATGATTTTTAGTACAGGGATACTAAACTAATTTCCTTTTCCTGCACGACTTGCTATGAAATTTGGCAAGAAAATAGAAACAAATTCATACATTATGGATCACATGGTTAAAATTGATAAATTCTTTCATTTTGTATGATATATCTAGTACTGAAGGGTACCAAGGTAATTTCTTATTTTTGTCAGACTTGCTCCAAAATTTGGCTAGAAATAGAAAGAAATCATACATTAGGGTCATAAGTTTCAAATTGACAAATCCCTTCATTTGGTATGATTTCTAGTACTCAAGGGTAGGGATGGCAATTTTACCCGTACCCGTGGATACCCGCGGATAAAATCTGCAACGGGCACGGGGCGGGTAGTTAAACGGGTGCCCGCGGGTAAAATAAACGGGTAATTTCAATACCCGTTTGTTAACGGGGCGGGGGCGGGTATTGGTGTACCCGTGCCCGCGGATACCCGTCCCCGATGGTGAAATTACAAAAAAGACCCTGATTTATAACACTAACCAAAGTATAAACTATAGTTCCTCTCCTCACTTCTTCTCAGTCACTCTCTGCATCATCTTCCTACTCTCACTCTGACTCATTCTTCCTCCCCTCCTTTCACCGGTCGCTGCCTAGTTACTCTCTCACTCTTGCGATCGCTTGCCCAAGTGTTTCCGATTTGCCCATGAAACTCTGCAAGACAGCAACACCCAGCAACTGCGCCACCACCGTCCGACGTCGCCTCGCGTAGAACCCCTCCACGCATCGCGGCACACGCCCCTGCATCAGTCTCCCCTTGCCGTTCACGCATCGCCTTCGTCGATCTAGATTCGCCTCTCCACCAATGCCCCCTAGTGAGAACACAGATCCATATCCAGATCCGCCGCCCCGTCTGTCTTAGTCGCATCGTACTCCTACCGTCGTCTGGTCACCACCGTCCTCCTTCTCCGTTCGCGTCGCACAGGTGAAGCACAAAAGTCCTTTGTTCATCTCAATGTTGGGTCCTTCCCTATAACCCTTCTGGTTTTTTCAAAGTTTAGAGTGCTCCTTCATTGCAATGTTAGAAGCTTTTCTGGAGAAAATTTTGTTGATGCTAACAGATTTAACAAATATCCGTGGATACCCGTAATATCCGTGGGTATCCCGTAAAACCCGCTAAATACCCGTATAGTGGGTACCCGCTCGGGTAACGGGCGGGGACGGGTAGGGTTTTCACCCGACGGGGCGGGGGGCGGGTGAGTACTATCCGTGCCCGCCCCGCCCCGTTGACATCCCTACTCAAGGGTATCAAGGTAATTTCTAATTCCAGTTTGATTGCTCTGAGAATAGTTGTTTTGTTAAAATAAGTTTTTAGTCCATCCAAAGTTCACAAATTTTGGTTTTAGTTCCTGTATTTTCAAATTTTGTTGGAAATAGTCCCTGCTGACCTGGCAAACTTAACGCCACGTGGATGACGTGGCATTCCGTTAGCCACGTCAGCAGAAAACGGAGCCGGTTGACGGCGAGGACTAATTCCTAAACTTTGGGGAAAAATGGGGATGAAAACCTATGAAAAAAAAGTAAGAGGACTAAAACCAAAAAACAGGAACTTTTTAGGGACCAAAAGCTTATTTAAGCCTAAGTTTTATGTAGAATTCTCTTAATGTTCTCTAGATTTTTCTTAATTTTCTACTGTTAAGCAAAATTAGCAGGTGCACCAAATCGCTAACTAGAGTATAAAATTATCGTCCTCAGGGATTAAATTGTTAACTACTAACGTGCCAACTCAATTTCGTTTGAGCAACCGAAAATTTGGAATTGGTTTTCACCAATAAGCAAGAACAAAAATTTAACAAAGAATTGAAAATATTTTTTATGTTTTTCAATTGAGAAAATTAAGTAACAGAAAATTGGTTTTTAACAATCAAGAAAAAATTGTTAGAAGATCGATTTCCCTGCCTTTCCTACTTGTTCAATCCTGGAATTTAACTTTAACAATTTATCCAATTTCAAGAAACCGAGTCTTTGTAATTTATCCCATAATTTCTTAGGTTGATAAACTTTTTTGCTTAAACTACTAATTCAATTCCTTGAGTATTATCAAATTAACAAAAGCATTAAAAGATTACAACTCTGAAATGTTAATATGATTGTGTTTTTATTCCTAAGTAACACGTGCAAATCGTCTATTCACAAACAACACTATAAATTAGAATTTCCCAATTGCAAATCCATACAGTAGATAAACATGAAAACTGTGAATAAACTCTAGAAATTAAACAAAGCAGAACAAGTTATATCCAGAATCAACACAAGTTATCTATGCAGTTCCATCTACCTCTAACAAAAGAAAATTAGCTAGACATAGTTAAAAAGGAAAAACCAAATAAAGAAGATGAAAACAAGGAGGCCATCTTGAGTCTCTACTTGACAGCTTCAACTCTCTCTGAAATTCCTATTCCTCTCTTCCTCAACTGATGTGTAACCCTCAGTGTAATATTCTGTCTCAAACTCTCCCTTCGCTGTGCGGCTCATCCCTCTATTGATGGTGCGCCCCTTCTTTTTATTTTCATTCCTGGCCCTCTACGTTCTTTGTTATGTTACTGTGCTCCTCCTTAATCACCCAAGGCCAACTCCCTTCTGTTACACTTTTTTTTATTCAATACTCTTATTCATGTCAGGGCCTCTATTAATTTCCATTTCGTTCAATAGGCCAACAGCATCATTTTCATTCTTCATGTCTTCTAACGTGGGCCTTTTATGATTTTGTCTTGTGCTGCTTCTTTTATTTTATTTTTTCTTTCAATTCTACTTCAAATCAAGACTACACCCAAAAATTCTGGAGCTTCCATCACGTGGGCCTCTTGCAGCAAGTCACGTTTCTTATTCTTTATCATCTTCAATTTTTGCTGGAGCCCAATGTCAAATTAATGCCAACCCATATTATTTCCTACAAATTTAAACAAAACAAAAAAAAACTATTAGATTAACACTAAAAACATAAAATTAAACTAAAATACGAAAAATACTATTAAAGACGCAACTAACTAAACTTAAGGACAAAACTTGATCAATTAGTACAAGTGGGAGCAAAAATCCACTCAACAAGCACACAAAAATCACATAATCTAACGAATTGTCATCTACATAGTCTCACTAGCTAGTTTCTAAGATATTCTTTATTAATTTTTTTTTACTTGTTTGTAGTTCTTTTTTCTACTAGTACATTGTGACACCCTACTCCCGGGTCATCACATGGTTACCCATTTGCGGAAAAATAAGATTTTATTTGCTGGTTGCTTTCGGAAAATATTAATTTCTCAACGTGAATCTCTTCAAAATATGGTGATAAAATTTTTTCCTTTGAACTCCCTAACAACGACATAATCATAACCATACTTAGATATATAAGCATATACAGAAGTCATACAACTATACTACCTTATAAGTTTCACACTTAGATCTTTATCAACTTCGTTTATTTCAACACATGACATCACATAAAAAGAACCTAAGCTGGTCTTAACTAACAGACAGTTATTGAGAATACCCTTATGGTCATTCCCACTAACAGATACTTCTCCAAGCATCTAGGAGTTAAGTCCTCGAACGACTTAGTGAATCCCTCCGCTTCGTCCATGCTAGTATACCAAAGGAATACGATAGACTAGAGTAACCTGTTATATTGTAAGGGTGAGACACCAATATATGGATTTAACACAATAACTAAAAGCACGACTCACAAAACAGCATATACACACATACAATTATAGCATCATACATTCTCATAACTAAACAAGTACTTTATCAATGGGTTTCATACCCCAAACATCAACGTTTGAAAACTATGCATGAACACTTCAATATATAGTCTCTACATTTCGCTAAATCTCCGGAGATCCCCAACAACGTGTAAATGAGCTGATCAGGCTCGATTGCCAGGTATATTAGGCACAACGTAGCCAGGTATATTAGGCACAACGTATTTACCATAGCACACTGTCCACACAAGGCACAGTGATCAACGTATATGGTATTGCCAGGTATATTAGGCACAACGTGTTTACCATATCACACTGTCCAACACAAGGCACAGTGATCAACGTATATGGTTTTTCATTGTCCATCAAGGCACAATGAATCAACGTAGCATGAAATACCTCACACCCAAGGCATTCACACAAAACAACGTAGCATGAAATACCTTACTCATTAAGGTACCACACTTCACAACGTGGGTACGTCTGCCAATGAATGCATGTAAAACGTTTGTTCTCATCATTTTTCTTTGTGTTCAGTCTTTATTTGCCGAAGCTCAAAATGGCTTACGACTACTCGTGATTTTCAACATATTAACTTAACGTGTTTAGATCTTTCAACGTCAACACAGGACACGAAGTCCGAGTGCTCAATCACAAAACCTTAGACCTTGCAATCAGCCTTGAGGTTTGTGGTCGTAGAAAACAACATTTACTTTTTACAACGTAACCCACCATGTGGATATACAACGTGAAAAGGACACCAAGTCCATAACAACGTAATCTCATAACATGGATACTCAACGTAACACGGATCAAAGATCTTCGTGCTTAAATTAAAGAACACTAGTATTGCGACGTCTCTGATACTAGGCTCACGTTTCAACGTAAACACCATTTTCGTTCTGTGAAAAACAAATCCAAAACAAAGTCTCCGCAACTTATCCAAGTTGACGGAAAATAACACGGTTAGAAAAACTCCTTTACAAAAACTCCTTTATAAAATCATTGATTACTTGAAATTCTTTTCTATAACGTTTATGTTCCAAAAAGAGAATCATGTGAGGCTCAAGTTTATCTAAAACACGTACTGCCGCTTTAAAAATACTTGTCGTCGACACTTTCCAATTTGCCGTCAAATTACATCTTTTAGCTTTTTCCACTTAAACAATTTTCTAAAATCATACTTAAGTTATTTTTGAAGATTAATTTCATAAAATACCTTTTTATAATATTACGGAATTTCTCATGTAAAAATTAGCAGTACTAAAATATTTTCACGGTTACGTCCCCACTGTGACTCATAGTTGACTTTTTATCAATAAATCATTAAAATAATAATATTTCTCAATACTCATTATTTTTCCCAAATAATATTTTCCACTACTGTTATATCCAACATTTCTCATAAAACATTGAATATAATGTATATAGCTTATTAAAGCTTTTATCTGATTAAATCGGTTGTGCACTGACCACTGTCAGGCTTCACAAACAACACTCAACAACATCATCAAAATTATATCACCAGGCAGATCATGCATCATAGCAATATAATAAACAACTGCAGATAATTAAATAAATTAAAAGCAGATAAATCATCTAACACAGATAAACAACACAACGTAAACAGCAAAATCAAAGCACCACAGCCACATATCAAGTATACAGACCACACTAAAGCTAATAGTTATTGGGAAAAATCCCTCAGGTAAGCTCCCCTTACCTCTTGAAGAACTTAGCCTCGATTAAGAAAGTTGACACGACTTCGAATAACTTTGACACGACTCCGAATAATCGGTGACACACGTACGTGTCACGAAACACTAACCTTCAACAACACATCCAAACAACCAATCAAAACAAGCAAAACAAACACCTAATCCTCTTTAATAGGTCACGGCCTCCTTAGGGTTTTGTGGCTCAAAATCACTAAACTTGCTTAAGTCATGGATTAATGATTCTAATATACTTAAGGAAATGGATTAGGGCTAAACAACAAAGTTAAGAATCAAAACCATCCTAACCCTCTAAATGGTAGATTCGGCCAAGACATGTTCATGAGGCTAGGGTTTTTAGTTTAATGAACAAACTAGGATTCAACAAGTATACATGATTATAAGAACTTAGGAATTGGTTTCAACATCATAGGATTTTTCTAGAATTTGTTATGGATTTTTAAAGCTCTAGATCTAGAAATGGAAAAATATGATTCATGGCATAAACATGAGAAACAATTGAATATGAAAGCTTAGATGATCAAGAAGTTGAGCTTTTACCTCTTGAAGATTGAAGAAATGAAAAAAACGATCAACCAACACTTATATAAAATCTGGACAGTTTGAGGGTGTGTTGGTTTTGCGAGTATATCTCATGATATACTCATCCAAAAATTACAAACTTTGGCTTATTGGAAAGATAAGAAGAAAAGGAACAACTTTTATGTTGAAGGTTTTATTTGGTTCGGATCATAACATTGGTGAAAAGGGCCTTCTTTATTCTGTCTCGCATGGATCTGAGGATTCTGGGCAGTTTCTGTAATTTGGTCATAACTCTTAATATACTCATCCGTTTTTATGATATTTAGCTCGTTGGAAAGAAGAGACAAAGAGGAACAACTTTCATGTTGAGAGTTTTTCGTGTTTCAGAACATAAAAGGGTCATAATTTCGGTGGAATTTCTGCTATCATGAACACCAAAGTGTGTTCTTAGATGAAGAAGATGAAGTTGGAGAAGATGAAGAAGATTGTGGAAGAATGGAGAAGGATGTGGAGACTTCTTGCACTTATGGCAGCCAAGGAAAGGCTTGGGCCTTGTGCAAATGGGCTTGATGAAAATTGGATCCATTCAATCTTGGTCCATTAAAGCTTAAGGCATAAAACTATACCTAAGAAACTTATAAGTGTTTTATGAACAAAAGGCAATAGGAATGAAATGAAGTGTGATGGAGGGTATTTATAGGAGTGTGGGCTGCGAAAATAGGGACCAAAGAGCAAGGAATTCTAGTTTTATAAGGACCAAAGTGCAAATACTTTGAAGGACCAAATTGCAAAATAGAAAAAGTCTAAGGACCTAAATGCAATTTCCTTAGAAATTGTAATAATGAAGCCATGTGCACCATAAATGCACTCACATGGGTGAGTCATCTCATATGACTCATTAGAATTATCCAATAGCGGCTCCCGGAAATCCCGTATTCTGCTCTACCGTTTACCCGATTAAATACGACGCCCGAATAAAATATAATATTTCACTTTTTAGTGAAATATTTCAAAATAACCAAAATCGTAGGAAATTAAATAAAAATCTTAAATGTTTCGTTCACGAGTTAAAATTAGGTCTTCTGAGCAGTATAAATATATTGTCAGTGAAATTCGCAGACCGGGTTTCGCCTGACTTTTCAACCTAAATTTTTATCGTAACTCTCTACGGTCAAGTAGAGTGTAACTATGGTTTCAGATTAATTAAAATAATTTTCTAAGTCTCAGATAAATATATAAACGTCTTTATATAAATTTCCGATATTAGAAAACAGCGAAAAGTCGGGGTGTTACATACATAGAAGATAAAACAGAAGAATTATAATGTCATCCAATAAAAAAAGAACAAAACTCCCATTCCTTAGTTGGATTATAGAAAGGGAAAAAAGATAAATATATATTAATAATGGGAGGGGATCCTTTTACTCTTGGTGTAAATTTAAGATATTACTCCTCATCTTAACCTTCCATTTAAACTTAATCCAACGATTAATATTATATTACTAACCCACTCACGTGACATACAAAATTTTTCATTTCAGAATTCTTCTCCCTATTCTCTATTTGCCTCTGTGTTCTTTTTTCTCATTTATCTTCTTCACTGAAAGCATTTGCCAACTCCACCCCAACAGCCCCGCCCCCACCACGCTGCATTTGCCCAACTGTGTCGTTGTACCCCATCCACGCCGCCGTGATCCGTCAGTGTTGTCACACCCAGTCGCACCGCCGTACCCAATCTGCACTGCCATGCCCACTCAGTAACGCCGCCGTCGCCCCTGGACAGGTTCGATTTAGAGGTGCTCTATCTTCC
This sequence comes from Echinosophora koreensis, assembly GCA_035048595.1. NCBI lineage: Eukaryota > Viridiplantae > Streptophyta > Magnoliopsida > Fabales > Fabaceae > Echinosophora > Echinosophora koreensis. Next base: position 5,095,201 of record JAPCYP010000001.1, on the reverse strand, counting down.
ATTTTATCCTTTATTAGTTACCTCACAGGAAATTTGCATATAATGTGTTTGATGGAATTTCTAAACTGAACTTTCCTCTCTAATTTTCCAATCAAGTTTTGGAGGTCAGGTTATTCTTCCATTAGATTTCTTTTCATATTTTGATTTCTTAATCCTTCATTTAAACTTAATCCGTTTTCTCATATTTTGATTTCTTTTCATCCTTCCCTTGACTTGGGTCCTCTCATGAGACAACTGATCTTCTTTATTCACTCCTAATATCACTCTTCTTTGGTCTCACCGCCCAATCAATTGAGCATGAATGGTGGTGTCATCCAGCTGAGATTGAACCTAGTGGAATTGAACTTTTTTAGTGCCATGATGATGAACCCGCTGAAGATGTTGACATAAGCATCAAAGGCAAGAGACAAGATGATGGTGGCATCTTTTTGAGATGAAGAATTGCATATAAAGAAGGTTGGGATCACATTTTTATTATGCTGGTACTATATACCCATGATCTGTATATTTCATTATAGAATTTAAGCCTGATAGTCTGACTTAATTATGTGGCAGGTGGTATTCAAAATATTTATTTCCCATTTGACATAGAGATGGACACAACATTAAGTGTAGCAAAATACCAAATGGAGTTAAGGGAACTGAGGGATCAACGGTTTGGTCTAATAGCTAAATGTTCATATAATAGAAACCGAGAGCACAAAACAGAACATGGAATCATGCCACATTCAGTTGCTACAAAGAGTTTTTGCACGGGATTGTTTCTTACAGAGTTTCTACACAGGGAAGTTTCCCTCCTTGTTGATGCAGTGGATATACAATTGTTCTGGAAAGAAGCCACATGTTGGGAGAGGAGCTTGAAGAAGAGAAAGTTGCCTAACTGAATCACGTGATTAGATTGATGAGATAATATTAACCGAATCACTACGACAGCGTTTGTGGCTTTCGATTCGCACCGTGCAAGATGTATGCTCGAACTGAATCACTACGACGACACCATCGCGGAGTGGAGGGCGACGGCGGCGTGGGGCTTTCTGGGTCTCTGTTTTCAGGTGTACAACAAGCCTTTCAATGATGTTAATATGGAGAAGTAAAGGCAGTAGGCACGGAGGGGGAGACTGCGGCTTGGAGGGGGCAAGGCGGCATGCAATGGGGTGGGCGAATAAATAGGAAGACCACTCAGAGAGAGTGGTATTGATGGAAGAAGAAAACTCAGAATGGTGCAGAGGCCAATCAAATACGAATAAGAGGAGGAAAGTGTCACGTGATTAGATTAATGAGATAATGTTAACCGTTGGATTAAGTTTAAATGGAAGGTTAAGATGAGGAGTAATATCTTAAATTTACATCAAGAGTAAATGGATCCCCTCCCATTAATAATAGGTGAAAACATTTAGCACTTATTTCACGTTTTTCTTTCCTTCCTATCTTGCCCCAAAGAGACCAAAATTTCATGTTTCCTTCTTCCTTCCTCTTTAAATTTATAACAAAGAGATAACTGAAAATATCAGCTTTTCATTTCCCCCCTTCCATATACTTTACCAAACAAACCATGAGGACAAAACTCCAAAAAGGGCAGCTCTAAACGAGGTGGATCTAAAAAGTTTGGTTAATAAAGATAAAAACAGTCTATAATTTTTTTTACTAAAAAATAATATAACTTTTTTTTTTCTCCCTCTCATTGTTTGTTATCATTTTAATAAGTTAATCATAACTTCCTCGTTATCATCTTTTCTAAATAATATTTAGATTCATTTTAAACTCTTATATGTCGTATTTGAAAGAATTGATTATTATCAAAAAATTTGATTCGGAATTCTAGCAATTGAAAGAACGGGAGAGTGGAGAATGAACAATAAATTATGAAGAAAAAAGCGATAGTTTTTCTTGTGTTTTCTATTTGTTTCCTTAGCTTAAATCTGAAATTTATACTTCAAAAAGATTTTAAAAAATAGCAATAAAGAATTCACATATACAACTCAAACAATATATCTTTTGGGTTCGATATCAGAATTTCTATATAACAAAAATATAATGAAGAGATCCTTTATTTGCTTGTTGACTATTTATCACAGATTTGAAAATCAGATCGAATCGGCCAGTTCGACCAAGAACCGGCCAGGTGCCTGATCCGTTCATCCCAAAAAATCAACTGATTTTAGAATAAAATCGAGCAAAAATCAGTGATGAAAAACGATTTGAACAAATCATTTTTTTTCTTCATTTTTTCTTATTTTTTCCCATTTTCCATTTTTTAAATTATAAAAATATATATTTTTAGCTTCAAATAAAGGTCCAATGGCAAGTTATAAAAATGCATATACATGAGTTTTTATTATTTATTCTTCTTCATTGATTTTTTATCTTGTGAAATATATAATATAATTATTTTATGTTTATTTAAAATTTGTTTCGTCTTAAGTTTATTACTCGATATAATATATAATATGAAAAATATATATCTAATTGTCACTACTTTAACCATGATTCAATTGCGGTTGAAACGTGAACTAATTAGTGCCTTCACTGATTCAATAATCGATCCGATTTTTAAAACATCACTATTTACTCTAGGAGATCAGTCTTTTATTTATTAGGTGAGACACTATAAGAAATAAAATAATAATTTGTTTATTTTTTATATTAATAATTATTTTACTAAAATATTATCTTTATATATATTAAGAGGAACAAGCATCAATTTTTAGATCACATAAAAAAAGCATTAGTTTTTAGATGATGTTAGAAGTTTGATTTTTCATCAGCTGATATACTACTATTTTCTATTGACAAATGTTAGCATGTTAATATGTTATGTTAGTTTCTTCTCCTTTGTCAGGATTTGAACTATGATCGTTTAACTCTTTATAGATTTAGCTCAAACCAGTTGAGCCATCGCATCCCATATATACTACTATTTTAAAGACAAAATCCGAACAAACCGGTTGAATTACAAGTCTGTAGGTCATTAAAATAAAGGTTGGTAAATTTTTATTGCTGAATTAAAAGTTACATAATATAAGATATCATATTCATAAATTTATGTTAAAAATGTTAATGAATAATCTTATTTATTGCTTGATCACGGACTCAAGACCACTAGTCAGCACAACTTTGAATTTATTTTTTTTATTTTTCAAAGTAGGAGTATAACTAGTAACCCTTTTATCTAGCTAGCTATGGACAATCAAACTTGAACTAAAGCATCAACACCAGTTAAGATTGTCTCAAATAAGACACATAATCTAGTGGGGGGACAGAATTGATGGTTTGTAAATGTAAATAGCTTCTGAAAGATTGAAAATCCAAATGAACAAAGGGAAAGGATTGTTTGACAAGCACTAGCTAGTTTGCTTGATAGGATGAAAATGACGGGAACCAATTAAGCATTACATTTATGTGTCATGCATCACCAATATTATACATGGAACTGCTGTGATCTTAGTAATAGCTAGCCCATAGGGTTTGATTTGTCTAGATATAAATTTGATCATATATCAAATCATTAATAGACTGCGCTAAAGACCAAAATTCCATATTTGACCTTAAAAATATTCCTTACCATATGGCTACAACGATGTAAATGTTGATTGGAACGGTGGGGACAGAGACAACAAAAGCAGGGGAATAAAATAATAGAAGAAAACAAAACTATAATGGATGATAGATGTATTCTAATTATTATGCGATAGAATAAGGTTGAGGAATTCTGGAGAAAATTTTCTGTCCAGGTGCAAGTATAGCCAAGGGATCAAAATTGGCCTTTCTTTCGACAAATCTGTTCCATTGATTCCCAAAATGTTTCATCCAATCCTCCCTTGACTGGTAGTGAGGAAAGTATAGCTTGAAATCAAAGCCTCTAGTTGAGCAAAACTGAATAATCTCGTTGTTTTGTGCCACCCAGAATTCAGCTGGTGGTCCCTTTGGGGGCGGTGGAGTAAATCGGAGCAAGGCTACTATGTAGAAGATGTCACTGTCCGGCACCACCACTGAGTGACGACCATCCCACCTTATTTATTGAATAAAAAAAAGAGTGAATTACTAGATAATTCTTTTTTCCCCTTTGTTGCAACCATAATTTAGACTGCATATATAACAAGAAGAAAAAAAAAATGTTAAATAGTCCTAAACAAAATTTGTACCGACCACATTCTCAAATTTCCTTCTTACCACAAATGCATGTTATAACGAAATTTAGCATGAAATCTGAATCCAACCAATCTAATCATATTTAAGTTGGTTTCCATCGATTTATTAGGTCAATATATTTTTAATTTTGTTTAATCTTTTTTAAAATAGTAAAAAAAAAATAGGAAAAAAAATTCTGTGGAAGAGATCCTATTTGAATACTCGTTTTCAAACTCGACCAAACAAACCACACAAGCTTTTTTATATCCGAAACACTTCACCATTGCATACTCAAAACACTAGAATCAAATACAACACATCCCATTGTATGTTTGAAGTTTGAACAGACCAAATCCTCGTCAAACTTGAGTGTGTGCGAGAAATTTTCATAAACGTTGATCATATTAGGTTGTCCTATTCTTATTTATATTTTTAGGTATCTTAATTTTATAATTTGAGTATTATTCAGATTGGATCAGATTAATTGATTTCAAAATTAGAAAAATCGACATCCAAATTGATAAGCTTTAATTTATAACTTTTGAGTCAAACTCAAACAAATAGTCCAAATCAGTTCACACTTTAACATACAATTTCCTTTGGATTGATCGGATTGCCTGTTCAACCCAATCCACTTAACGCCCTAACATCCCTGATTAGTTAATTTTAAATTGCCATTGTGTAACAAGAATATGATTCATTTATTTCATAATTTTCATGTTCAACTTCAATTAGTGCATGGGGTCAATTCAACGCGCATGACTTGAACCAGTGATTGTCCTCCTCATCCCCATGTTGGCCATGGGGGACCCTCGAAAATCCAAATTCCAACCCATCCGGAAAGCACCATAAGAAATTAAATCTGGTTTTTCTAGAGCCCATACAAAATACAAATGCTGGAGTCACAGGAATCCGGTTGGCGAACAAATATCCCTGTCCATTCTCAATTGGCAACCCTGACCGTTGAAAGCTACATTGCTTGGAAGTAATAGAGACCTCAATTTCCAGTGCCAAAGTGAATTTCCCACTTCTTTGACTTACCAATTTACCCTCTCCTATCATCCACGGTCCAATTTTATTGTTAACACTAACCCCTTATGCAGTGAGTGTAGTATTTAATAGGGTTCTTCTATCATGTACAACTTTGCACAGGTTAAGAAATACAAAAACAACAACTATTTATTGGAAAAGTAAGCATTTCAATTTCAAAAGTATAAAATATATAACTTCCTATACAAATTTACTATTTTAACATCCTTAACCTGTACACAATTGTATAGGATAGAAAAACCTTATTTAATAAAGTGATAACCAGTACAACAAATACAATTTCAACGTTACCCCTTCCCGCCCTAAAATTATTTATTTATTTTTTAAATTAGGATTAGGATTAGGATTAGGATTCTGAAGCGGGGCCCAGTGTATCTTTGTCCCAATCCAGAAGTACAGGTTTCTAGTTAGCTTATACGCCAACCCACGAGCGAGAGGCTGCAACTACCGGCTAAGGCCATCCGCATCGGTAGAGAAAAGCCGGGTGCTTAACTTTTTAGCACCGGTTCTTAAATTTTTTTTGCGTTGAACCGGGTGCTTAAGTAGCACCTCAAAATTGTAGGGTGCTTGTGCAAGCACCCGGGTGCTTGTGCTTTTCTACCCACTTTTGCTTTTTTTTTTTTTTTTTAATTAAAACATATGAAATGTAAGGATGTAGAGTTATTGGTGGGGTCCATTTAAGAACTTTTTTAAAGTTGCTGGGTTGGAGAGCTGAGGTGCTTAAGTTATAAAAAATAAAAATAGGTGATATATAATGATAGGACACATTTAAGAACTCCAAAGTAGAGTGCTGGGATGTGGATGCCCTAAGGCGATGAATAAGGGAAGGGAACAACACAGTGACACACTACGCAAGGAATGAAGAGGAATAGGTGACACACCATACGGACGCGCACAGAGTAAGAAGGTACAACCGTCAGTATGATGAAAACAGCTTATCTTACGACTTACGACCAAAAACATGTTAGAGTCCATGGCTACCCTTACCGGTCCCACTTCGGCTCACCTTAAATAGTAACAAATATTTGACCCATCCTCAAAATCTTAACCACCAAGTTTAAATTGGTGGTCCTACAACCCCACTCAGCATATCGTGTGAGGAGGCTCAGCTCAGGTGATGCATACAAGTGACCAACCAGAAATTTTCACGAGTAAAGGTCCAAAATGATCTCTCAAATTTTTCGAGTAGACCAGTTTGATCCCTAAAAAAAAGGGACAATTTGATTTCACGGGACCAATTTGGTCCCCCAAATTTTAAAAACGGAGACAATTTGGTTCCTCCGTAGGGACCAGATTGTCCCACGTTTTAAAATTTTGGGGGCCAAATTGTCATTTTATTTTTTTAGGGACCAAACTGACCTACTCAAAAAATTTAAGGGACCACTTTGGACCTTTACTCAATTTTTATATTAACACATTCTTAACCACTAAAATTGTTATTTGATATTTTCAAAGTCCACTCATTTGATTAAATTATGCGTTATAAATTATAAATGTGCAGCTCAAATTCTTAGAATGTGCTTTATTCTTTTTACATCTTCTTTTCCAACATATGGTCTCCTATAGGCCTTGCCCCTTCCTTTGATTTTATTATTATTATTATTATATTATTATTATTATTTGACATGTATAAAAATATTTTAAAAAATTAGTTTTATTGGATGATGGTTTTCAAAATTTAAGGTATGTTAAATAGTAGTAATAATTTAAGTGTTGACTTAAGGTAGATGTCACTGTAGCTCTGGCAATATCCTTCTTACGTGTCATGCACAGAGACTGTTGATGTTTCATACATTTTATCCTCACACACATCACTCATCATGCTCTTTTCTTTTGTTCTCTTCAAGAGTTTAATTCGATATTGAAAATAATGTTATATTATCAGTTAATTGTATAATACTATATGTTTTATTTTTAAGAAAATTATATTAAGAATCAAATATTTTAGAGGATGTAATCATAATCAAAATTTATTAATATAAAAATAAAAATATTATGATAATGCATCCTAGTTAAATTTTAATATTAAATAAATATCAATTTATCTAACCAATGCAACATTGCACGTGTTAAGAAATAAATAATAGAAAAAATGTTGTGTTGAGAGTTGTGTATTCAATTTCTTGAAAATCTAAAAACTACTATTCCCAATATAATATTTTTATTTTTTATTTTTAATTCCTTAACATGTGTGCAAGGTTACACATATTAAAGAAATCCAGTAAATATATATCGGGGATAGTTGATGATGAAGGGTGGTAAGGGAACCAAGTACTTACTTGTTTCGTAAGAGCGGGTAGACTAAAATGGGTCCATCGACCCCGTCTTTGAGGATCTTCTTGAACACCTCTCCATCAAACTCACCAATGTTGGACTTGGACACGAACAGGTTCAACCAAGGGTGAGGTGCATCCCAGATCCCGTTGGCTTTTGCCTCTTCCTCTACACGCTTTACACGTAGCAAGAACTCCATGTATCTTACATCCACCTCAAACTTTAGACCCTCAACAAATCGTAGCCGTCCAAGCAATCGATCCACATCCTACGAGCAAGGGAGCAAGGAAGTGAGTGATGTTGAATCATATTAATTAAGAGAACTGGATTTTGCTCAAAGGAGGGTATTCACGCCATCATACAGTCATAAATACTTTGGAGATTCCAGAAAATGATGGCTTGTTGGCCATTTGTGGAAGTGTGGGGACCGTAACGTCAGCGAGATCACAATGAACAGCGCTAAGGAGCACCTCTAGTGATTTTAGGTTACCATTTTATCCACAGTGGGGTTCTCCATTAAGTAAGTGACACCTTGGGACAATTATGATAAGGCAGCAGCCAAGTCAAGTACAGTCCCCTTGGGTAATTTGAACTAAGGATTGGGCTTTTTAATGAAAGGCGATGCGTCACAAAATCCAAGGGAAGATACATCATTACCGTATTGTCAGTTTTCAGCAACCATTTCAACTGGAGAGACAAATTTATAATTATAACTTTTGTTAACAAAAGGATTACAACTTGCCACATGCTCTGTACCATTGCTCAACCTCATATGTGATTGTGAACAATCTCTAGTATATGTTGACTTTTTACCGGGGACCCACTCCACTTTATAAATAAATAGAGTAATGATATTCTAACACCGAATTTGGACACATTTAGTGATATCTTGGTTAATCAAGTATAAATTTTTTGTTAATTTAGTTCATTATATGGTCATCTGAAGCTTATTTTTCATACCTATATAAATATTTGATTAATCACGGATCATCATTAATTAACCAAATATTTACACGTTATTAACCATATAATGAACTGAGTTAACCAAATATTTACATCGATTAACCAAGGTGTCAAAAGCTAGTATCAATTTTTGGTGTTAGAATATCATTACCCAATAAATATTGCTCTACCTCTGGGGCTAGGCCTTTAATTAACTAAGGGACCAACTTAGCAACCACCTAGGTCAAAATTTAGACATAATTGGGCATTTGCCCTGCGGATACTGCGCCCCTAGGACCCACTCAAATTAGAAGCAACTGCTACTAGCTTAGGGAGTGGAATATGGATATACTCTGCTGAAAATGAGGCCGCACACACCAGATAATAAAAAAATTAAAAATTAATAAAAATAGTTAAATAATAATTACCGTATCAACATGGGAACGATGATCCGTGTTACGATAGTGAAGAGCTAGCTCCAAGCAATAGAGAACTGGGCCAGCAGTGTGAGGGATATGAACCGGGTCGAACACTTGGGTCGGGTCCAATGGCACTGTAGCCCAACCATTAGCAGGGTCGTTGCTATTAAGGAAAACGAACCCTTCCACGTAGTCAAAAGAGTCACCTTCTTGGCGAGCCACCAACGACTCTGCATCCCCACAAAAGTCCTCAAATTCAGAGTAAACCACCCTTATCCATCTCACCTAATTATAAAAATTAATTAAAAAAATAATCACAATTACGTTCCGTAAACGTGTCCTTCATGCAACAATGTAAACAATTAAGTATAAACCTACCATATCTGGAGCTTTTTGAAGCACGACCCTGGCCTTTGTAATGATACCGAATTGGCCAAGGCCACCGAGAGCACCAAAGAAAAGCTCAGAATTTTGCGTTTGGGAGCATAACAACGTTTCGCCTTTGCCAGTTACAACTTCCAATTCCGTTACGTTGGATGTCTGGGGACCGTAACGGAAGGCTTGCCCGCTCAACCCAGCGTAGGAAAGGGTTCCCCCAACCGTTAAGCTTAGATAATCCGTCCACGACCTCGGGGCTAAACCAAACTCCTCAACGCACCGTTTAAGTACGTCTTCCCACAATGCCCCGCCCGAAACGTCGACGTATCGCGAGCCGTCTATCCACTGAACCTGGAAAGTGTCTTCCATGCTGCTGCGCATGTCAAGGACCAGCCCTTGGTCTGCCATGGCCTGGCCGTTGATGGAGTGGCCGTTTCCTCTTGCCGCCACCGTCAGATTCGGCGACTTGCCCGCCGCTTTCACCACCCGAGCTATGTCGTCGGCGGAAGATGGCCTTATGAAGGCCAAGGGTTTCACCGATTTCATGCCGCCGAAATCTTTGCTGGCTATTCCGGTTGGACCAAGTTGAAGGTTGACCGCTTTCGAGAGGCTTGCAACGACGTCGTCGTCGTCTGGCCTCGATTCGGTGTCATTTCCGTGCACGAAGTGCTCCAGGTAAGCTATCATCTTCTTCGCCGGCGCGGTGGCTCTGTTGACAGGTTTCGCCGGTGAAAGGTGAAGGGTTGTCTTGGCTCTCGGAAGTCCCCACTTCGTTATTAGTAGTATGAGGGTGCTTCCCGGTGGAGTTTGGCCTTAAATAGCGGCTCGTTTGGAATTTTTTAAGTAATAAAGAAAACTAGTTGTCAAACTTTATTGGATTAAATAGAATTATGACGTCATGACTTCGCTTCAATATCCTGTTGACGCTATGATCCTTTCAACATCAACTGTCTGCCACTTATACTCTTTTGTCTTTTTCAAGCATATTTTTTATTGATAAATCACATTCGATATATTTTTTTTTTTAGGTTAAAGTGATTTTTTTTCCCAATACGTGACACTGATTTTCAATTTGGTTCATATATGTAAAAAGTTATAAATTTGGTCCCTATACGTGACACTGGTTTTCAATTTGGTCCTCATCGCTAATTGATCCCTATATAAGAGGGACCAAATTGCAAATTATTATCACATGTATGGACCAAATTGAAAATAATTGTCACATGTAGGGACATATTTCAATTTTTTTTTTGTTGGATTGGTCCCTGCATGTGACAATAATTTGTAATTTGGTCCTCCTATAGGGATCAATTAGCTGTGAGGACCAAATTGAAAACCAGTGTCACGTATAGTGACCAAATTAATAACTTTTTACGTATAGGGACCAAATTGAAAATCAGTGTCACGTATAGGGACTAAAAGATTACTTTAACCTTTTTTTTAATCTAAATAGAATTCAGGTATCACACAGGCCATAATAGATAGCTACGATACCAATCCTTCGAGGATATGAATAGAATTCAGGTATCACACAGGCCATAAGGGACCATTCTTTTATCCACAAATAAAACTTTATTTTCATTATCTGAATTCAAAGCCTAAACATATGATTAAAATGATTGAATACCTGGCCACTCAGACTCCTCGAAATCGAGTCGGATAAATTTATACAGGGGATAAAATTCTTTCAGCTTTTTTTTAGATTAAAGACTCAAATTGGTACCTTAAAAATTTTGGGGACCCACTTTTAGTCCCTGAAAAAAATAAATTACTTATTTAATCCCTCAAATTTTTAAACACGGGATGCATTGGTCCCTAGGTTTAGTTCTGAAGTCCATTTACTTACATATGTGTCTTATTAACCATCTTACTTGGTCCGTTAGTGATCTTACGTGGCTTATGACTAATTTCGTCAGTAGAAAATGAATAAAAAGTAAAAAAAATGCGTAATTTTAGAAGTCAAATACTTGAAAATTATACACTTTTTTCACTTTTCATTAAGTTTTCACGACAGAAATTCATCATAAGTCATGCATGATCACTAACGAGCTAAGTATAATGGTTAATGAGATACGTAGATAAGTAAATGAAAGTCGAAACTAAACCTAGGGACCAATGTATCTCGTGTTTTAAAATTTAAAAGACTAAATGAGTAATTTATTTTTTTCAGGGACTAAAAATGAGTTTCCGAAATTTTGAGGACTAATTTGGGGTTCACTCTTTTTTTTATTTGCGTTGTTGGAATTGGAAATCTTACTTAAAGAAAACAAACTCCAGTAACTTAGTTTTAATATTTGAAGCATAATCTTGAACACTGATTTACTGTACTTATATCGACTGCTGTATCACATGTGAACGTAGATGAGTGTTATCGTATGCCAAACTCAAATACGTACGATATATGCATATTTGGGAGATATTTCATATTGTAAATTTTTAAATAATATATTTAAAAATTATTATTGTTATTATTATTATTATTATTATGGGTGATGTTATTTTGAGTGCAGCCTCGTACCATTTCTGTGAACATTTCCCATACATGTCAAAAAGTACAATTTACAATCTTATATGATCTCGCACACTTTTATGAAAATTGTACTTTTTCACTAACTTTTATGAAAATAAATATACATAATAATGGTGTCAAACTGTCAATATAAATATAAAATAATTATTTTCCTATTTTCATAATATCACATAATGTATCAACTGAGGTTGGCGTGAGTGGTTAAAGGCCTCTCGCTCCTTAACCAAGGTCTCGAGTTCGAGCCTTGGGTATGGAAAAAATCTCAGCTGGGAGGGATGTCACCCATCGAGGTGCCGAACAAACTCCCGCAGGAGATTAGTCCCAGTCTCAGGTTGGCGGTGGGATACTCCTCGAAGTAGATCGAAAAAAATAATATCACATAATGTATGTGAAGTTTCTTTTTTACAAACTAACGTCTACTATTTTACTCCCTCTTGTCTATATTATAAGCAAAAAAATCCTCAATTTTTTGGTCCAATATATAAGTAAATTTAATTACTTTTATCCAATTTAATGATATTATTTCTAAAATACCCTTCATTTAATATAAATTTTATTTTCCAATGACTCCTTTTATTCTCAACACACAAGCTTAATAAATAAGATCGAGGATAATTTATGTAACAAACTTAATTTTTTTAAATAAGATTAACAATATTAAATGAGATTAACTAACCACCTTAATATGTGTGTTTTATTTATTTATTGCTTATAATAGAGACCAGAGGGAGTATTTTAACAAAATCATTTATTCCTTCTTCTTTTAAAGAAAAATATTGGGGAAATAATGTTAACCTAGTTTAAGATTGAAATATGCTACAAGGATTGTTGATAGCAAAAGTGAATATGAAGTCTTTCGGGTGAATTATTTGTTACTTATTAGCAGACATAACTTTCAATTGTAAAATGTAACAACAACAAAATTTCAATTGTAAAATTAAAGAAATAATGCACAAAGCTAAAGTGAATTTTACACACCACAAAAAAAAAAAACTAAAATTTTTATTTTTGATATGGTCACGAAGGATATATGGTTTTGGACCTATCTTTGTTCAAGAGTGGACTTAACCCTAAACATATTACATTTTATTTTATTTTAGGTTAAAGTAGTTTTTTGTCCTCTATTTTATTATCTATTTTTAAGTTGGTCCTTTAAATAATAAAAATTCTAATATGGTCCTCTATTTTATCAATGATAGTCATTTCCGTCAAATTTGCACTAGTGGTGTTACAATTTCACCATTAGTCGTCGAAATCTAGAAAGTATAACACTACAAGAAATATGCCTATTACAGACGGAATTTAACGACGGATTTAAACCTATTGGTAATTTTTTTGTTCCGACGGAAAAATCCGTCGGAAACAAAATATGGTCGTCGGTATGAGTAAAATAGTATTACCGAGGGAAACTTCGTCGGTAAGTCCGATGGAAAAACTCCCACCTTTTTTCGGGAAAGTTTGCGAAGGAAGATTGCCGACGGATTGATTTGTCGAAAAATAAAATCCATCAGAAAGGACAATATAGTTGTCGGAAAATTTTATAATCACTGCTATTGAATTACAGACGGAAATAGGATAAAAATCCATTGGAAATAGTGAGAAAATTCGTCTGAAACAATGAGTTAAATCCGTCGAGAAAAAAAATCCATCGGTAACTATATTCGTTGGTAAATATAATAAAATCCGTCGGAAAACCATTTTAAAATTAATTGGAATTGCTCTCCTTAACCCTAAGTATTTTGGTTCATCTAACGTAACTTCATCCCACACCACACCGTAACTTCTTTTCTTGTTCTATTTTTTATCCTCATAACTTTTATTATATTTCTGATATAATGTCTGTATTTATGAATAACAGGCTAATTTTGAGGCTAAGCTTTCTCAGGCAAGGTCCGAGACTACGTCCTGCACTGATGGCTCAGTATCCACCCCTAGATCCCGTTGAGGAGGAGAGACTTCGAACTCGCTGTTGGGTCGAAGCTGCCGGAGGTAAGAAGAAGGGACGAATTTACGGGATTGGAAACCTTGCTCATGGTTGTGGACCCGATGGCAGCTTCACACAGGCAAGTTCCAGTCACTCTCAGGAATCACAGGAGATGGTCGAGATGAGACAACGACTTGCTGCTAGTGAGGAGGTCGCTCGTCGGGCGATGCAAAACAACGTTAGGTTGACTCGCCAGTTCCAGTCATTACTCACTCATGTCCTCCCATTACTACCAGCTGGCGTGCAAGATGAGGTGCGACAAGAACGTTACGACCAACAATAGCAAGACAGACACCCCCAGTGATAGCAGCAGGATGACCAGCAGGACTCTCCGGAGTATTCATATTATTAGCTTTATTATTAGTTAGTCATTAATGAGAACTATATTTTGAATATTAAGTACTGGTTAGACTTTGTTTTATGTATCCACTTCTCATTTTCACACTTAAATTTCAATTAGAACTTTGTTACACTTACTATGAATTTGGTCATGTTTTCTATTTTTATGATTTTTATATAAAATGAATGAAATTATTAATGAGTAATAAAATAAAAATATATAAATTATCAATAAAAAATAAAAATATTATCGACATATTTTTCGACGGAAATTGTTGTTGGTATGGTTAACGAAGGATAGATCCGCCGGAAACAGTCTCTCGAATTTCCAACAGATTTTGCCATCGGAAACTTACCAGCGGAAAAATCCGTCCAAAAAAACCACCATTACCCGCAGATTTTTCCGTCTATTAATCCGTTGGTAATCACCGACGGATGAAAAAATCCGTTGATAACAGTTTCCAACGAGCATTTTACCGATGGATTTTTTGTCGTCGGTGATCCGTCGGTAAATTCGTATTTCCGATTGATTTTTACCATCGGAAATACATGAATTTCTTGTAGTGAGCTCGTCGGAATATGAGAAAACTTGCTGGAAATTAATCGGGTTTCCTCTCTCTCTTCTCCCTATCCTTGCCGACACGGACCCATAAATTTTCATCAGCGGGGGCAAGATCACATATTATAATTCTTTTTTAAAAAAATTAAATAAATACATAAGCGATAAAATAATGAAATTATTATCATTAAGCCAAAAATTGGAGATTGCAAAGATTATATTATTATACACCCATAAAATTGAAGACACCTCGACTTCTGTAAATAATAATTGCTCTCTACCTGTCGTTGTATTTTGAGATTGTTGTATATTTTTCAATTTTTGATACTATAAAAAATATTTCTCTATATATGTGACCAAGTTGTAGTGAAAAAATAAACGATGCTATGTAAAGTAGGACTATAGAGCAATAAGGACAACACTTTTTAGTGTTATTTAGAGTATGGTTGTAGAGTAATGGGGGCAATATTTCTTTTTCATTAGTGGGAGCAACAAAAAAGTTATCCAAAATTTAATTTAAAAAAATTGCTTGTTGGGGACAGCTGCCGTCCAATGTCATGTACATGGGTCTGTCCATGCTTGCCGGAAAGCTTATCGGAAATCAGGCTTTCCCCTCTCTCTTACTCTTCGCCTCTATCTTTTTTTTTCTCTCTTTTTTCCACTATCCTTGCCGGAAAAACTTGTTAGCAATCGGGTTTCCTCTCTTCCCGTATTCTGAATTGTTCACTTTATATAGATTCTAATAACAAACCGGAGATGAAAATTAAAAAAAACAAGTTTTAGTGTAAATTAATTTTTTTTAAAGTAGATTATCTGCACATTTTTGTGTATTTTTTTACGATCAATCAATTATATATTATCATAACTTTGACTTTCGATGTAGATTTCTAGAGAGTCATAAAGTTTTAATAATGTAGCGATGTATAAATATATGGTTGTGTAAATAAATTATATGTAGTTATGTAAGTAAATTTTACTAAGAAAATACATCAAAATTAAATCCATAACAAATTAGGTCACTCTCCAATTCACAAGCTGTAATCAATTACCCTATCAATAATTGATTTCCTATTACCGTGTTTGTAATCAATTATCATTCAAACCATGCTGTTTGGCTGGATGCATACTTATCTAAAATAATAGAATTTTTTATTATTTTGTGATCATTGTGGTTCCTTGATTCGCCATAAGAAATGATCACCATTCCCCATCGGTGTGAAGTTGAATTTATCCGGTCATCGCGGTTGAACTATGACCAACCAATTCAGATTAGAAGAACCAAACATCAATTCAGTGTGATCACAACGTTGAGTAATGTAGGCTGTAGCGCAGAGCAATGAGTTTCTTTTGTTTTAAGAATTTTCAAATGCATACTTATAGAAAAAATTAAGAATTACTGCTCATAAATAGTCGTTATTCTATATATAAAATATATTTAAAAACAAAATTATCAAGGAATGACAGATTATCTACAATAAAAATGAAAATGAAAATAAAAATAACAATATAAAACAGCAAGCTGGAAAAAATGAAAATAAACTAATCTTTTGTTATTATTAACAAAAACTAAAAATGAAAATGGAATATGTTTTCGAAATCAAACACACCCTAAACTTTTCATATGATAAAAACAATTCTCAAGAGTTATACTTTTGGAGATGGGTCAACCCGTCCTACCCCGTTTTCAGCAGGTCATTGACGGGTTGGGGCAGGTCGACCTATTGTGCCATCTATAGTTTTTAACAATGTGACAATTTATATTTGATTGAATGATAGACGTGAAATCACATTTAATTATAATTTTTTACATTCTTCGATAAAGTGATTTGAATTGAAGTTGATAAAATTCATTCTATAGTTTATTCTATTTACAACTTGTATCAATCCACCCACCAATTCACCATCGACCCAGCCCGACCAACCTGTCGTCCCAAACGGATGAAAATGAATCATATTTTTCTCTTCTAAGTATTAGTATTTCATGTATTGGATTTCCTGGGCACGAACATGTTCGAAACCCGACTAGTTCAACCCTAATCTGAGGTCTGGATCACACCATAAAAGCAGGCGGAATTTTGAGATAATAAGTTAATAGTACTCATGTGTTAGTACCATTTGCGTCTATTTTTTATGTTTGACGTGTAAAAAATAACGTGAGTTTATTTACAATCGATTGACGAAAACTATAGAAATAAAAGTGATGTGAGTAAAAATATATGTAAGACTAAGCAGCATTATAAAAGATATTTGGATAACATTAATGTGAGGAAAGATATAAGACAAATATTTTAGGATTTGATTGGTATACACTGACAGTATAAAGTTTTTTTACACTGTCAACCAATCAGAAATCAATACAGCATTAAAAATGTTTGACTCTTATTCTAACATGCATAAAAGTCATCAATTTCATGATTTTTGATTGGTTGTCAGTATAAAAATCTTTACACTAACAATATATATAAATTAAATTGAATATTTTATTGATCAACCAGGAGAAGATCGTTTGTTGCTTCACAGCTTAGCAAAGAAAAGGAAAGGTTGCCCCCATAAACTTAGTGAAAGCGAATAAGCGATAAAAATTCTTCAGAAGTTAGCCAGTTCCCAATCTTTTTAGCTTTACCTGAAATTTAAAAACTCAGTTCCAGCGTACAAAACAAAAAGATTGGCCTTTTGTCCCTACAGAACTAAAGGCAAAGAAATGCGGACCTTTTGAGTAGCCGAAACATTGTAGACTGTAGTCATTTCAGTTGGATGATGAATTTAAAATTCCAACTCAATGCTAGCACTGAAAAAAGTTTCAATTAACAAAAAGGTTTAAAAAATGGCAATGATGAAAGAATAAAGTCCCACTAATTTGATGCACTAACTAATTAACTACTTTTAACTGTTTTATATACTACTTACTTATATTATGTATTTTGGATCATTAACGTTATTTAGGTTTTTTTTTTCTCAAGACGACAATAATTAATGAGATTTAGATCCCTATCATTACATTATTATTTATAGGGTAAATTACATTTGACTCCTTATGGTAATATGGTTTGGCTAAGAAATAATTTACCCTCATGTGGTATTAAACGAATGGAAAATATTCACGTGGCGCATCAAAGCACTCCACATTTTTAGGAACATTGAAGATAAGCTCGAACTTATGAGTTTACTCATGAACTATTTAGGCTCTGTTTGGTAAAAACTAACGGATAGCGGATAAGCTAACGGATAGCGGTAGCGGATAAACTAGTGGATAGCGGATAAGCTAGCTGATAGCGGATAGCTGATTAGCTAGCGGATTGGATTTGAAGTGTTTGGTAAAACTAGCGGTTGGATTAGCAGATAAATGTAAAATGACGTAAAAGGATATGTTTGTATTTTCTTTATGTAAATTATATGTATATGTATTATTGATATTATTTATTTTAAAATAATTATCACTTATAATAATTTATTTTATTATAAATTATTTATCGTTTATCAGGTCAAAAAAATTTATTTATCGTTTAAAAAATTCAATCATTAATTTTAAACTTTAATATTAATTTAATTTTAATTATTTTTAATAAATAAAATGGAATAATAAAAATAAAATTATATATTGATTTGATTTTTATATAAGTTTTATTTTTTTATAGATAAAAATATATTTTCCACTTTTTTTTATCTTAAATATAAATCTAAATAGCAAAATTAATTCTTATTTATATACTATGTTAAATGATTAGTATTTTATTTTATAATCAAGGATAAGTGAGAAATTTAATTAAGATGGTAGGGATAAAAATGGAAGAAAAAATGAAACACTATACGCTATAAGCTCAAACGCTACTTCAAGTAGCGTCTGGGAAAAACGCTATACGTTAGTGAAAAAATGTTATACGCTAATTTTAAAAACAACTACCAAACGGAGCTACTTTTCCATCAGCTATACGCTATCCGCTAAACGCTAGCGGATTTGGCAAACCAAACAATGCCTAAGAGTTGAGGTAAAGTGACGTATTAATTTATTAAAGTTTTATACATTGCATTATTGTTTGGAGGAAAAAGTTTCATAAAACTACATTTTTTTACTGTAAGTTTAGTGCAATAGATAATACAAATGAGAGCATTATCCATCCTAATATGAAGTATCCAACCAGTCTCGTTGGTCCGACATCCTCAGGTTCCTGCCATGGAAAAAGTAATATTGTTCTTAAGGACGAAGGATAATACGTACGTTGCTCAGAAGAATTGGTAAAAGAGTAATTTATTGGAGAAATTGTCTGGTTAAAATATATTCTTTTTGTTTTGTCGGTAATATTCATTTTTAATTTTATTTTGGTACTCAAAAGACTACTCGTTGTCTCTATCCTCATGAAAATAATTTAAAGGCCACTATCAGTGGCAATTATATTTATATCTAAGTCTAATATTATAAAAAATGTTGTAAGTATTATTTATTTATTTATTTTCTGAGTATTATAAGACCGACAAAAATATTTTAAAATAAGTTTGTGTAAAATGAGTAGTAATAAATTATTTACTCTTCAAAATATATCAAAATAAATACATTCTAAACCTTAAAAAATAAGCTCATTTTACAAGATAGATGGTGGCAATCAGATGGTTACGCAAGGAATGCATTACATGGAGAAAATAAATTCTTCCCCACTGGTGAATGGTGATGCATCCTAGAGGACATCTACCAGATATAATTAAAAGTGTGGTAGTTTTATACTATTGTTGAATTGGAAAAATAACTGATCAGTGTCAAATATTCAGCCTTGTAATAAGTAATAACAGCCTTTTTTTGAACTTTATATAAAAATAAAATTATGCTAGCTAGTGATAATATAGTTGTCAAATTGATATATGTGGAAAGGAGTACATACATATTATCATAATAGCTTATCATAATAAACCTACATAAATAATTTATTACAATAGTTTACGATATTTCCGTGAGCTCTTTTTCTTATTTCCATAACCCTATTAGAAAAACTTATGAAAGTAAGTTATTTTTAATCTATTTGAAAAAAACATATTACAGAATTACTTAAATAAGCAGTGCACTCAAACACATTAGTCTAGACTCACTAGTGCAAAATATGCTTTTTACATCGGGCTTTTAACATCGGTTAACAAAAAACCGATGTGAAAAAGGAGGCGGTGGCATTTTTGAAATTAAATTGGAAATTTTTAACATCGGTTATAAAAAAACCGATGTAAAAAGTGTTTTAACATCGTGTGTTTGGAAAACCGATGTTGAAAAGTGAACCAAAAATAAAAATTAAAAAATGGCACAAGTTAACACATCGGTTTTTATTATAACCGATGTGGAAAAGTATATGTTTTAACATCGGTTATGTTAAAACCGATGTATAAAAGTAAATAAAAAATAAAAATAAAAAAGCCATAATATACCACATCGGTTTAGCTTATAACCGATGTGGAAAATTGTAGGTTTTAACATCGGTTATTTTAAAACCGATGTATAAAAGTAAATAAAAAATAAAAATAAAAAAGCCATAATATACCACATCGGTTTGTCTTATAACCGATGTGGAAAATGTTTTTAAGACATCGGTTTTTAGTTGTAACCGATGTGGAAAAGTGTTTTTTTATCTGGCTCGTGGCTCCATTTTCTTTGGCGCTTGACATTTCGACCCAAATGTTTTTGCTCCTTCCTCTGCTAACGTTCACCGCATTCTCTGCTCCTTCCTCTTTCGCGTAATGCTCACACCCTCCGCCTTCTCTTCTTCCACATTCTGGTCCTTGCTCAGTCCACCGTGTCGCCGTCCCTAACCCATCGAGGTCTGCCGTTGTCTCAGTCCTTGCTCGCTCCCTGCGTTTTCACTTTATCGCCGCCCTCCACTCAGTAAGCACTAAGCAAGGCCGCAAGGGAGGAAGACGCCGCCCTCTGACCTCGCCCCATTACCACGAAAACAGGTCTCTCTCTCTCTCTCTCACTCTCTCTTTCTCTCTCTCAACCCTAGGGAATGTCAAATCAATCCTTTACTTTGTTCCGTTTCCATAAGGTCATATGGCCATGGCTATGGCAAACCGAAGCATGTGAGGGACGCGCGTGAGATTGCAGATTGCTGCCACATTGGGAAGTACTTTGATCAAGGAAAATCCACTCTCTCTTCAGTTCGGTTAGTGGGTATACAGCATAATGTGTTGCCTTTTTTCATGTTTTTTTTTTGTTCTTATTATTCTGATTTTGTTGGGAGGTGGTTTTTGTCAAGTTTGTTAGTTTGGTACTTTACTGTGTTTTGAAATGTTTGGATATTTATTTATGTTATTTTTGGATCACCACATACCTTTGCTTTGAAAAATGTTGTAACATCCAGGTATAGGTTTAGTTTGGTACAGGGAAACCTGAATGCATATTTGATATTTAATCACCATATTTTCAAGTAATATAGTAGCATGCTTCTGTTGTAATTCCACACATACCATACAACTGTTAGGGAAACAAAAACTCAGACAAACACTTTTGTTGTTAACAATGCATCTCTGGAATGTGAAAGCACACTTATTATCGTTGGGTGTTATTCATTTTTGTGTTCCCTTTAACTTTTGGTTTGAACAATTAGTTTTAGCTTCTCTCTCTTTCTCTTTCAGGGTTTCGTGATTATTTGAAACTTAGGATTTCGTTTCCACAGTTGTTGTGTTTCTTCCCACACCCGGTAAGCTTTCTCATCTCTATTTTTCTAGTTTGATTTTTGTTTGCTTTAACTTGGGGATTAATGGAGTGTTTTATTACTTTTTTGGTGTTAATTAATTAGTAAAGCCTTAGTTTCCCGTTTGAGATGCAATATTAATGAGCACACGTGTACGTACTTAAGGTACAGCTCATTATATTGGATCTTGAATTGTCCAAGTTGGACAGTTTGGGAAAAAACTTTTTCTTCATTCAGTTAAAATAGTTATTCATTGATTCTCATGTTATATACCTGATGAAAGTTCGGATTGGTACATTTCCTTTCGTTCTCCGGGTGCATACTTTATCGTGGTGGATGGCATCGTGTTCAAGTTGTGTACGTCGGAGACCGAAGGGAAATGCTGCCGAAATTTCGTCGAGTATGACCATAAGAGTTAAGGACTAACTGTTAACCGAATGTTGAAAAAGTTTCTTCTCGAATGGGATAGGGCCATACCCTATCATAAGAAGTAGTTGATGAAGATGTTGGACTAAGTATGAAGTTAATGTTTTAGTCATGGATCGCGGTTGGATGAATGCTAGACGGACAAGTGATGAGTATGAGAATGGAGTGGAAGATTTTCTACAATTTGCTAAAACAAATGCTCCTGATAGTAGTGACGGAAGGTTTTGTTGTCCTTGTGTTAACTGTTTGAATGAGAGACGACTAGAAGCTGACGAGATACGGGATCATCTTATTTGTGAGGGGATTTGCAAGAGTTATACAATATGGATATGTCATGGTGAATCGTTAGACAGGCCAAGGGTGTCGGATAGAGAGGAAGTTGATGACGTAGATATGGACGATGGACTAGAGGACATGATCCGTGATATTGGGCAAGAGTCCTTTCGGCGAGCACATGTGTATGATACTTTGTGCAGTGATGCGGAAGTGGCTTTGTATCCGGGGTGCACTAATTTCACACGGTTGTCAGCGGTGTTAAGATTGTTCAATGTGAAGGCGAGAAATGGGTGGAGCGATAAAAGCTTTACCGAATTGCTTGAGTTGTTGAAAGACATGCTTCCAGAAGGTAACACATTACCATCCCGAAACTATGAGGCGAAGAAGATATTGTGTCCGATGGGTATGGAGTATAAGAAAATACACGCTTGCCCCAATGATTGTATATTGTACAGGAAAGAGTTTGAAGAGATGCACGAGTGCCCCAGGTGTGGGGTATCACGATACAAAGTGAAGGATGATGATTCTAGTTGTGATGCGGTCACCAAGGGTCCTCCTGCGAAGGTGTTATGGTATCTTCCAGTAATTCCGCGGTTCAAGCGATTGCTTGCTAATGAAAAGGATGCAAAGAATATTAGATGGCATGCAGATGAGAGGAAATGTGATGGACAGCTTCGTCATCCGGCTGATTCTTTGCGGTGGAAGAGAATTGATAGTTTGTTTCCGGAGTTTGGCAATGAGCCCAGAAACCTCAGGCTTGGACTTGCTACCGATGGAATGAATCCATATGGAAACTTAAGTAGTATTCATAGTTCATGGCCTGTTCTCCTGGTAATTTACAACCTATCTCCTTGGTTGTGCATGAAGCGCAAATACATTATGTTAAGTATGATGATTTCGGGTCCAAAACAGCCAGGAAATGATATTGATGTTTATCTGAGTCCATTGATTGAAGACTTGAGTAAGTTGTGGGATGAAGGCATTGATGTGATCGACGGGTATTGCCGTGAGACTTTCAGATTGCGTGCCATGTTATTTTGCACCATCAATGACTTTCCAGCATACGGGAACTTGTGCGGGTATAGTGTTAAGGGGCATAAAGCATGTCCAATATGTGAAGAAGGCACATGTTACCATCAACTGCAACATGGAAGGAAGACAGTCTACCTTGGGCATCGGAGATTTCTCCAGCGTGATCATCCTTATCGTAGGTTGAGAAAAGCTTTCAATGGACTTCCGGAGAATGCATTTGCTCCGGTGGCCTTGACTGGAGACCAAGTTTATGAACGGGTGAAGAACACTAATGTTATCTATGGGAAGTCCCAAAAGAAGGCTACTGAGAAGAATATATGGAAGAAGAGGTCGATCTTCTTTGATCTTCCATATTGGTGCAAGCTTGATGTAAGACATTGTATTGATGTGATGCATGTGGAGAAAAATGTGTGTGACAGTTTAATCGGAACGCTTCTCAACATTCAAGGCAAGACAAAGGATGGTGTGAATGCTCGTCTGGATCTAGTTGCGATGGGTATACGAGAGCAGTTAGCTCCACATAAAGTGGGGGATAAGAAGACTTATCTGCCCCCAGCATGTCATACTTTATCAAAAAAAGAGAAAAGAAGTTTCTGTGAATGTCTACGGGGAGTCAAAGTGCCACAGGGTTACTCTTCAAATATCAAGAGACTTGTCTCAATGAAAGATCTCAAATTAGTTGGCTTAAAGTCTCATGATTGCCATGTCTTGATGCAACAATTACTACCAGTGGCCATTCGTGACATCTTGCCTAAAAAAGTCAGACATGCCATTACTAGGTTATGCTTATTCTTCAATGCTATATGTAGCAAGGTCATTGACACTAAAAAGTTGGATGACTTGGAAAATGAGGCAGCCATTATCTTGTGCCAATTGGAGATGTATTTTCCACCTTCATTTTTTGACATCATGGTTCATTTGATTGTTCATCTAGTGAGGGAGATTAGATTGTGTGGCCCCGTTTATTTAAGGTGGATGTACCCGGTTGAGCGATACATGAAGATCTTGAAAGGATATATGAAGAATCCACACCGTCCCGAAGCATCTATTGTTGAAAGGTATGTTGCAGAAGAAGCTATTGAGTTTTGTACAGACTACATGTCAGAAGCGGAACCTGTAGGGCTTCCGAAGTCTCGTCATGAAGGAAGATATGATGGGAAGGGTACACGAGGTATCACTGTTAAGAGCATGGATCGGGAGGAAGTGCTTCAAGCACATTTGTATATATTGAATAACACTGATGAGGTTGAACCATACTTATGTGAGCACAAAAGCATCATCAACGAAACTTACCCTAGAATGAATGAAAAATGGTGTTTGAACAAGCATAATAAGACTTTCTTGAACTGGTTTAAAGAAAAAATTGCAAAGGATGGTACTGCTTCTGAAACATTAAAATGGCTAGCACAGGGACCTAACTTTGATGTCATATGCTGGAGTGGGTACGATATCAATAAGTTTTCCTTCTATACAAAGTCCCAGGATGACAAAAGTACTATGCAAAACAGTGGGGTTATGGTCGTCGCTGAGTCCATGCATTTCTCTAGTTCGAAAGATAAAAACCCTGTTATGGCATCCGTTTCATACTTTGGGATCATTGAAGAGATCTGGGAGGTTGATTACATGAAGTTTAGAGTGCCTGTGTTTAAATGTCAATGGGTCGACAGTAACAATGGTGTGCAAACCGATGAGTTAGGATTCAAATTGGTGGACCTTAATAAGGTAGGTAATAAAGACGAGCCTTTCATCATGGCATCCCAAGCAAAACAAGTGTTTTATATCCGTGATCCTTCTAACAAAAGGTGGTCAGTGGTTCTCCAGGGAAAAAACATGTATAATAGTAGTGAGGGAAATCAAGATTCAACTCTTGATATTTCTGACACTCCTTCTTTCTCAACACGGGTGCCTAATTTCAATGAGGAAAATGAAGTGGACGATGTACATGCTACTCGTAATGATCACCAAGAAGGGTTATGGGAGAATGTTACTACTTGACCACAGTGTAAGTTTAGTTTGAGTTATGTTTAAAGTCCTATTATATGTTTACATTGATATTTTTAAGTTATGCTTGCGTTGATTGATATTTATAAGTTATGTTTGATATTTATCCAGACATACTGACTTTTTGTTTTTGTCTAAACAGGTATACATGGCTGATCCTGAGGATATCCCTCCTTCATGCAGTGGGTCGGAGACCCCGTCTTCGGGTAGAAAGGGTAGACGTGCCACACGAATGAGGAATTTGACTGCCAACCGTGGTTCAAATCAAAAGATAACAATCGACTTTGATTGTAACCTCAATCCTATTGGGCCAATGGCAGAGCAGTTTATTAGTTTTGTGGCGTCCCTTGCTCGAAGCAGGCCTAGCATACTTATTGAGACTTGGAAAGATGTACCTCAGGGCGTGAAGGATCAGATATGGGAGACTATTCTGGTATCTATACTTTTCCGTCCTGTGTCTGTATCTATTTTATTTTAATCTTATTAATATCATACAGTAATTCATTGATTCTTTTGTTGTTAATGTAGCTCACCTTTGACCTGCCGGATACGACGAATATGAAGAAGCGTTGGATAAAGTATGCTGGTGAGCGTTGGAGGGGTTTTAAGGTGGACCTGGGCAGATACTATGTATTCAATCCACGCTGTGAAAAGAACCCACTTGAGGTGTACCCGTTTCTTGACCAGGCGACGTGGGATCGCTTTGTTCAGAGCCGACATGATCCTAGCTTTCAGGTTAACTTATTTGAGTTGTCTCTAAATTGATGTAATTTCATTAATTTTATTAATTTACTGATGTAATTTAATTATCTTCTATTTATAACAGGAGAAGAGGAAAAAGGGGCAGGAAAACCAAAGCAAGAATGTCTACCCTCATGTATTGTCTCGTGGGGGATATAAAAAGCTTGCTCAGACTATGGTGGAAGAGGAAAAGAAAGCATGTCAGGAAGCAGCATCTCAGGCAGATCCTAATGCTGAAAATCATCCTGAAGTTGTTGATCCACCTCCACCCCCACGCCATCGTAAATGGAAGAGGGCCCGACAAAGAAAAACGGGACAATATACATCAGAGGAGGCACGCCAAGTAGCTGAGAAGATTGTATGTGTAGTTTGAATTGTAATTGTGATTTTAACAATGTTACAGAATTGTAATGTGACCTAATATTTTATATGTTGCAGGATGCCTTGGACGAGCAGGCCACTCAAGGAACCTTTGTTCCTAGAGGACGCGAGGATATCTTAGCTGCTGCCATCGGTAAACCAGACCACCCGGGCCGTGTCATTGGTGTTGGATGGGGCGTTGGCATTCGCCAATACCATGGTTCATCTTCACACCAACGCCACAGGGATGTTGCTGTAGATAGAGAACGGCTAAAACAGGAGATTGCAGCTGAGCTTAGACAGGAGATGACCCAGCAGTTTAACCAGCAGATGGCAATAATGGCTGCTATGTCCCAACAATTCACAAGTGTCCAACCCTCTGTCCAACCCTCTGTCCATGTGAGCACTAAGGGCTCATGTGATCCTCCTCATCAGCCTGATGATGATGATGATGATGATGATGATGATGATGATGATGATGATGATGACGCCCCTGATAGGTGTGAGCTGAATGTTGATGATCATCATGATATTCTGCCTAAAAGGTCAGCTCCAGGAAGACCAGAGAAATCTGCTCCGGCTCAGGTATTCATTTGACCATTCAATTAATTACGAATGAAATAACTTAAATGTGATTACTAATGTATATCTTTTTTGTTGTTTAGGGGAACGACAAAGGGGATCCTGGTGATGTTTTTCAACGTCTTGCTATAAAGCTTGTCACCATGGAGGTTGATGCAGCTTTGGTAAGGTTGGAACATGATGGCAGGGCGGATGACGATCTGTATATCCCAAAGAAGGAACTTATGGAGATGGCGCTCCACCATGAAATGGCTAGTGCTGCACACATCTCGTTATGGTGCACGTAAGTACATTTTATTTATAAGTTAAATAATTAAATTTTAAATACTATGATAATTAACATGTTTTATCAATATATTAGGTATCTGCATCGCATGCTAGGTAATCAGGGCAACCTCACCCTTTATGGGTTCATTGACCCCATGCTCATTCAGGGTGATGTTCTCCTAGCATCAGAAGACCCGGTCGCCACCATACGTGATATAGTTGCCCGAGACCATCATCAGTTCTACCTTGCGCCTTATCTCTATAAGTAAGTACCAGTTATTTAATTATAACTATATATGACTTAGTCACTAATTGTTCCGCAAATGCAGACGACATTGGTAGTTGTTGATCTTGTGCCCTCGTGTGAATGTCGTGGTCTTCTTCTGCTCGATGGGCCATAGGCCGGCGAATGAACTGAAGAACATCATGGAAACGTAAGCATTAAAATAAGTTAGAATCAGTAATGAAGTTGTTTTAATTATCTGAAATCTATTAGATATACTTTAATTAATGTTTATTTTCTTATGATAGGTCTATTGATGCAAGCCGCATGCTGTGTGGTGAAAGGCGTCGGCCTATTAGATGGATTATTCCTAACGTAAGATATTTATTAGTTCAAACGCTTCAAGCGCAGTGGGTATAATTATTGATTTTTATTTAATTTCTCATATTCTAACTGGGTTTCATTTGTACGTAGTCTCATAGACAACGTGGATCATGGGAATGTGGATACTATGTGATGAAGTGGATGGTCGAAATTATCTCCTCCGGTATCACTGAAAGATGGCAGGAGGTAAATGCTAATTGGTACAATTAGTTGTAACAATTATATATAGATTCGTTATATGTTTAATTTTAGTTTATTACTTAAAAGATATAATCTAATTATGTCCAATTAAACTTGCAGATATTCAACAATCCGACTCCACTCTCTGATGCCGACATAAAAAACATAAGGATACGTTGGGCAAATTTCTTTCTTGAAGTGTACCAACATTAGTTTGTATGTAGTTAGTATATAAACGCATCATGTAATAGCTATAGTGTACTTTTGACTGATATATGTTTTGACATGAAATCTATAATATATCATATGTAGCTTTTTGGTTTCTAATTATCTTTGTTGTGTGAATGTTATTGAATATATTTATTGTTAGTAGACTTTTAATTTAGTGTGTTTTGGTTGGACAAAAATGATTCTGTAGACAATATAGATACTGTATTGATCTGGATTACTGGATTACTGAAACAGGGGAAAGGACTGTCAATACTGAAAAGGCTGATTTTTTTTAAAAAAAAAAACTAAAATTCACATCGGTTTTCATAAAACCGATGTGGTAAACCCAATTTTCCACATCAGTTTTCATAAAAACCGATGTGGTAACTCAACTTTCCACATCGGTTATGCTAAAAACCGATGTTGAAAGTTTGTTTTCCACATCGGTTTTTAGCATAACCGATGTGGAAAGTTGAGTTACCACATCGGTTTTTATGAAAAACCGATGTGGAAAATTGCTGAAAAGGAGACGTGGCTTTCTGGAACAGACTTTTTACATCGGTTTTATAACCGATGTGAAAAGTGGTAATAAACCACATCGGCCTTTTCAACATCAGTTTTAAAACCGATGTGAAAAGCCAAAAATAACCGATGTGAAATCCCTTTTCTGCACTAGTGACTGTTTTATGGTGAAAAAAAAAAAACAATTTGTGATTCTGAAAAGCCAAGGAGGAAATCATGGATGATAATTTGACATCAAGGCAGGCATGTCGGCCTGTTATGATAACAGAAATAGCAATTGCAGAAACAAGAAGAAATACCTGTGGTGGAGGATCTCCCCCTTTTGGGATTTGTGTTATGTCAACCTCGTAGGGCCAAACATATCTGTCTGTATTCTCGGCTCTGCCCAAGCTCCAATCATATATTCTTCTTTCTTGCTCCGATGACAGAATGGTGTATGATTCCTATATTATTATAATTATAATATACAACAAGGTAAATCAAATCATCAAGCAAATCATCAACACGCACGTATACTATTTGCTTACTTTGAGAAGTTCCAATTTCTTCTTGAGTTCTTCTTCCTCTAAACCTTGACTCTTCAATTCTTGAACCTTGTTATTATATGCAACTGCCACCTGTTAAAAGTACAGAGGAATGAAGAGACAGAGAGGTTACTTAAAATGGATAAACGTTGAAACACAAAACCATATGTGGTTACGAACCTTGTCAAAGGGACACCCTCTTGGAATGCCGAGTCTACCATAATGATCTGCGTCTGTAATTGCTGCATTCTAAACTATATCTACTTCAATTAAAATGCACCTTTACACATATATATAATTAATATGTAAAAGGGTAGGATTATAGGATTATGTAATATGATGAAGAGCACAATGTTGGATAGGTTAATTGCTAGACTTACGTATGCCACGGAGAGCCCTCTCCACGTTAAGGGCAGTAATCAAAGACGGCGGTTCCTGTGGAACTTCGATGGCACTCTCTGATTCCACTTCTGTGGCTGTTGTTTCATCTGAGACACCGTTGGAGTTTCTGATACAAAATCTCCGCGGTTTCACAGTAAAAGTAATGGTACCCGAGAATCCGAATTTCGGTGGTTGAGTGGTTGGAATTGTGTTACCGGGAATGCATAGCGTGGCAGTGGTGGAGGACATAGCCATTGCATCAAGTAATTAATTAACTTTTCTGTCCCGCACCCTTAACAACTATATCATTTTTGGACCTAAGGTTATTTCGTCATCAAATCAAACATAAGGTGGGATAAGGCAAGGGCTGTATACCAGTAAAGTGTTATCTGGTTGTGTTCCGCTAAGACCAGATTTTGATTAATTAAATAAATACTAGCAAGTGGAGTTACCAACAAGGTCGTTGTAGTATAGTGGTGAGTATTCCCGCCTGTCACGCGGGTGACCCGGGTTCGATCCCCGGCAACGGCGTTTTTGCTATTGTTTTAATTTTGGTGATTGAGTAAGATACGACATCGTTTTCCGATGGATGAGCGTGTGCGTAGGGTGGGGTGGGGTTCACGTGAGAAGGAATTAGGTTTATTACTGCCTGTGTCTTTTTAACCTTTAATTTCAGATTTAACCTCAAATTTGCGGATGATTTCATTGTTAATTTCACAGTTCTAGAATCGTTGTGAGCTGAGCCACTAGGGTCATTCGTTTTCACTTTTCAGTCTTTAATGTTGAACACCAGGACAAAATAGTAAGTGCATTTTGGTAGCATATGGTTCATCACGAATTTGTTTTGCATTCCACATCTCGATTTTTGTCTCTTTCTCTTGTCCGTTGGTTTTTAGACATAATTTCACAACATTTATTTGGCTTAGTTAAATGAAACACCTAATTCTGCAATTTGTTTTTTCGTGGCAATCTCATTTGCAGGCCTATAATATTTAGCTTTACTATTTGCTCATTCTAGTTTACATACTTAACGAAGCATGAATGTAGCCGTTTGCAGTCGGAGACCTTTGTTTAATTCCACCAACCCAAGTGTTTCTCTCGTTTCTTATCAAGCATCACAGCAAATATGTTTCTTTTCTAGATGTTTTAGTTTAGACTTAGAATAACTATCACCCTTTTTTCATTTTAATTGAAATTTCTGCCAGTCTTTAATTTGCCTAATGTGCAGGGACCAAATACAGGGAAATTTTATCGTGTTTTGGTTGGAAAGTCGGTCTTTTTTAGATGCTTTAAGTATAGCTATCAATGATCTATGCATCACATGATCTCAACATGTACATTAGGCTGTTCCAACTTAATTATTCTATTTTGATCTTTGGTGGTTGTAAACATTCGTTGGTTGCTCTTCGTGCTGGTGCAGTACTTTTGGGCCCTTACCCACTTCTTCCTTGGCTTAATCCTCAACCTACCCTTACTTATTGTTATGGGCGCTCAAGACCATATCCTCTGCTGTCCCCCCGGCCCAAAGTTGGGGCAGGTTGAGGTTATGGAAGTTAGATTCATAAGCCCATAAATAAGTACTTTTCCTTTACCCAATAAAGAAGAAAAAGAAATTCAGCCTAAGCACTACATTATGATAGGACCCCTTAGTAGAAAAGTATATATGTATACCCGGCTTAGGTTTTAACGAAGGTTCTGTTAAATCTCAATTGCTAAAAAATAATAGTGCACCCAATCAATCATATAGTGACATACATTGGCTCAAATAAAATATATATGTGCTCTCAGTGAAATCTCAATTACTAAGGGCCTTTTTGATTTCCAGTTGGAAAGTAGCTTTTGGTCAAATATACGTTTAAAAAGTCCTTCCTAATAGGAAATCAAACACACATCAAACATGTTCTAATCAATGTATGCAATAACCTCTATCTACCTCCAAAAAGGTTGATTTTGCTATGGCATGTCTGTAGTCTGACAGTTTACAATTGGAAAGTACGGAGCAAGCTCCGGGTCAGAGGAGGTTGAAAGTAAGGACGAGGGAAGGAAATATGGAAAAAAAAAAATACATCACGTACTAATTTTGATGAAGGCTATTTCATATAAAATTATTTTTTTTGACACTTAAAATACAATATAGCACCCTCCTAAAAAAACTCGGAATATATATATATAAATATTTTTTTAAAACTCGAAATATGATATAACACCGTATTGTTTGAGTATAATTTATTATTTTCTTTTATTTTTGACTGGTAATTTATTATTTTCATATATTAAGTAAGTTTAGAATAAATGTATAGTATACATAGGATGTCATCTTAATATTGTATTTTGAGTGTTCAAATAATACTTTTTAAAATTGTAAAACGTTGGTATTACAATTTTTGTTTCGAATGATGTTGTGTTTGAGGACTCCTGCGTGGCAACCGAAGATTTTGTATCTGACCCCAATTTAAATTAAAAAAATAAAATAAAATCAGAATAAGACGCACTAAATTATTTTGCCAAAAAGCTAGGGAGTACTACAATATAACACGGCTGACGATTCTTATGAAGACAGCTCTCAATATACTTTACGGAATCTCACGCCTATACAAAACGTTAAATCACGCAAAATATATATATATATATATATATATATATATATATATATTGAAGCTTTATAGAGAAATTTAACCAAAAAAACCTCTATAGAAAAGAAGAAAAAAAGTGTTTTAACCGTACGACTTGAAATGACATCGTTAACAAAGTTTAATCAGAGGTCAGAACAGCAACTACTTTAGAAGTGGTCAATGATGATGATGATATGATAGTAACAGTTTTTCAGGTTTATTCTTGTGACACATGCAAGTAGGTTGTGATTTTTATTTTAAAATTTTCACATCCCTCAGCAATCGCATCCTATTTGATTATTTTTTAAAAATTTAACTTTTAACAATCTTTGAATCGCAAGACTATAGCTGCTTTATAATATAAAAAAAAACCAGAAGGTGTGTTTGATACATGAAAGTTAAGGAGTTACTAATTTTGGACGGCAATGCCATTTTAAACCAAAAATAGAATTGCATACATTGAAGATGTTATCTATTAGATTTCAGGTTTTCACCTTTTGTATTTTAAAGAAGGTTTATGCTAACGAGTGTCCTTAGGGTACACTTTAAGGAATTAAGAAAAATAAGTTTCTATTGAAAAACTAAGGGTTTGTTTGCTTTGTTTTCGGTTTTCTGTTTTCATTTCCTGTTTTCATAAATAATTACAAAATTGCCACCTTGTTTTTATTCTGTTTCCTATTTCCAAATATTTATACAGGAAACAGTGAAAACAACAAAAATTGTTTTGTGTTTCCTGTACAGATTTTTGAAAACAAGAAACATAATGAAAATAAAGTGGTAATTTTGTAATTATTTCTGAAAACAGGAAATAAAAATAGGAAACTGGAAACAAAGCAAACATGTCCTAAATATTTCACCTTTTCAAATATTAAATACATCAATTCCCCATGAAACATTTCTTTTCTTAGTTCCTTAACGAATGCACTTAGAGCATCTCCAGTGCAGGTCGCTTATGGGTTGTTTACCCATAAGCAACCGTTGCTTATCATATTTTACCATTGGAGTTGTATATGTGATTGCTTAAAATTTAGCAAAGTTGCTTATATAAGCAACTCTTCCTTGGGTTGCTTATCTACTAAAAAACATCATTTTTAAAAGATTCAAGCCAAGATTAATTGAATGAAAATAAAATAAATTTAATAGCAAATAAAAAAGAATGAAAAATTGGGTTGCTTATTGTATGTAGCATTGGAGTGAAAATGAATGAGTTGATTAAATGTGATGTGGCACAGTGAGGTCCACAATGGGGCCCACTTAAGCAACTAAAATGAGTTGTTTACCATTTAACATTAGAGATGCTCTTAGGACACTCGTTAGCATTCTTCTTTAAAGAAAATGGTTTTTGTTCAAGATTCATTATTGGTTAAGACGGCAAACGCAGCTGATTCATTTCTTATTATTTTGGACCTCAACTGCTCTTGCTCACATCATATCCTTCTATATATTTCTGAATTCCCTCAGCTACACATATCATATCCCTCTTCGAGCACAAAGCAGCTTTCGTTAACGAATCAACATATCTAATTTGGGGTGTTATTAATTGTAATGTTTGGCTGGCCGTGGCACTAAAAAAATCAAAATGGAATGGAAATATGTGATGATGGTCCATGTCACGGAAGGCCATATTCTTCTGTACCTGGTCACTTATATATATATATAATTGATCAATAGGAGACCGGACATAGTGATTATTTGGTGTCTGAGGAGACCTGCAATCCATAGACCTTACTAGTATCTAATTCCTATCAAGCACTAGTTCCAAGTCGTCGTGGAAAGCCAATATTGGTTTTTCTTGGATAAATGTTCCACACTTGACACTTCCACGAACCACCACAAAGGAAAATAAAATAAAAAAAAAGGGGAGAAAACACATATATAAAAGGGAGGTATGTTATATGAACATTCAAGATGGACACCTAAGAATATGTGTGTTAATAGTGTACTTATATTTACATAATTATCATTTTGACTATTTACACAATTGTCATTATGTCTACGATGTCCAAAAAAAAAAGATGTCCTAAATAGGTGTTAAAATATGATTAGTGTATAAAAGGTGTGTGATAGTGATTTCCGGGAGACCATGCAGTTGCAAAGACTTATCAAGTTTGACATCACATATTCACATTAACGTCATATTTTTTTTTTGTAATTACATTAACGTACCTTTGGACATACTCATTCATTTAAAAAAAAAAAAAATCTAACTGGTACCTTTGGACACTAGTTAAAGATCATTAAAAAAAAAAAGTAATTTTTTTTATTGGGATTTAGTGTATCTTATATTGTAGAGTGTGATAAACTTAATTTTTTAATGAGATTTTTCTCTTTTTTTTTTCCCTTAAGAGTCATGCTAACACTGTTTTTTTTTTTGTAACAAAAAAAAAATTCAGTGCCCTAAGGGTTAGCATGACCATTAAAAAAAAGTTTGTCTTGCAAAAATTAAACAGATGGCACAAGAATTTGTATTAACTAATAGGTGTAAAACTTTGAAATTTATATGTAAATTTGTTTTTAAAATGTTAATATAAATTTACCATTAATTAGCGACACTTTGAAGTCACATTCAAGATTACAAGAGTGTAACAGACGTTAAAGACAATTTGAGGAGTAGGAGTATTACTCAAAACCCACACAATAAGATCAGATAATCTATAATATATTAAGATCGTAGAGTGATTTCTACTGTACATCTGACATAGCATAGAATCCATAATTTAGGGAGGTTTACTTACTTTTTTATTATACATTTGCTTTTGATTTTTATAATTATAATTTGTTTGTTTTGTTTTTTCGGTTGCTTAAGTGGATGGAACACATTCATGTGGATTAGACATTGATACGAGGATAGCCGGTCAACCATCATGCCTTCAAACGGTGGGGAAAAAATGTACACCGGGGATGTAAATGGGTAGGATCCGGGTATGGTACTATATAATATCCGTCCTTATATTTGTGTTTGAAAAAATTACTCATACCCGGATCTGTATTCTTATGGGTAGCAAATTTAGTATTCTTACTCATATCCTCTGGGTACCTAAATACCCATGCCCGCACCCGTTACCCACACTTTAACAATAAAAAACAATAAATAACAAAAGAAAGTTATAACAATTGAAAAACGATTCAAAGGTCTTTTAAATATACTAATAAATATTACAAATCAAAATATTTAGATAAATAAAAACATCCAAAAAGGAAATATAGATAGAACTAGGTTTAAAAAGTTAAGAATCTTTAAATTAATTTTGGTTTTAAATTTTGTATTGTACTTAAAATTAGATATATTAGTAATATAAATAAATAAATAATTATATATACATATATATATATATATATGTGCGAGTATGGGGCGAGGTGGGTACCATAGTACCCGTACCGCACCCATTCAAATTTGTAGGTAATTATTCATACCCGAACTTATCCATTGTATGGATAATTACCCTACTTATTGTGGTTAATTTTTACGGGTACCCAATTGATAGAGTACAAATTGCCATCCCTAATAGATACGGATAGAAATGCATTTTCTTACCCCTTGTTTTTTTTTTTTTTTTTTATAACAAGTTTCTTACTTTATTATTGTACTTTTTTTATAAAAAAAAATAAAAATAGATACATTTGAGTGTTGGACACGTTCGGTTACCATTACCAACACTCAAGGACCATTTACCATTTCTGCTCTGGTTTGCTTCTCTAGGAAGGACGACGGTTTGAACACCTCGAGGGCCCCTCTTCTTCTCGTCTTTGCACTTTTGGGCTTCGACTTCTTCGTCACGGAACCACCATTTGGGGCCGAATTTAGGGTGCGGAGGGGGCTTGCAGTCGACGAGGCCGAAGGAGGAGTCATTGTCGTCGGCGTTGGAAGGGAAAGAGTCGTCGCTGGTGAGGTCGAATAGCATGAATTCCTTTTGTATACCGTAATATAAGGTATTGTTCTATGAACCAAGACACAGGTCAACCTTGCCATTAGATATATCTATTGGTGCAAATTTTTTGAGAGATTCTCTACCAATTTTATTTTTTTTAAAGATTGACAATCAAGTGATTTTAGGGGCAACCATTCCATTTGAAGGAATCTTGAAGGGCGTTCCCTTCCCTATGTCAAGCTCTACGTCAAATCAGGGTCCTATTTCTCAATAAACCCTTGGCTTTCTTTTTCTCTTTACCTCCTCCTTCAATTGCTGCTACTAATTTCTCTACAACAAATGGGTTAACCAAATAGCCTAAAGCTTCTGTCGTGGGTTGTGTTTTTTATTTAATGGGCTGTGACAAAATAGGTTAAGGCTATGGTGCACCACCCACTAAATGGTGCAGTGGTGCACCACCCAAGTGGCATAATCTGATTGGTTCAGGTTGCCACTTGGGTAATTTGGACTTTTCAATGGTAAACTCTATTGTGCAACCTCCCAAAAGTGATGTATGGTGCACAAGCAATCAGAGACATTAATTGAATTTTGTTAATTAGTCAATAGTCAAAGTGTTGATTAAATACATTAAGTTTTTTTTAGTAAAAAAAAATATTCAGTTTTTTTTTTATAAAAAAAAATCTTGAAATCCTTAGTTTCGTAATTTCCCCCTCACACACCACCCTCGTCGACTCCGTCGAGTGACCCACCACATCTCTGCCTCGCGCGGATCTGCTCTCTGTTAGCTCGTCGTACCACCACAGCTTGTTGAGCCTCGCCGTTGGTCGCCGGAGAAGGGAAGCCAGGACGGCGGCGGAGGATGATGCAGCTGAGATGGAGCCGGAGGAAGCGGGTCTAGAACTGTGTTTTTCCCGAAAGAGGCGTTGGGGAAGGGGAGATCCGGATCCGAGTCGACGACGAAGATGCCAGCATGGGGGATTGGACCTGTGTTTGCTCGATCTGGATCTTGATGACAACGAAGCGGATCTGGATCTGTTTTGCTCGATATGTAGTGGTGGCGTCGGTGGGGGTACGACGGTGGTGCTCGATTTGTGTTTACTCGCGATGAAGATGCCGACTCGGAGCTCGTCGACGGCGGCAGCGTCGTGCTTTGAGCTGGAGGAGGTCACTTAGTTTACGGTCTTGGGAGTTTGGTCCCACCCAGTTGTTGCCCATTCAAAATTTGGAATATCTCAGAAACTTTTCATCCCAATCGCTCATGCTGATGGAGCTATTCTGCTCCACTTCATACCCTAGGCATCCTTTTTTCGTTGGTTCATTGAAATGGGTAGATGGTGGTTGCTGCCACTGCCGGCAACGGGCGGAGATCGGAGTCACATGTATATTCTTGCCGGTCGGATACGAATGGTGAGATCTGGTCGTTGTTGGACCGTCACATGGTTGTTCGGGTATTGTTTGTGGAACCCAGATGTTGAGATAAATTGATGCAAAGGGATTAGGGTTCGTTCATAGGGGGAAAGGCATCCAAACATTTTTAATAATTTTTTATTTTATTTTTTTGACTCAAAATAATTTTTTTAATGCTTTTTTTATTAAATGTTGAAAAATTAATCTATGACACGTGACATAATGGATGGTTAAGATTGCTTTCATTAAGGTGCACTCATGTATCACTATTTGGCAGGATGTACCTTAGGCCACACCCATACTTTGACCAGGAAAATAACATTTGACAAAGAAAAGTCTACCATACCCAAGTGGCAATCTGGACGGTCCAGATTAAGCCACTTGGGTGGTGTACCACTGCTCCACTCAGGAGGGTGGTGCACCGAAGACGAAACCGACAAAATAAGGTTGATATGGGTTGTGTTTTTTTTTTTTTTGTTAATGTACATTGACTTGGCTTTGCTTTTTGTTTTCTTCTCGGGCAAGGTTTTGGCTACAACGATATTTTTTTATGAAGTTCATTGTCAGTGACACCTACTTGATTTACTGAATACCTTTTTTAGCTAATTTTACAATTTTATATAAAGTTAGAATAAGTCTAATTACATATTTTCTGATGGTTTAGTCCTGTCCCTCCAATAACTATTGTGCTTCCTCTATCTCTTATACTTCTCCTCTCTCTTATTAAGGAAGCTTTTGAGGACTGGGTAAGAATGCTATTTACTCCCTTGCACATTGCTTTATTTTTTATGTTTTACTTAAATATTTGGGGCAAGGGGATTAAAATTTCATCTTTCTGATTGAAATTGTATAGGAAATTCCAACTAGGGTTTTGTTAAGGAAAGAAATTGGGGTAAGCAACTCTTCCATTCGTCTCTTCCTCGCTTTTGAAGGATCTACTCTTTTTACTCCTCTTCTCCTATTTTTTTAGACTATAAGAAAGAGGCTTCAAGGAGAACTACAGAAGTTCTCCCACCATTTTAGACAGCTAAGTTTGATCAATTTTAAGGTAAGGGTTTCAAAATCCAAATCTTGCTAATTTCTGAGGTTTGAGTTATACAGTTTGTCTTAATCTCTATTTGGGGACATGAACTGGTGAGAGTTATACACTTTGGATGTACTTTTTCAGTGTGGTTTTCAAACTAATCCAAATTGTTTTAGAGTGGGTTCTCATTACTTTTATTGTGGACCCAAAGTAAATATGAGGTTGAGGATAAGTGTTAATTGCTTCGTATAGGTAATTGGAATGGAAACATGGTATCAGTCACATGAATAACTAGATGTAATTGAATAACCAGTTTTGTTTACATTAGAATAGGAAGTAGAATGATGAACATATTAAAACAATTTAATAGCTATCGACTATATATATGCCACTTCTGTTACCATTTGAATTTACAGTGTTGTACTTGGATTACTAGGGTTTTCAGAAAGTCTGTTTTGTTTTTTATGCCTTCAGAGTCATTAATTTATTAATTTTTCTTATTGTAGGTTTGATAGTGGACGTATCTTAAAATTATGACAAGTTTACAATGGTTAATTGGAGATACTGGACAGCCCAAAAAGATAGCAAGCGTGCCTATTCATCTCAATATATATATTCTTAGAAATTGAGGTTGCAGCTCTGATAAGCTTTCATTGGCAAATTTATAATTTTGTGAATAAGAGTGGTCAGAATGTGTTCCTGATTTGTCCATGTTTTCAGACAGTCCATAACTTGCATCTTGGGATTCGAGATTCTAGGTAGAGAGTGAATAGTCCATTGTATCTGAGCTTGAGCTAGCATGCTGGGTTTGTTTAATAGAGAAGAAAGAATAAAGAAGTATAGTTTCCATAATCTTAAATTTTCATTTCTTTGTTGAGTTATTTCTCTGTCAAATGTTTTAACTAGATAAATGACTTTCTTATTGTAGAATAATGATGGATCATAGAAAATCTCAGCAGACAGCTTGAAGAATATGTATAGATCATTTGTGACTGATTATCCAATTGTGTTCATTTGAGGATCCCTTTAATCAGGATGACTGGGAGCACTAAGCAAAGTTAATCGCTGATATTGGCCAGCAAGTGCAGATTGTTGGTGATGATCTCACATCTCCAACCCAAAGGTATGCTTTATTAAATTTAAATTTGTGCTTTATATTCCACAAACAATTCATTCTTTTGACATTGTCAATTGTTGGCTCTGTAGCATGTGGAGAAAGCAATCAAGGGGAATACTTGCAATGCCCTTTTTTATTGAAGGTAAAGTAAATTAACTTTTGCCTTATTTTTATTTTCTAGAGGATGTAGAGTTCCCTTATTTATCTATTTTTAATCTGGAAATACTCTATCAATTTTGAAGAGTCAAGTCTCATTTATTATTATTTATTTGTTAGGTGAATCAAATTGGCAATATAACTGAAAGTTTTGAACATGTGAAAATGTCAGCGAGCTGTAGTTAGTTATTTTATCTTTTTTTTTTCTCTCCAGAGGACGAATTTTTATCTTTACCTGTCATCGACCTTCATGGCTTTATTTTAAATTTACTTATTAATATGTTTGTTATTATGGTCTACAACGAATCCTTCAGATTGTGCAGTTATGGTTTTACACTGAACTTTTTCAATATGAGTTGGTTACATGGAAAATGATATTGTAAAATTATTTCAAAATATCACACATAACCTGTGCGTAGCAGGTTTAGAATCACTTACACAATTTTTAATTCTTTTCCATACTATATAATTTTCATTAGTTCCCCATTAACAGAGAGGATACATGTGATGAGTTTTGGTACGTTGTGCATTTATTCTTCATTTCTGAAGACAACTGTTCTGTACATTTCTATTAGCATGCTATCTCATTTTCAATTAGCATTTTCTATTTTTATTTAAATGCTTATTTTCCTGTTTCAAAGATCATTTAACATTACATCTCTGTTTGTACATTTGTACACATCTTTGTTTTGGGCAAGAAGAAAGATTAGGAGGTTATCTCACAGACCATGTTTGGGCAATAAGAACTTATTTGTACACATCTTTGTTTTGATGTGAATCAGTGTCATGTATAGTTTCTCACAGGCTAATAGTTTTTTTTTTTTTAATTATTTGCTTAATATTTGTTGCCATTGTTCTCTTTGCCAATATAAAGGAATGCATGAAACATAAATATAGATTGAACTTGCTTCGATAATAATTTTCCAATAGTTGTGATACCATAAGACAACTTCTTGAATGAGTATATCCATGTATACATAGAATTGTAGATAAATTAATTTGTATAAGGCATTCTAACAAAAAGAAGCATATTTAGTTCCTCACAACTCCCAAGTTAAAAGCAACAGTGCACCAGATTGCTACAAGATGTAAAACCTTTTTCACTTGCCTTTTCATATTTCATTATTAATGTGTCTATTTATGTGCAGATGTGATATTGTGCGTGTTTGGTCTTTGTTTTACTTTGGGTGTTCTAACTGAGAAGTTTGGAAGAAGAGCGTGGGTAATATGAAGGTATGTATTGTAATAAGAAATAGCAGCAAGTGATTAATTCCTCACACAACAAATAACCTCACAATCTTTAAGTTCTTAACCACTAATGTTTATTTATAGACAGATGGCAACATTGGCTTCTTATTTTGGCCTAGGGCAACAAAATTACAGGTATGCTAACCATTTTTAAGTTCTGACTATAGTGCTCAATGCTCATTTTTTGCTCTGCTAAAATTATAGGGTTGATGGTTTTGGTTGTTGGGCTTGGCTCTGTGGAACATTATATTGTATCTGTCATTTTCAATTCCTTTTCAACATGAGGATTGTAAGACATTTTTGTTGTTCAAGGAGAGTGTTTGACTTGGTAGTGTTTTTTTCAAAGGCTTTGTGATTGTACCTGTTTTATCTTGTTCATTTGTTGCTCCGCTTCAGTGGTTCCAGGGTGGGATCACCAACATTTGTTATAATTGCTTGGAAAGAAATGTTGAAGTTGGACTTGGTGACATAATTTCCATTTACTGGGAAAGGAACGAACCTGGTGTTGATGATACTCACACTTAGCTTCTCCGTCAAGTTTACACTTAGCTTCTCCGTCAAGTTTTTCAGGTTACTTCTAATTTATGGTTTTCCTCTGGCTGTCTCTCTATTGTTTAGTTCAAAGTTATTAAAAACTTAAAACCAAATATTTCTTGGTTTGGTTTTGGGGCTCTCAAATTTCAATATTTTTTTAAAAAAATAAACCTCAAAGGAAGTGTTATATATTTCTAAATTTCTCTCTTTCCAATCGATAGCTGTTAGTTGGTTTTTTAACTTGCATTACATGTCTTTTTTTGTGTTTTTAATTTGTTCTTTATTTATTATTTCGGGCTCTACTTTACAAAGGTGCAGTTGGGTACTCCACCAGTGGAATTCTGTTTGAAGATTGACACAGGCAGTGATGTTTTCTGAGTTATTGCAGCTCCTGCAATAAAATTTGTTAGACTCACTGCTAGTTTGTGATTGGTGTTTTTTTTTTTTTTTTTTTTGGTAGTGTGGCCTTTGAGATAAAGTCTATGAATAAGGTTTTGAGGTCCGAATTGGATCAGGACAAATAAATCCCAAACTTGGAATACTAGACACCTTTAACATCTGTTTAAGCTACACTTTAATTTTTCTCTTCCATTGCACTGAGGATTTTATGATGTCAGGCAAAGTTTTGGTTAGGCGCATTCAAAGAGAATTGTTGTGGCTAAAAAGGTAATATGCTCAATGGATTGGATCCGATGTATGATGATCATGGATTTTTTTATTTTTTATTTTATTTTTACATTTTTTTTCGATTTTGTGGTTTCAAATCTTTTGTTCAGTGTTGAATTGATGTGTGTATGCTTTTTTCCCCTCTGTTCATTGGTTGCTACGATGACAAGATGCACAAAGCATGTTATGAAGCTGAGCTTTTTTGCTTTGATATGGATAAGATTTGATGAAGGTGGAATAATTGATGGCATCAAGGTATATTGTTTCCTCAAGTACTTTTTTTTTAAACTTTAGTTTGCATTATTGAGTTTTTATTTTTTCCCGTTATATATTTATTTTGGTGCTGGGGGTTATTAAACTTCGTTGGACTTTAATTTGGTTTTTTTTAATATATATTTTTGTCTTTGTGCTTTACTTCAGGTGGCCAAAGAGAAAATAAGTGCTTTGAAGATGCGTATCTTGAAATGAAGGAGCAGGTTACGGCCAAAATCTAACATTGGGAGAAATTTTTTGTTTCAATGTGACATCGAATGTTGAAGACTTGAAGTTATGATGAATACTAAGATACATGTGATCACAGGCAATGAATCATTTACTTTAGGATAATGTTTACTTACATTGTAAATCTACTGATTTGTGAACCTCCATCCATCTCATAAAAAGTTTGAAAATGGTTCTATGCAATGGAAGGTTCCTCTAAAACTTAAGTTTTCTTCTAAAATGAGAAAATAAGTTTGCATATATGCCTTTGATTTAAGTTCCAATTAAATAGGTGTGAAGTTACCTTAGTATTGTAAACCAAAAAAAAAAAGAAAAAGAAAAAGAAGCTACCTTAGTATTAGATAGTGTATTGCAACTTGGTGATTTCTTTGTGTGGTCTGCTACTCCTATTTTTCAGAAGCTACGTAAAGATGTTAATGATAGATGATAACTAGACTATTATATGCCCCTTTTAAGCATTTTAATTTAATGTAGGTATTGGTATATTAATTATGACAACACATGAATTTATTTGCATAAGTGAAGTTGTAAAATCAATGTGTTGGGAATTTGTCTCTATCACCAAGGACAATCTTAATGGAGTTGGTATAGCTGTATACAAGAAGCTAACATCTAATGAGTGTTGTGATTTTTATTTTATTTTTTCAGTTTGTAAAGGCAAACACAAAACTTACTACTAGTACTACTTATGGATTTTGTATAGCTTCTATTTGGTGTGTAATAGAGGTGACCTACTGCAGGATGATATCACCACTGTGAAACTCAATCTTCGATTTTTTCTATTTGACTGGAACCTGGAAGTTAGAAATTTATTTCCTTACAACTATTACATTGTTAATAAATATTGTCTCCATGTTACTCCATTTTATGATTTAGCAACATCACAATAAAAAGAAGAAATGAATATAGTGTAGAAATATTTTTTTTACCTAAAATCGAATATATTGTGACATGCTCTTTCTTAACTACAAATATTTTTGGGCTATAAA
Organism: Echinosophora koreensis; assembly: GCA_035048595.1. Lineage (NCBI taxonomy): Eukaryota > Viridiplantae > Streptophyta > Magnoliopsida > Fabales > Fabaceae > Echinosophora > Echinosophora koreensis. The sequence continues at coordinate 5,051,701 of JAPCYP010000001.1, read as the reverse complement.
TGTTTAATTTTATATTATAGTGTAAAAGCAATATGCCATTTTTGTCAAAAAAAGAAAAGAAAAAAGAAAACAATATGCCATTAGTGTATTACTATTAATTCTTTGAAAAGTTGTCGTCTATGATTATATATTTTTATGATTTCCATTTTTTTTAATGAAAATTTGAATAAAAAATAAATTTAATTCTTACTTATTTAATGAGTTTTCCATTTAATGAAAATTACCCGTGCATTTGCACGGGTCCGTAACACTAGTTATATTGAAAGTTCTAGTGTCAGCATTAGAAATTTCATAATGATTTTTGGATCAATATGCGAGGTTGAACATGATTCTTCAGTTAATCAATTGATGATGTACTCCCTCCAGTTACTATTATAAGCAAAAATTGAATAAAACACACATATTAAAGTGGTTGGTTGATTTCATTTAAAAGAGTCATTGGAATAAAAAATTAAGTTTGTTACCTAAATTACTTTTCCTTTTATTTATTAAGCTTGTGTTGTTGAGAATAAAAGGAGTCATTGGAAAACAAACTTTATATTAAATGAAGGGTATTTTGAGAATAACTTCATTAAATAGGAAGGACATAGTTGAAATTTGCTTATATTTTGGAACAAAAAAATTAAAATTTTTTTGCTTATATTGTTGACCGGAGGGAGTATATCTCTAGCTCCAACATTTGGACTTCCATGTGATTCAGCATATTATTCTTTTACATAAAATAAAAAGGAAGAAATGCATAATATTTTTTAGGAAAATGCTAACCAGTGCCTTAATTGGTTAAGAAATCAAGAATATAAATTTTTTATTGGGAGTTGTTGTATTTAAGACTTTGAAGAGTTATACACTTGTATTTCCAATGAAATTTTTCTGTTTTTGGTATCATTAACTAATGTCTTTAGGACACTGATTACAGGGCCGTCCCAACACTTTTGGAGGCCTAAAGCGAACTCTAAAGTGAGGCCTTTTAAAGAAAATAATAAAAAATTAATAAAGATTATTATATTTTTATTTAATGTTTATCTTTCGTGCTTTTTGAGATAAAAATCATTTATTAAATTATTGTAGTCGATTTCATTTAACAAATCTTTTTCAATCGATAATAAAGCTAATCCATTTAATCTTTGTTGAGATGTTGTCGATCTTAGATAAGATTTTATTAATTTTAGTTTTGAAAAACTTCTTTCTGCCGAGGCAACGCTTACGAGAATCGTTAACATTATTCTATAAGCGATATATGTATTTGGAAAAGAATCAAGCCTTATTATATAATTAAGTATGTCAATTGGTGTATTATTTTTCACTTGTATAATTTCTCTTAAAATTTTTAATTCTGTAAATAAATCTAATCCATCAATATCAGAGTTGTCATTATGTTTTAATGAACGTTCAAGGTTAAGACAATTTTTTTTTAAATTTTCATCATCCAATGACCTTAATTTCTCAATACTAAATAGAAAACCAAAAATATCTTGATACATTTTAAATTGTTCAAATCTACTTTAAAATGAGGTGATTGCTTTATCTATTATGTACAAGAAGTAATCAACTTTAAATGATTCTTCGGGAGATTTTACAACTTCACTGTTAATAATCTCATCAAATTGTTTCTTTCTACGAATAATACGTTTTTCATGGAACTTTAGTTTTATATTCATTTCTATAGCAATTTCTTTGGCAGAAATTAAAGCATTTTCAAAACAATCTTTCCTATATTTTTCAAAAATTGAAATAAGACCTTTCAATTGTTGTATAGCAACATCGATACACATATCCTTTAATTGCATATTTTTACTAACTGAGTTTATTGCAAACAATATCTCATACCAAATAGTCATGCCTGATAAAAACTCAAAATTTTCAAGCTCATAAGTTGCTAAACAATCAGCTTCACTTTTTATTTTAGGTTCGTTATTAACTTCAACTAATTTCAATAAAGCATCTCTTATCTGTGATGTTTAAAATCTTAAAGCTTTTACACTTTCAATACGACTTTCCCAACGTGTTTGTGACAATGATTTAAGAGTTAGGCTAGGGATATAATATTGTAAAATGTTCCATCTTTTAGTAGATGAAAAAAATATGGTATATATACATTGTAAAAAAAAATTATTAAAAGGTAGTAAAAAAAAAATATTGGAAGCCTAAAGCCCTAGCTTCACCAGCTTCACCCTTGGGTCGGCCCTGACTGATTAGCATGACCTTTTTTTTTAAAGGATTTTAATTTGTTTTGACAGCATGGAGCAGCGATGCAACAACTGATACAACAAAAACGAGAATCTTTGACAATGGGTCTGTCTATGCATTTTATCAAATATTTTTTTTTTACTTTAGTAAGGATGAAAAAAATAAATTTATTTTATATTTAAAATAACTTACAATTAAATGAGAAAGCATTTACCAAGTGCCAGGAATCACGACTGCTGGTGAGCTGAATAAGTGCTCAATGTTTGCTCTGAAATCCTAAATGATGCCCAAAGGAAGGCACTGTTCAGTTTCTTTTTAAATTATACTGTTTATTAAAAAGAAAAAAACTGTATTATCTTCATCATGATGCATATTTTACCAACATATCCTTTTACAAATCAATTAAAGAATGAGATGGAAATTTATAAGAGGTTGAATTCTAGGTGATTCAGACATGTGTAAAGAAAAATTGAAGAAATACCAATAAAGAGTAAAGGCTTGATTATTATTATTATTATTACATTAATTTTAATTCAACTATGGATAAAGGTCAAATGGCTGACTTGGCCCTCATATGTCAGGATAATATGAGTTAGAAGGATTGCTTAAATATGTTGATAATGTTATTGTTACTGAAATAATGTTATTGCTTATACATTGCTTATCCCCACAAGTTTTGCCTCTATGTCGAAATTATGAGACTAATCCTCGTCAGCTGTTTAGAGTAGATAATTAATCATTGGTTTTCGTAACCTTCTAACTAGAGTATTTGTCATTAGAATCCGAACTTGCATTCTCCTCCTTATGGGATCGAAATGTTTACTACTTGAGCAGCTTTTGGTAGGTTTATTGTGGATGACTCTTTGTCATCTTGGAATTTGTCACTTTTTTTCTTCTTTTTTTTTAAGAAAAGAATCTTTTAATTTGTTTTTACATAAAAAAATACACTTCAAACAAATCTTTCTTTTAGTCAGAGATATTCACGGATCAGTTTGGTTCGGATTCGTAAAGAAAAAATCCAAACCAGGCAAAATCAATTGGTTCGGTTAGGATCGAACCTAAAAATTCTAAAATATATAAATATTAAAATATAATAATTAATTTGATTCCAGATTAAACTCGAGAACCGAATTGATCATCACCGGGATTGATTTGGTTTGGTTCAAATCTGATCACCAAAAAAATTAACCAACATAATTGGTCCATCTCTAATTTTTAGGTTAATTAGATCGATCCAAATCAATGAACACCCTTACGTGTAATTGCCTTGTGATTTACTTACGTACTTTAAATCTAATTTTATTGTAGTTGATTATCTACTCATAGCGTCAACAACCATGAAAATTTGCTGAAAGAACCTCCTGAATGTATCTCTGAATTATTGAATTCATATTTAATTTAATAATATACGAGTTAACATTTGAAATAAAAAAAATAACTATACAAAATGTCTAAAAAATCTTGGATTAAGATTGATATATACAGTTATAAGATTGATATTCCTTGACAAGTAGTGGATAGCCGAAGAGAGCTGGAAAGATAGTCGGTCAGTAAGATAATGAACCTGGATTTATGTTTCGGCTAAAATATAAACATCAATGTAATGTATAGTACTGCTGACATCATCGAATATATGAAAATCATTGACACGTTTGAATTTCAAGTAAACAAGAGTACTATCAAAATCATGTTTTAACAATCCATATAAAAAATATTAACTCAACAATCAAACTTGATGCAGATTTCCAACAATCAATTTAAAAATAGTGGTGCATCCCCCTTAGCTATGTTGGGTTATATCATATATAGAATTATTCAAACATATATTAAACTTTGTCTACCAAAAAAAAAAAAACTTAATTTAAACATTGCGTTCGTAGTCTTGCAGTTGCACCATTAAAATTTTAAAAAAAGATTTGTTGCATTTCAAGGACAATCGGGCATGCAAATTTGAGTAGTGGGCTCTCCACAAGGACCAAAGCATCACATCATGTCTCAATCTTGCAACATGCTACTGCTACCAATACAATGATGATGGCCCACACGTTACCCCTTTGATTATTTGATGCTCAATTTATTGTTCTTCTTCAATGGCAATCGATTGCTTTTGGATTATGGTGTTCACTGAGATTAGGATTTCACATAACATGGTACACCCAGTATACCCACCCACTACTCACACAACCACATGCGTAAATTGTGGGTGGTACTATCAAAGATTCAGCGTGTTCTGCTTAAACTTAAAGCGCTCAATGTGAATATCTTAAAAATAATCGATTTTTTTTTACCTCTATAATACTAGTCTATAATACTAGTCTAAATTTTACTGTGTTTCACTTTCACAATTAAATTAACATATCCAATATTGATAGAAAATAAAAAATGTTATCTTAGGATTTAGTTAGTTAGATTTATTTTAAATTCACCTCATTTTATCTTCAGTGATTTTTTTTTTGTTATGTATCTTTAGTAATATTTTATCTAATAATAATTTCCTTTGTTTAATATCTTTTATGACCTAACTCTTTTTTTTATGCACCAAGGATATCCTCAAGCTAATAGTCAAAAACTAGTTCTTTTCGAGATGTAGAGATTATCAAAGTGAGTTTTATATCTTCCCACAAAACCATTTTTTCATACGCACAATAGGAATCGAACCATTGATCATGCTTAAGGACCTAATTCACGCTTTAGTTATTAGAATGTCTTAACTTAAGGATTATCAGTGTTCACTTGATTTGATTTGGTTTTTTGAAATATATTTCTATCCTATAGATAAGAGACTAATCTTCTAGGGTATTGGCTAGCGTCAAAATGGAGAACTCTCCCAATACTATTTCGAGTTCATTGAGTTGATACAAATTAAAACACATCTTTTAAGGATGACATACATCCTTTCTACCTTCACCTCCTCTAATATGTTTTTAACGAATTTTGAACTTTTACCATGCAATTACGCTATGCATCGTTTGGATCAAGGGAAGTGGGGAAGAGGGAAGTGAGGGAGATGAAAGTGGAAGATAAAAAAGGGACCTTGTCATTTGGATGAGGAATAAGAGAGGAGAGGAGATAAATGTTTTAAGTGCAACCCACAAAAAAAATAATCTTCCCAACTTTGAAGAGATTTTGACGGGAGAAGAGAAAAGTTAGTGAGAGGACATTTTTACCCTTTCATATTTTCAAAAAAGAGATAAAATTATTATTATTATTATTATTATTATCATCATCATCATCATCATCATCATCATCATCAAAAGGACAAAAATATTTTTATGCCAAACAATCTAAAAATTCACTCATTTTCTACTCATCTTCTATTCTCTGATTCTTTCCACCCTGCTTCTTTCCACATTCAAACATAGTTAAAGTCTATTCATACAGGAACTTAGAACTGCACTTGGTGAAATTTAGAATTATATATATTTTTGGCTTAATTGCAGTTTTGGTCCCTCAATTATTGGTCATGTGTGATTTTGGTTCCTTAAAGTATTTTTCGTGCACAGTTGGTCTCCATGTTTTTTCAATGTTGCAAATTTGGTCCTTCTGTTAATGTCTATCAATTTTTCAATGATCAACATAGAGGGACCATTCATCCAAGCATACGGAACCGCTTCTCCAAACGCATAGAACCTCTTTTTGAGCTTTTATGGTAAAGGGTCATGTGGTGGAACAAAAAAAATATCCCAGAAAGGAGGAACAAAACTAGTAAATAACAAAGAGGAACCGCTGAATCATGTTGAATCGGAGACGCGGAGGAGGGAGAACCTCAACCAAAGGTTGTGTGTGCTTAGAGGAGTGGTTCCTCTATGTTGATCATTGAAAAAATTGACATACATTTGTCAGAAGGACCAAATTTATAATATTGAAAAATAGGGGGACCAAATGTGCATGAAAAAAATTTAGGGACCAAAATTGCACATGACCAAAAATAGGGGTACCAAAACTGTAATTAAGCCTATATTTTTTATATATTAGTTTGATTAATGGTATTAATTATAAAAGTATTTTATTGTGATTCTGAGTTAACTTTATTAATTTCTTTTTTAATTTTATATTATTAAAATAATTAATAATAATATAAAAATATAATTAATTTTTTTTATTAAAAAGTGTATTAATGCAGGTATATATTATTGATTGTTGCTGGAGTTCGAGTAGTTATAAAAGCCGATACGTACTCACTCTTTGGACACCACCCGCATTCCCGTAATCATAAAATTCTCTAATACATAAACATGGGTGAGGCTCCGGAGGTGTTCTACATCAACGGCTTCCCAAAGTTTGGCCATGAAACTGTACAAAACGTCGCCAATGATTTTTCCTGGTTCGAGGAAGTGATCGATGATGATCTCAAATGGTCTTTTGCACTGAACAGGTTCGTTATTCCATTGCATTTTACTACCTCAAATTAATGTAAAGATGCCTCTTGAACAACCACGAAATACGATATCATTTTCATTATTTCAACTTCAGGTGTTTCGTTAATTTAATTACATCATTTTCAATATATAGTGTGCTACATAGAGGGATTAGCGATTACCAGGAGATCGCTCTCCTTGATACAAAGCGTTTTGGAAAGGTTTGATTGTAAGCTGCTATTTTAATTTCCTTTTCCTAATATGGACAAACCAATATAATTATTCTGTAACTCCCTTTTCAGTTCTACTGTTTAAGAGGAAAAGAGTTTTTATATATGTGACGATTATTTATGCTACATTATATTAGGCTTTGGTGATTGATGGGAAGATGCAGAGTGCTGAGATGGATGAATTCATCTATCATGAATGCTTGATTCATCCCCCTCTCTTATGTCACCCCAAGTAAGTTTCTATACGTCGGACGGCGTTAATTTTTTTATATATGAGTTATGATAAAAAAAATTATTCTATAGCCTAATTTTTTTATAAATATTTTATATTTTATATGTACAAAACTGTGTTTAATTAAAGTGAAAGTATAGATTTCCATAAAAGTGTATGGTTTGACTTTGAACTTTCATGTCATAATTTTAAAGAGAGACTCAATGTTTTAAAATGTGGTCGTGATTGCGGTTACGATTACGTAACATCGTTGCAGATAATTGCGAAAAAATGTGGTTACTGTTGCCGCAATTGCAGTTGCAATACTATTACAAAGATTGTCGAAATCATAACGTTGTGACCTCAATTGCGACCGTGGGCCTCATTTTGAAACAATGGAGAAGGTTTTAACTAGAGCTGAATATATGGACTTGGGTCCGCGGACAGTCCGCTTAACCCACAGTTCGTGCAGGCTTGGACTAGGTAAAATATGAGCCCATTTAAATACAAGTTTTTTTAGTCCGGTCCGTTTAACCTACGGATTAAATGGACTCGCGGACCAGTCTGCGGATCATGCATAAAAAGGAATTCCCTTGCCTGATCCGACCATGCATAAAAAGGAATTCCCTTGCATGCAATAAGTTTATAAGTGATAAATACATGCAGCAGAACAATGAAGAGAAGAATAAGCTCTCAGGACAAAAATAAAAAGTTCGCCTCATTTTATAGATTTACCGAAATTAGAAAATTGACTCAATTGGACCATTGTTACCATATCATGCATTTAGTATAGTATCATTATTATTTAAGCGTAGTCATTCTTCCACTTATCTAATGAACATGTGTAAATGCATTTAGGCAGAGAATTTTATGTTTTGTTTCATTAAATGACAGCAATTTCTCCTAATTATTACATGCTTGCTGAAAAGAGCTTCACATCAGAATTTCAACAAATTAACAATATATGGGGCTGAAAAGAAAATCATCACTGCACCACCAATACTTAAAACAAAATCTCATAAAAGGAAACACCACGTATATTTTCCGTTCTTTCACTCTTACGAGGCTACGAGCTTTGTTACCATAAACGATTGTAAAAAGATTGATGAATATATTAGTTCACTTTCTATTTCTAAGCAACAACTGAACACTCAAACCTCAATATCAAGTTCAACTTTGATATTTGTTATTAATGTTTGCCGGGGAAAAAATGACGATGAGTGCGGACCGGACACGGACCCAGTATTTCTAGGTCCATTTATAATGTGGACTTTTCCGGTCCGGTCCGTTTCAGTACGGACCAATGTGGACCGGAATTAAACGAACCGGACCTAAATGATCGGACCGGTCCGTATACCCAGCTCTAGTTTTAACTAATGACCACTTTCAACGCCAAATTGCATGAACAATTGCTAGCTCAAAGATAAAAAAAATTAAAAAAATTCACAACTATTTATATAAAAAAATTTAAAATGAAAATTGTTAGATAAGATTTTTTTAAATACAAATTCATAAGCAATCATAATTTTTCACTTTTTTTTTTCCCTCACAACTTCTTGTAAGTGTTGTTTGTATTACTCTTATTAAAGTTAGTAATTTTGTTTTTGCATAAGCAAAAATATTATTATATAGGTACAAGGAGTACCCAACTCATAAACAAAACAAAGTGATGAAGCAAGGAACATTTGTGCAAGAAAAAAACAGCGAACTAAACAAAACAGAACAGCAAAACCACGTACGTGCATTATTTACAAATAAACTTAGGAACGACCAAGTTCTAATGATGGCAAATTTTGAAGAAAACGCAGAAAAACTAAAGCTTGCAGTTTTAATTTTATTTTTGTTTGTTTGTTAAATTAAAGTGATATATGGGAATTTCGTAAATAAAAAAAAAAGTGATATATGGGAAGCACAATTTGCGTCTTCTTGGTCACCGTCATCATAAAATAATTCACATACAAAGCATGCGATATCTCTCCTTGAGATTCTCTGCACAAAATATATATTACACTAGATTACGCTTCTTGGTGTTCTCGATTGGGCTTTTTGAACTTGTCTTTGACCAATATGAAGAGACATGTGTTGCTCATGATTGTGGCAGCCCCAAAACAGTGTTTATAATGGGAGGAGGCGAAGGATCTGCTGCTAGGGAAGCCCTCAAGCACAAGTCAATGGAGAGAGTGGTCATGTGTGACATAGACAAGGTTATTACCACATCTAATATTGCTCTTTAATTAGCCGTAAATACAGCTATAAAACCTGATCTTAGGAATGATTAAGATGTTTTTTTTTTTTTTCATATTGAAAATCTAGTTAAGATGATATTCAGTCTGTCGTAAAAAAAAAAAAAGAAAGAAAGAAAGATATATTCAAAATAAATTAATTATTCAATATTCAAACGCCAATTCTTGCAGGAAGTGGTAGATTTCTGCAGAAAATACTTGATTGTAAATAGGGAGGCCTTCGCTCATAAGAAGCTCGACCTTGTCATCAATGATGCCAAGTAACTCATCTTTCCTTTGTTCTATGATTTTCTTTTTCTTTTTTGTTATTAGAGATTACCAAATGAGAGGTATTTTTTTTTCTCTCCTTATTTCATACATTGAATCGCATTCTTTTAAAAAGTATAAATTAAAGAGCATAATAATGAAATATGTAATGATAAAAAAAAATGTCACTAATTAATCAGTACTTAATTATTAAAAAGTGCCCTATTTGCAGTCTAATATAACTAATAAATTGATAAGAATTACGAACATATATAAAGACAACAATAAAATAAAGAATTTGATTCTATCAAATATTCTTCATTTCAATTTCCCTTTCCCTGTCCCCAACCACCTCTCTCAAACCCTATTGGTTATTAGGAGGTAATCTAAGGATCTCAACGAATCTAAACTAAGAAGAAAAAAAAGTCTATTTGAAGACAAGTAACTCATCTTTCTTTGACCACTTCTCTTTTGTTTTCTTGACCCTTTGAAAGCGAAGCCAAGAGGTCATCTCCCTCTGGTCAATTATTTTTATTCTTTGTGCAATATTCATTGTCAATATTTAGTCCTTTATCATTATTAAACAAATTTAACAAAGTCGCGACATTTATAGATTGAATAATCCGTTTACTGTAAAGCTCTAATCTTATATCAAACCTTCGAAACACAAAAGGTTTCACTCTCTCACCTTTATCATTCTTTTCGGCTGATTTCGTGGCGTTCCTTGCTTAATGAAGACAAAATTTCAACATGAATTTCGTTTTGTAGAGCTGAATTAGAGAAGAGAAACGAGAGGTTTGATATCATTGTTGGAGATTTGGCAGACCCGGTTGAAGGTGGGCCTTGCTATCAACTCTATACAAAATCGTTCTATGAGAATATCCTGAAGCCCAAGCTCAATGAGGATGGCATTTTTGTGACCCAGGTTAGATTATTAAAAGAGTGATGATATTTTTGCATATTATTTTTTGCTTAAATAAGTTTTGGATATATGCAAATAGGGGTCTTTTGGTTTTTTACTTCTAGGAAATTAAAATGCCGGCTTTGATCCTCTCAAAGTTAAAAACTATTGTTCAATATCTCTTTTTTGGTGATTTTTTTTTTGGGTGAAATTTGTTCAATATCTCTATGGTGAGTCAACAAACATTAAATGATAATGTGGCAAGACAAATGACATTGTAATTATTTTTTAACTATTTTTAAAAAATAAATAACTCTTTTTCCCACCACTCTATCCCTTTCCTTTCTCTACTTTCAAATAGCTTTCCTGATGACCATTGACTAACAACAGAGATGTTGACTTTGTTTTTGTTTTTGTTTTTTTTTTTTTAAACTTGACGAGGAAGAAAATTGAGAAAATTATTTTATAGAGACGGAAACCAAAATAACCACATTTGCAAGAACAAGAAACTTATTTAAGCCATTATTTTTTTAACATGATTTTATACTATTTCTTTTGTAGATGATAACATAACACACACTTTTCAAAACATATTCCCTGTATTTCTTTTTTCCTAATCAAAGCAGGTATAACTAAAAAGTGTTGGGAAATAAAATAGAGTACAAGAATCATTTTCCATATTAAGAATGTTCTTTATGTCCTAAGAAAATGTTATGTACCCACCCACTCAATAATAACGATGGACACATTATATTTATCATGTGCAGGCTGGACCGGCTGGTATATTGACACACAAGGAGGTGTTCACTTCAATATATAACACAATCAAACAGGTTTTTAAATGTAAGTCTGTCTAATTCAAACCATTTCTTCCGATCATTCAAATTCAGATAGTAATAGAAGAGTCAACAGGACACAAGGATATGGTACTATGGTTTTACTCCACATATGTTTTTCTTAATTATGTATAATATTCTTGTGATTGTTTCTTTGCAGATGTAATGGCATACACGACTCATGTACCGTCTTTTGCTGATACATGGGGATGGGTTATGGTAAGCAAAAAGAAATATTTGCTTGTGGGATTAGTCTCCTGTAAGCAGATGTGTAAAGTGAAGTGAGGAGGTAAGGGTGTATCCACACTTGATTATCTGAAGCGGATTGTGATCTCAATATGCTTCAATTAATTCAAATGAATACATCCTTACTTCCTCACTTTATACATTTGTACTCGCTTCAGAGGAGCTTTATCATTGCTTGTGTTGCTCAGTGCTACTTAGCTTGTATACGAGAATTTTTATGCTTTTAAAAAATACAGGCTTCAGACCAACCACTGTTCATTAGTGCTGAGGAAATGGACAAAAGAATCGAAGCAAGGATAAATGGTGAATTGCTCTATCTAGGTGGTGATTGGTTCCAATCATCTGCTATCATGAATAAGACTCTTTCACGATCGTGAGTACATTTCCTTAGCAATTCACATTGAAAACCCTTTCGAGACTTATGATTAACTAAATTACCTTTGCGCCGTCAAAACTATTGAATGAATAACTTCGATCATAATATCAAAATCCTCACTTCTTGACATCAAACTTATCGTTGTTTCAGGCTTCTCAATGAAACTCACGTGTACACGGAAGAAAATGCTAGATTCATTCCTGGACATGGTGTGGCTTATCGTCTCTGAGGTTTCAAACCATAGCTTGAAGATAAATTCTTGTATACTCATAAAGTATTGTACTGAGTCATGATTTGCAATCAAAATTAATGTGATCCGTTTCATCAATTTGATTATGTATATTTTAAGTTGAGTAAACACTCAATTTGATCCCTGAAATTGTGAAGTAGTATCAACCCGGTCCCTAAAATTGTTGAAATAAAACTGTAATTAACTTAGTCCCTCTGTCGTAAATCGTATGGACTAAATTGATTTTAAGTTAGTAGTGTCAGAGACTTAATTGATATTAAGTGAGTAAAATGAGGGACCAAACTGATACTAACTTATCATTCAGGGACGCTTTTGAATTTTGATAATTTCAAGGACCAAGTTGATACTACTTCACAATTTCAATGACCAAATTGAGTATTTACTCATTTTAAGTTAGGTTCATAAGGATGCTCGTTGGATTCAAGTGGTGAACAAAATTATCATCTAGAAAAGGTTTACTTGAGAGGTGGGACTTGGGAGCGGGGAACAAAATAAAAAAGGGAGTAGTTATATGCAGTTTCCTAGCACATAATCAACATAGGAAGTAAAATGAATGGTTGAAATTTTTTATAATGTGAGTAAAAGTAATGATTGAAATTTTCTTAACCACCCATGTCTGTGTTCTTTTAAGAATAAATGTTGTGTCTCTAACATCAATCAATAGAGAACAGTAAGTTAAAGAATAATGTTGGATGCACAAGTCCAAGGTGCACCTATGTCACCTCATATCACAATTAGGGTTGGGAACGGGGCGGGGCGGGGGCGGGTTTTACCTTTCTCAACCCCGTCTTGCTCCCCTTCGGATCTGGAAAATAGATATCCATCCCCGCTCCCAGTGGGGTCGGGTTTCCCCACGGATCCCCTACACCTGTCAATGAGTAACCAAATTTAAATATTATTTTACGAAATTAATAACTCAAAAATAGTACTTCCAAAAAATAAATAAATAAAACTCTCACGCAACTAAAACAATCAACCAAAAGCTGAAACTTACTTTTCTTCTAGCTACGAATTAAAAAGAAGTTAATGCTTTAAATACACTTCATAATAAAAGCACAATAAATGTTATGTAAAAGTATTATTTTATACAGAGTGAAATCTTTCAATCAAAACAAATCCAATACCCTACATAGATATATGAGAATATTATTATAATTACATAAATATAAGGGTGGGTTCGGGTTTGGGGCGGGGCGGGTATCTGTGTTCCCACCCCCGCCCCCCTCTCCAGTAGAGGCGGGTTTTCCCCGTCAAAATTGGGGCGGGTTCGGGTTTCATTACCATGCCTAATCACAATGAGATGAAATCCGAGTGCATGATATGATAAGATAAAATTAAATGATAAAAACTATCAAGTAATGTGCAGGCAAATCTGTGTGAGTACCAATATTCAAAATCAAATGTCAGCTATAAGTGGGATAGGAGAGGATTGCTTGGATGTATCTCATTTAATACAGCCTTTACAAAAATGAGAGAAAATCCAACTAACTCGGAAAAAAAAAAAAGCATAACCCCCGGATAACAGACAACAAAAGGAAAATGAGTTGGTGAATTTGGTGACTTTGGTGACTTTAGTTAAAAATGAGATGAGAGAGATAGGAAAAAATGGAGGAAAGAGATGATAGAGAAAATTAGAGATGAGAGAGATAGAGAAAAAGACACCAAAAATACCAGATCCAAAGACACCAAATCCTTGCTCCAACAAAAGTAATGGCCCACCTAGTCAAAAATCAAAATTATAGCCAGAGGTAGGGATGAGGTTCAATGTTACGCTAGATCCATAAATCAAGGTTTGGTGAAAAACCTTTTCCCATTGATGGCAACATCTTTGAAGAGAATAACATTCCAAATTTTCAAGAACAGATGGCTGTTAATTCTCCATATAGGAACTCATTCAGTAGAGCATCACCTAGTAACAAATCTGGGACGAACCTCTAACACTAATACAAACCATTATTTATTATTATATAATAAAATTAAGTCATAATTGAACACGTGTCACTTTCTGCAACTACATTTTCCCGCTCTCCACAATTTCACGACATTCTACTTATTTTATTACTACTACACTACTACAAACTTCTATTCTATCTATTTATATTATTATTACTATTTAATTATTATTTTACTATTAAAATATGGCTTATTTACACATGTCTACTCTTTCATTTAATCTACAACTCCAAAACATCAATCAACGTCCACAAGCTTCTATCATTGTGGCTAATTTAATACTTAATATTATTTTTATCTTGCATTTTACTTTTACTTTTGGCAATTGCTCCAGTATTTATTATTATTTTTAACTTGCATTTTACTTTACTTTTGGCTCTTCCTCTCTTTTCTTTTAAAAATGGTATCTTTATCCCAGCATCCCATTTTTTTTTTACTTATTGACAGTGGCGGATCCAACGACTCATTTCCTATGTATTGTCAGTGTAAAGGATTTTAACAATGACATTTAATTATATCTTGACAAATCAACATTATTGTTATTTCTCTTTCTTAGTTATTATTAAAATAAAAACACATATGTTACACATGTCAAAATGTTACTGGATATCAATATAAAAATTTTTTCACTGATAATATATACTAATTTAACACATAAATTTTTTTTTGATACATTTAATTTTATGTCTAACCAATCAGTTTGGTGACAAATTTAATACATTTAATTTTACCCACGTTCACTCTCCTTTCACGGGCAGCGTCTTCTTCCTCTCTTCTCTTCTAAAAATGGCATATTTATCCTAGCATCCCTTTTTTTTTTTTTACTTATTGGCGGACCCAGGACCATGAATGAGTGGAGTAATCTATTTTTAAAAATTGCAATAATAATTTTTGCTCATTTAATGATAATTTCCTCTTCAAAAAAATAATAATCTATTTACTATATAATAAAGTTAAGTCCTGATTGAACACGTGTCTACTTCCTGCAACTTCATTTTCCCGCTCTCCACAATTTCACGACATTCTACTTTATTTTACTACTACACTACTACAAACTTCTATTCTATCTATTTATATTATTATTACTATTTAATTATTATTTTACTATTAAAATATGGCTTATTTGCACATGTCTACTCCTTCATTCAATCTACTGCTCCAAAACATCAATCAACGTCCAGAAGCTTCTATCATTGTGGCTAATTTAATACTTAATATTATTTTTATCTTGCATTTTACTTTTACTTTTGGCTATTGCTTCAGTATTTATTATTATTTTTAACTTGCATTTTACTTTACTTTTAGCTCTTCCTCTCTTTTCTTTTAAAAATGGTATCTTTATCCCAGCATCCCAATTTTTTTTACTTATTAACAGTGGCAGATCCAGCAACTCATTTTCTATGTATTGTCAGTGTAAATGATTTTAACAATGACATTTAATTATATCTTGACAAATCAACATTATTGTTATTTCTCTTTCTTAGTTATTATTAAAATAAAAACACATATGTTACACATGTCAAAATGTTACTGGATGTCAGTATAGAATTTTTTTCACTGATAATATATACTAATTTAACACATAAAATTTTTTTTGATACATTTAATTTTATGTCTAACCAATCAGTTTGGTGACAAATTTAATACATTTAATTTTACCCACGTTCACTCTCCTTTCACGGGTAGCGTCTTCTTCCTCTCTTCTCTTCTAAAAATGGCATATTTATCCCAGCATCCCTTTTTTTTTTTTTTACTTATTGGCGGACCCAGGACCATGAATGAGTGGAGTAATCTATTTTTAAAAATTGTAATAATAATTTTTTCTCATTTAATGATAATTTCCTCTTCAAAAAAAAAATTTCCATTGAAGATTGTAACTCATTTGATGGTAATTTCAACTTTAAAAATATTTCCATTATATCCTATAATTAAAAAATAGTTTAATTTTTCTTCACACAAAAAAGAGCTTAATTTCTATGCACTGTCAGTGTAAAGGATTTTAACAATGACATCGAATTATATCTTGACAAATCGACTATGTTGTTATTTCTCTTCTTTAGTTATTAAAATAAAAATACACATGTTACACATGTCAAAATGTTAGTGGTTGTCAGTATAAAAATTTTTTACTGATAATATATACTAATTTAATCCATTAAAAAGAACAAATTTAATACATTTATTTTTATGTCTAACCAATCAGTCTGGTGAAATAACATAGTTATCACAAAATACTCAAATTTGGACATATGAAACCCTAACCTATCAATATTTACAGTTAACCATCATCAAGAGAAAGAAATAAACAAAGAAAGAAGACATTGACATGGGTACAATTATGTTAAATATGGGGTGCACTTGCCCACACTAGGTGCAACTTGCATTCACCCTTGCTTATTGAGATTCTTAAACGGGTCTCACCATTACATATCACCCATTATTACTTTTTACAATTTAAGAATCTTAAAAATTCTAAATGGGTCCCACCAATGACCCCACATTTTTAGAACGATAAGAATTGATGCTTAGTTAAGCACCTCTACTTCCCAAGCATCTTTGTAGAAATTCTCTCCAACAGCTCAAACTTCATAATTCAAGCCATTGGTGGACATGGCACTATTTGTTATTACTTTTTTGAGTTAATTTTATTAATTTTTGTAACGATATGAAAACTGTTGAATATTTATTATTAAAAATTGAATTGTAATATATATAGACATAATAAAGTAATTATCATAGCACGCGATAGAGTTAAAATAATATGTAGATTCTTCTTTTTGTAAATCTTTCGAGCTGACAAATTGAGTTTGGCTGAGTTTACAAATAGTTTAAGCTTGGCTGAGTTTACATGTAGGTTGACCATAACTGTTTTTAAGGATACATCAGCTCCCTCTTTAAAGACTGGACACTCCGATTTCTAAATACAACATCGTAACATATTGCATTGTTTCTATTCTTAGATGGACATATATAGGGATGGTAAAATTACCCATTGAATGACTATTTAAATTATTAAATTATTTCAATCAAATGATTTAAGATAAACTTTCGTAAATTACAAATGCCTATTTTAATTAGTAATTTATTTCAATAAAATTATTTATTCAATTATTGTAGAATTGATTTATATTATATTTTTGCATTATATGGGGGGAAGTCACCAATTTAAATTAGTCTTGAAACATCAATTATTTCAATTAAATGATTTAATATATTATTATGGAGTTGATAATTTTATATTAAATTTTTTGTTGCCAAATTATCAAATTTTCCCCATGACAACCCAAACTATTATCAAATTATCTGCAGGATAATCTTGAACTACCTTACTTTTATATGTACAAAACAAAGATGACTATTGTTTTTTTGTAAATTATAGTGCTCACGGGGAGTAAGCTTAGTTTAATATAGGTCAGTTTTGAATATGCGTAAAAACGAAAATGACCCGTGCGAATGCACGGGTACCTTGCTAGTTTGATCAAAACCTTAGTTGTAAGCAGGGTCGTGTACACTATAAGGCTGTTAAGGCCACTGCCTTAGGCCCCCTTTTTTAAAAACTTTTTACTATATATTTATGGTAATTGATTTGGCAAGTGTTTGAATAATAAGCCATAATTTTGTGGATAGTGTATGTGCTATTGAGATAAAAATTCAATCATAAGTAGTGCAATCACACATTCAAGAATTTTTTTTGTATTGAATATCTTCTATATATATAATAGACCAATCTATTTTGTTGATTAAAAAAAAAAAAAAAGACCAATCTATTTTATTCCAGTTGACACACGATTTGAACGATTTTTACGATTTGAAACTATTTTTTGGTTTTTTTATTTGAATCCAAAAAATTTAAAGCTTTAGATGAGGATAAATTGAAAAAATATTGTATTAATCTTAAATGTTTTTTAAGATTTAGTGAACATTCAGATATTGATGGTCTTAAATTTTTTCCCCAAAATTAAAAGTATTAAGATGTTAAGAAAAGAAATTAATACTCCAATAGAAATATTAAATTATATCAAAACATTATATTCTTTTTCAAATGTATCTATTGCTTATAGAATATAGATTATTATTCACAATACCTCTAATGGTTGCTACCACTAAAAGAAGTTTTTCGAAATTAAAATTACTCAAATCCTATCTAAGGTCAACAATGTTACAAGATAGATTGAATGTATTGGTTATCTTATTCATTAATAATGAAATATTAGAATGAGTTGATTATAAAACTTTGATAAATGGTTTTGAACTCAAAAGAGCAGAAGATTAATATGAAAATTGAAAATTTATATAATATTAAATCTCATTTTACCTAAAGCCACAAAATTCCTCTACACGACCCAGGTTGTAAGTCTCCTATGTTTGCCTTTACTCAATTCCACTTTCTTGTAAATGATTTCATCCCCATCCTCACCGAAAGACGCCATCAACGATGTCTTGGGAGTGATGACCGTGGGAGTGATAGAGGCGGTTCTATTATCCGTCCCATATTTGTTACTAGGTGATGATTTAGTGAATGAGTTCCTAAATGGCGAATTAACAGCCATATGTTCTCGCAAAATCGAAATGCTATTCTCTTCAAAGATGTTACACTATCAAGTGATTTGGCATTGGCAGGAGGAACTTTGGGTTGGGGATGAGCTTATCTCAGAAGTAGCACAATGTAAAGGTGGTGACTTCACAACAATCTTCTTGTCATTACACATTCCGTGGGGCGAATCATACCTGCTGTGCTTGGGTGTTAATGATTCAACACTCTTTCCACCAGCAATTGGAATCGCCACCACCACTCTTTCATATCATAACTCATATGTAGCAACAGTGTTCATATTGCCATGCACTATTACTAAAACACTACTCCTACCAATCATGAATTGTATCAACCAAAAAGAAATGCCTGAGGCACATACTTTAAGTTGCGTAGCAATGAGCAGGAATCATCTCTTGAGTACACTTGTATCTGGTTCCATATGTCTGAGATAAACACCTTGAGGAAGAAGGTTGTATCTGATATTCAGCTCTTCAAATATTTTCTTTAATTCCATAACTAGTTCGCTTCTTCGCTTGTTCTTCTCCCCAAACTCTTGAAAGTTCATGGTGTGGGTAATAAACAGACCCATCTTAATCTTATTTACATTTTCAATCTCCTTCACTACTAAGTTATGATTAGGATGCCAGTACTGTGGGTTGCTCTCCAAGTACCTAATTTAAAAAAAAAAGGACATTAAAATAAGTAGATGGAACCATTAAGTATCAATCAAACTCAAAAGCAAGATCATAATTTATAATACAATAATTCAGCATGCTCCTAACTATCTTGAAGGATTTAATTTTGATGCACTATCAATGTAAAAGTTTTTACACTTTCATCAAATCATACACCGCTATGTCATTAAAAACATGACTAACAATAATTACCTCAAAAGTCACACGTGTATGATTAGTTGATGATGTAAAAAATTTTACATCGATAGTTCATTAAAATAAAAATCTATCTTCAGTATGATATTATAATAATTCCCCCAATTTAGATTAGAAAGAAAATCACAGCAAAGGCATTTTGACAAAACGATCATTTTTCCATTATCAGTTCATATGCATGGATGGACAAAGCAATACTTGGAAACGATAACCTTAAAATGATAATGCTTTTAATGCTGGTGAATTCAAGTTTCCTGAGAAAAAAGAGGAATTCAAAGAATCTACTCATGTAATCCATGAAGATACAAGCAGCTTACCTCTTTATTTTTTCTTTCAGTGCCCCGATCTTCTCCGCTGGTGTCAGAAAATCAATCGAGAACTCTACATCGTCACCCATATCAGGGCTTCGGTAATAATTGCTGATCGGTTTTGTGGCTAGGACTGAGTTTGGATAGTACACCTTTTCATTATTAAGCTTTAAGAAGACTGTTGTCAATATATTCATTTCTTCAACCAATAGCTGCCAGATTCAGAGAAGTCACTACCACATTAATATGTAACTCTCGAACAATGAAATAAAAATTGACTACTGTAACTTACCTCAACACCATCTACAACACATCGATCACCAACATCAAATGGATGCATTACAAACACGAAGATGATAGCTTCAAAAATATTCTTGCATGTGTTTCCAAACATGAAAGCTGCAAGTACTAGCTGTGATGAGAGGAACACAAGTACTTTTGTCGTTGCAATCCCCACTAGTAGAAGCCACACTATTATCGTCACCACTACTAGGATCCCTGTCACAAGCTTGTTTAATTGTTTTACAGCTGTTTTGGTGTCGCTTAATGCATGAGCCAATGCTTTACGTTCCTGATATACCTTCAACTGAAGAACACAAACATTCACACATCATGGAGTGAAATCTTTGCTAACCAAACAAAACTTCAATACTTCATTACTATGACAAAAATAGAAGACCTTACCACCCAGTCTGTTAAAGACTTTCTGTTGATTTGTCCTGTCTCTACTTGTGCCAATAGGGGAAATACCATATCCACTTCTTCCTTAATCAAGAACCTCCGGAGTTCGTACTCATCAATGTACCTATTCATGATGAGAGAAATTCTTAGAAGCAAAGAGTTGCAAATACCAATAAAAGAAAGAGGACAAAAACATTGACAAGCATCGAGAAGTGATAGTGCATGACTGCATATATACTTACGTGCAACCAGGGCCAGCAACATTCCTGAAAATGTAATAGGCAGCAGCAGTTGCTTCCATCTCATTAGTAATCTCTTTATCAATTGGTTCATTTCCTCCATCATCGAAACTTTCATCTAGCGAATTAGAGATTGTGGACAGCCCTGAATTCATCACTGCATCTACCAAAATCTTCATAGTCCACGCAGAAACTTTCTCGTGTTTCATCTTGTGAAGCTTTGCCACATCAATAACCCCTTTCTTTTTAACACCTTTACTCGTTGTACTCCTGAAACTAAATTGACCGATACTTTGCGATCCCCCAACCTTCTCAGCCTCTTCCATGAGTGGAGGCCCAGAGAGAGTCTGCAAAATGTACTGATGGAAGATTGCTTCTTGAATTCGATCAAAGAAAGATTTGACATGGAAATTTGATGCCAGAATCTTCAGCAATAATGTCTTTAACACCCAAAAGAATGCTCCAATGAGAAGGGAAAGAAGAGTCCACGTTACACCATCCAAAACTTTTGTGGCGAATTCAGATCTCCGGACCCCACGATTGATTAATAGCACCCATGTGAGAAGAACAAGACCAAGCCAAATGAAGACTTGGACACATTTCTTCAGTCCATGTACAAAATACAACACCTTTTTCCTCAGCAAAAAGTTTATTTCAATCAAGAAAACAACAATGTGCATGAACCATTTGGTAACTAACATGCCACAAAAGGTCACCATCAAAAGCAAACACCACCTCCAAACCCCTAGACCCCAAATAGTTGTCCTTTTCAGTTTCTCAACTGTTAAGCTAGCCACCAGGATAATCACAATGCTCACAAATACAAACCATTCGATCAAAACCTTAGTTGTAAGTCTCCTACGTTTGCCTTTACTCAATTCCACTCTCTTGTAAATGATTTCACCCTCGTCCTCACCGGAAGACGCCATCAACGGTGTCTTGGGAGTGACGGTGGGAGTGATAGAGGCGGTTCTATTAAACTGTCCTCGGTTTGCTACTAGGTGATGCTTTACTGAATGAGTTCCTATATGGTGAATTAACAGCCATATGTTCTTGCAAAGTTGAAATGCTATTCTCTTCTAAGATGTTACCATCAATGGGATAAGGTTGTTCACCAAACCTTGATTTGGGTTTGGAAAACACTGACCTTGCAAGTGATTTTCTTCGAGTAAGGTTGGCATTGGCAGGAGGAACTTTGGGGGGCTTGTTGGGACTGGGGATGGACCTTATCTCGGGGGAACCACAGTGTAAAGGTGGTGACTTCACAGCAATCTCATTGTCATTGCACATTCTGCGAGGTGAATCATACCTGCTCTGCTTGGGCGTTAAAGATTCAACACTCTCTCCACCAGCATTTGGAATGGCCACCACCACTTCTGCTTTGTTCTCCATCATGCTTACTTGGTACTTGTTAGCATCCATTAAGAACCCTATGCTTATAATAAAAAATATAGCCTTGCAAAATTGATAAATCCGGAGATCAAAATTAAACCTTTTCTTTTGTAACTAGATCAAGATCAAACCTTTGAGTAAGTAACATCGTTCCCGTGTTGGGTAGAAAGCATTGAAGGCGCTAGCTAGTAGACTAGCATACCCCACTTTTTAAGAGGAAACTAAAATAGAGGATCTTGAGAACAAGAGCAACTTGGGCAATCAATACTGTCCGCAATATTGTAAATAAAAAAGCTATGTTGGATGAGAACAAAGTGATCAAGTGTGTGGAATAGTAGGTAGTAACTAGTTATGCGTGTCTGTCACAGATAAAGTAGGTTGTAAAGGTTTGAAAACAGATATGTAGTTTACAGGAATTCAGTACCCGCTCTGATTTTGATTGAAGAACGAAGAGTTAAAACTTAAAAGACTGACAATACTTTACTTGCATATGTGAGTCAAGAAGAACGGCGAGGCTTTGGGGCAGGCAGTAAGACCAAGTAGATGGAGTGGCGGTGGCGCAATGTGAAACGGGAATAGGAAGGTAGGCAGAAGAAACAGAAGGATGAGACAAAGATTTTGTATCCCGAGAACAGAGAACACTTTTGAGATGGAACTATGGAAGCAATGACTTTTTAAAAAAAAAAATCAATGACAATAGTGGAAATCCAACGTCTCAATTGTTTATTCATTAATTAAATAATTAAGTAGAAGGTCCTCCTCTTACATGATATAAAAGAGTAATGATATTTGCACATCTAAAGTTGACATATTGGTTAATCAATATAAATATTTGGTTAATTCAGTTCATTATATGGTTAATCACGTGTAAATATTTGGTTAATTCATGATGACCCATTAATCATATAAAAAACTGAATCAACTAGATATTTATATGTGATTAACCAAATATTTACATGATTATGGAAAATAAACTTTGTATAACCCATTAACCATATAATGAACTGAATTAACCAAAAATTTATATATGATTAACTAAGGTATCCACCTGGGTGTCAAACCCAGATGTTCACCTATCATTACTCGATATAAGATGATATATCAATCAGTAAAAAAAAATGATATATCAATCGGCACAATTAAAGTGTGTATGGAAAAGCTAAAAAAAAAAATATTATGTTGGTAATCGATTTTTGTATAATCGATTATAATTAGAATCTGTTTTTGTCTGGGTATATTTGTTAAAAAGTGATTTTAGGATAATCTATTTCATTTGGGTGGTACAAAAAAAACACTTTTATATAATAAATTACGAAAAAGGGTATGGAGTTATTTGTATAATTTAATAATATCTGTTTAGAAATTAGTTTCGGAAGGGTAAACAGGGAAGAAGGTTTTGAGAATGAAAAATAATTAAATCACAACAATCTTAAGCTAATACAAATTAAAATTACATGGCATAAATTTTTTTCCTCCAAAGAAAAACTTTTTTATAAATATAAACAAGATGTCAAACATGTTAGATTATTTTGAAAACAACTTGTTGTGTATATTTTTCTTTTCTCTTAACTATTTCATAAGAAAAAATAATTGAAAAAATTTCATACACCACATTATTAGAAAAATAATAATAATAATAATAATAATAATACAACACAACACAACAATGGCTGTTTACTTTTCTCAAAACAATAATAATATTTATTACTTATATTTAAATACTTTTATTCAAAAAATCACATTTACTTTTGTAGTTTTACTTAATTATATTTGACAACATTTTATTTCAAAAACTACATTTTCTTTTCTTAAGGAATGTCGACATAATTGCAATTACTGCTCCTTCAGGAAAGATAAATATAATGATAATATAAGTCTTAAGAAGATTTTGTATAATTAATAATTAATTTTTAAAACAAGAGATATGTCATTTATAATTCAAATAAGGTGAATTCTCTAAAGCACTCCATAGTTTTTGGGTAAATGTTACACTTCCTAGATGGCCCAATTAGATAGTACCATCTCATTTATATTATGACACTTTATTTTTAACATTTAAAACTTATTATTATTTATTTAAAAAATCATTAATCTTTTCTTATTAATTTTAGAGTGAAAAGGACTATTTACCCCTTCCATCACTTTCATTTACCAAATCATTCATCTGCACCACCACCACTTTCAAACAGTAACCACCATCACCTTTGTAACCAAAGACAACTATGAACAAGTGAACAACCAAGCTCCATTAGATCTAAGTCAAACACCGTTACTCCTGTCACAAATCCGGCCACCCATTGTATGCTGTGCACGTCACCATGTCCTCCTCGCAGCGCGATCCCATAGCAGAGACCGAGCCCCACCGCTTCTCTGCCCATCGTCGCGTCGTGACGCATTCCTCCGTCCGCAGTCAGTCGCCGTCATACTCATCTGGGAGCAACACTTCACGTTAGCACTGTTACTGATTTAGGTTTATGATGTGTGAGAGAGAGGCCATTTGGTTTGGGCCAGGTTTGTGGGGGAAAAAAAAATTTGGACCTGGTATGGTAACAACTTAAATCCATAAACATATATATTATTATTTTTTATCAGTAAAAGATATATATTATTTATAAGCTTTATAAGGCGGGTCGAGCAGTGGCAGAGGAGGCGGGTTGAGCAGTTCCGGATCTGGTGGAGGTGGACGCACGGTGGTGGAGTGGTTGGTGGGGTTGGACACGCGGTGGTGGGGTGGTGGTGGTGGAGATTAGGAAGGATGTGTTTCATCCCAGTTGTCACCTTTCCTCTCTCCTCTTTAAATCCTTTCAAACTTTCCATTTCTCTCTCACGATACATTTCACAACACACTTCCTCTTTCCCCATACTATTTCTTTTACTCTCAATTACTACACTTCTCTCAAACTTTTCATCTTCACGGTAGGTTCATTTCCTTAACTTCATTATTTTCTTCCATTCATCTTTTCTTATTTTTGTTTCTCCCTCCATCTGCACTATTTGTTTTTCTTTGTTTCTTTCTCTCCTTCACTATTTTACTAGTTCCCACTCTTAATATTTATTCTTGTTAAACTTGTTTCATTTCTGGAAGGAGGAGCACACCAAGAGAAGCAAGTAAGCCTTGAACCCGTTTCAAATTCGTGACTGCTAAGGTAGGGGGAAGATGGTCTTTACTTTAGAGGCATGTAAATGGACTGCATGCATGTCCATGATAAAAGAACAGCTTGGGGCTTTGGAAGTCCCTAACCCAAAACGTCAAGGAAATCTTAAAAATATTTTTTTTTTACTACTAATACGTAGATTTTTTTTCTTTGATGATGCTTTCATTGAGAATGGTTTGTAATAATTTTTCCTCTTCTCTCTTCTTTCTTTCTTTCTATTCTTTAGCATAAATCCCTTTTTCCCGTTGAATGTGTGCTGCGTTTTTGAGTAGTAGATATCTGCATATGCTTACTTAAGGGTTGCATGCATGACATATGGTGCTAGTATTGACATGCATGTGAGTTTTAGGTTTTAGAAAATATGAAGGTTGCTGTTTGGTGACCATTAGGATTGATGCATGTTGAGTTTATAATATGATTATCACTTGCATGTTGATTTTGTGATACACTCATGTTTTGAATGGTAGTTGTTTGCTTATAATTGTGGTGTAAAATTTAAATTTATTTCTAAGCCATTTTTTTCTCGAGTTTAGACATCTTACCCATTTTCTTGTTTGTTTCCGGAAACTATAAATCTCATAAAGATGGCTGACTCAAATTTCTCCTTTGAATACTACCTCTTGGAAGTAAACACATTATTACGCAGACATCAACAGTTTTTGCTTTACGGGAGCAGTGGGTGTCTTGGTCTACTACAATCCATTCCCAAAGCTCCCACCACTTGCCACAACAGGAAGCTGTACTGTTTTCATGCCACTGCCGTAAATAGGAGTTATAATAGTAGAGGACTTTTTGACTTTTGAAGAGAATGACATTGTGTAGTCATTTCTCTTGGTGGTACATAGGAAGCGTTATAGTTTTTGGACTTCATGTATTTTGTAGTCCTTTTAGTCGTATGTTTTGTATCTCTGCTGTAAAGTTATATATATCTGATGCAACATAATAATGTAGGAACTAATGCTGACGCACAAATATATATATATATCCAAGTTGGTTACTTATTTATAATTCTTAGCATGACAAATAATTTTTTTTAAGTAACTTTATGGGTGTCACAACCTCCTTATCCCTCTAAATCCTATGTTCCTACCTCAAATCAATCCATCCATCTTATAACTCACACAAAAAATCAATTTTATTAAGTCAATATAAAAATATTTTATTATTTCATTACATAAATTAATTATAAATCCTATCAAAATAAGAATATTTGATTTTTCTCTTCTTATAAATAATAATCTACTTGATTTCTGATACACTAGTTTGACCTTTGAAAGACCCTCTTGGCATAGTTTTTGAGGCTATGGCCAATTGTTGCGAAAGATGGTCGAGTGGATGGATTTCCATCCCAGCAGAGGCATATTAGGTCAATCAGCTCTCCCAGTTGGTCACCATTATCCTTTGACGGAAGCACAGGCCGCAGCTTTCCCTCCACGACTTCCATAGCAATCTAATATATATATCACAGTCAAAACAAATCACGAAAGCAGTTCATGATTATAGAATAAACCATCTAAATAACTAATTCATGATTATGATGTATACCTTGGCAGGACCAAATTCAGTCTCAATGTAGGGGTATTTTCCAGTTAGAAGCTCGTTGAGTATGATTCCAAAACTGTATATATCACATTTTTCGTTATAGGGCTCGCATCGAATCACCTCTGGTGCCATGTAAACATATGTTCCTAAAAAAGTGAAAAATAACATAAGGGAAGGGATCTTAATTTCAAAACCGTATATACGTATCGCTACATATATACTAAAGTTGGATACAAACACAACTACAAGCCAATATGTATTTGTGATGCTTACCTGTTTCTCCAGTTAGAGCCATTTCTTCCTCACCCAAGAATCGGGCATGTCCAAAATCAGCAACTCTAACATGCATGGCATCGTCCATGAAAATGTTGCTAGGCTTCAAGTCGCGATGAATGACTTTGGGCTTTTGTTCATGGAGATATTGCATGGCTTGGGCAATCTCCAAGGCTCTCATCACTCTCTCTTTGAAGGGAGGAAGTTGCACGATTCTGTCTTTGCTCCTTTTGCCAGGGCCATGCAACCACTCCTTCAGCGTGGTGCTAAGATATTCGGTAACCAGCCATGCTTGATGAGGAGGCTCAAGGCACGCACCCATTAGATTAAGCACAAACCGGTGGCGCTGCTTGGAGAGAGTTTCAAGCTCTTGAGCAAAGAATACAACACTGTTTGCATTTTTGCTGAAGAATTCAGTGGTCATGCACTTCACCGCCACATCAGTTCCGCGCCATGTTCCCCTGTGAATGTCTGCCGTGCTTCCCTGCCCTATTTTCTCTTCCAGTTGAATCTGTTCAAGTTGATTTTATTTATAATACGCTTCATTAATTATGCTAAATTTTAATAATTAATTATATAATGTTGATGGTGTATGTATATAGGAATAGTTATAGAGACATAGCGGATACTTTAAAAATATGTTTGGTTCCAAGTTTGAACCTAGCAAAAGTGCTTTCTAAATGGTCAAATGTGGCTTTGACTAATTTGAAGCTTCCACTTTTGGAGAAGCACATTGAATCATTTTTTTTTAATAAAGACTTCTAAACATAAATCACTTCACGTTAACTTTAGTTTTAACCAAAATCAATTCTCTATAAAATCAATTTCATCCAAAATCATATTTGTCAAACGCTCAACCAACCATACACTAAGAAAGCAAGTGCTAACCTCAGTTGGATTAATGTACCATCCATTGATTTTTGCCTGATCAATGATGGCTGCTAGATTTGGATGGTGGTGCACAGGAGTGGAAACTTGGGTGCTGGTAGTAGTGGAGTTGACGGTGCGGACAGAGAGAGGAGATTGTTGAAATTCGCCTTTGGAGTGGATAATGAGGTCCAAGATTCCATTCTCTTGTGCTATTTGGAGGCAGTACCTTAAGTAGTCTTGCGTCCTTTCCATTCTTTTCCTATACATGATTCGGAGCTCTGTTTGCCTTTGCAACTCCTTTTCCAAATCTGCCACCTACAAATGCACCCACTCATCATACGGAAAGCAAATAGTGAATAACTAAATATTAAGATTACCACACATCAAATCAAACCTATTAGTTTTCTTTAATCTCTAAAAAGTATCATATTACATTTTAATACATCAATAATATAATGATGTTTTACTCAATTTATGCAAACTGAATATCAAAAGTTAATATTTAGAGGCTGTAGCGTGACGGCTCACATTATCTTTAATTAGACACGAATACACAAGCAGAGCAAACATGGAAATGGAATAGCAAAACATGGCATGAGAAATTCTGGCCCATCTTTAGCCGAAATGTGGTCCATTAAAAGAGGCCCACAAGGCAACTTTTTAATCTGGTTTATATTGGTCCCTTACTAATTCCATCTCGGGCCAAAATCCCAGCAGCCTCTATCCTTCTCCATGCTCAAAGTCCTCCAAGCACCCAACATTAATACCCAACATTAATACATACTCCCTCCTGTACATACTATAAGCAAAAAATTAATGGAACATACATATTAAGGTGATTAGTTAATCTCATTTAAAAGAGTCATTATGAATAAAAAATTAAGTTTGTTACCTAAATTGCCCTTCTTCTTATTTATTAAGCTTGTATTATTGAGAATAAAAGGAGTCATTGGAAAACAAAATTTGTATTAAATGAAGGGTATTTTGAGAATAACTTCATTAAATAGGATGAAAATAATTGAAATTTGCTTATATTTTGGACCAAAAAATTTGTAAATTTTTGCTTCTATTGTGGACCGGAGGGAGTAGTTAATATGATATTTTGTAGTTTTTTGGGTAGACCAAGGGTATTCTCCAGCCGATAGCCAGAGACTAATCCCTTTTGAGGCGTAGAGATCACCGAAGTGGGTTTTGCCTCTCCCAACAAATCATTTTCCATACACACGGCAGGAGTCGAATCCCTGACATCATGCTTAAGGAACCCAACTATCTACCAACTGTGCTGGGCTTGTTGGTATTTTGTAGTTTATGATACATAGTAAACTAATCTTTTAATTTGGCATTTTGTAGTTTATGATTAATACATAGTTTATGATTAGGATTTAATTGGTATATACTGACAGTGTAAAGTTTTTTGACACGTCAACCAATAAGAAATCAACATACCATCAAAAGTGTCTGACTCTTTATTTAACAACCTTAAAAGTTATCAATTCCATGATTTCTGATTGATTATCAGTGTAAAAATCTTTATATTGACAGTGTATAGAAATTAAACTCGATTAGGATTTATACATAGTAAATAAACATCTATAGCATATAAAAGATATAAAATATAAAGAATAAAGTACATTTGGCCATAAAATTCTAAAAATAATCTTTTTTCTGTAATTGGAAAATATTCATTAAAGAGACAAATTCAGCTACGTGAATGCAAACTTAAAAGCATACATACCAAATAACAACTTGCAAAACCAGATATATCATGAAGCTACGTAATCTCAAAAAACAACAAAGATATAATTCTAAACAATCTCCAATACTATCTTGCTTAGAGTTATGCATTAGTTTTTCATTTTAAACAAAATTAGGAAGTCATATTAAACGGAATAAAAAACCGGAACGTCCAACCTCAACCATCAGTCCATCATAGCCCCTCAGGCCCTCACAAAGAACGAGGAAGATACCACATGAAATTTCTAATTTCTACTAAAGTGTTAATGGGGGGAAAAAATGATCAGGAACAAAGAGAATATCCATTTTAGCGTAACATATAAATTTTAATTTGACATTCAATA
The DNA here is from genome assembly GCA_035048595.1 of Echinosophora koreensis. Lineage (NCBI taxonomy): Eukaryota > Viridiplantae > Streptophyta > Magnoliopsida > Fabales > Fabaceae > Echinosophora > Echinosophora koreensis. Next base: position 5,021,702 of record JAPCYP010000001.1, on the reverse strand, counting down.
CATGAAGACTACCTTTACTTCCAAACTTTCATGACGCTGCTGGAGCTGATGTTGTTGCAAGGTTGACACGGTGGATGCCACAGTCTTGACGTTGCTGAAGCCTCGACAGCATCCACCCAGGAGAGGGCTACCCTGTTCTTGCTTCACCCTCGAATTCTTTGATGACTGCCGAGACAGGTTCTGCTGAGTTTGAGGGCTCTTCATATCTGTTTGATTTAGTTTCATCGATTTGTCTCTCGTTCGGAATGATATATGTACGTTTTAGTTTGTGTCGGAGGAAGAGGAGGCATTGAATTGTGGAGTGGAGGGGTAAATCTAAATGGAGTCTTTATCATAACCTTGTACCTTTTTCGTTGTATAGTGCATGCCCAAATAGCACACGACAAGCTTTGACGGTTTTTTTTATGAACATTGCTGGAATTTTGATACGAGACAAAAACTAACAAGAAAAATACAATAACTTGAAATGAATGAGATAGATTCTAGCAGGCCAATTCGTTTGTGGTGGCGGTGGGCGGCTATTTCAGCGGAGTTTTCTACAAAACCGATAGCATAGGTTTAATATTTTTTTAATGAGAAAACAAGCATAGCTATAATATAACAAGAGTACCCTAGGAACATTGATCATGGAAATTATTATAATAAATATATCAATTTTTCATACAAACTTGTCTCTTTTGATTTATTAATCAATATTTTAAGGGTACTCGTTAGCATTCTTCGTATAATAATATATTAAAACTTCATTAAATGCTTATCTAGTCAATGTTCTGTCATACCCAGATAACCAATTTCAACTTTTCTAGAACAAACATTTTGAAAGCGGCAACAATCATCTATTATGTCTTCCTAGGATGTAGGAGTTGGATTTCATGGAGGATGGAATAAAGGTTGCCGCTATTATTCTTTGACAAAAATTTCATCCTTACAAGTAGTGATTTGATAGTATTACACATAATTCTGTGCTTGATGGGAAACAATTATAAAATTAGTGCCCCTGGTACTTTCAGGCAAAGTGATTGCAAAGCAGGACCTTTCTTGAACTATAGTCAAAATACAAAAATAATTTGCATTGTTTAGCTCTTAAAATCGTACACAGCAGTTTGTAAGAAGCAGGGAACAGCTGCAACTCCGAAGAAAGAAAGAATATTGTCGTGAGACAAATATATATATATATATATATATATGTATGTATGTATGTGACATATCAAGTAAGAGGGCTTTTTTATGTGAGACAACCATATATATATACAGGGGCGGAGGCAGGGGGAGGGCTATATAGGCCATGGCCTCCCCCATGTTTTTATACTTTTGTTTTAATATATATAGATTATCAATCTAATGGCAGTCTAATGCTAAATTGCTAATATGATTGAAGTTGGAAGTCAAACTAGCCTAATACAAGCTGCAATCAGCAAAGACAAACCAAATAGGGTAGAAAACTACACTGCAGACTTTTATCGTTTTACTCATAACTTGGGCTTATTCCTCTTTCTATCAAATTGGACTTAGGCGTGCTTATTATTATTTGTACTTTACTTATTACAAGATTTGACCTTTTTTATTATTATTTAAATGATGCAATTGTTTGGATTTTTTATTTGAATAATATACTAATAATCTTTTTAGTTTTATTATTTTAGCAACAATATGTTTACAATAAAATTGTAGGTTGACAGGTTGTTTCACATAGTTCAAATGATTTATAGTAAATTAAATTGTTATTTATATATCATATTTGTTTCATATAATTTATTTAGTACTTTTTTATTTGTTATTTCATATTATGTATATTTAATTTTGGCCTCCTCACATAAATTTCCTGGCTCCGGCGCCCCTATATATATATATATATATATATATATATATAGCTAATTCAAGAAAGAGGATATTGACATCCTCAATGCTTATTTCACATTTCTTATGTCTGGACACAAATAATATATCATGATCATCATCTTCACCCTATCACTTTATCTGTACTTTGTAGGATAAAGGGAAAGCGATTTAAGTTAAAGAGGGTAGTGGAAACTCAACTTGGGATCACGAATCACTTTACCTTTGTCTTTTGTCAACAAAACACACACACACAAAAGCTGTCTCGTTATAATTAGTGTCTTCTAAGATATTAGTTAAAAAAGAAAAAAGAAAAAAGAAAAGTGGTATTAAGAAGTTAAATGTACATTTTCTTTTATATATTGAATACATTATTTTTCTATACAAATATTCTTGTTTTGATTCATTAACCAACGTTTTTAGAGTATTAATTAACATTTTCCAAAAATAAAATAAAATAGATGCATATTGTTGTGTGAACCTTCAAAACTAGGGATATAATAAGTTGTGTACATGAAGTATAAGTTTCAATTTCACTCGTGAAAAAAAAAAATTGCTCAAACCTAACTCCTTTATTAAATGAGCCAAATTTAAAGTTTGAGTTTGACATGTTTATGAATACAAAATATGGGTTTTTCTCATTTAAATCATTTAAAACTTGATTATTGATTCCGGTATCGAAATTCTTTTTGAGTTGATTAATTTAATATCTAGCAGATATCTTTATATATACTAGAACATTAAATAAAAATAGAATATAATTTTATATTCATAAATCAAAATACATTATAATTAATGTAAATATGTAATAAATAAAATTATAATTAACTCTATATGCAATATACATAGCGAGTTTTTAATATTTTAGCCAATAAACTTGAGGCTGACTCATTTGAAAATTCGGACATAACTTGAGATTGATCATATATACATATTTAGCCTGTCGAACTTGAATAGTTTTGCTCATTTACGTCAATAATCAAAACTAGCCATACCAACTATAGTGTTAGACTGTTAGTGACCTTTTTTCCCCCCAAAGGTAACTGTTAGTGACCTTAATAGTTATATTTGGGGGCCAACTTTTACTTGCTCTTTTGTTTTGTAGACTCTAGCTAATAGATGATATTTGGTTTAGAGAATGTTTTATTTTAAAGTAAATTATATTTTGAAGAATCTCATTTTTATAAATGTTTCTTTCTTACCTGCATCCATGGGAATAAAATTTTCAAGATTCTTGTGCTTCTTTTATATCTCATTTTTTAAAAAATTGTCAAAATATACTGCTATCAAGGTCACCCACGGTCTTTACTATCTGGAACTTACGTTTCGTTTGGATCGAGAGAGAGAGAGTGAAAAGAAACATGAAGGAAGGAAAAGGAGAGGAAAGGGGACTTTTCCCCCGTTTAGTTGTAAAGTGAAAACAGAAGGAAAGAAGAATTTTGGAGGGGCCCACATCAAAATAGGTTTCATCTCATATCGGAGAGAAAAGGCCAGGAAAGCTGCACCTCAAATGGCAAATGACGGTAACACCCCTTATAACTGTTATTAAATAAATAACTACCGAAACTATATATATTTCCAAATAATAAATTACACTGCCTCTCATAAACATTAGACGTCCCATCAATACATTAAACATCGCACACAGGAGAACGTGGACAGTCCAGACATGGATAGAAAAAAAATGCATTTGGTAATTTTGGGTTTTTAACTTAATAAATTTTATTAATTTGGATAACTTGAAAAATAAAAAATCTGATTTAAAATTTAATCAAAATTAATTAATAAACTAAATAAATATTTAAAGGAGATTGTATTAGTGAGAGTATATTTTATATTTTTATTTTATTTATTAAATCTCATTTTTATTAAATAAACAAAAAAAATCTCATTATTGTTAAAGGGTATTTTGGTCTTCTTACATATATAATTTTTTCTTTCCTATCACTTTCTTTTCAATTAAACAAGAGAAAAGAAAAGTTTTGATTTTTTTTCCTCTCATTTTCTCTTCAACCAAACAACTAAACAATCCTTTCATTTTTCAATCTCTTTCTTTCCTCTCACTTTCTTTCCTCTTACTTTCTTTCCTCTTATTTTCTCTCCTACGATCAAACATAGGCTTACTGATGCGTGGCAGTTGGATCGTCTAGCTAAATACTTTACATATAATTAATGATAATCTATAGTGATTGTATGCAAACTCATGAACGTGGATAATTTTCTTTTCTTTAAAAAAAATAGTCTTTTTGGATGAGACAGCAGAAAATTATTCCACTCATCATTGCTTGGCTACTTCTCCAAGTCACCCACTGTACGGAATCTCTAACCAACGTCCAACGAAGATGATAGGAACCATCCCTATCCAAATTTTTAATCTCGTGACACAGTTTTCATAGTACTTAATAGGTTTAATTACTCTGTAGGTCCCTGTACTTTTTGGGAATTTTTAAATAGGTCCCTATATTTTTAAAATTTGTAATTAGATTCATGAACTATTATTTCATTTGTAATTAGGTCCCTATACTAAAAAAATTTGTAATTGGGTCCTCAAACTTTTATAAAGTTTTTAATTGGGTCCCTGAACAAAAAAAGTTTTTAATTGGGTCCCTGAACTTATATAAAATTTTCAATGGAGTCCCTGGGGTAGAGTTCCATGAAGAGGTCTTTAAGTCCGCTGATGTTAAACGTGGCCTGGAATTCCCCCCAAATTTGTATTTAGGGTTGCAAGAGACGAAAATGTTGAGTTAGAAAACTAAAGCTTAACCTGTAATTGCTTTTCCTCCATCTGAACAAATAGTTCATTACTTCCCCGATTTATGTTTTAAGGTTATATATCCCTTCCTTGAAATAATTTCGTCCAAAATAGTTTCCTCACTTGCAACTTACTACATCTCACTTCATCTTGTTACATCTTGCTACATTTTATTGTGACAATATCTCAAGGTTCATCTTCCACGAACTACTATTAAATAGCCAGCTTTGATGAAATTAGTTATATTCTGTTCAGTTCAACATATCACTAAAGAATTTTATAATTTAGGGACTCCATTGAAAATTTTATATAAGTTCAGAGACCCAATTAAATTTTTTTTAGTTCAGGGACTCAATTGAAAACTTTATAAAAGTTTGAGGACCCGATTACAAATTTTTCTAGTATAGGGACCTAATTACAAATGAAATAATAGTTCGGGGACCTAATTACAAATTTTAAAAGTATAGGGACCTATTTAAAAATTCTCAAAAAGTATAGGGACCAACAGAGTAATTAAACCTACTTAATATAACACACACAAACATATTTTGCACTAATTTTCAACTTAAAAACATAAAATAGTGCATTAATTAAAAATTACGCAAGCACTTCCCTACCTGCATGTTCTTGCATAATTAGGTTATAGATCCACCATCCGTTTACTACCCAAATAAAGTTATGTTAGTTTCTAAATATGCTAATGTTAAAATACTTTGACAAAGGACTTTTTAAGTGGGTCTTCCTCAATTCCGGAACCTTATGCATGCTCATCACGTAGTTATCTTAATTATATACTTTATGTGAGTAGCTCATTATTAGGTCTACTAGCAACGAATCTTATAGCAGTGGTTCCATTTTCAATGTTTACGAAGCATTTGAAATATGATTTTCATTATAATGATCAAAGGCCTCTGAGTTGAAAATTGCGATGTACAGATGTCTTTGCGCTCTTGTTTCACAATAGAGGATAGACAAGGAGTCTTTGTGGGTCAAAATATTGCACGCTATAGTTCCTCAACTTTGGTAAACAGATCTGGTTCGTGCCTTAATAAGTGCTCCAAATGGTGGAAAAATTGAAATGATTTTTGAACGATATATGTCTTGGATTGATGAAACATATATAGGATGAGAGAAAATAAAACAATAAACAAGTGATTGGAAATACAATTTGTTGTCAAAATATATAAAAGAATTCGTGGAAAAATAATTCATATTTTGGAGTCTAGGAGCTTCTCTTTTGATGGGTGATTTTAATGTGGGTTTGATGATAAGGCTAAGGAATTGGAGGTTCGACAATGTTCTGCTCTGATGTTTGGGTGGGGGGTGATTAATTGTTTGAAAAACTTAATTATATCACAGACTGTTCTTGATTTTTTAAGACAAAAATGCTGCTCTAGCTGAAATGGGTGAGTGGGGTGGAATAACAATGTATGGCAGTGACATTTTAATCGACAGAACACTCTTTTGGGAGAGGAAGAAATGTTACTTTAATTCAGACAGATCTTACAAGATGATGAAATTGATAGTTGGAGAGGGAGTTTGGATAGTTCTGGATGTTATACAAATAAGTTGATTTTTACAATTAAAACATTATTTCTTAATAAAATGTAGTTTTTCAAAAGTTTATTTAAGTTTCTGTCATGCACTTTGAACAGCCTTCTGCATCTTTAACACCTACTGGCGCTACAAGGCTACAATAATAATAATAATAGGTTACTTTACGGCACACCAATGCCTTGTATTTGCTTTCAACACCATCATTTTTAGCAGAGTTTGCATTGTACTATGTACCAGCAAGTGCTTAAAAAAAAAGGACGAAACAACTGCAGTCTTGCCTCATCACTCATCACCCGTGGTCATCACTCATCAATTGTCCACTCCAATCATAAATTGATTTATGTTAATTCGATCATCAAAATATAAAATTTAGATTTAAATTTAATTTAATATACGATTAATATAAAAGTGTGAATTAATAATTAATTATATATTATAATATTATTAAAATATATATTGCTTATAATAGATATTTTAAAAATTATATATATTAATATAATTGATTTATAATGTCAAAATTTAGATGTCAAGATTAATATTTATAATATTTTATGATATTTTATATTTACATATAATATATTTATTTATTTTATATCTGATATGTACGATTGTCTAAATTACGCTCATATGTAATAAGCAAAAAAAAAAAAAAAATGCTCATATGTGAAATGATATCTTATATAAATTGTTGCTACATGGATCGGACCTCCCCCCGGGCTCGCTTTCCTTTAAAGCTCAATCGCTATAAAACAACTCGGAGTTTATGAGACTTCTGTTGCTACACCGATTGGGCCTCGGCTCGGACTCATTTTCATTTTAAGCTCCATTACTATAAAACAGCTTGAAACTTGGGGGACTTCTCTTGCTATACGGATTGGAGCTCAGTTCGGGCTTCCTTTCCTTTTAGGCTAATCGTTGTAAAACAACTCAAAGATTGGGGCAGCCCGGGCTCGCTTTCCTTTTAAGCTCCATTGCTGTATAACAGCTCGAAGCTTGGGGGACTTTTGTTGATACATGGATCGGACCTCGATCCAAGCACAAGTCGGGGATTGATGGACGAGGACCATTCCAAACTAGTCGACAAGATAGAAGAGACCAAGGCCGATTATCTTGTAACATTAAGGGTCGACGCAATACAAGCACCACAAATGGTCATAACAATTACTCTGATGATTGATAACGACTTTGTAATCACCCATATTAATGACGTCTTTAATCACTCATAATGGCTCCCTAACATTATGATAAGAACCACCTCCTCTAGATAGTCACATCTTTTTCACATTGCTCATACATGTTGAGAGCCCGACTGGCTTGGGTATCAGAGTACCTTCCTTTCGCCATGAGAACCATCAATCGATCCCAACTCGAAACCCATGTCAAAACATAAATGTTATATTTATAAATGTATAAAAAAAAAATCCTAACTTGTTTTACAACCATACAATAACGACTTGCAACTATCAACCCAAAATCCCATTAAAACAGAATATTTTTAAATTTAAAAAGAAAACAGAGCCTTCGAAATTATTCTTCAATGTTGGGAGCCAGTGAAGAGTGGTAGCGCAAACTGCAAGTAACAGGGGCAAATACTAAATACTAATTCATGAGAGGAAGAAAAGAAGAAAGAGAGAGAAAGCAGAAGCTTTACTATTCACTTTCTCTATTCCCATGGGCGAAGATCTGCGCCTTTCCCTTTACCATCACACCTTCTCATCTCATCTTGCTTCTCATTACCATCTCGAATCTTTCATTCTCCCTCTTTTTTGATTTCCCCCTTTGATCATTTCTTCTTTTCCTCTTTTTTCATCTAAATACTCTGTCAGTATCTATACGAACGTTTGCCCAATGTTCCGTGACATTAACATATAGGCATACATACACATCCCTCGATACATGCTTGTACAAAGGAAAAAGTTATTGTGCACATCATGGAACTGAGATAGGTTCTGTTCACACTGCCACATGATTATGCATCAATGGTACCATCAACATAAAAAGTGAGTCTATTGCCGTGCAATGCAATCCTAACGTTAGGTTTTGTTAACATCTTCATATTTAAGGATACACGGCAAAACAAAGTACATAATGCAGAAAATAATGTGACAATAAATAAAATTATATTAAAAAAAATGTGTGCGGATAATATACCTCCACAAACTTGCATTAGGCCTAGGAATGGCCGAACAAGATTCTGCCGACCAAAATATGGTGTTTCCGGTGTCCCCTATCAATCAAGGTTGGGGACATACATAAATATTAATGAGTTGTGATTTAATTTTATTAAGTGATAAATTATCGTTGGTCGAAAACAGAGAATGTGACACGAAAATTAGATTCCGTTAGCAATGACCATATCTCTATAGAAACTGACCAATTTTGTCATACATTTGCTTTCCCAATTCACAATGCCCACAATCATTGCAAGCAAATCAGTGTATATACATTTGGTATGAGAACAAACCATTAATTAGAATTCATGCTCAAGAAAAACAGTTAAAAAGATTATTAATGTAATGTGTATATTAGAACTACATTATGAGGCCATTAGCAATAGCACGATTAGTCCTAAAATGAGTAGTCTCATACACCGGAAGCTCCTCACAATACCTCTTATTTCCCATCACGGTTAGGTGATCAAGCTCGAAAAGATCGGAACTTGAACAGCTTGCTGCATCATCATCTTCATCCTCGTTTATACTCATGGGAAAATCCCTCAAAACCAAATCACTCTTCTTCTTGTTGCGATGGTACTCTTTCAAGAACTCTCTAGCAGCCTCCTCCACTCCCCTTCTCTTGACCTCTTCCTCGTTCTTCTTCACTCCAATCTTCCATGCCATCGGCACCGACATAGGCACTAGGCTCGTGTCTTCTTCTTCTTCATAGAGACACTTATGCCCACAGGGTTTACTATCTTCATCGACGATCACGCTTACAGGGTAGAACGTCACTGTTCTCTTGACACCATTGTGCAACCTTTCTCTTGAAGAAGGTGAAGTCTTACTTAAACAAGAGCGTGAGAAGGAGGAAGCAGAAGAACATGTAGAAGCTTGTCCTGACTTGGCTTTTCTCTCAGCATTCACATCTTGGCTTTTCTTTGTGTTCCCTGTTGAGAACAGAGAGTTAAGAAAATTCGTGAGTTTTCCACCTGGAGATATGGGTTGCTTCACTTTCTTGAGATTGTTGTAAATCTTCATTGCTCTCGATTTGGACTTAATCAAACCCTCTTCATTGCTTTCAATGCTTCTTGTTTTGGAGTTACTATGACAATAATCATCGAAAATTTGCACACCCTTTTGTTCGTGAAACAGAGCACTCTGTCTTCTCTCTGCGTGTTTCTTCTCTGATTTTTCGCACACGCTGGTCCTCACTGGCTTAGGCCAATGAGGTACGAAACAAGAGGCTCGTGATCTCGTTCCATACATGGATTCTGTGTCGGAGGATGATAATCCACCGGAACTAGAATCAGAAGAGCTTGAAGACGAGCTGAAGAACATAGCATCTTGGTCATGATGATGATGATGATCACGATCACGATGTGAAATCCTCTGTCTCCCTTGAGTCTCTTCCTTCTCCATGGCTCTGTTGCATTTCACATTATTGCTTCTGCTCTGTTTCTTCACTGTTGTTGTTGTTTCTCTGTAGAACTTCATGTCGCCACTCTTTCTCTCTCCTTCGTCGATGGAACGGTAAATTTTGTCGAGAAGGGTGGAAGAGAAAGAAGGGTTTTTAGCTTCGTTTAGAGACCCGTTCCTCCTTATACTGTACATGTTGTTGATGTTGGGGGTGTGTAATAAAGTGGAGAAGCACGGGTGAAAAAAGGAAATGATGAAGTAGGAGGAGAGGGTGACAAACAGGGAATAAAGGCTAGTGGGGTAGAGAGTGTGAGGAAGATTCAAAAGCTGCCATGGAAGAAGGTGTCTAAAATGATCATGAGAGAGAAGCTAATTGTTATAGTTATGAGTCTAGTGACATGGGCATGGACATGATTGATGAAGAGGATGAGTGAAGATTAGATGATTTGTTTTGCTTTCTAGGCTTTGTTTGGTTGTTGGAAATGGCAGAAGAAAACGTGAACAGAGTAATTGATGCCTTGTCTAAGAGGAAAAGCGGAAAAGAATAAAAGAAAAAAACTGAGAATAGAGAGTAATGAGAGCAGAGTGGCACGCTTTGGAATTGGAATGCAGGGGAAGGGAACAGGGAGATGGGGACTTTATAAAGGTCTCATCACGCGCGTGCGTCTCCATTCTCTTCCCATGGGGTACCACAATTCCTGTTTGGAATTTGCTGACGTGGCACTTCAATTCACTCCGTTATTCCCTCTTTGTCCCTGCTTTTTGGTTTTGATGACCCTTAATTTCGAACTTGTAGCCGTTGATCTTGTTGAAGTGATTTTCAGGAATTCGTTGTCAAAGCCCAAAGGCTCCAAGCTCACACTGGGGAGAGGGGCAGAGGGCCCGCGTCTTAAATAAAATGGAAATAATATGCGTATTTTGGATTAATTATAGTAACTTTCTTTAAGAGCCACGCATTGGAATTTAGATGATTACCTACCAATTTAGCCCGAGCATGAATTTCTCCTTTTCTTTCTTTGGATAGGAGAGATGATTTGAATTTGAACATATCAACAAATATGGCTCAGTTATTAAATTCGATAGGTTGGGTGTACTGGAATATTATTTCATTCGATTCGATGGGTCAGTCAAGGCTGACTTTAATCCTGATTTCTTGCTTTGGAACCCATTGCCATTTGCCAATAAATGAAAATAGTTGCTTATTATACGTGGTTGGTAAATTGAAAAGAAATGCCGAGAAGATTAATAGGTTTTAAATTTCAATTGAGCTGTTACCAAAAAAAATAGATTTCAAATGAGCTGGCAAGGCCATAAATATTTTTTTGTTAGGTAACAAGTAATGTGGTCAAGTTTTCCTTCAAAAAAAAAAAACACATAATGTGGTCAAGTATAAGAGGGATGCTCATGCCCTATTTAAATAAAATATCAATAAAAAACAAACAGACTATCTTCCTCTAGGTAAGATTCATTTGTTGCAGCCATTGAATTATGTCCCCTTTTTGCATATTTATATTGTGAACTATATAGCCTAGAAAGGATGAATATGCACTAAGGTTGGCTTCGGATGGTAGGTATATAATGTACTTTGTATTTTTTTAATAATATGGATCATTTTTAAAAATCTAGTAGATATTATTATTATTTTCCAGCATTATCATTGTGTATTGGTTTATTGGTTAGATAAGATAAGGGGGAAATTAATATTTTAAATATTTATAATAAGATAATTTAATTAAAGGTTGTGTTAGCACACATTAACAAATTTCTTTCTTTTTTTTATGTATTTTAACAAAATTCTTTAGTTAAATATATTTTTTTTATTGTAATTACATTATTTATTAACTTTCTTAATGTATCTATAAAAAAAAAATAACATATTATAAGCAGAAAAATTACATTATAATGATCGATAGAAAAATCAAGAATGAAGAAGAATTATTCCAAAATGTAAGCGTACGAGCAAAATATCTTCATTAATCATTGATCATTTAGCACAATGGAATAAATTAGGCAAACAAGACACATGAATTTCCTAAGGAACACGAGAGAGAATAAAAATAGATGATTCATTGTACCCAAAAAAAAAAAATAGATGATTTAAATCCATTTATTAATTTATTATTAGTTAGCAATTTTTTTTATCTATTTAAAGTTAACACGGTTCACATGTTACTACAAAAAAAAAAACATGGTTCACACTTCACATGTTGGGCCTAAAAAATATCAATTAAACTTTTTTTGGGTTAAATATATTTTTTATCCTAATAAAATAGTAAAAATTTGTTTTTAGTTACTCATTTTCAAAACATATGTTTTTAGTCATTTAGTTTTCAAGATAGTCCATTTTTGGTCCTTAACATCATTTTGATATGATCTTATCTACTAATGAAGCGGGGAGGTAGAAAAGAGACATAGAACTTCATTTGACATATCAGAACCAAATGAAATGGAGAATTTATTAAGGAATAATAACATTTCTGTCATGATATATTATTTATATACCTTTTATGAATTTGAATTTTGAAGTCATAAAAAGCTCGTTTTCCTAAACAAAATGGAAATGAGTAATGGCAGTTAAAAGGTAAAAGGAAAAACATGTGGATCAGACAAATATAGGCTTTAATCATGGGAAATGAGGGATCTTTTAAGAGCGAGAAATTTACAGAAGGAGCCTGCAAATTAGGTCTTTTAATCATCTTAAATTTTAACCCAGGAGCCTCTTGATCATTGACTCATTGCACCCAGTAATGGAGCGCTGAGTTTATAGTAACGGCTACCTCATCGATTTTTCATTTTTCAATATGTTAAACATATACTAGTATACTCCTAAATTCACCAAAGTATTTTTGGTACAACAATAAATTCACCAAAGTTATTGCACGGGCAATCACTTCCATCGGTTCCATGTACTGATACCCGGATTCATTAAAAAAGAATACATCCTTTTTAATTTATTTCTTAAACGGTGCCATATTTCTCCAATATTTATTTAAGAAATTAAACATCCTTGAGAGTGTTGAAGCAAAGTTCTAATATTGCAGCTATATATACCTTATAATATATTTCCATTCTTTACATTACAAACTTAGATGTAAACTTACCAATTTAGATCGATGTCATATTGAATAGGATTTGCTAACGTTCTTATGTCTAAGGCCATCGTTGTTATCTATATTCTCTACGAAATACTGAATTCTTATTTAACTATTGCAAGTTTAATCTGGAAGGCAAATTTCCGCTCACAAAAATCTAAGCCAGTTTTGTACGTACGACCAATTGACTCACGGATTTGAGTCAGACTGTCTCTCGATGAGTTGGGGAAAGACGTAGCTGAGGGATGTGTTTAAGGATGTTGCTATAAAAGATCAACAAGCAATCCCATGGGTGAGGTAACTTAACTAATTTGAGTTAAGAATATAAGATATTAAGGAGCTAGAGATTCAGGGTTCAATCGATGGTAATTATTACCAATTGCAATTGGGGTTAATTAACCAGTTGGAAACTCCTTACTTCATATAAGTAGAAGTGATTGAAATTTATATAAGTAGAAGTGATTGAAATTTAAAGGAAATTGTACATACGTGGGTCGAGGAATACTTCAGCCCTTAGAAATCAGCTCACTCTTAGGTTTATCCTCCTCAATTCAGGAGACAAAGCATTAAACTATTCTTACACACATTATTTTGACCTACTTTAGTTCTTGTATGAACATAAATACTCGGACCAAATAAATCGACCCATCCATGATCTATATATGAAAAATAAAACAACGTAACCCAACTGAAAATTTCATAATAATCAAGTTGTGCGTGTGATTGTGATCAAATAATACGTAAATGCATATATACCATTACCATCTCTTGATCATAGATAGCACTTGCTGTTACCCGATTGATTTGATAAGGCACGAGACTTATTGATATGCTTAATGATTTAGATATGGAAAGCAAAACATTATGAGTAACTATGCTGAAAAGGATAGATTGGACTTACACTAAGATCCAACAAACCCCACCACTGCCATAAGCTATATGGGCACCAAGTATTTGCCCCCAGCGTACATGTCAGGATCATATGTCTTCCAATACTTGGTTTCCTCCATGTTTAGCAGCCTCAAGACAAACCATAATACACACAACATACATGACCCACCCCTTGTGCACCACATCTTGGATTAAAGAAAAAAGTTAAATGACACGGAAAAGTCTTTGATATGGTCTCTCAATTCGGCTTCAACGAGTGTGATGAGCAATTTAAATGAGTGGGCTGTTACCTGTTAGGATATGGTTATAGGTAGGCAAGCTGAGGCTGGCTTCCAACAACAACAAGACAATGATCTTAAGTAGATGGCAATATGCATCTTCAGGTAATTTAATGTTTGGTAGGGACCGTACTGAAGATATTGTGGTAGTCAGCTGAGGGGAGTCAAAGCAGGATGAAATTGATGAATTTAATCAGAACGGATTCGCTCCTGCGAATCCGTTGTCCAGCGCTCCTGCTGCGGGGATCCAACGGCGCTGGAGCATTTTGGGAGGGTGGGACCCGCTGCGGATCTGTGTGGGGCCACGATCGGACTGTTGGAAGCGCGGCAGGATGCTCCTGCCGCTGGAGCGGATCCGAGTCTGAATTTAATTGCAGGGAAACTTTTCAATTATAACATTGTTATATATTTGGAATTTCAAGTGTGAGTAATTAATAGGTATATTAATAAGTCAAACATTAAAAAGTAAAAAGAAGTTGATACGTTGAAGGTTATATAAATAGAGAAAATTCATATCATATATAAGTCAAAATATAATTTGAAATTTATTCATATGAATCTTCACTTTGCCGGTAAAAAAGGAAACAACTACTAAAGAAAACAAAGAATTCACCGTTTTGGTTAAAAAGATAAGTGAGGGAAGAGATGAGTTTTTTTTTGGGACCCATGGCCAAAATAAATCTCTTTCCATCAAGCGAAAGAACAGGAGAGAAGATGAGAAATACACACCCAAAAGTCTTTAGAGAGATGAGAGAGAAAGTCTTTGAGAGAAACAGGGAAAGAGAGTGGTTTCACAAAAGAAGAGATGTGTACGGTGATCATCGTGATTTCAGACAGGGTTTTGTTGATAAAGCTCATGGTAGTCTTCGTTTCAATAGCTATAACACTTACAATGAAAATACAACTGCGTTCTTCTTCTCTGAATTCCCAGACAACTTTGGAAGGAAAGAAATGTGGTCAGTTTTTAGTAACTATGGGCTGGTGGTTGATGTTTATATTCCCCCAAGGAAAAATAGGCAAGGGAATCGGTTTGGCTTTGTTCGTTTCATCAAAGTACAAGATATTAAGGGGATGAAGGCAAAGCTTGCGACAATTTTAATAGGCAACCAAAGGCTACATGTTAATATTCCAAAATTTTACAGAGACCATGTGAGCCATGTACCTTCAGCTTTTGCCAACCAAAATGTTTTTAGGAAGCCGAATGCTATCAGACCTGGGCATACTTTTGCAAATGTGGTTGCAGGTGAAGATACAAATGGTGTGAAAAATTATGGAGTCAACCCAAACTCTGTAAGGTTTCAAAAACCAGAGGGGACGGGACCTAAACAATGGAATGGCATTGAATTCATTATTCCAGAAGAGGAGATGCAGTGGCTAAAAGGAAGCTATATTGGGAAAACGACTCATTATCAAGGTGCTTTCAAGATTCAAAATATTTTGAATAAAGAAGGTTGGTACAAAATCACGGCCACACCAATTGCGGGTGATAAGGTTCTGCTATCAGCTGAGGATGAAGAGACGTTAGCTGATTTTTTTCTTAAAGCAGAAAAAAATCTCCCAAATTGGTTCACAGAGGTTACTCAGTGGAGTCCAAAGGAGGTGAGCTTTGAAAGATGCATCTGGTTGAACCTTACAGGTCTACCTGCTCATGCTTGGAAGGAAGAGGTCTTCAAAAGTATTGTGCAAATGGTTGGGGCTTACATAGGTGTGGATGAATCCACTAGATTAAAGAGAAGGATGGATGTGGGAAGGGTTCTTTGCATTACGACTTTGAGGGAGGCTATCAATAGAATGGTGAATGTTAAAATTAACAACGAAATCTTTTCTTTGAGATTGATGGAAGAACCATTTATGGAGGAATTTGTTTACTTGAAGTCAGACAGGAGGCAGTGTTCTTCGGTTGTGTCCTCCTCTGATGATTCAGAGTATGTAATGGAAACAATTGGTTCTTTTGATAAAGTACCTGAAACTCTTTTCTCAGATGGTAGGGAAGGTAATGTTGAAGATGACTTTGGTCATTTGGAAAATTCAAAAATTCAAAATTTTGAAGAATTCGAGGATGCGGTCATGGTTAGAGCTAGACTACTTCTTAGCTTACAAAATGATGGCAGACTGTTCAGTAAGGGGGCTGTGCAGAGAAATGGTTCTCTACTCAGTCAGAAGGGGTGGTTGGTAGGTCAAAGGCTATCAACTCAAGTGTAAATGATGTGTTTTACAAGCCTGGGCAAGGTGAGACTAATGATGTTGGGCTTGATAACATCAATCTAGCTGGGGAAGACTTTTTGAGTGGGCCTGAAGTTATTAAGTCAGGTAAAAGGATAGACAAAGGGAAATTGAAGCTGATTACGATTGGGGATGGAGCTAGTATGATTCATGCTGGGCCTAGTTTCTGCAGTCCATTGGAGGAGCCCATTGTTAATTTAAAAAAAAAAGGTTGGGATTGAAAGTAAAAAAACCAAAATAGATGAGGTGGAGAACACTTTGGAATTGGAGGTTGGTGGGCCTATTGAATGGGCTAAATGACTCAACTTCTGCTGCAAACAGGTCCAATGTGGTATCAAGTGGTTTTGTTCCTGCAGGTGCTCCAGATGAGGCACAAACAGCTAGTGATTCAATAGTGGCGTTCTCTGTGGACGGTGTTAGCAAAGGGGTGAGTGGGCAAAATGCTTTTGGGAAAAGATCAAAGACAAAGAAACCAAAAACAGGGGAGAAGAGAGGAGAATCACACACAAAGAGCCATAGGATACACAGGAAAGTTCCGATTCCTATGGGCTGCCAGAAAGTTTTCGCCGCCTGCGATCAAGTATTGATGGCAATAAGATCGAAGAGGGGGAAAGCAAAAAAAACTAGCAAAATGTGATGATGGAGGAGGTCAGGGTGTGAAAACGGCTAGAGGTGGAGGTCCTCGGCTGCGACTTGGAAGTAATTTGAAGGAGAGAAAAAACAAAGATGGGAAGGATGAAAATAAAAATAAACAGAAGCAGTCTATTCATTGCAAGGGTGAAACAAGCAAGCCAAAAAAGGGTGAGGCTCATAGGCCTCGGTTGAAAAACCAGAAAAGGAAGGGTGTTCAAATACAGCGGACTGAGCTTGTTCAGGAGGTTACAGGTAACTCAGTTTCAGATTCTCATATCCTTAATTGCAATAAAATTTTTTAAGGAAAGGAAATGTGTTATTTCTGAACAATCAAACTCTTCTCAAGAAGCGGAGAAATTGTGGGATTTAGGTTCTAAATTAGGAGTTAGTTGTGAAGGCAACGTAGATACTATTGTGGAAAGGTTTAGAGAAATGGAAGAAAGGGACAAAAAAACTATAGAGAATCAGGGAGTTGGAAAAGATGGAAAATGAAAGTAGGTTCAATTAATATCAGGGGGCTGGGGGCATTAATAAAAAAAAAGGAAAATTAGAGATTTTGTGAGGGTGGAAGGGTTAGAATTTTTGACTATTCAAGAAACAAAGAAAGAGGCAGTGGATGATGCTTTGTGTTTTCAGCTTTGGGGGTGTGGGGAATGTAGTTGGAGCTATACTCCGTCTAGAGGAAGTTCTGGGGGGCTGTTGAATTTGTGGGATTCACATATTCTATCCTGCATTTTTTCTTTCTCTGGTCATGGGTTCGTTGGGTCCTGTTTTGAAAAGGGGATAAATCGAATCAAATGTTTTATTATAAATGTTTCCTCCCCTTGTGATTTACAAGCAAAGAGGAAATTATGGATAGATTTGATTACGGTAAAAGAAAGATTTGGGAATGGGTTATGGTGTATTATGGGGGATTTTAACTCTGTAACCTCTAATAGAGAGAAATGGCTTAGGTACAGGCCTAGGAAGTCAGGAAATGTTAGAATTTAGAAATTGTATTAACTCTCTTGAGCTTGTTGATCCTCCTCTTTTGGGTAGGAAATTCACATGGTATAGGGCAGACGGAACAACAATGAGTAGATTGGATAGGTTTTTGGTGTCTGAAGATTGGATCCAAATGTGGGGGGTAGTGGCCCAATGGGTACTAAATAGGGATGTCTCGGACCACTGTCCGATTATCTTAAAAATGGAAGCTCAAAATTGGGGTCCAAAACCTTTTCGTTTTAGTAATTGTTGGATGGATCATCATGGTTTTAGAAAATTGATAGAAGGTTCTTGGAGGGATCTTAGGGTGGAAGGGTGGCATGCATTTGTGCTGCAGGAAAAACTTAAAAAACTGAAAGTTATTCTGAAGAGTTGGAACTGGGAAATTTTTGGAAATGTGGACTATAGGATTAAAAATGTAGAGGTTGATATTAGCAGATTGGATAAAAAGGCAGAATCTGATTGTTTAAATGAGGAAGAGGTGTCTATAAGAAGACTAAAATTTGTGGAGTTGTGGAATGCTCTTAGTGCTAAAGAAAGCCTATTGCGGCAGAAATCTAGAATTCAGTGGATTCGGGAGGGAGATTCAAATTCTTCCTTTTTTCATGCAAGTTTAGCCATTAGAAGAAGGAGGAATCAAGTGGTTGCACTCCTGGTAGATAATTTGTGGGTGGAAGAGGCTAATCAAGTTAAATTAGAGGTCAACAAACATTTTTCACAAATCTACTTAGAGGTTGGAGGGGTGAGACCCCTTTTAAATGACATTCAGTTTCAAAGAATTTCTGATTCCGATGGTAGGAATTTAACAGAAGTCGTACCTGATGGGTTCAATTTTAATTTCTTCCAGTCTTATTGGGATTTCATTAAGGAAGAGGTGTGGGGAATGGTGAATGATTTTTTTGTCACAGATAAACTTCCCAAGGGCTTTTCATCTTACTTTGTGGCTTTGATACCAAAGATAAAGAATCCACAGTGCTTGAATGAATTCAGGCCTATCTCTCTTTTGGGTTGCCTCTATAAAATTATCTCTAAACTGCTGGCAAATAGGTTAAAAAGGGTACTTCCAAGAATTATCTCTGATAATCAGTCTGCTTTCCTAGCGAATAGAAACATTTTGGATGGGATTGTGGTGATTAATGAGGTTGAGGTAGTGGATTATGGTCAAAGGTAAAAAAAAAAGGTGTTGGATTCTGAAAATAGATTTTGAAAGAGCATATGACTCAGTAAGTTGGTCGTTTCTTGACTACATGTTGAGAAGATTTGGTTTCTGTTAAAAGTGGAGAAGATGGATTAGAATGTGTATTTTTTCAGGAAGGTGCTCAGTCTTGGTAAATGGAAGTCCGACCGAGGAATTTTCTATTCAGAGGGGGCTGAAACAAGGGGATCCGCTAGCCCCTTTCTTGTATCTACTGGTGGCTGAGGGTCTTAGTGGTCTAATGCGTAATGCAGTTTCATATGGTCTTTTAAAAGGAATAAAATTAGGTACCGAGGGACCTGATGTGTCTATTCTGCAATACGCAGATGATACACTTTTGATAGGGGAGGCATCCTGGGATAATCTTTGGATAATGAAATCAGTGTTGAGAAATTTTGAATTGGTATTTGGCCTTAAAGTCAATGTTAAAAAAACCAAATTGATTGGTATAAATGTGGAAGATGGGTTCTCTAGGCAGGCAGAGGATTTTTTAAATTGTAAAGGAGGGCAGTTACCATTCAATTACCCAGGCTTGCCTGTGGGAGCTAATCCTAAAAAAAGTTCCACTTGGGAACCAATTGTAGAGTCCATGAATAAGAAACTGGGTGTATGGAAAGGTCGAAATTTGTCTTTTGGGGGAAGGTTAACTCTAATAAATTCAGTTTTGAATAGCATCCCTGTTTATTTTCTTTCCTTTTTTAGAATCCCAAGAAAAGTCCTTAAAATCCTGATTTAAATCCAAGAGACTTTTTGTGGGGCGGTAACTGTGAAAGGAGGAAGATAGCATGGGGTGAGGTGGGAGGTGGTTTGTAAGACTAGAGAAGAAGGTGGGATGGGGATTAAAAACCTTGATTGGTTTAATTTAGCTTTGTTAGCAAAATGGAGATGGAGATTGCTTAAGGAAGATAAGGGTCTGTGGAGACAAATTTTGTTATCCAGGTATGGGGTGGACACTGAGGGTCCAGCACAGTTAGATCTAGGTTTCGGGTTAAGAAAAGGTTCTTCCTGGTGGAAAGGAATATGTAGACTGGGGAAATTAAATCACATGGAGGATTGGTTCTACATAGGTTTAAACAGAAAGCTTGGAGTTGGAAATAAAATAAGGTTTTGGGAGGATGTTTGGTATGGTCCAACGAGTTTTAAGGATCTGTTTCCTAGGTTATATTTGGTTTCAGAAGATAAAAATAAATTGATTGCAAACGTAGGGGTTTGGTTGGGTGAGAGATGGAGGTGAGATTTGAACTGGAGAAGACCTTTTTTTGAGTGGGAACAACAGATGTGGGCTGAGTTTGCAGAAATTATCTTTCCAGCCTCGCCTAGGAAAGAGTGGGTGGACATTTGGGAATGGAATTTGGAATCCTCAAAGTTATACTCATCCAAGTCTGCTTATATTTGGTTACAACAGTCTTGTCAAAATCAAGTGGTTCATGGGGAAATGGAAAGTTTGATTCTTAAACAGTTCTGGAAGGTTAAAGCTCCACCAAAAGTTCTAGCTTTCTCTTGGAGAGTAATTAAAGACAGAATCCCAACTAAAAGCAATCTGGCGAAGAGGAATATAATAATTGATCATCAACAGTTGCTTTGCGGGTTCTGTGCTCTTGGGTTTGAGTCGGTGGATCATCTTTTTACTCTATGTAACAAAGCCTACTCGGTTTGGATGAAATTCTATGAGTGGCTGGGTTTTGAAGTTACTTTACCAGAAAGCATAAGAGCCCTTTACATTCAACATAAAGGTTTGTTTGTCGGGAAAAAGGTGAAAAAGAGAGGTTTGGTTTTGTGGCACGCAGTGGTTTGGTCCTTATGGCTTGAAAGAAATGCGATCTTGTTTAACAAAGGAAAGTTTGATGAGGGGAGGATTCTGGAACTGATAAAAAGCAGGTCTTGGTTATGGTTGGCAGGGAATAAGGCTTGGAAGATTCAATACATAGGGTGGTGTATAGATCCTTTAGTTTGCTTGAGATATAAGGATTAGTATGTGGTTAGGCGGGGAGAGGTTTTAGGATGTTATGTTCCTATTCTGAGTTTTATTCCTGCCGGGTTTTGAAATAGACAACTATAAACACGAGAAGGGGGTTGAATTTTGTTTATTGGAATTTAAAATAAAGTTAAAAACTTTTTGCATGCAGAAGCTAAGCACAGACAGGTGTAAAAGGATACACAGACAGGTCACCTGTCTGTTGTAGTTTTCTCAGAAAAACAACACACGTAGAGATAAGAAAACAGGCTTGACAGAAACAGTTTTAACCCCTTTGTTAGAAAGCAGATGATATATATAATCAAAGTAACTAAAGAGATTAAGGGAAGAGAGATTAACACAGAGATTTATCCTGGTTCACTCTTTAACACAAAGAGCTACGTCCAGTCCTTGGCAGCACCAAGATTTATCCACTATAACTGATCAGGTTACAGACTCCAAGTATTGTTTGCACACCTAGCCTCTTCAGGCTCCAACACAAGTATTCTTTGCACACCTAGCCTCTTCAGGCTCACTCAGATTTGTTTGAGAGTTTGGTTTGTAATAAATACACTTACAGACCTTTCACTAACACTCAGAGAGTGGTTTAAATATAAAGCTTTTGGAAAGTCTGCGTAATAACTTCAAATGATTGAAGAATACAGAATAAATGAACAGAGTAATGGCTCTTTAATGCTTTGTAAAACTCTGATGATGTTCATCTTCAATGACTTCTGTATTTATAGCCTTCAAACATTTAATATCCGTTAGACACATTCCTTGCAACTATGGCTTCAAGCAGAGCTTCATTAAATGCAATATAGTCGTTCTGGGCAGCCATTAATGCAATGAAGACGTTGGTTGTACTCTAACATGAGGGATAATAGCTTTATGCATCGTGTAGACGCCAAATCAGAGTTGTGCAGAGTGCTTTTGTACTTTTGCAGAGTACATTTCCCTTTCTGTGTAATGACTGAAAGTACTAGGGAATAAAGCATGTTGGAAACATTCTTTAACTGGAAGTTTATCTCTGACTTCCTAGTTTGCTTGAGAGAGGGCACTTCTGAGTTTCTTGATAAGCGTGAGAGAGTTCTCAGAGTATTCTTCATGAGGGGACAGCTTGCAAAAGCTTCCTGTACTTCGAGTTCTTTAACGAAGAACCTTAGACAAGTTGAAGAGTAGAGACAGGTTGTAAAACTAGTTTGCACATAGTCAACAATCCTAGTCAGCAGACAGGTTGACTTCTTGGCTTATACGGACAGGTGAGACTTAGGTAGACGGACAGGTGAGTTTTGTAATCTTCTGATCTGTACACTAAGTAGACAGGTTAGCAACCACAAAATAGGTTAATTAAATCATTACCCAATGTTTAGTTTTCATCAAAACTTAGGGAAATGCACACAGACATTTTAGAGACTTAACAATCTCCCCCTTTTTGATGATGACAAACATTCAGATGATTTAATGAACCTTTGAAAATATCAGAGTACAGAAGTACAGACAGTAGACAAGTTGATATTTTCTATATGTGCAGACAGATGCATTAGTGTTCGATAAAGCGCATCAGAGTAATATGCAGCAGTTTTAAGTTCATAGTATCAGAGTATATCAGAGAATGAACACTTAACATATATTGTTTACATTAAACATCTTAACATTTTTCTCCCCCTATTGTCAGCAACAAAAAGAGTTAAATAGATAACAGTGGAGAGAAAAAAAAACGAAAAAGAATAATAAAGTAAAATTTGATTTGTATTCATCATAAGCAATTTAATTACAAGGTAGTTCCTACAACTACTTATTTAGGCTGATTAAACATAAGATACAGGGAATCAACTTTCTGTTCTAACAGCAGCCTAGCATGCCTCTCTGCATCCAATTGTCTTCTGACTTCTTCTAGCTCAGTCTTAAGGAGATTGAAGCTCACTGAATCCACCATATGAGAGGAGGAGACTTCTGTAGACAGGCTGGTTGAAGCATCAGACAGGGATGGATACCAGGGTAAGGCTAAAACTGGGGGTGCCTTAGGTACAGAGAAGGGTGAGGAGACACGGGGAAAGAAAAGTTGATGAATGGTTCTGAAATAAAATAAAGGAAGAAAAACTATTTTAAACAGAGGGGTGATTCTGACTATGTCACAATCAGGAGAGGGAAAGACATAAGAGAGTCTTTCACAAAGAGACAGTCGAGTGACTCTTATTGGAATAGGAGGGGGAAGAGGTTGATTGGCTAAGACAGATGGAGGTAGGGGTAGGAGAGAGTCTATGTGGGAAAAGAATGAATTAGACCCTGTGACTAAAAGAAAGAAATATCTAGACCTAGAGGGTAACATTACAACAGAGGCAGGATAGTTAGATCCTTCCAATGTTCTAATGAACAACACAATAGGGGGATAAAAGAAGATCTCCCTACATGGGTTCAGAATGTGAGGTGGTGGAGAAGGGATGACAGATAAGTGAGATATACTTGCAGTCATCAGAGATTGCAAATCACTCACAAACAGTCTATATGATATGCCAGATTGTTCTCTGGGAGTTGAGTCCCTGTGAACAACTGTGTATTGACATACATCAGACAGGACATCAAAAGATGGTTGAGAGGGGTGAGAGGAGACAGGTGAGTGAAAGGGGGAGGCAACAGATAAAGGGTTGACACAGAGAGCAGAGGGGGAAGAAACAGCAGAATCTGGAATACCTAGATGAAGGGGAGAGGATGGTGCAGAAGGGAAGGTGAAGAGTGGTTCTTCAAAAAGCCTTGCTTTCTTCCTTGAAGGAGACAGAGAAGCTTCTTCATGATGACCAACTGTCTGTGTTCCAGCAGACAGGTCAGTGGAGGGTGCAGAAGCAGTAGCAGCAGCAGGCTCTTCTGCAGGGACAGCTTCCCTTTCCGCAACAGCCACCACAGGCATAGGGTAGCCTGACCTTCTTTTTCTGGGAATGAAACCCAGATCAAGAGATTTGATCTCCCTAGGCTCTTCTGCAGGTGGAGACGTCTGCTCCCCCTGAGCAGGTGCTTCCTCTTTACTAGGCACAGACTTCACTTGTCTGTCCTTGGTAAAGGTCTACACCAGTCCTCTTCTCTTGGTGGGTTGTGTAGAAACCACACCTGATTTTCCACCCTCACTGGTCTTCCTCTTGGGAGAGGGCTTCTTCAGCTTGAATCTGAGAGGCTCTACTGTCTCAGCAGATCCTTCAGAAGCTGTGGGTTCCTCAGGCCTTTGATCCTGTCTGGCAACCTTTCCAGCAGCTTTCCAAATCCTTTCAGAGATAGGATACTCTGATTCACCAGTGGAATCAGCAGGCTCCTCTGCTATTTCCTTTAGTTTCTGCTCAACAGCAGGCTTCTTCTTCTTCTTCTTCTTCTTCTTCTTCTTCTTCTTCTTCTTCTTCTTCTTCTTCTTCTCTTCTTCCTCATCCTCCAGAGGGATTCCTTCAATCCCCATCATAGACAAGACCTTCTTGTCTATGGGCAGAGCCATGTCCACAAAGTGGACATCAGTTGGAACAAATATCTTGTTCCTAAAAACCCTTGTCAGCAACATTCCATAAGGGTAGGTAGGCATATTTGTCCTTCTGATCAGAGACTCAAGATACATGTAGATGAGATCATTGATGTCTATCTTGATTTTGTGAATCAAGTGGTACAGAGCAAATCTGTCCAACTTGGTCACATTGTCTCTTGACCCTCTTCTGGGCATCACACACTCCAGAAGCAGCTTGTGCAAGAACCTGCACTTGGGCACCATGCAGACAGGCTTCTTGTTCTCAGGGTTGGGAACTCCATAAACAGCAATATTGATACTTTCAGTTCCCACCTGATCTTCCCAGTCAGGTCTGAAGGCAGTTCCAATCCTTGGACATCTGGTTGCCAGTTCCAGAGAGCTTATAGGAAACTGAAGAGTCACATCAGCTGACATTTGAGCCTTGAAGCTCTTGGTTCCATCAACCACATTGGTGATGACCACAGCATTCCTCCAGAAATCTCTGACAAGCTTGGGATGGACCAGCTCCTTGATATCAAAGAAGGCTGTCCACTTAGAGTATTCCAACTCCTCAGTGACATCCATTCCCCATTTCTTCATCTGTTGAAGATCAACAGTCTTTCCAGGTAGAATCTTCTCTACATCAGTTAATCTCATCTCGTGTTTCTCAGCAATCTCTTTTAGAGACAGGCGCTTTGAAGATGCCATTTTTCAGAAAAGAGAGAAGGTGGAGGTTTTGGAAGAGAGAAGGGTTTGAACGAGAGGAAGACGAAGACGAAAAGACTTAGGGCTTTTTGAGAAGGATAAAGTTTGAAACTTTCTGAAGATTTGCCTTTTAAAGAAGTAAAAGCAGGAGAGAGAAAAAAGACATTTTTAATTAAGAATGGCACGATTTATGTGGGGAACTGTAGCGCCCACTTAGACATAAAGAAAGCATGGTTTCGAGGTAAAAACTGCCGTGTTCATGATTAGCTTCAGATTAACAAATGGTATTAAATAAATAAATAAATAAATAAATAATAGCCATTTCAATAAAACTGTTGGGTTTCAGCATAGTGACTCAGCAGAGTCAGACAGGTGATCACAGACAGTTTAAAAACTCAGACATGTCATTCAACAATACAATGCATGTTTAAATTATCTCTAATAAATAAAAATCTTTCTTCTGCTAAAGGCTTAGTGAAGATATCAGCCCATTGATTTTCAGTTTTAACAAACTTAATATCAAAGATACCTTTCTGAACATAATCTCTAATGAAGTGATGTTTGATTTCTATATGCTTAGCCTTAGAATGCTGAATTGGATTTTTAGTTAAGCAAATAGCACTAGAATTATCACACCATACAGATATATTATGCTCAAAAATAGAGTAATCCTCAAGTTGATGTTTTACCCATAAAAGCTGAGAGCAACAACTAGCAGCTGAGATATATTCTGCTTCAGCTGTAGATAGAGCTATAGTTGTCTGTCTTTTGGTTGACCAAGAGACCAAGTTTGCTCCAATGAAGTGGCATCCTCCACTGGTGCTTTTTCTTTCTATTATGTCTCCAGCAAAGTCAGCATCACAGAATCCCACTAATCTGTATTCATTAGTTCTTAAATACAGCAAACCAAGATTAGTAGTACCAAGCAAATATCTAAATATTCTCTTAACAGCTTTAAGATGAGATTCTCTTGGGTCAGATTGAAATCTAGCACACATACAGACACTAAACTGAATATCAGGTCTGCTTGAAGTTAAGTACAGCAAAGATCCAATCATACCTCTGTAGACAGTTTGGTCTACCTTTTTACCTTCATCATCATTACTAAGTTTTGCATTGGTTTCCATGGGAGTTTTCATAAGTTTAGCATTTTCCATTTTGTATTTCTTGAGCATTTCCTTGATATACTTTTGTTGATGGATGTAGATTCCATCACTTGTCTGTTTGATTTGTAGACCAAGGAAGAACTTCAATTCTCCCATCATGCTCATCTCAAATTCTGCTTGCATCAGCTTTGAAAAATCCTTGCACAGCTTCTCATTAGTTGCTCCAAAAATAATATCATCAACATATATTTGGACTACAATGAAATTTTCTTTATAGCTTTTCTTAAACAGAGTAGTATCTACTTGACCTCTTGTAAAGCCGTTATGCATGAGAAAAGAGCTTAGTCTATCATACCATGCCCTAGGAGCTTGCTTTAAACCATATAATGCCCTTTTAAGTTTAAAAACATGATCTGGTTTATTAGTATCTTCAAAACCAGGGGGTTGTTTAACATAAACTTCTTCTTCAATTATTCCATTGAGAAAAGCACTTTTCACATCCATTTGAAAAAGAGTGATTTGGTGTTGTGCAGCATATGACATTCGTATGCGAATAGCTTCTATTCTAGCTACAGGTGCAAATGTTTCAGTATAGTCAATACCTTCTTGTTGGTTATAGCCTTGAGCTACTAACATTGCCTTGTTTCTGACAACTTTGCCATCTTCATCTAACTTGTTTCTGAAGACCCATCTTGTTCCAATGACAGACTTGTTTTTGGGCTTGGAGACAAGTGTCCAGACATCATTTCTGGTGAACTGGTTGAGTTCTTCTTGCATAGCAAGAATCCAGCTTTCATCATCAAGAGCTTCTTCAATGTGCTTTGGCTCTATTTCTGACAAAAAGGCCACATTGCTTGATTCTCTTAAGGTAGATCTGGTTCTTACTCCTTCTGAGGGATGACCAATGATGAGATCCTTAGGATGATGAGTTTTGAATTTCCAGTCTCTTTCAAGAGAACCTTGACTTGTCTGTGTCTGTTGACTTGTCTGTTCCACTGGTCTGTCTGGTTCTGCTTCAGGTTCTGGTTTGGTTAAGTTAGGTTGTTGATCTTCTGACTTGTTTATATCAAGACCTGCAAGATCATCTTCTAGATCTGACAATTCCTTATCAGTCTTTAAGTTATCATTAAATTTGACATGAACAGATTCTTCAATAACAGATGTTCTAGAATTGTAAATTCTAAAAGCTTTAGACATTTCAGAGTATCCCAAAAGGATACCTTTGTCTGTCTTAGAGTCAAATTTTCCAAGTTGATCATTGGTATTTAATATGTAGCATTCACAACCAAATGCATGAAAGTAAGAAATGTTGGGGCTTTTTCCTTTCCACAGTTCATAGGGAGTCTTCTTTAGAAAAGGCCTAATGAGTATTCTGTTTTGTACATAACAAGCTGTGTTTACTGCTTCTGCCCAGAAGTACTTAGGGAGATTATTCTCATTGAGCATAGATCTAGCCATCTCTTGCAGAGATCTGTTCTTTCTCTCAACCACTCCATTTTGTTTAGGAGTTCTAGGTGCAGAGAAATTGTGAGAAATCCCATTCTCCTCACAGAACTGACTAAACTGCTCATTTTCAAATTCTCCCCCATGGTCACTTCTTAGAGTAGAAATGCAGAAACCCTGCTCATTTTGTACTCTTTTACAGAATACTGAGAAAGCCTTAAAAGACTCATCCTTGTGGGTTAAGAAGAGTACCCATGTATATCTAGAATAGTCATCAACTATGACAAATCCATATTTCCTTCCAGCCAAGCTAGCAACACTAACTGGTCCAAACAGATCCATGTGTAACAATTGAAGAGGTCTAGAGGTTGATATTTGGTTTTTAGATTTGAAACTTGATTTTATCTGTTTACCTCTCTGACATGCATCACACAAAATATCTTTCTTAAAACTAATATCAGGCAATCCTCTCACAAGGTTATCCCTTTTTAGTTTTGAAATTAATTTCATACTAGCATGTCCTAGTTTCTTATGCCACAACCATCTTTCATCCTCTTTAGACATCAGACATGTTACACTTTGATCTGAGAGATCAGTCAGTTCAATCTTATACAGATTTTGTTGCCTTTTAGCTGAAAAGAGGGTTTTGCCACTAAGATCTTTAACTATATAGAAATCTTTGGTAAAGGAGACATCAAATCCACTGTCACATAATTGACTTATGCTAAGCAAATTGTGTTTTAATCCTTTAACCATAAGAACATTTGATATAGAGGGAAGAGGAGGTTCACCACCAATAGTACCAATTCCTATAACCTTCCCTTTCTGATTTCCACCAAATGCCACATGTCCTCCTTTCTTAAGTTGGAGGTCTAGGAACATAGACCTTTCTCCTGTCATGTGTCGCGAGCAGCCACTGTCCAGGTACCAGCAGTGGTGTTTTCTTTGTGCTGTTGAGGACATCTGCAACAGAGATTATTTGATCTTTAGGTACCCATAGTTTTCTGGGTCCTTTTCTGTTAGTTCTAGGAGTCTGTGAAGACTTCCTTCTTTTCTTATGGAGACACTTAGACATAACATGTCCAGTCTTTCCACAGAAATTACAGACAGGTATGGATTTAATAGAAGTAGATGTAGCAGACACTTTAGAGTGCTTAGTTGATACTTTATGATGTATCTGATGGACATATCCTATACCTTCTTTGTTAAGGGAGTGCCTCTGACAGCCAAGCAGCTTTGTCAGATTATCTCTACCATTAACAAATTTGGCAAGATCGGAAGTGAGCTCTTCCACTTTCTGTTGAAGTTTTTCAACTTCTTCAGACTGTGATGTATCACTAGAGATCTTAGCTTCATTAGACTTTTCAGTCTTCAGCTCACTGTTCTCCTTGGCAAATTTCTCACACTCTAGAGATTTTTGTTTATGCTCACTGAGGAGCTTAACATGATCTCTTTTGAGAGATTTGAAAGCCTTAGACAAACAGTTGGATTCCTCCAACAATTCTTCATAAGCATCAAGTAATTCCTCATAATCAGAATTTACCTCATTATCTGAATCAGAGTCAGTGTTAGCCATTAGACAGAGATTTGCTTCTTCCTCTGTCTCCTCATCAGTAGATGTTGACTCTAGATCTTCCCAAGTGGCCATCATTCCTTTCTTCTTCTTTTTGAAGAACTTCTTAAATGGGGCTTTCTTGAGTTGAGGACATTCTGCTTTGATGTGTCCTGGTTTCTTGCACTCATAGCAGACAATTGAGTTTTTGTCTGTTGAAGTGGAATCCTTGAAATTCTTGTCCTTGTTGAATCTTCTGAATGGCTTATCCTTTCTGAACTTCTTTTTCTGTAGGAGAAGCTTTATCTTTCTGGTTAGGAGAGATAGTTCTTCATCACTTTCAGAATCCTCAGATTCAGACAGGTCAGCATCACTGGATGACTCGTCTGCCTTTAAAGCTTTAGAGGCTTTGGAAGACTTTTGATCAGCCTTCAGAGCAATTGACTTGCCCTTCTTTGTTGAGACTTCATCTCCAAGTTCTTGCTCATGAACAGTAAGTGTTCCAAGGAGTTCATCCATAGTCAAGGTGGTAAGATCTTTGGCTTGAGAGATAGCAGTTACCAGAGGTCTCCACTGCTTAGGTAGGCTCCTAAGTATCTTTCCAACCTTCTCAGCATTGGAGTAAACTTTGCCAAGAGACTTTAGACCATTGATGATAGTTTGAAATCTCCCAATCATTTGAGCAACAGATTCTCCTTCTTCCATGAGAAATAGTTCATACTTTCTGACAAGTATGGCAATTTTTGATTCTTTGACCTTGGCGGTTGCTTCATGTGTGACAGCTAAGGTGTCCCATATTTCTTTGGCAGAGTCACAGGCACAGACCTTCTCAAACTCATCAGGACTGAGCGCACAAATAATGTTGTATCTGGCTTTGTGATTCAGCTCCCATTTTGCCTTTTCTGCAGGGGTCCACTGAGCTTTTGGCTTGTCAGTGTTGTCATCATTTTTAGGGATGAAAGGACCATCTGTGATGACATCCCAGAGATCAGAGTTTGTAGATAGAATGAACCATTGAAATCTATCTTTCCAATAGTTGTAGTTTTCTCCATTGAAGAATGGAGGTCTGGTTAAGGAGGCTCCTTCAGTCTGGTTACTTCCACTAGCTCCAGCAGTCATGTCTATTCTTCAGGATCTTTTACCTCAACACTGTTAGATGCTCAACCCAGAGGCTGAGCTCTGATACCAACTGAAATAGACAACTATAAACACGAGAAGGGGGGTTGAATTGTGTTTATTGGAATTTAAAATAAAGTTAAAAACTTTTTGTATGTAGAAGCTAAGCACAGACAGGTGTAAAAGGATACACAGACAGGTCACCTGTCTGTTGTAGTTTTCTCAGAAAAACAACACACTTAGAGATAAGAAAACAGACTTGACAGAAACAGTTTTAACCCCTTTGTTAGAAAGCAGATGATATATATAATCAAAGTAACTAAAGAGATTAAGGGAAGAGAGATTAACACAGAGATTTATCTTGGTTCACTCTTTAACACAAAGAGCTACGTCCAGTCCTTGGCAGCACCAAGATTTATCCACTATAACTGATCAGGTTACAGACTCCAAGTATTGTTTGCACACCTAGCCTCTTCAGGCTCCAACACAAGTATTCTTTGCACACCTAGCCTCTTCAGGCTCACTCAGATTTGTTTGAGAGTTTGGTTTGTAATAAATACACTTACAGACCTTTCACTAACACTCAGAGAGTGGTTTAAATATAAAGCTTTTGGAAAGTCTGCGTAATAACTTCAAATGATTGAAGAATACAGAATAAATGAACAGAGTAATGGCTCTTTAATGCTTTGTAAAACTCTGATGATGTTCATCTTCAATGACTTCTGTATTTATAGCCTTCAAACATTTAATATCCGTTAGAGACATTCCTTGCAACTATGGCTTCAAGCAGAGCTTCATTAAATGCAATATAATCGTTCTGGGCAGCCATTAATGCAATGAAGACGTTGGTTGTACTCTAACATGAGGGATAATAGCTTTATGCATCGTGTAGACGCCAAATCAGAGTTGTGCAGAGTGCTTTTGTACTTTTGCATAGTACATTTCCCTTTCTGTGTAATGACTGAAAGTACTAGGGAATAAAGCATGTTGGAAACATTCTTTAACTGGAAGTTTATCTCTGACTTCCTAGTTTGCTTGAGAGAGGGCACTTCTGAGTTTCTTGATAAGCGTGAGAGAGTTCTCAGAGTATTCTTCATGAGGGGACAGCTTGCAAAAGCTTCCTGTACTTCGAGTTCTTTAACGAAGAACCTTAGACAAGTTGAAGAGTAGAGACAGGTTGTAAAACCAGTTTGCACATAGTCAACAATCCTAGTCAGCAGACAGGTTGACTTCTTGGCTTATACGGACAGGTGAGACTTAGGTAGACGGACAGGTGAGTTTTGTAATCTTCTGATCTGTACACTAAGTAGACAGGTTAGCAACCACAAAATAGGTTAATTAAATCATTACCCAATGTTTAGTTTTCATCAAAACTTAGGGAAATGCACACAGACATTTTAGAGACTTAACAGGTTTGATTGTTCATTTCCTTTTTTGGTCTTAGTTTGGTTTCATAGTTTGGTTTCATAGTTTCTATCAACCTTGGTCTGTTTGTTTACTCAATGTCTGGTTTGATACTGTTCGGTATAGTTGTGGTTTTTGCAGGTGAGCCTACATGGGCATATTACAAAGGAAAACAAAGGAATGTTCTATTGTTTGATGGAGAACAAATAATTTTGTTTGAGGTCCAAAGGTGGTGCCTGTGAGTTTTCTTGGAGAGTTTGAGTTGTGGTGAGGGAGTGAACACAAATTTGAGGGACGAAGAAAGCTGATCTAACTAGAAAAGCAGGGAGGAGGATTCTTGTAACTAAAAATTTATATGTTTCCTTCTGAGTTTTTGCAGGTTTTGATTGAAGACATTTTGAAGTGTTTGGGTTGGGCGTCTCAAAGAGTGTGAGAATTATTTGTGAGGGGTTTGGGGTGAGCATATCATGAGTGGGAGTGCTTCACAAAATGTGGGTTTTGTTAGGGACTTAAATGGTGGGTGAGCGGAATCAAAATGTGAGGGGAAATGGGGTGAGACCACTGGAGTTGATGGTGAGGATTTCTTGAGTTCATTTCTGGTCTTTGTTTTGGTGTGCTTTCCGTTCTCTCAAGCTGTTGGTCTTCTTCCCAAAAAGGAAGTTGGATTTGGAGATGATTTATTTGAGATTATCATGGTTTTCTGCTGCATGGTCTTTGGATGTTTTGGGGTTTTGTAATTGCTCTTTTATTGAGTTCTTCTTCTTGTAATTGTGGTGAAAGTCTATTTGGCTTGACTTTTTTCGGTGGCTGTTTTTAGATGTTTATTTTTGTTTTCTTGGGGCTTTTGAAATTCTAGGTTGTAGATCTTGGGCCTTAATGATCTCTCTGTGGATGTTTATATGTGAAGCATTATATCTCAGGTGCCTATAACACTGTTGGGGTATGTGTCTCTCGGTTGACAATTCTTTTGGTGGTTGCTTTTTTTTGGGGGCGTATATCAAGATTTGAAAGGTTTGAAGATGTATAGGAAGAAATGGATTGCTGGACGCTGGAATTTTTTGTGGGCTGGCTAGCCTTTATGGTTGGAAACTAGCCTATTTCAGCTTCCCTCTTTATTTTGTGGCAGTTGGCTTTTGGGAGTATAAAGGACTGTTTTGACTGTTAGCTTGTCTCTGTTTTGGTTTTCTTCTTTGAGGTTGATTTGGGGTCTATAATTTGGCTCTTCTTTGGGGATGCTTTGGGTTATTAGCTATATTCTCAACCTAGTAATAGTCTTTTGAGCTGGGTTGATCTTGTATCTTTGTTCCTTTTGTTTTGGTTTTGTTTGTATTCAGGTTTAGGTACCCTTTATACCCGGTATATAATATTTTTCGGCTTACCAAAAAAAGGAGAGAAGATGGGAAAAAGATTGAAAAGACGAAATTGACTTTTTATTTTTTACTATTCAAATATGTTAGAAGGGCAAATATGTTTTTATAACAAAATTCAAGTTTTTTTTTCTTCCACTTTTCTCTTACTTACTATTCAAATATGTTAGTAGGACAAATATGTTTTTATAATAAAATTCAAGTTCTTTTCTCTTATACTTTTCTCTTACTTCTTCCTATCTAAACAACATAAAAATCTACTTATTGTCTACTCACTCATCTTCTATCATACTTCTTTCTTTTCTATTTCTTTCCTCCCTGCTTCATTTCCAATCCAGACAAAGCATTGATGCTATGCTATTCCTAACAGAATTTGTGTGGCCAAAGAAGAACTTTGTTTTTTCTCGGTATTAGTATTTAGACCCACAGCTTCAACAATTTTTCCGGGATCCTGTTGGAAAGTGCCAAAAAGAAATTGTGTTCGGGGTAGGGGGATTTTGTCGTTGATCATGAAGGCTTTCCTCATCTTTATATTTGAAGAAAAAATAACTTCATTAAAACAGA
Source organism: Echinosophora koreensis (assembly GCA_035048595.1). Lineage (NCBI taxonomy): Eukaryota > Viridiplantae > Streptophyta > Magnoliopsida > Fabales > Fabaceae > Echinosophora > Echinosophora koreensis. The sequence continues at coordinate 4,987,994 of JAPCYP010000001.1, read as the reverse complement.
AATTCTGAAGGAGAATCCTTTTTTTTTTTTTGATAAGATGATTAGAATCCTTTCTGATATATAATTTAGAAATTGGATATATATATTATAAAAGTACGTACTTGCCTCGTGAACTTTGTTTTTCAGAGTTTTCTCATTCGAATATGATCAGTTAACATGTAGATTATGTTTTCATTTAGGTTAAGGCCCAAGTATTGAATTTCATTTGTTATCTTCATAACTCAATTAATTTTAAAAATGAAAATATTTAGAATGTAAAATAATACTATATATACAATTTTTCAAATGAATTTAGACTTTTGGATGTAGGTTTATTTGAACTTGAGTTTGAGTAGTCACCCTATTTAGGCGTTCAAATGGTGCAAAGTTTTACAAGAACTCAACTCATCTACGTCTATATCCTTAGTTATAACTTGTAAACAGGAATTTCTAATGGAGTTTTGCTGTTTTTACAATATTCTTTTGATTTAAAAGTTACATAATTTCATTTCAAGTCAGGCACTTGATGAAAACTAATGATACCATTAATTTCTTACACCACTTTTTATATCATAAATATATGGAGAATATTAACGAATGTCCTTAGGTATTGTTTAATAAATAAAGAAAAGAAAATTTAAGGAAAAATTGATATATTTAACATTTTTAAAAGTATTATACTTAGTTTTTTAATACAAATTTTTATTTTATTCATTCCTTAATCAATGCCCTTCAAGCACTAGTTATCAAGACTCTCTCTCTCCCTATATATATATATATATATATATATATATATATATATAATATAATATAATATAATAATTATGTTTTTCTCTCTGCTTGTGAAAACTATGTTTTTTTTCTCCATTTGTGAGAGTCTACCGTTGCTGGATAAAGAAGATGAAGTAATTGTTTCTCTCCATTTCTCTCCATTTATTATTGGCAGATTCTGGTTCCCAGACATGCCAGAAGCCATAAGTATCCTTAGTTGGAACTGTCGAGGCATGGGTAACATGTGTGCAGTTTCTATTCACAAATACCTCGTTTGGTGTTATTGGCCAGATGCGTTTTGTCATTTTCTCTTTTTAATTTTGGTTTTTTTAATTTATGCAAATAAAATCGAAGACAATTGGCAGTTCATTGAGCCTTTTTTGCAGGTAGCTCGAAGCATCGACTTCGATCACAATTTATGTGATAAGGTAGAATAATTCTTCAAAGCTAAATTTTATAGTTACTCTTCCAGACTCCAGATGCAAAAAGAGGAAGTCTTAGGCCTCCTTCAAGAGAACCAAGCTAATTATAGGGCTGTTATTTCAAATTGCATGAGTCTTTTATCATTTTATGTTGACAACTCTTCGGTAGAGTTTGATAGGAGGAAAGTCCATGTAGTTACTCACTCTTTGTTAGGGGTGGTTACATATATTACTATTTTCCAAATTAGTGATGATGTTACCAAATGTATTGCGTTCTCCATTATTAATGAAATTGCTTAACTTTTCTTTTATATATATATATATATAATATAATATTAATATTTTTTTAATATGTGCAACTTTACATATGTTAAGGAAGCATAAAATAGAAATATTGTATTAAAAATAGTGACTTTTTAATTTTCAATAAATTGAATACATAATTTTCAATACAATATTTTTATTTTTGATTTTTTAATATATGCAAAATTGCTATATAACATCGGGAGACACACACTCTTTTATTTATTTTTGCGTAGTAAATGCTACTAAATGTAGTTAGCTGCCAGCCATTCAGATTTCGGCCTAGTAAGTATTTGGGTTGGGCCCCACTCTGACTTGTCATCCTGCACGATCTCCCCTACTTCGCCACGCCATCGTAGTGGGACCATGTTTTGTCACGTGAACCATTTAATACTTTGCATTGCCCTCTGGTCTCAAGTTAACTGCGACGTAAGTATCTGATATGTGTTGCCTCCTTAATTCACGCGTATACATGAGTCGTTCTAGGTGCTACCTCATTTATGTTTCGACATTATTAACTATTTCATACAATTATTTTAACGTATTATTATAAATTTTAAATATGAAAAATAGTAAAATACCCTATCATCTACTAATTATATGTTTTTACATCAGTGATATAATGTACATATTTCAAAATACTGAATAAAAATAAAATGGTTCTATCATTAAATATTAATGCTTTTAGTAAATTACCGACTTTCCTAAGGATTTAAGTATGCTCCGCTTACTTGGTTTAAAATTTACATCGATCCTCCTTAATTTTATTTTATTTTATCAGTACACTTAATTTTCTTTAACTATATAGTGCCAAGTTCAATCAGTAAGTTTATGTATATGGAAAAAAAATTTACTAGAAAGAATCTTCCCTTTGACATTTGAGTGTATTCCGAAAGATTAATCTCTACTTATGTACCATTGATTTAATATAATAAACGTTAAAATATTAATTCAAACACTTAATATTTTTTACTTCTAAAATATCTCTATTTTATTGTTAATTATTAAAATTGTATTTGTTTTATTTTGTATTATTCAATATAGGTGTACATTTGTTTGGGTTAACTCCACCAACAAGACCGACCTAACACAATTGGTTCGATTTGGTTTGAGTCGTTGGACTAGATAAGGAAAAACTCAATTAAAGCAAATCATGTTTGAGTTGGTTTTAAGGATATATAACATTTGGAACTAAATCACTCGAGTTCAGATCCCTCCAATACTGGACACTTCCGATAGGAGAGAGATAGATACAAGAAAAAGATTGATCTAATTATTTTGTTCATCATTTAAAATGTTTTAAAATCATTTAAAAATTTTTGTATCTATCTCTCTCCTACTCGAGAGTTCAGTACCAAAGAGGATCGTATTTCAAACAACTTCGATCAAACCGTGACTTGTTGCGTATTTTATAAGCAAAGAGTTTTTGACAATTGGAAGTAACAATAGTTACGACCTTACTTAAAGTAACAAGTATTAATCCTTATATTAATTTCTTTTGGCAATTTTTATTCATTATTTAATATATTGAAGGTCACAATAATATTGATACTTTTTTTTGATATATAATAATATTGATACGTACTTTACTTGACAAATAAGTGATGGCTAATCTTTTCAAAAAAAAGAGTGATGGCTAATCTTTCAAGTTTTTTATGGAACATTTATAAGCACATTAACTTGATGATGTGCAAATCAATTCATTATTTTCATTAATTCGTTTTTCTCTTTTCAATTTGTCCAACCTGACTCGATGCAATTTCATCTTTAGCTTTTTCCAAAGGTAGTACATTTAAGTTTCAATATCATTGGGTCCTTTAAAAAAAAAAAAAATGTTTCAATATCATTGGACACCCGAAGACATAACATAGTAGGGGACCCAGAGCTGTGCCTGAGTTGTGTACCACGTGCGAGGGCATGGCACGGTAATACACCTGACAATTTGTCATTGCATCGCACGCAGAAGCAGGGCTCATCGCATGTGTACATGACTGCCGTATTGTTGATTCTAATTCCCTCTCGTGCAAAGGCTTGCTTTCCATACTGTTCCTTTTATACCCTCTTTAGCCTCTCACGCTGCTGCTCCAATATCAGAAGGCAAAAACAGTATTATATATCATGATAATAATTAAAAAATGGTTTAATACATCAATTTTTTTGGTTGGAACCACCGTAAGTAGGTCTTCTTTACTTTTCTGTTGGTCTACATAATATTCACAAACTTAGATCCTTTGAATCCGTTATGGCTCTAATCTCACTCGAATGTTTAATCACAGTTAAGATTTTTCGTTCCTCCCTAAAGACACAAGCTTAGGCTGCGTAACCAAACTAAATCACACTCATTGGTTGGTTAATTGGTTTAATACAACATTTAATCTCATATAAATGATTAAATATTTAATGTAGATAATATAATTTTTTTTATTTTTATAAACAAGGACCTAAACTAAAAAACGGAAAAAGAAGAAGAACAACTTCCTAAAATGTCATCCTGCATCAACAGCTCTAGCAACAACCAAGGCCTCTCTCTACCAGTGAAATGTCAAAGGTTGCAGAGTAACCCAGACGTGCACAAGCATCTACACATCTATTTGCATATCTCCTAATATGAGTTACCTCCACTTCCCAATCTCTGACTTGGAACAAACGAAGGATTTCATCAAGTAGGTATTTAGCTGACGGATTTGGAGACAAACCTCGTAAAATAGCCTCTACCACCACCTTAGAATCAGACTCAATCATGACCTTTTTGAGGTTAAGGTTCCGAGCAAGTCGAATACCGGAGAGAACAAATAACTATGCCCATAATGCATTTTTAGGTAGAGATATATGATAATAATATAATTATGTAAAATTATAGTTATTATTTGTACTCTTTTTGTACTTTTGAATATTTTAGTTCATTAAAAATAAATTTGATCATGATTATTTGTTTGTTATAATACTATAACAAAATTTATTAAATAATTTGATATCTTATCCAATAACGTACAGTCAAATTAAAAAAAGTATGAACTGTCAACCAAAAAAAGAAAAAAAAGTATGCCACATGGTTCAAATAAATATATCCTTTTAAAAATAATTGAATGAATATCTAAAGCTTAATTCTCTAAAACTAAAATGAAGTATGTCTCGTCAAAAAAACTAAAATGAAATATGTAATCTTTGCACTTTTAACAAACTCATTCAATAATTTTTTTCAGACCAAGATATTCCTATAAACATTGACGCAAAATTAACTCTAAATAAGAAACCTTTCCAACAATTAACTTCTTCAGGTTTGAATTTTTTGGATTTGATTCAATTGATAAGTGATAACAATCATACATCCTCGATGAGGTAACGTATTTTCCCACAAACTTCTACCTTTTTCTTTCTTTCTTTCCTTTTTTTTAGAAAAAAATAAAAATTAGTGACTGAAATTCATTTACCAGCATTATCGCCCGACTTTTTTTTTTTATTTTTTTTATTTTTTTTTATCAAAAGGTTGTGCAAAAGCATCATTATAAGGCAAGGAATCCTAACTGGGTTAGCACCCCATACCTTATCAATCATTTGCTAGCATACCTTACATATAATTATTATTAAGAAAGAAAAAACTAAAAAAAAAAAAGTACAAAAAACATGGGGTCTAAACCAAACCCATGAAAGAGAACAAAACTGCTTATGAAATTGCTAGAAAGTAATCAAAAGTTATCTTAGTTAAGATTTAAATATTTTTTGTTCCTTGAAATATAATTTTTTTTAAGTTTTGGTCCCTTTTAATTTTTCGTTTTAGTTTGTCATTAGTGAGTTATTAAGTACTTAAATTATGTAACACACAAAGTCACTAACACGTGAGAAGGGCTTCTTTTTGCCATATAAGCACTTGATGAGTACTTACTACGAGTAATGATATTTGAACACCTATTTTTGACATCTAAAGTTGACACCTTGGTTAATCATGTGTAAATTGTTGGTTAATTCAGTTCATTATATGGTTAATGGGTTATATGAAACTTATTTTCCATAATCATGTAAGTATTTGGTTAATCACATGCAAATATCTAGTTAATTCAGTTTTTTATATGATTAATGGGTCATCATGAATTAACCAAATATTTACATGTGATTAACCATATAATGAATCGAATTAACCAAATATTTCTACCGATTAACCAAGGTGTCAACTTTGGGTGTCAATTTTGGATGTGCAAATATCATTACTCCTTACTAAGTAGTAAGTACTAACGATAGAGTAAAACCAGAAAAAAGATATGGGCTGAAACCAAAAAAATTGGGAACCGAAACTAAAATGTATTTAAGCCTTTAATTAAAAATAAAATCAGTTCATCTCACTCTAGTAATAAATTGGTTAAAGTAATATTTTGGTCCATATACTTGACACGTATTCTCGATTTGGTTTCTATACATAAAAAATTATTAAAATGGTCCTTATACGTACAAAAAGTTTCTGTTTGGTCCCTATACATTACCCGTTTGGTCCCTATATGAAGCAAAAAACTATTAAATCAGTCTTTAACATGGTGTAAGATAGGGATCAAACGGATACTTTTTGTACGTATAGAGACTATTTTAATAATTTTTTATGAATAAGGACCGAATCAAGAGTTTGTGTCAAGTATAGGGATCAAAATATTACTTTAACCTAATAAATTTATTAGCAATTAGCACCATTTTGTTATTGCATACATTTCATGTTGGACCCGCTAAACCATATAAGCTCACTCTATTTTAAATGGATCTCACATAAAATTTACCAGTGTTGCTAACTTTTGTTAAACTTGATTGTTTAGTGTTCATTGATATGTTTTAATGAACTTACCAAGGAACTATATAAGTAATGAGATAGGCCTAAAAATATATCTTAACTTAAAACCTTAAAAGGCATAAGCCTTCATTTAATCATTAACTTATCCATATTTTTTTTAATCTAAAGCTTCTTCCCTCACGCCTCATATTCTACTCACAACTCCACTCACAATTTACATGAGTTCCCAACATAAAAAGAGAGCAATACATAGCTGATCGGTCAGCCTACAGCTCATATTTGCATGAATGGACAGAGCAGTCTATAACTCAAATTACAAAATTTGATTCAAATTTCTTGAAATTAAACGATGATTTAAATTAAAACATATCTTCACTTCTATTTGGGGTGTGGTATTGACACTTTAGTTTGCCTGTCTACACTCTTTACTAACTTATCATGATTTAATTTGTGTTTTTGTAAAATTATCATGGACTGGTAAAGAGTATGAGTAAGCAATTAAGAATGCCAACGGTCCCACCCTTACTTGGGTGATATATTTGTTCAGAAGTGGTGCTTTCCAAGAGAAGCACTTAGGATATTATAGGTCAGGTAGCAGCTGCACATACAGACGTAACATTGATAAACTTACATGACAACGATCAGCCACCGAACTTTTCACTCATACATTCACCTCCATTCCCTCACAGGCCAAGCAATATCCAACTTCCAATTGAGAATTATTACAACACTAAACAATTAACAGAGCAAACTATTCAAGGAAGCACAAGCTCCTTTATTTCTATCTTCCCTTCAGGATTTGGGTTTAGGGTCTCACAACCACAAGACAGTATGCAAACTCATGCCGCATACAAAGTAATACTGATGTCTCAGATTATATACGCCCTACTCCCATCAGTGGGAATTCAGTCTTTGGAAATCTACCAATTGGTAAAGATCACCTCTTCGTTGCTTGGTCACAGGGAGACTTGTCCTGAATAATTAAATCATAGAATAAGGCATAAAATTGATTATGAGTGGCAATTATAAGTTAAAAATGTGCAAGAAATATTTGTAGTGTGAAGAAAAGAAAACCTTCTCTGCTCTAATATTGAATAATCAATTTCTGCTACGATGATTGCTTCCTCATGTTCTGTAGTAGCCAGAACTTCTCCAAACTGCCACATTGATATATTTGAAAGTAAGTAACTTGTGCACAAGTATTTCCCTTTCTATTTGTAATTAAAATTCAGAAGTCAGAACATATAATACCAACTTCCATAAGCAGCACATTTAAATGGCTCTACCCAAGGAAAGCTAAACGTAGAAAAAGGATCTACTCACTGGTCCAACTAGAGTGGAGTGGCCCCAAGCCACATAACCAGATCCAGTATCCCGAGCAGGTGAACAGGTTGCCACATATAACTGTCAGTAATGAATTTCCGCAACATAAGATCCACTAGTCTCCTCAGAGCTTAAAAATTTGCAATTCAAAATATATAATAAGCTTAGAATATACAGTAAAACTCCTAACTATAACCCCATTTTAATAAGACTATCAACTGCATCAATCCCACCAATTCAACTGTAAAAGTAAAATAGTGACACAAATCCTTTCTCTCAACCCCCATTTCATTCTGTCATTTTGGACGTGAAGGAGTCATGAAGTTTTCCAAGATGATTTTCAGATTTGATGTACTTTAAATTTCTAACATTAAAATATACATGTAGTAAAAATCCTCAGAAATTCGAAAAGTAAGGGGTCATTACCTGATTGTCTGTGGCCCTGCACGTGAAGAAGCAAAACACAGATTAGCAACAGAATATAGATCAGTATTATTTATTGCTTAATCAATAAATAATTTAAAATGTTTATGGTGCCAAATATACAGAAGAATCAAAAGAAAGAAATTGCAATTAAGTATGATCATAACTTTCTAGTAACTAGGTTAAGCAAGGTTATATTTCACAGTAATTCTAATTCGAAATGTTAAATATGGTTCAGCAAACCATCAGTCCAATCTAACAGAATTAACTTGGTAAAAACCCATTAAAAATTTGAGTTTATTGCGGTTGTTCCAGACTCTAACCGACATACACATTACTTGGGAATGAAGCATACTGGAAAGTGGAAACTTGAAGCAACTATATGTACATCTGGTTCTATTTATTGGTTGGAGTCTGCAATACTACCTTGCCCTCTGCAATAACTCCCAATGCAATGGTCCAGTTGTCATGTTAAATGCTCCGGGATAGCAGAGCAAGTGAGCACCTAAGTCAAAATCAGATATTGTAAGATTCCCAAAACTTCAGACAAGAAAAATAATAAGAGCAGCGCCATGCAAGTTCGGAAACAAATCAATACAACTGGACAATTGGTCTTGAGCGAAGCTTACAGGTTACAGCATACACAAATCAGAGGAACAATGACAGATATCGTAACAAGGGAAATGAAATATACCAAGGAATAGGGATTTGAAGTTTCTTTTACTATACCACTGAAATAAGAAAGACAGTAATTGGTAGTGTTGCACAAAGAAAGTGAATCAATTTTTTCTTTCGTACTCCCTCCCCCAACCAATTACAAGTAGAACAAGATTAATTGCATCCAAGCAAATTAATCGAAAAGACAAACCTCTTGCCGCATAAATCATTGCTAGTTCTGGAAACCGAATGTCATAACAGATGCCTATGCCGATGCGCCCAACCTCTGCATGATTCAACTCATCATTACAAATTTTTTTATCCAAGCATAGAAAAATTCATCGCCAAAAAAAAAATTAGAAGGAATGAAAAAAAAAAAATTAGACTAACCTCATTAGCATGGTAGTCAGAAAAGATGTTCGATTCTATAATAAAGAATGATTAGATGGGAAGCCTTTACAAGGTTGCTTTCTTGTTTCTTCAATTTTATTAAGAAAATGCAAGATAAAACAACTAGGCTACAAACATAACTAGCACTTGTGTTATCCTCCGCTTTCGTACTAATCTCTCGATTTCTTTATAGAAGCTACATCCTTTGAATTACACACACAAACACGAGAAGGCAGAACTACATAAAAATTTGAGTAGTTTGAACATAATTATGAAAATCTACAGTGAAACCTGGTTTTCAAGAAAATTGCCCATAAAATAAGATGGCATGGCATTTAAGTTCAATATGAGCTACGGAAGAGTGTAAGAAATTAAACATTCTAGAGATTATTAATGCAACACTACAATGGCGCAGACAACCATAATAACAATTTCCATTTCCTATCCTTGTCCACCAATCAATGTTAGTATCAGTTGAATATACATTTCTCATTTACACATAATGACAAACATATCAACAGAATCAAAGACTGCAGCATTACTGATGAAGATAGAACCGAGGAACATGCAGTTAAATGTGTGAAATAGGAATATGTTAGACACCTGTGTCCACAATTGTTGGAGTCTCCCCAGCAGTAAGAGTTTTTGATTCAATAAAGGTAATTTTCCCAGGGATGTCAATATCAAAAAGGTGTATCTGTAGCAACACCGGTATGTCAGAAATTACGGAATAAATAAAGCAAATGCTAAAATTGATTCACTAACTATATGAAATCTGTTCAACAATATGTTAGGAATAGGGATCTCTGAATTCAAGGACAGAGGACCTCCTAAGAAAATATTGAAGAAGGGAAAGTGATGACTAATTTCTCATTACTTTGCATCAGCAATTACATGACTATATATAGTACTAATCAATAACATAATGCACTCAACAATTCTAACAAACTAATTCTAGAATCTTCTTGCTGAATCCTAGGCCCCCTAGGATCATAACACAATATGTATGTATACCTTGCGGTGCTTGGCTTTGAGGGTTCCATCGGTACCGAAGACGCAGCAAGTGTTGTATAAGCGGTCTCCAGCACGTTCTGGAATGGAACCACCAACAATGGTGATGTTCAAGTGACGAGATAGTTGAGAAAGCATGGCAGTGGAAGGAGAAGCATCGCCACCAGCGTCGATATCTTCGGCGTAGATGGGGAAACTATCGTTCGAATAAGGACTATTCCAAATTTCCTGGTGACATTAACAATTGCAGTTAGAAGCAGCATCGAAAGGAGAAATAAATAAGAATGAAGAAGTTGGTGGTAACTGACGGGCAAGAGAACAAGCTGGGCACCCTTGGCTGCAGCTTCCTGAATGGCGTTGCGAGCATGAGCGATGTTCCTGTCCTTGTCGGGGGTCACTGACAGTTGACAGAGCCCGATCTTGAACTGAAAGGATCAAACACGGTAACTGAATTAGAATTAGAGAGAAGGAGAGAGACATCATAACAGAACAGAACATAAGATAAGATGAGAAAGCTTGCTTTGGTGAGAGGGGGAGTGGGAAGGGGAATGGGTGGTGGGGCCCGGGCTCTGTCTGAGTTGTTGGAGGATGGTGCTGCAACTGACATGATTCGTGAACTTTGATTGGAGCGAGAGAGAAAGGGGAAGAGGAAGGAGGAGCGAGGGAATAAAGAGTGGTGGGTGTGGCGATGGAGAATCAAAGACTTGGGGTTGATAAGTAGTGAAGAGATTGCGGGTAAGCTCATTTCCCTCTACTGCGATTCCAAATCCAAACCCTTGCTTTCACCTCATCATCATCCTTCAACCCATCATCTCTTTGGGGTTGTCTCTTTCACGAAAGCTCAACGACGTCGTTGCACCATCAATTAATATTTCTCACGTTTATTTTTTAGAAATAAGTATGTTCACAATGTAAAGTTTTCAACAATATCAATCAATAAAAATCGTGGTAAGTATAAGTGGATTTTAAGTAAATTAGGATAAGAATAAAATGTTATTAACCATATGCCAATTTCTTTTTTCTTTTCTTTTTTGACAATTACCATATGCCAATTTCTAATTAGTTAACATCATGTCAAAAAAAAAAAAGTTTCCAATATAAAAAATATTTATACAGATAATCCATACCAACTAAATCTTTTAGATATCCCTTAAAAACTTTTTATACAATTTTCTAAGACAAAATAAATTAACACATATGCACACTTGATTTTACTAATCTAAATCTACTTATGCACCAAAAGTTGGATTTCACAATCCCATTTTTTACTCTTTAATTAAACAAATACAGTAAACAAGCATCACTTTTCCTCACTTGATTTTAAGATAAAGTTCTTCTAAAATGATCAGAAGTGCAAAATAAGAAAGTAATTATGTATCGACCCATGATTAATTTGAGTGTATTAGATCTTTATCCTCTTTATTTAGTCTATGGTGATTATATTCTTGATTTCTCACGTTATATTTTTACTCATTTTATAGGAGTCTAATTTCGATTTAATTTTTTCTTTTTTGTTTGTTTTACTTAATAATGATCGCTCATGGAGATGGTAGAAATAGATTACAACTTTATTTTAAAGAATTGAATCTTAACATTTAGTAAAAAAAATTATATAATAACCATCTTCAAGTCAAAATTACGATAGTACTTAGAGGTGAAAAAAGTTATTTATATATAGTTTTAAAGTGGGCATCAAAGGTTAGGGTATGTCTGGATTGACTTATAAACAATTTATTTGGGCTTATTTATTGACTAAAGCACTTACCAGAGTGTTTAGAAAAGCTTATGAAAATAACTTATGACATGCCTATAGTTGTTTTCAGTTTGTTTTGATAAGTTCCCCAAGATAACTTATGAAAACAGCTTAAATCTTATATGAAAACAATTTTATTGTATTTTCTCTTTGATTATAGAAATAACTTATATATAAGTACTTATATGTTAAGTGTTTATCCTATAAGCGCTTAATTAAGTCGTTTACCCAAACAAGATAACTTTTCCAATTGCATTAAGTCAATGCTAACAACTATTTATCTCATAATTAATTTATTATATTTTTTTATCTATTTTTGACCAACAAAATTGTCTTTTTTAATAATTTTTTATTTTATAAATGAAAGTGCTTGTTTTTTAGAATGAAATATAGTTCTTCTAATTTTTTATATTAACTAATTTTTTTTATGAAACTCCTTTAAAATGTGTTTTTTTAATAATAAATGAAAATGAAAAAAAATAAGAACCATTAATTCCATAAAAGACTTAATTGGTATGCACTGCTAGTAGAAAGATTTTTTACACTTCCAACCAATTAAAAATCGACGTATTATTAAAAATATTTAACTCTTATCTTTGTTATCTTAAAAGTCACTCATGCCAAAATTTGTGATTGGTTACTAATATTAAACACTTTACGTACTTTACGCTAATAATATATATCAATTAAACTCTTTTATAAATTGTATGGTTGTCTTTTTTCACTATATAATTTGAAAGTAAAAGCTATATGATCATTCCCTCACAAAATCCACACCTATATTTCAAATTAAAGTATATTCTTTTAAGAATTGCTAAATTTCTTAGGCTATTCTCATATATAAAATGACATGTATCATTCTTCATTTTTTAATATTCAAATTTAAATTTCAAATAAAGTATACATTTCTTACTTTTTAATTTAAACATTTTTTCTTTAAATTTATATTTTGTAGACACTAATTAAATTAATCATATATTATCAAAATAATTAATGACATATATTATTTATGTGTTAAAAAAATTTAAATATTTTTTATCTTATTTGATAATTTTTTTAAATTTAAAGATACCCGTATGATGCATAAAAAACTTGCTAATTTACTTAAAATTATGAAACCGATTAATCTTTATCAAGGAAACACAACTTGTTTGTACGCTCTTTGTGAGGGTTTCCCAACTGGCTTGTACACATAACACATGTGGTTGATCTGAGTTATAATGAGTTTGGATTTCTTCAATGTTATATAGATTCCCCGACAAATATTAATCACTATTCATGACAATAAATAATTGTAGTAATAACATGATGATAATAAAAAAAGTCCAAATCCCAATTGATATCTCGTGCAACTTAATTGCCAAATTATTGTATATGGATTTAATTATACAGTAATACGTATGTATAAATTTTTTTATTTTTTATTTTCAACCAATTATATATATTTTTCATCATTAAAAAGTACTTTGCTTTTTACAGTAGCATTTAGTTATTGCATTACAGATGTAAAGATTTTTAATTTACATACCATCTAATCAATAAATGATTCACTTTTACATTAATTATCTTAAAATTCATACATATACTGATTTATCAATTATCATTACATAAGTATTATAACAAAAATTATATTAACAATGTCTCATAATTATTTATTTATTTTTGAAACGTCGTAATTAAATTCTTTATTCTTTATAGTAACTAACGATTGGAACTGGTATTCATAAAAAGGATGCAAAATGGCGCGATGGTTTAATTTTTTTTTAAAATCTTTTTTATACAGAAATTCAGATTTTTTTTTAAATTAATGGCTTAATTAATTATCAAACGTCTCTCGAATTCGTGAACACTTCACATCTTTTTTTTTTTTTTTTTTTAAAAAAACATTCAACACCCGAATCGGCTTCAATATTTCCAACGGTCATTAACTGCTACTCGCGCCTCTTTGTCCCCTATATATTCTCCCCATTCGGACAAACCTTTTCACAGTTTTTCTCGTTGAGCGATCTCAATCTCCAACGGTGTGTCTGAAATTCCCACACCGCACTCCCTCCTCAGTAGCGGCGCTTTCTCTTTGGCGCCGCTACTACCACCATTCACGTCACATTCCCTTCCATTCTCTTCCCATCCAGGAAAGATGGCTGATCCCAGATTCGTTGTTCCATATCGTGACCCATATGAAACTCCACTTAGCCCCAGCATTTTCAATTTGTCCAACCCCACACTAGCCGATTTATCCATCAACAACAACAACAACAACAACGTCCCCACACTAGCCGATTTATCCAACAACAGTAACAATTTACTCGCTGCAGTGCCACAACAAATTCATCATGGACATGGAAATGGAGTTCAACAGGTTAATCACAACTTTCCCATTCCAGATCCAATGGTTCAGGATCAGTTCATGCAAATGGATAATTATTTTCCCAATGTCGGAGGAGGCAACTTTGAAGCGGGTCCATCACAACTTCATGGCACTCCAAATCATCAATCGCCAAATGGGTACTTCGGGTTACAGAATTACAACAACGAAGTGCTGCCACTTTCGTGTTGGCCACAGTTACCAGCCCCTTTTAGTTGCAGTTGCTGTCAAGTTCTGAGAGAGATAATTCACACCAATGGTAAATAATTAACCTTTCATCTATTTCACCAATATTAATGGAAACATAACCACAACGACAATCGTGTATATCATATGAAATTCGGGTTTTCTTTATCTTTTTTCTTACACGATCATTTTTCTCCAATTTCATTTTCATTAATTTGATGTATATATATTTGGGTGCTTGTAGGTATCACCTTCACAAAACTTGAGATTCATGGAAGGCTCGGGATGATCTGTCATGCAATTCACCATCCGAATATCAATGGGAGTCTCAATAGGGCGTCTTCAAGTAACCTAATTCAATACCAAATGATTGAGTACGTTTCTAGTCTGGTACTGCCTTTTTTGCGTGGTCAAAGAGAAGGTGCTTTTATTTGCATGTCATTAAACGGGTTCAACTTGAACTAATTTATGAGTATGCTCGAGTGCATATATTATAGTACTCGACCATCTACCACAAAGTTTTTTCTTATGTTTCAATTTTTTAGTTTGATTGTAAACTTCATGCAGAATAAATTCTTGCATGGGATGGTGTTTTACGTTGGACTTACTAATAATAGAAAAATCCTTTGAGTATTTAACTTCGCTGACTTTTACTATGTGATCAGTTTTTGCATGAGAAACATTCAAGAAATCAAGAACTTTCTAGTGCAATACTGTCTGGGGCAAAATTCACTAGGCTTCGTTATGATGCAAGATCCACTGTCTTCCTTCTATGAGGCCCTCTGCACTGGAATGGACTGGGCTGATGATTTATCCGACTTCGTCGATTTGAATCCAAACACTTCAGGTTTGTCATCTTCTTATTTCAATTGCCATTGTGAGCATTTCATTCTTCAACATGCCTGCATGCATTGTCGTATTTCTGTCACGATGGAGAAGGAAAAAAAAATGCTTTATACGATCGGTTTACCTACTTCAACATTAACGTGTTTTTCTTTAGCACTGTTAAATGTGGTATATTTATTTATTTTCAAATATTATGCTCAGTTTCGATGGTGTTATGTTTGTAGGAGGAACATTTGGTGATGACATAGAACAAGAGGCTGAAATTGCAAGGGTTCCTAGAGCTACCCTTGCAGAACAGGTTATACTTCTATTTCTATCTAGAAGTGTTGCATATGTTTTGCTCTTTTATTTTTCTGACGTTATCCTATAATATTATTGTATGGGGGTGCATTGCACAGAGAGAGAGAGCGGCGAAGATGAAATTGAGTGATTTAAGCGATTACTTTCATCTAACTATCGACGAAACATCGAAGCTCGTGAACTTGTGTCCTACTGTCGTGAAGAAAGTTTGTCGTAAGGAAGGACTAGCACGATGGCCTCACAGAAAGGTTTTATTAATATTGCAGTAATCTTTTTCTTTTGTTTTGCTACTTAATTAATTACTATAATGAATAATACCCTTTGCTGAGCATTCATGTTTATGCATGATGTTTTACAGGTAAAAAGCATTGTGAAGCAGATCACAGTACTAAGAAGAAATTTAAATTCAGCAGATGCAGTGTCAAGGTCAAGAGCTGAGGCGGAAATTAGCAGGCTTGAAAGGGAAATGATAAAGCATTGTGGTGGAGTTGCCCCAACCGCAATCAGTTTCGAATGAAAGTCAAGTCACCCTACACTGTGTGTTTAATTGTTATGCGGAGGAGGCTATAACCTTATTCTTGTGTAATTAGTTTACCTTAATTTTGTACAATGATTTTGTTCTTGTAATCAGTTTAATTACCATCATTTTGAACAACTAGTCTGCTTAACTTGTTGCTTGGCAGACGCCTATATATTTGTAACTAGTTCCTTAGTTTTTTTTAGGAGACTTTTGTTTTTTGTTTTATTTGAGTGTAAGACTTTTTTGTTTTATTGTAATATTTTGTAACATTTACTACACATATTTTGGTTAATAGCAGTTTGATTTTTTATACTCTTCATCTAAAGTTTTTTTTACATTATCAATTGAATCATACATTATTATTATTATTATTATTATTATTATTATATTTTATACTTGCATTTTAGTAACATTTGAGTTGTAATTGGATGACAGTATATAATTTTTTTTATACTAACATTACATCAAAACTAAATCCTAATAAAATACTATTTTATTTTGTATTTAATTAATATGTATTGAAAATGTAAAGATTTTTTGAATTGTAAATTAATAATAAATGGGTGGGGTCATACTGTTTAAAAGTCACACATATAAGTATTGAAAATGTAAAGATTTTTTGAATTGTAAATTAATAATAAATTGTCACATTATTAAAAATATTATACTGTTTAAAAGTCACACATAAAATGATGATTTGTAATTGATGGTTGATAGTATAAAAAAACCTTATTGTGATATCAAAATCAAACATTTTTTTTAAGGAACTTATTTTCTTTTTGTTCTGTAATTAGTTTTTGGGACTGTTAGGAGTAGAAATGCTGCAACAATTTAATTTCTTGGAGCTTCTTGGAATATTAATACTACATAAAATGTAATTGATGGTTGATGGAATAAAAAAAACTTTATTGTGATATCAAAATCAAACTTTTTTTTTAAGGAACTTATTTTCTTTTTGTTCTGTAATTAGTTTTTGGGACTGTTAGGAGTAGAAATGCTGCAACAATTTAATTTCTTGGAGCTTCTTGGAATATTAATACTACATAAAATGTAATTGATGGTTGATGGAATAAAAAAACTTTATTGTGATATCAAAATCAAACTTTTTTTTTAAGGAACTTATTTTCTTTTTGTTCTGTAATTAGTTTTTGGGACTGTTAGGAGTAGAAATGCTGCAACAATTTAATTTCTTGGAGCTTCGGATGTGAGTCTAACGAGAGAAGTAAATATTTGTACCCTTATGATTATTGTATATTGTAACTATTATTTATTTATAGAAAAGTGAGTCTTTTAGGTTCAAGTTGGAGTCACCCAACAATTTGGGGTCATCTTGTGGAACTTTCCAACACTTTTTGAGTAACAATTTAGTGACAAAATTTATTTTATTTTTGGAGCTAATCAATTCTTTATAAGGGACAATTGATTCAAGGTTGTCCCTGAGATTTTGGGTGCCATGTACAAAGTGAACAAAATATTACTAAAGAAAAGGAAAAGATTACGGTAAGTATCAAACCACAATAGAATTATAACAAAAAAATTATACTTATATCTATCAACCTGAACATGTTGCAATAACATCCCTACACCAACAGTATCCTCCACTGATAGCAAATGAATCACAAGGGATGAAGAAAGAAGTTGATGCCCTATTAATCTCTGAATATTGTCCTCCTTGCATTTTTTGCTGCAAAATCATTAATAATTTGTTCATATTCAAGGTCCTTTAAAAAATCATTTTCAATAGAAATCAAAAATTTTATTTGTACAACTTTAAACTGGACATGAATTCCCCAACACAACCCTAGTTTTGGCAACTTCTTATGGCACACCAGATCATTGACTATTTTTGTAAATAATTGAAAATGATGTGTATTTGGATAAATAAATTTTTCGCTGATTATTTAAATATAAAAAATAGAAAAATAAAATACAAAGAGTTTGATTTCTATGTACCGACAATAAAAATAGTTTTATATTGATATCCAATGAAATTTTGACAAATAGATTTTACTGTTGTTTCTCTTTCTTATGAAAATTAATTTTTTTTTGTTTGTTTGTATAAAAGTAAAATACCAAACAGAGAAAGAATTTGTACTCGATAAGGAGAATTTGGAGCCGGCCAAAGGTGTCTTAGGCATCATGGTACTCCATTATATAATAAGCTAGTAAGAGAGCATGCCAAAAGCATAGATAGAAACGTCAAGTTATAGACGTGAGCACCCAAACAAATTTGCCTCCTAGAAATGTTCATCTGTGTCTATAACTCCAGATGCTAGCTAGCTCCTTCAATAAATCATTTTTTATTTTTTGCTAGGTTAATTTTGATCCAATATTTTGAAGGTGAAATCGTGTTCATCTACAAGGAGGACATGGCTGTTTCTAATCAGACACTTGTCTGTGTGAAACAAGTGAAGCAAGAGGTGGCAGACGAGTGGGATGAGAGCATGCCATTACCAGGAGACATCATTGAAGGATTTTCTGAGTATGGTGTTGATGATTTCTTTATGCAGGTCAAAGACAAGGTCAGAGTTTAGCTCTCAGCTTGGAAAGGTTAACCCGCAGGTGGAATTCATATGGATAAAGGTTAGAAGGAGTAACAGCTTACTGAAACTCCAGGCACGTATTGTGCAACAGAAAGGCTCCATACTTCAAAGGAAGTACTATACTATCCAAGCTGCAACGGATCACAGACATACTGTAGATTTAGATGACCTGACATTAGAGCAGTGCACTGAACTGCAAGGTACATACTACAAAGTCATGCTATTATTGTCCATGCTTAATTCTTTAAACAAGAAGAATCTCATGCTACTAGAAAATTTGCAATATAACTTAAGAGTTTAGTTTTAAAGCGCAAAAAGAGTTTTACACTTTGCATTCAATGATTTGTTAACATGCCATTTAAGAGTTTAATTTTGCTAACAGCAACATGAAGTGTTGTCAAATTCATTAAATGACGGGGTAACACATAATTATATGTAAGTGTAAAACGTTTGTGATATGATCCGGATTGCCTATAGTGAGAATTTCTGAATTCATTGCATTCAATAAGTTCTAACTGTTAGATCAAGATTGGACAGTTTATATTTTAAACACGGCAAATCAGATTTAAAAATTAAATTCGGAATGCGAGTCGTCTGATCTTCATCTCATGGCTCCGATCTACTGAATGTAGTGAATACGGGGAAATTTGACTGCACCAAATTAAATCCATTTCCATGTCAAATTAAATTGATATATAAAATTCTGGGATTGAGTTTTTTCTTTAAAGTTTGCAGAAATGAGCATGAGAGCACTAAACGTGGAGGGCAGGGGTTTCTGCAGAAGTGGGATCAAATATGACTGGAAGATGAAAGCAAGCACATATCTTCCTGATCAATGCTGTCCCGTAGTCAGCTCCATCCTATTTATGCCCCTAGTTAGCGAGCACTGCATTAATACCACCACGGCTAGGTGCATGGCGTGGTTTAGTGCAGCAATTTCCTCTGGGGTTCCTCTTGTTTTTGTCAATATACAGACAGAACAGATTATGTCCACGGTAAAAATAAAATACTTTTTCTTAGCATTTCATGTTGGTAATTGAATAATTTCAAGAAGCCTCAGTTTAACTTGTACGATGAACTAATGAGTCAATTTTCACTCTATAACTACACAGGAGAAGACTGATTCCTCAAGAAGGAAAACATGTACGCTCAGGCAACAAATCCACAACACTACCCAAATAATACATGGTATAAGGTTGTGGTTTCTACCTGGACTAGCAGAAATTTCAATAGATTTGATCCCTCATGGCAACGAAGTGCGCTTTGGAATGGAAATTAAACGAACTGAAGAGGTATGTAAATGTACTACTGACAGTTCTGTGTACGTAAAACATGCTTTGATCTTTTAGGACTTTAAAGAACTTATTCTTTGTGCATGTTTGGTTTACAGTTGAAAAATTGCAATGGTACTTTTGGAATAAAGTCTGTATAGAGTTCCATCGGGGCAAATGTATGTTTAGACCCAAAAGTATATTTGTAATGATAAACCAAATATAGTCTAAACCATTAGGCAAGAACTCAAATTTTGTGCCACTAAATAAAAGTTTTATTAGCTTTTGAAACACATGTACTGCAGGGCTTTGTGTGCATCTATTCAGTGGTGACAGGTTCATCAGCTGACCGTTCTGGGTTAAGAGAACTGTGTGAAAAGGCAAGTGCAAGTGGGTTCCTGCTAGTGATCTCTCGGTTGAAAGGCAAAAGCCTAATGCCAACTAGTGCCTGCTCCGCTGGTCTTGTACATTGCTGTGACCACTCTGAAATCAAGGACATTCTCGCTTCAGCAATAGACCAATTTGAGACGATTCAGCTGCATGTCATGGCCTGGCCTAGTCAAACTCGTCCCTCTCCACCTCAAATTGTTGCCTTTCCAGCCCTGCTACCTCCAAATGGATCCTTCCCAACTCATCATGACGGTTGAAGACAAAACAAAAACAACTATAGAAATTCGTTTAAACAAGTAGAATTACAATGACACATCATGAAGAAATGAGTATTATATGTTGTATTGTATCCGATGTTCAAATTAATTCTTATTATTAGTTAGTGGGACCTCACGTACACCAAAAGAAGCGCTCAAACCTCCTGTATTACCGGACAATGGTTAAGAAATAAGCAATGTTATTTCAACCTCATATTTTGACAATTTGTTTAATACATCATTAACCGACTTGCTAACCATTAACTTAAATCCCATTAATCAAGATTTGTACACCCATTAAAGCTACGTTGGGGAGTTTTGAAGGAGATGGAGTGGAGTGATTAATAATGGAGTAAGAGTATATCACTCCATTATTTAAAAGTTTAACGAGAGAGACCCAAATCCCCTAAATTGGAGGATATAAAAATTGACGGTTTGGGTGAGATGAAGTGGTTTGGGATGCCATCCAAAACCACCCCATTTCATTGCTTAATAAACTCTCAAACAATGAGTTAATGCTTCTAAATTATCACACTCCATTACTAACCATTACATCCCATCTTCCCAAATAGAGTATAGCCTAACTTTTGGTGTCAACGTTGTACAGATAATATTATTTTTTTAAAAGTTTATTATAAAAATGTTTTGAGTAAAGGCCCAAAATGGTTCCTCAATTTTTTCGAGTAGGCCAGTTTGGTCCCGAAAAAAAATAAAATGACAATTTGGTCCCTAAAATTTTAAAACGGGGGACAATCTGGTCCTTACGGAGGGACTGAATTGTCCCCCGTTTTTAAAATTTCAGGGACCAAATTGTCCCCGGTGGGGACCAAATTGTTCTTTTTATTTTTTAGGGACCAAATTGGGCTACTCGAAAAATTTGAGGGACCACTTTGGGTCTTTACTCAAATGTTTTTTGAGTCTCCTATAAAAGACAGTGAAATTGAGGTTAGTGTTTGCTCGTGGCAATGGCTCTGCTGTTTCGAAAAGCCGCGAAACCACCTTCTTCTTTTTCTTCTACTTCTACATCTTCAGTTCCAAACCTTCCCCTTGTAACCTCTATTACCTCCCTCCTTGAAACCCTAAATCCCCAAAGCCCAGATGTCTCCAATATTGCTTGTGAGCCCCTTAAAGCATTCTCATCTCTCCTCACCCCAAACTTGGTTATCCAAGTCATGAAGAATCTAGAAAACAACCCAAAGCACGCTCTTTTCTTCTTCAACTGGGCCTCCAATCCTCAACCCAACCCCAACAAATATTTCCACACTCTCTCCTGTTACGCCGCCATCACCGATCTCTTGCTTTCTCACTCCCTCTTCTCCACCGCACACTCCCTCCTCCACCGCTCCAACAAACTCTCCGATTTCCTCATTTGCAGATTCATCAATGCCTTGGGTGATCGTGGTGATATCAGGGGTGCCATTCACTGGTTCCACAAAGCTAAAACTATTTCAAGAGGACGCTGTTTGTTCTCCTTGAACGCCTTATTGGGTGTTCTTGTTAGAACCAATCGTGTCAATTTAGCCAATGCTATCTACGATCAGGTCGTAGCAGAAGGTGTGGTGAAGCCTGATGTTTTCACTTACACCACGGTGATTAGGGGTTTCTGTAAAATGGGCATGATCGAGAGTGCCCGAAAGGTGTTCGACGAAATGCGCTGTGAACCCACTACAGTTACTTACAACACTATGATCCATGGGTTTTGCAAAAAGGGTGATATGGAGGGTGCTAGGAAGGTTTTTAATCTGATGGTGGGGAGTAAGAGTTGCAGACCAGATGTGGTGACTTTTACCACTTTGATTGACGGGCATTCCAAGAAAGGTGAATTTGATGAGGCATTGGAATGCTTGAAGGAGATGGGGGAACAAGGTTGTCACCCCAATGTTTTGACTTACAATGCATTGATTGAAGGTCTTTGTTTGAATGGGAATGTAGATGAGGCGAAGAGAGTGATGACTAGAATGCGGTTAAATGGTTTGAAAGACAATGTTACCACTAACACCAGCATATTGAAGGGTTTATGCATAATGGGAAAGTCTGATGAAGCTATCAAGCATTTTAAGGGAATGTTTAGTCGTGGGATGAATCCGGATGTGAAAGCATATGATGTCATTGTCAATGAGTACTGCAAAATCAGAAGACCAAATGAAGCAATTTTGCTTATTAGGGAGATGGTGGCTAGGGGAATTAAGCCAATATTTGTTTCAAGTTTTAATGCAGTGTTTAGAGTTCTTTTGGCTTTGGGGAAGCTTGAAGAAGCAGTTCTTCTTTTAAAGCAGATGCCTCAAATGGGTTGCTCCCCCAACTTCCTATCACATAGCATAGTGGTATGTGGTCTTTGTAAAGTGAAGGGTAGGATGCAACAAGTTGAAGAGCTTGTGTGGGACATGCTCCAGAATGGACATAACCTGGATGCCACTATGTACAACTGCTTACTTTGGGGGTATTGTGAAGATGGGAATGAAGAAAAGGCATTGAAGACGGTTTATGACATAATTGACAAGAACTTTGTAATCAACAAAGAAACTTTCTCCGCTTTTGTAAAGGAGTTGTCTGGAAAGGAAAAAGTGAAAGAGGCAGAAATGGTGCTTGAAGAGATGTGCAAGAGATGCCCTATACCTGATATAAATGCTTACAGATCAGTGCTTTGTCAGTTGTGTGGGAAAGCTGAGGCTACTGAGGAACATTAACATGATTTTCAGAGTTTCAGTCAATTGAAATTCTTTATTCTCGTAGAGCTATAGCCCTTGAGAAATAGAGTGCAAGGGGGAATTTGCTGAATCCAGCACTGGAAGCCTTTTGATAATGTTCATTCTGTGTATTGTTCGGGTTGTTCCTAGAAACTGCAGTGCACTATCGACAGTGATTGTTGGTGGACTGGTTAGTAACTGGGTTTGTATAGTAATTCAAAAAACGTAACATCTCTAGTTGAAAGTAATTCTCAATTAGATCAATTAAGTTACCACAGATGTAATCATAATAGATTTTATTTTAGTATAAGTATTCCTACATTATATATATATATATATATATATATACCCAAAAGATTATCACCATCATAAATATATATTAATAATGGGGGTTGGGCTAAGATGCACCACTCTAAAATTACACCCCCTAATGCACCACCACATGGATGGTCAAAGTTTCAAACCTTGGAGGTGTATTAATACAATAGTCAAAACTTATATGTATCGTATACTGCAGTATAGTATATGTATTTATGGTATTTATATATTTTGCCCAAAAAAATTATTTATTATTTTTAATATCAGAAATAGTTTAATTTGTATTATGTTTTGTGTATTGTTGTCCAAAATAGCTCCAACGATGAGTGCCTATAGGATCATCCATAATACAAATTAAACTATTTCTGATATTAAAAATAATAAATAATTTTTTTTGGACAAAATATATAAATATCATAAATACATATATACTATAGTGTAGTATATAGTACATATAAGCTTTGACTATTGTATAAATACATCTTGAAGGTTTGAAACTTTGACCATCCATGTGACAATTTTATTGGCCCACAAATTATCACATGAGTGGTGCATTAGGGGGTATAATTTTAGGATGGTACAACTTAGCCCAACACTAATAAATGGATAATGATATAAACTAGTTGGTTGAATTATAAAACATTACGAAATCCACTAAATGGGACTACAAACAAGAAGTCGTGCTTTGATCAGTTTGATGCATCCTGTGATTTTGACCATCGATCTAATAATAATAACAAAAAAAGTAGACCAATGGTTGAGATTAAAACAAGGTAACCACTGAACAAGTAACTCAAAAAATGAAAATGACTACTATGTCCCTGCTCTCATCCACACTCGAGAATTAATTCATGTTATGCTGAGGAAATCCAGTCACAAATCAACAAAAATATTATCTTTTATATTTTTTTGTTAGATATCAATTATCTTTATATTCTTAAGGAATTATCAATTATTTTAAGAAATCACTTATAAATTATTGTTTTAAAGGACTAAATTAATAGATAAAATGAAAACATTGTCTATATACTAAAAATTATTTATTTAATTAATAAATTCAATTTACCAGTACCCCTTGATAAATAAAATAATGCATTATTATTATAATACTTGAAATTAAGGAATTATCAATTATTTTAAGAAATCACTTATAAATTATTGTTTTAAAGGAACAAATTAATAGATACAATAAAAACATTGTATATATACTAAAATCTATTTCTTTAATTACTAAATTCAATTTACCAACACCCCTTGATAAATAAAATAATAGCTGACAATAAAATAAAATTTCTAAGTAAAACAATATAAAATCCAAATTGGACATGCTTATCCATATTCATACACCTACTAAGTATTTGAGCTATAATATTTCTATTATATTTTCACATCCATATAATTAATCTGAGCTGTATAAAAAAAAAAATTATTTTGTGAAGGGATAGATACATCATACATGTGTATCAGTCAAAAAGAGTTATGATATTTAAATACAAATAGATATTATATATAATACCGTATATGTTTATCTCTATCTTTCAATTACTTTTTATCTTCTTTATATGTACGTTTCTCGAAAGATACATGCGTACACAAATTTAGAAAATGCGGTAAATAGGGTAAGAAGTGGGGTTGAAAGAGCAAGACGGACCCCATGAGGTTTATAAAATAGGATTAATATATTGAATTGGTTCCGATTCAAATCGTTTGCGGTGTGTGTGTGAGAGAGAGAGAGAGAGAGAGAGAGAGAGTTTGGCATCTTTGTTTCCCTCCATTCTCCTTTCTCCATTACAGATACAGTGTGAGTTCAGAATCACAGATGGAGGGTGATGGTGCATACAATCCGCGTACTGTAGAAGAGGTTTTCAGAGATTTAAAAGGCCGCAGAGCTGCCATCATTAAGGCTCTTACCACCGGTTCCTTCTTCATTTTTTTCAACTCATTTCACTTCAATTCAATTCAATTCTTCCTTCCAATCTTATCTTATATAATGTGTTTTGCTTATTCAGATGTTCAAGACTTCTATCAGCAGTGCGATCCCGGTCGGTATCTTTCTTTCTCTAGCTCTACATAAATGCTATTATGTCTGTGTTTTTACTTGATTTTACTGCTTCTGACTTTTCTCGATTGCTACTTCACTATCCAAACTTTCAACAAGGAAATTTCAAATTATTTTATGTCTTGTAGTTCTGGTGTGCTATGCAATGAGATGCAGTGCCATGATCTCAAATTAACGGGTGTTCCTTTTTGTGCTGAGACGCAATTCAAATATTCAATTCGAATATTTTTTTCGTCAACTAATTCTTTGCATACCAAATTCATTTTAATCTAGGTTGAAAAATGTATCTATAAAAATAATCCAATGCGTACCTATTAATTAATGAAAACATTTTAGATAAATGCAGCACTTTACATGTTTGTTAGAGTGAGGTGACCATGAATGCGAGAGAAAAACCCAAACAGTTTAATCTGTTCATTTTAGCCTTTTCATTAACTTTTTGTAGTTTTTCATTTTATTTTGAAAATTTACCATTTAAAAGAGATTCAAAGTAGTATAGTCTGTTAATTATTTGTCGACTTGCCTTATATCTTATAGCAAAAAAATTAATGAGACTTGATGCATAGGTATAAAAGAATGGTTAAACCTTAGTTTTGTTTCCCATATGTGACTCGAATTCTTCGTTTAGTCCCTTTTCGTAATTTTTTTTTTTTGGAAATGAGTCTCTACATGTGTAAATGTTAGCAAATTCGTCCCTGACGCCAGTAAGTTGGTCATTATACGTGACATAAATTTTTGATTTGATCCCTAAACCTGAAAAAATTTAAATTGGGTAATATTTTTAAATATATTATTTCTAATACAATTTTTTTTTATTCCTTAACTAATGCCCCATACGAAGTTATTGTGATCAAAATTCTAGCAACATCAAGTCGACCTCTAGAATATTCTATAAGTAATCCATAGATATTTAGAAAAGAATCTACCTTTTGATATAGTTTAAAATACTTTTTAATCGGGTATTGATTTCTTTTGTTCGAATTTATTTCAATACCTTCAATTCTGAAAATAAATCAAGACGATTAATATAAGAATACTCATCCAAACTTTTCAAAATTAATAATACAATATTTTAAATTTTTTAAATTCAAATAAAAAACCACAAATGGTTTTATATTCTAAAAGTTATCCAAGTTGACTCTCGTTAGGAAAAAATAGATTCATATGATATGTAGAAAATAATCAATATGAAAAGAATCTTTAGTTGGGTCCGAGATCCTTGGCAAATGGTAGGGACAAAATTATTATCGATTAAACATATAGGGACTGGTTTATTTTTTTTTTTTCAGGTTTAGGAACCAAATCAAAAATTTGTGTCATGTATAAAGACTAATTTGTTGATGATATGGACGAATTTGCTATTAGTTACACGTGTGGGGACTTATTTTCAAAATTTTCACGTATAAAGACTAAATATAGAATCCGTGTCACATATAAGGCTACTTTTTAATAATGAGAATAAGCATTTGAACCTAAATTGAAATTAACAAATTTCCGTGGGTGCATGTGCACATCCTTACCACAACATGGCACCCCCGCTGCTGGAATGGGAATGCTAATACGCTTCCATGTCCTGATGGAATCTTAACTGGAAAATTCATAAGCTGTTTTTTTTTTTTTTTTTAATCTTTTTATTTGTTTCTACTTGGGTCGAAAAGTCCTTTGGCTGACAGGAATCTGAATTTTATCTGCATTATAGAAGCTTTCAGTCTCTGATTTGAAGGGATGAGTGTTACATTTATTTAGTATTGAAATTTAAATAAACCGTTAGACTAGAGGGAAGTTGGAAACTATTCCATCAGCATCATATTTGAATATCATCGTTTGTTTTGTGTGAATGGGCTTAGATTTACCCGTTTATTGAAGAGCATGGTTTGGATTCAAAAAATGCTCTTCTTAAATTTTCATTTTATTGGGGTATCCATTAGGCAGATGGAATGCAGTTAATATTATACATCTGATATTTATATTGACATGTGCCAACTTTGAGCTTGATACTAATGTAATCCCCCCTTTGGATAACTTGTAACCTTGATGTTCATATTCTGGTGCTGATTCATCCCTGCTGCCAAAACGTAAGAAAATCTGAATAAAAGAGGATCATTTATGTTGATTGACAATTAGAAACGTCCAGTCATGACTTAGGAAGATAGATGGATGCAACAATTTAATGCAGAGTTATGTATTTTGAGATTTTGACTGAAATGAACTCATCGATTAAAATTCTAGCTGTATGGAGAATATCGTTTTATATAGAACAAGAGTTGGTCCTTAGCATGGTATCATTGCCTCTGTTACCAGTTGGTTAGGAGTTCATCGCCACCCTCATTTTTCACTGTTAAAGTAAGTTTCAGCACAAGATAAAGCTGTAGCTCCATCCTGGTACTGTGCCATAATCCACAATCGTGATTATAGATTTTGTTTATACAGTGTGCAAAACTATTTTGTTGATAAAATTTTGTTTTAGAAATGATTTGCATGAACTTTGTGATGCAGAGAAGGAAAATCTTTGCCTTTATGGATTTCCTAGTGAGCAGTGGGAAGTCAATCTGCCTGCTGAGGAGGTGCCTCCAGAGATTCCAGAGCCTGCTTTGGGTATTAACTTTGCCAGAGATGGGATGCAAGAAAAGGACTGGCTATGCTTGGTTGCTGCCCACAGTGATGCATGGTTACTTTCTGTGGCCTTCTACTTTGGTGCTAGGTTTGGCTTTGATAGGGCCGACAGGTAACTGTTTTCCTTTATCCTTTATAGATACATGGTTTTACTCTGCTGACTAGTATTTTTTTTTTTTTCTTTTGTATATGTTTGATCTGAAGTTGCTTAGGTTTAGGGTCAACTGTTTGGATGCCTGGACATTGTTTTCACATTATTGTCAAAATTTTAAACCATGGATGGTTTGAGGTTTTAACGCATTCTTGTTGTTGGCAAAGTTCTTTTGCTGCTTTATTGGCACGTGAAATAAGTAAATGGAACATTAGGTTATAAGAGCATCTCCAATGGTTCTTTTTTAAGGAACCCACTTTGGGTTCCTTATTCCTTATTTTACACTATAAGAAAAACATGAAGATTCCCTTAAGAACACCCTAATACCTAATATATTTAATTACCTATTGTAATGTTTGCTGCCTTGACAGTTGCAAATTGTTCCAAGTATATATCATTTGTTTGTTTCGTTTGAGGAAAAATATCTTTTGTACCACATTATCATCATATTAGTATCAATATCATTCTCATATTGTTCAGAATTCTTCTCTCTTTTCCTCATTCCTTACCTAAAGCCCTCCAATTCAACAGTTTGGTTAGAATAATATTTTGACAGTTACTTGGGAGTTTTTTCGGAGCAATTGATGTTCTCTTTCTTTTAATTGGTCACAATCTGCTTAACTTGCTTTCCTTGCAAAAAATATCCAGTGAATTACCTGTCATTTCTCTGGATGTGGGTGAAATTAATCTGGGAATTCGGTCATAGGCCAATAGTCTTGTTGGTATCATCAAATAGTTAATTCACTATCTGATGATTCTAAGGAGTAAGGACATGAATAATGTTCATTTATGTGTGTACGTGGAGAAGTGGGAAGCTTGTATTTTTTCAGGAGCTACTTACTTCTATAATTGTTTGAATTCGTGCTATTAGCAGTCTTAATACCCATTTATTTGATGTTGATCGTTTTTCTCCCTTTTAAGTTTGCTAATAGTGCTTCAATATGTGTTCTCTCATGATTCTATATGGTTTACCCTCTCAAGTTGGTAATTAATTAGATATATGTTTTCATCCCTCGGTAATATCTACTTCTCATTCTTCATATGCAGGAAGCGACTGTTTAATATGATAAATGATCTTCCAACAATATACGAGGTGGTCACAGGGATGGCCAAGAAACAGGGGAAGGAAAAGTCATCAGTTTCTAATCATAGCAGTAACAAATCCAAATCAAACTCCAAGGTATGCAAGCTTTAAAATCAAACTAACCATCGGTAATAATTGTTTGCTGATGCCATATCTTTTATTTACATTCGATTCAAGATTCGATGGTTAGTTTAGAGACTTTAGGAGCTGGAGTAAGTAGGGATTCTTTAGGGGAAGGGGGATGAATGATTGCAGGCAATATTGGCTTTCATTAAGTGGTGTTTTACATTGTTCTCTACATGCTATAGCATATGAGCAGGAAGTAAATGATCATATTGGGACCTAAAAGTCTTCAGTTTGGAATTAGATCTGGGCACCCGATTGGTATGTTTTGTGACAATATCTTTTGATTTGGCAATTGCAGAGAGGTTCTGAATCTCAAGCGAAGCATTCAAAAGCAATGCAATCAAAGGTGGGGAATGAGAATGGCTTGGAAATGGAAGATGATGAGGAGCATGGAGATACTCAATGTGGGGCATGTGGGGAGTACTATGCAGCTGATGAGTTCTGGATTTGCTGTGATATCTGTGAGAAGTGGTTCCATGGCAAGTGTGTGAAGATTACCCCTGCAAAGGCGGAGCATATCAAACAGTACAAATGTCCATCTTGCAGCAACAAGAGATCTCGACCTTGACAGTGACTAGGATGGTCACTACTGTATATCCAGCCAATTTTATGACTGCTATTTGGTTTATTATTAGGTCAGGTTTATTAGCCTTTGTCAGTTTCAGGTAATCTGTTCCAGATGTTACATTAGGCATCAGGTACAATCTATTCCATCTAAATTAGGATATTTGTGTAATAGGCAAACTTAAATATTGTTGTTATATGTTTCCTTAAACTTAGGAGTATGTAAGTGTGTGTTTGGTTTAGCTTAATTATGTAGAGAAACAACTTTTTACAACAAAAACAACTTTTTTTTTTTTTAATAATCAAATATATTTGGATAAATAATACAAAAAGTTGTTACATAGAAACCAAAGCACAAAAACAATATTCTTTTTAAATAAAACTACTTTTTTAAATATGAGTTTGTTTGAAATAGCTGAAAAAATATATTATATCAATTATTGATTATATGTATAACCAATTATTATGATAACTATAATCAGAATTGGTTACGAACGAATAGGTGAAAGTGGAAAACGGCCGGGAATTATCTGCTAGAGTTGAGATTGGGAGTTTGGAGATGACAAACCATTTGAGCTTTGTCAATATGAATTGGATTAACCTCCATAGGCATGTTACATTTACGATTGCAAAACGATTATTTGGCTAATTTATTTATTATTATATTATATTATTTTTAAAAGGAAAATCAAACTAACGTCGGGTCACCCGCGTGATAGGTGGGAATACTTATCACTATACTACAACGACCTTGTTATTTATTTATTTATTTTATATTATTTGAATGTATGTATTCCGACTTTAGAGTTACCAATGTCATTAGCAAAGGAACACCATATTTCATCGTCATGAGTCGCAGTGGGAAATTATATTTCCTATTGATTGATAAATTGGGAAATTTGTGAATTCTGGATTTCAAAGTAATTGTTTGTGTAACTTTATATAGCCGACACAATCGAGGATAAAAGTTTAATTGATATATATTGTTAGTATTTAATATAAATTTTAATGTTATTGTACTCCTAATAAGTGTTACTTTTCTTGTAAAAAAAAAAAAAAAAGTGTTACTTTTAAAGCGTGTCATTTATATTTTTTTGGTAATGGAAAATTTAGGGTGAGGGGATGGTGCCCCAATCCAAGGCAGGGAAAAGCGTCTCATTTATATAATTATATATATATATATATATAACCAACATGTGGTTAGTCTAAGTGGTAACGAGCTTGGGCCCCTTAGGCAAGTTGTTGGGGGTTTGATCCCTGACAATAGCGTATGGAAAAAACCTGGTTGGGAGAGGTTAACCCTTAAATATCGTCCAGTACCTCGAGGGATTAGTCTCAACAGTTGCACATGGAGGATATCCTGGAAACCAAAAATTAAAAAAAAAATTATATAATTATATATAATCACCCCCGATAAGAAAGAAAAATGAAAACCCAACCCAAGAAATTTATTATAACGAGTTATTTATTTACTTGTACCAAAAAAATTTATTTATTTATTAAACTTTTAATACAGTTTTAAATAAAGTTTTTGAGCGAAGTTTTTTTTTTTTTAACCATGAATTTGATACGAAGTATCCACTACCGTTAGCAGTGATTAATCTCCGTCGGATAACCTGTTGAGCATATAAGGTGAGTTCTCCCCTTCCAACTAAGTTTTCTCCCAACAAGGTGGGTACGAAGTAGTTATATACTTATATTATTATTATTATTATTATTATTATTATTATTATTATTATTATATCCTGGAAAATGAAAGAAAAAAAACAAGTAGTATATAGCCTTTCTTGATCAAAAAAGGTAGTATATAGCTTTGTTTCCTGAATTAATTTCTTGGCAAAACAATTCGTGTATAATGATCTATATAATATGACCATGTACAAAGAACTGGATGGAGTGAGATGGAATCTTTTTCGTAAAAATTCAAATCGAATTCGACCTTTTTACTCAACTTGTGGACTTTGTGGTTTTAACATTTTCATTTATTCAACGCCAATGAAATGTTTATCCTGGTTTGAGCAGCTCATCGGAAACTAATTATGGAGGCTGAGATTTCCATATGAGCTTGTGGATTATATCATAATAAGAGAAAATCTCATATAAAATATATATTTTTGACAAACATATAAAATATATTTTTAACAAAATTACAGTTTAAATCTTTTTGCTGTTTTATGTCCCAAAAAAAAAAAACGCTATTTAGTTCCCCCAAAGAGATAATCTAACTATTTTTTTATTCTAATTCTAATTACATGACCATCAGATCGGATTTGGATCCATACTGAATCCACTTAACATCATATTAATTATAGATTTAAAAATATGTTTTGACTTATATCATTTATTAATTACTCAATTGGTGCTTAATAATTGTAATTATATTATGAAATATACTTATTCTTTGGATATTAAAAAGATAGAATCAAATACCAACAAATTATTACTGGCTCATCGCTCATTTAAGGTAGCTATATCTAATCCTTATCTTTATGATTTTAATTCAGTCACCGCTTGTATTGACTCTATTATTATTAATAAAATGAGTTAAGTGTGTTTCCTAAAAAAAAAATTTGAATCAAGTACCAACAAATTATTGAACATCAGCAATATATGTTTCAAGATTTTTTTTATTTCATTATTTATTACAATTTTTGGGTTCAAAAAATACCCTTTAATAAGAAGATTAAAACGATATTCTATTGAAGACTGAAAGTTTTAATATTAGTTAATTTAGTTTCCTTTTTTTGTCTTTGCTTGCTAATATCTCTGTCTTTATTATTGCATAAAAAAATTATTAATAATGTCATAAATTCAAAAAAAAAAAAATATATACTAATAAATATGTTTTTTTAGCCAATCAAAGATATTGTGGGTGAAAACTGAAAAGTGGCAGATGAAGAAACTCTTGTATACTCCGAAAATATTGCCCTCAAACCAATAAAAACGTATGAAGTATATTTACCAACAAAGTTATTATGTCAAATTTAAATATTATTTAAAATAAATATATTTACACTGCTAGAAATTCATGGATTACTTGCGGATTTTCCTGTGGATTTTTTTTTAAGGAATTTCCTGCGAATTTTGCTGCAATTTTTCTAGAAATAAGGATTTTTCCTATAGAATTAAATTCGTAGGAAATTTTGTATTAAATTTTGACATTTCCTACGAGTTTTCTTGCAAATTTATATTTTTCACAAGAAAATCTGCAGGAAATTTCATACAGATTTTAAAATTCGCAGGAAAAAATTACCCACAAAGGTATTACCTATAGGTGAAATTCGTTGGAAAATCCGCATTAAACCTGTTTCCTGCGAATATTAGTTTTCGACTTTGATTAGATATTCTTGAAAAAAAGAATATTACGCTTTAGAGAATATTAGAATCTTTTAAGTTAAAAGGACGACCAAAAAAAAAAACCATTTGGAAAAGTAATTTCAAGCTTAGAAAAACTGTAATATTTTCCGAAGACTGTCATGATGAAGTGTCTGTTTGGTTAGGATTCCACCTAATGCAAACGGCAAAAAAAAGTCTCAATGCACTGAAACGGAAGTTTGTCCAAAGCTCCAAGACACATGATTCTGCGGAACGGCATTTTGAACGTGATTTTGGGGTGTGTAGAATCTTATACAAACAAACTTGAACAAAACTGCAAACGCCACTTGAGTTGGAAGATTTAGGTGGCTTCTAAGGTGGAACAGTGGGTTAAATGGTTCATAAGTGGACCACCAATTTTAACCCTTAGATATATTAATAAAATAAATGTATGGTTCAAATTAAAACATGATAATAGATTAAAAAAAAATTAAAATGTCAACTTTACTATTATGCTCTTATTCTCAACCCATATA
Organism: Echinosophora koreensis; assembly: GCA_035048595.1. Lineage (NCBI taxonomy): Eukaryota > Viridiplantae > Streptophyta > Magnoliopsida > Fabales > Fabaceae > Echinosophora > Echinosophora koreensis. The sequence goes on along the minus strand of JAPCYP010000001.1, from coordinate 4,954,060 downwards.
CTTGACTTGAATGTGACAACGGTGCAAAGACAGTGTTATCACTCACATATAAAATATCTATACCCGCACATATGCATGCATGCGTGTGTGTGTGTATATATTTATTTATATTACTAATGTATATAATTTTAACTATAATACAAATTTTAAACCAAAATTAATCTAAAGATTTTTAACTTTCTAAACCTAATTGCATATATAATTCTTTTTTTAATATATTTATTTATATAAATATTTTGATTTATAATGTTTTATGGGTATATTTAAAAGACCTTTGAATTGTTTTTTAATTGTTTTAACGTTTCTTTTGTAATTTATTGCTTTATCACAGTTAAAATGCGGGTAAAGGATACGGGTACTTAGGTACCTATAGGATACGGGTAAGGGTATTATAGTTGCTATCCATACGGGTACGGGTACGAGTAATTTTTTTGAACGCGAGTATGGGGATGGGTACTATAGTACCCTACCCAGACCCTATCCATTGTCAATATCCCTAACTGGATCTGGTGGGTTGGTTCTACCATGCGGTGGCTCGCAACTGTATCGGGTGGTCGGAATTGGGAGGAGGATAATAGATCCAAAAGTAAAAAAAGAAAAAGAAAAAGAAAAAAGAAACCTTGTAAAACATCAAGACTGACCCAGTTAAAGAAAAAGCCCTGCCACCATTGTAGTAGGTGAACCAGACGTTAGTAATAATGAAAGCATTTTAATCCATGAATCGATTAGCGTATATAATTGATTCATTAATGCAAATTGATTCAATTAGTAAGTCTGACATATTTTGGGTAGAAACTTTATTGCGCATGGTAACACTATCTTTGCACCGTTGTTACATTCAAACTCATTTTAATCCATGAATCGATTAACGTATATAATCGATTCATTAATGCCAATTTAATCAATTCGCAAGTTCGGATTAGAAACTTTATTGCTCGTGATAACACACTCTTTTCACCGTTGTGACATTTAAGGTTCGACATATGTGATTGATAGGGGCTGGAATGGGTTTTCAAAAGGAATAAGAGATGATTCATAAGTGGACCACTTATTTGATGTTACACCATAGACGTCACCGAAGATTTAACCATGTTTTGTGTTTGTCTATTGGCTCAATGATGAATAACTTATCCTTTGTCTGTGTGGTTAAACTCCATGCCGCAAAGCCTGTTTAAAGTTGCCAAACTTTGGCCTCGGAAAATCTGTCACCTTTGCAAGAGATGTAGCGCACAAATGGATAAAGAAAGTAAGAAGATCAGAGATTGGCCCATTGTTTTACAGCTAAGTGGTCCATAGAAATGATAGAATTTCAGATTCATCGTCCAGGGTTGGGTTGTTGATAATCCACAGAAAAGAAAATTTAAAAATGGTTTCCTCACCCGCCCCTGGTTTCAGGAAAGGACAAGAACATTCAGGAGGTGCACTTCACACTTCATGCTATGCGTTTACCATATATTTCGGTTTTCTCATTCTGCCACCGCCCATTATATTAATATAGCTTCACTTCTTCCACTTGTGTCCACAGCAGATACCTATTGTATTTATTATCAGAATCATAAACTCCTACCTTGCCATCGTATAAAGCAAATATCTGATTTCGTTACTTCAATAAAATGTTCATTATTGTTTTTAAAAGAATGTTCATTATGTTCCATTACCATACACCAGTTTCCTACATAGAAGTGAATTTCTATCATTGGTTCTGCTCACGAAACTGATTTATGAATGTTAACCAACTTACCTGATTGGTGTACATATCAACTTTCACTGTATGATCTATGCTAAAATAATTAAATAAAAACTTGTGAGACATGAGTCAGTTCGATTGGTTAAACTGTGACATGCATTATAAACGTGTGGATTCAAATTCATCAATGCGTTCTGCCTCATTCCCTCATTCGTTCTCTTCATTTCTCATGCAAGGCCTTTTAAGAGGCTCCATTTAGATCAATTTTTTTTTTTTTTAAAAAAAAAATCTATAGTTTTGGATCGCTCTATGAAAGTGTCTAATCTAATAATAATAATAGTAATAATAATTAAATAGACAAATTACATGATTCATCCTCTAATTTTATTTGATTATTCAAATCATTCTGTGACATCTTTAATTTGTGTCAAATTCATATCCTAGCTTTTAAAAGCAACATTTTTCTTGTTGTTATAGCATGTTTGGAACCTCCTATTTTATGGACACAATCACTTTTGGATGGAAGCTATTGTGAGTAGCGCTGTTGAGGGGACAATACAGGTGTCCAAACACACTATAAACTGATTTGAGAATATAAAAGAGGCAAACAATGAAAGGAACAACATACAAATGATTTGTTTCCTTCGGGAAAAAAAATATTACAAATGATTTAAAATAAAATTTAATATTTTAAGTATGATTTTGGTAGGCCTTCATGGGTGTTATACTGTTATATATGAATGTGTCATCCACTCATATGGGAACCGGAGAACTGCAAACATGACCTTTCCATTCAGGTCTCTAGTCTCCACGTCGTTTGAAGACCCGCAGGGACCAGAGCCTCACCTATCCCATCCTCAAGATTTGAGTAAATTAAAAAGCAATACTTCTAAAATTAAAATATGAAAGACAAATCTTAAAAAATATAGGTTCTTTCTTCAGTAAGTTTAGAGGAGAGAAACAAGAGTAGAATATACAAGCTCATCAATCATCATCATATATTATTGGTGGTGACTGATGAGGTAGGCTATTACAAACTACAATTTAAAAAGAAAACTCCAAGAGATATAAATATGAGAAATTAAACAAGGGATCCTAATCCTAATTCCTACTATAATAATCTCTCACTGCTTGGCCTTGGCATATTATGGAGTCAACTACTTGTCTTGACTCTTGGTAGACATTCTTTTCAAAAACTCATAGGTAGTAATCATGGTTGTTGCAGACATGGACATTGAAGCCCACCTTGGCCCCAATCCTCTATAACAAGCAACTAGCCCACCTTCCTTCACCAAATTCTGAACCGTTTGCACAAAAGTTAAGGGCCTCCTTCTCCCATTTTCCTCAGCATCCAACACTTGCAACCTTGTCTTGATGGTGTCAAGGGGCATTGTAACAATTGCTGACACCCCACTTGCCATTACAGCACTCAACCCTTGTACAGCCACCATTGCCTTGGAATCAGGCCTAAAACCACACCCATTGACCACATTACCCTCTTCCCTCTTACCCATATAGCTACCAAAAGCACCCCATATGAGCCTATGGACCATAGAGTAAGAAGTCCACCAAACCGCATTGGATGGTGCATAAGCCAATATTGAAATCCCAAATCCCCTATAGAACCCTCTTGCTCCATCAGCACACAGAATTTTCCTGAATGCATCAAAGCCATTCCTGTAATTATCAGAGTTAAGATTGGTGATTATATTTTTGGTTGTTGTGGTGCTGCCTTGAACCATAAGTCTTTGGCTCACAACATCAACTGGGGTCCAAACCAATTGTGCAGCCATAGCAGAAGATACCCCAGCAGAAGCATTGGCTATAGCAGTAGCAGTGGTATCTGAGAACCCCAAATCAACAAGAGAAGTGCCAACATTACTCTTGGTGACTTCAAGGGCAGCCATGTAAAGTGCACGAGCAGGTATGGTTCCCATCAAAGAAGTGCCAAAACCTTTGTAAAACCCTCTAAACCCTTCATAGCGCATAATGGCACAAGACATGTTGAGGCAAGAGTAGTGTGAAGAAGAACACTGCTGGCGAGTCTTCAACACGACCATAGGATAAAGGGCAGCTGAAACACCTGAGAATAAGGCGGCGCCTAGGAAGAAAAACTTGGACTTGTCAAGCATGTGCCAATCTATCTCTGATGGGATGTGAATCTCTGAAGCAGCTGAATCATCCTTAGCTGCACTCAAACTCATCTTCACCACTTTGGAGGAAAAGATCAAAGATGAGAAATCACTCAAAAAAAAAAAAAAAAACCCTTTTTCCTAAAGATAGGTTTGATGATCCAATAACTTGGTATTCATTCAGCCAATTATCTAAACCTGAAATGGGTACTCTTGTTTCTAGAAAAAGGACAGATTTTTATCTGAAAGCAACACAGGGAGCGTGGGTTTGGTATTGTAGGAAAGAGAAATGGAAAAAAGGAAAGGAAAAAAACATTGATAAGAAATAGTTAATCTAATTATGGGCACATAAGGAAAAGGAGCAAGGTGGGGTTTTTCTTCTGTTTCTTCTTCTTGCGGAGACGGATTTGGGAGTGGGCGTGGATGAGCATAAATGGGTCAAACTCAAACATTAGTTGGCAGAAGAAGATGAGGATTCATGACCATGAGAGTGAAGTATAATAGGTCTTACCATAGATGTCATGTCATAGTGTGTTATTTCAGTTGGTCAGAATCTCTTTTAATCCCTCAGGTGGCGATGGTTGTGGTTGTGGTTGTGGTATGGTGGGGAGGGTGACGCGAAGGAAGCTGAAACCTAATGGAAGGAAAGAGAGAGTGAAAGGAGAATTTACAGAGCACACGAGAAAGAAAGGGAAAGGGAGTGTGACGGGTTGAAGTTTGGGAAAGAAACGGGACAGGGAATGTGGATTTTAGTGAGGGTTTTCAAGATAAAAGGAAATGGACACGTGTCCGTTGCTACATAGGTGACTGTTCTTTCTCTTGACTCATCTGGGGTTTCAAGGATCGAAGCAGCAGAACAGAACGTGATGAATCATTCTAATCACACTCTTCTTGCTTTCATTAGCCGTAGGTCAGATGTAAATCAATCACCTAACCTTTTATTTAGGGTGAAGTTTAACAAACCAACACAGTGGACGGATAAATCTTTTTTAAAGTAAGTTTAAAAATAACTATAATTTAATATTTAATGTATAATACATTGATATTTAAATTATTAATTAATCTATATATACTGTTACTTGTTTATTTTAAATTTGTCTTTCTCCCAACAAGAGACCATGGGCGAAGAGACAAGGCCACAAGGGTGGGGGCACATCATCATTATTCATTGCTGCGGTTTAGGCTAGGTACATGCTTTAGATATCACTTCTTTTGTTTTGTTAGCTTTCCATTTTTTCTATTTGGATAATGTTATTTATGATTTTTTTTTTCGCTCATATAATTCTTATTATTTTGTTTATTCTTTCTCTTGCTTCTGCTCACCATTTATACCCCCCCCCCCCCCCCCCCCCCCCCCCCCCCACATTCCCTTAGAGCATCTCCAATACATCACTTTTAAGCAACCCACTTTGGGTTCCTTATCTCATCATTAAGGGGGCTCCACTATGCCACATCACATTTAAGCAGCCCACTCACTTTTTACTCCGATGCTACATTCCTTAAGCAACTTTTAAGCAACCCACATTTTTTATATTTTATTTACACTAAATTTTGTTTTAAGTTAAAATATTAATTAAGTTAATTTAGTTATCACGTAAAAATAAGAAATATTTATAAATATAACAAATTTATTTCAATACTTTTATGACAACAAGGTAAAATTATTTTATATAATTAAAATAAAATTTAAATAAAATACAACATTATCTTAATTAAATCCATGCTTTTTTCTAAGCATGTCACAAAAAAATTCATGATCTCGGCGTTGTCTCTCATTCATCTTGGATGTGTCTTTCATGAGGACCTCCAATGCTTTCAACTCCGACTCTTCCTCCTTTATATTGTTTTCCTTCTCCTTTATCTTGTTTTCCTCCTCCTTAAGATGTGCCAATTTTTCCATGACAGACACTTTTTTATTGAGTGTGTCTTGCACGACATTATAGTCGTTGTTAGAAGATGTTTCACTTGTCTTTGCTTTGCTCTTCTTTTTTGCTGCCTTTTGTCCCATTGGGCGTTCTAATGGCAATGATGGGACATATTCGCAACTGATTGGCATCTCTGGCTTAGAAGACGATGAGTATGCCCCATAAGCAGAAATCTTTGTTCTTTTTGAAGAGCTTTCCGATGATTCTGCTGTCCATTTTGGTTCTTCTTTCAAAAACCGTCATGCATGCTCAAATTTGAATTTCTCCCCTTCATCTTGAGAAAAAATCGTATATGCATCGTCCATGATGTTCTTCTCTGAGCTCCCACTTTTCTTTCGATGAACAGCTTGTTTATAGCACCCAACAAACTTCTGAACCACACTATTCAATCGATGCCATCGAGATTTTAGTGGACCCGCTTCCCTCTCTGGCAACTGCTCACGATATTTGTTATATCTGTCTCTGATTCTTAACCAAAAACTATCTGCTTTTTGGTCAACTCCCGCAATAGCATCCTTTGAAACATTGAGCCATGCTTGAATAAGATGTGTGTCCTCTTCTGTTGTAAATCTGACACGAGTTTTTTTTTTGAGTAGGAGGTCCTCCGCCTCCATCGAGCGTAGAATTTTTTGGATTGACTTGGGTGGAAAATTGTGGAACTTGCTACTCAGACATGGATCTGACCAGTTCGAGTCCACCGGTAGGGGATGGTTGGTTTTGCATAAAATTTATGAAAGCCTGAAAATTAAACTGATTGGGATCCATTTAGTAAAAAATAAACAAGATTATAGCGTGAGAGCAACAAAATAATTGGAATGTGAGTTGAAAAATTGTGTGCAAAATAGTGTAAATTTGAACATTATTTATAGTTTCATAAAATTTTTTTATCGTAAAATTATTAATGTGAAAGCGGTCATCACCATTAATTTTGAACGGTACTATTTTTTTTGGAACTTCACATCTCACAAGTTCACATCTCACTCTCTTGTTTAAACTTTCACACATTCTAGAACCTTCTCCTTTCTCAAACGTGTTTCTATTTCAATCAAACTCACAATTGCAACCCACCCACACACAGAGCAAACCCCTTTCTCCTTTCCCTGATCTACCACAATTAACTTACCAGAACCTTCTCCTTTCCTTGAACCTTCTCCTTTCCTTGATCTACCTTTCTCTCCCCACACCTAAACACAGAGCAAACCCCATGGTCTCTCCGCCCCCTTCTTTCAAGCTCTCAACACTGATGTCCCTCTCTTGTTCTCAACACCCCTATGCGAGCCAGTCGAATGGTGCAAGCCGACGGAGGTGAGGCCAGTCGAGCGGTTCGAGCCGGCGGAGGTGCGGCCAGGCGAGCGGTCCGAGCCGGCAGAGGTGCAACAACTCAGATCTCCTCCATCTCAGTCTCATCTCCCTGACTCCCGCCCCGATCTGCGATTTTGGTCTTACATTTGGAATCATTGTTTTTGTGATCTATTGGATCTGTTGTTGTTTTTGTTTTATTTTTTATTTTTGAAAAATATATATGGGATCTGTCTATCTATACTCGTCTCCCTTTCTTCATCTTTGTTTCTGGTGTATACTGTTTTTCCCATTCTTTTCCTTTGTTGATTGTATTTTTTGGTTGAGAAATATGCAAGAAATTAAATTTTGAGTGTTAAGCAATCGTTCCTTATATAAGGAGCGATGTTTAATTTTAAGTAACTCCAAAATTAAGCAACTGACACATAGGATTGCTCCAATGCAAAAACTTGATAAGCAACCGTTGCTTATTCATAAGGACTGAGTAGTTAACGAGCGTTGGAGATGCTCTTATGTGAACTATGTGATCCACATTTTAATTGCAGCTAATATTTTTTCATCTTTGTTTTTCCTTTTACTTACTTCTGTTCTTTTATCTGCTTTAATTAATATTAGTCTGAATATGTGTTATTAACTTGAAAAAAATGTGCTTTCTTTTGATCTTTACTAAATACCTACTATTATTTAGTATTGAGAAAGCACACCAAATTTGGATCGAAGCACACGTCCAATAAGTTATAGGTTTTTCTAACCTGTACAAAATTGCAAAGGTTAAGGATCTTAAAAGAATAAATTTATATAGGAACTTGTGTATTTTATACTTTCAAAATTGAAATGATTAGTTTTCCAATAAATAGTTACTGTTTTGGGTTTCTTAATCTGTTAGTGGCTTATTTGTATTTATAGCATCTCAAATTTATTAATATACTAGTATGTGCACCCGTTCCCGGCATGGAATAACATATTGCTTAACATGAAATATAATATAATATAGTAAATAATATTTTAAAAATGTTATATCTAATGGAAATTTTTATAATTAATAAATTTTTTTTGACGTTACAGTTATTGTTAATTGCTTATATTAAAAATTGAAAGTATTGGTCATATGATGTTAATGGACATTCTGAAAATAGGGTAAAAGGAAGATGAAAAGAATATCAATATATAGTATTGTGATAAATAGAATGTTTTATAGTGTGTAAATTTTCCTTTCCGTAAGAAATCTCTTGCCATATAAAGCAGTTAATTTGCAGGAATGGTATAGTTGTAAATGAAATACAACCCAAATTTGATAATAATTTTGAAAGACGAATAGTTTTACAAAATTGGAAACACCAATATATTATACAATTTTTTGTAGTAAATCATTTGAATGATTTCTGATTGAGACATATATAAATAAGCATTAAGTAGTAATATTAAACATCGGATATATAAGGTATTTTTTGAAAATTCATTTAATTAGTTTAACATATTAGTTTTCTGGTTTTCCCAAAATTACACATGTTTAATGCCGACATTATAAGCATTAAATAGTAATAGTAATAGTAATAGTAATATTAAACATTTGAAACCACTAGTTTGGAATGGAATAAAATATGAAAAAACATAAATGCGGAAAACAAATAGAGGCATGTTATTTTTTTTAAAAAAATTTATTGCAATAAAGTTTAAGTGAGTTGAGTCCCGGTGGCTCATTAGGGTCAGGGCAGGCCTCAAAGCTCAAATAGAGGCATGTTATTTGATTTGATATTGTATAAATTTATCTTTATATCTCATTTACTGAACTTGCAAACTCTTAATTATTCTATCTAAGAGTATGTTTGGGAAAACAGAAAAAATAAGTTATGATGATAATCAATTATATGATCACAATAATTGATTATAATCAGAATATGTTTTTCTTTGGGTATGTTTGCTGAAATGCAATTTTAAGATTTTTTGTATATCCAAATGTTAGCAATTAGTATGTTATGTTAGTGGAGGTTGAACTCGTAACCTCCTTATCGCTCCAAACCCTATTTCGTTTGGATGGTGAAAAAAAATCACTTTTATATAGTAAATTAGGAAAAATGGTATGAAGCTATTTATATAATTTAATAATATTTGTTTAGAAGTTAATTTTGTAACGGTAAACAGGGAAGAAAGTTTTGAAAATGAAAAATAATCAAATCACAACAATCTTAAGCTAAAACAAATTAGATAGCACAAAACAATTTTTTTTCCCAAAAAAAACTTTTTTTTATTTATAAATTTAAACAAAATGTCAAACATGATAGATTATCTATGAAACAATTTTTAAGCTAAAAAAAAACTGAAATAGGAAAATTAATCTTTCCCAATCATACTGTAAGTAAGATTTGAGCATGTAATTTCTGTGAACAAAGTATAGTTGACTGTACTATTAACATTTTAGGCAAGCATTTTGTCCTTTAACCGTTTATTTTTTTAACTATAAATAGTTTTTTTTTTTTGGTGAAAACTATAAATAGTTGAAACACAACTGTACCTTGAGATGCTATTCTTTATATGGGACCCATAAACCTTAATCTCTGATCTAAAAGTTCCATATTAAGAAGGAAAATTGTCTTTTTTCCATTTGGAAGTTACAGTGTTATTTCAACACTAGATACATTATTTATTTTTATTTTATGGTATTACACTATTACCATGAGAAGGGATGCAATTTACAATTAAACCCGTCGACTTTAAATCATCATTAAAAAAGGTTTAATTACTATGTAGGTCCCTATACTTTTTGGGAATTTTCAAATAGGTCCCTACACTTTTAAAATTTGTAATTAGGTCCCTGAACTTTTATTTCATTTGTAATTAGGTCCCTATACTAAAAAAATTTGTAATTAGGTCCTCAAACTTTTATAAAGTTTTCAATTGGGTCCCTGAACTAAAAAAGTTTTCAATTAGGTCCCTGAACTTATATTTTCAATGGGGTCCCTAAATTATAAAATTCGTTAGTGATATGTTGAATTGGACGGAATATAACTGATTTCATCTAAGCTGGCTATGTAAGAGTAGTTTTGGTGGAAGATGAACCTTGGGATATTGTCACAATAAAATGTAGCAAGATGAAGTGAGATGTAGTAAGTTGCAAGTGAAGAAACTATTTTGGACGAAATTATCTCAAGGAAGGGATATACAAGCGTAAAACATAAATCGGGGAAAGAATGAACTATTTGTTTAGATGAAGGAAAAGCAATCACAGGCCAAGTTTTGGTTTTCTGACTCAACATTTTGGTCTCCTCCAACCCTAAATACAAATTTGGGGGAATTCCAGGTGACGTTTAACATCAGCAAACTTGAAGACCTCTTCACGGAACCCTACCCCAGGGACTCCATTGAAAATTTTATATAAGTTCAGGGACCCAATTAAAAACTTTTTTAGTTCAGGGACCCAATTGAAAACTTTATAAAAGTTCGAGGACCTAATTATAATTTTTTTTAGTATAGGGACCTAATTACAAATGAAATAATAGTTCATGGACCTAATTAAAAATTTTAAAAATATAGGAACCTACATAGTAATTAAACCTTAAAAAAAATATGAATGTGAGAAATTAATAGTTCAGAACTCTGTAAATAAGATTGATAATAATATACCCATATACCAAAGGTTTAAAAACTCGTTTTTTTTGGGCTGGCCGGGGTGGGGGGGACGATCTGGTAGCTTGTAGTTCTAGATGGTCCTTTTTGCTTTCACACTTTTTGGTTATTCGGTGGTGTTTTTTTAGAGCCCAATAGTACTCCAAGTTGCCTGACCCAAAAGAAAGAAATTGAAGATTTCCAGAGTGCTGTAATTGTCAAAGTGCTTGGGAGTTAGATCCTCTCATGTTAGTAAGGCCATGTAAAGAGAACAAAGATAGAGTTTCTCCTTACACCAACAACTGACTAATATGAGAGGAGTTTTCTCATAACATGACAACTTACTAACATCAAGGAATTCAAATCAACCATGCAAATGCAACGTTGTTATCTGATTTTCCCAAAACCAATACCCCAAGCAAATGAATGGCTTTGTTTGAGAAACACAGACATATACACTTTGTTTGGCAAAGCCAATCCGCTAGCTTATAGTGGATAGTTTATAGCGGATGAGATTGTAGTAACTCTGTCTGGTACATGTTTTTCTCATTAGCTTATAACGTTTTTTTATTAGCTTATAGTATTTTTTTTCCAGGCGCTAATTTAAGTAGCATTTGAGCTTATACTTATAGCTTACAATTTTTTCTCATACTTTTCTTCCTTACTATCGAAGCTACGACGAAGATGGGAAGCAAGCAGAGTGACAACAGCGCCATGGAGAAGGGAGAGGGACAAAGTGATGTGGCGGCAGCGGCGAACCGTCTATGGCGGCAGGCTAGCGGTTGCAAATGGTGGCTTGCAGTGGATCACAACTTGAGGGGCATCACGATGGAGGGAAGAAAAAGCCTTTTGATTGAGTTTCATTTGATTTTCTTAATCTTTTTAAATGCTGATTGTGGATCTAAATGAACGATCCAAATAATCTGCTAGAGAGGGATTGGACACATCCCTATCGGAGAGAATCCAAACCCATCACCATGACCATTGCATCCTGACGAGCACTGTCAAATAGAATTGTCGTTAGTAGTGGGAGTGTGGGACGGGAGGAAGAAAGAAAGCTAGACTAAACAATCTTCTTATTTTCTACTCTTTTTCTTTCCTCTCGCTTTCTTTCCTACAACCAAACAAAGGGTAAATCTAACTGATTTTCACAAATCAAGCATAAGCATTTTGGGCCTGGCCATCATTGACACCCCTAATAGCAGGTATAATTAAAAAAAAAAATTGAGTAAAAGTATAGCATGTTTGGGAAAATTATTTTTTTTCCAAAACAGCTGTTTTAACCCTTTTAAGTTGTTTTGTAAATAATTATTTGTGTTTGGGTTTCTAGCTTAAAATAATAAAAAGCTTTTTTTTAGACAATTTAAGCTTTTTTCAACCATCTTTGTTATAGGACTGGTAGATTATTTGCTACAAATTATTTTCACTTCTCGCACCATTTTTCCTCGCTTTCCCCCGGTATGCGATACTCAAGGCATTCAAATAATACTGTTGATTCCCATAAAACGGTACAAACTATAATGGACCAATTTGGTAGATTTGTGGCTCGAATAGAAAATTGAAATTTGCCCAAAAATTTAATGATTGAAATACTAATAATAATAATAATAATAATAATATTAAAATATAAATTATGCTAGAAAGTTTATGGTTGATAGTAAAAAAATTAAGTGATTAAAATGAGTAAAAAATATATTAGCAAGAAATAGTAAAAAAAAAATTTGAAAAAAAACATTATTCAAAAGGATATTTTTCAAATAACTTCGTACCATTTTTTGTCATTTACTATGTAAAAGTGATTTTTTCTGTACCACCCAAACAAAATAGATTATCTTAAAATCGTTTTTCAGCAAACATACCTAAACAAAAACAGATTCTGATTATAATCGATTATCACAATAATCAATTATTTGAAAACAGATTATCAGCATAATCTTTTTTTTCCAACTTTTTCAAACTCGTAGAAGTAAAGTAGTGTTATTTTTCTGAGTGAAGATCCAAAGTGGTCCCTCAAATTTTTCAAGTAGGACAATTTGGTCCCTGAAAAAAATAAAGGACAATTTGGTCCCCCAAATTTCAAAACGGGGGACAATTTGATCCCCCCAAATTTCATAACGGGGGACGTTCTGGTCCCTCCGTAAGGACCAAATTATCTCCCGTTTTGAAATTTGGGGGACCAAATTGTCCTTTATTTTTTTCTGGGACCAAACTGTCCTACTTAAAAAATTTGAGGGATCAATTTGGGTCTTTACTCTACTTTTCTCTAAGTAAAGTAAAAATAGAAAAGCAAGGACAGTTTTGTGTTCTGGACCCTACTAGAGCATTCGAATTTAGAAAAAGAACTAAGAACGACCTCGAAGTTCCTAAGGACGCTCTCGAAGCTCCCATTCTCTTCCACTCTCACCCTTTTATAAATACTCAAATCCCTCACCACCGAAAACAAAACACTCGTACGCAAGACAAGAGAAAACCAGCATGGATTTTAGGCTTATGGGCTTCGAGTCTCCATTGATGAACACTCTGCACCACATAATGGACCTCACCGACGACTCTGCCGAGAAGAACCTGAACGCACCAAGCAGGACATACGTGCGGGATGCCAAGGCAATGGCTGCAACACCTGCAGACGTGAAGGAATACCCGAAATCCTACGTGTTCGTGATAGACATGCCAGGGTTGAAGTCCGGGGACATAAAGGTTCAGGTGGAAGACGAGAACGTGCTTCTGATAAGCGGTGAGAGGAAGAGGGAGGAAGAGAAAGAAGGGGCCAAGTATCTGAGGATGGAGAGAAGGGTTGGCAAGTTCATGCGTAAGTTTGTGCTCCCTGAGAATGCCAACACTGATTCCATCTCTGCTATCTGTCAAGACGGTGTGCTCACTGTCACTGTTGACAAATTGCCTCCTCCTGAGCCTAAAAAGCCCAAGACTATTGAGGTTAAGATCGCTTGAGACTGTTGTTGAAAGAGCAGTATCATTAAGCTATTTCTGTTTTTGTCTTGTGTGCCTTTTTTCGTTTTGACTATGTAATATGATCATGATGTGATCTAATGCCTGCTTTAATATGAATCTTAATTTCCGTCGTCATCTGCATTTTCATTTTTATAATTATATTCTGTTTTCATAAGAGCAATCCTAAAATATATTGACAACGAAATGGGAATGTAAGAAGAATGTGGACAACTGGGAAAATTGACAGGGTATTCCTTGTTATAATAAATTTTGAAACGTGATCTGAATGAACTGAACAGTGGCTATTAAGGTTTGGATGACGCTTTCTTTCAATCTTTGTCCATAATTGGATACTGATGAGGCATCGTCTGTGGTTCGGTGGAACATGTGCTTATAAACAAACAAAACAGAAAGCAGTAGCATTCTTAATACCTACGGCACGAAAGCAAAGTTAAGTTCATGAAAACATAATTGACGAGCAGAAGAACGTGGGGAGTCTGACAATTTAGGATTACATGTTTAAAAATTAATTGAATTAAGTTAATTTAATTGATAACTGTGAAATGGCAAATAAGATACAAGGTGCCGATTGACAACCAAAATGGAAAAACTATTTTTATCTCTTAGGCTCTTTTATCCCTCCCACTCCGACCAATACGGCACTTGTCTGTGGAACCACGCCGGTTAAATTGTACATGGAACCACATACTGAACAGGTTACTGCGAATAAATGGTAGAAGAGTTCTTTTCTTCCTTTGCAAGTTTCTGGTTCTGGTAGAGCTGCGGGGAGCTTTAGTTTTATTCTTATTATTTGACCTTCCCGAAAGGATAGCATCTTTCCTGGCAAACAAAGCAATGAAGAAACCCTCCCCATGCTTTGCAGGATCTGTTCGAACCAGATGTTCAGCTGCAAGGTAAGAAAACAAGCAGTGTAAAGAAATCCACCATGAAGTGTCAAATGACGATAGACCAGTTACTGCTGCTGCATAAGAATGGTACTTACACCCTTCAAATACCGGAAGACCACGGCACTCCCAGGTGGGGAAGGGATTCACCAGTTGAAATCCATGTGATTCGGCTATGGGCAGAACAGATTGGATAACATCTTCATTCTCAATTTGGTTGATTGAACATGTACTATAGACAATTCTTTCAACTGCAGGAACTGCCAAATGCAACAACATTTTCATGTATCTTCAACTGCCCAAAGCTAGGCATGTGGTTTGAGGAACATTTCTAAACTTGCAAACATGTTAAACCTATATCCATATCTTGCTAACATACAATAATTGAAAAAGAAGAAGAAGAAAGAAAGCCTTCTTAACAGACCCAACAAAGAGTGAGCCTAGAAACTGGAGAATGAATAAAATATAATTGACAAGGAGAAACGAACTAACTCACAAAGTAAAGCATGCTGGAGAGCCTTTCTCTGAAAAGCTGCAAGCTTGTTCAATCTTTCCATATCAGTATCCTGACCTTCGGAATCAAAAGATTACAATTAAAAAGAAAGACTTCATTTTAAATTTGCATTAAGTTGAAAAACAAATATTCAAATACCACAAACTAGGTAACGGTACAAGTTATGAATTAGGTTTGTGTACTATAATGACTAAGTCTGGTTTTTTTAAGATATTATCATTCTGCGCTAATTATTTCTTTTTCATTACCATGATAAAGTGAACTCATTTAGAGGCATTTCCTACGCACAGAAGTCCATAGCTAGGTACATACAATCTAAAACGTAGAAGGTAGAACAAAATGTAACCTGCTGCTTTAGATGGGAGTAGATGGTCTAGTCTTGTAGCAGCAGTACCAGAGCCAGAGCAGGAAGGATCCAAAAGAATAGCCTTCACCTGCAATGATAAATCTGATAATAACTAGACACACACGAACAAAGTAATTGTAGAAGAAAACACTGCAAGTATTAAATGATGAAGTCCGATAAGTACAGGCCACAGCAATCCGTCAAACTGTTGGTAGTCATTCCATACAAGCTCCTTGGAAAATAAAAGCATACAATTACAGATAACCCCACCTTAGAATATGGAGGAGCATTGGGATTTATGTTCAAGAAATCTTCATTGAGAACTTGAATATCTGATCTTGGGTTAAGTTTGAAAGGTAGCAACACAAACCGAAAACTAACTAAAGAATGGATACAAATAGTCCCACAAAATTTAATAGTATGCTCCTTAGTACTTACTGCTCCAGAGGCATCATGGTATAGCATGCAGAATGGTAATGCGGACAACTACTTAGCACATGGGAATTGTGATTAAATAAAATCAAAGTCACTGATTATTGTAGCATTGCAAGAGCTATCTAGATATTAGAAAAATATTATTGGATACTAGAAGCACCAGATAGGTTGATGGTGTCTCTCAAACGCTTAATCCTTTCTTTTCGCAGCTCACATGCTATAATCCTACCCTTTCTCTTCATGAGGGCAGCAAGGTGGACAGTCTTGTTTCCTGGTGCCGCACAAGCATCAAGAACCTTGAAGTACAGTGCACAAATAGTAAGAACTGGAATAAGAATGCAGTTTGTTTGGACTAAACTTTAGAATGCAGTTTCTCATGAAGCCAATCCACCAGAGCTTTTCCCATGGCTAAAAGAAATCTTGAAAGACACAAAATGACAGCAATCCACTATAATTGATACTTATTTTTGTCCAACAGGAGATTCATAGTAGGCCTTACATAGGGGGAGGCGAAGAGGGAAATGGAAAAGGGACAGAGCGCATTGCAGGGGTTTGAACCCATACATTCATAATTTATGTCCCGCAACTTAACCAACTTCGTTGACTCAATGGGACAAAAGTTGATACTTATTATCAATTACTGCCAAAAGGACATATAAGGTGAAATTCTTTTTCTTTCTAGAAGTACTATAAAAAAAAAAGTAGAAAGAAAAAGAAAAAAGAGTAGCAAGCCACATCACAAAGCTCTAAAACATAAAGGAAAAAATAGTCAGAAATGAGATGGTAACAGATGATGCCTACAAGGCTAATGAGGCACTAAATTAGAGAGTGTCTACGAATGAATTAAATTTATATCTTCAGTAAACCTCTTTGTATCATTATATATATAATGCAGCAATAACTCACCTCCCATCCTGGTTCAGGGCTAAGGGCTGGTGCTACCATGGAACTCGCCTTACCCTTTCCATAAGATTGTCTCAGTGTTAGTGAAAAGATTACTAAGAATGAATAACAAACAACAAATGTATATTTCTTAAATAGAAAAAAAATATTCACTTTTCCATCTCATGAGACCTGTATATAGATAAAGATATGTATCTATAACTTCTTTATGTCCTTTTTTCAAAAAAAGAAAAAGAAAGAGAGAATGAGTTGGTAGTAAGTAAATCCTACTTGCATAAAGATACTTCCGTTTTTGACAAGAGGGTGGTCATGCAAATCAGTGCCTGGTGGGAGAATCAGCAAGTCAGGTAGTAAATCATCCTTTCGAACCTATTTGACACACCATATTGAGAATAATTACAAAAGAAATAATCCTTATGAATTATTTATATCATTGCCAAAAAATAGAGCAATAGCTTCCATCAAGAAATTACACTATGACTGTTTTATGAATTCATTTATATGATTTCCATCAAGAAGAACAATATTTTGACAAGAGTACCGAGTACTTTTCCCGAAGTTCAAGTAAGGCAGAATCAACATCCAGTTTAAGTGTATTGACACGAACACAACGAGGTACAGAAACATCTGCATAAGGAAATTTTGAACAACTATAATGAGTGTAAAATCCACAATGCATTAATATTTAAAAGAATATACAAAAGACAGTGCTTTTTTGGGTTAGCAAGGGAGTGTGGGAATGTAAGAAGTGACCAGGAGGTTGATGCAGAGCAATCAATTGTTTAACGGTCTTGACATTTCTCTGTAACAAAAGCTGTTGGAGAGCTGCATGGAGAGCTTGTTTGTGGCGCATGAGATACTTCTCTGCATCCCCAGCTAGTGAAACTGCCTAAAGATTAAGTAAGTCAAGTTAGATAATCGGATAAAACTCCTCTAAAGTGACTAAGAGTGTAAAGTGACAAAGTGAGGGTGTATCCACCCTTAATTAGTTAGATTACATCGAGATATCAATGCATTGAGTGTGTTTTGAGATGTCAACTTGCTTTAACTAATCAAGACCGGATACACCTTACTTTCTCATTTCACACTTTTGTTCACTTTAGAATAGCTCAATCCTAGATAATCACAGCAAATATTGTCTGTTACAACCATATAAGTGGTTGCAAAAGTTGAATTGCAGTTATGTTGAGCAACAAGATATGAGGTAGAATAGTGGTTACACACCTGACCGAAAAGAATATCATAGACAATGATGTAAATCAACTCTTGTTGTCTCTGAAAAAGCAATGGCAGATTGTTGTGTCATTAAATACGTAAATAAGAAAATAGCCAAAAGTAAAATGAAATGAAGTGAAAGTGAGTCTCATATTAAACCTTCCACTTGGTGTTGAGTATAGAGGAAGAATCCAAGACATGTTTGATAATGGGAAGATCTGGGAAGAGAGAATATATATTATGACATGATTTGAATGGTTTAGAAAGAGAAAGAGAAAGAGAAAGAGAAAAGGAATAGGGAAAGAGTGTAGTTACGTTTAAGGGTCTGACAGAGGAGAGCGAAGGTGGCCTTCTTGTTTCTGACATGTGGCTTGTAGATTAGGGATTTGATGGAAGCAAGGGCGTGGCGCTTAGCGTCTCCTTCCAGAACCACTTTCAATACCTTCGCCGCCTCTCTCCGCGCGAAGTACGCTGATCTCTCGCCTCTCCCCATCTTCGTTCCCCTCTTTTCTTCATTTTCATTTTCATTCTTCTTCTTCGCAACACGCAGACGCCCCATTCACCCTCTCAGGGTTTAGCAGCTTCCGATGGGGGTTTTTGCTAATGCCTGAAAACCAAGGTGTCTTTGCCTCTCATGATAATGTTAATAATACACTGTCACTGTTAAGGTTAAACGGTAAATTAATCACAAATAATCATATCTAATACTTTTATCAGAGTTCAATTACCATACTTTGTAAGCGTAAATAATCCACGTTCAATAATATTTTGATAAATTAATATCATTTTTATTTTTCTCTTTTATTTATTAAAATAAAAATGCACATTTCAAAATATTAATAGATGTTTGTATAAAACTTTTTTATACTGACAATTTATATTACTTTAATTCTTATTTTTTTTTAAAATAAAAATAAAAATATAATAATAGTAAAATATTTTTAATAATATAATAATGTTTTATTAATTAACCGTTTAAAAAATCTTATATCGAGGATAAATATTAATTACATCATTAGGTCGTCTTTGCTTTATTTTATCTTCCCCCTCAAGTTTGTCATTTCATTTCTTAAAACGGAAAAGGGGATACATGAGTATCTTAAAATGTCCAGAGCTAGGCCCAAAAGCCCCACGGAGTGACCAAGAGTCCGTTTGGCTGGATTATTTTTTTAAAGAAAAAACACTTAGTTTTAAGGTTTGTGGTTGAAGATCAATAAGTAATTGGTTCAAGTGGTAATAAGCTCGAGCCTCTTAATTGTCAGCAGAGACTGGGAGAGGTAAATTCTTTCAGTACTTCGAGAGATTAGTCCTCACAGTTGCGTGTGGGATATCTTTAAAAAAACCAAAAAGTCTATGGTTGGAGGATAAAAAAAATCATGCCTTTCATACTCTATCTTTGTAAAAAAAAGTGAAAAATTGCCAAGTTATTTTCACATAAGATTAACTCTAATGTAATGTTTCTGGGCCCACCAAATTGAAAATAACGAAAATTGTGGTGCTGGTAAGCTAAAAGCACTACACAAGTGTGGCATGAGGCTTCCTAGAAACAATGGTTGTGGAGAGGGTTTGATGTTTTGATTTGATATATGCCTAATGAGATTCCAGATTGAAAAAGACCATAAGCTCACCACAGAAAAAATTCAAATTTTGTTTTGAAAATTGAAATGTTGCGTCTTAACCGATCTAAAGATTACAATAAGTCAAGATTTAGTAGCTATAGAGTTTGAAGCAGAGAAGATCGTCTACTCTGCCCAAAATAGAAGTATGCGAAAGATGCCTGTGAACTTCCTGTTTTGGGACACCCGTTTATCATCTTTTTAGGACCATAAACTGGTTATGAAAATACTTCATGTCCTAGCTAATGAGCATCTCCACTCCCCAGTCTTGTCAAATCTAGTTAGAATCTATGAATGTCCATTCATTTTCATTGTACAAGCTGTGAACGCAAGAATGTGAAAGCAGTGGACCACCTCTGATAAAATCGAAACTCTTCATACTAACACACATGCTTTGACCAAAAAACTCATCAAGAAGTATCATACAATTTCTGTTAAGTTCCACCCCTAAAGCTAATTGTATCTCATGTATCAAAACTTTATAATTTTTATGATTTATTCGGGCATATCAAGACATTTTTTATCAAACACAAGAAAATTTGTAACCAAACTAACATCTTGAATAGCCCTCCTTGCCCCTTAAATGGTCAATTCCTCTAGTCCATATATGTAAGGAAATGAATAGGATAGCTAAAAATGCAACTTTAAAATAATAAATATCATCTTATTAATTTTGTTCAATTCTAATTATCTATCAATATCATGAATCCATTAGTGAGTTTAAAAAAGAAAAAAGAAAAAGAAAGAAACCAACTACCAAAATGTAAAAAGTTGACTTACTTTCACTTCCTTCTTCATTCCCTTCACAGTGAAGCATGCCAGCCTTAATATTTTAGATTATTGTCGAAAGCAACTTTTATCATAAGATAAACATCAAATATTTATCTGTGATGCAAGCAAAAACTTGTGGTTCGAAGAAACTTGTATGAGAGAGACATCCTCAAATCACCATCTGTTTTGACTTATACTTCTCAGTTGTGAAGGCAATGGTCTAACCACGAGATTCGCTGCCCAATTAACATTAACATCTCTTGAAAGTCTTCCCTCAAGTCATCCCCTGGCATGCCCCACTCTCAGCTTGTTCTATTCATATACTTTTCCTTTTCACTGATATTGGATACGTGCCAATTCGCATGACCCGTTGAAGCTTCCTCATATAGTTCATAGGAAGGTCACCATGAAGCTGCCTCATTAAGCAAAACCTATGGAGTTTATATTATGTGCACCACAAGATCCTTACTTTTCATATCAATGGTACCAAATGACAGATAAAAATCCAAGAACAGCATATTCACCTGACAATGATTCCACCAACCAGTGGCCTTTTGAGCTCTCTGAGTACTTGAATTTTGATGAGGATCAATGGCCAGATGATGAACTAGAGCCATTGGTTTCTGATCATGTCCTGAACGCCAATGAAGTAGGTGCCAGCCACGTTGAGGGATCTTCTAGTAGTAAGCCAAGTTCCTGAAATGAAACTGTATTTTATTTGATAGTTTGGGATGTTTATAGCCATTTTCCGATAAATAATTCAAGTATTCAACACTAGCAGGTCGAGGGTAAGGTCAGACAAGCACTTGTATTAGGCTCCAGCCAAAGTCACTAACAAAAATTGTCTGATAACAAAATTACACATATTAGGCTTCAATCCATGATTTGTTTACTTTGAAACCTCACTTACCTTTAGACTTCACCTTGCATTAGGCTGGACCTAAATACTAGAGTAACTGATATAAGCATCTTTACTCTTCATAATCTCGCTTTATTTGGCTTCTATTTTCTTTTGCTTATTGCTATTTGGTTGTGTTGTGCCATATAGGAGACATTAGCAGTGGAACTGAGAAGAAGGAAGCTAGAGAGAAAGTTGCATTCAAAACCAAGTCAGAGGTTGAAATACTGGATGATGGGTTCAAGTGGAGGAAGTATGGAAAGAAGATGGTGAAGAACAGCCCCAATCCAAGGTATATATGCCTATGATGCATGGTTTATTGAGGATGAGAATCAATTGTCACGTTTTGGTATATCACACCCTATCCCCACCAATCATATCTTGTCACATAAGTTAAAATTTCTTATGATTTTAATAATTATAATATGTGGCAAGATATGATTGGCGGGAACAGAGTGTGGTACACCAAAATAGCCCTGTCCTTTATGGAACTTTTCATTTCTTTCTTTTTGTGTATAAAATACTAGGCGCACTGCTAACATATTTAAGAATATATATCTGATTATAGGAACTACTATAGGTGTTCAGTGGACGGATGCCCGGTAAAAAAGAGAGTTGAGAGAGATAAGGATGATCCAAGGTATGTAATAACAACCTACGAAGGCATCCATACTCATCCAAGTTCTGGTTAGGTTGAAATATTAAGAAGATTTGGCAGTTTCATGGGCCATAGCCATCACATGTTCTTATGGTTACTGCATGTGCTCTTGCTAAGTGTTATCAGGCAATTACCAGAGTTAGTAACTTGTCATGTTCAATTGACCCTTTAAGGGCTATGAAGATCGGATAGAGGAAATTCGCTTCTTTTCTCTCCATAACAAAGGATTTTGGTAGGTTCCATGTGACGCTGGAGAACTAGCGCTACCACTAGTAACTATAAATGACATTTCATGAAGTGAATCTAGGTAGACACAACAGTAAGGAGGATAAATAAAGAAAAAGGAAAATAAATTATATATCCCCTTGTGGTGTAGCCTATTTTCACATATTGTGACCTTTATGGTTTGTATTGGAATTAGCATTTGAATCACAAACAGCATCTCTTTTGCAGTGAGTTCCAAGTCTTTTTGTGATAAAGCAAGACTTCAAATTTCCTCAAATTTCTTATCTCTGACTAACCTCTCATACCAAGAGGGGTGACAATTTTAACTGTAGTTTTTTTTCACAAATTATTTGGAGATTTGTTAAGGTGGGAAGTGAAGGAGATAACTGAGAGAAAGAAAAGAGAACACTCAAGCTCCTTTAGAAAGTCACTTTATTTGATTTTTTTGTTTCACTCTTTTGTTGTTGACTCTTCTATCGATTTTCTTATCTTATGCTTTGATTGTATTAGGAAAGAAGTAGGGAAAGAAAAAAGTGGAGTAGACAGAAGTAGGAGAGAAGAGAAAATATATAGAAAATGAGTATATTTTTAGGTTGTTTGGATTGAATGAAGTAAGAGAAAAATATAAGAGAAAGAAAAGTTAAATTTTCTCTCCACTAGTTTGGTTAGATAGAAATGTGGACAGAAAGAAAATGGGTTTTATTGTAAAGACAAATTTGCCCCTTAATAACAAATGTATATAATATAATATAATATATAATATATATTATAATAAAATAAAATAAAATATTTTTTTAAGCAATAAATCAATAATACCATAAAATATAAAGAATTAAACATAGAAAAATATATGATTTTAGGTTGTTGTTTATATATGAATGGATCTGAGGGAAATATTACACACATGCATGTAAGGATGTACACGGGTCGGGTTGGGTCGGTTTTTTGCCCAACCCGGTACCCGAACCAATCAAAACTCTCCGCGTTGGGTTGGTTCGGGTTCTGCTAATCTTACTCATCAAAACCCGAACCAAACCAACCCGCTCAAATCCGGGTTGGTTCGGATTGGGTCCATCGGGTCCAATATGTATAAACTTGTTTTCATCTCACTGAAAAAATAAGAGAAAAAACATGCAGTAACAAGGAACAAATCAGTGACAAACGAGTGAAAAATCAGTGAACAAACCATTGACCTAACCGGAGATGCCGCGACGGAGAAGGAACGGCAGAGAACGAACAACTTTGACGGCTGTCTGAGTTAGGCCGAGCAGTCCGAGCTCAAACAGATACGTCGCGATGATGGCTGTCAGGCGAAGCTCAAACGCCTTCAGATGTTAGACTGCTGAGGCAGACGAGCATGAGGCGGCCGACAACGGACAAGTGGACTGAAGGGGACGATGGGTTGAAGGGGTTACCAATTAGGGATTTTCTTTCCAAACCCTAAGTCACACGAGAGGAGTAAGGAATAGGTGAAACAGAATGGTCACCATCACTTACTAACTTAGACTTAGCCTTAGTATGCACCCCCTTTAGGCCATATTTTTTAAAAATAACTATGTACCATCGGGTCGGGCCTACGAGTTACGGGTTCAAAATCAATGAACCCGCTACCCCAACCATTGATCTTCTGGTTTCACTGGGTTGGTTCGGGTTGGACTCGAATCTCGGGGGGAAAAAAAAACCAAACTAAACCCTTCGGTTTGGTTTGGGTCGTCGGGTTCAGCGGGTCGACCCGGGCCCATGAATACCCCTACATGATGCATGTGGTTACGGTGGCGGAAAGAAGAAGGGCATCCAAGTAAAAAGACACATTTTTCTCTCTCTACAGTGTCCAATCTCTTCGTAGATGAGAAGTGAAAACATTTTGGTGGGACCCATATTGCTTTTTCTCTCTTCTCCCAATTTTTCTTGTGAACCAAACCAAAGAGAATCTAGTTTTTTCTCACACTTCTCTCTTCTTATTCTCTTTCTACCCAAAATCTATCCAACCAAACACAGTGTTAATTTGCTTATATTACAAGTACACATGAGTATTTATAAATGTTTCACGTACCTCATGATGCATGTGATATAGTGTACTTAAGTATTTTTAGAAACTAAAACTCCTAAAAACTATAAATTCTTTGGTATATGGGTAAATGTATAGAGTAGACAATATATTATGAATCTAAAATCACATGAACTTTAATTAATTAAGTGAGTGGATCAAGTTCAAATTTCCATAAGAAAGTTCAGTACTGCTCGTTTCATATGTTAATTTTGTTAGAAATTAGCAGAAAAAATCAGGGGCATGGGGTGAATTGGTAGCAAAATAAACAGAAAGGGATAGAATAGCATATTTCAAATCACATGTTTGTAACGTGAAAATTGGTCATTCGAACTCAACGCAACAATGGAATATTAGATTTGTTCCCGTACAAGATGACAGCAATGAAAGAAATATTATAGAGTTTAGTTTTGCCTTTACCTCTGCCAACATAAACTCCTGAAACTTCATACAGTTTAAACTAAGGAAGCAGCGCAGTAAAGTCCTCTGAATACTAAAATGTAATTCGTCGTACATCTGACGTCAAAGAACATGAATTTCAATGAACAATTGCTTGTGAGTTGTGACAAATTGAAACAAGACTACTCATGAAAAAAGAACTAAAGAATTTTTCAATAAGGATTTAACTTCTTTAAGGTGAGTTTGCCTTGTCTTTATTAAATCAAGCCAAGCTTAATTTCTCACTTTAAAAACAGATTCAATTTAGAAGAGTTAAATCCTTTGAGTCGAACAATGGCAAGGAGCAAAAAGTAGTTTAACAAAGTGAGTTCTTTTGTCTGAACACGTATATGTCGTATATATGCATTTATTTTTGACACATGGTAGCAGTTGAAACTCATAGCTGTGATCATTAATTGGAGTCCATCTAAAAGTGGTTTCATCCCACCAGCAGCAGAAATTCAAGTACCACAAAGAGGAGGTGGAAATAGAGTTTTCCAGTTCAACCTATAATTAAAACAATAATTAATAAAAAATGTCTGATTCTCCCCCTGATATGGTAATGTCTTGCTAGCTTCTACTCTGTTTTTCTCCCACTGACTGCTTTAGAAATGCTTGAAGCATTTTAATAATCACACTTACATTTAACATTTAAATAGGTATATCTATGCTCTTTCCAAATATAGAATATCAAAATAGTCATCCATGCACCATGCTCGTATAATTCTACAATATCTCATAATTGTGTAAAAAAAAAAAGATGTTGAAAATCTTTTCCATTATGGAAACCGGAAACTGACAGGAGTACAGCAAATTAGGAAAAGGTCATCCAGCCGTTAAAGCACCGGGGGGGAAAAGGTGGGAGGCTCGGTATGCTGATTGCTGAGTCTAGTAATGTGATGTGGCCAATTTTAAGAATTGCCTTTTCCTTAAACCATATACGTTGTTATGAAGAGATTGAGCTGGAAATTTGTGTAAGTTTAATCTTTTTAACCTCGTCTGGTGGCCAGGATAAGAGAGACAGGATATGATAAACTATTATATCCTATCTGAAACTATTGTTTGGTGAGCCAGCATGATAGGATAAAGCAATCATGTCACCTATCATATTCTATCTATCTAATTATAATTCTATCATGATGGGAGGGCTGTGTTAGAACCCAACATGATAGGATAAATTAACTTAAAGTAAAATAAAATATAAAAAATATTTTTATATAAAAAGAATTAAAGTATAATAAAATATAATATGGTTACCAAAAAAATGTATAATAAAATATAAGATATTTTAAATAATAAAAGTATTAAAAATCAATTTTAAAAACTAGCTTTATTTTTTCACAAGGCTAATTTTGTTATTTTATATTATTTTAAAAAACTAAAAAAATATAAAAATTTATTCTAATAATTTAACTATATGTAAAGTAAAAGCTAAAAATGAATATTTAAAATTATAAAAAAATTAATTTAAGTTAAACAATATTTTAAAAATTTAAAATATTATATGTAATTTTATCACAAGCAGCAATTTTGTCTTTTTAAATAATTTAAAAAAATAAAAAATTATAAAAAAAAACTAAAATATAATAAAATATGAAAACATTTAGAATAAAAAAAAAAATTAAAATTCATATTAAAATTATAATACTATCCAGTTGGTTATCCGGTAGACACCAAACATCGGATAGGATAATAGTTTATCCTGTTCATATCATATCTTACTAATATCCTACTCTCTTATCTTATTCGTTCTTATCATATCCTAACCATCAAGCGAGTTTTTTTAGTGCTGAGGAGGGCCTAAACCCACCTAAACACGAGTGAGAAAAAATCGCCGCTTTGAAATCTTTTGCCTGTCAAGCAATGATAAGAAATAAGGTTTAAATTTAATGGAAAGGAGTGGATGTGCCGAAGAAGTTAGTTTAATGGAAAGTGGTGGAAAGTGGTTAGAAAATGATCAAAAAGAGAGATAAGATCGGAAATTTGGAATAATATTAACATGAGACATGTAATAGTAAGATTTATGATATTTGAATATCAAGTTTCAAACATCGTATATGATACTGTATATATAAATCTTTATCTCTCACTTATTTTTTATCTTTTTTTATATATGTATCCAAAAAATATACCAAAAAATCAAAGGAACACCGTATGGTGTCCCAATTTAATTATTCAAATATAAATAATATTGATATGAGACATGTAATGAGTTATGATATTTGACAATCCAATTTTAGACATCACATGTAATGTCGTATGTGTTTATCTATATCTCTCACTTTTTATTTTTTATTTTTTTTTATATATACGTATCCCAAAAATACAACAACAAAAAAAAAAAAACAAAAAAGATACCGTATGATCTCCTAAACCACAGCCACACTCCAATCCAAATACACCCAAATACCCAGATAAGGTGGTACAGGTTAGGTTATACAGAGCCGGAACCAAAAAGGCACATACATGTAATTTAGTTTTGTATGTCATTTGGTTATCGCAAGAAAGAGTAGATTGGTTCGAGCATGGAAAGGATAATGCAGTTACCGTATGACACTACGGTGAAGCTGATGCTGGCTTCACTCGAGCGCAACTTGCTCCCTGACGCCGTCATTAGGAGACTCACCCGTTTGCTTTTGGCCACTCGCCTTCGCTCTGCTTACAAGCCATCTTCTCACCTTCAACTCTCTCACCTTCTCCAATTTGCACACTGTACAGTACTTGTCTTTTTCACTTTTCAATTTTCTTGTTTGCTTCCTTTATTATTAAATTGTGCTTTTAACTGCTTTGTCAACTGTAAGGATATATCATTTTGCACAAAATAATCATCTATCTATTCGTGTTCCGTTGAGTCAGCTATATTGTTTCAAGATGAATTAATGTTTGATACTCTTTTTTTTTTTTTTTTAAGCTTTACAAGAGATGCCTATTGCAATCAACACTGATAAGCCAAAATCTCAACATTATGAATTACCAACCTCTTTTTTCAAGATGGTTCTAGGAGAGAATCTCAAATACAGGTACTTTGAGGCTCTTTTTTTTTTTTTTAAAACCTTTTTTTTGTGTTTTTTTGGCCCTCATTAAATTTTTTTTTGCTGACACTGAAAAATTTATTTCACCCTATTGTTTTTATCAGTTTTATGTTGATTAATTATGAAACGTTTTTAAGTATTAATTCATCTATAAAAAAACCCATCGCCTTTTTCTTGAGAAGCAAAATAGAAGAAAAACTCCTTTACTTCTGTAAATTGCTGGAGTTCTGCAACCCTTGAAACAGAACATTGCAGTTATGGATAAATACATTTATATCTTGAAGAAAATTGTAAAATACATACACAACCCCATGGTTAATATGTATATGGCTAGTGCAGTTGCTGTTACTTCTCTTCTTCCTCAAAGACACTGGAAGATGCTGAAGAAGCAATGCTGGATCTGTACTGCCAAAGATCAAACCTGAAAGATGGTCATACAGTTCTTGATGTGGGATGCGGTTGGGGATCACTGGCTTTATACATTGCCAAGAAGTACAGTAATTCCAGGGTCACAGGAATCTGCAATTCCACAAGTCAAAAATCTTATATTGAGGAGAAGTGTCGGTATGCTGCTTGATAAACTATCATTTGCTTTAGGCATTGTGCATGTGAGCATGTCATATATTTTACCAAAATTTTAAATATTTAGCTTGGAAATTAAATCCACTTTCTTTCACTGCTCTCTCATCAGGGATCTTCAGCTGCAAAATTTGGATATAATTGTTGCAGATATTTGCATGTTTGAAATGGAAGCTTCTTATGACAGGATATTTTCCATAGAAATGTTTGAGGTTGGAGTTTGTGAATAAATAATAAATAATCTGAACTAAAGTCATGTTTTCATCATAAATTTTAAAGTCAGTTTTGACCTTGACGCAGCATATGAAGAATTATAAAGATCTTCTCAAAAAGATATCCAAATGGATGAAAGAGAATAGCCTTTTATTTGTTCATCATTTCTGCCACAAAGCAATTGCTTACCACTTTGAGGTAAATATAATGTTGTTAAGACTTGAGGTTTTCATAAATACCATTAATTTGCTCACTGTCTATTTACTTTATGCAGGATAAAAATGAAGATGACTGGATTACGAGGTACTTCTTTACTGGAGGAACTATGCCTTCAGCAAATCTGCTTCTTTATTTCCAAGTAAGCTTGCCATGCAACTAGTGCTAGCTTTGTTATTACCTGACTGTTGCAGTATCCCTTCAAAGTTCAAATTTTGCGACTTGTTTTCTATGAGATAAAGATCAAGGAAAATTATAAAATAATTATAAAGAAAAGAATAGAAGCAATTGACTTGTTTGGTGATGTATGCAGGATGATGTTACTGTGGTCAACCATTGGCTAGTAAATGGGAAACATTACGCACAGACCAGGTTAGAATCAAGTCAGCTAAAATTTTCAATGATTTGACAGAAATATTGTCATATTCCATCCAATGTTAAAGTGTTTATAAAGCAAGTTTGAAGCGTATTTCTGAAGAAGAAACAAATTGATCTTGCAGTGAAGAATGGCTCAAAAGAATGGACAAGAACATGAATTCCATCAAGCCAATTATGGAATCAACGTATGGCAAGGATTCAGCTATCAGATGGACTGCCTATTGGAGAACATTCTTCATAGCTGTGGCCGAACTCTTTGGATACAATGACGGCGAAGAGTGGATGGTTGCACACTTTCTTTTCAAAAAGAAATAAAATAAGCCAAAACCAAATAATCTTTTACTTTATGGATGGGCGTAAGGAGAAAAATCTACTAAACGAGGTTGCATGCTTCAATAAATGATTCACTTATTTTATTTGGCTGTATGTCTAAATGTTTGGTCCTCAATCTTTTAACTCTGGCACCTAATGCCATGGTCGCCACTCTAGCCCGATTCATCTTAAATTTATTAGGAAAATAAAATTTGTACACTCAGAATGTTGCACCTGGGTGGATACCAAATACCATATATTCCGATATGAATATGACTCAATATTGTTGTGGACCATATATATACTATATAATGTAAAATAAGATATTGTTTGTGCTGTATACTGGGTGATCTGTCTAAAACTATAAGACCCGTCACGTTGTTCCGTGATATTTATCATAAATCTAAATTACCAGTACCCATAGGCAAAGTATAAATATATAAATTTTCATTCCTAGTCAAAGAACATTTATCTCCTATGTTGTGTACCATCTTCCAACCCGTAACGAAGATATTCGTCACAAATCGAAGCCCACCTTTATATTCTTTTTTCAGATGTAAAGTTTGCAGTTTCTGACCCTTACCTTGTTACTCTCTCGCAAGCAGTTTTAAGAGCTTTACTGCAAGGATTGTGATTGTGTTAGGGTACCCATCCATCGAGATAATGTTTTTACCCATACTCATCAATTGCAACAACATAGCAAGTGAAGTTTGCAGTTAAAGGCTTTATTTAATGACAATTACAGGGTGGTACTTTTTGCAAAATCGAAAATTTGTCTCTCACCCTTACCTCCTAGGCTCCACTCCACACCACCATTGGGCCATTGGCAACCCATGTAAAGAGGTGGCAAAATGGGCTACCCGGCCCGCCGTGGGCTAGCCCTATGCAGGCTAGAGCTTTATAGGGTCGGGCCAAAAAGGCCCAGAATCAATATGGGCTATAAAATAGTTGCCCAAGCCCATCCCTATGCGGGCTGTGGGCTTATGCGGGCTGGCCCGGCATTTTTAGCTAAAAAAAATTATTTTCAATCATTTTTATTTTGAAGTTCTTAAAAGTGACTATAGGCTATAGCATTGTGTATATGTGTGGACCAGGACATTTTTATTTTCAATCAACCTAATTGTTTGAATTGAAAACATCATGATATGATTGAAAATATAATAATCATAATCAATGATTCAATGTTGTAAAAGAGAACTTCAGAATTAGTTCCCGTACGAAACATAAAAAAGCTCCTTGAGTTCATATAGAGATATATTTAAAGTCCAATAAGAACATCAAAATATGAGCAAGTCCAACAATAGAAACAATGAAAAAGTCCAACAACAGAGACAATAAAAATGTCCAACAAAAATAAACTTCACAAATAACAAAGAAAGTCCAACAGTAACAACGATATATTAAAATCCTATATTTTGGCATCAACATTGACATTTACACATTGATAGCAAGTATTATAATCTAAACAAATATCAAATCAAACTCAGAAATATCACAAGGAAAATGTAAAGATCCAGAAAACAAAATAAAAGAGAATGAGAAGTTGTAGAACTGTTAACAGTCGGAGGAGATGAACGGCGCCAGAGACTGAGGAGTCAGGAACGCCGCCGTCGCGCACCTGTGAAGAGCCGCCGTCGCGGCCTGTGAGGAGCCGCCGTCATGCGCCTATGAGGACTGAGGACTAAGGAGTCGCCGCCTGTGATTTTTGAAGATGAAGTAAAGTTGAAGAGTGAACAGTACTTCTTTCTTGTTGACTTGTTGTGCCCTGCGATTTGTAACGAGGGCCTGAGAGTGAGGAACCGTGAAATTGGGTTAGGCCTCTTTCAGTCTTTCCTCTTGGCCCCTTTTTTTTTCATTTTTTTCAATTTTTTTGTTAGTTAAATAAAAATAAATATATAAAAGTGGCTGGGCTACCCGAGCCCGATGCGAGCTAGCCCAATATGGGTTCGGGCTTCATCGGGTAGGGCCAAAAAGGCCCGAAATTAAAATGGGCTCAAATTTTAATACCCAAGCCCTATAGTTCATAGGGCTTATCCGGCCAGGCCCGATCGGCCCGGCCCATTTTGCCACCTCTATGTAGATATCCATTGTAGCACTCGATCGTCAACCATTGAAACCGTCGCACCTCTGCTTTCAAAGCTAACTCCACCACTGCCCAATGGAGCAAGCCGAAGTGCCGAACCCTCATACAAAACCCAAATTCTTTGCCAACATAGATCGACGGGTCATGGTGAAAACATTACAAGCCCTTATTTCTAAAGACAAAAGGACCCACACTGGGAACAAGTTTACTCCTTTTTAACACTAGTAATACCTGAAGCTTGAAGGATCTCGCTAATTTTGATTTATTTTTACTTCCAAAATATTACAGAACAAATAATCGTGATAAAAAAAACTCCCAAAAAAATGTGAGAACTAAACACAAGTGAGCATGATGTTAAAAATTCATGGAAGAAAAGAAGTTCTCCAAATCATAGCAAATCCACCCTCATCAAATTTTCATCTGATTCCCCGTTGCCATATACATAGGTTGAAACCATCAAGACTTCTCACGGTAATTCAAGTTTGCTCTGTTCAAACAAAGACTTGGCAGAAAGGCAGAGGAACAAAATACTACAACAACACTGGTCGTTACATGATTAAGCTTCTTCCTTTGGTAGTCAACTACCTGCACCAAAATTACCAATTCATAATTAGGCCCAGAGTACTACCACAACCTTACTTTATAGTTAATATGTGAGTTGTGTTATTTGAACATCAAAATTTAGACACCGTATGTGACATCGTATGTGTTTCTTTCTATCTCTCACTTATTTTTTATCATCTTTGTATACACGCATCTCGACAATATATTAAAAAACAAATGATATCTCCATTTTGGTGTTCAAAAAACATTGTCGTTGACCTTGGGGATATGACTACCACTTAGAGGCATCATAGACTGTAGTTTTTTTTTTTTTTTTTTTGGTTTCCAAGGGTATCCTCCGCGTGCAACGACAGGGACTAATCCCTCGAGATACTGGACAACATTGAAGGGCTGGCCACTCTCAACCAGATTTTCTCTATACGCAAGAGCAAGGGGCTGCTTAAGGGGTCTGAACCCGTTACCACTCAGACCAACTATATGTTGGTATAGACTGTAGTGTTAAATAAATAAAATAGAAGGGAATAATCACACATCTAGCAAAGATGGCGGTTCCTTTTGAGCTGAATAAGAAAAGAACACTGGAGCTACAAAAACTCGGATAGAGCGAGCCATGTGCATTACTACCTTGATTGTATGTCCGCTACTTTCCTTTGGAAAAATCTTTTTGGGGTCCTTGGTGAGCACTGGCTGTGCTCTAACCAGTGTTTTAAAAACCCGACCGGTTCAACAGGTTGGACCGTCGATCGGGCCCCTTTCCGGTCCTGGTCAGACAATAAAACCGGAAAGGCGGTCGAACCAAGAAAAAAATGATCAAAACCGGGTTTTTTAAACCGGACGGTTCAATGTTTGGACTATTTTTGAAAAAAAAAACATTAAGAGACTTTTAGCCAGCTGGCCTCAAATGCACTGAGACCGCCCGTCAGTCATTTTATATAGCACAACTTGTGTCAAATAAGATGCTAAACTACCGATGTGGGACTAATAGGCTTTGAGCCATGGGTGAAGACATAACAGCATGCGGTGGTGGCTCTAGAGTGTAATTGTAGCAGTCTCCTTTAGTTAGTGACTTCAGTTATGGGTGTCATTTAATTCATCAAAACCTGTTGAACTTGTGTTGGAGTGTTTAGATTAATTGCCCTCAGCAAGACTGTGGTCATTTTTTGAATTGAAAAGGGTTGGGAAGTAGTTATAGTGTGCCAAGCAGGGAGTCACTGAAACATGAGAATGCATTTGTTGGGAGCTCCAACATTATAGTTAGAATCATTGCAAGCTTTCAAACTCTAACAAAATGTCAGGTTGAGGACAGATTCACGTTTCTGTGTGAGGTGTGGTGGTTTGATGCATTCATCATATTCATTTTAATATCCGGTTCAACCACCGGTTAAACAGGTTGAACCTTGAACTGCTCTCTTTTCCAGTTATCCGGTTCAACCGATTTTTAAAACATTGGCTCTAACACATTGGAGCAGTTTTCAGTTAGTCATTTTAAAGGTGCTAGCACAAATGAGGAGACAAAATTTTGTGGCAGTGTGCAGTCTTTTTAACCCAATGGTGCATAAAATGAGTTGGAATGCATTGCTCACATCTTCAAGGTTACATGGCTGTTTCAAGGGAATTGTCATTTCTGACTTTGCTGTATTGTTGAGCTTTTAAAAAAGAAAAAGCATGAGAAAACTGCTAATAGTTTTAGCCATGTGAAATTGATATGATAAACTCAGGCCTCGACCATTGATGATAGTGTGTATTGGTGATTATTTTTATGGGTTTTAAGGCAAGAAGCTTGTAATAATAGATGAACATGAGGTCATTTTGCAATGAAGGCAAGAATGGAACAAAAAGGTAACCACTAAATCATGCCGGAAATCAAGCAAATACCAATCAGTGACTCAATCATGCTTAAAGATTAGGCATGGTCATGGATATCCAATCCAACTCTGTCAACATCTCACAGAACACAAGTTAAACAACAATAAGCCTGCTTCACATAACTTAAATTTAAATCCTGCAGCTGTTAATCCTGCCACTTGACATCATACTGAAGAATGCAATTTCCATTGCTTAGGTCCCATTCTTAAACCTATTCATGTTATAGTAAGGACTCTATATTAAGGGTTCAGCATAGGTTGCCATCATTTAAACAATATAAGTCATAACATTTTAATGCACAACAATACAATAAATAGCTAGTAAATTACAGATTACTCAATTGATCACCAGTTATAGATAATTGAAGCACACATTGATAAAATCTAGCAGATCTTCCTTGTTTCCAGGATAAACAAGCAATAACTCAATAATACAGAAAGAACAGGCCAGTTAATGAGTCCAGGAATCACCTTACTTCCTACCAGCTACCCAGAAGCAGCACCTTTCCTCAGATCGTCTTGATTCTCATGAACAATGCCTTCAGCTTCTAAGAAACGACTCAGATGTTTATCTTCCAAATTTTCCTGTGAAATATTAAAGAGATAAGCTTAACTAATAGAAGAGTAATTTTCATGAAACGTCCCATTTGCATAGATAAATAAAGACCTACAGAAAGGCAAGCTCTGTATTTTTGCCACTCAGAAACACATTCTTCTTTGTCCCAGCGACCCTTCAAGAATTTCTCCGCGTACCACCTTCAGATTTAAATTAGGGTTTAAGATGGGTAAAATTGATAAAGAGAAAAAAGACAATTTTTTGATGGAGAATGTTAATGAATGAAACCTGTTGAAGCAATTATGGTATGCATCTCTAAGAGGGGCACAAGGAGAGGTTGAAGGTGATGAAGAGCTTCTCTTGTCTCTCATGGAGGATGGAGCTGTCCCTATCAATGGTGTTTGTGTAATTAGCGGAGAAAACAACTTCAACATCCACACCCGTCAGCCACCGGGGACATCTGTCATCTATCGTGTCACCATACTCTTTCATTTATTTTGCCACCAATGGCATGCTTCCTTCAGGCTTCAGCTACGAAATGAAATGATTCATGGGCAATTCTACAATACTCCAACCAAAGAGTTGAGTTTCAATCCTCCAGGGACATAATTGCAATTTCACCAAAATTTAAAAAAAATAAAAAAAAATAAAAAAAACCTTTCTCTCTCCCCAATTCAACTGATTTCTCTCTCTCTCTCCCCAATAGAACTCACCACCACCCACCATCGGAGAACAATGTTGGATCCCTTGCCTCCGCCGCCGCCACCGGCGCTCTCTGCTTCTTCTCCGATCTTCCAGAGCTATGTTGTGAGGAGTGCATGTTCAGATCTGGTGCACTGACACGTAGATGCGGCGGTTCGTGGGGGAGCTTTGGTTTCTGGGCAAGGCAACGATGACTGGTTCGCGACCGACGTCGTCGTCAGAGTACCAGTTCCGCCCATCGAGCCTCCTTTTGTTCCTCTTCCAGATCTGCACATCTGTTGCAGTGACACGCCGACGCGACGGTTCGTGGACGAACTCCGGCCTTTCGTCAAAGCAACGATGACTGGTATGAGCTCGGCACCGTCCCCAGCATACCACCGTACCAGTTCTGTTACCTCTCTGTGTAAGTGTCAAGTGTGCATCGTATCTGAGGTTTGGACGGCGGCCTTGGAGGAGAGGGCGGAGAGGAGGAAGAAGATGGCGGAGGCTGTGGCGACACCACCTCCGTCGTGGGTCTGTTCGTCCGCCTAAGGAGGATGACGACGCCGGCACCGGCGAGGATGAAGAGGGGGAGACAGAATAGTGAAAGAGAAGAGGGAAGGAGAGAGAAGTAAAAAAGATTACCCATATTACCCTTGTTAATCTGGACCGTAGGTTTTTTTTTAATAATATATCAATGGTCAAAATGGATGGAGGATGTAACCTCCGAGTTCTCTCTGGAGTATTTTAGCCAATGCATTGGGCATTAGTCATGACAATGAAACCTTAACATGTGGGTACTCACCCGAACCCGATTTGATTTTGATGGGGAAAATCTTCTTTGATCGGGGACAGGGTCCGGGATGTGGATACAGATATTTGCCCCGTCTTGACTCGAACTCGTCTTGTTATTTACGTAATTATGATAATATCCTCATATATCTATGTAGAGTATTGGATTTGTTGATTGAAATGTTTCATTCTGTATGAAAGGGTACTTTTTTTTTTGGCAAAATTATAAAACATTTGATTGTACTTTTACTATGGTGTTTTGATGCTATTAGTGTTATTCGAAGCATAACGAAATGCTTCTAAAGCATTAGTTTCTTTTTAATTTGTAGTTGAAAGAAAACTAAATACAATTATTGAGTAGTTAATTTCAATTAAATTAAAACAATTTTTAAATTTGGTTACTCATTGATCGAGGTGGGGACCCGCGGAGAAACCTGACCCCCATTGGGGGTGGGATGGTGATTTATTTTCCAAAATCTGAAGGGGAGCGGGGCAGGGTTGGGGAAGGCAAAACACGCCCCCACCACGTCCGGTTGCCAACCCTATGATTATAAGTTATTTTTTTTTATTCTTGATACAAATTTACAAGAATTCAGGTTTCTATGAGTTTAATTTCTATGGTGGAGAGTTTTATAATCACGTTCAATAGTATTTTGATAAATCTATTTATTATTATTTATCTTCCTTGATTATTAAATTAAAAACATGAATATCAAAATATTAATGAATATTAATATAAAACTTTTTGTATAAATAATGTATATTACTTTAATTTTTTTTATAGGACATTCTTTTGATGCTTATTTTCGTTTTTTTTATTGTATGTTGATGTGCAATAAGTGAGAAACTAATATTTGGAAAGTGTCTGGAGTTTAAATAAGGACCCCTCTTAATAACATTTTTTTTTCATATGTCAATATCATATGACAAGTTCCTTCCATCTAATGTGTGTTTGGTTTAATGATTAAAAAAATATTAGAATTGATTTTGTCCTGATCAAATGTGATTTTAGTAAAAATATAGATATTTGATTACTTCAGGTAAAATTAATTTTACCTTTAAACCTTTGTTTGATTATTAGAAGTGACAAAAAATAATTAGTGCATTAAGTCGAAAAATTTCCATTAAATTTTATCTCAATGATGTCTTTAAAATAAAAAACATTTTAATACTCTCCCGATCCTTAATATAATAAACAAAACCCTAAAATATACAGACCAAAAAAATACATTGAAATGAGCTAATTGTGATTAATATTCATATACATTTCCAAAAACACTCCTTCTAATCTTAATTAATACTATTCCAATGATCTATAATTAATGACAATAATTAATAAGACAAATATTGAAGTTAATATTTAATATATGTAAAAATTAATACATACTCCATTTCTTATCTTTTAAATAAAAAAAATACTTATTTATTTTTTATATCAACGATCGGATGGAGTATAAATGTTGTCGAAACTTGTAACCAAATTAATTTCAGTCATTCATAATCATTTTATAAACTTCATCCGGACGCACTTCCAAACACACGACACCGCACACGTTGATGCTTGCTTTTGTTTTTAGTTTGACATAGTTGGAGAGGCCCAGTGGCCCAGAGGAGCGATTATATAAACTGCAACCCCACCTGAAGTGTTCACCTCTCTCATCAGTCTCACCTTAACTTCAGTTTGAGAGTAAAAAGAGATTATGGATCAGTTCAAAGGACAACCTCGTCTTCCTAAATTCGCCGTTCCTAAACGCTACGACATAAGGCTCAAGCCTGACCTCATCGCATGTCGTTTCGCTGGTTCTGTCGCCGTAGACCTCGACATCGTCGCTGCTACCTCTTTCATCGTCCTCAATGCTGCTGAACTCTCTATCACTGCCGATGCTGTCTCATTCACAAACCGTGATTCCTCTAAGGTTCTTATTTCACAATTCGTTCAGTGTTCAGTGTTGTTGGTCAACTATTGTTCTGTTCTTGATCCCTACTTGTTGTTATATGAATGTGACTCTATCACTGTCTACGAGATTCAGGATTCATAATTATGCAGTTAGTTACTGCATCCATTTTAGATCAGACTTTTTAAGGTGTGAACCCCAGAATCCTAAAAATTACTGGTTAAAACATCTTCAACATGTGTCTGGACATGATTTAACACTGATATCCAGGGTTTTATATTAATTCCGCGACCACAACTTGGATCGCAAGGTTTTGGTTTTGGAGGTCTCTCAAATCGCATTGTGCCTGCAATTGCAGCCACATCAGCTGTATTTTCCTGTAATTTTCCACAGTTGCGGTAAACACAACCGCGAATGTGGCTGTTGTTTAAAACCTTGTTGAGATCTATGCAGTTTTTGCATCTATTTCGGAAAACTTGTTATTATTTTTTTCTGGCAAACCTTATAGAGTGTTGCTGATGTAGAATGAATGGATGTCCATGCAGGTTCTCAAACCTTTAAGAGTTGAATTGTTTGAAGGTGATGAGATTTTGGTATTGGAGTTCCCAGAGACATTACCAATTGGGTTGGGACTCTTGGCCATTCAGTTTGAAGGAATCTTGAACGATAGAATGAAAGGGTTCTACAGAAGGTAACTGTTCTTAGGTTTTCTTTGGTTTTTGTCAATGTTCCCAAAGAATTCAATGAATTCTACTCCATGCCGCACTAATTCTTTAATCTTCATCACTAGGTTTTTTCTTGACTCTCGATTTTGTTGAAATCACTTGATTCAAAACCCTATCGATTCCTACAAATATGTTCTTTTTTCCTGACTCAATGCATTAGCACAGTACATGATTTGTTAACTTATTACCCTATTTTCTAATTGTTTCGAATCACAAATTCTAGTTTTTCTTTGAAAATTAATACATGCGAATATTTTTATATGCAGTACCTATGAGCATAATGGTGAGAAGAAGAATATGGCAGTTACACAGTTTGAACCAGCTGATGCCAGGCGATGCTTTCCTTGTTGGGATGAACCTGCTTGCAAGGTTTATATGCCTCCCCTCTTCCATTTTAAATAGACCTTTTTCTAAGCACCTATTACAGTAGAATATTTTATTGTTGCAATGACACAAGCTTTAAATAATAAACTTCAATTTGGTTCATGGCTTGGTTGGAGAGGCCATAAGAGAGTGGGGCAGGTCTGGATGGATTTTGGGATTCAAGTTGCTCTAACAAATGATAAATGCTTTGAGGTTAGGCCTGCTTTTCACTGCTAGTTGATCTTGCAGGCTACTTTCAAGATCACATTGGATGTGCCTTCAGAGCTCATTGCTCTTTCTAACATGCCAATTGTTGAAGAAAAAATAGATGGAAATCTCAAAACAGTTTCATATCAAGAATCCCCAATCATGTCTACATATTTGGTTGCGGTTGTTGTTGGTTTGTTTGATTATGTGGAAGATCATACCTCTGATGGTAAAATCATGTTTGTGATGTACATCATATGTATTGTTACTCCTGACTTTCCTGTTCTTCTTAACGCAATCTAATCTATACAGGGGTGAAAGTCCGAGTATATTGTCAAGTTGGCAAGGCAAACCAGGGGAAATTTGCACTATATGTTGCAGTGAGAACCTTGGAACTATTCAAGGAGTAAGTATGCAGGCATTATATTTCTTTGTTTCTAAAACGGTAAATTTTTCCGAGATAATTCAGAACATCATATCATTTCAGGTCCATTAATCCTCCTCTTTGGTGCAAAAAATTTTATTTATGATTTTTTTGTTTGGTCTCAACTCTCAAGTCACAACATTTTACCCAAAGAACGTGAATGAAAAAAGAAAAGAAAAATCAAAAGAAGATATAATGACACTTCACAACAGATAGGTGAGAGATGCTTAAAGAGTCTTATAAATCTTTTTGCCGACAAAAGTGCTTCTGTCTTCTCTTTTAATTACTAGCAGCCATAATTCAATATAATCTGTAGCTCAACTTAGGAGGGAGGCTTGGACGAGGGTATCATACTGCCACATATGTTACCAGGGAAAGTTTGGTTTGTTATCCTCTCCAGTTCATGGCTTTGAAAATCCTTTATTGGTGGGTTTGGCTTCCAAAATGAAGCCTTCCACCATGCAGCCCAAATATTAATGGTAAAAAAAGTATGCCTTGTGGTCTTGATTTGATACCTTTCTTTTTGTTTTCCCATCTTTTTCTGCTGCTATATATCAACTGTTGATCATGTAGTGCTTGTTAGATTTAGACTTCGGGTTGCCAAAATCATGTTTGCTTCCGGTGAAAGTGATTTTGGGATTTTGAAGGTGTTTATTTTTTTTATTTTGCATCCAATAAAATCAATTCTGCGTTGGGTAGAATTGATTTTAAGGGAAGCAAGAATTCCTAACTTCTCCGTTGAATAGAATTTATTCTAGGTGTCGCTGTGTGGGACCCATAAAATTCTTCATATTTGCACCTTTAAAGTGACTTCACGTTATCATTCAAACAAAATCAATTTTTCTAAACTCACTTTTAAAATAGCATTACCAAACACAAATCGATTTTTTTAAAAATCAATTCTTTCAAAAACAATTTTATCAAAATCTAAAACAAACGGAGCCGTGGTTGTTTTGTCATCCTTCATTTATCAGGTTCAAAATAGCAAGATAGGTGGGGATAATGCAATGGTGGATTATATATTAATCTTCTTGTTAGACTAGTCCATTTGCTTGATTATGTTTGTGGGTATGATGCATCATTTATTAATCATTAGTGAACCATCTATGATAATTCAACAGTTACTTTGCCACTCCCTATTCTCTGCCAAAGTTGGATATGATAGCAATCCCTGATTTTGCTGCTGGAGCCATGGAGAATTATGGTTTGGTTACATACCGGGAGACTGCTTTGCTCTATGATGATCAGCATTCTGCTGCTGCTAACAAGCAGAGGGTATTCCACTTGTCCATAAAGTTGCCTCTTCACGATTTGAGTTTCCTAATCTTTATTTAGAACTAATTTTTTATTACTGACTCAAGGACAAAAAATATTTCTTTGGTTGTTAAGGTTGCGATTGTTGTAGCTCATGAACTGGCCCACCAATGGTTTGGCAATCTGGTTACAATGGAATGGTGGACACATTTATGGCTGAATGAAGGGTTTGCAACATGGGTAAGTTGTGTGGCTCATATATCCTGATATAGTTTCTGCTTGTTAAATTTTTTTTAAAAAAAGAAGTAACTGGTAGTTCTTCTTGGGTATGGCCAGGTTAGCTATTTAGCAACTGATAGCTTATTTCCTGAGTGGAAAATTTGGTCTCAATTTCTTCATGAAACTACTGAAGGTCTTAAGTTGGACGGGCTTGCGGAATCCCACCCAATTGAGGTACTGTTAAATCTCAGTAGTTCATTGGTTTAATCTGCCTCAGATGATGTAGTTGGCTAATTTTATCTGACTCTGATATTAATATATATTTTTGTGCAAGTGTTTTTTTTTTTAATTAACGCAGTCAAATAAATTGATCTTTTTGGTAATCCTTGGTTAAAAAGTTAATAGGATGTCTTATCAGTTTATATTGTATTTTAATCTTTGTAAATTCTATTTGCAGGTGGAGATAAATCATGCTGGTGAGATTGATGAAATATTTGATGCTATAAGTTATAGAAAAGGTGCGTCTGTAATCAGAATGCTACAAAGCTATCTTGGTGCTGAATGCTTTCAGGTCAGTACTTGGACACTTGCTGCTTCCATAAGAAACCATATTTTCAGTGCCAAATTTGCAGGGATGAAATAGGAACTTACAGTGAACTGTTCATATTGAATTCAACAAGTAATAGACAGATGTACTATTTATTTCTTATGTTGTGAACTTTTTTAAAGTATGTATTAAGTCTTTTATATCAGATTGCATATAAAATATGGATTATATATTTGCTTGTTCATGTAACCAGAGGTCGCTAGCTTCATATATAAAAAAATATGCTTGCTCAAATGCTAAGACTGAGGATCTATGGGCTGCACTTGAGGAGGGTTCTGGTGAACCTGTGAACAAGATAATGACCTCATGGACAAAGCAGAAGGGATATCCTGTTGTATCTGTTAAAGTTAATGATCAGAAATTGGAGTTTAATCAGGTTATCCACTTCTTCATCAGTTCATTATGATTATTT
Source organism: Echinosophora koreensis (assembly GCA_035048595.1). NCBI lineage: Eukaryota > Viridiplantae > Streptophyta > Magnoliopsida > Fabales > Fabaceae > Echinosophora > Echinosophora koreensis. The sequence continues at coordinate 4,912,117 of JAPCYP010000001.1, read as the reverse complement.
TCAGGGAGCAAATCAATGTATTGTAACATGTAAGTTGTAAGCTTAGAATGTTATTTGCAGTCACAATTCTTGTTAAGTGGTGCTCAAGGAGAAGGCCATTGGATTGTTCCAATAACACTATGCTTTGGCTCCTATGACGTCCAGAAGAATTTCCTCTTGCAAACAAAATCTGAAACACTTGATGTTAAAGAGTTCTTGGGGAAGATTGCTGAAGATAAAAGTGTAAATTCTTGGATTAAACTTAATGTGGATCAGGCTGGTTTCTACAGGGTGAAATATGATGAGTCGCTTGCAACCAGACTTCGATATGCAGTAGAGAAACAGGTCTTATCTGCAACGGACCGATTTGGTAAATTAAATATTTTCTTGAAAAAAAAATCCAATGCTAGAAAAGGAAGAGAAATAACTTGAGAGCTATTACTTTGACAGGTGTTTTGGATGATTTATATGCACTTTGTGTGGCTCGCCAAGAATCGTTAACCTCCTTGATTAACTTGATGGGAGCTTACAGGGAGGAAGTTGATTATATTGTGCTGTCTAACCTGATTAGTGTAATGTTATCTTCCAATCCTTGCTCATTCATTACTTAGGTTATTTTTTGGATCTAATTCTGATTTTTTATTTTATTATACAGATAAGTTATAAAATTGAATCAATTGCAGCTGATGCAGTACCAGACTTACTAGAATATCTCAAGCAATTCATTATTAACCTTTTCCAATACTCTGCTGAGTAAGTTGTTCCATGAATTGATTCTGGGAGGATTTTGTTTCAGTTAATAATAAGAATTTATGCAATTGGGGTAGCTCTGCTGTAACACGTGTGGTATTCCATAAAGATTGTGAACAGCATGTGCAAATTGACCATGGAGTTAGCTGTGTCTGCTAGGAATCATGTTTGTATATGGTAATGTTGCTGATAGTATAGTGTGGATAAAGATATTGGAAAATCTGGATAGCCTGAAATAGAAGCCAACTTGTCTGTGTGTGAGAGTTTATGTTCTTCGTTGATTACTTTCTCTGATGTCTGTGTTTCAACTTCTTACCCCCTGTTGATATTCCCTTGCAGGAGGCTTGGTTGGGAGCCTAAACCAGGAGAAAGTCATCTTGATTCAATGTTGAGAGGAGAAATCTTGACTGCCCTTGCTGTGTTTGGACATGATCTGACACTGGATGAAGCAAGCAGGCGTTTCCAGGCGTTCTTAGAAGACAGAAACACACCACTTCTTCCACCTGATATAAGAAAGGTTATCTGCAGCAACAATTGAATTCTGGAAATCTCTCATGGATTCTTCTGTTGATGATTTTTGTAAAATGTTGGCAGGCAACATATGTGGCTGTAATGCAACGGGCAAGCAAATCTAACCGACTGGGTTATGAATCCCTACTGAAAGTATATAGAGAATCTGACCTAAGTCAGGAGAAAACACGCATTCTGAGTAATGAAATTTCTTCTATGTGAATTAGCATAACATCCTTTTCTGGGTCAGGATACTAATATCTTCTATTCTGGTAGGCTCACTTGCTTCTTCACCTGACCCAGATCTGATTCTTGAAGTTCTTAACTTTCTGTTGTCTTCTGAGGTATCTAATTTTCAGATATTTGAAGTCAGAATTCACATACATATGCAAGTTGGCAAATTATTATATATTACACTTGAAATTAATATGTTGTTTATATGTGATCAAGGTTCGTAGTCAGGATGCTGTTATTGGACTACCCTCTAGTCGGGAAGGACGAGACGTAGCTTGGGCATGGTTTAAGGTAGACAACTCTGAATCAGTAGTCATATGAAGTGTGAAGCACATTAAATTGAAATGAAGTCTTGTGTAGACCTTAATATAATTTATCTGTCAAGAACCAACTGTCCCAAAAGCTTAAACTGTTGGGCAAATACACTTGAATGGTTTTTATTTTTTATCTGCAATATGCTCCCTCGAGCAAGATCTCTTTGGGCTTGAAGTGTAAACCTGCACAAGCCATTTTTACCATGTGCTCAATTTTTATTTAGGATAATGGGGTTGAAAAGGATCAAACCCATGACCACTTGGTCATAGAGGCTTTGATACCATGTCAAGAACCAATTGTCCCAAAAGCTTAAGCTATTGGGTGAATTTACATGTATGGTTTTTATTTTTTTCTCTTACACATTATCAATTTTAGTTTCTTTTAAGGTTTTGGAAATTGACCAATGTTTTGATTGAATTAGATTCATTTGGACTAAGTTTCATTTTTGTCGGATTTGGGAATTATCCCAAACCTACTTTGTCACATTATTTGCCAAAATTGCATGTCATATGTAGTAATGCTTTTACATGTCATATGTCAAAGCATGCTAAATTTCACTCCGTGTTTTTCATTGCCTGTGGCAATGCCATTTTGCAGTCTATTGAGTATCGATGCGTCATCTGTTATATAATACCTTGATTTTGAATAAAACACTGCAACGGAGATAATGATATTTGTACTTATATTATTTATAACCTTGTTTGCTTTTCATTACATTCTCTTACAGTTTCTAATATTATACAGGAACATTGGGAAAAGCTCTTGAAGACATATGGTTCCGGATTTTTGATAACTCGCTTTGTCAGCGCAGTCGTCTCACCGGTTTGTCTCATGTTCCTCTATATGCTTTGTTCTATTGGTTCTCTTAGCACAGTTGACATCCTCACTCTGTAATGTTAAATTATAGTAATGGAATGATTTATTTCGTCCTTTTTCCCCCTACCCTTCTGTGTGTAGTTTTCTTCCTTTGAGAAGGCCAAGGAAGTAGAGGAATTCTTTGCTAGCCGTGCTAATCCCTCTATTGCTAGAACGTTAAAGCAGAGCCTTGAACGGGTTAATATCAATGCAAACTTAGTTCAGAGTGTTAAGAATGAGAAAAGTCTTGCTGATGCTGTGAAGGAGTTGGCATACAGGAAATACTAGGTTGTGCTTCTTGTTAAGCGTGTATTTTTTTCATAAAATGGTTGTGGAGCTTCTATTGACTTTTTTCATTTTGTCAATGTTACTTACTGTGTTATTGCTAACTTGAGCAGTTGCTGGCTCTAGTAATAAAGTTATGTGATTTTAAACTTTATATTTTATTTACATTACATCGAAGTTAAACTTTATTGTCTTTCTTGTGGGCACAAAATCCCAAGACAGCTCCAGAACTATGTTCTATTCTAAAAATTAATAAAAAAATAAAGGAAAATTTCAAGCAATAGGCATACCCTCATGCAGCAATGTTTTATTGTTTTGTAGACGCTGTTTGGATATCAGACCAGAAGGGACCCAGAATTTCTTGTTTATACAGACACTGGCTGTTGAAAATAAATAGATAAACAAAAACAAAATCATACGCATTTTTCTTGATTGAAAAACTAAAGGAATTTAATAAAAAAACAAGTTTTCATTGAATAAATGAATATAATATTTCTTAAAATATTGAAAATATTATTTTTAATTAAAGCTTTCTTTTCTTGTTTAATGTGGTTAACTGAAGGATGTTGTGTTATAAAAAAAAAAAAGGCAAGTTTTTATTGGATAGTTAAAAGTTAGCATTTCTCGACATTTTGAATAATATTCTCCTTATTTTTAACTTGTATGGGGATCGCAAGCTTGTTTTTGTTGCACTTGATCATGGGGAGGTAAATGCCTCTCGTGTAGAAGGCAATCAGAATCACCAACCGGCCTTGTTCTTGACTCATCTCTTGATTCATGATGTGGCAAATCAGAATTGGATCCTTTCCAGTAATATGAAGGTTATATTAGAGAGATGTAAAGACATCTTTTAATATACATGGATCCATCATAATTAGTTATAGGTTCCACTAATTACAATTTTAAAATTCTGTTTTTTTTTCTCTCTTCAACATGAGAGAATCCTGTTTTATGTAAACATGAGAGAATCCAAATCTTGGCAAATCTTATAATTTACGAATTTATTCACCATGTGGCATGACGAGAATAGAGTTCTTTGTTGCTTGGTTCGTGGATGTGAGTTACTGCCATCCCCTATATCATCGTTGTCCTCGTATTGGATTGGAGAAACGTTAGTAGTTTTATCCAAGAGACCAAAAATGAGATAGTGAGAGATGACTTCCGTCCTTTGGTAAAATATACCAGTACTAGTTACTAAAATGAGCATACAAAATTTCTAAATTTATGTTTTATTTTTATCTTAATTTAATAATTAAAATAAGGTAGTTATAATAAAAGTTAACATTTTTCTAATGATATAATAATTTATGATTAATTGACTATAAAAGATCTTCACATACATACTAATTAAATCCTTTGTTATAAAGAGCATACGTTTATTCATAGTGATACGAAATGATCCTCCCAATTTTAAATAAATGTTGTTTTAGAGGATAGGTTCTATTTAGTTTAATTTAATTTAATTTTTTATTACTTTAAAAAATCAATCAGACATCAATTATTACTATTTTTTTTAATGAGATGACTTTTCCTCAAAGTTAATTAATTTTGCTTAATAAATGTGAAGGGCGTAGAATTTAACGACACTTTGTTTGGATTAGAATAGAAGTAGGGAGGAAAGACAGTATGAAAGAAAGAAGTAGAAGAGTAGGTCCTTTAGCTTGTATTAATGAGTAGAAAATGAGTAGATTTTTAGATTGTTTGGATTGAAAGAAGTAGGAGAGAAGTAGAAGAGAAAGAAAATTTGAATTTTCTCTTCTCTTGTTTGTTTGTATAGAAAAGCGGAAAGAAAGAAAATGAATTTTTATTGTAAAGACATATTTGCCCTTATCCTTTATATAATATAAATAATAAAAAAATCAAAATTTATACAATAGAACTTTTTACTTAAAATATAGCAAAAGTATAGCCGGTTGTGAACCGGTTGTGAACCGGTCTGGACCGGTTTCCTAAATTTATTTTTTTAATTAAAAAAAAAACCTGAAACGCGGAAACGACACTGTTTTCGTATGGGTGTTTAAGGGTTCCTTGCCCTTTGTTGTTCTATTATCGTGCTCCACAGCTTCTACTCCTCCATAGTTGTTGCTGGCTATTGCAGAACGGGAAGGAACGAAATGTATGAAGATGCTGCTGGTTGTTGCAGGAAGAAGAAGAAAAGAAGAAGAAGAAGAAGAAGAAGAAGAAGTCCTATGAACCAGAGACGTGAAGAACAAAAATGCAAAGTCACAGATTCAAAACAAAAACATCTTATTATACAGAAGGAAGATGATTAAGAGACTCATAAGGAATATGGGTAGGGGTAGGGGCGGTAGCTGCTAAAGGTTTATGTATAAGGGAGCATTAGGGTTCCTTGTTTTAGTATAAAGAGATTTGGGCCATCCAATCCAAAACCCAAAGTCTTTTGGTTTTCTAAAACATTTGGGCTAAATGGGTAACGAAAATGGCTTTATGAAGAATGATTTTATCATATCTTTACATTTGTTTGGTTTAATCTCAAAATAAAAATTTGGGCTTAATAATTTTAGATGTTATGTTGTTTTCTTGTTTAACATTGTTATAAATATTATATTAAAATTTTAAAAAAAATATTATTTAATCAATATCGGTTCGACCACGGTTCAACCACGGTTGGACCATTGAACCTTGAACCAGTGCCTTCACCGGTTCAATGACCGGTCCAGTTTTGAAAACATTGGTTTTTATATCTCATGTGGCATCTATGGATCCACAAAATGATAGATGATCTTAACCACCTAAAATAGGCAAGAGAAATTTTTTAAAAAAAAAAAAAGCATTGAAGAAGAAATCACAGTGGATGAACAGAAACACAAAATGGCGCGCTCACGGGGACTAGCAAGTATAAAAAATTAAAGAAATACATAAATAAATGATTTTAAAACATTTAAAATTATAATAATATATACAAAATTAACTTAACTAGAATATAAAAAAGACAAACATGTGGTTGGTCCAAGTGGTAAGGGACTTGGGCACCTTAAGCAAGTGGTCAGAGATTCGAGTCCTGACTCTTGTGTATGGAAAAACCTGGTTGGAAGGGGAGAACCCACCTTGTGAGCCCAACAGGTTTCCCCGACGGAGATTAGTCACTGCTAGCGGTGATAGGATACTTCGTACCTATGTCATGGTTAAAAAAAAAATAGAATATAAAAAAGTATATTTGTCAATAGATATATAAAAAGTATAAATTAGAAGAGAACATATATAAATATAAAAAATATGTATAAATAATCTTACAATTTAATTTTAAATACTAAAAAAAAATGGCATCAATCATTCTTTTTTTTTTCCAAGGTATCCCCACAGCCGATAGTCGTAGGACTAATCCCCCGAGGATTTTTAAAGTACCAGTTAAGGGACAACTCCTCTACCCACAAATACAACTCTATTCCCATCATCAGGATTCGATCCCTGGACATATGGTTAAAAGATCCAAGCTACTAGCCACTTGGACCACACCTTGTGGGTATGGCATCGATCATTCTATAAACAAAAGTATATAACAAATTTAACCACCCTCAAGAATATATTCCAATTTAAAATATAACTAAAGATATTTTTCTTTTAGAAATATTTTTCTTTAAAAGAAAAAGATTTAAATAAAAATAAGTCAATGATTAACAACTTTGATAGTAAAGATTATTAATTAGTAGATTTAAAAATCCATCCTAAAAAGAGAAAAAATTAAATAGAAATAACTAAATAACTAAATAATATGCAAATTTAAGTAGTAATAACTATTGATTAGTATATTTAAAATTAAAAAAAAAAATCTTATTGTATATAACAGTATGTGGCTAAAAAAGTAGTTATGAAAAATAACTAGCATGTAAGAATAAGTACTCCTATTTAATATATAGAGATTGATTATTAAAAAACGGGTGAGATATAAGGGGAAATTAACAAAGTTGCTCGTATTCATATGAACATTATACACTGACTAGACACAATCATAGGAGTTATAAGATGGTCTAGGTGGTTTGGGAGAGGGACATAGGATTTGGATTGACAAGGAGGTCATGGGTTCAACTCCCCCATTAATAGGTGCAACTGAATAGCTAAACACAATATTCATAATCCAGCTCAAGCATAGTCTTTTTTTATAGGTAAATTTCTGCTATCTTCCAATAAATGTACACATCACATCGAATAATTTTGTGGATGCTTTCTTCTTAGTTCCTCAGTACATTTGTCCATAACTAACATTTAACCAGCAACTGCCACTAGAGAAGGCAAGTCTTCCACAGCCAACCTGGGCAGCCAGCACAGGAGCACTCAGTTGCACCACTCAGTTCCTAATTTGAAAATTCAAGTACACACACACACACACACAGTGTTGCCCTACAAACTTTGACGATGCTGTTCAACTACTAGCTGTACACATTCTTCCTGCAAATGGCATGAGAATTGAAGTGGTAGAAAATATGTTTTTTGGCTAAATATTTAAAGCCAAAGCAGGTGCACAAAACTCAATACAACGGGTTTCAATTTGCATATTGCACAAATTCACGTTATGGTAACATGGGATCTCCAGATGACGCAAGCATTTGTAAGCCTGTTTCCTCAACTGCTCGTTTGGAAGCATAATCCTGCATGGAATCACCTGCAAATTGCTAGATCATCAATATATTCAACTCTAGTAACTGTTGGGTTGGTCTAGCTCTTCTCTAAGTTTTGTTCAAATTTTTAATGCCAGTCCCGATTTAGTGGTTCTATGTTCCTTCCCGCAATACCACTTTGATCCCCATGCCAGTATATTATTCAGGAACACTATGACTAGTTTGTTTGACCCAGCAAGCTCAAGACTGGTTTGAAATGATTACAAAAACTCAGTTTGATATGCATATAATCATTGAAAGAAGAACACGAGGATGCTGACATTAAAAGTTAAAAAGTTACTGAATTACATACCAAAAGACTGACGAAGCCCTTCTTTTACTGCATCAAAGTTCTTGTAAGTATAACCAACAAAGTTTAGATCTTTGGGAGTTAGAAGCATCTGCAGGAATTAGGTGGAAGTTGGAACATCAAAATATGGCACTTTTTTATTTATTTATCAAAATATGCTGACAACCCAAGTATTTTGAATATGCTACGAACACATTAATTTCTTAGTCGCCACAGACACAAATCAAAGTAAATATATCTCAAGAAGCACAAAGTGCTGCTCGGTTTATAACTCAACGAAAACAGTACATATCATTTCATAGTATTGATTATCAAAGAAAGCGTGGCAATCAAAGGAGCAAGCAATATCTTTGACACCAGCATAACACTAACACATAGTCAGGGATTTAAATGAAGAATATGATAATGGCATGCAACTCAACAAGCTAGTGTACCTTTCGTGAGGATCCAGACCCAGTCCTTGCTGCTGTTGGTGGATCTACCTAACAATTCACAAAGAATGCGATGAGAAAATCTTGAGGCTGAGGTTCAACAGCCCAACATAGATTCATAGAACGTAATTATGGGCTTCATAATCAATAAAGAATATATCTACAAAATATCATTAAACAAGTAGAAAGAAATAAAAATCCAAGGTTTTAACTTCTACACTGCCACTAAGATTGCTAAAGCCTAAAATTATCAATAACAGAGATTCTCACAATCTACAATATATCATAAAAGCGTAGCTTTTAGCATTATCAGAACAAAAACAACTTCTATTATTAAAAGCAGCAGGGCAACGAAAAGTATTAAAAATAAATACCCAACAAAGGCTAGATTTAACGATAGAAAACTTTGATATCAAGCAAAGTCGTACACCCTGATGGTAATATTGAAGCAATTCTTTTCAAATGCTTATGCTTATAAGCAAAAAAAAAAAAAATTAGGCATTTGTAGTTCTGCAGTAAGAGTATATATAAAAAAGGGGGGAAAGGAAAGAGAGGGGGGGGTGGGGGGGTTGAGCATAAAAGAGATGATGAGTTCATATTATACTTCATCAAACTTCATGAAGTTTTGGGTATCCAGCTCCCCATTGACTTGTGGTTTAAATGCTGCATCCGTTTCATAGAGTTTATCCCACTCCACGCCCCTGAACCAAGGATGAGCCTGGTATATATAGAACGTATATAAGTAGATGACAGGAAAAAACAGAAGTCTACATGGCAATATTATAATAAAATGAACACCTTTACCTTACCTTGATTTCCTGTGCCCCTCGAGTACCTAACCTATGATCAACATCACACAGCAACCTGTAGATTAGATCCTTAGCCTCAAGTGTCAACTGCGCATCTTCTGGAAATCTTAAATGGTTTCTCCAATGGACAATCTGACAGCGATTGATTAATGTTAGTAACAAAAAAGAATGTATGAACACTGACTCGGGGTTGAAAATGAGGGTTGGCTCAACTAGCACAATCAAACAAGACAACAATGAAAAACCTTTGGTTATATACCTACCTGAAAAAAAAAAAAAAAACTTTGGCTCAATTACTAGTCCTACTGATAACTTACTCAGTATCATTATGCCCAAGATAGTAGATAGAATATTTGGGTAGTGGTACACAAGTAGTAACAACAGGAAATGGTGCCAAGTCACACATTAGCTTAAATACTTCGTGAATTAATTTTTTTAATGAGAAGACAATTAAGGATGTTACCTTTCTGCATGTGGTTATTGGGTCATCAGAGTAAAATGGAGGGTAACCAACCAGCATTTCGTACATTATTGCTCCCAGTGACCACCTGTCCATATGAAATAATTACGTGTGAAAATTTAAAAATAGATAAAGGAAGATGGTAGATTTATTGTACAACTTATCAAGCTGATTAATACATATTTCAAGCGATAAGCCTAAAACGTTACTCCGGACTCCAGACTAAGCAGAACTACAGCTCACAAAGTAAATATAAAAAAAACTTGCAAGAATCTTCAACTGATAGATTACAAGGCCTAAAAACACAAGGTAAGAACTAACCAATCACATTCCATCCCGTATCCTTTTTTCAAAAGTACTTCAGGAGCAATGTAGTCTGGTGTCCCCACTGTTGAAAATGCCTTGGAACGAGAATCAGGGGAAATGTGAGAACGAAAGGCCTTCTTATGTAAACAACTATACTAGTAAAAAAAACAAGTGCAGTAGTAATTGTATGACCATACAATTGGAAAGCATAATTTATGTGCAATAGATACAAAAACAGCAATTATCAGGTACAAAGGTATTACACAAAGTATATTTATCGTACTTTCTCCCAAGTTACACTATCCTGCACTGTGCTGTACTATGCCATACTATATAAAACTTCACATGGGGACAGGAATACACTAAAATGTGGCAGGCCCGGAGTTTCCAAAATTTACAATTTTCCCTGTTGAGTAGTTACATTCATAATATAAATGTTTGGACCCTTCACAAATATGTTTCTCTTTCCTTAAAGAACCCTTAATCGTTTGTAACTTCCCCTACCCCCAAAAAAGAAGTACTTGATCCTTGCTCCATCTACTATAGTATCATTCAAATAGAAGTAAAGGAACCTTATAAAAATATAAGAATGTCTGTGGCTTATACTGCAGCATGCAAGGCCGGATTATAAAACCAGTGACAGTGACAAGTTAAGAAAGAAACGACCATCCTAGAGTCCTAGTGAACATATATTCTTGGGTTTAAATAAAAATGGCTTACATCAGATAAGCAATAGAGAAAAGAAAGTAGTGCTGGAAGAAAGTAATGAGTATTAGTATGAAAGCAAATACACATTTTCTTGGACAGACAGTAAAAATAAATCTTCCAAATATAAGCGTAATTCTGCTCAGAAACATGATTGACAACATATTTCTTCCACATCTCAACAATCATGTATCAATAAATTTGCCAGCATACCAACTTCCTCCTGTTCATCTGCCAATGCTGAAGCTGTTCACGGGGACTTCTCCAGCTGCTCCGATTGTCCGCATCAGGAAAACATCCATCAATTTCCATTGGCTCTGACAGATTTCCATCATCCAGGGTCTGATTTTCATGCAGTGTAGATAGGGTTGTACAATCGAGAGGCTTACAGAGGCCAAAATCTGATAGCTTCATGTGACCATTTTTATCCAGAAGCAGATTATCTGGTTTAATATCTCTGAAACATACATGACGAAAACTAATATGACTGTTTGGCATGTAAAATGATCAATTTCACCACCCAATAAACCATCATCACAGATTTAACAAATTAAGCCAACAACTTTATAAGCACAGCCAAATTGAACCTGTGAATGTAGTTGTGTTTGTGAATAGATTCTATAGCCAAAACACTCTGTGCAATGTAAAATCTAGTAACATCTTCACTTAAGGTGTCTTCCCTCATCAGTAGAGTCATCACATCACCCCCAGGCAGATACTCCATAATCAAATACAAGTAGTCAGCATCCTGAAATGAGTAGTAAAGTTTCACAATGCAATGACTGGCAACTTCGGCCAGCAAGTTCCTCTCAGCTCTAACGTGTTCCACCTGTAGTAAAAAATGGTCTTGTAAGTAAATAGCAACTAAGCATTCTTCAAGAATGACTTGGTTATTCATCCCAAACAGAAACATTTGACCTATTAATGGGTTTAGACTAATACATTTCAGCCATAACATTGAAAGTTGGAACTTGCAAAGATTTGAATCCAGATTATGCATCCAATAGTGATTTCTAAGTTTTATTCTATTCGATCTGTGACATATATCTCACCTGGCCTCTCTTAAGCATTTCAGATTTCTTCAGCTTTTTCATGGCATAAATATTTCCAGATTTCTTCTCTCGACACAGTCTAACCTGTAATTGAACTAGTTAGCAAAATATAATACCAGGAGCAACCCTTACATGGTAAGCATACAGAAGATTTTCCATTTCCAATCAACACCAAATAATTATGTATTACATATCCAACAAGAAATCTTTCATGCACGAATAAGTATGCCAGGGACAGTTCTGACCTCCCCAAAGGCCCCCCTTCCAATGATGGTCAAAAGCTCAAAATCATTTACACAAATCTTGTGCCTTTTTAGTCGCATATATTCAGTCTCCTTCCTCTCTAAATCTTTGATGAGGTTGATTCGTTCCTCATTTGGTACATCCGAAGAGGCTAATTTTCTTTCTAAAACCCAACGCCTGGAATAAAAAAAATGTATCAGGGTCAGGAACTCCAAAACACAAGGTGAGCAAAAAATATACATCAGACTTAAGACTGTTTTAGGAAAACAAATTTACTACCAGAGGGACCAATATAATCCTTCAGATCTTTAACTATTTCCGTTTTCAGATGAAGCTAACAAAAGGAAGAACGCGGATTAGGTTGTTTCACCATAATCGGATTAGACAAAATCATGTCTATGAAACAAGCTGGGAATACCTCTGTGATCATTAATGGCTACAAAAGCACCATGTCATACCGAGGAGAAATGAACAGTATGAAATTAGACGAAATTGTCACAAATTCTTTATCACTGATTGATCGTGGCTTTTTCTTTTTTCTTTTATTGAACTTGTTGAAAAAATTGTGAAATTGCTACGTGATTGTGAGCCATGTGATTTTAATCATTTTATAAGAAGATTCATACTTTTTTTTTGCACTAAATAGCAGTCCTCTATGCTGAGATACCACCCAATGCAGATACACATATGCATGCATAGATAATTCCAAAGCAATAACTTGAGTTACTAACAGAGACCAGAATGCTCCATCTGTATAGAATGAACACATCATTGTCTCGGTTTAGGATTCTGAGTAAGCTTAGGCATATGTTTGTCCCTATTTAGTAGCCATGTTTTTTATTGCATCAATGTTGTCTTTCAATTTTAGCTCCCGCTCAATTTGGTTCTTGCCGTCAAATTAACATCAGGTGCTTGTGTAGCTGTTTGCTATGCTTACCAGATGCCATAAAAATGGAAAGCCAATGAATGACATTGACATAATTAATGATACAGGAACTAGGATGAAAAGTTGTAAAATTATAGGGAACAGCTACACTTGAGTCTTTTAAACCTCGAACCTTTGTAGTTTGGAATTGATTGTAGGAATCTTATGCAGCCACTATTGACAAATACAACCAAGTCGTGACCTCAAGATAGTAATATATTAAAAGAAGAAGAAGAAATAAGATGCACGGTTCGATATGCGTAACGACAGAAAGAGGAGGCAATTTATTTACAGATTTATGCCTCGATTAAAATAATTCAACCCAAGCATAAGGATATTGGGTTGAGGGGTGTTATGATAACAGAAGAAGCACTTGAGCTTCTTCTCACTGACAAAGTTTACAAATATAACATATTATAGATTATAGATTATAGATAGATGTACATGTACCCTCTGCAAGTGCAACTTATGAAGACAATAATCAGGTAATTAAAGTAAGGATCATCATTAAGTTCATCCCTTCCATTAAGTCACAAATATTATACATAAGCATTTACTTTCAACTAAAGAATCAGAGCCTCGAGACAGACCAATGGTGCATTAGATTACTATAGAAATCATTAATTAAAGCTAAATAAATAGTGCCACCAGTGAAAGTCAGTTACCGACCTATGAAACCCAAATACATTGATTTATAGCTAGATTACCTTCAGTTACCAAGGCAAGGCAAGTTGAAAATTGCAATTAAATGATAAGATCTACTTTTCCATTTGCTTTATGCTCAACTTAAGATATGGATAAACTTTTCTAGACACCAGGGTTCAAAATTTCCTAATCGAATCTATATCTATATATAGATAGATATACCTCTCCTTCCGCTCTTGGATGTTCTTCATCTGAGCCCTATAATGATCCTCTATGAACTTCTTCGCTGCCGCTACCTTCTCCATCGTCAAGCTCGAACCTAACACCTCTTCTCCTACTTTCTCTTCCTCCTCAAGATCCTCCATCTCTCTCTCTCTCTCTCTCTCTCTCTCTCTGCAACTATCTATCTGAGCGTGAGTGAGTGAGTGAGAGAGAAATAGAGAGAATGTGCAAAACTGCAAGTGTATCTATTCTATTCTTTATTTTTAATTTTTAATTATCAAATCTAACCTATCTGGATGCTGAACCTTTATTTTTATTTTCTCTCTCTAAAATCCAACTCAGACACAGTACAGCTTTCTCTCTCTAGAAGACACTCTGTTTCTGGAGCTCTTATTGATTGCAACAACGAGGAGAGATGATGGCAAAGATGCATTAAGGAACAGGCACAGATTTTAACTAGAACGTTATCCGACGCACTTTCTGCGCATTCTTGGAAGCCACGTAATCGGTGATATTTCCGGATGCATACGTGGCGAGATCTCGAGTGAGGGTGTTCGGGATACATGATGGGGGTGTGGAGTAGGGAAGTGGTGCTGGGGAAATTACATGCTTTTGAATTGACTTATGTGAATATTAAATTAATAAGTAGAATCATTCTATAATTTGAAAATTGTCAACATGTTTATGGTTACTTCACCTGTAGTAAGTTTTTTTCTATTATTAGCTTTACTATCTCTGACTAAGATTTTTGGCAATTTAAATTTCGTAGCTTAACTATTATTGGCTTTACTAAATTCGGTATTCAATTGACTAATATTTAAAACTTTGACTACTGTGGATAATTTAACATGACCTAAACATTGTAACTTCAATTTTATAATCTGGCATGTCTTATCATGTTACATAAGAGATTTAGCAGAAGCATCTGTTTATGTCAGTATTTGAATGAAAATTACAATAAAATTGATCCATTGAATGCAGTTAGAGCATAATGGATATCATATGGAATCTTCAGTTTACGAACATTCTCATTTTTTATATCATTTGTATCAATTTCTATATTTTATAATTATGTCAATATTGATATATAATTTACTTTATTCAATTATTCCCTTGATAAAAAAATTAGTAACCAAAGTGGCACGAACCCGTGCGAATGCACGGGTATACCGCTAGTATATTAATGGAAAAGGGGTGCTGTGTTGGGGGCGAGGGGCATGACGCGCTGGGGAAGGAGGGTGTGGAACACATTGCGTTGCGGAAGGAGAAAGTGTCGCTGTCACATCATAAATGAAAATAAGGCATTTTTAGTACACGAAAAAAACAACGAGGGAAAGGCCCACATTTATGGGTTTGATTGGGCCGTGTCACCCACTCTCCATGCCTGGGACCTATCCTCTTTATTAAATTCAATTCTCTGCACTCTCATTGGCTGTTTCTGACGCCGCATGGGTAAAGCCCTTGTGCGGTGCCCTTGTGGTTGTGTTTAGTAAGCTATCGCCGTATGCATGTATTCTCTCTACTGGATCTGAGTTGTATTTTTTAAAAATAAAAGAAGGCTAACGAGTGTTTTTAATACATTGTTTAAAAAATTATAGAAAGGAACAATGTATGAAAAATGGTGTACTTATTATTTTGAAAATTGTTATATTTAATTTTTTAATATAAATTTATTTTTATGGATTGTTTAACTAATGTCCTTAGAGTACTCATTAGCAAGACTCTAAAGAAAAGAAAAACTTGAATAATGTTACTTGCACTTATGTATGTATTGCACTTTGTATTTATTTACTTTTTATTATTTGACTATGATTTATTTTAATTTGTTTTTTATGTACTTATATTTTAATTTTGTTACATATTTTATACGTACGTGAGTTAAAATCATATGATATGCACATCGCATATTTTTATTTATTTAAAAGAAATAGACTATATCTTAGAGTTTTGAAGTAAATGAAGTGGAATGAAATATAATTAAGTAATTTAATATGAGGTAAAATGAAAAGGTAAAAATATGTCTCTTTTAGTGTTTTTAAATTCTGAAGGATAATTCCTCTATGAATGTTACAATAGTAATTAGTTAAGCGAGATACAAAATAAAATAAGAAAGATAAAAATGTTTTATCTCAAATCTCCAAATTTGGGGATTTTAGGTGGTATGAGATGCGGGGTTTTCATTTGTAATCATCTCAGTTTATTATCTGTAAAAACACTCAAATAATGGGTTGAACTTCTTTCACCATGTCTTGCGTGGGGTTATTGGGGTATGTCATGGAAATGACGAGTGGTTTTTCCAAGAACATAGAGATCACCACTATGTTTATGGGGGAGATATGAGGTGCTTTCGAAGATTGGGTGGATAGATTGGCAGCCATGGTCGGAAACAACATCTATAGGAGGTTTCTAGCATGATGGGAATGGATTGAGATGTTAAACTTGATCATGTTTATAGAGAAGTTAATAATTTTGATGATGTACTAGAAATATTGGTTTTGATCACCAAGACCAACTTGCCACTTAAGTTCGTCCTCATTTGCTGGTGTCGTAATTGATTTTGTTTGGTATAAAATCTAGCAGACGTGCATAGTGGTAATTTTATACCAAACAAATCTTTATTACAATCCCACTATGCATGTCCAGATTTTGATCCCTAACAATGATTAACGCTTTGCAGAATTGTGTAACGTCTATCAAGCTTCCGTGACTCAACTCATCTCAACTTCAAGTAAACAAAGAATTGTGTAACACCCTGGTAGATTAGGAATTCAGGCAGTACATATCTTAGCAAAATATGCATTAGCCCTTTCAAACAAACAATGTGTGGATTGAGGATATTCTATTCCCAATGCATTTACAATTGTATCTTATTGGACCTTGATCGAAGTGTTGATTAAATTGTTCCTTTTCTGTAAATAAAAAAATAAAAAAATTTGCATGTTATACATAATATGACTAATCTACAAATTTCATTATTTTCTCGTAAAAATTAATTTTCAACATATCAGACAGTTTAAACTCGTAAGATGTAATATTTTTATATCTTGTTAATTATAATTTACACTTATATTGAAATATTTAGTATAACTAAATGCATATTAAATTAAAAAAGAAAAAAGAAAACCCGTATATTGCACAAACTGCTAACCAATGTTATATGAAATTAAACCAAAGTTATGAAGATACTTCTTTAAAAAATAGGCAAAATAGGTAAATTGGTCATATACGTTTATTATAATTTTTAAATCGGTCCTATATGGTTTTTTTTTTTAAATTGGTTCCATATGTTTTGAAACATTTTCACGTTAGTCATTCCCGTTTCTCAACCATTTCTCAACCATGTGTTTAATATTATCAAAACATACAAGACCATATTTGAATATTTTCAAAACATAGCGGACTTATTTGAAAAACTTCAAAACATATAGGACTTATTTGAAAAAACTTAAAAACGTATAGGACTTATTTAAAAAACTTCAAAACGTATAGGACTTGCATGAAAACGTTTCGAAACGTATGAGACTAATTTGAAGGGGGAAAAAATATAGGACCGATTTGAAAATAAAAATAAACGTACGGGACCAATTTACCTATTTTGGCTCAAAAAATATTTTTAGTTCAAATTTCAGGGCAGGTTCATTGTCTCGTTGATACATTTTCCCATCAATTATCCATAATTTTATAAAAAAAATTACAATTTTGTAATATTTCAAAGGATAAAGGCCCGTTTTGATCCTTGACAAAAAATACGGTGCCCATTTCAGTCCTTGACAAAAAAAACTACCCCATTAGTCCCTGACAATACTATCATGGGACAATCTAGTCTCTGACAATTACTATGGGACATTATAGTCCCTGATAATAATTAAAATGAGACTAATTAATCCCTGACAATTAGTATCGTAGGAAATTTTAGCAACAGACACTAACTAACGGAAGTCATGTAGGGACTAACTTGTCTCATGTTAATAATTGTCAGGGATTAACGAGGTATTTTTTTTGTCATGGACTGAAATGGACATCATATTTTTTGTCAAGGATGAAAATGGGCATTTTCCCTATTTTAAACTGATTTCTAAAAGTTGGGAACACCCAACCCAAGTTGGCGAAGTCGGTCTGATTTGCTTGCGAATCAGGGTCTGACCCGGATTACGAAAAGAAATTCGGGTAAGCGTGCTTCCCTTCCCCATTCAGTCTCTTGTAGGTGTGTTGATGGCGGATCCCTACTATCCATACGCTACTCCCTCACTCGCTGACACTGATACAGGTACTCCCTCTTCTTCTTCTTCCTACTTTTTTCAACACGCCTATTTTGGTTTCCTACATCATGCTTTTCAATTGATATACATGAAATCATAAAACTTGGATTTTCTTCTTTACTCTCATCGGAGAAGAAATTTACCGAACTGTGGATTCAGTTTGTTTTTCGACAAATTTTAGGAATTCTGTCAACATATCACTTAATCTTTAACACTATAAGCTGAAACAATTGATTACATAGAAAGTTAAAACCTAGACAACAATAGTACTAGCAGTACTTAATGTGTGTTATAATGGATTATAACAGAATCAGTTTGGATATATCTGTTGAAAAACAATTTTACGATAGTCTATTCGTTTGAGTTGAGTACATGAAATTAGTTTAATTTAATAACATTTGATTGGTAGTTAGTTTAACAAAGGTGAAATCGGAAGAGTGTTATTGGTTTTAAAATAATCTAACAACTTTTAAATAAGCTTCAAATTTCTAAAAACTATTGTTTCTCATAAAAATAACATTTTTTTGTAATTTAATAAGGTTTATCAAACATATCAGATTAAACCTATAGCAACTTTTTTTTTCAAAATAAAAGTTGTTTCCTTGGGGATTAATCTTTCCAAAACATGCTATCTTATGAATTATAGCTACCATGTCGTTCTGTTTCTTCTACCATAACATTCATGTTTTGACTGGTTGCTTTGGTTGTGTCAGCAAGCATTGCCAGAAGTACCTTTGCCGGTTACATTCCATCCAATGCACCATCATTGACTTCTAATGTATCAAATCCAACTGATTTTCGCGCTCTCGGATCAGATTACCTGCAGAAAGATGTAAAAACTTTATGATTATTTAATTATTATGCAATACATTTGGGTGATAACTTTTCACTTGGACTACCTGCAGATAAATTTGTTACGGATGGGGGCATATGGTGTTGATGATACTATTGGCACCAGAGTTCATTCTGAACCTGGTATTGTTACACCGGGGCCTGACATCAAGCGTTATCCATCTCTTGATGAACATGATTTAAGTAAAAAACGAGATACTTCGTTAGGCGTTAGTCCAGGTGTTCCTGATATAAATAACGAAAGACCAATCTCTAAAAGCAATTACGATGGTGTCTCAATTGTAGCAGGGGATTCAAACATTCTGTTTGTGGATGGACTTCCAAATGACTGCACTAGAAGGGAAGTTGGCCGTATCCTTTGCTGCATACATGTCTGCTTAAATGAATGTGCATATTTGTGTTTGTTCTTGGACTATGGATAATGGAAATAGGAAGAAAGTTTCTTTAAATTAAATTCTTATTGGACGTATTATATAAGATCCTGTTTAGCCCTACTTTGTTATTTAAAGTTCGGCAAAAAACTGTGTGTGGACAATATAATTTGCCTTTTAACAGTTATGGAAATGAAATTGAAGTGTGCCTGAAATAACATTAATCATTTTTCATTGTTCTGTTGATATGAAGCCTTGACCTATTTCTGAAGATCTTTTCCGACCGTTTATTGGCTATAAAGATATCAGAGTTGTCCACAAGGAGCCTAGACATGTAAGTGTGTTAAGAATTTTCTGTGAATTATTTTAATAGTAACCAATAATGTAGGTGTTAGTTCAAGTCGTAAAGTCCTTAGCAGGCAGGTGTTAGTGAAGCGAATATATTACCTCTTGTAGTGTAACCTACATCTGTTGACAAAAGAATGTGAAAAAGAAAAGAAATAATACTTGTTGGAAATTCGCCTTAACTGCGGTCTGCCCCTAACCGTCTTAATTGAGGCAACTTTGTGCTGCCTTAGTTGCAGCCACAAGCACCTTCATTGTGCTGGTTATGAGGGGTGTGTTTAGTCCCACATCACCTAGAGATATGGCCTAAGTAGTTCTTATAAAGATAAAGATTGGGTAATTCTCACCTTACAAGCCGATTTGTGGGGTTGAGTAAGGCCCAAGCCAAAATTCCAATATGGTATCAGAGCCTATTCTAGATCTGTTGTTGGGTTACCCGCATCATCCATGCTCTAAGCCCATTGGGCCTGGGCATGAGGGGGTGTGTTGGAAATCCGCCTTAACTGTGGTCTGCTCCTAGCCGCCTTAATTGCGGCAACTTTGTGCTGCCTTAATCGCAGCCACAAGCACCTTCATTTTGCTGGTTATGAGGGGTGTGTTTAGTCCCACATCGCTTAGAGATATGGGTTAGGTTGTGCTTATAAAGATTGGGTAATCCTCACCTTACAAGCCGGTTTGTGGGGTTGAGTTAGGCTCAAGCAAAAATTCCAAGAATACTATCGCTTTACACTTTTCATGATGGTCTCTTCTAGTAATACATTAGCTATAAATATATTTATTGTAGAATGTTATTTTGTAATATTTCTTTTTATGTGATTTATTATGAATCTTTAGTAGTTTTTAAATGACTGAGCATGCTGCAGAGTGGAGACAAGGCCATGGTTTTGTGCTTTGTAGAGTTTGTTGATACCAAATGCGCTCTCACTGCCATGGAAGCTCTGCAAGGTAAAAGGTTTTTAGTTTGCATATAATTGTGTTTGATGTCTATCCATATGGTCTTAAATTACTTCTTGTTGACACTGTAGAGATTGGGTGGAAAATTAGGAAAAGAGAGAGAACCTCTGAATAATGTGAGATCTGATTATATATAGATGTGAATCAAAATACAGAGCATTAACACCTATTTAATATTTATTAGTGTAATACAATTAGTTCAAGCCCAACTCTACATGATTACGATGTACTAACATAACAACACTCCAAATAAATAAAGAGTCAGGATCCATTGACGTCAGGTGTAAGTCTTTTGACTTACACCAAATCTGGACCATTGGACTTGGCTAATCCGACAGATGAAAAAATTTTAAACAAAAAATTTAAAAATAGTTTTAAAAGTCACGTGCCAAACTTTTGTGAATCTCCCACATTTCTTTCTCTTACCACTCACCAACCCTAAAATCCCTCCCTCTTCTTCTCTGTTAGGCATTCTGTTAGACAAATTTTCCAACCCCCTCAGAACCCATCAACAACAACAACACACGTAGCCCTAGCCAGAGCAGCACCCTCGACTCATCTTCTCCACCGTTGTTGGACCTCACCTCACTCTCTGCCGCCATCGCCGTGGCCTACCCGGTGGCTCGCACCGTGATGTTCTTTGACATTTTCGCTTCCCATGTCGGCCGTCGAGAGATGTGCGGTTCGATAATCCAGTGGCTGATTTTCGCCGTCGCGTTGGCTTTGGCAACAGTGCCGCTGCCACCCAGAGCGGCTCTGACTCTTCCTCAGTTGTGGACTACAAACGTGTCCCGCGTTGGAGACTCTTGGATCTTGACCTTAATGTCCCTCCTCCACCTGAGGTTGCTTGATTTGGCACCGTTTTGAACAACCTTTGAGAAAAAGATTTGATTTTTATTCATTTCAGCACATTTTTTTAGCTTATTCGAAGTACCCATTTTGGGAAATCGGAATCACTCCAGCGAGATAGAGCAGAAGAGTGAGTAGCTAACAGAGAAGAAGAGAGGGAGGGATTTGGGGGCTGGTGAGTGGTGAGAGAAAGAAAGGTGGGAGCAAAATTTCATCCGTTGGATTAACTAAGTTCAATGGTCCATATTTGGTGTAAGTCAAAAGACTTACACCTGACGTCAATGGATCCCGACTCATAAATAAATAAACCAAATTTTACTTATTCGAAGTACCCATTTTGGGAAATCAGAATCACTCCAGCAAGATAGAGCAGAAGAGTGAGTAGCTAACAGAGAAGAAGAGAGGGAGGGATTTGGGGGCTGGTGAGTGGTGAGAGAAAGAAAGGTGGGAGCTTCACTTTGGGCACATGACTTTTAAAATTATTTTTAAATTTTTTGTTTAAAAAATTTCATCCGTTGGATTAACTAAGTTCAATGGTCCATATTTGGTGTTAAGTCAAAAGACTTACACCTGACGTCAATGGATCCTGACTCATAAATAAATAAACCAAATATTCTAACAATTTAATTTTGTAGATACTTTTCTACGATATTGTTGGCCAAAATAACTAAGGAGTGAAAATTCCCCTCATATATGTCTGTGACACCTCTTATAGTCTTAAGCTTTATTTATTTGATTGGATTATCATAGCTATTTTCTGTTTTATCTATTCTTACTTTCTTAGCCAAATGAAGAACCGCTCCCCCCCTACCCAATTCATTAGTAAACATAGCATACTGCTTTACATTCATATATTAATTAATACGGATATACAATGTTTGTAAAGCAGGTATACTACCCATAAGGCCTTTGTTGCAATCTTGTCCACTTAATCATATTATAAATGTGTGGAAAATATACTCACGTGTAAAATTTTATGCAGGCTACAAGTTTGATGATAAAAAACCTAACTCACCGACCTTAAAAATCCAATTTGCACACTTTCCTTTCCGTCCACCTGATCATGGTCAACATCTTTTGCCACAGTGACTGGTATTGCTTTTCTGGGTGAGACTGAGAATCTCTTTATGCTGCTCAGATGAACTATATTTGCCACAAAATTCGCCTTTACATTCCAAATTTTAGATGACTTGGCTGGCAGAATACAGGAATATATGGATGCAAGGATCAAGTTATGGCAACGAGCAAAATTCATCTTCCAGAATGTTTAGCTAGAATTTTCATGTTTATTTTTTGGCCCCTATCAGCAAAGCCTTTCGACCAACGGGGTTAGGGTGAGGAGTTGTTTCAAAATGTATCGGGGCATTGCTTTGTGATTTGTGCATTATATTATAAATCATAATATGCTACTGTTATCGCTTTTTCCCTTGGTACAACTGTATATATCACTTTAGTTTACTGTCTCCACCAATCGAGGGGGACCCGGGGCTCTGGTGGTGACTTGATATATTGTTATTATTATTATTATTAGTTTTCAAAAGTATATTTAAGGGCTAGCCATTTTGCCACCACATACACGTGCTTTCTTACGCGGATGATTAATGCATAGAGCAAGATTCTGAATCACCTTGATTCTTGTCTCGTGTTGATTGATGATGAGGTATTCTTCCTGTACGCTTATTCTTGGTTGCAAATACAGAGATTGGTGCTGCACTTTTTCATGGCTCTCAAGGCTGCAGAGACTTGCCCCTAGACATGTCTTGATACCCAATTTTCGTCCATGTCAAAACTCAATCCAATTGGCACAGCTACTTAAAAACTATAAAGAATTCCAATGCCCGCCCAAATTCCAGGATTCTTGAAAGGAAAGGAGAATGTATATGTTATTGAGCATTCTTAGGGCATTGTTTAAAAACCAAAAAAGAAACTTTTATATGGGAAAACGGTGTATTTAGTATATTGAAAAGTATTATACTTTGTTTTCTAATACAAACTTTTCTTTTATTGATTCTTTAACCAATGTTTTTAGAATGTTTGTTAGCAAGATCCTTCAAGAAAAACATAAAGAATCACACTATTACAATCAGCACATTTTCGCAACAATTATCTTCTTCTCTTAAAATAATAAATCAGTTTAATTTAAAAATAATAATAAGTCTAGATCACAATGAATGGTTATTTAGACTTTTCGTTATAATTAGTAAATAAATAATTAAGCCAAACTGATCCGTTATTGAAAATTCCCTACTGTCTCTCCAAATTGCCATGCTGTAAGTTGTAATGTGTCTTCCATCTTTCAAAAAAATGATTTCTGGTTTTGGAAAATCCAGTTTTGTTATTTTCTCCTTAATTTTATTATTTTAATGTTAAATTTTAAACATTATATTTGGTATCACATATTTATGAATTTAATTGGTATATACATTGTCAATCAATTATAAATTGTTACATCATTAAAAATTAAAATGTTTAACTTTTAATATAACTATTATAAATGTCACGTTTATGATAAGTTGTGATTAATTAACAATATAAGAAATTTTATGTTAAAAGTATATCAAAACTAAACTCTGTTTATTTTCTTATTTGTTTGCATAACATCTTTCAAGATTACATAAAAAAAAACAAAGGAACGTGATAATAATATCCATCTTTTTTAATGTTCAAAAAAAATTTCTTTTCTCCTTATGGTAGTTGAGTGTGAACCGTAGCAATGGCTGCAGCACGATCTTCCAACTTGCCGGTGAAACTAACAAAGCAAATGATCCAAAAACAATGTGGCGGGTGAAAGTGACTCTCATTTCACTATTTCAGCATTCGAGCTGCCTTCAGATTTTCCAAGTAACATATGTCATCTTAGATTGATAGGAGAATATAACATTTCTCTTTATTTCAGGGGGACAATGTGAATGCATGAGTACAATATCCTGGCTTCGAGTCAATTTCTGATCGGGAAAAAAAGAAAAAATACTACGTGTTTCCCATGCGCTTGTTAAGTCCACAAAACACACAAGTTCTTCCATCCCACGGCTTCTATTGAAATGTGCATGTTTCAAGTTCAACTATTAAACCATAAGCTGACATATATTTTAAACTGATAAAACTTAAACAGGTTGAATACAAAGGAAATTGCAGGGAAGAGATTAGAGTAGCTGACAAGAGAGAACTGATTTCCAACCATTATTAATGCAGCAATATATTGCAGTTCAAGATGACAAGAAAGAACTGTAATAACTAAATCTCTAATCTGTCAATTAAATTATGAAACTTGAAGGACTTTCAGAAATGAATCACATGATCTTATTAACTAATCTCTTGTTTGACAATTAAAGTAAGGAGCTGGATTACAACTTACAAGTCGCTGAATCTTATACATAAAAGTGATAAAACCTTAACCCTGTGAAGACTATAATTGATCATATATTTGTTGGAGGGGTTAATATACCTTTTACAGAACCCCCTTCAACAAATATTGACGAATGACTTGAATATCTTGTATAGAAGAAACATGAAAAAGAATTATAATCTCAAGTAACACAACAGTCAAAATAAAACCTTCCAATTTTTTCAACTATAGAAATTTAGTGCCTGCAAGTCCATGGTGCAAAAGATTAAAAGCAATATCATCCCTTGCCTTCATGGAGCTCACTGATCTCAAGGCAACCTCAGGCACCATATCATCATCCACAAGGTCAACCTTCAACTGAGGATCCAATTCTTCATTCCTCAACTCACATATATTATGCAGCACACAGCATGCCCCAAGTACAACAGGCAAATCTTGCAGCTTCACCTCAGTCCTCTTCTGCAAGCAACACCACCTTCCTTTCAACCTCCCAAATGCATCCTTGGCAACCTTCTGAACCTCACCAATCTTCTCATTGAAAGCATGCTGAGTCCAAGTAAGATTCTGCTGAGTATAAGGAACCAAAACCCAATCCATCAAAGGGTACCCTGAATTCCCAACAATCCACACACCTTTAAGAAGCCCCCCATTAGCCCTTTGATAAAGGGCAGATTTTTCCAACACCTGATCATCAGGCATGGAACCAGGCCAACCTATACAAACATCAGTAAACACCCCTCTCGGATCGACAACGCCCTGAACCGTAATCGAATAAGAAGTCTTCTGATTCCTCTCAGTGTGCCTCTTGTTAAAATAAGCAGCAACACTAATCTTAGGAGCTATAATAGGAACATGTGAAGTATACATGGATCCAACAACATTAGGAATCCCAGAAATGGACTCAAATTCATTCTTAATGTTCCTCAATGAAGCCTCATCAGGCCATTGCAAGTACTTGGGCATTAGCACAGTTTTTATGGCAGTGCAAACCTCAAGAACAAGTTTGTGACAAGTTGATATCCCCAAACCGAATCTTTTTGACACAAGCCTTAATGGGTCACCAGTGGCTAACCTCCAAAGACAAACCGCAACTCTCTGTCTCACAGGAATGGCATTTCTCAAAGTTGTGTCCTCTTTTGCAATTACAGAATTTAGTTCCTCACAAATTGCTTCAAACGTGGCTTTTCCCATTCTGAAAGCTTTTCTAAACTCTTGTTCGGGGAAATCAGGTTTGTTACATTCATCCCACCATGCTCCCGAACGGTCCTTCACCCACAACCGCCGTTGAACTCCGCCACCGCCGGCGCCGGAGGATTTAAGGTCTTTGGAATCAGCAGCGGCGTCTTCTGAAGCTGCTGCGGCGGCGGAAACAGCCACCGAACTTGCCATGCCGCGTGATTTCTTCCTCTTGAATCGTTCTGATTCTTCGACCTCGCTGTAGTAATCGTCGAGATTATTGGAGAAGTAATCGAGCATCGCGTTCTTCTTCTTCCTGTGGTTGGCTTCCATGGAGAGTTTCTCTTCTTCTGAGATTTTCTGAAGCTCTTCTTCGTCGCGCTTTTCTTGTGCGTCGAGGAATAGGAGTGAGGTGAGGATGCCCTTCACTTCTTTCTTTCTTCTTCTTCTTCTGGGTTGATCCCTCGTCTGCGCCGGCGCCATCGTCGGCGTTATTCTTACGGCGGCGTTTTCTGGTGGCGGGGTCGTTCATTTGATCGAATGAGGAGGTGAGTAAGGTGTAGAGGTTAGAAAGGGATTGTGGGTCTGCAAAAGTTGGGATTTTCATAAAGATGAAATCAAAATCAACAGTGATGAGTGATGTAATCTATACACAGATGAAGCTCACAACACCAAAAACCTTTCTTCTCTTCACCCCTTTCTCTTCTCTTTTATTGTGTTGTTTTAGTATTTTATATGTGTGTGTGAAACCAATGGTGTGAACACGGTGAGGCTGATTCAACATTTCCCAAACCCATTTCAATCTAATTTTATATAGGAAAATGTTCAGGACACTTTTAAGGAACCAATAAAATAATTATTGATGTAAATTTGTGGTAATTCAAGTCAATTTTAATATTGTTACCTAGAAAATGGTACATTAATATTAATTAATAAAGGTTAATCAATGATAGGCTACCAGAGGTCTTAATTAAAAATTTAATTACTCCACGGTGTGTTGATGTCTTGA
The DNA here is from genome assembly GCA_035048595.1 of Echinosophora koreensis. Classification (NCBI taxonomy): domain Eukaryota; kingdom Viridiplantae; phylum Streptophyta; class Magnoliopsida; order Fabales; family Fabaceae; genus Echinosophora; species Echinosophora koreensis. Next base: position 4,885,304 of record JAPCYP010000001.1, on the reverse strand, counting down.
TGATACATAACTAAATATTGAAGTTTAGGTCTTTATAATAATTCGAATCGACTAGTTAAGTTATTATTATTTAATTCGAATTCTTATATTAATGTAGTGATTTAAAAAAATAACCTATAGACTAAACATAATTTGTTTTTATTTTTCTTGTTTTGACTTTGGATTAGTTTGAGGTTGTAAGAAATTAAGATTTTTTGTTTTTGTAATAATAATTTTATTAAATTTAAGGTAGTACTTGGACCAAGTTGAATAAAAATGCTGAATCACCGGGGAGTGATAGTGACAGGTGAGGAGCAAGTGTGAACACGATTTAGGATGGAACATTTTTATAGATTGGTGTGAGCGTGACATTTGCCTTCGGCGGTGTTCGGTAAGAGATAATTGGAAACTTGGATTTTCCCGAATCCGGATTCTCTCCTATGCAGCCCCTTCATTCTTACACAGGAGATATTTTATTTTATTATATTACAAAAGTTTACATAGATCGGTTAATAAGTCATTGTTAATTTTAACGACCTTTATCTCCTTAAACATTTTTAATGCCTTTTTTTTAACTAACCTTTTTAAATTAACCACATAACATCGTATTTGTATTTTTTTTGTATCTGTATTTTTTTTTTTAAGAAAGCAAACTCATATCATATCACTAAAAATGGAAGCGGCAATACAAGTAAGAAAAACATCAAAAAGTATGAGGATTAGGCATACTAGTAGCCGTCCTAGCTAGCTTGGTAGCAACTCCTTGTATTTGTAATTATTTCACAGTTTTTTGAACATGTGTTCCTCATTCAAAATATCTGTACATTTCTTTTTTGGTACTTACCAATTATCATGAATCGTGAGATCTAGTGGGCCTGGGGCCAGGCTTCCAATAGCTTAAGATATATGGATACCCAAACCAGCAGGAACACTGATCCTGAACCACCAGCTTATGCCGGAGTCAGTTTTGAAAAATGAAGAGTGAGCATGGATTAAGTTTGAATTTTTTTGGGTACAGGATTAAGTTTGATTTAATGTATTCTTTAATTAACTATACTCGATTAGTGTTTTTTATTTTTTTAAATATTGAAAACTATACGTAATAATAAAGAATCTATTATATAAGGTGATCCTTCTATGGTTTACATGAGATAAAAGGTGGTAGGTTATGGTCATATTGCTTGAATGCCCCAAGTGATTTATTTTGGACTTGACACTAAGACGCGAACAAAAAGCCATTTGAAATTCATAACAACTAACATACTAGTATTTACCTGTAAAAAAATTAACATAATCGTATACATAACAATTAACATACTAACATTTACCTAAAAAAAAATACAAAACTAAAATTAAGGCATAAAGGCTCAATCACCTCTTGCTCACTATGTGGCACTACACAAGGGATGCGAGTTCCATCAATTGCTCCTACACATTCTTTAAAGTATGACCAATAACTTCAAATAAGTTATTAGAATATTGTGGAAATATCTACTAACAGTTGCCTGAGTTCTGGAATCTATCTTGAATTGTTCTATTGCCTATCCCATGTCCATGTCCAACAACATTCAGAAACACAACAACCATCTCTAATACAGTAATACCCCTATATATATCTGGTTTGCCTCAATCCATGTTCTAACACCCCTACTTATGTAAGGCGCATCAAGTGAGAGAAGAACATTTACGAGGAAGAGTAACAAATCTAAACTATTAAACTATAAAAAGTCACATGATTTATGTTTTAATCTTGACAGTCCATTTGTGATTTAAAGGCATAAAAAAAAACTATTAGATTTTAATATGTATATATACTATCACTAGCTAAATCCATGTATCTCTTTCATGCCATTGAGACTTGGGCGCATCTAAGGTGAGGTAGGTGGGGATGTGCCTCAGCGCTGAGGCACTAGTTATAGCCGCATGATTTAATAATATCTTATTGAAGGGCTGAGATTGATTGCCTCAAAAAAAAAAATGGACCGGAAACCGTGTAGAACGGTTTAATGAGATTGGCAGACTTTCGAAAATGTCCCTGTACAATTTTAAATGTTAAAAATTTCATATCATCCCCTTGAGACTAGTTGCGATTCTTCTCCATGGTTTTATGGTCGCTGGTTAACATGTATAAGATGGACGCACGATGGATGGCAAGGACAGCGCATTCAAGTTCGACTAAAGCTGAACAAAGCCTCGCTTTCCATGGATGGTTTGAACTGAGTCGCCTCTCACTATGTGATGATTTGAACCGACCAAAGCTTCGCATTGGAGTCTTGCATCAAGAAGTGTAGAGGAAATTAGGGATTTGATTGAATAGGACGAACTGATGCAAGTTTTATCAAGGTATAGATGTGAAAAAGACCAAGAAAATCACATATGGTATCTGTTTGCGGAAAACCGGTTTTCATGGAAAATGGGTCTCGTTGACCCGGGTAGAGGTTAGGGATGAACTCAAAAGTTGGTTCTGTTAACTTTAAATAAAAACAAATGTCAAACGATATCATCTCTATGATGGGCAGCGCAGTGGTTAGTGTTTTCCTTATGTTGAATTATCCTCGTCGTGTTACGGGTTCGAGCCTCTTGTTTGGCATCTACTATATATTTTTCCAAATTTTATACAACAACATGTAAAAAAATTACAAGGCATACAAAGCAGAGAGTCGAACTCGGAAAGGAGTAATGCCTTAGCTAATAACAGGGCATCCAACCACTACGACAGCGAACAGTGTTATGTCACTTATTAAGACTTATTTCTATTTGTAGTGACATAAAATGCAACGATTGCATCATCTTCAACCTCTGGGCGGGACATGGATACCCATTTTGCAGAAATTGATTCTAACAAGTTTGTTTTTAGTATTTCGTCCGCATCAGTATGTTTCCATCAACTAGAATTCTTATAACCACTTCTTAATCTCTTCGCAAATCATACATATTTTCAATTAATGTCTACCATGAATCTCTTATAACCACTCCTTAATCTCTTCGCGAATACACTGGTGGCTGGTGCTGAAGGTTGTTGTTCTGTTGTGCTTGTGCTTGAGCCTGTTGTGGTTGTGGTTGTTAAAGGTGTGATTTTTAGGTGGTCGGGTTGATGGCTTTGAGGAGGATCAAAGGTTGGTTTTTTGATGATGGGTTTGGGGATTTTTTTGGGAAATCTTGTTGAGTTGTCGCAGGCAGTGATTAGTGATGTTGTTGATGTAGGTGGCTGACAAGGTGGTGGTGGACGCTGGCATGGTGGTGGAAGAGGGGGGAGGAAGGGGTGGCAGAAGTGGGTGAAGATGAAGGGGACAAAATTGTAATTTGAACTATAAAAGAATTTTAAAAAATAAAAAATAAAAACCGGTAAACCTATTATCATAGGTAAAATTTAGTGCCTTATGGTGAGGCACATGATGAGGTACTTCATGCTAGAAGCGCCCTTGAGACTTCGCGTAGTATTTATTAGGCATACAAGAGATTTAACGCTTTGCCAAATATGGATTGCTTATTTAATCCTTCTTTTCCGAGTAAATACTCAATTTGGTCCCTGAAATTGTATAGTAGTATCAACATAGTCCTTGAAATTATTGAAATTTCAAATTAGTCCCCGAAATTATAAAACGGTGATCAACTTAGTCCCTGCGTTAAAAATCATATGGACTAAGTTGATATTAAGTTTACAGTGTCAGTGACTTAATTGATATTAAGTGAGTAAAATGAGGGACCAACTTGATACTAACTTATCATTTAGGGATGCTTTTGGAATTTCGATAATTTCAAGGATCAAGATACTACTTGACAATTTCAGGGATTGGGTATTTTTTCCATTACGGCATGGCATGGGAGGACTTGGACTTTGAGCATGCATGTTCAGAGGGCCCAGATGAGTCCAACATTGATACACTAATTCAACAATATACACTACTTTTGACAATTTGTAACCATAGTGTGGGTAACAAGCAACCGAATGTGCTATAAATTATGGATGGCCAAAGTCTTTCAGAAAAACAAAAAAGTAAAAATTAAAAGAACCGAATAAAGAGAACGAAGGAAGGGAGATACGATGTGCATAGCCTATGGTAAATTTGTCAACGTCTTCCTGAAAAAGTTAATTGGACAGATGAACTGCACTTCATAATGTTCCTGTCTAATATTTGAATCTTGAAAGTTTGATTACGTGCGACTCACTTGTGGTTCTGTACACACATCTAATGTAGCAAAAGTAATCCATGTATTTAGGTAAATAGCTTAATTAAATATTTATTTAATAATTTTTTTAACTAAATTAAAAACAACTTATTTTTATAAGCTTTTCAGATAAATTTATTGAAATAAGCTAAAAAGATCATAAATTATTTTCATGAATTATTCGCATAAACTTATTTTCATAAGTTATTCTTATAAGTCCAAATAAATTATCTATAAGCTCTTCCAAACGCTTATAGATAAACTTTCGTTTTTAGATAAAGTTGATTTACATATATTGGGAATTGCGTCTTGTTAATTTGATTACAAATCATGTCAAAAAAAAAATAATCATGTTTGGGGTGAGTATGATTGTTTTTAAAAGAAATAAGAATTTCTAGCTTTTTTTATAAGTATTTAAATTTATCATGTAAATAAAATCAATTCTCCTAATCTCACTTTAAAACATCCCCATCAAACACAAATCAAATTTTTAACATCAATTCTTTTAAAATAATTTCTATCATAGTCCAAAACAAACAGACCCTTAGTGGATCTAATTCTCAATATATTTTAATTAATTAAGAGGGGATATATCTTTAATTTATCACTTTACTCTTAATCTTATGTTAAAGGAGCCTTATCCATTATAAAGGGGAATCTAGAGTGTATTTAAATTAGTTGCGAAAAATAAATTATTTTAATAATCAATTATATGTACATATAATTGATTATTGTTATCGATTGGAACAAAATTAATTTACTGGAAAATGGTTTTAAAATAATTTAATTTATCAGAGTTATGCTAAATTTTTTATATCTATAATAAAACTACAAAAAAGATATGATGTCATTTGAATAAATTAATATTATTTATTTAGAAAACAAAAAAAATATTTATTCGATTTCCTTAAAAAAATATTTGATAATTTATTCCTGCAGGGGTAAAATAAGAAAAAATATTATGGAATTTAACATAATCAATTTTTAAAATAAAATTCAAACTTTTGACTTTTCTAAAATATATTTTTTCCTTTAAAATCATTTTTTTTATATTTTGAGTACAAACATATCAGATTAAATGACACGTACAAATTAAAAAAAAAAAGTTTTTCTAGAAAAACATTCTTTTACAAACTCAAATATACCATTTTAATAGAAAAACAGTTGTTGGTCCAAGTGGAAGGAATTTAAAGCTCTTAAACATGTGATCCCGAGTTTGATATCTGAATTCACATGAATGATAGTATCCAAGATATTAGTCTCTCATCTACTAAATGAGAGATTACTTTAAAAAAGAAGCAGTTGTTTGATATGAAATTTTATTTAATTGTTGTTTAAAATAAGATGATAGTGCCTTAGCTTATAAGACTAGGTCCGAGTTTCTCTCCACACTCCCTCTACGGATGGCAATTTGTACCCTATCTATAGGGTACCCACAAAAATTATCCACAATGAGTAGGGTAATTACCCGCACAATGGGTAAGGGTCCGGGTAAGAGTAATTACCCTAAAAAATGAATGGGTACGGGTGCGGGTACGGGTACTATGGTACCCACCCCGCCCCATACCCGCACATATGTATACGTATATATAATTATTTATTTATTTATTTATTTATATTACTAATATATATAATTTTAACTATAATACAAATTATAAAACTAAAATTAATCTAAAGATTCTTAACTTTCTAAACCTAGTTGCATCCATAATTCCTTTTTGGGTGTTTTTATTTATTTAAATACTTTGATTTGTAATATTTATTAGTGGATTTAAAAGACCTTTGAATCGTTTTTTAATTGTTATAACTTTCTTTTGTTATTTTTTACTTTTTCACTGTTAAAGTGCGGGTAACGGGTGCGGGTACGGATACTTAGGTACCCAGAGGGTACGGGTAAGGGTATTAAAGTTGCTACCCACGAGGGTACAGGTCCGGGTACGGGTAATTTTTTCAAACACGGGTATGGGGACGGGTACTATAATACCCTACCCAAACCCTACCCATTGCCATCCCTAACTCCCTCTGCTACCACCGTTGACAATCATGGAATTGGAATCGAGGAATGATTTTTGTACATCAAAATGAGATATCATTTGGTGTTTTGGATGTATTTTTTAGAAACATATATACAAAGAAAATAAAAAATAAGTGAGAGATAAAAATAAATATATACGATATTATATATAGTATTCAAAATTTATGTTCAAATATCATAATTTATTAGAATTCCAACAGGTTGGTCCGGCCGAACAGCACAAGATTTCCGTCGAGAAGCTACAGATATCCTGAAAACGTGTTGCTCGTGATGCTGTTATTATAAGTTAAAAATGAGTTGTTATTTTCCAATAGGGTACATATTTTGCCCGAGTAAATAACTTGACAAGATTCCCAGAAGTGAGACCTGTCGCATTAAGGTGATATTTGGTATCCGAAATGTTTTATTCCCATATAAATTATATTTCTGAGAATCACATTTTTGGGAATCTTTTTTTCTCACATTCACGTTTGGGAATAGAGTTTTCTCAATTTTTAACTATCATTCACTAATTTTATTTCCGAGAATCTTTTATGCCTGAGAATAACTTTTTAAAACATGCACCAAACATGAGAAACTTTTATTCCCAGGAATATTTTTATAAAACTTGTATCAAATACTACCTAAAGGTATAGTATGCCCTTATACAAATTTTATATGCAAGACTTAGAATAAGAATTTATCAAACCACCACCCTAACTTGTGGTGCTGTCTAGGGTGAAGCACTTTAACAAGTGCCTCACCCATGAAGCAAGAAGTTAACCTGAAATAATTGGTGTTGCAAATAATGATTTTTTTTTATTTGGGGTTTTAAATATAACAAATAAAAGAAGGTTAAAGTAATATTTTGGTCCCTATATGTGACATCGATTTTCAATTTGGTCCCTATACGTGACACTGGTTTTCCATTCGGTCCTCACCGCTAATTGGTCCCTATATAAGAGAAACCAAATTGTAAATTATTATCACATGTAGGGACCAAATTGAAAATAATTGTCACATGTAGGGACCGATTTCAATTTTTTTTTTTGTTGAATTGGTCCCTACATGTGACAATAATTTGGAATTTGGTCCTCTTACATAGGGACCAATTAACGGTGAGGACCAAATTGAAAACTAGTGTCACGTATAGGGACCAAATTAATAACTTTTTACGTATAGGGACCAAATTGAAAATCAGTGTCACGTATAGGGACCAAAAGATTACTTTAACCTAAAAAGAATACCACCACGACACCACCCCACCCCACCACCCACTCCGTCCGCGTGCGACAGGTCCAAGCATGAGTGGGGTCGGAACGAATCCGTAGCGAGATGTCGTTGTGGAGCAGATGAAATTTTATTATTACTTCTGTTCTTGTTTTTTCATATCATTTCATATTTTTCTTTTGTTTTAAACCATATTCACAGGTCCAATAAGACAAATCCTCTTCGTTGTATTTTGCTTGATCTAATATTCCAAAGATAGTATTGGGAGAGTACTGAAAATATTCCAACGGAAGAATCATTGCGATCTCCCTCATCAACCCAATTTCTAGCACCGCTGCCGCCACTACCTCCTCAATGTTCAACCACGTTGCTACGGTCGCCTATGGCAAAGGAAAGAGGGAATCTTTGAGGGAAATGGTTGGTTTGATGAGATTAAGAGAGGGATTGTGTGGGTAACGTGGCGATGGGAAAGCAAGGGCAATATGGTAGTGACCAAAGAGAGGAGAAAAACGGAGATGAGCCAGGGTTGCTGCTGCCATATTTTTTTTCCTTCCTTTTTTTTTTGTTTCAACTAAATCAAAGATACCAAACTGTAACACAATACAAGTGCTAATAAATTAATAATAATTGTAATCAAGGGGAATTTCTGAACAATCCACAAAGAAATATGGTCGGAAATAATGTAATGGAGGAAGATAGAGAATTGAAATATGCAGGGAGTATTCAACACTATCGTCGCACCCCTCTTTCAACGGTTTCAGGTTATTTTTATTTTTCTTGGACTAATATATAGATCTACACCATTGATTAATTTATTATTAAATCCTATGGTTAAAAAGTGTGCTTCATCCATGTAGCACTTAATGAAGTACTTCATGCTAGACAGCGCCAAAGGGTAGTTTACAATTTTGTCTGTGGCATTATCTGATAACAAAATTAGATAAGACACCCCGGAAGCTCCCACCCCACCCCACCCCACCCGACCCGACCCCACCCGATGTATTCTCCACGTTTGGTTCCTGTTCAAAGCCAAACAGAACATTCTGTTGATGTTAGAAGTAAGGGGTTTTTACCAAACTGACCCACTTTTAGAAACTATTTACCAAAATAACCTAGTTTTGAAACTATTTACCAAACTAACCTAGTTTTAATTAAAATAATAATTTTTTTATAAAAAAAAAAAAAAAAAAAAAAACTGGCAGGCGCCACGTGTCACCACCCGGTGCAGTGGCGCCACTGCCAACAGCGCCATTGGTGGCGCATGTGGCAGTGGCGCCACTGCACCAGGTGGTGACACGTGGCGCCTGCCCCCCACCCCCCCCCCAATCAGACATTTTAAGGGCAGCTCCCCCCTTCCTTCGACCCCCATTCCCCCTCCCTATAAATACCCCTCCCCGGTTCCCTATTCTCACACACACACATTCACTTGTTATATTTCCTCTAACTTGTTTATTTTCTAACACTCTTTTAATTTTTTGCACAAAGTTTAGGTAAATGTTACATTATTTCTGATATCATTATTTTAGTTTTGTTAATTATATAATCATTTGTCAATATTCTGTTACTGTTTACTTTTTACACTCTTCTTTATCACTTATTATTCGGGAAGTGTTGACTTTTACTTTTATAATACCATATATTTGTATCATTAAACATGATATTTATTTGTGTTTTTTATTTCACCCATTCTACCGTCTCCCCCTTCCACCAACACATATCTGTTAATTCCTTTTACACTCTGTTATAATAAATGTTAAATTTAATAAACAACCATAACATAAATAAAAATTATAAATAACAACCATAACATAAATAAAAATTATAAATAACAACAACTTAAATAATAACTAAGAAAACAAAACAAAATAAATATAATAAACAAAAAATGGTACATTCTGAATTAAAAAAACAAAAGGACATAATTAAAAAAATACAGATAAACAAATTACCAGATCTGTCAAAAATATATTATAAGAATTAACTTCAACATTAGCATAAAAATAAATGACAACGATCAACGTTAAAAAAAAGTAGCAGAATGTTAGTAAATGAATATAAACCAATTAATTAAATTTAACATTTATTATAACAGAGTGTAAAAGGAATTAACAGATATGTGTTGGTGGAAGGGGGAGACGGTAGAAGGGATGAAATAAAAAACACAAATAAATATCATGTTAAATGATACAAATATATGGTATTATAAAAGTAAAAGTCAACACTTCCCGAATAATAAGTGATAAAGAAGAGTGTAAAAAGTAAACAGTAACAGAATATTGACAAATGATTATATAATTAACAAAACTAAAATAATGATATCAGAAATAATGTAACATTTACCTAAACTTTGTGCAAAAAATTAAAAGAGTGTTAGAAAATAAACAAGTTAGAGGAAATATAACAAGTGAATATGTGTGTGTGTGAAAATAGGGAACTGGGGAGGGGTATTTATAGGGAGGGGGGAATGGGTCGAAGGAATGGGGGGAGGGCTGCCCATAAAATGTCTGATTGGGGGGTGGGGGGCAGGCGCCACGTGTCACCACCTGGTGCAGTGGCGCCACTGCCACATGCGCCACCAATGGCGCTGTTGGCAGTGGCGCCACTGCAACATGCGCCACCAATGGCGCTGTTGGCAGTGGCGCCACTGCACCGGGTGGTGACACGTGGCGCCTGCCAGCTTTTTTTTTTTTTTAAAAAAAATATTATTTTAATTAAAACTAGGTTAGTTTGGTAAATAGTTTCAAAACTAGGTTATTTTGGTAAATAGTTTCTAAAAGTAGGTCAGTTTGGTAAAAACCCCTTAGAAGTAAGACATCCAACTCTAACACATTCGTTGGTTCTAAAACAACGCAACACCTATTTTAGTTAATGCTTAGGTAAATACCTTATTTAAACGCTTATATAAGGACTTATGTGAAAAAAAATTATGTCGTAATCTTCTTTTGAATTAAGTTAATCAGTGTTTGGGTACAAATTCGAAAAAGCGTTTTTAGAATTTATAAAATATGTAAAATAACTTCTTGTATAAGCTCTGATACAAGGTTTTTCAATAACCCCAAAAATTAACTAATCAAAATAAGCTAATTAAAATTATTTTTTTGGAGTTGATAAATTATTTATTTAAACTTATCTAAATACTATTTTTTTTTCTACATAAAAATACTTATATAAATATGAGTATATAAGCTTTAAGCTCTGCTATAATGGGCCTTAATATTAAAACATTGTAACAACTAGCTTTGTTTTTAAAAGCTAAATAAAACATTAAATATCTGTTTATGTTGGAGGTCAAACGTTCAGAACTCACAAATATTACTTGGTTTGAGCTGCCAAAAAATAATAAGGACTAGATTCAAGGGCAGTAAAACACTCTTTGGTGTCGAATGTCAACTGAAGGCACTGAGTTAGGTATGATGTAGCATAGATTAAGACAACTTACACCTCCCTTACCCATTAAGATAATATGGCAGATTGTTCTTGCCTCCAAGTCCGCTCCTCTTCCATGCAATAATAAATTTGTCCTCAGTTATATTTGAGGGGAAGTTTCCCTACTTTGTACATAATTACTACCTCTGGTCCTATATATAAGAGGCAAAACCCTAAAACACACAGACCAAGGAAATGTATTGAAATAAGCTATTTGTAATTAATATTCATATAAATTTACAAATTTAACCCTTCAATAATTAATGAACAAACCTACTTGTATTGAAAGTTGCACTGTCTCGTAAATATAAACGCTATTATAAATAAGGGTAAAATTGGAAATGAGCATTTAATATTTGTCAAAATACATGCATGTCTCTTATATTTTGGACCAAAAAAAAGTAGTCATTTGCCTCTTATAATAAGGACCGGAGGGAGTAATTCAGAGTGCCGCCAGCAGTGTATATTCACATAGCCATGTCGACATTGAATATCAAAGTATATATAAGGGATTTTCCAGCCGACTCTCGTTCTTCTCTTTTGTTTGGCTTGCATCCTACTTGATAAGGATCTCCTGTCCTATTTTTGTATACCATACCATGTCCCAACCAATAATATTTTGTCACGTAAGTTAAAATTTTATTTAATATTAAAAAAATAGAATTCATGGCAAAATATTATTGGCTGTGACATGATGTGGTACATCAAAATGAGACAGGAGATTCTTATCCGTGAAAAAGGTCATGCACAATGCAGTCATTAATTGCAAGACATGCAGTTCAGCATTTTAAAGGAGATTTCAGGAAGGAATTTTTTCAAATTATATAGAGATTAACTAATCTATCTAAGCAGGCGCTGTGTGCAATATTTAAAAGGAATTCACCATTTCAACAATTTGTTGCTTGGTATACTGCATATTGTTTCTGACTCTGCTTTCCTATAACAATTAGTTGACAAGTCAAGATCAAGAAGGCGCACTAATGTGGATGCATGAAATTATACTGATTACATATCTGAATGGTATTTAGTAATTTACCAGCCACTTTGAGATGGGATAAAAATGTCAAGGGGAAACTCTCCTGTTGACAGACTCGAAGGCAAATGTTAGGTGAACTCCTCTCCAGTCAGACATGGGATGAAAATGCACAAGGGATAGCATGTTTGGAAAAATGTTCAGATTATGACTTGACCCAACAGAAAAAGTAACATTTTTTCAGTTCCACTCGATGAAACCATACTTTGAGACCCAAATCATTTTCAAACACAACTCAACTATGGTTTTGCTGGTGGTGTGTTATATTTGGATTGGGGTAACTCTAGTACTCCCCTCTCCCCTTTAAATATACAGATGTTTATTTAAAAAAAAAAATGGCTTTGCTTGAAACTCAGTTTGCATAATCCTTACTGGTTTTGTGGTGTGGAGACTATAATCAAAACACGCCTCGCATTCGTTTCTGATAGAAACCCTTAAATTTTTCAAGTTTTGCTAAACAAAAAGATCAAGGTTATTGATGAATAGTGCTTAAACAATAGCCATAAATTTTATCACACAGGAAAAAAAAAAGAGAGAAATATTAATGGTTCCAAAAAAAAGCTAAATTCCATAATCTGGAAGTTTTCAACTTAGCATGTATCTACTTTTCCCTACGTCCCACTATTCTTCACTTCTTCTTGCAAGAATTATTTTACAAGATAATATATAAACTAAGACAGTAAGACCCATCAAACAGAAAAATGCAACAGTAATATGCCCTCCTCTAAAAAAATGAGTAACGCAATGGAGCATTGATTTGATATATCACCAAAACATCAATTAGCTCTAAATTATTGATTCATTCATCTAGAATTTCCATCTAACTACTATTTATATTAACTGAATTTCCCCCTTATTAGTATTTTCTGTTTTATGTAACAACTATCTGTTACTATCAGTTTAGCTTCCTTATCCCATATCTTTGAGTTGTATAGATCGATAGGCTATATATATGACCTTCTGTACTTCTTCAATTAACACAATACAATATTATTCAATTTCTCCTTCTCCCTTTCCTCTCTAATAATTTACATGTTTCATATCATTTCATATCATATGTATATAACATTAAAGGTAACTATTATATAAGTTAAAGTTTTTTTTAATGACGTGTCAATATACTATAGATTGAGAGAAATATTCTGTGTTACTTTTTACATGTCTTTTTAAATAAAATGATTAATTAATGATTGATAATTATAGAGGAAAATTTGGAGCGCACGTCACAGGTAAGACAAACAAAAATCCAGCCAGGTGCTTGCTAATGTTATTTGGGGCTGGTCAATGCATGGTCAATATGGCATGAATTCCTAGATGCTAAATTAAACGTAAAAACGAAAGGTTATTTGCGTGCGTCATCAATTCTCCTCCTTAGACCTTCGTCCTTTCCTTTCCTTTCCTTATATTGTTTCTGCAACCAAGCGCCACCGTTTAGTGGCAGCTGAGCTGCCGTTGCGGTGGAGGAACGTGTGTCCTGCACGAACAAAGTGATAATTGAATCATGTCTGTCCAGCAGGCATTACCGTTAAACACCACAATGGTGGCTGTTGACAGAGACAAGAACAGTGCCTATGCTTTCCGATGGGCAGTTAATCATCTTGACAACCCTGTCATCATTGCTGTTCATGTCAAACACAAAAACTTACCTCATCGTAGGTACCCTCTTATCTTATACATAATATTTTTATGTCTCTGATCATCGTCATGTGAAGTATTAATGCATTGCTAAGCTTATTAATTTGATTTCTATGACTTCTTATATATATGCAGAAGGTGGCACCGATGTTTTTCCACCTGATGAAGAGGACGTCACCAATATTTTCAGTGCCCTACGTCGAATGTGTAATCGTAAATCCGTACGTGATTCAGATTTTCATTAAAATCTCAGGACTGGTTTGTTTTGTTTCCGGTTTCCTATTTTCATTTTCTGCTTTGTTTTCAGTGTTCTTTGTACAAGAAAACAGGAAACAAAATGAAAATAAGGTAATAATTTTGAAATTATTTCTGAAAACAGAAAATGGAAACAAAAAACTAGAAACAATGCAAACAAACCCTTATATACTTCATGCTTCAATTATACGTCGAACCAATGGTGATTGCACTCACTGTTATTAATTGATTTGGCGCATTAATTCAGGTCGAGGTGCAAGAAGCCGTAATCGAGGATCACGATGTTGTTAGAGCACTTCTAGATTATGCACATCGGAATACCATAAATAGTATTGTCGTTGGTGCAACCAGGAACCCTTTGTCAAGGTCTCTTTCTATTTCTGCATGTGTTGTGTTCCCTCCGTGTATGTTCTTCAATATATACCATTACAATAAGGTTTTAAATAAAGGTCCGCAATTAGGGCCACAATGTTTTGATAACCGAAATGTGATTACAATTGCGACTGCATCTAACGCAACCACGATCCCAACCACAATTTAAAACATTGATTACTATATAAATAAATATAGTGAACTAATGTTCTACAATGCTACGTGACAGTCTCAAAAAATTGAAAGGCTACGATGTACCAACAGCCATGATCAAATCAGCCCCAGATTATAGTTCTGTATACGTAATTTCCAAATGGAAGGTTGTGCAAGCTCGATCACCAATACGGCCAATGGCAAACGTTCCTGTCCCACCAAAACAACCACTTATGATGCCATTCCCACATATTGAATCAGAAAATGAATTAAGGTGACAAGAAATGAATGTTATTAATTAGCTAAGACCTTTTGAAATAGCCATCCATATTGTCTTCTGTTGAGTTCATTAAAATTAAGCTAGACCAACCTTTTTTTTTCTTCCTGTTTTGGTTTAGCTTCCAACACAGGACACCACCACATAGAAGAGGGGGTAGCAACGAAGGAACAGATGCAAAGGCTTTTGAGAAGAGCAGTAATAATGCAGTAAGAAGACCAAGGAGTGCTGGAAGTAATCTGTCAATTGACAACATTGAGCTAAAAGCTCGTCCACGACATATGTCAATGGATGAAAAAGAAACTTCAGGGCTTTGCTCAATGGATTTAACTAAACTAGATTTGGATTTTTCCGATTCAGATGCCTCTGGGAAATCACCAGTTTCCCAACCCTCAGTAAGTGCAAACAAACAAATTTTTCTAGTGGCTAACTGTCATGGTGTAGTGCAACTTGAACAATATATACTATGACCAAATGAAGACGGTGAAATCTAACCATTGAGTCTTTACTTCATTACAGCGAGAAATTGAAGCTGAGATGAAAAGACTGAGGCTTGAACTGAAGCAAACTATGGATATGTACAGCTCAGCTTGCAAACAAGCAATCTCAGCCAAAAATCAGGTAATGTTCATCATGCATGGGAAAAATTACTATGGCAAATAAAGGGCCCTTTAACTTAACAACTTTTGGCAATCAATCTCTAACATCAAAAAACACCTCAATAGCTAATTAACTAAATTACTTTTTTTTTTTTTTAAGAATAATTTGAATATTTTCAATTGATGAAAAGTTTTCCAAGTAAAGAGTATTTGAACATGAGAATTGATTACTGAAGAATGTGTGAGTGGTTGGCAGGCTGAACAGATTCGTCAATGGAAACTGAAAGAGGAACGTGACATCGAGGAAGTTAGGCTGTCTCAGGAGGCAGCCCTTGCAATAGCAGAACAGGAGAAGGCTAAAGCCTTAGCTGCAATGGAGGAAGCTGAGGAATCCAGGAAGAAGGCTGAAGAGGAAGCACAGAAAAGAAGGGAAGCAGAGATGATGGCCAAGAAAGAGGCAGAAGAGAAGGATCGGGTATTAACTGTGTTGGCTCAAAATGATAAACGATATAGAAAATACACCATACAGGAGATTGAAACAGCTACAGATCAGTTCTCACAAGCAAAAAAAATAGGTGAAGGTGGATATGGACCTGTGTATAGAGGCCACCTTGATCACACCCCAGTTGCAATCAAAATTTTAAGCCCTGATGCTTCTCAGGGCAGGAAGCAGTTCCAACAAGAGGTAATGATATATATATACATTGTTTATACATATGATGCTGCTGAATCTAACATACATTCCATGAAGCTAATAAGTAGGTTTACATATTTTAACAAGTATTATTTAATTCTGTATGTGAAGTGGCTTTATATGCAAATTTCAAATATCTCTTGGCAGAAGAATTACTTCTTCACTTTTGATTGTCTTTCATGCTTGAAAAATTCTTGCCTAAATTGAGAGGCTAAGTTGGAGTTCATTTGATCAATTATATCATTAATTATTAATTAACTATAGTAATTATTTTATTAATTAATAATGTAATTGGTCTTGTACTTCCAACCTGTGTGTGTGTTCTTGATTTATGCAAAAATTTCTTGTTTTCTATAATTACTTGGTTATCATGGTGGTAAAACATCAGGCTTTTTCCTGCTTACATGAATAGGTTGAGGTACTTAGCCGCATTAGACATCCTAATATGGTCCTCCTCCTTGGTGCTTGTCCTGAGTATGGTTGCTTGGTGTATGAATACATGGATAATGGTAGCTTAGACGATAGGTTGTTTCGACGAAATAACAGCCCGCCTCTTCCATGGAGGATACGGTTCCAAATAGCTGCTGAGATTGCCACTGCTCTCCTTTTCCTTCACCAAGCAAAGCCAGAGCCCCTTGTGCACAGAGACCTTAAACCAGCAAACATTCTGTTGAACAAGAATTACGTGAGTAAAATTGGCGATGTTGGTCTGGCACGATTAGTCCCTCCTTCTGTAGCTGATAGTGTCACACAACATTACATGACTTCAGCTGCTGGAACCTTTTGCTACATTGATCCTGAGTATCAAAATTCAGGAATGTTAACAACAAAATCAGATGTATACTCACTGGGGATAATGCTACTGCAAATGATCACAGCCAAACCTGCCATGGGACTTGCTCACCAAGTCAAGAGGGCAATTGAAAAGGACATGTTTTCAGAGATGCTTGACCCTGTGGTCACTGATTGGCCAGTTGAGGAGGCTCTAACATTTGCCAAAATAGCATTGAACTGTGCAGAGCTCTGCAAGAAAGACAGGCCAGATCTTGCAACAGTTATATTGCCAACGCTTAATCGGTTAAGAGAATTTGGGAGTACTTCACACAATAATCAAGTTATTAGCACACCTTCACCTATGCCAATTCAACATTTGAAGATGCTGAATAGAAGCTAGGTACGTATACTGACTTAATCATCATGTACAAATTATACTTGATGCAATTCAATTCATATTAAAGCCAATATCAGGCCATCAATGCATAGTTTTTATAATAGTTTTCAATTGTAATGTGTACATGTACAATTTGTAAATGATATGATTTTGACTGCCTAGGAGGCAATCTCTAAGGATGGTGTTGGGGAATTTAGACCTACCCCAAGAAAGGAATCTTGCAGCAGTTAAAGATTGATGATGACAGACACAGAGAAACTAGATTCAGAAAACAAACCAAGAAGCGAAAAGGACTAAGACTATAAATTGCACGAGTTGGCAAGTGAAACAGGTCTATTGTGTGGTGCTGTCATAGTGTCATACCTTCCATTACACTCAACTATACAATAATTTGCTGGAACTTCAAATGGAAAAGAAGGCGCATAATTCCTTCTAGGCTCTAGCAAAGCAAAGTATAACCAGGTCAGCAGAAAGTGCTATACTATGAGAGCAGAATTGATACACAAGGAGATGGATTATGTTTGGAGATAGGTATAAGAAAAAGAGAGAGATTGCTAAAGAAGCGTTGCTTTGGATTCCCTTGTCATGAAATCAAAAGGTGCAAAATTGTCCAAACTCCAATGAGATAATAAAGTAGGCTGGTGTTTTTCTCTTTTATTTTCATGTGGTTATGACTTATGGATACCCTAATACTCTCATCATGCTCATAATATCAAATTAAAATATATCCAAATATAACAAGGACTTCCAATGGGGAACAAGTGTGAAGTCAAAATTGGTTGAAGTTTTTCAGTAAACATGTTTTCTTGTGGAGGAAGATTCAAAAAATTGTTTAGATTTGGATTTTATTATGATGTTGGGTCCCGGTTGTCCAGGACAAGTGCAATTACTTCATTGCACTATGCAATATTTTTCCTTCGATTTGTGTTATGCGATATTTAGCATATAAGGAAAATGATAGACAGCTAAAACTTTTTTTTTCCAGAATGATTTGTCATATTTGTTGATTTATCAGATTTATCATTTTATTTCATTAAACAATCAACCTTGAATTTAGATGAATTCTATCAAATTCTGGTAATTTCCTATCAATTGTGTAACATTACTCCAAGGATAACAGGTAATGAAATCCAAGTTATGAGAATAAACTGTCAATGATCAGGTAAATTAATTCCAAAGCTTTAAGAACCAAAGCCATAATAAGCACTAAATTTTCATCAATTATTATTATAAATTATTCAGTTTTGCATAATTACATTACTAAAACAATAACACCAACCAGCAAGTTTTTTTTCAGGTGGATTATTATACAGATTTAACGACGCCATCAAAGAAACTAATATATTATTTTTATGAAGTGATTATCATGTAATCAGGTAAAAAGACTTTTATAGTCACCACACTACAATGTACTAGTCCCATCATCAAGGAAGCATATAAGACTCTGAAATGACGCTTCCAATAAAAAAACCACATACACACCATAGGAAGGAGTCACCTCTTTCTCACTTTCATTAGAAATACTACTATAAGCCTATAAGGTCCCCGAGTCAAAGTTGCTGTCTGAATCACAGATTCATAATACCGCGTTTCTCAGGGCTTCTTTCACTTTAGTTCAAGAATGGATAACTGCAAGAGCTTTAGATTCATCAATAAAGGTCTGCTTCCTTGGATCTTAAAAGTTGGGTTCATGGGGTTGGCTTTGTTTGCCACTTTGACATTCGAGGACAAGGTGGAAGCGCCTTCAAGTAGTGGTGATCTTTTCTGCATCAGTGACTGTGCCACATGTCCAGCAATATGTTCACCCCCTCCTCCACCATCACCTTCACTACCACATTCCCCATCATCCCCATTTTATTTCACCTTCTCGCCGCCTCCACCAAAGTCACAATCACAATCACCACCACCTCCACCACCAACCCCTTCATCACATTCTGCTCCGCCGCCACCTTCCAAGTCCTACAACACTCCTCCTTCATCAGGTTCAACACAGCCACATCCTACAGTAATCTCAGGGCCACATGACTATTACTATCCCTATTACTATTTTTACGCCTCAAGCGCTTCTTCTCTTTACATTCATGCACCCTTTTTCCTCTTGCTATTGTTCCTAATAGGGTATTCTTTTGTTGGTAACGTGTAGAAAAGCAGCTCAAATATTTTGTTTAAGGAAATGCAGGGCCTCATATATGTAATTAGCATAGAATGTGAGTAAATCCTTAGTGATTTGTTTGCAAATTCAGGTTTAGTACTGGTTTTCTTTTTCTTTGTTCTATTTGTGTCAAGAAATAATCAAATGAATATATATTATATATATGTTATCTTTGTTTGTTTAACAACGTTTTTGTGTATGTATCTGTTGGTGCATTTCAAATAAATTGAGGTTTTCTCTCGCAAAAATCATGTGATTCAGGCTATACGGAGTGTTTGCACCCTTGTGCTAATTTTGTTGCAAACAATTTGTGTTAAAAAGAGAAAGTCTTAAATACATTGCGACTATTTTGGTTCTGTCCCTGCCTCCCTTTTATCCTCTGTTTCTCGTTCGTCCCGTGTGTGCTGCAGAACCTTGTTCTTTGCTTCTGTATCGAAGGAAAGAAAAAAGCAGAATAAATGATCAAGTAATGGAAAGGCAAGTTCTGCTTATAACTTTTTCTTTTTGGTAAGTGATTTTTATTCTTTACGATACATATATGAATATATTCTAATAGCTAAAGCGAACCATATCAGAACCAAGATAAACTGATTAACTGGAGAGAAAAAAAAACGACTATGGTGGAAACTAGAAGAAAAACTTTGCAGCCAGCTAGTGGTCAGCAATATCATAGGATTTCGTTGAATACTTTGACAAAATGCACCTTTTCATTGGCATTCAAGAAAACTGTGGTAAACTTTGACAAAATGCATATACGTTGTTGTTGTTGTTGTTGTTGTTGTTGTTGTTGTTGTGGGTATGTGTTTATGTCTTTTTTTCTTCGATAAATGGGTATGCAATCCTGCATAGGGTGCTGTCTAACCGTGTGCCATCCGGAATCGGGTGCATGGATGCACCGGTAATAGATTTACGCTATGTTTGGTTGAGAAAGGAAAGTGGGGGGAAAGAAAGTGAAAAGAAAGAAAAAGGATAGAAAAAGAGATGATTATTTAGTTGTTTGGTATGATAGAAAATGAAAGGAAACTTGTTTGATTATGTGGAAAGTGAGAGGAAAGAAAACATATATTTGTGAAATGACATAAATATCCTTGAGTAAAAATAAGATGTAATAAATAAAATAAAAATTAAATTAAATTCTCTCTAATGCAAAATATAAAAAATAAACACTCCATGAGAATTTAAGATAGATTAAAGATTTTAAATAATTAATAAATTTAATAGGAGAAAAATATATAAAAAAACTGATTTTATAATAACGTGTAATGTGTATGTGCTTTTATAGCTCCTACGTTGGGAAGCCAAAACGTCAGCCATTAGAGGGGCATTTCCGTCACTTTACTACAACAATCACCCATCCGTCCACTTTCTTCCCATTTGGGAAGGAAACAAATTCAGACATGGGCCCCACAAAGATTCTTCCTTCCTCTCCTTTTCTTATGGTAACCAAACAATGGAAAGTAACATTTTTCTCTCTTTTTCTTTTCCCTCCTTTTCTTTCCTTCTATTTTCACCTCAACCAAACATAGTGTTAGTGGGTGTTTGGTTCCACTTATTTTCACCATCAAACGCACGTCTCTTCCTCAAACGTGCTTCCAGTGAGAAAACCCAGGTGTTTGGCTGAATCTGGAAACGCACTTCCAGGACACTATACTCACGTTCATTCTGAAACAGCTCTGGGTAGCTTCTGGAAAATCGATTTCAAATATGAAGATAAAGGTCGGTTCCTTATTTACCCTTGGTTGGAGAATCAACAGCATCAAGAGAACAGCCCTTCAACGTGCTCCGCCATCCTCCGCCCTTTGGCTTTGCCCCTGTTTCCCATATGCTCTATTATTGTCTTCTCATTGATCATTTTGTGAAAGATGCAACATGGGCTATCGTGGGTTTTGGGCTTCTCAAATATTAATGGGTAGTAATATTAGGGAGTCTATTTTAGTCATCTTTCTGGATTATGGTTTTTAAAAAATCTAAAAAATGGCAAAAAGGTTAAAAATGAAAACAGATCTTTCACATAAATTAAAATAATTATATTAATTAATATATTTAAGCTACTTGTTAATATATAATTAATTAATTAATTAATTAAAATGACAATGAAATCTAGTTAAAGTCATATCAAAACCCATTTTGGTAATTGTATACCTAAAAGCAATTTTGATTCAAACTATCCAAACAACTAGAATTGATAAAATCACTTTTTTCATGAAGGTATTCAAACATAAATCACTTCATTGTCAACTCACTTTAACCAAAATCAATTATACAAAATCAATTCTATCCAAAATCATGTTTGTCAAACGCTCATCCAAACACACACTTAATAATGATAAAAAAAAATGAACGGTTGGAGTTGAATACCATGAAATGGCTGAACAGATCTCTCACACTCCCACTCTCTAGGGGTGGGGATGTCAGTGGTTGGTTCTGATTAATGTAAAATAAAAAAGCTAAAAGCAAATGTATGATACATCCCAACTTAATAGGCTGCAGTGTAAAATACGACATCTCCATAGATGTCAAACCAGGAAATAATGACTTGATTGCTCTCTACCCTTGATGAATTACATTGGGAGGAATGGAGTGGAACGAAGTATAGTGATAAAAACATATATAAACTTATTATTTGAAAGTTTTTTCAATAATGTAATGAGATGGTTACTACTGTCAAATAGGGTTGTGGCCCAAGCGACTAACCCTTCAGCCCTTCATGAGGGCTGTTATTTTTATTAGCTCAACAAGGAAAGGGCTTTAACGGGTTAGGCTATCCCGTTATCAGCACACCCCCCCCCCCCCTCCCTCTCCCAATTGTACGCGACATTGAAACCCTCCGCTGAAGCTTATCTTCGCTAATCGCAAACAGGCTCGACGCTCGTATCACGTTCATATTCAACTGCTCTGATCTAGAGATGGTTAGAGATGATAAACCCAAATTATTTCATTCTACCCAAACTCTATAATTTTTATACCCTCAAATTTGTGGTTTGGAGTCTCTTGTTATCTCTTCGTTAAACTTACAAACAATAAATTGATATATGTTGTGCTAAAATTGCACTTAAGGGCAAGTGCACCCTATCGCACAAGTAATATAGGGGTATTTGGGACTCCAAGTATCGAACCTACAGGGATTGGTGACAAGTACTGAATAAATTACTTCCTTATGTTATCTAGACAATCAAATTCGCGTGCAATTGAATATTTAAAAATAAGATGATAAAAACCAAGAAAGACAAAGAATCACAAGCAAAGGTTCAATTATGGAAAGCTTAGGGTGTTTGGTTTCACTTATGTCACTACCAATGATATTACATAATTTCTCAATTATATGTGTTTCTTATCGATTGCCAATCACTTGCTCTAAAACTATTAATAGTTTAATACCCAATGGTCATGTAATATTAATATTATTTCCCCTAATCAGTTACCCCCAATGGTCATGCAAGGCAAACAATTAAGAGAAGCACAAAGAACTAGCAAGTTTGTTAATTCAATAACTGATTGAAAATAGGGGATTGCGCTTGGTCCACCCAACCTTAAAGAAACTTTGACTATTTCTGATAGCTTCAATTTCTCTACTGTTTACTTGTCATCCTAACTTGCTTAAATAAATAATAAAGTTATAAATAAATTAAATGAGTCAAATTAATTTTTATATTTTTAATCAAGTCAAGTTCACAATTTTCATATGACTTGTTTAAATAAATAAGCGATACCAACATATGGTCGGTCCCAATGGTAATGGACTCGGATTTCACTCCTAACTATTAGTCATGATAGAAAGAAGCTCTTAGCACATGTTCATGTTCTATATGCAGAACCCCCTAATCTTCATGTACATAGGTGATAAATGGTAGAGATGGGTTCTTGGCTCCGATACCATTTTAAATTCCATCCTAAAACCAATTACATTTAGTAGAGTTGCCCAATAGATATTTAAACCACACTCAAGTTTGTGAGGTAGACGATATGAGACTTCCAACATTATATTTGCAATGGATACAAATAAAATCATGGTATTCAGTATTTACCTTTACGTTACACTATAATGTGACAAGGAGTAATCTTTCAAGGAAGAGCAAAGTTCTTTTATTTATAGATTTATAAATAAAGTTTAATTTTGATATAATTTTAGTGTAAAAGTTCTTTATATGGTAAATTAATAACAAATTTCTATGGTTTTTTTTTATGTTACATTATTAAGGTAGTTTTTAATGATGTTACAATTTATAATTAGTTGACTATGTAAAAAATCTTTGCACTGCATACAGATTAAATCCAAATAACACTTTAACATATAATGTCTCTAATTTTAGTAGTTCAAGTGACCTCTTTGAGCTTTGTGCTCACAAAAACACATCCAATATCTTGATTGCAATTTGCAGATGCAAAGTGTTGGTGGCAATCCTTTGCTTATACTACATCCAATTAATGTTTTACTCTTTTTTTTTTTTTTCTTTTTGGTGTGGGGAAAGGGCGCAATTGAAATAAGTAAATGATATACACTATCCTAAAGGTATGAATTATGAATCAATTAATGAAAAATTTAATTTTCTTTAAGTCAGTTCAATTGGTTAAACTACTGAGAATGAATTAAGAGTGCGCATGTTAAAACCCCTCCAATGAGCTATGCCCCTCTCCTATTCCCTCCTCCCTCTCTTCATATAAAATCTCCTGTACATATATGAGCTTCCCGTTGAACAAGGAAAAAAAAAAAGCAAAATTTATATTGAAAACTATAACTTTTGAATTTTTAATATATTAATATACCACTTTAAATAATATCTATCGTCCATTTCTTAACCAGCAGTGTCCTTAATCCTTATTGAAATATTCTATCCGTTCATGTTTTATTTTAAATCAGTCTGTCTGCTTTGCTCAGGTGGTACGTTTGTTGTCTAGTGTTAAGTGGTTGGAGTCTGTTGGGATATAAGAGAGTGTGAAGGGATTAAGGGAAGTGCATTTATTTTTCTGAGGCAAACGTTCTGTTGGGATATAAGATCTCATGATGACATGCAACATCAGATTGGCATGCAAATTGCTTTTACCTTTTTATCTCTTTCAATTGTACTGTTTTAACATATGTTTTTGTGTTATAAACTAGGACGAATTCGGTGGCAGTGAAAATAAAATCAATGAAAGGAGGGAATTCAAAAATAACAATGGACAAACATTAGATCTAGAGATGGATTGTCTGATCTCTGTAACTTCTATGCACATTGGTATATCTGTTGATTCTCACACGGTTTTGAAGTGGATCTGCTGGACTGTATTTTTTCCTGCATCATACACTGCTGTTTTGGCGGTAAGGTGGGGTATCTTGGCAAGCCTGGGTTCACACTATGGCTATGATTTACAATGGTCTTAGCTGGTTGGGGAAGGAAATCGACATGACAGATTGGTGATTAAATCCAATTTCTGATTCAGCATGGCAGGTAAGCTAGAACAATCTTTTGATGGCTATAAACATGATTCTGTTGAGCTTGGAATAGGTAGCAGGAAACTGATGTGAATAGGTGCAGTCAAGATCACTCTATCAGATTTGGAAAGCTTTCTAATTATGTTTCAAATGCTGTAATTTATTGGTAGTTTTTTGCACTGGTTTTCCTTGTATTTAACTATTAAGTGACATTGGTTTGGTTTGCTGTAATGGGGGTATTGGTCTAGTGGAAGCAACTAGCCCCATAAGGAGGAGAACTTGGGAATCTAGGTTCGAATCCTTCTGGAGTCACCCCATTGGGAGGCTGAGAACCAATGAGTAAAATCCTGCTCAATCAGCCAAACCAGATATTAATCTCATAGCGGGCCCGAAGAGCCTAAGCCGTGGGGATACCATTGTTTTAATCCCACCGTTCACTATTTGTTGGTGTTTTTTCGGGGATAGGAGTCTGTAATACTAATACTTGTTTCGGTTAAGGAGCAGTATTATATTTACAGTTTGTTTGTTGCTTTTGTTTTTCTTCTTGAATTTGGGTTAAAGTACCCCTAGTACTTTTATTCAATATACTTTTTGCTTATAAAAAATAAAAAAATAAAAAAATAAAAAACATATACCCATAGCATGCCAGCAGATATCACACCCTGGAAGTGAAGAAAACTTATATTTTAGCAACCTATAGTACCTAATGGTTGAAAACTTATATCTTAGAACCCAGAAAGGAACAAGACGATTAATATATAGTCATTATGACCTTCACACGAAAAAAAAAAAAAATTCAGTATTTCAAATTAAGTACATCTCAATAGCGGATAAGACTGGTTGAAAGTAATTTTTTTTGGAAAAAAAACAAATAATAAACATTCACCACTAAATTAATTTTCATCGGTTAATTGAGATTATTATGTATTTTAAATTAAATAAAAATAAATACACTATTATTTTTTTATTTTAAAGACAAATTCACTTCAAAAAAATTTCCATCTTTACCATCATATTGGTTGTATTAGCTAAATAAAGCAATCGAAATTGTGGAAACTAAGAACTTCAATGAAGGTCAAATACTCAGAACGTCTTTACACATCTCTGAAGGAGAATAAATTGCACCATACCGAAGCACCCAAAAAGAAAACATCACACAAAATCGCTTTTGCTGATCAATTTTCTTAACCGTGAAAACCCTAAGGAAAACTACATATTTTCATACCTTTCTTTATTCCATTTTATATACCGAAATAATAAAATCAAAGAAAAACCATGTTTAGCAGTCTGAATCAAAAGGCGTACGTGTTAGGTTTTTCCAGATGCTTTAATTAATCAGAAGTAAGTCTCATAACTTGATAGTAATAGGTTGAATGGATATAACAATAAACTTCAATGATTAATTAGAGTTGAGATCTATAATTGTGGAAATAGATTCTGTATCTAAGCACATATCTGTCAGCTCAGACACGAGTAATGCTCTTCATCATGATGGATGTACTGCGGGTCAGCATGCTAGGAACTAAGAAGAAGAACAGTTATTAGAACAACTTGGAAAACGCACATACCTGTGATATGTAAGAGATGCGATAAAAAAAAAATTAATAATATGTGTGATATAAGGCAGAGAGGTCCCAAGCTGCTAGCTAGGGTTAGTCCTACGATAAAAAGGGAAAGCAAGAAAAGAAATAAACAAATAAAAACAGGTATAGTAGCAGAAAAGTGAGATGGTGGTGGGGTGACGGAAAGAGGGTGAGCACACATAGCTTCAAGCATGAAATGTCCTCATGCAAGAAAAGTACCATGTGTGCTCACTCTCTTCTGTCACCTCCCTTACCCTTGATTTCCATTGAATTAATGGAATTTGACATGTATATAGCTGAGTACCTCCTCTCCTTCAACCTGAAGAACTTGGATCAGACTATAAGGTAACCCTTGTTTTTGAAAAGGGTTGGGATTGGGGGGTTATGGGAGACAACAAATTAATTAGCCCTTGTTTCCTTCAAAGTACTAAGGAACTTGAGATGTTGTGTGATGAGGTGAGGGGGGGAAATAGGGCTTAATATAGAGCCAGAAAGAGAAATTACTTGCATACGTATGGAAGGAATAAATGTGGGTTTATCTTCCACTTCCACTTCCACTGCCAATTCTCTAATATTTTAAACATTTTACAGAATGGAAAAAGAGAAAGCAGGAAAAAGAAGTGTAGAAACTTTATCTTTATGAGGTCTTCGTCCATATGCAACTAGCCCAACCACACAAACTCATTTATTCACTGTTGTTGTTACCAACGCATCTTGTAATTCTAAATATATTAACCCTCCAATCCTTGCTATTCAACATCCTTCAATACCCTATATCTATGCTCAGAAATATGTCTGATCTAATTTTTCATATAAAATAAGCCTCCTGGAGATTATTGTATTTTTTTTTTTGGTATTGATTTCTCCCCATTCTTCAAAGTACAAAGATTAAAAAGAAATAATTGGGTTAAACAAAATAAAAGAATTATACCTAGTATAGTAGTATTACTTAAACAAGGCCTTAAAACAAATATTAATTATTGGGCAATATAACACGAAACTGATTTGCCTCAAAAATAAATAAATAAATAAATAAATGAAACTGGTATAATAGTTAAAGAACGACTATTTAAGATCTGATTAATACTAGAATGAATGCTTGTGATAGTGTTGTAGTTTGTCACGCATAGTGCTTCCATAGATGTTATAACCTCTATTTGGTTAACAGGATTCAATGAGCTTAACATGGCTCATGATGTAAAGGCAATCAATATAATCATGATATGAACGTCACATTTCAACTTATAGTGAGATGGTTTCTGTTGAATATTCATGCAAATTGGTAGAGTATAGCATGATTTGGTTATGTAAAACATGATTGTATAGTGCCATTCATTATGTATTTTAGGAAAGCTTTTCTATGCATATATTCCTTAATTTGTTTTTGCAAGTTGTCTATATAATAGAGAAAAAACCGCAAGTTAAAAGAGGGTCCGACTCCAAGTTGTTCAAGAACAATGAAACATTGTTCTAGCTCTTCCCCTCTTCTTTTACATGGTGCCTATAATGGGTGCAACCTCTTAAAAAATTAGATGTAGTTCTGAAAAAGCTTAAAGAAATAAAATTTCACTCTTTTAGCTTAACGATGACGATTGATCCAAAAACTTTGGATTCTAAGAATTTTTTACAATACCACACATAGCAGTAAAGAATTCACAGTGATGATTAAGTGGTTGATGTCAATAAGCAACAAGCTCATTCGGGTTTATAAAAATTTCAATCAACAGCGCAATATGTTTAGCTATAATTAAGCATATTTTGAACAATTATTCAGTTTTCAGATAACCGTCATTTTCTGTTGATTCTCATAAATGAGAGAAAGTCAATGAGATGGAAAGGTTCTTTCTCTGAATTATCATTGCGGAAAATAATTAAGTATAGTATTATTGTTGTTGTCCATCTTCAAGGAATATTCACGGTGCCCTTGTTTTTGCACATAATATGCTGCAGATCGAATTGAAGCCCTACACATGGAACTATAATGGCAGGTCCCCTTCCTTTAATAAAAGAGGGAATGGAGGAAAAGGAAGGAATTAGGAATTGCATTAAAGAGCTAATCGGCCAGTTAGTGCTCAACACGGCCTCATAAGAGCATCTCCAATGCTAGAACCTAATTTAGGTTCTTAAGTCTCTTTTAGCGGACCCTA
Source organism: Echinosophora koreensis (assembly GCA_035048595.1). Lineage (NCBI taxonomy): Eukaryota > Viridiplantae > Streptophyta > Magnoliopsida > Fabales > Fabaceae > Echinosophora > Echinosophora koreensis. The sequence goes on along the minus strand of JAPCYP010000001.1, from coordinate 4,857,001 downwards.
CAATGTCACGTATGATTTTAAGAATATCCACTAATTTTTACTCCAATGGTAGAACGTCTCAACTTGAGTTCTTCGGTTATTTTTTCTCTTCTCTTTTGATTGTTTCTAAAGGAAGGAAATATTTTTTTAATCATGAGAACTAGTTTTTTATAGAAGAACCAAACTCATTCATCTCCAATGATAGTTTTATATAGGAACCGTTCTTAGCTCTAAGAACTTAGCATAAGAACCTGCATTGGGGATGCAAAGATCTAATGCGCCGCCTAGAGCAGTTTAAAGTATATATGCTTTATGCTTTATTTTAGTTCAAACATTATTGATGCAAAATAAATCTTAACGTCAATGTTCAAACCAATCGCAGCAAGTGCGTGATTTGAGCCTGAGGCACGTCATGCCTTTGACAGTTCCCGTTGAGTAAAACAATATTAGATTTGATATTAATTAAATGTGAGTGTATATTAACCACTTTGAAAGTGATATAGGGCCACCTTGCATAATATAAAATAAAAAAACCACTTTGAACCATTTTGGCTAAATGAAATTCATATATATATATTGGCAGCACAGGTTAATATTAATATGCCCAGACACTCTCGTGACTCATCACAAGGTCGATCCAACACATATTAAGACCTAAAACAAACTTTTAAGCGAGACCTTTTAAAAGGCAATAAAGCAAAACTAATGCATTTTTCACTAAGAACTCAACTCACGCAGAGATGATGTTGGCACGTCAGCACACAGCACAGAGAGGCCGCATGGTCACAAGGAGGCCATCGCGGGGTTGTTGTTTGTGGGGATGTCAGCGGTCACATAATCACCGAGCCACAAAAAGGTCGTACAGAGAGAGACTACGAGGGAGGCAAAACGGTAACGGAGAGAATACAATGGAGACAGAGAGACATTTTTTAGAAAAAAATTGGAGTTAGTAATATTAACTATTTTTGTTTAGTTAATAGGTGTGTTCCAAAAAAACTAAACAAAAAAAATATATTGAGGCCTATAGCCCTAGCCACCACCAAGGGTCTTAGGTTGGCCCTGCCCCACCATTAAGGGTGGGAATATGTTAGACCGCTCGTAGGGAACCATGACCTAGCCTATTTAATGCCTAGTCTGACCTAGCTTATTGAATAAAAAGGTCAAGTCAATGCTTCTTAAAATGCAGATGATGTTGATAGGGTTTTAGTTTCGTTTTGACTCATTTAAAGTGAGCAAGAATGTAAAGCGAAAAAAATAAGAGTACATTCATCGTTAATTAGATAAAGTTAGTTAAGACTTCAATATACTTTATTTAATTAGATACTTCCTTGCTTTTTCACTTTACATGGTTACTCACTTTAAACGAGTTCCTTTAAACGAGTTCTATCCATTAATTTCAGACTTTTTGAACACCAATTCAGCCAAAGGATGGAGGTGTTTTGATTTATTGGTTTGCTGTGTACCCCTTATATCCCTTAATAAATTTATGATGATGAAATGGGATGGGGTATCATAAAGGGGGGGAACTTAGGTTTCCCGATAAGGAAGGGCATGAGTATATGAGGTTTCTAGAATTAACCCTTTTTGGTCGAGAGGGGATGATATGATAGAATGATAAATCAAATATTTGTGGATATAGAAAGCCCACTTGTATTATCATCAACTGCAATTATGATAAGCATCTTCGTGGCAACTCTTCTCTTTTACTTTTTGGGTAAGGTAATGTACAGAAAGAACTCAAACTTTGGACTAGCACGTTCTACATTGATCCTTCCAGATGCCTACCAAAACCACTTTCGGCAAACTAAAACGGGGTATTAGTTGGTAATAACCATAGCATAAAGTCATATTAGCAAATGATTGTTACTGCAAGCTTCTAAAATAAACCCATGCTAAAACGAAGGCCAAGCCATGGAATTATTCGTCGCGACAATTTCTAATTAGGCTAATGTACCTAAAACTTATATACACGATTCAATAATTGATTAATTAAAAAAAAAAAACTATATTATATGTTTCTGTTTTTTAAGCGTCTCTTTAACATTCTATCTTTTAGTTATTTAAAGTTTTAGTTCGGCATATATCATCCTGAAGAGTTTCTTTATATATATAAAAAAAAATCAGTTACAGTCAATGTTTTAGAAATATAAACATTCAATACTTTCTTTCCTTAATACTTTTAAGATTTAATTGGTATGCACTGACAGTGTAAAGATTTTTTACACTATCAACCAATTAAAAACTGGCACATCATTAAAAATATTTGACTCTTATCTTAACAATACCTTGAAAGTAATCTACACTCGTGATTCTGATTGGTTGACAGTGTAAAAAACTTTACACTGTACATGTCACTGCATACAAATTACACTCATAATCACAATCCAAAAGGTAATTAATGATCAAATTCATTCAATTACTACTCCCTCCGGACTCAATTATAAACAAAATTAACTCATTTAACACTTATTAAGAAAGTTAGTTAATTTAGTTTAATTGTCTTGATTTATGTAAAAAATTGAGTTATGATTATTAATCTACCATTTAACTGTCTCGGGAGTGTGCAATACTCTTGGAAAAGTAAAAGGAGAATTAGTTGAATTGATTGATTTTCTTGATTTTTGAAATACTAATATTAAACAGAGTTAAATTAATTGAATTTTGCTTATATTTGAGTCCACAAGATACAAGTACTTTTCTACTTATAATTGAGTTTGTTGGGAGTATTTCACATATCTTCATTTCCACATCTTGTTGTGGTTGGGGTTGCCTTGCGGTGATTTACTGAAGACTGGGGTGATGGATTCCATTAAGATAGTGGGGCTAGGGTTAAGGGTGATGAGTGATGGACGACATTGAAGATAAACCCTAATCCTTTAACCACTGTGCACGTCCTTTGGAATTCGATACTCTCTATAGTCTATACACACCTCTCCAGTGTGTTGGGAACTGGCCAACAAAACCAGTCAGTCAAAGACAGTCCATGCCCTTCTTGCCTTATCAGAAATTAATGGGTTCAATTCCAATCTCTTTTTCAATTTTTTATTTTTTTATTAATTCGTGATCAGAAAAAGATGGTGGGGTTGGAGTTGAAGGCGTTGCCAACTCAGGGGCAAGCATGCATGTGACCAGAATTTGGAGCCACGTGCTTGTATCTCATACTCACATATTTTACTGGTCTCAATCTCAACTGTGCACGCCAATATTGGTTGGGTGTGGCGGTGTAGCAATATCCCCACTTCTGCACTATCACAGGAGCTAGAGAAGGTGGATACATTTTGGTCTTTCTTTCACTATTTTATATGCTGCTTTTTCATCCTTTCCCTTATTTTAGTCTTTATAAAAAGAACCTCCACTTTATTCCTTTTATTTTATTTGTTAATGATGAGAGAATGGTTGTAATTGTAACTTGTATTGGAAGGGGGAACACAGTTTCATTCCTGTACACATAATGATAACTAAGCATAAAACAGGTAATTTCTCTGTGGGGTCCGTCCAAGCCGTTAATTATGCATATATTTAAAGTTCAGCAACATATATTTACATCTTAGTTTCTAATACTTGCAACTAACAATCGTACAATATACATAATACATAATTGATTCAGTGTATTTGCTATATTCTGAAGAACAAGGACTCCTAACTTCATTATGGGGCTTAATTATAATAGGGGCTTATCGTATCAGGAGCTTTCAAGTAACTAGAATGTAGTGTGAATTTTTGGGGTATAGTGGTTGTTATTTTGGATGTACATTGCTGCTTGATATGGCTCCAATTTGAGGATTCTTTCCTGTTTTGAATAAAACTTGATCAAATATAAGCCTTACATTTATATTCAATAAATTTATTTTGATATGATATAAATAAGATTTAACATAGATGTATGATAAAGATTTCTTTTCTTTTTTTTTAAAGATTTCTTGAACATTACTCTCCTAATCCTATAATATACTTTTGATTTATCAAATAAAAAAAAAAAAAAAAAAGACTCCTCAAGAGTTAGGATTTGCTCACTGTTATCAAATACTACTCTTTAGCATGATATGGATCTTTCACTAAATGGTTATAAAGCCGTCACTGTGATATTCCTTTGTGGTCGATTGTTTTTTGTGTCTACAGCTCTCTGATTTGGGGCAATTTATTTCTACTGTTATTGGTTGATTGGCTTTGTGAGGCTTGAGAAGGGATGTCCTTGTCTGTGTTTAGCTCATACCTTACTAAGTAGCTGCTTCTAGTTATTTGGTCTCTGGATTTTATGCTGATTTTTTGGCTGTGGTGGAAGTCTATGCAAATTAAGTTCTCGTTCTCTTGTTAATTTGTTAGCATGGAGTTTTTCAAGCCTTCACCCTTTTTATTGGTTACTATTATGGTATTTGCGGCTGGTTAATGGGTTAAGGAGGATATATGCCTGATTTATGTTTGTGGTCCCTGTGTTTGGCATCTGTCCCTTCATGGTTTTGAGATTGTTTTTTGATTGGGTCTGTAACTAGTTTTTATTTTGTCAAATTAGGTGCTATATTGGTTCAGGTGATCCGTTTGGTGCTTCAGGATATGATTCTGTTGGGTGTGAGGTTTAGCTAGTTTTTCAATCATGTAGTTTCTTAGGCTTGTGGTTGAAGAATTAACTTCTTCCTCTTTTGTAAATGTTATTATTTCTTCTCTTGTGTATACGGATTAGAGTGTTCCTTGTACTCATCTTAATATACTTTTGCTTATCCAAAAAAAAAAACCTAGTCCTATGTTATTAATTAATTTTGCTAACAAATGTCTTTAGGATACTTGTTAAGAAAACTAAAGAAACAATGTTTTATTGAAAAAATAATACATTTATTGATACATTAAGTCTACCAATTTTCCATAAAATTTTATCATTTTAATTTCTTAACCATTATCTTAAGGACACTAGTTAACATTAATTTTTATAATAAAAGGGCCATACTGCTATTTATTTTTAATTTATGCATGAAGCTTTGTAGCTGAACCATTTGTTATATTTCTCCTTTCATTTTATTCTTTAGCTCATGGGTCTATGTAGGAAAAGGCATAGGTATTGATTTGGAATGCTCTAATGTGAACTATTTGGGAGCTTGGAAAAGAGGTCATCTTTTCTAATACTCTTTTTTTTTTTTAATTTCCTTTCTCTTACGGATAATATTAAGGTCTTATCTTAGTTAGATGTGGTTTTTACTTTTTAGATTAGTTGTATTATGCTCTTTGACTGTTTCTTTTATGTATATGGTTATTGGAACAAAGTATTCATCACAGTTAGCAGTGACTAATCTCTGTTGGAGAACCTGTTGGGTACATAAGGTGGGTTCTTCCCTCTCAACCAGGTTTTCTCCATACACAACCTAGTTGGGAGAGGAGAATCCACCCTGTGTGGCCAACAGGTTCCCCGACGGAAATTAGTCACTACTAATGATGTTACGATGGTGGATACTTCGTACCTATGGAGAAAACCTGATTGGAAGGGGAGAACCCACCTTATGTGCCCTTCCCTGACGGAGACTAGTCACTGCTAATGATGGTGGATACTTCGTACCTATATTATTTGCCTGTTTATCGCACAAGTCCATCGTCCTAGTGTATACACGCGCGCGCGCGCGCGCACACACACACATATATATATATATATATATATATATATATATATATATATATATATACACATGTGCCTATTTGGATGCCATCTCAAAAGCTTATTTGACTTGCCAAAAGTCATTTTAATAGTATTGGATATATTTGTTTTTAAAAGTGTGTCCAATAAAATTAACTTTGGATAGGTATAATTGATTGTAAGATAAACAAGAATTAATTTCAATTTTTTTTCATTGAGTAAGATTGATTCTAATTTAGGACCTACAAAAATCTTTAGGGCTCTCATTTGCTTTGTTTTCAGTATTCTTATTTTTATTAGTAATTGCAAAAATGTCACCTTTTCTTTGAACAAGCAAAGAAATTCATCAAAGAGAGTACAATGGGTACTAGAACCCATAAACAAGAGTCATGGCAAAGACAAGTTACATCAGAGCTAATAGCTACACAAAAGCCAACTACTTTATTAGTTAGAAATAACAAGTATCTTGTGCATTGCACGAGATAATGTCACCTTGTTTTTATTTAGTTTTATGTTTCCAAATATTTGTACAAGAAATAATTGTGAAAAATATGGAGAATGACACACGTTCCAGAATAATTATTCTAATTTAATATATAGGGATTGATTAATATTAATAATTAGTTGAGAACTGACAAGTATCTTGTGCATTGAATGAGTAATTTTAAATTTAAAAATATAAATAAATAAAATAAATTAAGTGAAAAATATTTAAAGTTACAATTGAGTGAGAGAGAGTGTGAGAAATTAAGTGCAATATAAAAAAGTATAAGTTGAAGGAGAAGATATTTTAATATAAAAAGACAATGTGCTTATTAATTTTAATTTTAAACCATAAAATATTGAGACAAGAATTATTTTAAGAATAACATCTGTCATTTCATAAACGAGACTAGTAGTGTGGTATGAGCACTTCTCTAAAAAAAAAAAATGAGATTATCTAAATCAAATAATTGCTAACTAGGACAGGAATATAAAGATACAAAAAAATTATTAGCAAATATTATTTTAAATGTTCAATAATTTAAATATGCACTTTCCAAAGTGGGCTGGTTAGCAACTTAGCATTTATCATGAATTATTATAGAAAATTAAATAAATTATTATAGAAAATTAATGGCTTAATTAAAATTTTGGTCTCTCTACTATTGATCATGTGCGATTTTGGTCCCTAAAGTTTTTTTTCGTGCACATTTGATTCCCTATTTTTTCAATGTTGCAAATTTGGTACTTCTATCCAATGTTTGTTAATTTTTTCAATGATCAATATAGAGGGACCATTCTTTTAATTAAGCACACAAAACCTCCCGTTGAGATTCTCCCTCCTCTGTGTCTACGATTCAACATGATTCAGTAGTTCCTCTCTATTATTTACTGGTTTTGTCCCTCATTTCTGGGACCTTTTTTTTATTCCACCATAGGATCCTTTATCACAAAAGCTCAACAAGAGGTTTTATGTGCTTAGAGCAATGGTACCTCACAATTGACGGACATTGGAAAGAAAGAGCGAATTTGCAACATTAAAAAAATAGGGGACCAAACGCACACGATAAAAACTTTAGGGACCAAAATCACATATAACCAATAGTAGGGAACAAAAACTGCAATTAAGCCGAAATTAATTGTATCATTTCTCAAAACTATAAATATACAAATTTTTTATAATTTTTTTTCTTCTCTAATTTGTCACTTAACTTGGTAGGGGTATTCGCGGATTGGATTGGATCGGTTTTGAGCTAAAAAGTCATCCGATCCAATGACGAAAACAACACGCGATTTGGAGTGGATCGGTTTGCTACCTTAAAAAAATCAAATCCAATCCAATCCAATCAAGTACGATTTGGATTGGATTGGATAATTCGGTTTTTGTATATTTTAATTTTTTTCTTATGTCAAGTGTCTTTTCTACTTAATTAATAGTAGACAAAAGATAATCTTTATTTTAATTTGGGATTTTGAGAAAAAATAAGTATCGATATTTTTTAACACGTTCTCTTATGTTGCTTCTCTATATCTACTTTCACTTATCCTCTTTTTTCCTTCTTGAATTGGATACAAATAAATTGTAGCTAATTATTTTTCAAATTTACTTAATTGATTTCCTGTTTTTCATGTTTACTCAATCAAGTATGTTATGCATCAAAACTTTTAGCAAAATATAACTTCAAGACATTAATATTTATTCTAAATAGTCTCATATATATCATTCCAACAAAAATATTAAAGAGAACGAGGGACATAAAAGTATGTAAAACAATGTTTAAGTATGAGTAATACTATAATTTCAAAAATAATAGTATATGTATATAATAGATCGGTTTGGATTGGATTGGATTTCACTAGAGGATCCAAAATCCGATCCAATCCAATATAAACATGCGGTTTTTTCGGTTTCCGGATTTTTTGGTTTCCGGTTTGTTCGATTTTCGGTTTTTCAGCTCGGTTTTTACGGTTTGAATCGGTTTGGATCAGCTGATGAACACCCTTATCCTTGGCTATTCTTTTCATTATTCCATAAATCGACCTTCTATACTCAAAGGTTTGAACTTTGAACTAGTTGCTTTGCTTTGCTGTTTCTAAAATCTGCTTCTCATTCGTGCCAAAGTTCAGTTTATTTATTTATTTATTTATAAGGGTTAAATATGTTTTTAGTCCCTCGTTTTTGACAAAAGTTCGGTTTTAGTCCCTCTTTTGAAAAATATACTTTTTTAGTCCCCCATTTTTTAAAATGTGTCGGAAATGGTCCCTGCACCACACTTCCATTTGAAAACCGAGGGACTAAAACCGAACTTTTGTAAAAAATGAGGGACTAAAAATGTGTGATTGTCAAAATTGAGGGACTAAAAAATATTGGTGCAGGGACCATTTCCGACATATTTTAAAAAACGGGGGACTAAAAAAGTATATTTTTCAAACGAGGGACTAAAACCGAACTTTTGTCAAAAATGAGGGACTAAAAACATATTTAACCCTATTTATAATTTATAGTTTCTGGTATAGATTGCTATCTCGTTTTGCTATGATCGATTTTTGTTTTAAGAGTTGTTTGGTTTATGAGTACTGTTCGAAAAATCATAGATTTTACATTTGTGAACTCATATCAACCCTCTGAGAAGTAAACTAAAAGTATCTCTTTGGATTCTCCCTATTTTGTGTTGGGCCTTACAGGCATAAAAGAAACGCCGATGAATATGAGTTATTCTCTTTCCAGCCCAAAATTTCGAATTGATTCTCTGCTTCACTGTTGTGCTTATTACTAATTACTAATTGTTTAGTAGTTTGCATTGTTTATTCATTTTGTCTATACTTACCAAAATAGAGTAATTGTGTTATGAACTATAGCTTTGATGAATTAGAGTTTTGTAATGTCATTAATGTCTCAAGCCTGATCTGTAGGATGCAAAATGAATTGATATATATTTTTCTTTACAAGGTTGCAATCATGGCTGGGCTAGCACCTGAAGAATCACAATTCGATGCTCGTCAATATGATACTAAGATGAATGAGTTGTAAGTTTCCATTTGCTTTAGTTGGATACTTAGTAGAGATGCAATGGCATTAACTCCATTAAGATATGATTTTAGTTTCTTAATTTGTATTTGTTGTACCATCTAATTATTATAATGCATACCTGTGATGCCTGTAGTTATGTGCTGATATCATTCTTTTTATGGAACCAGTCTTGGAACTGATGGGCAAGAGTTTTTTACTCCCTACGATGAAATTTATGAAAGCTTTGATGCTATGGGATTGCAGGAGAACCTTCTGAGGGGTATTTATGCATACGGTATGTACTTTAATGCGGGAATGTGCTATAGGTAAATAGCTTGCAACTTAATCTAACCAGTCTAACTAACTGTAACTGCCTTCAACTGACTTTCAGCTAACTTAACTAATCATAATACTTTAAAGAAATTTATGCTTTTGAGCATCTTGAATACTTTCTGCTTGTTTTTTTTGGTCATTGATAACTGAGTAACGATGTTGTGTAATTTTTGAAAAGGTTTTGAGAGGCCTTCTGCAATTCAGCAAAGGGGGATTGTTCCTTTTTGCAAGGGACTTGATGTGGTTCAGCAAGCACAACCTGGAACTGGAAAAACTGCAGCATTTTGCTCTGGAATTTTGCAGCGGCTTGTTTACAGCTTAGTAATTATAATATTAATTACTATTTAATAAACTAGCAACCTTGAGGTTAATCCAATCAGGATTTCCTTTTGTCTTTGAAGTCCTACTTTTCCCGTTGGCATAAGATATGCTATATGTCTTCATCGCGCTATCATAAACAAAATATTCATGTCAATTATATGTTCATCATGTGTGTAATAAAATAAAAGCAAATGTTACAAATTTAATTAAATAGAAGATTAATTACTTACGTATTGATAGAGGTCACCACCTCCTCCGGCGGGTCCTGGTGGAGAGAGCATAAGGATATGACAGTATGCCTAGAAGGATGAAGTGTGAGCAACTGCCAATGTTATTTCCATAAGTAGGGTGCCAGATATATGTCTTTCCGATCACTTCCTCCGAATAAGTCGTCAATGTATGAACTGACTTTACTGTCAACAGACGAGAAATCAAAGCAACATGACAGTGGGGTCTAAGAATCCATAAACATTGCAGCCCCTGTCAATTAGAAAGCGATGCAGAAACCTAAGATAAGAAATAAGTGGATGTTAATTACGTAATATATTGAAATTTAAATAAATTATAAAATTGAAATAAATTATAAAAAGTAAATAAATTATAAAATTAAAATGTACTTACGTGCACCAAATACTCAGAAGCATTTTTCACTACATGAAAACACTGAAGCATTTCCAATGATTCTTAGAACTCTAAACATAAACTAAGTTATTGCTCAAATTATCAAGTACAAACAACTCGGTTTTTTTTTTGTTGCTAATTAGGCAAGTCTATGCCAGATTTAAGCAACAACATACATTTCAGTGCATTCCCTAAACAAGCACTCTTAACATGCAAGTTCCTAATGTTAACATAACAGTAACACAAACCACAAAAGCAACTGAAATGAAATGAATAAAGACAGAGTGGGTGCATACCTGTTAATGGGGTGACAAGCAAGTTCTAACAACTGATAAATCCCAAGTTCTATTAATGGGAACAAGCTGATATCATTCGGTGGCAGGCAATACTATGGGTAGACAACTGAAAACCAAAAATCCTTTAGTTGATCAATACCAAGGAGAGCATAAAACCCTCACAGAAACAGAGACATCCCAACCTAGAATTTTCGAACTCAACCCAAACAACTCAAACTCACAGTTTTAACATACAGAGATCAGAGGGTTAGAACTTCTTAAAAATTTCGGACCAACAACATACACTCAAAACTCACCAGAAAGAGGCTCTCATGTGGTGGGGGGGAGAGGAGCTCGCGTGGTGGCCGTCGTTCGATGTGGTTGCTGAGAATAAGAGGGACAGAGAGGGTTAGGGCGCGCAATGTTCAGAGAGAGAGAAAGAGTAAGTACGTACCTCGCGGTGGTGAGGATCTCGCGGTGGAGAGGAGCTCGCCGTGGTGATCACTAAGAGTGAAAAGGGTTAGGGCAGAAGGAGGTGATCAGAGGCAGAGTGAAAGTGTTGAAGAAGGAAGGCACGCGGGTAACGTATACTTTCTAAAAACATTGGAAATCACTTTTAACGATGTTAAAAGTACATATTTTACATCTGTTTTTTAAACAACAGACGTTAAAGATGCACTTTTACGTCTATTGTTGAAACAACAGACGGTAAAAGTGACACTCATCACTTTTAACGTCTATTGTTTAAACAACAGACGTAAAAGATGATTTAAATGAACATAATAATTATGGTTTTGCCATCGTCTCTTTTTTAACATCTACTTTCTGTTTAACAGGCGTTACCCTTGCTCATTTGTTACATATTTTTCCAGTAGTAGCTCCATTTACAATATCCCACTTGTATTCCCTCATATTATTAATAATATCAGTCTCCGTTTCACATATTCTATTAATGCCATGCTGATTTGTTGATTTATTTTGCTCAACCTTGCACTTTGTTGGGTTGGGTGATTGGGGAGAAGGTGTGCTAGAGTTTGTGGGCCATTTGGTGAACATGTAGTAGAGGAAGAGTTGAGTTTGGGGTATGAATGTGAATGTGAAGTGGTTGGGACTGAAGAAAAATAAGAAAAAGAGTTGAGAATGTGAAGTAGGAATTTCAATTTGGAATGAGGAAGAGGAGAAGGAGAAGGAGAAGGAGAAGGCGAGAATGACGTTTTGGGCATTTTTCTCAAAATTTTTTTGTGCTACGGCGAGAACGAAATTGATTCCAGGGTTTCGATTTCATCCCACTGATATCGAGCTTGTTAAAGAGAAAATCATGGTACCCAATTTAGTCCTTGACAAATTTTAGGTCCATTTTGGTCCCTTAACGGATAACTGGATGACTTTACGAGCCATATCAGCAAACCAACCGAACCTTCCTAACGGACCTCAACGGAGAGACTAATATATCCCATATTTATAAGGACTAAAGGGTAATTCTTTTTCTCATGAACTAAATTGGATACTACAAAATTTGTCAAGGTTATAACTGATCCTTAAACAATGTCACGCAGGCTTTGTAACCTCGGTTGTTGACAGGAGTGACGTGGTGAGTTTGTGGGTTAGTCGGCAATAAGAAGAAAATGTGAGGGGCAAAACCGAAAAAGTGAAAATAGTGGCATCAAAATCAAAGAGCATTTAAGCATTTTAATTCTCTCTGCTCCTTCTCTGCTCCGGCGTTGTCTCATCGTTACCACTACAGCCCTTCGAAGTTCTAACGACTTTCGCAAACCCTGACCCATCAGTTCCATTGTTCCTCCAAGGTATGAACTAGTTGCTTTCCTGTTTTTCCAAAATTTGCATCTCATTCGTGCCTAAGTTCAGCTTTTTTGTTTTTTTTAAATTGAAATTTCCGGTATAGATTGCTATCTCTTTTTGCTCAGATAGATTTTGTTTTAAGAGTTAGTTTTTGGTTTATGAGCAATCTGCTAAAAATCATAGATTTTTAAACTTCCGAACTCATTTCAACCCTCCGAGAAACGCCGATGAATATGAGTTCTTTTTTCCGCCCAAAATTTCGAATTTATTCTCTGCCTCACTGTTTTACTTATTACTAAATGTTTAGTACTTAGTAGTTTTTGAATTATATAATTCTTTTTGTCTATAGTTACCAAATTAGTGTAATTATGTTATGAACTGTAGTTTTGAAAAACTAGATATTTTGTATTGTCATTAATATCTCAAGTTTGATCAGTAGGATGCAAAAGGAAGATATATATTTTTCTTTACTGGTTGCAATCATGGCTGGGCTGGCACCTGAAGGATCACAATTTGATGCTCGTCAATATGATACTAAGATGAATGAGTTGTAAGTTTCCCTTTGCTTTAGTAGCGTGCAATGGCATTGTGATATGCTTTTAGTTTCTTTGTATTAGCGATACCATCTAATCATTATAATCCATACTTGTGATGCCTATAGTTATGTGCTCATATCATTCTTGTTTTGATGCATTGATGGAGCCAGACTTGAAACTGATGGGCAAGAGTTTTTTACTTCCTATGATGAAGTTTATGAAAGCTTTGATGCTATGGGATTGCAGGAGAACCTTTTGAGGGGTATTTATGCATATGGTATGTACTTTAATGCGTGAATTTACTATAGTTTGAAATCCTGTTTGAAATTTTAGTTTATATTATTTATATTTGCACCAAATCTGAGATTACTTTAAAGTCAAATTTATGCTGCTGAGCATCTTGAATACTTGCGGCTCTTTTTTTGTCATTGATAACTCAGGAATGATGTTGTGTAAGTTTTGAAAAGGTTTTGAGAAGCCTTCTGCAATTCAGCAAAGGGGGATTGTTTCTTTCTGCAAGGGACTTGATGTAATTCAGCAAGCACAATCTGGAACTGGAAAAACTGCTACATTTTGCTCTGGAATTTTGCAGCAACTTGATTACAGCTTAGTTGAATGCCAGGCACTGGTTCTTGCTCCCACTCGTGAACTTGCACAACAAATTGAAAAGGTCATGCGAGCACTCGGTGACTATCTTGGTGTCAAGGTTCATGCTTGTGTTGGTGGGACCAGTGTCCGTGAAGATCAACGCATCCTCTCAAGTGGGGTCCATGTCGTTGTTGGTACCCCTGGTCGTGTATTTGACATGCTGCATCGACAATCTTTGCGCCCTGATTATATTAGAATGTTTGTCTTGGATGAGGCAGATGAGATGCTCTCTCGAGGTTTCAAGGATCAGGTCCTCTCATTTTCCTATGCTTCTCTCTTTAATTTGCTTCATTCTGTTGATTTTTTATTGTGGAATAATAATTTTGTTTTTATTTGAATTTTCACATGTATAGATTATGAGCTATAGTGGCTTCCAGTAACCTTGTTTCTATCTTCAAACAGTACATTTCAGAGTCCAAGTCTGTTCCATGTTGCAATTTATTTTGTCCTCAGACAACAACATATTATCCTGTTAAAAATGTAAATGCATAATTGTCTATATTTTGAAGCTGAAAGAATAGGAAAGATAGCTACCCCTCTTAAGTGTCTTTGCTTCCCTTTTCATTTCTATATCCATCTTTAATCTCTTTGAAATTTGTAAAAATTGCACATGGGACTATTATTTGGGACTAATTTTTAATACAATTCACTTTCACTAAGTGTTACTTATTTTGTTCTTATGGAAGGAAGCTTTCATGCTCTATACTTACTGATTGCTATTTTGAAAATTTTGTTTTTTGATTTGTGGTCTGCATTGGTTGTTTGTTAGGCCCAACAGTTAGATGGGTGGTTAGTGGAGTTAGGTTAGTTAGAAGGGGTCAGTTAGAAAAATAGAAGGAAAATGGTAGGAGGGAGTCTGATTGGTATCTTTGTAAAGA